>OZ016542.1:10000000-12470846 GCA_963966675.1 Lasioglossum calceatum | reverse complement strand
CGTATTGTGCAACCGTTGACACTGTTGTCCCAACTCTCACCAGGAACGAGAGGCGTCCGTCGCGCGCTTTCCTACGGGAATTTATGGCTGGTCGCACGCGCGCAAGCGTTCTACCTGTTGCCGGCACTAATGGAAAGCGGATGATTACTTCCGGACTATGTACCTACGAAAAGTCCGGCGACAAAGCCGCGCGTGCTTGCCAGCAAATCTGGCTATTAGTGATGGGAGTGGTTCAAGTAATTTGGTAATAAATTCTCACAGTACAATAACTTCTCAAGATTCAAACATAATTGGATTTTCTTGAAAAGTTGGAGCAATTAGTTTCCAACTTTTTATGTGGGTCTATATCGAAAATTTGAGAAATACGTTCTCTGATGAAAATTGCAGTTTTCCTTTCCACAAAAGAATCGAAGAAAATCTGTACGCTATACTTTCTACTAATGGTAGAACGTCGTTTATTCTTTTTGTGTTTTTACGGTTTTACGGTTGAAAGTTCAACCGGCGAGGAACAGTTTCCAAAGAGACGCGAAGCTGAAGACAGCAAAAGGAAAATTTCAGCCGCTGCCATTTCGCGGGTGTTCAGTAATTCAATTATTATCAGCAAGCATGTGGCATGTTAATTGCAGCGGATTTTCAACAGGGATCGCGTTCTCGTGTTTGGCCAGGAATCGTTGAAAATTCATCTTCGTGCAGCAGGCCGGGCTGCTCTCACCGTTCTCTTCTGCATCGTGGTTACAGTCAGATTTATGATAATTAACGGGTTCGTGGTACACGGTGTTAAAGAGGGAACGTGCAGAACCTGACGGTACACGGAGCCCGGCGCGGCGGAGCTGTTGAAATAATTTAATTCGCGAGTGATGCGTTCGAATCTCCGAATCAACATTTGTTTCCGTCGAGATTCTATCTATGTAATTAGATATCACGCCCGGTTTATTCGGCACTTCTGATGAGTCTTCGGTCACTGCTCGAGACAACGCTATCTTTCTCCGTGTATCGAATGCAAATAGTGGAGATTAACGGTTACGTAACCGAACGGTGGAACTTTGGAGCCGGAGTGCTTTTCGATTTTATGGCACCAATGAATTAACCCGGTTTTTTTCACTGACGAGCTACGCGGGTTCCATCTAACGTCGTTCGATCTGTTCATTCTGTGATAATTACATTGCACACCTCTGTGCAAAATAAAAATTTTCCGTGTCAATTACTAGAAATACGTGAAACCTTATTTCTTCACTTAATAATTTTAATGTGTCCAAATAATGCAATGGCCTTAAATTCTTCTGTATTTAATTAATTCTTTCGTATTGTAATTTCTTTCTGTACAGTAGGCACGAGCGGCACATTATTTACCGCTAGTTTTATTTAACTAAACGTTCGTTGTGTGTTTAATATGATATAGAATGTTTGAAAAAGAGTCACTGTTTAAAAATAACTCACTGTGGACGCAATTTCATGCGATGTTACCTTCGAAAGGGATGAATTCCGAGAACACGCCAACTTGACACCGACAAGAGGGTACTCGACGAGAAACAGGCTTCTGCGATTAAGAAGCGTCAAATATAATCTGAATTGCTCGGTTTGTTCCATCCGAAATCTTCCCTGATAATCGCCTAACGTCTGCGGGATCGAAACTCGATATTACTCAAGCACACACAAAAGCTACATTATCTAATTGTAAGTAAGACCTGGTTCATTCGATCCTCTCAGAAGCCAAACTTATACACCCCACCAAACCAGAACGCGCTTTCAACATACCAGATACTCATTTCCTGAATTCCCAAAAAATATGCAAATATATAAATCGTTATTACGAAGTCGACATCCGAAAAACGAAAAGAATTTTTGAGAAGTTCGAACATAAATTAGCTTCGTGAATTTAACATCTGAAAAACGAAAAGAAAGAATGCACGTTCAGCTCGTATTTCAGCAGAACTCGGTGGACAGAAAAAATATCTTACAAGAGAAGTGTAATTCACAATAATTTTTTCTTTATGTTTCCAAGCAACGAGAAGGAATAAAAGGGCCGACGTCGTAACCGTAAAAAACGCGGCCGCTCGGTAGCAGCAATTTTTACGGTTGGCGGCGTTTGTTATATTTCCTTTCTTTGGTTTCGTTATTTTCTGCGGCTACGTGTGTGTGTGTGTGTGTGTACCGAATCGGTGACGTCGTGTGTACGTGGCTCGACCGTTTGTACGTGCACTCCCACGCCACGTTAAGACGATGGGTCGTTTCTCCTCGACGGCGGTCGCTATTGAATCGCTTGACCCACTTTGATAAACTCGCATTGGAATAACTCAATAACACCAAGCCCAGCCAACAACAATAATTATTATTCAACGTTCTCAGCAGGCTGCGGCACCGGTGTAGATACGTCGGCCAATTTATCAGTTAGAACGTTCATCCCCCTGCGATCACGGCGCCTTTCACCCCCTGTTGCAAACCTAATGGCGCGACGATGCGACAACGCGATCGCCATTTTCGGCTGCGCTGCCGCGAAACCGATCATTTTTCTGGGTATTCTCTCCCCTGACATCGCGAGTTTCAAATATTGGTACTGGTGAGAAATTAGGCTTGCAGAAAATTGGATTGAAAAGGGTTAAAGGGGTCTTCTTCTTTCGAAATTTTTCTAAAGTAATCGGCCGACTATTTTATATTGAGGTTTTGTGTATCTTCTACTACCTGGACTATACAATATAATTTTTTGGAGTCAAAGTACCTGGAATTGTACCTGTAATGTCTTGAACTATACAAATCCTTTTACAAATATTTTTAAACACGCATGCTTTAAAATCGATGTCTTGCCAGCTTTTTAATATCTATTATTTCACAATGCAAGATAAAAGCACAGTACAAAGAAATGCAATTTTGGAGTTTCAATCAAATCGTACCAAATTCTTTTTTTCTTTTTGAACGATAAAGAACCTGTTCCATAGAAGATTCAAGATAAAATATCAATTCGATGGAAACAGCCCAATATCATTCCGTGTCTTCTTAATCGAGTAAACATTCGCGGAGAATACAATATTTCTCAGCCCCCCCAAACATGGTATCGCCGAAACGATTATGTTTAACAATAAAGAGAGAGAGAGAGAGAGAGAGAGAGAGAGAGATTTACAATTTTCGTGGTCGATGAATGGGTTTAGTTTAAAAGTATAATTTATGTTAAAGTGACCGCTGGTAAAAATATACTGTATTATCCCGTCTTGAATTCCCGAGGGGTTAGTAATCATTATTTCGTCATTACTGATTTATTGGGAACACATATAATTGCATGCGGCGCGGTTGCGTAATTGCATTGTATTTGCAAATGCAAACGAAACGCGTTTAAACGAATCCCTCTCTCTCTTTTTTCTTTATCCTGTCTTGTTTTCTCTATTCTTTGCCTCTCTTTGGCTTCGTCTCTTTTTCTTTTTCTTCCTCCGTTCCAAGAACTGTAACTGCATCCGGCTACGAAAAGTAGTCCACGCGTGGCTCGTTCTCTGGAACAATGACGATAGTTCTCAAAATTTGCTGTTCTGGCGTTTTTAATGCAGAAATAACAATCAATTTTCTAGGCTTTCAAAAAATCGAAAAATTCTGGAATACGTTTTGAAGCCCCTATTTTAATATATAATCGTTGTTCCGTTAAATGTTAAAGCGTTAACGGGAAGAAATAAATATTCGTGAGTGAAATTTCGTTGCGGACATAAACGATCCGCGTTGCCAACGGATGGTTAAGCTAAATAGGCAAAGAATTAGCAGCGTTTTAATTGGATGGCTGGCGCGTATCTGCCGTATCGCCAAATTGCGTCTCCTAACTCGTGGCGCCCTCGCAACGGCGCAACATCTGAAAGCTTGCCGAAAGGATCGCACATAAGAATCGCAACCCGCCCCCGCGGGACGCATGCGCGGCATACTCGAGGGTGTTAAAATGTTTAGCATCGCGGAAACGTTCGATTTGTTCAACCATGCGCGTTGAACCGGCTGGCAGCGGACAGCAGTCCTCGGACTGGTCCCGATTCTGTTCGGTGACGGATCCGGCAGCATAATTTTTCATTTTACGAGCCCGCGTCACGCCATGGAAGCATCTTATTTCCCCTAATAGGTTCCTTGAACATGGCAATCGATTCGACAGACAGTTCCAGTCGTTCATTAGCCACGCACACGTTGCCCTTTCTCCGGAGCCTAATGAGTGGGTCTTTATGCAAATGCCTGTTTTTGGGCTCCGATTGATGGAAACGAGAATCCCGCAGACGTTCACTGGCGCATGTTCCCGCCTCGACGAATATTCAGTTGACTTTGTCAAGATTTTTATTTTATTGCACTTTGTACGGCGACATTTGCAATAATTGTGCGGAGATCCGCAGTTCAATGGGAATGTTTTTCTAAGACGTTCTTGAGCTTAATTCCACGTCGCAGGGTCAATCGTGACCCAGATTTCCAAGCCTAGTCCAGTTTCGCTATTTCTATTGACTCGTTTAAATAATATTTACGTTGGATCTCAAGAAAAGGTCAAGAATTCTTAGAGACGCTTGCTGCGGACGTTTTATCGTTTCTGTAAACAGTTGTGTTAGTTCTCCGGTGACAGAATAGTTATCATCCTTGGGATTCTTCTATTCCGTTTACTTCGGGTTTTTGGAATTGCAATTCTCGTTTTAATTTTCGACTAATTCTGTTCGTGTTGTTTCGTAGTTTCTTGGTACTAATAAACCACCCTGTAGAAATGGTTCGCGGTATCGCTAGGAGCCTATCTGATCGTTAAAGAAGGATCGATCGACCGAATATAGTTAACGGACATTCTTCGAGCTTTTACGAGGCGGGTTTCAAGGCCGCGACCCAATTCCTTAGGAAAATTAATTCGCTCGGTATCCGACGCTTTAACGTCAGCTTAATTTTCAAACATAATTAAGGATCATTGATTCGAGGGGCGGTGCCGCGGCTTGCACCTTCCCCAACGTTACTCTCATTCCGATAAGCCGCTAAATATAGTGGCGGGTTGATATTTCTTCCGGGGTAGTACTTCCGTCTGCCGAATTCTTATCCTTTCCAAGGACAAATTTTTTAAAACAATCGATTTTAATCCTCATTTTCTAATCCTTAAATATATTCTTAAATGGAAGTGTTCTTAATAGTGTTCATGGCCATTTACAAAATTATTTATAAATTTATTGTACACGTGTAGGCTGCTGTCCTTGGAAAGGATAACCGAGAAGGCGAAACACGGCGATGAAGTAATCGTTGTCAGAATTAATTAAATAAACTTGTTCATTTAACTTAAACTAGTAAATTTTAGGAAGTAGTGAATCAATCTCCCGACATTTTTTAACATTCTCAACTGAATAAATCAATTTCTCTTCAGCTTCGAGTTTTCTAAAATCATTCGGAGAAGTACAAATTTCCATAAAGTTTCGCAACCTGATAAGGTTTATGGTTAATGGTAGCATGTTGCAACACTGTGTATGACAGCATTTACAGCCGCATCGTAAAGCAAGTTAGTGCTTCCACAAAACTATTCTAAAAAAAACCACTAACAACCAAAAAAATTGCAACATAAAAATGCCCAAATAAATGAATCATCTGAACAAATCAGCCAATTTTCAATTGAAGGAACTCCTAAATCCTCAACATAGACGTATTAAGAAATGAAGCGTAATAAAAAGATTATGGCAGCGCCGGTGAATCATGCTGCACAAGAGAAGACACAGACCGTCGCGTCCGGAACTCGAACCACCGAAATCGAAAGTCTTTATCATGGATCGCAAGGATCTAGGTGACGATGTTTCCGTCGATCACCGCAGCACGGCGCTGATCGGCGATCTATCGCCGAAAATGCCTCTCTCTTTTATGCCGCATAATTCTGCCCCCTCCGTGGCACCGTCCAATTCGACAAGCCATCCCTTCGTTCTTTCGTCGGTCTTTGCGTTCGCTCGCTTTCGTTCGCTCGCTTGCTCGTTTCTCGTGCCAGTTATGATGAATTCGATTGGGTAATACCGGCGCGCCGCGGCGAGGCACGAGAAGTGACGCCACGGGACACGGTCTGTGGTTTTTAATACGCGTCCTACTTTCTGCTATCGCTCGCGCGCGCGCGCGAGAGCAAGCGAGAGCCGAACGACGAACGAACGAGCGTGATCGCGCGTGCATCATCCCTCCCCCCTTTCTCCCGCATACAAGTACGTCCAGTCACTCTCCCTATCACTCGCGCGAGAGAGAGGAGGGGACGCCTGAAGTGGGAGACACTTTGGCACTCGAAAAGGGACCATTTTTCCAAAAATAATGAACCCCACGTACAGGTCTATTCAGTTGCTGTCCCCTCTCCTCTCTTAAGACAGAAGGATCCTCCCGAAGTGGGGGCCAGCCGACAGTGGCGATTTTTGGGGATTTTCTAAAAATAATGAACCCCTTGTACCAGCTGATCCAGTTATTTTCCACAGCACTTTCATGACACAGAGGAGTTCCCCAAACTTTGGGGGATTTTTGAAAAAATAATGAATCCCACGTACAGGTCTATTCAGTTGCTGCCCCCTCTCCTCTCTTAAGACAGAAGGATCCTCCCGAAGTGGGGGCCAGCCGACAGTGGCGATTTTTGGGGATTTTCTAAAAATAATGAACCCCTTGTACAAGCTGATCCAGTTATTTTCCACAACACTTTCATGACACAGAGGAGTTCCCCCAACTTTGGGGGATTTAAAAAAAAATAATGAATCCCACATTAAAGTCCATCCATTCTCTCTCCCTATCACTCTCTCTCGCGGAGAGCACTTTCGAAAACCGACGCCGTTCTGGTATTTTTTCTAAAAATAACGAATTCATCCACTTTTCCCTGTGTCGCCGCATTTGTCAACCATTAGAGACAATTCCCCTTTATGCGGAAACTGCGATTGCAGCCAAGGTTACAGCGACTGTCCATGGCTGGTATAAGATTGGCCTTCATAGTTGTCCAGAATAGAAAAACGATTTTTTTATCCCGTTGAGCCTACTTATTTAAAATTGAATTTAATGTTGCCCTACATCTCGACATATTATTGTATTCATGTTATCAGTGAATTTGGTCTCTCCATGGATAATCATGAAAATCCTAAAAACTAATGCAGAAGACAAAAATACTGTTCGTGGTAGCATTTTGTTGTAGCAAAGTCTCACGTACATAATTTATGTTTACACTCCCGTAAGTATCGATCAGGTATCGATCAGATATCGATCGTATCCAGTACCAGCATATTAGCGGTTGCGGTTACGGTCCCGACGATTAATTGATAGGGGTGTGCGGGAACCTGAAATCCCGGGTACACACTACTCACTTCGATGCTCGCAACGGGTCGGTTCTTGAAAGTGTCTCAGAATTTCTGGAACTTCGTTGCCGCCTACTGCGAGACGAAGCTGCTTAGAAACACAATGTAGCGCGTTCCAACTCGCGGCTACGCAGTAGTCTTAATCAGCTTATGAAAGTCAGACATGTCTCGTTTGCTATTCCAAATAAGTATTTATAGATTCGCATTTTCGATTTAAGATCTATGTCACTGTGACCCGACTGTACGCGATGGTCTGTCTGCAGAAACATCGTGGGAAAAATTGAAGGATACATTGAAAAGAGGTCGATTATTATTTCTGTTTAAATGATTTATTTTTAAGCATTTATTTTTGCTCGATGCTAACCCTTCAGGGACGACGTCCGATTCTTGGTGACTTTCTGTACGATCGACGTTCTATCGCAGTTGTTACCATAACCTGTATTATTATTAGAATCAATTATTATTAGATTCAAATTTTAAGAACTAGGAGATAACAGCCTGGTATAATATCTGTTACATGATTCGTTAGAGTCAGCACGGTTCACAGACGTCATTTCTGAAAGGTTTAAAGAGCAGTGGTGCATTTTATCCCAAGTGCACAATTTGTTATGCAAAAATAAATAAAAACTTTGGATCTTTTCATCTGAGGTTTATTCTTCGAAAAAATCGAGTCGAAGTGTTAGAAGATGCACAAGTGGTGCTGGATGGGAATCGGCAGACGCGTCTGTGCATGACGTACCGTTTCCCCTTGGAATCACGCATCCATCATGCATATCGCCAAATCCGACATATTTCTACAGTGAAAAGTATTCTTATTTTGACAACAATTTCGAGTCCTTCTGCCTCACAAGGGTACAATTCCTTCCAGGTACATACTTTCGAGAACCCGGTCCCGTACCCGACATTTTTGGCGTTCACGCAGATGTTCGCAACTCTGAACCCGACTAATTTCGACGAGCAAAGGTATCTTCCCCGGGACCGGACCGAGTTTCCGAGTATCGCTCTCATCTCTAGGGCTTGTTCGAAGTTCTGCCCAAGTTTGGGCGGCTTGCAAGTGTTTCTCGTCGCGGTCGCGCGATAGAAGCTCGCCGGATCACGACCGGGGAAAAAAGACGAACGCATCGAGGCCGCGGATAGCGAGAGGGAGACGGAGAGAGAAGCGAGAACGCGAGATAACGCGACTCGACGCGACTCGACGCGACTCGACGCGGCTCAACGCGACGCGGCACGCCGAGTTGCACAGCTAGAAGGACTGAAATTGAAAGTGGTCGTCCCACTGGCCCACTGACCTGATTACCCACTGACAATGACACGAATCCTTGCCTCCCACCGGGGCTCACCCTCCCCCGCCGTGTCCCCCCTCCCTCTGCCCTTCTTCCTCTTCCCTCCCCCTCTAGTGTTTCCCCCCCGACGAGAGTTCGTCCTACTCCCTCGGTCGGCGTACGTGGACGCAGCAGCGCCTTCTCGCACCTCTCCCGGCAGCCCGGCGCAGGCGTCGTCCGCGCGTTTCACGCGGATCCGACGAGGACGCGACGCCTTTTTATCTTTCGGGGGACATATGTGGATCGGTGCATTCGAACGCGGCGCATGCAAAACAGGGTACACCGTTGACAACAAAGGTCGCCGGTGACTCGGCGAACGAGTACCCGCCGCGGCACAACACGAAGGGCGCCCGGCTCTACAGCGTAATCTCTTTTCGGTAATTTGTTACCTGAACCTTGAATCGTGCATGTCCCCTTTCGTGATACTGGATCTTCGGAACAAATGGCTCGTCGAGCACCGCGCATCCTCGCTTCTTCGACTGCTATTGCAAACGAGTCAGGCCTGACGCCATCTTTTAGCTCCTTTGTTACACGAGACTATGAAAAATTGCTCACTTTCTAGGGAAGTTGAATTAAAGATGACAACAGTTCACTCGGTGGACTACAGGCTTGACCCTTGGGTCAACCGCCCCTTGGTAGCAATTTCAAGGTCAACTTGGAAGAATGAAGATTTGGCTCTTTATTCGGTGTCATCTTTTAGCTTCTTTATTGTTTAAAACAGCAATTACTTCGCAGAGCCTCGTTTATCTAATGTAGTTAATATGTATGTACTCTGGTTTGGAGCGACAATCGCCGCCTTTGAAGGGTTAAGGTGCAAGCTGGTTCGAATGTCCGAAAATGTTCGAAGCTCTCTGTCGAAATGGAAAGTCCCTCTGCTGCAGTAAGATGTCGACCATTAGCCATAATGCAGCTTGCTATACATGCAATTCGAGCGTCGAAGAACAACGATCTTTTGAATGCCTTCGTTTGCAATGAAAACAGTCGGACGAAAGCGATCTCGTGTCAGTCAAACGAAATTAAGAATGCTAGTTGACAGGCTTCGTCGATACTCTGTTCATTCAGTATGACTTCGAGATTTCTCTCGTCGGACTGTTATGAAATAAAAGGTGGGATCATTAAGGGTGGGCGAGTCGGATAAATTGCACCGTCACCTTTAATCAGATCATTCGGTGGGGTTACAAAGATTTCACTTGACTGTTATCGTCAGCACTTTCCTGAGCTATGTTGATGATGAAACAGTATTGTGACTGAATCTGAACCGCTATAGAGACTCCGTGACTGTTGTCAGGTGGAGTCTTCGACGGAAGAACGGTTTGGTCATCGTTCAACGATGACTCTCGCCTTAAGTTATGAGGACGCTGAGAATTTACTATTGTAAGAGATTCTCAACCTATTGGGTAGATAAGAACGTCTTATTTAAGGTGACTTCTCTGTTATAAATGCAATAGAGCTTGAATAAAAATGATCCAATGCTATTCATCCCTTAATACATGCTCTAATGGATATGATCCAATTTCTGTTATAATAAGCATAGCATTGGACGAAAAAAGAATAAGAAATAATTTTTTCGATCATCGCGTTCACCCACTACAATGCAGTCATAAAACTGCGAATCGCATTGAATTAATCCCTCGTTAGACCGTTCCTATAAAAAGTTGAATAAAGTCCAAGAAATGTAAAGAGCCAGCCGGACAGTTTTTTCGGTGTCCGTTGTGCAAGAAGTGGAAGCTGGATTGAGGGAGTAAGTTAGAATCTCGTAAAAACGTCGCCGAGTTTTTGTCGCCGGTGCCGTTTCTCATGCTCGGTTTGCGCAATCCTCCTCTGCGTACATTTACAAAAGTAACAAACGGCTTGTGTGTATTGTGTGCATGTATATGTGTATATATATATTACAAAATGAGCGCAACACATCGGCGGCCGGTTCGAACGGCTTTCTAATGATTTATGCAAGCGAATCGGCCCGGCTACGTGAAGCGACTGCAGAGGGAGTCGGCAGTTTCCGCGGCACCGTCATAAAATGGAACACATTTAAATGCGGCGTAACCTCGCCGACGCGTCAGCTGATTCTCGAAGTCACTATCACTTGGTCATGGTCCACGATCTAATCCACGCGGCGCATCCTCCCTCGTCGCTCTCTCCTCTCTCTCTCTCTCTCTCTTCGTTGTGTACCTTCCGCCCGGCGATTTCAATGCCGACAGCACTTTCTTCGCGTTTCGTGAATCCGGCCGCACACCGGGCCGAAAAGGAAAAAAGCACACGATAGAACTATAAAAACCAGCGTCCCTTCTTCTTTAATGTCCCATGCGCTTAACGAGGCCGAATCAAGCGGGGCTCTTGTGCAACAGCCATAAAAGACGCTTATGAATTTTTTCGGAGAAAACTATCGACCGTATGAGAACCAACATTTTTCGAGCAGCTTCATCCATAAAGCACCAGACAGCATTTCTTCTAGTCGATTTTACGACCTTTTTACTTTTCTCGAAATTTTGGCGCTAAGCTCTCGGAGCTGTTTCCCACCTATAACGTGGTCAAAACACGGTTTTGAAAAAATTGTATATGTGCATTCTTATGTGGCAGTAAATGTACGATAAATGGCTGCACTTTTAAATATCGAGTTTCATTAAAATTCAAAGATAAAATATTTATTCATACATTGGAACATGCACGGAAAAATATCAAGATGCTTTAAGAGCATATTATGTATTCTGTTTTTTTGGATGATCCGAAACAAAATTGATTTTTTCAACCCGTCACAGCAGAATCCCTCCTTAACGTCTCCCGTGCTTAACGAGGTCGAATTAAGGCCCGCTCCTTCCCGACTAATTTCCACCGTATATTTCCTGCCAGACGTGCCTTGCAACATCGTTGCTCGTAAATCGGAGATACCGAAGCACCTCTAAAAATTTTATTGTCTCGATTCTATCCGGACACGTTCGCCTCTGTGTTCCTGCGACTGTGGTACGTGTCTTTTATTCCCCGTGATACGTGGCTTTCGAGAAACCGGGGACTGAATTTAATTCCATTTAATGCTACGACCTCCTGCACCCTGAGTTTCTTTGTTTTATTTGCTCCCTTCGGCATTGCGGGAGTATAGTCGTCGTTTCGGCGTCGGCGGTAGCTGCAGAGAAGCATTTGTGCAGTAGATCGGCAATTTTTAGTCTTGAACCGCTGCGATTTACGTGAATCGCCTAAATCGTGATCTCGGATCTACATTTTATTACATTCTTCCTTGAAGGAGGAGAAGTTCTTTATCTTTCACTGTAGAAGCTGTTAATCCTTAAGCGGACCTTCAAAATGTCTAAATCCACAAATAGTTATATTGTTAACAGTTACACATTAAGTAATTATTAGCATAAATTTGGGTGGAGGCGCACTGACCTCGATAGTTCAAGCCCCTCAAGTATTAATAAAGATCAGGCCCCAATTTAAATTAATTTTAATCACTTGTAAATATTCAACATTTATTCGATGCGGAGTGGAATACGATTGGAATTAAAAATTGAATAAATTTATATACAGAGTAGGAGGTAAAAATAGAATTCTGCAGGAGTAATACACTGTGCACCGAACAAGGTAAAAAGCCATAATTTTCGTAGGATCGTCGGTTGCAGTAATAACAAACATCATTGCTGAAAATGACCACCTTGCGTGTGAATGCAAACACAGAACGGATTGCAATGATTCATGGAATGTTATTACATAGTGTTTACAGAATAGACAACAAGGCCGTGCGTAAGATCCCCGACGTTATTTGCTGACGGTCTTTAGTACTTTAGCTTTTATTTATTGAACGCGATACTGGGACGCGTGTGTCAGCGAAACTCGCCGGCAAGTTCAAACAGAATTGAACGAGGCATATCTCGCTTCGAAAGGAACATTTTCTAAATTTATAAGAAAATAGTGTTTCCCGTTGTATGCCGAATTCGATGAAGTTGTTCATCCGTTGACACTTTCTTTAGATGTCCCGCGAAGTCTGATAAGAATTCGATGTTGCATCGAAGTGCAGTGTTTTCTTGCAGTTGCCACGACGCGCCCGTATCACGGAGCTAATTGATAGCAGTGAGGTCTTGCTTCAGCCTTGCCCACAGCGAAAGAAAGAGACGAGGAATGAAACGCATGAGTCATCCTCTACCACTTGCTCATTAGGGTTATTGTCTCTTTCTCTCTTTCGGAGACCTAATTTTTCCAACGAAGCAAGATTCGCGACCGGTTGCTCTTTAAAAACCAACCCCAAACATTAGGACCATAAACAGGGAGTAACTCGCTTCCCTACTTTAATTAATTTTAGTAGAAAAAATCAATTTGAAGAGGAATTAGTTTTCTTTGGCTCTCAATCTCCCTGAAACAAGGGGTACTTTTTTTTAAAAGAGAAACAAGGTTACATTTTTAAGTATTAAACCATTTCTCATATCATATTTCAATTACAGATGTACTACCTGCATCGTTCAATTTAGTTTCACAGAAAATGTGCAATTAACCCTTAACACTAACCCTACCACTGCCGGTCAATTGACCGGTTTTATATTTTTCATCTTACAATTATTGAAACTATCAAGTTGCTTATATGTAAATTGATTCGACACATTTCTTTATCCAAGTACATATTGTGATAAACATTGCACAAAATCTAAATAAGCTAAAGTAAGTAATAATACTAAACGAAATAATCTAAGTAAGCTAAAACATTTTAATCGCTTTTAGTGCTCGGTAGATTTAGTGTTAACTGGTATATTGGTATCCCTAAGGCTTCAAAAAGTGTTTTATAAAATGATAAAGTTTTTATTGCAAAATTCTAATGGCTTCATTCGATATGCTGTACTTATATTAGCTTGGGACCTGTAGTCCAAAGAAGCTGTTGCAACACCGCTACTTAAGCGAATAAATTAAAGATGGAAAACGGCGCTACCAATTAAGGGTGAAGAATACCGACAACATAAACATAACTGGCCGAATTAAGCAGATATAACCGAAGACTAAAAAGGATCGGGCCCGTTGATGGGTTTCGATCAGCCGTCCGGCGTCAATAACCAACGTGATTAACCAAAATGCGAGAAAAAAAATGGCGGGAGAGACAAAATGATATTCAACGAAGTCTATTGATCAACAAAACGAGAACGTTCCTCGGCGGGACCACGTAGCAATTATACACTTCCTTTCGATCGCGGGCGATATAAATAACTCACGTAGCCAAGCACGTGTTAATTAAGGCCTGGCGCGATCGTACGGGGCCCAGATATGTCTCCGGCAGGCCGTTTCGTGACTCCCGGGGCCCAGGCTTCTCCACTCTCGCTTTCGGCGCGAAGGAGGCGCTTTCGGCAGGCTTTCGCAACCCTTTTCCCAACCCGACCGGCTCCGAAACGCACACCGACACGCACAGTCGGACACACACACACACGCCTGGGACCGTGTACACCAGAGAAAGACCACTGTGCACGCCTGAGAGAGATCGGTGCACACCTCAGCATGAGCGAGCGCTCTCACGTAGGTATCCACGATCCTCGTGCGGCTGTGCGACCGACTGGCTCTCTCGGTCTCTCTACCCGTTGCCGAGCGGCTCTCGCACCCGCCTACTTTCGCTAGTTTGCGTAAGAAATGTATACGTATTCGGTTAGCTAATGTGCCCCGCGACCAGATATCTAAGGACCCCGGCCGGCTCTCTTTTTTCCCTTTTCGATTTTCTTCCTCGACGTTAAGGCCACCGTCTTCGTAGACTTCGATCGTCTGTGTTTTTTAATACAAGAACTCTTGGAATCATCATCTCGCAACTCTGGGCACGTTTCCGTTACACTTGCGTCGTGTTGAACAAACTTTTTCAAGTCGTTTTACTTGAAAACGCAGTTTGGGCGACGGATTTCTGTTTCTTCTTCGTAGACTTCGATCTGCAGCCTTTTTAAATAACAGAGCAGATGTAATTATTACTCTGAAGTTTCGTGTAAAAATAAAAAATTCGAGATCTTGTCCTGGAACTGTGGTAGTCGCTTTTAAGGAGAGCATCTTCTTTTTGGTTCTATTTTCTCGGCCGTCTTGTTTCTCGCCGAGTCGAATCGTTAAGCAATTACGCTTCGTTGCGAAACGATCAGTTTCACGGGCGTACCGATCAGTTTTTGACTAATTCGATCAATTAGGGGAATTAAGCGGAGGTTACAGCCGTGGGATGTTTCCCCGGGGTTCGTTTGATCCGTTTTCCCATTGCTCCGGGACACGGAAGTCCGCGGAGCGGGGACGAATCCGCGAATAGGCGAGTTTCCGATGAACAGAAATGCGAAATTAATGAATTTTCGAACCCCCTGCTCTCGATGTTGCGTATACGCGACTCTGCCGGGTGTGGTCGTGGCCAGGGGAATTGACACGAATCGAGGGGTAAAAGTTACCCCCTCTCTGCTAGTTCCGGATTAGTCACGGGAAGGATAGAGTGAGAGAAAAGTCTTAACTGATGAGTTAAAAATGAATAGGTGAAATAGAAAACTATGAGGATGTTGGAACAGTTAATTTATGTTTAAGAAGAGCCTTACATAATTCCCAATTTATTAAAATTATTCAGAAAATTTTCATTTAACTTCTACTCTTTGTAGAACATTTTTATTTTGCATAAAAATCCGCAAATAACTTACAATCGGCTAAAACAGTCGTCTAAAAATCATCAAAAGATTACAAAATAATATGAAATAGTATTATTTCTAGACCTGTTTACGAACAAAATATAACTTCATTTAGTCCCAGTATTTTTAATTTATCTACAAATCTTCTATACGACACATTATCAGAAAATGTTAAACTTACAACGAAAGAGTCATAATCACAAGATTACACGTTCACGCTTCAAACGAAAAAATCAATTATACATTTCAGTCGAGTGTTTTGAGGAGAATTGTGAATTATGACTAAGCCAAAATGAACATTGAAATGTGGCCGTCGTTTAAGGAAAATGGAGAGTAATGCCGTTCGTTTAGCAGGATATCTGGCTTGTATATCACGTTTGAAGGCTCTGAAGTGCTGGGTGCTTTACCGAGTGATAAAGTCATTTGTGTAGATAATCCTCTAATTACCTTCAGCGGCGGCGCGTTCGTCGCGTTTCGCTCGTCCGATTCTCCGCGGATCCGAGGCTCCCCGTCGTTTGACAATAACAACGCGACACAGACGGATTACGTAAAGCCAGAAATTTATTATAATTTCGTCGGGCCTTCAAACGGCGAAACTATCTATCCGCTTTCTAGTTCCAAAGTTCTGAATATTTGGAAAAATTCTAGTGTCGATTGCGGTTCTTGTAACGGTGATGAATAGACCGTGAATTTTGTGTAGATACATAGACTGAGAATTTGAAAATTGTATTTTTTCCAAGTCTAAAAAGTTACTAAAACAGGAAATGAATATCTAGCATTTGTATTTTGCAATTCTTACAGTTCAGTGGTGAACTGAAATTTCCAACTACACCTCTGATAACAAATGTTCGACTCAGAAGCCAAGCAGCTATCATTATAATTATTTGCGTACGTATATTTCATATGAAAAATTTCCGTAATACGTATCCACGTACTTGCCTCTAATTGTCTTAGATAATTATAAATTGATTCATACCCGAGGCATAAAAATATATGCTAAACCTATGAACTCTACAATGTTATTGAACATCCTAGAACATTCTGGCCATTTATACAGGGATGGAAAATTATTGGAAACATGTGCGAAAATCGAATGCTAATACATTTTAATTAGTTCCTTCGTGTATTCGCAATGAAGCGGAAGAATTGAAGCTTACTTGATAAGGAAAAAGAGGATAAAATGACTGTATAATGTAACAAACTTGCAGGAAATGTCCGTAGAATATGTCACATATTTTAACTCGGACTTTTCAATTTAGTTTTGAACTTGCATACTGAACTTGTTACGTTCGTATTATTAGTTTCGGACGCTTTCAGATTGCAGGAACGTTTACCTTTGTTTCCGAGGAACACGTAATTTCGAGAGAAACGTAATTTTTTACTTTCGAACACGAGTCGCGACACCGCGTTGAAAGTGAAACCCAGCTATAATCTCTGCGCTCGTAAACTCTCGTCTCCTGCCTTCTAATTGTTGCTCCTTGCCCGCGCCTCTCTACGCACGCCTTTTTTCCATTTCCTCTGTGTCCCAACGCGTGGTTAATTGCTAACGGATGTTCGTACGATTTCCAAATTCGATCGAGTAGAGTTTGTTTTATCGCTGTTAGACTGTGAATTTTAATGCAGAATAAAAATTTCGCCGTTACTCGTCGCAAAGCGAAACTTCAAGGCCAGAATATAGTTACTATCTTTCACAATATGTCACAATGAGAAATTCACAATTTATAGTTTATTGATAAGTGAACTTTTCTGTTGCGACATGACTAATACATTAACCATAACAAGTATATTGAGACAAACTTATGGATTCATTGCCGAAGCTACCATAACTCATTTTGCAATATTGTATTGCTAAGAAAATGTTATATAATCACGATTTTCCCAAGAGGCTCTCACTTCGTGTTATAATTTTTCAAAAATTCATTCTTTTCAATGACCATTCAAGGGTTGATTTCACCCTTCCGGAGTGTATTTCCACTGCTTTGTTACATAAACAACGAAATCTACATTTTCTCGCTATTTTTTTCGATAACCATTCGAGAGTTGACTTTTCATCCCTCTGGAGAGACTTTTCGCTTTTTTGTTGAACGAACAATGCACTCCACTTTTTCCGCGCAAGTGTATTTTTCAATAACAAATTGATCTTTCATCCCGGCAGAGTGCAGGTTCACTTGTTCGCTGTCGCCAGTGACCTGTATCGATTCTGATCAGACTGTTGCAAAAAGACGTCCGTGAAAACGCCATTCAAAATCGAAATTTCCAGGAAGTATACTTACAGAAACAGAAGAAAAATTCCTGAAAGCCATAACCAGAAATTCATTCAAATCCTCACGTATCAAATACTTCTCTTCTCATTGGATCTGATAAACATTGTTAATATTGGACAACTGCATTTAAATTTCTGGGTCTATCCTTCTACGGTGGTTCACAAGGAAGGAAGCCCGGACTAATTTGATAATTTGATCTGACATTGGATGGATCTACTGATTTGGCTGCTGGAAAATGCCTGGGTCAAGAAGGAAAGGACCCAATCCTCTATTCTGTCAATGCTGATGTGGTGGTTCACAAAACAGGGAGCCTGGTCTAATACTTTGGCTGCCAGAAAATTCGAATTTCGACGGACCGTTTGACATCCCGGATCATGAAGGACTCAACCCGCTATTCTCTGATCGTGCGACCAGACACATATGGAGTTCGGAGCAGCGGGCGTGATATTTTCAGGCTGCGCGCGGTGAAAGATCCATGAACGATCTTTCGCGTTTGCGAAGCTCGCGTATATTCGCGTATACGCGCGGCGTGCAAACACGCTTGGCACGAAGGTGGGAAAGAGAAAGAGATAGCCGTCGTTTCCTCGAAGGTCCAACGCGAATCCGAGCCGCGGCACGGTGCAGGCAATTAATGGTCTTCCCGTTTGAAAATCGAAGGACAGCCGCGGACGGCCTCGCGTCGGGACGCTTTCCGTGAGCGTTGCGTATAGCACGCTTAAAATACACCACGCACTATCACCCCATCCATTCCATTTCGATGGAGGTCACCCGGTAGCTTAAGTGGGTCTCGACCACTTGGTTAGTGTGTCATGGCATACTCGTTGCTGAATAAACTTAATCTCAATACCGACGTTAATAAGTCAGTCGGCTGCAGACTCACGCGACTACTTCTCTTTATTTCTTTCTTCTCCGTTCCTATTTCTTTTTTCGCGCCCCTCCCCCTCTCCTCTCCGCACACTTTCCTCGTTTTTCTTACTACCGACTGCGTTATTCTCGTTCCGCGACCTGCATTTTCAGCGAAATCATTTTTTAGCTTGGTCGCCAGGCGTTATCCTCGCCCCGTACGTCCGCCAAACAGCTCGCGCGATTTAGGGGACCAAATGAATAACCGGGCCGCAGGTCTACCCATTTTCAAAATCTGTGACTTTCTTTTTTTCATTGAAGCTCTTTAGACCCTTAAATGGGTCCATTTCGCTTTACAATTTGGTGTTACAATTTTACAAAAAAAAAATCTGCGACTTAATACATACATTTTATAATGTGTAATCGTAAATCGCGTTGAGAAAGTGCAAAAAGGGGTTTCCATTTCAACCGGCAGGTGGATCGATCGAAATTCGTTAGTCTGGCACCGGTATAGTCTTCGTCGGGCCGCAACGCTGCGTTTATCGCTTATCCAGTCGATTTGATTGCGTGTCCACGATGACCTCGTTCCGCCATCGATTTCGTGACTTCGCGATTTTTCAAACCCGGAGACGACCATTGAGTATGGAACACCGAGCTCTATATTTGAATACGAGGCTTAAGATAGATCACGGTCTCCTGGCGCGAATCGATCCCGTTCATCGAACGTTTCCCAGTCGTTCTATTATTCATCTATGCGTCGATAATTCAATATTCACGATATCCGACGAACCTCGTAAATTCTATTAGCTGTCCCAACAGTTTCTTTCGCTACGCCTATGTTTCGTATTGTTCAACAAATGCACAGACACAGACAACTTAGGGGTGTACTGAAATTGTTTAATGTTTGAGAATCAGTCAGTTTGAGAATTCCAAAAATTTGTAATCACACTCGACTACAATCTAAATCAAAATCGTTTCAAATTTTATAAACTTCCGGGGCCCCGGCCCGACCCGACATTTCACGAATTGCTCTCTTAAAAAACTAGGCTAAATTTCCATTTTGGGACAACTATGTTTTCTCATAGCGATCAGAGATCGATTTTCATCGAGACGTTTTCCCCAGCAGTTCCAGTTCTGGGTGGTCTACCTTCTCGTTTCAGTTTCCGAGCAATCGTAAATTCTGATGGTGCAATTAGGTGTACAATCTGGTTTCGAGTCGTGCGCTGCTCGGTTTCTCGATCGAAAATCATTCCGGCGAAAAAAATCCGTGGAAGTAGTGTGGCAACCGCGCGCGGTCTCGTTAGAAATTCCCGCCGCTAATGAATCATCGATGTCTCTCATTCATGGATTTCGAAGTCCTTGGAGGGTTTCGATAAATTCTGCGTAAACGGAAATCGAGTCTGCGCTGGAAGATTGTTCGAGAAAGTTGTCGGAGAATATGCAGTGACTCACGGGTTTGATGACGTACGCTGAAGATTGCGATTAATCTTGAAAATCGTTGCACTATTACCTTACCCCTTAATTCGTTTCTTACTCCGGAAATATAAAAATAATTCTACTGTGATCATTGTAAATGTGAAGCTTCTTACTATATTGGTAAATTTCTACAAAATTTTAGAAAGCATCCAAGGGTTAAACAAATTCCAAAATCGATGCTACCAACTCGAAGGCAAAGCAAGTTATAATACATCTTCCCCGAAGACGAAGAAGTGAAAAGAGAGTTTATATACGATTCCATCCGATGACGGAAATTCCCATTCTTGCGTCACGTTTGTCAATTAAAAAGTTTCTAAAGAGGACCCTGATTCTTCTTACTGAAAAAAGACTGTCGGACAGTTTGCACAGCGCTAATCGTAAAAACGATCCAGGGATCGAGTAGCCGACTGTTTAAAAGAGAAAATGGCGAACTTCTTTAGGATCCGGCGGCGTGTCCAGATTTTTTCGAGATTGTAAGGATTTCTCGATCGGAGCTCGATCGTGGGTTTTTGCGATCGTCTGTGGCAATCGGCGCTGAAAAGCGTCGCGCGCGATATCTCCGAAATGGATCGAAGCAATCGGGCTCAAGGTCGGCACCGTCGAAACCGTGTCGAAGGTTCGCAATGTCGTGAAATCTCCGCCGTTGCTCTCCTCCACCTTGAAGTCGAATTTTTGCGACGATCGGTTGGGCCTTGAGCCCGTACGCAACAAGCCGCCACGAATATAGTCACCGCCGCCGCGGATGGCAGCCGTTGATAATTTTTCACTCTTACCCTGGGTCATGGTCTGAATGAAATTCAGATTGCCATCGTGTGCCGCATTATCGTGTATCGCCGGCCGATCGAACGTTATCGCGTTTTCATCGTGCCCGCGGAAAATAGATCGTTTCTGCTCTTTATACTATTTTTTCTGGTCTCTGTTCAACAGATTCATTTTTTAAACCTTTATTATACTGTATCGTCGCCTCTGAAAAATCGAGTTTATCGATTCAAGATTTTATCTTTATCGATGCAGCTGACAAATGTAATTTTTTAAATATTTTCTGTACAGTACAACGTGTTCGTCTTTTTGTAAACAGTAAAATGTTTGTCTTTCTGAGACAGACTCGTTCTTTAACTGCTTTTTACTTTGCGTGGAAAACGAAATCTGATCACTCAGGATTTAATCGTTGCAAATGATAGATCTGCCATTACAAATTTTCTTGATTTTTTGAAAAATAAGTTTCTGGTTCAGTATTAAGAACATTTCTCACGTACATTGTTTTACTCTCTGCAAGCACAACATGAAAAATATGGAATAAATACGTATAAGTCTCTAGAAAATTTTATAAAAATGGAGACATCCTCCATCGGTCGTAAAACGCACCCCTAAGCCGACATCGAAACAAGTTTCGAACCACCCTCGTAGTAAAAGTATGGCAAGCCGGGTTATAGCGCGTGTCTCATCGATGAAGGACAGTTCCGAAAATTTATTTTGATCGCATTCGTTCCCATTCCCTCGTCCGATCGGGAGCTATTTTCTCTTCGGGATCGACCGAAATTTCATCGTGCCGAGCATAAGGGCTCTCTCCGGTGTTGTAACATGAACATAGGTTGCGTCCCTTCGAGAAAGAAAGGATCGATCGATGGTGTCGATTAGCGATGGGACGGAGTATCTTTCAAGTAGATCGAACCTTGACTGATTGGATTCGTAGTCCCTGTAAATATTTCGTAAAATAATTTCGAGCCTGTCTTAATTATTTATTGTCTCGATACATTTCTTCCGCAAAAATTGTTTGATTTCAACCAATCTTTATGCTACGCAATTAGATAACTAGTTCAGTACTGGAACCAAGTAATGGTTGTATTAGTAAATTCCCACCCTTCTCAGAGAGTTGTTTCATCCGAGTTCGTAAACATTCAGTAAAATAAAAAGATAAAAAGGTTGGTCATTTCCGCAAGGTTTCCAAAATTTTTGTGGTAACCGGTGAGACGTTAAAGGTTCAGTCCCATCCCAATAGTCGATGGTGTCGATCGAGAAGAAGACGCGTGTCGTTCGCCTTGTGTTCCGGTCGCGAGGAAAACGGTCTCGCCTAGGAACAGCAGAGCCGAAGGCAGCAGCACCAGAGAACGCCTAGAAACGGTCAGGGAGAGACGGATTACCGGTGGATAAGAATGTGTGTCTAGTTTAGTGGGCAAGTAGGTCGCGAGGGAAACCAACGCCGTGTTACGCAACGTAGTTCCAGTGTTATACAACTATTGACTCACCGGATTAACAAGTAGGCTGGGTGAAAACGAAAGCTGAGTGCCCGGGCTCTCTGGCTGCCTTTTCTCTCTTGGTCCCGTTTCTCTTTCCGTCTCGCTCGCAACGGCGAACGCGGTCTCGCTTTCGCCTCCGGGACTTTGTCAGCGTAGGCACGCGTGCGCCTCGTTTCACAGAGAAAAACGAGACGCTCACGATTTAACCCTTCGCGGGACTACTACGAATTTTATCAAGCAGGCCCGCCGCTTGCCACATTCTTCGTTTCACAACCGAATCATTTTCGTTTCATAAGTGGAACCCTCCGAATATCGCATGCACAAATGTACAATATTGCTCGTGTTTTTAGACCTTCGCATGGAATTACATTAATCTTAAGAAATCCACTTTCAAAATATTTTTCATTCATTTTACAAAAATGACAAATGAGTCACTCATGTTCTCCAAAAGGTTCTTTTGGAGAGCATTAAATTCTACGTGTTTTCAGACCTTTTCTTTGCATTAAACTGCACAAAGAATCTGAAACATTCGATCAGATAAACGAAATAGAAGAAATATTCAACACAAATATTTTTAAAACATTGCCTCACGATTTTAGAGATTTTTAGATCATTTAAGAAGAACTTTATTCTTGTTACAAAAATGAGAATCGGTAAAAATATGTGCATATTCCATTTTTTGAAATTTATTTCTTCGGCACGCGAATAATGTGTCCAGGGTATCAAGTTTTGACTTCATGTTTCCATCGAACTTTTATACTCATTATTGCAATACAATCATTACCACACATTTTTGCAGTACTTCCAACAAAACTATCGATTAAAAGATACTCAAACGCAGAAAGGGAACAGGATTCTTACGCGATTGGCACAACGTCTGTACCAGTCTATTCGTAATTTCATAATACATCTGCTGCAGAGTATCTATTATAATCTAGATATAATACCGAGTGTTTCTTTTCTCGTTAGACTTCTAAGTGAGTCATTGATTAAGTGTGCATGCACGCCGTGTGGGAAATTTTATCGTTGAATTAATCCTCCATGACGCAGTTGCATTGTCTGAGTTTTATTACATATATAAATCCATCTTGACGGAAAAAAACTAATAGAATTCTTATACTTCAACGTATTCGCTCGCACAATCTCCACATAAACAATGCCAAATGGAGATTACGCGCGTTGTTCGTTGACGTTCCAACGAATAACTTAATATTTGCAGAACTGCGAGCTTTGTGAAATTTCGTACATGAGTATTTAAAAAAGTCTGTTTCTTGCAACTGTTGCAGAAAATTAGGTTGCCGATCTTTGTGCGAAATAAACATTTTCTAAATTTATCGTGAGAAACAGAAATGACGAGTTTTGTATTTCAATCCACTTTTGCCATAAATGCGTATAATCCACGTCTACTAATCATTCACAGAAAATATAAATAAGACTATCACAACCAAGAGAAGATACAGCCAAAAATCGGCCGCAATTTTTGACAAACACAAACCGAGAAGAATTCAAAAATAAATTATCTAGTATCTAAAAAAATGACACCGGAAAATTGTGCATTGTAAGTTCTATCGTCGAGTAGCGTGAGTTTTTGCAGGTGTGCATCGGTGCAGTTGCAAAATGGACTCACCCGTGTTGCATCGAGGTTCGAGTCGCGACAAAATCGAGTTCGGCAATTGGCACGCGGTTTCACTTCGAATTGAAACCGGCGAACAACCGGCGGGTACACGTTCGCGAAACGATACCGTTTTCGATCGGCGTTTTTCTTTTTTCCATCCGCGGAACGTTATCGATCAAGTAGCTAAGCGTAACGTCATAATCGCATTGCTCGCGTGGGATACGTGTCTCTGACGCAAGCCGATTCGCGTTAGGTTTTTCGACCGGCGACGACGGCGGCCACGCTCGGGAAAAAGAATCAGGCCAGCCAGCTCTCGGGCCGCGAATTTCTTTCGCGGAACACGCGAGCGGATCTATGCAAATCGCGGCACAGAAATCACCGCCGCCACTCAATTACCCGAACGTTTGACTCGGCCGTGCGATCTAAAAATAACGGCCACTTAACGCCGCCGTGCTTATAAAGTATTCTCTCTCGTTGCACAGCCTGTTCCTAACACGATGTCGGCCCTCTTGACCACAAAAAGACAGTATCTCTTTAATATCAAACGATCTCTTCCTCTGGGCGTAGCGGTGTTCACTTTCTTGGCAGGGGAGCCGGTCGAAACGCTACCCTGCTGCTGGTTTTGAAAACAGTCGGAGTTAAATTCATTCGTTTTACTGAATATTTTGTTGGATACGTTTTGATCGATTTTTTAAAATGAATTAATAGATTGCAGTTTCGTCATCGTTGCACTTTCAAAGTACATTTTCAAGGTCCACGTAACGTTAAAATGAATTTTCACTTTCCCACTACTTGAAATTATACCAACCTAGCTTTGTCACAAATGTATAAGATGCAAAGTCTAATCATTATGAGAAGCGAGAATATTTAGCTCGCACATATGGCACACTTGATTCACGCTTCCTTTGTACACTGAACCTTAAAATGGGGACTCCGGACTGTGACTTTCTATCGGTAATTTTCGTGTGTCATCGCATTCTAAGAATAAAAAGTTATTTCGGCATCTGCTCCACGGATTAGACCACTTATTAACAAACTACGAGCCATACAAATTTCATATATTTCTATTTCACTTTCACATAAATTCGCGTAGAGCTCCAAACCTAGTACTAGTCTCGCACACTCCTGGAAATAAAAATCGAATGTGAAATGCTTTCAGAAGAAATGAAACTGTAGCGGATTATTTGTATTACGGACTGGGATGGTATACAATATTTACGGTCTCAAATTGAATTCCAGACACAAAGTCTCTAACCGACAAGCCTCTCCGCCATCGGGAAACCATAACAATAAAGCAGACAAAAAGAACGTCGTTCCCAAAACCAGAAAACGCGTACCAGCCTCGTTACATGTTGCTCGTTACACGCTCCGCAAGGTATCAAGCAGCATGCACCGAGTATAATCACACGGTATATAATTCCCGGTACAAAAGCTCGTCAAAAATACGATCGTAACACGAAAATTCGTTTCGACATCGACCGCAAGACCAGAGGTACCATTCGTGACATTACTTTCGAGAATCCATAGCAGTAAATCGGTAGTGGAACATCGATCTCGGGTACAGGACAGAGGGTAACATTCTCGTTACACCCGAGCGAATTAACGATAATAACAGAGCATACAGGGTGGTCAAGAAGAGTCGCTATTTATACTAATTTCTTCAAGGTTAACTTCAAGGTTATAGATAATTGAATTCGTCTCGGAATCGCCTACAAAACTGTGCAATCAGACACAGATAATGTCGTTTAAAAAAGTCAAGGTCACTTCGTCTTTTCATCGAAACAAAACGTTTCTTCCAAATTCGTAATTGTGTGATTAGACCATCGAAAACTGATTAACCATCGTTCGAAACATTTTTCTGTCAGACCATCGGAAGTGGCCCAAAATCGTGGGGACCACCAGTTATGGATCAGTCTGTACAATTTCCGCCGGAGAAGTTGGTTCGCCGTGTGTGTCGGTCGCGTTGGGACATCGAAATTCGATTGGTTTCAGGCCCGACCGCAAGAATGATCGCTGAGGCAAGAGTCGGAGGGGCCATTCGTGGCATTATTCATTTTTTATTCCCGCCTGGTGCGGTGACTTTCGATTTCTTTGACGCGATCGCTCCTCGAAACCAGTTTTCCCTATCTTCCCTCATTAAAACCGGCCGCTCGTCACCGGGCACACTCCGCGCCGCTCCGCACCGCTCCAAACGGCTCCGCACCACTCCGCACCGCTCGCTGACTCTCTTCTCTGCGTTATCGAGCCAGCCGGATCGAAGGTAATGCAGCGACATGCACATCGCCCGCGCTAACATTACCGACCTGCCTCAAGCGAGCAAGGCGAACCGCGTCTTGAGGACGCGCGGCGCGTAAACTGGAACACTTATGTCATGGAAAACGGTGTCCGCCGAGAGAGACGGAGAAACGTTGAACGCCAGCCGAGACAGAGAGGAAAAAATCACACCTACGACAGCCGGCTTTTATTCCTGTTTCGTGTGGACGACTGTCTACGGATGCTATCTTTAGCTAGGCGACTTTGTACCGCCGGCAAAAAACGATGCAAGAACCGAGGAATCTGATGAATATCCTCTCGTGCGTGTACGCGTGAGCCGAAGTGCGTTCTCGACAGTTCCTGGATAGGTTTTACCTTTCTAAGAAGTTGGGAGGGATAGCGATGACGAGGGGTGAACAGGTTTCTGATTCAGAGCTTTCAGGGGTTGCTAACTTTAGCAGGAGTTTGGACGTTGGGTATGAGCTTTTGAGTTCATGATACTGTGAATTGTTTACAGGATATTGCGGCTGTTTGTGTACAGTTTTGTTTGTATCGCTGGAAATGCGGGCCGAAGTGTTAGGAGACAGGGGATGTTTTCGTTTGGAGGTTTGAGGGGTTGCTAACTTTAGCAGGGGTTTGGTTGTTGGGCTTGATCTTTTGAAATCATGGCTGTTCACGCGAATTTTTCTTTTTGGGGTCAAATATTGGGAGATGGAGGATTTCTTGTGTGCTAGATTGGAGGGGTTTCGTTTTCAATTAATGCACACAATGGAAATTCAACTTAGTTTTTCCAGAGAACAAATTGCGGGGCTATTTTAATTTTTACTGTTTGAGCACGTGGCTCGGCGAAAGGATAGAAACTGAAATGTACTCAACGAACGCGACGTATATTTGTGAGATGTTATACTTGTTGCCACGCCCTTCGCAACACCGACGGCAGATTAACGTCGACTCGATCAATCGGTTTGTCATAATGGTATTTTTCTCCGGGGAACGTTGCTATAATTGACCTTTATTTCAATACACTGCGGGCGCGCGCGCGCCGCATTCCGCGCCGTAACGAGTCGCATAAATTTTTTCGTTCGGGCAACGCTCGCCGACGGCGGTTCGAAAATAACCATAATACTCGAAACACCATTATCTCGTTACAGTTTCCAATCAGGTGACATTTCCTTTGAAGCATGCGACAATGGCGAATCTATGGCTGTTGCACGCGCGGTGCCATTCATAATATCTATAATTTGCTACGGCCAGCCGACACTGTTCGCGGCGAAAACTATGTCCGTTTGTTCCGCGGCGGAGATTTGATACTGCAATTACGAAAGGTCGCGAATGTCTGCACCAAATGTTACCCATTGATTTCACTGAATGCTCCACGCCAGCCAGAGAAACAAAGGACACCGAATAGACGCCTGTTAACCGGCTGGAAAGAGCTAACTTGCCGTTCGCGTTCCACTGTGACACCGGGCGAATTTATAATTTGCGCCAGGATCACTGCAAAGTGTTTCTTACGCTAATCCTGCATTTTTCATTTGCTCGTTGCAGTAGAAAACCAGTTCTACTTCTGTTTTCATAATTATTGAAGCATTTATTTCCGTGCACATTTAAACTTTTCCATTCCTGATCATTTTGTAGTCTTGTATTTCCTCTATTCATTTTTTTCATGCATACATAAAATTCAGTCTACGGATCATGGAATTGACTGTTAAGGAACGTTGCAATTTTTTACGAATTTCGAAATAACGATGGACAAAATAAATTTCCAATCCCTTGTCACGAATATCTAAGTATTAGAATAAATGGGAGGATACTCTATCCTCTTCTGTGAAAACATTGAGGATTATCATCGTACCTCTAAAGAAAATCGTATGGCAAGAGGTTAAGGTCTGGGTTAGGTTGCGAGGAGATCTCTGAAACGTGAATCGAACGCATCAGATCCCAAAGGTATTATGTACCGCGTTAGCACACGGTTCCAACAGAATGGAAAGCTAGGGTCCCACGGAGTGACCAGCGACCAAAAAAGCTCGAGAGTCGTACAATTAGGAAACTTGGTAAGAGTTACAGGGCATAGTTAAGTAGACGAGAGAATGTTTCGTAGTCCCCGGGCCGGTACTATTACCAAAGAGCGGGCTGTCCTAACTTCGCTCCTAATCCGAAATAGTGAAATCGGCTCCGAAGCCCGTTGCGCAACGAGGAAGCGAAGAAGAGATCCATTGACCAATAAGGGAACGTTGCGTGTAACGGCACGTCCGAAAACCTGCCTCGTGTGGCCTCCCCTCTCTTTCTCTTCGTCTTTCTGTTCTTTTTGGATCGTGCGATCAGAAATACTTCACTTCAGCCCTTTTGGGCCCGCCGCGGCCCGAAGACGATTCCGTGAAATCTGATGTAGTCAATTTATTCGCTGTTCGCTAAAAGAAAGTTAGCGATTTTTTGAACGTCCTGTAGGTGTCGATGATTGGCAAAGGGCTACGAGAGTAGCGACACGGGCGATCGTCGCGATAAGGCACACGAAAAGATAGGAAATGAAAATAAACTATTGCAACAGTTTGCTCTGCGGGACTACACCGACGATAAGTGGCACGGTAGAAGGTTGTGGGTGGATGACAGATCAATAGCGGTGACATAGTTACCGAGTAAACCTGGCCCAGTTTTAACACGACCTCATTCCGCCGCTTCTTCCTTCCTTCCTTCCTTCCTAGGTTGCTTTATTCCTTTAGCGCGCGACCTCCGCATTCAAACCTACTCGATCGGGAAATCTAATTTGCCAGATGCCGCGCCGGTTGTCACCTTACCGGGCGACTTTTGTCGATCATCAACTATCGGAGCTGCCGGAAACCTCTGTCAGCTACTTCGGCACTTAGGAACAACAAAAAGGTCCACTTTGTACTCGTAACGAGCAAATATTGCCCCGTGGGGCATTGTCCTGGCTCTGACGGGATCAAGAGCTACGAGGTCACGCCTACTTCTGTCATTTTCAATGACATCATTGGCAGTTGGAAGCCATTCTAGACTCCACCAAAATCAAGAGCCACGAAGCCACGCCTACTTAAAGCACTTTGTGCAAAGAAAGATTGAAATAGATAGTCTTCTGTCACTTTCAATGAGATCATTTGCATTCGAGAGTCTTCCTAGAGAAGATATAGGCAGTGCCTTATGGGGCACCATGATGACTCAGACAAAATCGAGAGCTACGAAGCCACGCCCACTCAGATCATTCTACACAAAGAAAACACATGACAGATAAACGTTTAGATAAACATGCTGCTTTCTTTTTTACTTAAATAAAAAAAAAGATTGCGCTATGAAACACGGTTTTGGTTCCATTCAAGCCACGCCCCTCGTGACGCTCTATACAAAGAAACACCAAGGTCATTCAATGTCTTCTATTATATCTCAACGTCATTCGACCCAAAGACAACTTCCGAAACTTTTTGGCGGAGCCAACATCTGTCGCGTGAACTACCATCGATCCTGTCCTTCGTCTATTCACGCGTGGATCAGGGGGAGGAACGGTTTCGATCGATGATCCATTGTACGGCGGCGACGAGCCTCGCGAAAAAGCGGTTTTCGCAGGCTGTTATTAGTCGAAAACGCAGACAACGATCTCCGATTCGCCGCTACGTGGAAAGAGGCTGACCTTTAGATCGTGACACGGTTAGACCCTCCGATGCGGCAACCGAGCCCTCGTTACCGAGGAAAAGATTAATGCCTGCCCGCCGAATGCACAACGAGCGTCGCGAGAAATTTTGATGAACCCCCGTGCTTCTGCCTGCTTTCAGATTGGTAGTTGTACGCGGTAAACGTTATGGTTTCATAAGAAGTATGGGCTCCGAGGCGCGTGAAGCGCGACTGTCCTCTACAGGAGTGCGCAAAACCGAATGCTTTACAGGGCGGCGCATAAGCGTGGCCCCGCCCATTTTCCGAATTTCTTCGTCCTTCGAGTGGGGATTCAGAAAATTTAATTCTCTATATTAATAGCTTATGGAAGACAATGGTTTCATTTATATTTCCAATGCCCTTTGATTTTATGTAGGTAATATGTTTAGTGGGCGGTGCATAAGCTTATTCACGCCCACTTTTAAAAATTTTGTCGACCTTCGAATGAAGATACGGAAAATTGAACTTTACAGATTAATGAACTTTTATTAAAAATTTCGAATTGGAGAGAGCTTGAGGATTTTGAATAATTTCCGTTTCAAAGAGATGTATAGTCTGCTCTGAAAATTATTGTTCCAAATTCACTTATTCGGTGTAATAATTGAACCACAACCGTTTTTCCACTACAGATTGCACGCCGCTCAATAAAACGAGTCAGAATACATTAACACATTTTGATTCGTTAGCGAATTGCTCAAACGAGTTAATGGAGTTTCCCGAGGAGGGTCCATAACGTTTTGAATAATACATGCGAGATTACTGGGTATAAGAAAATTGTTCAATGGGTAAACGGTGGATATTTATCGAAGTTTCGGGCCCCGCGAACTTTTTTTCCATAGCATCCTGAAATACATCGTTCCGCTCTATGTATAGCTAACAGGTTGTTGAATAAGTTCCGGTTTGGGCTAGCCGAGAAGCTCGGCTTTCCCCGCAGCGATACGTTTCCTCCGTTTAACACGTGGTATGTATCTTGATTTAAAGGCAGTGTCGTGCTCGGTGAACTTACTGTTTCACTACGTTCGTGGGAAGTCGAAGTTGTATATGACGATGCAACTTTGAGCGAGCTGTAGATCGTGCATGGAATGTACCATTTATCAGATTGAAACGACGCGACTTCGTCGAAGTATCAGCGATTTTTTAACCTTTCCGGACGGCTCAATCTATTTCGATCGTTTTACCATCTATTACCTGTATTTGTATAACACCGAATTTCTTCTTCAAGATAGTACATGTCTACGTCATTCCTTTCGTGTTAGGACATGCAAAAATTAATTTCCAATTAGTGTCCGAATTTAATGACGTATGTAAAATTTCTGAACATCGATATATTCAGTCAATGAAAATGATTGAAAGAAGAGAACCATTTTTATCTTGCAATCCAGGCAGACAATTTTTATTTTGCATAAAGATCGGCAGTCCGAACATCGACATATTCAGTCAATGAAAATGATTAGAAGAAGAGAACCATTTTTATCTTGCAATCCAGGCAGATAATTTCTATTTTGCATAAAGATCGGCAGTCCGAACATCGACATATTCAGTCAATGAAAATGATTAGAAGAAGAGAACCATTTTTATCTTGCCATCCAGGCAGATAATTTTTATTTTGCATAAAGATCGGCAGTCCGAACATCGACATATTCAGTCAATGAAAATGATTAGAAGAAGAGAACCATTTTTATCTTGCAATCCAGGCAGATAATTTTTATTTTGCATAAAGATCGGCAGTCCGAACATCGACATATTCAGTCAATGAAAATGATTAGAAGAAGAGAACCATTTTTATCTTGCCATCCAGGCAGATAATTTCTATTTTGCATAAAGATCGGCAGTCCGAACATCGACATATTCAGTCAATGAAAATGATTAGAAGAAGAGAACCATTTTTATCTTGCCATCCAGGCAGATAATTTTTATTTTGCATAAAGATCGGCAGTCCGAACATCGACATATTCAGTCAATGAAAATGATTAGAAGAAGAGAACCATTTTTATCTTGCCATCCAGGCAGATAATTTTTATTTTGCATAAAGATCGGCAGTCCGAACATCGACATATTCAGTCAATGAAAATGATTAGAAGAAGAGAACCATTTTTATCTTGCAATCCAGGCAGACAATTTTGTATTTTGCATAAAGATCGGCAGTGTACTTGCACTAACGCAGGCACATTTTATTTCGCGCAAGGATCCACGGTCTAGACAGAAGTATGTACGAGGCTTTTGCTAGTGATATCGAGAAATGTGATGTCGACTGTAAACATCGGTGCGCCGAAAGCGAGCCGCCTAAGAATGGAACAGCGATACACCGAGGGATAACAAACAGACGAACATTCAAGGATATAAATAAGTCGATTCGCAAGGCGATACTTCGCGTAAATAGCCCACGGTAATCGGACTGCTTATCGTCGAGGCATTGAGCGGAATCACTCTCCATTCTTGCGCGTCGACGAGGCGCAACGATCGAACGCCTCGAAACGACAGCCGCGGTTCTTTCTCGTTGATAGGACCTGGCACGCTGTGAAAATGATCATCGTTGAACGGTCGATCTCGTTCCTCCCGATCTCGCAACTCTTGCTTTCTTAGACTATCCCGATCAAGGGCTTCAATGGTTCTAAGCTCATTCATGCACTCTTGGCATTTTTCAATGAACGATCGAAATCGCATCGATCGATCGTTCGCCATAGGCGACGAGCTGTAGCCATTTTAATTAGTTCTCATCGCCTTTGCCTCTCGCCAACATTTTTATTAAGAGACTTTATGGGCTCGGTTTTATTACGTTGTTCCATATGTTCGATTCTAGAAGGCAAATATTAAGAAGTGTTTCGATCAAGAAATACTATTATAGCCTGGAGGTTTATTGGTCCCATTTCCAGATACGGAGCTGATCTTTTCGTGTCTTCAGTTTTTAATTTTTATCTAATTTTACTTTTCAAGAAAGACTTTTTCGTGCCAATCAATGTGATTTTCCTGTGTGCGCATTTTGAACGACAAGAAGAATTTCTGAAATGAAAAAGATTTATTTAGGAAACAGTTATGTATGTTTAATGTTACTCTGAAAAGTCAGGTAGCTTGTATCGCGATTTCGGAAACACCGTGTATACAACATTGATCGTTTGACCGTGGTAAGTTCGGTGTTAATTTTACTTAACCCGGACCTAGATAACATAGTGGTTTGGCTAGAAGGATCCACCCTCTCACTAGCAAATTGGTTCGAACCAACGTCGCGGTCTTCATCCCCCAACCCCTTGTTCACCCTCTCTCGGTGTACCGCGTGTTGACCGATTATCGACTGAAGGAGTCGATAAAGAACCACCACCGGGGAAAGCGTGTAACGTTGAAGTTGAAACGGTCTGCTGCACTGCGGCTGACCTTGAATGTACTTATCTACTGATGGGAAATACTGCTCACGACGTAGCCATTACACGTTACTCTACCTGTCCTGAATAATTTCGCGACTTGTTGTTCTACACATGTGCCACTGCGACAGTGCTACCTGAACCGCATCGTTGTTTGTTGCTACCATGACCGCTCTGGCCAACCGTCGTCCACAGCCTGCCCAAAAATGGACTCCGTACACCCTAACCGACTACTTAAATTATTGCAACACACACACACACAATTTTTGTCTAAAAATGAAAACTTTTAACATAATTAGTTGTGTATATTATTTTCTTTGCAAGTGGTAGATAGATTAAATAATTTTCATTTTGCACAGAGTTTTGCGCAGTCTATTTATAAAAGTCTGTTTTCCTTGAAGCTGAAAATATTTTGTGAAAAGGAACAGGGAAATTAACAATCTATTGTCACTGTTAGACTGTGTATTTTATAAAAATATTTTACACAACTTCCGTGGCCAAAATAAAATAGAAGTACCATTTTCATCTAATTTATAAATTCGCATAAACGCATGAAGATCCACGATCGAGCACCGTCGAGGTTGTTTGTAGAAGTTGGAAGAAGCTGTCGAGTGTCAAGACAAGATTTCCCGTGGAAGTTCGTGTATCGTTCTCGATCGGAGTCGTCGATGTCACTGGTGCGATGTGAAAACGCGATCCGCGACGTGGAATGTTAGAACTACTTTTGGAGGACCGTCGTGCATCGCTGACAGCAAACTAGCGATCGCGTTTGGCCTCCGAATAGAAGCTCGCGAACTTCTCGAAGTCGTCCAATATTTGCAGCTCGGGGGCCGACATTAAAATTCGGAAGTTTGGTTCGAGAGCGATCGGACACGTCGCCGCATTCCATCGGAGAGATTTGAGGGTTCGATGATGATCCGACGTTCAAGAAATAGGTTAAAGGGTCGCGAGCATTTAACGGGTCGACGCGGTACTTCGCCGGTGACTGAATTTTAGCTGACCTGCTTCTCCACGCGTTGCTGCCCCCAAACTATTCAGCCTGACTCTGCCGTTCCTGACGTTAACGTAAATACTAGGTAATGATGATTCGCGGGGCCACTTAATGAGTCTCTATGCCCGCGGCACGGGCAGCTGACGTTAATCAGATCCGCCCTTAAATTAATGTCCACAAAATACTGGAACATTACGGTTCAGCTGGCCGCCACGGTAATCCACGCGAGCAATTAACGAGTACCGTAGTTCTCGAGCAGCTGACATCAATTGCGACCGATGTACTTTCGTATTAGTCAAAATATTCGTGCACCGAGACCCAATTCGACCGGTAATTAATAGGCCGCGCGGCGTGCTCGTTTTTGCGCGTTAATTAGTATCTTATTATTTTTGTGCGACGAGTAAACAGCTCAAAGTTATTTCGTGCTCCTGGTAACACTTTTGTCAACATATTCCTGGCATTTTTCTGACCGAAGTGGAACAGTTTTGTAGTAATATAAATATGATTGCTTCTGATAATATGTAGACTAGTTGCTTAAACACAGTGTTAGATCAAATCTCTACTTACCCATGGATTACACTCACAAATACGATTCAAAGTGCGTCCTGTTTGGTCTCAATTTAACTAGAAAAACGTCACGAAAACATTAGCAGAAATTACGTAAAAAATAATTACGAGCAAAAAAGTTTTCACAAATATCATATCGCTTTCACACACATCAAGAGTGTATTCTCTATACGGAGAGTAGCAAAGGGTTCAAGAAAAAGTTAAAAGTAGAGGTCTCACAGTGAAGGGTCCAAGTTATTTTTAATTGATGAGGCCAGCAATTAGAATTTCGCCGTGCGAAATGAACAATATTCTCCGAAGGGAGGAATTCGTTCGGGGCTGGCAACATTTGCCGCAGCGAACGGGTGCTTTGTTGTCTCCCGCTAAAAGAACGACGTGGTATTTAATATAATATAAAGCAGCCGCAGCAACGACGCTGCCGACACGCTTCACGCGTGAACACCTGCACGAAAGACGGATGCGTGCCCGAGTATGTAAGAACGGCATATGGAAGGTTAAGGGAGCCATCGCGCACGATCTACAATTAACTCTTTCTCTTTCTACGCGGCTCGCTTTCCCCTTAATTCGTCAATATTTTAATAGGCCGGCTGGTTATTACTCCGAGCCGAACCTAGCGATTGGGGCCAGGCTGCGCCAACACGGTGGGAACTTTTTCGAAACGCGCGCACTTGCCCACCGAACAAGCTACTTCGGCCACACCTGGATTGTAGATCATTATACAAAGCCTTTTTTCAATAACTATTTTATGAGACAATCATGCAATTACCGGAACTACCGGAAGGGATTCTTTCTCTTACATTGAAATTATACAAACTTCTTTCTGAGACGTGTTTGAATCCACTTTTCTTTATTCCTTGCTGTAGTAGGGAATCCGAGTGTGTTCAATCTTATTGTTTCTATAAAGCAATGAATTTTGTTCGCTGGTAGTTCCGGAGTTAACTACCGGATGAAGTAATATACTATTATTATTGTTACTAGACTGCGGACCTTTATGCGCAATAAAAATCGCGTGTATCAATGTCGTGCTTAACACAGCTTCAACGTGTTAGTCTCAGCCTGTCAGAATTGTCAAAAGAAAATTTTGTTCGGTTCATGTTGAAATCCGCAGTCTGGTGATAATCATGAAAACCCTGTGTTTGAAATGAATGAACATCAACGGAAGACGAGATAAATAATAAACAAAGGCATTTTGCTCGAGCGTAGCGTATGGTAAACCGAGGACCACGGTTCGCCTAAAAATAGCGCATTACTTATCGGCTGCGGCAGGGTTCGGACAAAGATCACGACCATCTCTGGCAGAAATCCGTCTCGAATTTCGCACGTTTTGAAACGGAGCCAGGTAACCGCAGAGATCGCGCCGGGGACGGATGATAAACGCTTAGTTACGGCTGTTTCGAAATCGTCGGACGGGCCCGGCCGATCCGCGAGCTCTCTCACAATCGGTGGGCCCGTTGATCCTGTGCGCGTTTCGATTGGTTAGGCTGCTGCGAAACGCATGCATGGCGACCGAGAGCACACAGGCACGAACTTGTGCGAACGGCGATCGGGCTGCTCGCGGACGAAGCCGCTGCTGCGAACCGTCTGGAAGCGGCTCGCGATTACAGACCAACGGATGGATGGACAGACAGTCAGACAGACGGACAGACAGACAGAGGCGCCCTCGGTCCACACGAGGAGACACGAGAGAGCGAGTTTGTAGCCAGCAAGAGCGCTCCTCTCTCGCGAGCAAAACTGTGTCAAGGGCAAAGCTAGCAGGGCACCGGTCCGTGACGAGCCGAAACGAAACGAAACGAGCGAGCCGAGCGAGCCGAGTTTTACCTGGCCGTGCCTACCTCACCGGCTTCTGCGGCTCTCCCCGTGACCGAACTTCAAGCCCAAATCGCTTTGGTAACTTGTGAAATAGCCCCTTTCCACTTTGGCCCGACCGACGTGGACACCGACTTCGGCCCGCACGCCTCCGATCGTCGAAAATCAACCGTCGATGCCTTTCACGCGTTTTCTAACTATTTGGACACACTGTGGGGACACTGGGAATCCTTTCTGGTCCTGGGTTCAGCCAGACAGTCATTTTTACACCTGTAGTTACGTACAGTTACCTCAGTACTTGAACATTGTGCTACCTCTACAATAGCATCACTATCTATGACTTGTTTGTTTGGATACATTTTGGAAAGATTGCGAACCCTTTTTGGTCCTGGGTTGAGCTAGACCAGTGTTTCCCAACGCGGGGCCCACGCCCCACGGGGGGGGGGGGGGGGGCAATTCAACCATTTCCTAGTCATTTCATCCAAAATTATGTATATGTTACGTAGGGGGCATAAGAATTTTAGGAAGGCTTAGGTGAGGCATGGCACGAAAAAGGTTGGGAAACACTGAGCTGGACTGTCTTTTTTATTCCTATAGTTACTTACAGTTACTCTAATACTTGAACGTTGTGCTACCTCTACAATAGCATCTCTATCTATGACTTGTCTGTTTGGATATATTTAGGGGAGATTGTGAACCCTTTCTTTTCTGGTCCTGGGTTGAGCTAGACAGTTTTTTTACTCTTGTAGTTACTTACAGTTACTCTAATACTTGGACGTTGTGCTACCTCTACAATAGCATCTCTATCTGTGACTTATCTATTTGGATACATTATGGGGAGACTGTGATTCAAAAGTATAGTTCATTAGGAATTATTTCCTTTTTTAAAGTTTATTTCCAAAATGTCACTCGGTAAATTCACTCCGAAAAAAACCACATAAAATATATTTCTTCGACATTTAGAGAGGCGAACGTGACGACTACACCAACTTGTTTTAGCTTGGTCTTTTAGCAGTTTTACGTAATCTGATGCAACGATATTGTAATAACATAGTCATTTACTGCTCGTGTGAGAGTGAAGTATAATGAAAACAGTGATATCTCTCAAGTGGTGCAATTTCTGTGGTCATTCCTATATAATGGAAAAGAAGTGAAATTACTGTGCATTCAGGAAAATGATTTTTACATTTAGAGCAGCGTACAACTGTACATAAAACAGTGTTATTATTCAAGGAGAACAGTGCTGGTAGTAAATGATGCTGTACACAGATAAATTGTTTAGTTTTAATCTTGAAAATTGTGCACGCACGTATTTCATGAAATAAATTCGCTGCAATCAGAATTTCAGTACCGAAACGATTACACCAAATCTCGGTTTCAGAATTTATAAAATTATACTCACCGGAAGCATATTTTATTCACTTTTCCGCAGTATTTTATAAAATGTACATTAGATTCGCTTTCGATTCAATGTCGTAATGAATATGTAACGTAATATAAAATAGACATGTATATTCAAGGCCGCGTAGAATCTCTATTAAAATTTAAATTACCAGGACAATATGTCACACACACTGCTGTTATTATAAACATCCACTCCTCAGTTTAGAAATAATACTAATAATATTTCAATCTCCAATTTTTCGAAGATTTTTATTCAGTGATATTAATGAAGTCTGATTATTAGCAGACTGCAGATTGTATACAAATACGAGAAAAATGACTAGATAATATACAAAACTGTGAAGACATTAGAAGAATTTTAGGATGTTTTCATGCTACGTTAGAGTTACTAAAATAACTAATAGTACGAATACATTTTTATTTTAATTTCCATTTCTGACCGCAGACAGAACATTTTTATTTTACATAAAGATCGGTAGTCAACTAATTCTTCGGTAAATTTATTCAAAACGTTATGCAAAGCGTTAAGCATCAATCGAGTGCTTTGACAATGAACATAAAAAAACTGGGAGCTAACCGATTCGACCTGTGAACGGTTCTAAATATAGCTTCGAATTTTCCCTGTGGTATACGAGCGAATTTCGTAAGGGAAAGGATAAAAATGGGTTCGAAGGGAGTGTTTTCCTAGCGACTCGCGCACCGCCCACTCGCCTAACGATTTGTCATAACGCTATCCGCGGCGCGGCGCGAGAGGTAGCACGCTCATTGTCAGTCGCAAGGAGAAGTCGAAGCTTCTGTTCGCGGCTGAAATCGCACAGAAAATCGTTCCAACTGGTCGCCGAACGAGCACACACGTTCCAATCTGTCGTTCATCAAGCCTGCAACGACAGGTTTTGCGGGAGAGCCGTCGTTGGCTGCCGCGGTAAACTGCAATCGCGTCGCACAACAAATCGTGCAAGGGCCGTTCTCTCCGTGGAGCGCTCGCCGCGTTACAATAACCATTCAAACAAAATTTTACAACTCGTCGTGTAATAAATCATAGCGTCGCGTTGCGCGCCGTTATTTTATACATTTGCCGCGCCGAGCCGGGCCGCAACCGTGTCATACAATACGTAAACCGAAAACGCCAACAAAGGCTTAGCCACTTTCTTATCGTCGACTTTATCAGATAAAACCGGCGATCATCGCGCAGAAATTTCTGCATCTCCTTCTTTCTGGTGTATGTTGCCTTAGAAAAATGACAAGATTGAATTTATTTGGACATTAAATATATTAAGTATATTCATTTAATATTTTCCCATGAAAACGTCCTTATAATTCCAATAATTGGGAAATAAAAAATCTGAAATCTCGTCAAATTTAAATTTGTCTCCCCACTCTACCTTCCCATTCTACGACGAAAGGAGTCACGCGTCGTAGAAGGGGAAGGTAGAGTGGGGAGACAAGTCTTAATCTGGCACAACCTCCATTTTTGCACGCGTTTTCAGCCCCGTTTCGTGCAACCGGCGAGGTTCTACTGCATTTAGATTTAATCTTCTGCGTCTATAGATTTTATGAATCTGTATCGTTCCGAGCAAACATTCGCCGTGGGATGATAGCGTTCCTGAGTCTTCCGGGGCCCAGATACGATCTCTAATTATGGTCGGAGAGACGAAGTTTTCCCCGGAGGAGGCGGAGACGCGATTCCAAATCGATTCGGGCCGGGAATGCGCGCTTTCTTCGGAAACACGTGGCTCTCGGAATACGTGAAATATTTCATGGAGTGATTCGTGAGCGGTGCTTGCAACACACAAACACACCGAGGCCCGTTTCACCTCTCTCTCTCTCTGGCCGAGACCCCCCTTTCTCCACCTCGCGGCCGGGCTTAGTGAAAAAATTTCCTTTGTTAATCGGTTCGGGAATGGAAAAAAATAAAACGGTGAAAGCGGTTCACAGTTCAACGCGTACCGGCAGCAGCTTTGTCCAGTGTGAACATTAAAGTCAGATTGAATCGCTCAACCTCCAACCCCGGGTTGGAATTTGGATCAAGGAGGGCTCTGCTTACGGAGCGTGACGCCTTTATGGAGCTTACACACGGAACGATCTACGCCCGCGCGTACGAACGCGAGAAACTCGAGACACGAGATACACGCACTGATCGGGAGTCGTTTTCTTTTTTTTCGGTGGGGACACGGTTTAACCCTTGACCGGACTTTCTGCTTCAGCCCCAATAAGGATATTGCTTTTCCTTGAAATTATTTTACAGCCTCTTTTCGAAAAATCGAGGATTGTTGATTTGGTTTGTATTTTTACGTTACTTCAACCCCCATTGAGAAGTAACTCAATTTTTAAATCATTTTAGCACCCTTCCTTGGAAAAATACAAGCTAGATTTTTGTGAAAAAATTATTCGACATTATTAAGATACGTGATCGAATATACTCACCCTGTTGGAGATCGATTTTCTCGTTCACGTCGTGATTCACCCCTCAATGACTACTTCAACCCCTTTATATTTATTATGCTGCCTCTTTCTATTATTTTCTGCTCTCTTCGAATGAAATTGTAAGCTGGATTTTTGTTCAAAAGAGTCATTTGTTATTTTGAATCAGTTTATTATTTAGGTTCTCGTTGCAGAAAAATGAACGGTAAATGCTTGTTCAAAACATGTTCTGCGTTACCGAGATACACTACGAAAAATATAAAACCCAATTGGGAATTGTTTTTTCGTACGAGCCACGATTAATCCCTTGACGGCTCTTACCATTTCAACCCCAATGGAGGAGGAACTATTTTTTTAATTCTATCGCCCCGGTTTTTAGAAAAATGTGTACCAAATTTTTCTGTAAAATTTATTTTTATACAAGCCTTGGTTCGTATTATTTCTTTCTGTCATTTTGAATTTCAAGATTTAAATGCTTCAAAAAATCAAAACGAGAGATGTACAATAACTTGCTTGCGAAGCAGCACTTTTGCGTTCCTTTTCCTATAATCTCCCATAAAACACTGAGGATCCCGCAACTAATCGCTTCATTCCAAAATCATCCAACAAGAATTCGCTCGTTGATGGGTCAATTAAAGTACCTATGTATCAAGCAGATGTTAATTGGATAACTTCGAAGTGGAATTAGCTTTATTTACGGGAAACTTGTTACTTTGTTTCTTGACTGGATACAAACGGATCGTTTATGTACAGTTTTACGTGTGCCCATCGAGACAGAAATGAAAGGAAATTGGATTTCTTCCCTGAACAAGTTCACTCGTTAAAATTCATATCGCAATCTCTATTTTATTGTGTTTCATTGCTTGTTTCTCTAGCGATCGTACACTCGGCTGAGTTATAGCGAATTTCCGATACACGAATAAAGATTCTGTCATAGCTCTTAGGTTCAGTTTCCGGTCTTGTGCATTAAGGGGTTAAGTTGAAAAAGCTCGTCGAATTTTTAGGACAATCCAGAGGAAAGCGGACGATCGATAAGTTAGTGGTTGCTTTGAGCACCCACACCCACGCCTCTTGCTCTATTTCACATACGATAATGCTCAGAAGTTGGGTCACGCGCGGGTTAATGAGAAAGAACTTCGGAAATTTTTCGTGTACCACCCCCGGCAAAAATTATTCGGTCAAATAACTCGAGTGCCTATCACTGTAATTATTATTTACATATTCACGTCTGCAATGTGGAAAATATTTTCATTAACGATGAAGTCAACTGCAAAGAGAATATTAATTTAAAAATTAATGTTTGCTATTTTTTTATAATGTACAGAATGGGGAAGTTGCACACTGATGTATAAGCAATATTAATTATATTATAAGAATCAAGGTGGACAGTTTATTATTTTATATTTGGTAAAAAGTGTCTAACACATATATTACTATTTTTCATATTTAATGTAAATTCAAATAATACTTTCAACAATTTTGATCGAATAATTTCTGCCAGGGGTGTACTACCGGCGAAAACTAACACACGAGCGAAATGGGCTGCGCCGAGCGAAATCTATTCTGAAACATTGCCGATGCTATTATTTTTACTTCGCAAAGTTTAATAATAACTTGGGCATACCATAATCGAAAGGTTTCCTACCACGGTAATGTTATAAACTAATACAAAACCGATATAGGTTGCGCTCTTTATTAATTACAAGTTTCCATAACTGTGGACTATCAGTTGCGCATAACCTTCTAATTATATATGCATTATTCTATTGGCGTTGAAATATTAAATCTGCAATATTCGATTCTATTAATGTTACACGTGTTGGTCCAAATAATTATTATTTAATGTCCGAATGCAGGCACTCCAATTAATTATTATATTTGATCCATTCAAAAATATACAAACATTCTTTTTTCTAGATATTTAATCATTTCGCTATTCGACTGTATCGGCCAATTTTATCATCAAACATGATCCGCTCGTCTCGAACCACCCCACGCAGTCAAACATCCCCTAACTATCGATCGGAGAAGATTAAAACATTCCAGTGATTCTATCGGATCCAGCGAAACCCCAAAAATCGGTTTCCACGAGAATGTGAAATTTTCATATCCGCAGGAAATTCGTTGTAGAAGATACCAGTGTGACCGAGGCAATAAATGGATTTTTCAGTACCAAAACATGCCACACCACGTGAAAAGAAAAAACACATTTTCTGAGTCAAATTGCAAATATTTTCCAAAACTCGACGCGCATTCACTTTTTCGAGATGTTTTCGCGTACCTTGAATGTTACAAAAATGTTTTCAGGATCAAATGCAGCTTCTCGCTGTGGCAAACATGGAGGCTTGACCCATTTTGTGACTCTCCTTGTCGAAATCAATGAAGCAAACTTTTCTTTCCTCGTCACAGCTGCTAGAAGTTGGAACTGGGGATAAATTAACAGAATTCAATGAAAATAGTAATTTGACTAAATGTTTGAAATTAGACGTTCAAAGATCTTCTATTTGAGAAAAAGCTGTTTCTGTTCTTCGAGATAACACGGCGACCCTATTCCATATTTTCGCCCCCTGTCCCAAAATGTAGAGCATCCTTCTGTGTCAAGAATGAATATCGTGTACCAAATATCAAATAAACAATATTGAACACTTTGCACAGCAGTTCAGTTTAGAGAGTTACAGAGAAAAAATAAATATATTACATTACATAATTACCAGACTGTGGCAGATTCAGACTTGTGTCACGTGACTGAGCCGGTACTGGCGGAGAGGGGGTAACTTTTTCCCCTGAATTCATGCCCCTCATTTTGCGATTCTGGACTGTGTGGATCTTCATGCAAAATTCTTTTCTAATTTTACTCCTAAATGCATAAAATCCCAATTACTCAGTGTAATTTTTCGGAGCAAAAGCAATTCGATCTCGATGCAAAGTATCTGCGAAAATATGGGCGGGCAAATCGTTCGATTCCGGGGCATTGTGCGTCAGGGCAGAATCGAGTGACACAATACGCGCCGGAATTGGGACGGTGCTGATATACACGCGATAGCGGCTACGCCGCTGTCTAGGGGTTTTATGCCGCCGCGACTTTTTGTCCTCCCTGAGAAGTGCGGGGGAGGCCGGAGGAAGAGAAAAACGGACACAAAGGTAGCTAAGTGCACCGAAGCAAAACGCGTTGTCTCGGCTGCGTTGTGTGCGGCGCCGTGGTGCGTCGAAACCACGCGAAACATCGTCACCGCGCGGAGAGGAAACTTGCTCTTCGGAGTTCCGCCCTTGGGACCGAAGACGCGACAGTTTCCACTCCGACTTCCTTCTAGGCTCCTCGGAAACTCCCCGAGCATCTCCAAGTCTCTCGGAAAATCTATAAATCTGTAGAACTTGCCACGAACCTCTATTCTATCTGTCCGCGTGTCGCGAAACTGGCTGAAGTTATTGCAACCTCGTCTGTTAGGGTCTAGCTGAAGCATCGAGAGTTTCATTCTCTTGCGAATACATGGCAAAAGCAGCCCCTTTAACACTGAACCTGCCAACGCAGGTCGAATGATCGGTTTTAGATATTTTATTAATATTATAATAATATGAAAATAAACTCTGAATTAATTCAGACCAGCTACTTTCAGTGCCCGATAGCTTCCTGTGTTATTGCATTCATTAAATATAACCAAGTACGATTCATAGCCGCAGAGCTGAATAAAGTAATTAATTTATCAAATGAAGAATCGTTCGAGTTGCAACTTCGAGGAATCATTTTTCAGTTGGACCATCTCCAAAGTCCGCGATCCGCAACTAATTACTGGTTTGACGTGCAGTTCTTCGTATTCTTGTATGATAAAAGGTGCTACGGTACGCATTAATTTGTATCAATTATCTGGAAGGATAGAGAAGCGATTAGTGCACCATAATTTCGTCTTCCTTTCTTTTCATTCCGGCTGAAAAGGGACGCTCTTTGGTTGCGTCGGAATTAGGACAGCGCGGACCATAACTAGCGGGGATTTTATGCCGGTAGGCGTTCTTCTTTTTTTCTCTCTGTCCCCTCTTCTTCTTCTTCTTCTTCTTCTGTTGCTTGCAACGCGTACGCTATCGTGGATAGGTGCAACGGAGCGAGACGTGTTGCTCCGGCAAACTCTCTCGGTACGTGTGCCCGTCGCACACAGGACAGGAAGACCGGAGAAGGGAAGGGGGAGGGAGAAAAAAAGAAGGAGGTGCAGTTTGTATGCACCTCGAGCTCCTGCGTTTTTTAAGCCCGAATCGGAGGACTCGTCCCCGTTCCGGCACGGTCCGGCCGAGTCGACGGGACGCTTTCCAGTTAAAATAGTTTTCTGAAAGGGGTAGTTTTTCGCGAGCAACTGGAAAACCGGGTCAGGTGTCAAGTTCCCTCTTTTCAAGAAAATTTCGGTTTCAATTTCGCACGTTCTCGCGTGGGCTTTGAGCGAGGCTTCCTCCACCACGCCGAATACGCAACCGTTTACTTTACACTTCGCGCGTTTTCGTGAATATTATATAAAGTGGACGGTCTAAATTTCTATTTGATTCTCGTATTTCCAAGTGACTCTTGCAGGTTTCTGGGTTTTTCAACGCAACTCTTTGAAGATGATTAAAATTTTCTACATCGTGTATCTTTCTTTTTTGGTTCCAGAAGATTTAATATGTCCTGAGGAACTCTGCGTGTTGCCCGTCTTCGCGTTTATAAATATAAAAGAAATAAAAATAGTGGTCCGTAAAGATTGCCACGAAAATATTTAGAGCAGTCTTCCCGGGTAATAAACTGCTGCTGTCTCGTAAATATGCAGTTCGCTTTTTATACTCTGCCGCGGTTTCACAGTAACATTTCCAGTTTCGTGACTAATGTTCTTATTAGTACCGAAAACTCGACTGTCGAGACTGCGCTTTTTAAAGGGACCTTGTTCAAGGGAGTGCAACTCATAATTTTGAGTATTTTGGCTTGAAAAAAATATACCGTATACTCCATATGATAGTAAATATATGTGCAGAAATTTCGTGCAAAAAAACTTAAAAGATAACTGTAGATCAGTCGGTAAGACACTATGCTTTTAAAAATGAGACCATGTTCAAAAAAGTGCAACTCGTGCAATTTCAAATATTTTGACTTGAAAAAAATATATTGTATACTCAATACAGTAGTAAATATGTGTGCAAAAATTCAGTGCAAAACGATCTTCAGATTTCTTTCCAAAAAATCCCAAAAACGACTGTAAATCAGCCAGTAAGATACTGTGATTGTTAAACAGGGTTTGTTTATGCATGTACAGTTCACAAAATTTCAATTATTTCGACTCGAAAAAAATAAATCATATACTCCAAACTATACTAAATGTGTGTGCAAAAGTTCAAGGCAAAATGTTCTTCCGATTTCTTTTTAAAAAATGGCAGAGGCTAAAACAATGACTGCAGACCAAAACGCCCTTAACGGGGTAGATCGTTAAATTGGTGGTGAATCGACGAACAATGGATCACGTGCAAGTAAAACAACAATGATCAAGGACCCCGGAAAAGCGGGCGGACAAAAAGGCGGGGCTGCGGGTGAAGTTCGGGTCTTTTCGAAAACATCCGCGGCGGTAATGCGGCGTTTAAGGCTACCTGTTATTCCGTGGTGTGTCAGCCTATTTATATCGGCCTAGATTCCGCTTTTACATCGCAAGCCACAGGTACGCGCCCCGAGGAGCACCGAGATTCTCACGATAGGAACGCGATAAATTTACGAGCGCGATTAATTTTTGCGAAATCGTCGCGCGCCCTCGCGCGACCGTGTTTTCCGCGAGCGTTCATGCATGCCCGGTGCTCCACTGTGCCTGACCGAGTTCCGATGGCTCGCGTTATGACCACTGAATCATCATAACACCGCCGCGTTATGATCGGCCGGCCTTTTTGTTCCCAGGTTCGCGAAATCGTAACATATCGCGCCGCTGGGGACTCGTTTATCGCGGAATTGCCAAGGTTTTAGAAATCTCGGAGACACTCCTGGGAAAACCTTCCACGAATTGTTTGCGGGAGACTTTATTCCAATGAACGCGCTATTGACGTGCAACAATTTCTATCACCTTGTCGTTGTCTATTTCCCACACTCCGGTTTCAGTATTTTAGATTTTGTTTGCACTGTACAACGTTGTCGTTGAGGCATATTGGAACAGAATATCTTGCGGTCACTTGAAAATCTCTTGCATCCAGGAGTGCAATTTTTTACATTTTACTCGTATGCGACAAATGTTTGACATTCAACAATTTCTGTCACTTTGTCATTGTCTATTTCCTATAGTCTGTGTCAGTATTTTAGCAAATTGGAATAGAATATGTGATCACTCGAAAATCTTTTGCATTCAAGAGACTTTGTTCGTATGCAACAAATGCATACGCGATTGACTTTCAATTATATCTGTCACCTTGTCATTGTCTATTTCCTATACTCTGGGTTAGTATTTTAGATTCTGATTATACTGTACAACGTCGTTGTTGAGGCATATTCGAACAGAATATGTGATCACTCGAAAATCTTTTGCATTAAAGAGACTTTGTTCGCATGCAACAATTGCATACGCGTTTGACTTTCCATAATTTCTGTCACCTTGACACTGTTTATTTCCCACACTCTAGTTCCAGCATTTTAGATTTTGTTTGTAATGCTCAACGTTGTTGTCGCGTCGCATTGGAACAGACCATAATGCGATCATTCGAAAATCGCTTGCATTTAGGTCAAGAATAGTTCTCGACAGGTTGAAAGATCATTCCGTAAGAAATAGCAATTACTTCCATACATAAGTTCATTCTTGTTTCCGTTACTATTCTTCGTATTTTCCGCATAAACTTTGTACTCGAATAATTCCTATACTATTTTCGGACACACCTTTTGAATATTGAACTATGCAAAGTTAAACCGCGAACGGTTCTCCACCTACAGAACATTTCTGGCCTGCTTCGTTTCACATATAGTTCTTAGTTAAGCTTCTCAATTTTCTGGTTACTTGTTTTCACCTACAAAATTTATCTGAATCCTGCCTGGAACACCTCACTATGCAGTTTACTCTATCATGTACACCGTGAAGGTCTTACACGACCTGTTCCTCGTTTTTGTTTTATATAATAGCAAAACAAAACCATAAATTAAAAACCCTTTGCAGTCGGAGCTATTTTAACTCGAAAATTAAACATTTCTTCCGACCTAGAATAATTCCATTGTGTATGATTTTTATCATTTCATGGATATACAGGGTGTCTCAGCTGAAGGAGGCCACCTAAATATATATCTCTTCTATTTTGAATGGAACAGAAAATATTTATGTCATAATTTAAATGGTATCGAAGGAGGAATATCATAGTAGAACAATTTCTTTTGTCCGGTTATTTTTTCATAGTTTCTTCAAGGTCATCGTTATTTTTTTATCGGGAAAACTAATTTTTTTTATTCCTTCATATAGTGGCTGAAATAATACATTTGAATATGCTTAAGGCTTAAGTCATTAACAAGATGGAATGAAAAAAAAGTTTTCACGATAAAAGAGAATTGATGACCTTGAAAAAACTATTAAAAAATAACCGGACAAAAATTGTTCTTCTATGATATTCCTCCTTCGATACCATTTAAATTATGCCATACATATTTTTTTGTGCCATTAAAAATAAAGGAGATATTTAGGTGGCCTCTTTCGAGGAGGTCCTTCCAGTAAAAATTAATTAGTAGACTGCGGATCTTTATGCAAAATCAAAATGGTCTGTACGGATTGCAAGATATACAAACTAAATTGAATGTTATTTCTTCCTTTAATGATTTTGATACAGGAGAAATCATATATTGACATGTTCAATTTTTTTAATTTTTCAACAATTTTGAATTTCATCTTCTCAATTTCGCTATAATTGCATAAAGATCCGCAGTCTACTGACTAGATATTTCTGCCGTTGTAAAGCGGTAGATTCAATCTTGAAACCTGTAATGGATATTCCCACTCGAAAAACATTGGTCGCTAAATCGTTGGGAGCAAAGCGCGCGGATGCGGACTTCGATCGGGGTCGCTCCGCAGATGTTATCGTTCGCGGTTCATCAACCCCTCGCGCTTCCTGGGCGATCGCCGAATCGGTTTTGATAAAGGCTGGCACGCGGCATCGAACGACGAAATTATTCTCCAAGGTGGAATCTTGGTCGTTATTTCGGGCGAGAGCGCGGCGAGTGCCTCCGCAAGCGCGATCGCGATTCTCCTTTTAGCAACTAGACTGCGATTTTCTAATATTGATTCGCCGGCCGGCTGGTACGCAAGAGCAGCAGCCTGATGCGAGGCGATACCCAACGGCGGCGGCGAGTTGCATGTTCGTAAAATGTTATATTTTTCCACGCCGCGCGCCGTCATCATCCTTCGCGCATGGCCTACTTGGCTTCGTGTAAAAAGGGCTCGGCTCTAAATCGGGAGCAAGTTTACACTGCCCATCTCTCGCTCTAACTTTATCGACCATCCACCAATAATGATGCCTACCCGACACCACGCCACTGCCCGTTCCACCACACTGCTTTTCCGCCCGAAAACGATCGCGTTCCGATTCCGGACGCGGCGGGCGGCGGCTGGTTCGATAAACCGAGATGAAAGATGCACTTCGCGTGCAACATACTTGCGCCACTTCCTCGGAACGGCCCGTGTACTATGGCGGTCGCGTGTCACGGCTCTGCAGGTGCGCGTTCGCGAAAACATTCGCGGACTCGAACTTGTCCTTTCCTTTTTTCCCCTTCGCGTTGCAACGTCGTCATCTTAAAACACCTAAACCTAATCAGTTCATCAGAAGAAACAACATATTTTTATTTGGCTTCGACCCCTGACTCAGTCTAATGATTAATTGACATTTAACCCCCGTGTAGTCAACCAAAATGTATAGATTATTCGAAACCTTTCTGTATTTAACATGTTTGCACAAATTCTTATTATAAGACTACGAATTAATATATCAGCGAGTAAAGAATGGACGTTCAGAGAAATTTTGTAATATTTTTTAGAGAAACATTAACAAATTGTTGAAAGAAATACAGTAAATGGGTACCCGGTTGACTACACAAGGGTTAAACAAATTTTGAAAACGAATATGGATGCCTTAAGACTCGCGACTTCTGCACGGTAGATTGTTAACAAGAAATTTATACTCGGATCGGCGAGTTGATGCAAAGGATTGTCCTTTCTAAAGGACCGGAACAAGTTCGAAGAATTTCGCGAGAGACAGCGGTGCCAAGAGCGAGGTGTCTGCCATGAGAAGTCCGGGTTACCAAAGCGGGGAGAAAATCGGTGGGCCGGGTCGGGCTTGGCGAAAACTAAATTTACCGTCAGCCGAATACTGTCGCGGGTAGACGCGGTTTTTTCGAGTCAGCTTAGTCAGTCTGGGGTCTGAACGTGAAGTGCAGCGTGCAGCCAGGCGTGCGGCGGGGGCTTTCGTGCGTGGAATAGGCTCAAGGCTGCACCGGTGCAACGCCGAGCAGCTAACTACTCGCGGCGTTACTGCCTACTGCTCACTGCCGGTTTGCGGGCTGCTACCTGCTCTCCCGATCGGTGATCGATCAATCGGATCTGATAGGGATCGAGAACTTGCTGCAAAGAGGCGCTGACGTAGAACGATGAGTATCCGCCGGGTAGGATACCTCCCTTTGTCAGGCCACTCTCGATTCAACTTGCTTCAAAGTCGCGAACCTGCGTCCTGTTTTCCTTTGCCCGATAATTCCGCGTTTCCTTGCTCCTCTTCCTCGGCCAGAGGACTTCTTATGCAACAGTCTAGTCGATAAGACGTTCGCTTTCAGTATCATGGATCGACAGGATAGTAGCGATTTGTGTGAGCGTTCTTTCTAGAATGATATTAAATGCAAATTATGGTGTATGATAGACGTTGTTGAATCTCCATAGCGATCTCTAGAATCAGACTTTGCCTTTAAGGTTGAGTTACAAGACTTTACACACTTCCAGTAACTTCGTTCCAAGACCAATGATGGTAGAAAGTAATTTTATGCTGATGCTCGAAATGAAATTTGAGGTTTCACAGTAGATACTCGTTGATGGTATATTTAATCAGGAATATCTGCTATTATACATACACGAAATCTTTTCTGATGTTCTTCAGTTCTCTGTCTAATTTTTAAGAACATCCAAAAATTTTAATTTCACCTTCAAACGACTAGCGTCATTCGAAAAGCAATTTCCCCGCCAGCCACTCTCCTGACAATCTCAAATCCCTTCGGAAGCCACGTGACCGAGCATTAATCTCAGTTCACGATGAAAATATTGTAACAACAATGCAACGATACCGCTTATCGAATCGATATCAGGCAAACAGATCTATTGTTCAGACGAGAATCTTCGATTTACCATTCGTCCGACGTGGACAGATTAGTCATCGATGATGACTTCCTGGGATCGTAGTCAATACTCGATGCAGCTGGAGCAAGGATCGCATAATCGTGAGAATTCTACCTGGAAAATTGGTGTCAGTGTAGTTGTCTCGAGTAATCGCTTAATTTCAAACCTGCTCGAATATTTCTCGTTTTAGCGTTGATCGATTCGAGCTATCTGCAAGTTGATGATTAGTAAGTACCCAACACTAGAACGTGTGACTTGCAATTAATCAGTTCTATTTACCTGGGAAACGTCGTTTCTTTCGCGGTTGGAATTACTGGACTGTTGAAATCGCTACCTCAAAATTGGTTAGCCATTCATTAACGTAAATGAATGTCGTAAGCTGGAAGAAAGTTTGCGATTCGATCTACACTGTCCGACTTTGTTCAAAAATTACTGTTGGATGATTCTTATAGAGTTTTTTGCGCTGATTCCGAATTTGCCCTTAATTTTCCCCTAGACGCACAGTTTTCGAGAAACTTGATTTTGAAAAAAAAAACATCCTATAATTTTAAACAAAAACATTGTGATGTTATTATAAAAGGTAGTGGATTGTTCTTTGCAGCAAAAGATTCTGTAGAATGCCCCGAATACAGTGATATCCACTATTAATACATTATGTATGTTTAAACATGTTTAAACAATCGTTAAAGATGGAGAGACACCACTTTTGCACGAATTGTTGAGGATATTTTTCAGTTTATCTTAAAAAATAAGGGTCCAGCGTAAAATCGAACTGTATCACGCGATAGAGCAGACTTTTATCTTGAGAAACCACCTTTTAAAGTTTGCAACGTCGACGTTTTTTCGAACCAAAAAAGCAAAATATCTTCGCCCGACATGAGTTGCCGTCAGTGGCGCTCACCGCTAGAACGGCCGTTCGCCGCGCGCCGTATCCCGTCACTGGCGGCAACTCATGTCGGGCAAAGATATTTTGCTTTTTGGTTCGAAAAAACGTCGACGTTGCGGTTGTTCAACGTCACTGTTCAAACTCGGGCATTTCATACGCAACAACGTAATAGCTTAGCTGGTCGGTGGACGAGGGGCTTCGCAAAATACCGGTTCGAATGATAGAAAAATGACTGCACCTCGCTCCGTGGTATCCACTCGGGTCCGTCGAGTGACGTCTATCGAGGGACCGCCACGGTCGCGAGACAAGAGGCCACTTGAGCCCCAGGCTAACTGTACCGTTGTCTTCTGCTCCGCCCACGATTTCGTCACGACGACAACTCTCGATCGAAAAGCCGCAGCGTGTAAAGCGTAAAGCGAGCGTCTGGCTCGCTCTCCCCGTTCCCTGCACGCGATATTATAATTTCTGTGCGCGGACGCGCTCGCCGACATGGGAGTGCAAGTGCGTAATGCACTTCTTACCATTCGACGTGCATTAATTGGCCGGTAAGAACCGGCCGCGTTCTCCCCGCGCCTACCCGCTCGCGCGAGCGCGCAAGCGAACGCGTTCCCGCTCGCGGACCGGAGCGGAATTCCAGTCTAGTAACCATACAGTTGCTGGTTCGAGCTTTAAAACGTTTCCCAGCGTTCGTGATACGCGATCGGCTCTCCTCGACGAGGAACAGAAACCGGTCGGGAGAGAGCATTGTCTGCTTGCCCGGCTTGCTTTCTTTCTTTCGAAACACTCTTACCTCCGTTTCCGTTCCGGCGGCGTCCGATGGCCGATCCCGTTCCAAGGGAGGGTTTTAACACGTCACCTACCGACGACTATCTCATCATTTTTTAATGAATCCTTCAGCAACAACAATTTCGATTGTGAAAGATTCTTAAAGCTTCCGTTTGGTACAACACAATTATTGAAAGTTCTATTAATAGGACTGCCGTAGATCGGTCAAGCAATCAATTTTTTTATTTGTTTTTCCAACGCGCTCCCTGCCACGCCAATTTTCGACCACTTTCCGTTCGAGCCGTGTGGGTCGCGCGCGACCCACGCTCTCGGGACTGTTGTGCGCATGACTTGACTCCGGATTTTTTATTAAACATTAATGACGAGACGTAACAAGAATGAGGAGATCAAAAGTACAAGCAGTAGAAATATTTAAAGAATTTGAGAATAGTGTTGTATCACTTCTAGACTGCGGATTTTATGCGTTTATGACAAAACTGAGTACGTACAATTTAAAACAATGGAGGTATTAAGAAGATTTAAAGCCACCAGTGTATTAGTTTTGCTTTAATAAGATAATTAAAAGAAAAGTGAAATTTTTATTTGTCTCCTGTATCTTCCAATCAATGCGAACATTTTCTATTTTGCATAAAGATCCGCAGTCTAATTATTTCCAAACCACTAGAATTGTTGAGGAAATCTGTGCAGCTCCTGTACTTAATTTCAATTTCGATTTCATACATTTATGACAAAAATTGGTAGATCAAAAGTGCAAACAGCAGAAATATTTAACCCACTAGAATCGTTCAGAAAATCTGTGCAGCTCCTTTATTTTGAAATTAATGCGGACAATTTTTACCCGGCATAAAAATTCGCATCTCAATAATTTATTGAAATGATTTAGAGGAGAAAGAAATGTCTATAAAATTCCTGTGATCTGCGATTGGCTTGGAAATAAAGATCCGCAGTGTATCCATGGGGCTCCTCGGTGTTCATCCCGGGCTGTTCGACTCATTCCGTAGCGAACGATATTTATAGCGATCCCGGCAAATTTTCTCGGAATACCTGCAATCGGCGCCGACGCCGTTAATCATTCCGCTCCGATTCGAACGCGCGTCGAACGACAGAACGCGGACCGAGGATTGATTCGTGCCGCTCGGAACCGGCCGCGCTTACGGCACGAACGGCAAGAAATTATTGGAGCACTTGGAACGACATTAACCGCGTGATCGCGTATACAATGCTTAAGTGATTCTTGCCGCTCGCTGTGCTCACTGGTCGTCGCGCAACGGCAAGAATCACTCGGCCTGTATACTTGCTCGAACAAATAGAACGACTGCAGAAGACTGTGGGGTGACAAACGGAAGTGCACTTGAGTGCTGAATGCTGGCGGTTTGAGGACGGGCTTGTGTGATTCTTTGCCGGTGTATCTGCCACTTCACGAGGATATTTGGAACACGATCTGTTTAGAAACGGAGCAACGATTCTATTGCTCCTGTAATCGACGATTGCAGACTATTAGGTTGTTTCACGTAAAATGTTCGACTTTTAACAGTGACATTAACTATTCACATTAAGTAGTGACAGAAATTATTAGATGTGCAAATGAGTTCTTTCCCCTTTTTTCCAAATTCAAGATTCTATTACATAAAATGTATTTGGGTTGCTCACGACGTACCCCTTAAGAAAAAAACCGTATAAAACTTAGGATTTATCAAATGAATAGAAATTAAATGTGTTATTCAAAACTTGTGTTAATATTGTTGTTATTTATTATAACGAAATTAGAAAATCCATATGCTTTCACGTAAAATAAACTAAATCTTGAAAAACTTACATCGGTACGACTAAAGTAACCGGTTTCCCAAGTCGTACCTAAGAATTCAATTAAGCAACAATAATAATTAAAACGTATTTTTTATTAATCTGTTTACATGACACATAGGTATTCAGATAGTACAAACATCACATATACATTTTTTTGTTCTTTTGTCAACTCCAGCGCATACATCGTGCACCCATGATTTGCATTTCAAGCATTGAATCATGTTTTCCTCCCGATCTTCTCCACGAATGAAACAAAACCAATCTCATATGGGTACGACTTAAGACACGGCACAAGCTAAATTTATAAAGTAAACATAACCTATAACATTGAATAAAATTAATACGATTTCGTTTCGACCAAACGATTATGTAAATTCTACTGAATTTATATTTAATAAGGAACATAAGTTTCTTGACTGTATGAAAAATTAAATTTTTTGGTCATTCGAGTTTGTTATTTTCATTTTGTAGTTCTTTTCACCATCAATGGATATTCAGATTAAAATTTATTGAATAATTTGCCTTTGTGCATCTGTGCAGTCTCAATTTTTGTTCGATCTGTTTGTTGCATTTCTGTTCGATCAGCTTGTATGATACGTTTAATCGTGTATGACCTAATTTAATATGCATTGACCATGCCGAGAAAGCCATAAATAAAGTTTCAAAAACTGCATAAATATTGTGAAATCCATACTGCTTTTAAACACTAAAGAACGGAGATTATGTTCGATTTTCTAGGCTATTTGCGTCGTTATAATAGTCACGCAAATGTGACCGCGGTCCCTCGCGGGGATTTAAAGCGCCACGTGTACTACATGATGTTAGAGATACACATATAGTGACATCTGTGATGAATTATATGGGGATACACATATGTCTGGAGATCTTAGAAAAGCACCATGTTAACAAGACCGCCATACACCCACAACTTCATAAGTGCAAGCGTGTTACTAGTTTCTACAACCTAAAAGTGCGAGTACAAGATTTTAATGCCTCGGTTTGATAAATGTCCATTCTGGATCGTGTCGAATTACGACTAGTGGTACCTCAGGAGATCTTAGAAAAGCAGTAGGATGCACATATGACTAGACTGCGGATCTTTATGCAAAATAAAAATTTTCTGCATGCATTTTCAAAAACCCAGGCCAAGGAAAAAGTTCTTTCCTTCTTTAATAATTGTAGTGAATTATAAATAATACATTGGTGTGTCTAAATTCTCTACGCCTCCAATCTTTTTTAAATTGGACGTACCCATTTTTCTTATAAATGCACAAAATCCGCAGTCTGCATGTGACTAATAGTTTCAGAAAGCTGTTGCTGTAAAACAGTAAAACAACCTTGTACTATAATATCAAGCCAGATTCGTGCTGAAGACAGGATCAGCTGAATATGTACGTTAACAGTCGTATAAAACTGATACAATAAAACTAAATTTTGCTTTTATTTTAATCATCTTAATCATAATAAAATAAATCGTGGCTCAAGGGGTTAAGCTCGAGGGTTAGCAGAGGATGGACAGACCGTCGAATCCGTAGCCCGCTGGTAACAGAGCGTCGCGACGCGATGCGTGACGACGCCGCCGGGGAGGGGGCTGAATATAGCAACAGAGAAGAGCCGGTACAGCCGGAGGGATGGGAGGGGGAGGAAGGAAGTGCGGAGGTAAAGAGGGAAAGAGAAACGTTAACGACGGAATCCGAAGGGATGTACGCGCGGAGAGAACGAAAGCGCGAGCAGCGAAGTGAGCCGGCATGGCAGTTCGAGTGGAGGGCAGGGGTGAGCGCCGACAACGGCGATGGTGACGGCGTCGTTGACGATGATGGCGGGTTGGGGTGTTGGGAGAGGACCGAAGAGAGACAGACTGGGAAGAGAGAGTGAGAGAGCGCGGAAGAAAGAGAGATAGGGGAGACACGGCGGGTTCTCCGTGAGCAGAGACGGCGCGCCACTCGGAAGGGTAGAGAGAGAGAAAGAGAGCGAGAGAGGGAAACAAAAAGAGAGAGAAAGAGAGTAGGGGAGGGAGCAGCGTTGTGGAAGAAGGGATGTGGCGTGTGGGGGCGAGGGAGGGACGCGGAGTACGGTCAAGTGTACTGGGTAACTAGGTCAATGAGAGAACCGAGAGAGCCGACGTTGTTGCGGGAGCACAAGCGCGCCACCGCGAGAACCCTCTTTCTCTCTCTCTCTTACTCTCTTTTTCTCTCTCTCTCTCTCTCTCTCTCTCGATCTCGTTCCCTCCTCGTTCCTCGGTCTATCTGTCTTCGCCGTTGCCCGTCGTTGTTCTACGTTAGCCGATGCGGTGCGCGTTATCCGGCCGACGCATTTCTATGCCGATTCCCCGCAGCGTCTATTACTCCGTCGTTGTTGATTCACTTAAACGCGACCCTGGGGTTGCGAGCTAAGCAGCACCGGCTGTCAGCTTACTATTCGGACACCTTTACTCTCCTGACTCTCTCTCTCTCTCTTTCAAACCCCGACGTAGACGCCGCTCAGACGACTGTTCTTCGGTCGCGGGAGTATTCTCGCGGGGCGTGGAACTGGCACACTCAAAGGGCGGGCCACGACCACGGTGGAAAGGTTCAGTAACATGTATTAGGTTGTTGCATATGAAATGCCCGATTTTAGAACACAAATGTTCCAACGCGTTTTGATCAAGAAATACTGTTACAGTTGACAGATTCATTGTACGTCACTTTGAGGTACGAAGCTTACGATCCTATCTCCAATTTTAATTTACACATATAAATTTCCTTTTTTTAAATACATTTGATATCAACGTCAATCAGTGCGATTGTCGCTTGCTCTTTTTGTATGTGTGGAGAAATAACATATTGAATGAATGAGTGGGTGCAATTTAAAACAGTAAAAAGGCTACAATGATTGAAGAGTGCTAATCTATGAATTTGTATCAGCTTATTATAATTATTAACGTAAGAATAAACTATTTACGTTGCTCCAGTCATTTGTAATTAACAATGAAATTAACACTATCTGTTGATAGTAAAAAGAACTGCAAAATAGAGATGACAATCTTAATGAAGCATGAGAGTTACCAGAAAATTCAATGTCTACCATAATACAATCAAGAAACTGTGATTCTTTGATCAATAAGAAATAGTTGCGGTTGTTTAATGTTACTGTTCAAAATCGGACATTTCTTATGCAACGACCTAATAGATTGCGGATCTTCGTGCGAAATGAAAATCGTCTCCGTTAACACTAACCGTACCGGCTACAAAACGTGTCGGATGTACATTGTTTTATAAAAAGTACAAGACTGAACTTATTTAGATTTTCACAATTTTTATAATAATACCGGATTAAATAACGAAATTTATTGAATCATTTCTGATGGAAGCATCTTTATAATTTCAATGTGGTACGTTAGTGTGAACAATGCACCTAACACACCTACCCAAGATTTTCTATTTCGGAATTGTAAATTCAATGTGTCAGTGAACTCAGTTAAGAAATACGAACAGACTTATTACACGATAGCACTTCAACCCTATTCATTCTTCTAGCTAGCTAACAACCGAGACTGTCGCGAAGACTGCGGACCTTTGTTTTAAACATTCCATAAAAACGCGAAGAGTGCAGTTTGATTTATAACCCTGCGCCAGAGATAAGCATTAATCAATTAAAATTTTAATGAACATTCATTGATTGATGTGTACGATTTAAAAAGTTAATCGTTAAAAAATGGACGATTTATTCAATCGATTGGATGAAGTTAATCGTCGATTAAAAAAAGAAATCATCGAAAAAACGGAGACTGATTTAATCAATTGTTCCAGTTAATCGCAGCACAGTCTATCCATAAATTGTAATAAGGAGGGAGAGAGAGACAAAGAGCGGAGATGGAAAATTGACAGAAATATATCTCAACAAAAACTCAGTTTACATTTTTTTCAGTATGCATACAGTTTTGATTCCGTATTTCATTTCGAAATTTCAGCAGTTAATCATTAATCAATTATCCGATTGACGATCACAATTGGAATGACTGTAATCGTTAACCGCAATTAACGACTAAAGTAGGAGTTCAATTGTTAATTTCAATTAACGATTGAAGTAGAAATTTATTCGTCAAACGTTGATTCAATTTTTGCGAAAATTCGCGATTGCCAGTTGGTGGGGGTACGAGGGTCGTCAGGAACAATAAATGTCCGTTGATAGGGGAAATGAATGAACGTCGATAACTAACTATTGATTCCGAAAAGGGGTTAGGCTGTATACTGTGTGACACAATCGATGAAGTCGTGGCACTGTTGGCTTTCTCGTTCTTAGACGCGGTGTGCGAGAATGTGTACGTTGTCCACATCTTTCTGTGGTTTTAATTGTTGTTGGACTAGAGGAGTGTGTCTTCTGCGTAGATCTTTCACTCAACCATCTTTGAGCTGTGTACACGGGTTAATAAAAGTATCATAGTCTTTCAAACATACAGATCAGTTACGTTAGTACATTTTCACGAAATACATCTGTATGCGATGTAATCGAAGTAACAGAGAGAGACGTGCCCTAGACAGAAGAGCTTGTGCAATCCGAATCAAATGTCAAAACAAATTGATCGAGTACGACGGCCATTGAATTCGATTTGGCTAGCTTGTCTGACCATTACCCACCGTTTCTACTTACGTATTATCTACTGTTTCTACGAGAATAAATGATCCTAATTCCATAGTTACTAAGATCGTTCAATTCTACTTTTCATGCCTCATAACAATTTCAAAAAGAATATACCAAAATAACCATGAAAACAATTCTTTTTTTGCCTCATCTGTATTCACTGATTCGCAAAATTTATGTAGATTATGCGCTAAATTGTTAGAGGCACGGCCTGGAAAATATATTCATTGCTAAGTGTACATGTTCAATTTTCAAATCACCAATTCCTCAGTTTAAAAAGTAAAAATTCTGTGCAGCAAAATTTCAATTTGAAAATTGACTCGATGCAAAACTCGTGAATGAGTGCGTCGCTCTGATACTTTGGTCACCGCGCTCGAATACACATATTCAGTGAATTGCCGACGAAGGCATCGTTGTAATTGCGTTAATTACAAATTGAGAGATCTGAACTCTTTGCCTGTCGGTGGTGTACGGCAGTGTTGATCAGCGTTGTGTTCGGTGGCGGTCGATTTCAATTCGACTGTCGTGCGAAAAGGTAACGCGCGAGGATGTGCGCGCACGCGTCGCTGTGCTCGTGGGCGCACACTTTTAACACACATCGATACCGGTAGTACAAGGTGGTCCAAGTGCATCGGGTAAATGGGTCAAGCGAATTAATTCTGGTTGGCGAGCCGCACTTTGTGTCTCGGTGCATGACGAAAGCGTCGCACGCGTGCACCGTCGAGCCGGGAAAAAACTTCGGCGAAGAAACGACGTTAGGGGTGCGCGACTGGCTACCTCGTCGCAACGCGTCTCGTTTCTTATTCCAAACAATGCGGACAAGTCGCGGCAACTTGTTTCCGTTCGCCTTGAAACTTGCATTGCCGGTGTCCGGGGGATTTCATTTTGGATCGCGGTATTTTCCGCTGCTCGTAACTGTTTCAGAAACTCGCAAGACGGATCGCCCCAATCCTCACGGAATTTCGATTTCGAACAACTAGGCGAGCGTTTATCGCGTCGTTTATTAATTCGCATAAACTATGCACGACGTTATTATCACTGGCAGACCGACGCTCGAACGGTCCCGACAGTTTCATTATTATTTAAAAATCTTTTAAAATTTTATCCAATTCACAATCTCTTGAATCGTGAGACATACAAAACCAGAGTTCGGCAAAAATTTAATCCACGATTGACGAATACATTTCTACTTCGATCGTTAATCGCAATTAACAATTAAACTCCTACTTTAGTCGTTAATTGCGGTTAACGATTACATTCTTTTCAATTGTAATCGTCAATCGGATAATTGATTAATGATTAACTGCTGAAATTTCGAAATGAAGTACGGAATCAAAACTGTATGCATACTGAAAAAAATGTAAACTGAGTTTTTGTTGAGATATATTTCTGTCAATTCTCCATCTCCGCTCTCTGTCTCCCTCTTCCTCCTTATTACAATTTATGGATAGACCGTGTGGCGATTAACTGCAACAATTGATTAAATCAATCGTCACATCAATCAATCAATCTTGATTAAAATTTTAATTCATTAATGCCCAACTCTGTATGAAACTAACATAACAAACGTTCCGTTAAGTATATGATAATAATTAGCAAATCAAAAAGTTGAAAAAAAGAACAATGTAGAAAACTGAAATTCCAGTTCCACCTGAATTGCCACAAACTGGAGCGACATAGAAAATTTATTTTCTCGCTTAACGTGTTCAGTAGGTTGAAAGTAATATAAAAGTATATTTAAATTCGTCTAATGTTTTTAATGTTTTAAATTACATCTACTCGTCTTTGTCATAAATGCATCAAATCCGCTGTCCAGTGATTTCAAATGAATTTTAGAAATTTCCGATCGCGATCGAGTGGATCGACTTCCGTATTTTTCGCGATCAATGTCGTCCGTTCGTCATTCGCTTATTTGTCTAATTTCTTGCACTCCTTCCCGGAAACGCGGCGGCAATGACGATTCATGCTCACGATTGTTGCCCGTTATCAGCGCCGGCAAACAACAACGCCCGCGGCGTCACAGTCACCGTCTAGCGTCTGCAGCTTTTTCTAAACACGCGAATTTTCGAATCGCTTTCGCAATGATTGATCATCACACCATCGTGGATAATGACTGGAGCGCGTGTGACGCCGCGGTGTGCAGGTAATTGCAACGGTAATTTACGGCGTCTTAACGGGCGCCGCGTGAATACAAAATGAGAGTACCGCGGAGAAATATCTGCGTAATATATCGGCGTGTATTCTAACGAGCTATTCAATATGTGTTACGTGACATAATATTTAAATGGTGACAAACCTTGCTCGAAACGACCGTTCTCTGAATTTTCCGCCTGCGACTCGAGTGAGCCATCACGCGAAAATGACAATCTGACGTGGAATAACAATTATCGATTTTTCACAGTTATCCATTTGATACGTTGCCTTTTAACGGTGGCAATTTCACAATTCTTTCTATTTTATGCACACGTCTCGGCGGTGTTCAATAATTAATTCTAAATCTGCGATGCTGTCCCGGAAGAATTACTACCTCTGGTTAATCCCTTGGCGTACAATTTCTTTTACAGTTACAGTGATTAGAACGTCTTTATCCCGAAAAATGTCGTAGAAGAGAAGAGAAAATTTATATTGTTTGTATGGCTACATCTATTTGAATGCTTAAATATTGATCACAAGCGAAACACAAATTTTACTTCATGTAAAAAGAAAGGCATAACATTGATATTTGTTAAACCTTGTTCAAATCTGCATTACGAGTCTGACTCGTCGAAATACGGCAAGGGGTTAAAAGTATTCTGTTAAACCAAATTCTTGTCACAACTGTTCGTCGATTGTACGCGGAAAATATTTTCACTAACGATAAACGAATGTTTTTATCTTGTTCGTACCATAATAGGAAGTAACTCGTTCGCAATATGCATAAATTAGCCCGACAATCTTTTACATAAAGATCCAGAAACTAATGATAACGTTCGTCATGCATGAATAAAATATTAAACGTTTGTCTCTTTTTAAGGTACGTAATACGAAATTGTTTTGACGGAATGATGACTGGTTCTTTACGGGGTCGTCATTTTTTTACGTCCATTTGAAAGAGACGAAAGTGGCTGTTGAATTTGGGGATGACAGACGTGTCTGATCAAAATCGACGTGTGCCACTTGTTTGACTGTCGTTGCTAGCACTGGTGCAAAACAGGTGGCAATTTTATTACTTCAATTAACCTTTCGTCGACGGTGCCCGAGTCTATTCTGACCCAGAGTATTGAAATCGTAATTTAATTAGTCAATTTCTGGTGATTCACTTGAGTGAACAGCTCACACATTAGGAACGATAGAAAGACCAATGTATCTACAAGAAGTACTTTACAAAAATGTGTTTTTAAAAAATGGATAATAAAGCTGAGAATGGTCTTAAGAAGCTCAATTGTAAAAATGCGAAAAGAGTCCGTCGTTTGAGGGTTAATCTGGTTAGTATTAGGTCGGAAAGAAAGTTCTGACGGTTTTTGTTATTTTGATTGAATAATAAAAACCGCAAGGACTTTCTTTCCAACCTAATAGATTAAGTTTCAAGCAGTCGTTGTAAATTATTTTGATGCTCTCACAGACGAATCAATTTGTAGTATTTTCGACCACAGACGTGTCCTCAATTATTCACCTCCATCATGCAAAAATATCCTAGTAAAATGTGAATGGGGAAGCAGAAGCTTCGAGCTTGAAAATGAGTCGAAATTTATTATTGTACCATTTCTCGAGAGTCGGAAATTTTGTGTTCAACTACTTTTTGGTTCCACTGCAGCTACTGTCCGGTATTAGGTGCCGTCCGGCGTTAGGGGAACTCCCCTTTGCAGACAATTTAGCTGACGGGAGCGCATGAGCATAAAATTCTTGAAAAATGGAGCGTAGCCCAAAGAAGGTCCGAACAGTTGGAACCAAGAGATTTCCAAGAAGTGCGAACCAATTCTATTCTTTCATATAAATTTATATATATATATAGGGTGTCCCAAAAATATTGTACTTCCTCGAAAGGATTCGCAAGGTCATTTGAAGTAACTTTTTCCTTTGCGAAAATGTTCTCTGCGGCTTACAGTGGACGAGTTCTGGCTCCTCCAATGGCAATTTAACATTTTCGCTAACGAAAAGTTACTTAGAATGACCTCGGAAACTACCCCTTTCAAGGACGTACAAAATTTTAGGAACATCCTGTATATTCGAATAAAAATTCTCCAGGACGATGCATTTCCTCTTTTAATTATTCCAAATATTTGAATCGAAAATAATGTCAGAACGTCACTCAATTCTTCTAATATCTGCACAGTTTTGTACCTGACCTATCCATTTTTGCCATGAATGCATAAAATCCGTCTATCGATAACCAATATTTACGTATTCAAATAAACACAGACATACAATAAATATTGGGTTCGGAACGAATGTCCGTTGCGTTTCTAAATTGAAATTCCGAGATAAAATAGGAATGTTTATTCATGGATTTATTCAAGAACATAATATTCCATTGTGTTCTATTACTTTTTGTAATTTCTGCGGTAACTTATCATGTTATTGAGTACACCTATGAATAAATATCTCCTGTTTGAATGTTCATTTAAAAACGCAACGGACTTTCGTCATCTCCCGAGATGGGGTTGAAACTGTGTAGCATAACCCGAAGAAGATTCGAAACCTGAGAGCCGGAGGGTCGCGGATTCGCCAGGGAAACGTAGGAAAGAAGTTGACGAGTTTCGGTCGCGCAAGTCGATCGGGCGAGTGCCGAGATAGAAAAGAAACTGGAATTCCAGCGGCGTGAGAATAATCATCGCGATTTCCAAGAAGTGTAAACCAGTATCGCTCGCCGGGAATAAAACGGCCGGTCGGGTCCGCTTGACGGACTCGCGCGCGTTCGCGTGCATTTTCACACGCAATCCGCGGATACCTTGTTCGTCCGCGGGTTTCACTCTCGACGAGCAAACGCAAGCGAGCGAGCAAGGCACGCGTGAGCGTGAACGCGCTCGCGCGCGTTTGTCGGTTTAGGCGAGAACGCGCGGGATCGCGAGCATGTTGTCAGCGTTGCGCACGTGTGTGGGTGGCGGAGCGGTGCGCACGTGGGTACGAGTACGGGAGGCGCTTAGAGTTACGGCCTCCGAGTACACATATAGAAAATTCTGTATACGCCGGTGGCACGCATGCGGATCTACGAGCGTTGGTAACGCGGCGCTGCCAGCCAGGAATCAGGTCACTCGTATCAAACTGACCTACATACCGTTATCGCCCGTATTATCGCCTTTGATAAAGCGCTTATTAAACGTACAATTATGCCGGGTAAAGATTCAAGGCGTCGTTGCTCTTCCTCCAACTCCCCACATGCCTGCCCTGATCGATCCCCCTCCACACCTACACACCTTCTCTTTCGGACGACGCGAATTCGCCGAAATACCGCACAATGCCTCGCGGCAATCCAACCGGACAATGCTCGGCACGAGGTTTAACCCCTTGGAATCCGGAGATTTCGTTCGCCGATTTAGCTGCTGCATCGGTAATAATTTATCGCAGGAAATGGCCTTTCTCGGGACATGAATCCGCGTTTACTCCGAACCTCGCGCGCCCCTCACAAAAGAATACTGTCTCGTTTGAACGGCGCAGAGGCCAGCAACATTCTCCTTTTGTTGCCTTTTTCAAATCTTGGTATGGAGAAAGATACATATTCCTCTCTCACCGATTTTCGATACACTTTCCTGAAGGAAATAATGAAACTAAGTTTCGCTATAGGGTGAGGTATTTCTTAAGCAGCTTTTGTTAGCTGTCCGCTTCACTAAGTTTACTGGAAGAATATATTGTAATAATTCAAAGCTCCGTACAGTTTACTGAAAAATTGAACAAAATTGTTGGCTATTCGAAATGTTTTTATAGATTCTGGGTGGACAGCTTCGCTAAAATTAACGTTTCGAACTCGTAAAAGAATAATTATTTTTAATTAAAATCGTACTAAATTCTATCGGATTTTATAATCCAGCACTTTTTGACAACTTTCAGAAGCCGTAATTGCATAAAGATCCGCAAATAATGATCAATCGGAATAAAACTACGGATAGATTCGCGAATTGTTATTTATCTATAAAAGAAAATTTATTCCATCTGCTTTTACAAATAAAATCGCAGTGACATAATGTCCCCACTTGGTAACGAGTGACAATACCTTGCGTTACAATGCTTGTAACATCGGGTGGCTTAAAGACAAGATAAAAATTTCCGTCTCGAATTTTAACACTTAGTTTATCATCTCATTTCATTTTTGACGTCATTAGACGGAATACAGCGAAGAAATGAATTCCGTAAAATAGTTTCATTCGTTTGCCGGCTGTGACGTTTAAAATTACAATGTTCGTCCAACAATTGTCATAAACTACGTCTGAATTTTCTAACGAAAAATGACGTGTTGTCGCGAAGCAATGCGACGCACGACGACGCTGGACGTCTCTATCCGCCGATAATAAATGATTCATTTATTTTAATATGTTTATGTATACATTGCCGCCGTTTATTGTAACGTGCTTGCATTACCATACATTACAATATATGTCAGCGTTTGTCGCGAAACCAAATGGGTCGAGTCCGGGTTTATTCGTTTCCCGTTGTGCCGCTACGATCGCCGATAATTGAATCGAATTGTTAGTGAAAAAAATCCTGTCGTTTAAGCATGAACTACTGCCTCGAACCTGTTACTTAATAAATTCATTCGTAGAGTATGATATAGAATAGAACGACCACCAGAAAGCAAAGTGCAATCTAATAAACGCTGTCCTTTTAAAACTCGGACAATGCGAAACAAGATGGCGGCCCAGTACCCAGGGCAAGATTACCAGTTTCCTAAATTCTATAGTAATTGTATGCTTTTATGTTAGTAGCAGATTAAAGTGCGATGTTAATAGAGATTAGAAAGGAGGTCAAATTAATATTTTTCTGAGTTAACAGGGTGTAATTAGGCTGTTGCATAAGAATGATTTTAGAATGCAAATGTTATGAAACGTTTCGATCAAGAAATACTATTAAAATCTTCAGGTTTGTTCACGTCAAGACACAAGACTGATCTTTAAGGTGTTACCTTCAGTTTTTATTTAGATATCCACTTTTACTTTTAAATAAAGTTTATTTCAGTGTCAATCAATACGATTCTCAATGAATCTGGTATTCTATTTATACGAGTGGAAAAATAACATGTTTACAGTAGCATTGCGATGTTTGGTCAACATGTATCGATTCATTAACATTTAATAGTTAATAAATAAAAAATAGTAATTCATTGACAGAATACGTTGATTAAAACGATGCTTATTTTGAACAATTTTGTTAAAACTTGGACATGTAAACGTTTTGAACGGGACCGTTCCATTTTTAGGTGGTCTGTCCCGTTGTCCCCAAGCACATCTTCGGGACGCCGAAATGTCCCATTTTTAGAAAGAGAGAACCCCACGGTAACGATTTCAAAAAAGGACGTGAAAGTCTAAAAATCATCCGACTCTAGTCTAGGCTAGGGCATGCCAATGTCTCACGCATTGTAAGTCGACAGAAGCCTGCTAGTTCGCTCGCTCCTCGGTTGCGAATACATACACTGAAGAGTTCGTTCTTCAGAAAAATATAAGACCACATAAATTATTTATTTTCACGTGTTCATTCCTGTTTTTTTCATTAGTAAATAGAAACTCTGAAGAAATATGCGTTTTCTTGAGTACACATACTGTTATCTAAAAATTAATAGATGTCCCGTTTTGAGGAAAAAAATAAATGGTCACGTTATATATGCAGCAAGTAGAATTGGTTAGTCATGATCAGACTCGTCGGACGATTCTTATCTAATCGTACACGTTTTCGCTGCACTTTCAGACTCGATTTTCTCGAAATCTTTTTTCCGACTCCATTCGTACCACCCGCCCGCCATACACTGTACATGATCCATGGGGTCGGTAAACGTTTTGCGGTTCCAGAAGATCGGTCTAGAAACCAGTATCTTCCAGGGACTTCATCCTAGTGACTCATTGAGCTACTATCCTTCGTCCGACACCATTGCGCCGGTAATAATAAGACAGGGTAAAAATGCCGCCCCAACATGCTAAAAATAACGAACAACAACGACACGGATGACCTCCCACTGGCCACCGTCCTTCCTCGACTCTGCTCGAACTCTTCAACTTGACCTCGATAGAAAAATTATTCCTGCCGCCTCGTGGTCAGCCCGTTTTCCACCGCGACTTTCCATCCTCCCGGGAAATTTCAACCGCGAGAGGTCGCGATTAAACATCCCGCTGCTTTCATCTTCCAAACTTCTTTCCCTCCTGATTCGTACTTCTTCGGAGCATCTTCCTTCAACCCTCAAACAGCGAAACATTTTCAGGACCATTCACTTATTTATCAATTTCCTAAAACACAATTTTTCAAAGCACTTTCCTCTGGGTTCGAATACATCCGGGCTGGGAGGGTTGGAACCATAAGTCTAGCCCTAAATTAATTATGGTGTATTCTGGTATACAGTGGGCGTACGAAGTATTCGTACACCTTTTAAAAACTAATTAACTTCTTTATAGTTGTATTAAACGACCTGATTTTTTATAATCAACTAGAAGCATTGGTTTACGAAATGATATGCGAAAAAGATTTTCCAAAAATTATAATTTACAAGGTTACATGCAAGAAAATAAAAAAGGAATTTTTTAAAACATTTTTTAAAATTGCATTGAAATATTGATCAGTTTCTGCTTAAAATCCACAGAATCGTACATCTTTCGATGCGTGTCGTTTTTTCCTGGGCGATTTCGATGAAATTTTCAGTATGCGTGTAACTAACATAGATCTAAAAAACATATATTTTAAATTTTCATTAAGGGCTCAAATAAAAAAGTTTTTAAAAATGCCTTTTTTATTTTTGCATGTAACCTTGTAAATTATAATTTTTAGAAAATCTTTTTTGCATATCATTTCGTAAACCAACGCTTCTAATTGATTATAAAAAATCAGGTCGTTTGGTACAATTATAAAAAAGTTAATTAGTTTTTAAAAGGTGTACGAATACTTTGTACACCCACTGTATATTCTAATATACATATATTCTTATACATATATGGTATACTGGTATATTGTTGAATACTATTAAGTTACTCGCCTAAATTTAATTTAAATCCTGTCAATTAATACTTATTCAACTTATTCACCCTTTCTATTAATATTTCTTCAATGATGTAACTGACTGAAAATGTCATTGCACTTTAATGATCGCCTTAAGCGTTGAAAATAATTATGTCAATAATATCGTAATTGTATACAGATAGCAAATGAAATAGAAACAAAATGTCTAATATTGAAATCATGTATAAAAAACGTACTTCAGCTTTCGCCTGGCAACTACAATTTTAACATTACGCAATCTTGTTCGTTTGCCATAAATCATGGACACAGTGCGTAAAGACGTTTGTGCAACGCCGTGCATCTTTAAGTTACCTTTGATAGATTTTATGATTTACGAATATCCAGGTGCGCGAGCATAAAATTTAATTCCACCTGTCACGTTGCCTATTTGCAAACGTGATTAGTAACAGATAATATAATTCCGTATATTTATTATACATAGAATTGATACCTGCAATATTCCATAAATTGCAGCGTGTACTTTCTTTTCCATCGATCAAGCGCATCGACGCAACGGGTTTCCTGTCGCGGCGGCTTTGCAATTCTTAACCTACGACACAGAAATTTTCGTTTCCTTTTTATCGCGCGTATCGTTTGTGGAATCGATGAATATATAAATAACGATGATTCGCGTGTCGGTATTCAAAAGATCCGCGGTTGTATGCAGCGCTTTCTTAACCCGTCGGAAATGAAATATGGAAATGCACTTATGCATAATCATCGAAGAAAACGCTGGGAGCGCAGCTCGTAAGAAATCACTTGCCGTAATGGTCCCGTAATGCGAGATTTTATTCGGATCTAGCCAGCTTTAATCGATCCGCAATCTCCGTTGATATCGCTGTCCGATACCGGGGCCGGTAAACAGATGTATTTATTTGTATCAGCTCGGAACGTATTCGTCGGCACACGACACCCGTGGCTTTTCCTTTTAGCTGTTCGCGTCCATAATTAACATTGTCGTCGCATACTTCTGTCACGGATAAATTTCCCTTTATCACGCTTATAAATTATAATATTTATAGACCACGCGTGTCCGAGATCGAGCCGAGACCGAATCCTGTTCAATAGGCGGGATATGCATTTTTTGACACAGAAAATTGAAAAGTTACGAACTCTGCCATTAACCTCAACAAGGTCACTGGATCGTAGAAAATAAAGAATGCATTAATTACAACATACAAGAGCTACGTAACAATACATATATTTACGTAAAGTTGCATTCAGGAGGAATTATTTTTTTTACTATATATTATATAAAACACTAAAAATGTGAAATATTAGGTTGGCAACTAAGTCCGCGAGCTCCACATTTCCTCAAACAAAGTCATTTATATATATTTTTTAAGCACAAATATTTTATATCAAATTAATCGCAAAATTCAGAGCTCTCCAATGACATACAGTTCAAAAGGAATGATCACTGAATGAGGTTATAATGACGCAATAAAAGAATTACGAAACAAAAGCTCGCGAATTTAGTTGCCAACCTTAATAGTTACGTTAATGAACTACAAGTATTTTCACTGTTTTCTGTTTGGCCTATTCATTGTCTCAAATATATGAAATCTGCAATCAACTGTTCATTTGATCATTTTTGAAGATTTTTAAGAAAGTAGGATTAATATACGGAACAGTGCCGTCGCATGGAAAAATTGTTGCTTGAATAAAGAGTTCTAAACGACGACTGGTAGATAAGAAGCTAGTCGACGGTATTTTACTGAATAAACATGAAAATTACAGTTGTCAAAGCGTGGTTGCATTATTTTCAACTACTTAAAATGATTACAGAAAGAACTAAATGTCTATGGGACTTCAGGATCATGCAATAAATCTAAACAATTTTTATCGTGCACAAAAGTTCGCAGTCTAGCAGTAATATCGATTCATTTAAAACATAGTTATTGTTATTATACTATAAATTATAAGAAAATCTCCAACAAAAATTCTTAAAAATCACTTGTTTCCCTGCGGTCACCCGAGAAGCCCTTAAAAACACAAATACCATTCAGAGCAGAAACTAAAAAACAAACATTCGGTGCTTGATGGGTTAAGCGGAGTGTACAGTAACGAGTACGAAAAGTGGCCTGAAAACGCGAACGCCGGTCATTTCCGACCGGTGACGCGCCGCGCCGGTGTTTCGAGTTTCGGGTGAGCTCTCGGGTACGGTGTTCGTCACGACTACGTAACGAGAGAGGCGGCGAGAGAACTATTCACGGGTTTTGACGAAATAAAATAGTGATTCTGTAGGTGGCGAGTAAGGAGGGAACGTTGGAAAGAGAAACACAGCAGTTCGAACGAGAGGGAGAGCGGGAGACGTGGAGTAGGTATCGGCTCGGTTAAATAAAAAGAGAAAACGGGAGCGGAGGCATTACGTAGGCACCGCGAACGAAAGTGAGAGCGGAGATCTCGGTGGATCAGAGAAGTAGGAACGTCGACGCTCGACGAGGACGAGGATCCACGGTAACGGGAAAGAGAGAGCCGGTTTGGCTTACTTCGCGCTCGCGGGCAAGTCGAACCAACCGGCGCGGCGCGGCGAGAAACGTTTATGTCTCTCTCTCGTAACCGCTTAACGTAACAGCCGTAACTAGTACCATTGCCAACGAAAGCTGCCGTGGAAAGTAAAAGCGGATGAGCCACTTTTCGCGCGTGACGTGCCTCGGCTGGCTAACGGAGGGACAAAGACCGGCTACGGACCGAACCCGAAGAGGAGGAAAGAACTTTCGCCCATTCATCGCCCCGCCGCTCTATCTAGCCAGCTAGCTAGTTAGCCAGATAGCTGGCTGCTTGCTAGCTAGCCTGGCTCTGGCTGGCCAGGCTCTTGAACCGACGCGCCTCGGGATTACTATTGCGCTTAATGCACCGTCTTACACACGCGATATAAATACGTGCTAGGTGCCGACGCGAGGTGCATCTGGCCGTGCCTGTCTGCCCGGTGCCCACGGAATTGGCACGTGCGGATGCGTTTACCCGCGCGATCCTAAGCGCACGCGTGCGTCCACGGACGAGAACCAATGACGACACCAGCCACGCTCACGCGCCGGAATCTAGGAAACACCGCGAAATTTTAGCAGGGCTATTGGCTTATTGTTTCCCGCTCGAGATCACCACAGTGGTTCCGTTTCTATGTTTAGCTAACTTGAGGCCGATGCGGACCCATTCTAATTTGTATTTAGACGAAATCTACTGTGCCATTATGTTTCTATTTCCATAGAGATGAATAGACGGATCTTTATGCAAAATAAAAATTTGCTACCTAAATTGCAACAAACCGAGGGGAGATAGAAATTTCTGATAGAAACTCTTGCCGTTTAGGCTACAGATAGGCTGCAATTGGTCGACCATTTTTGGATTATATGCCCCCTTGTTATCCCCACCAATTGTCGGGAGTGTTTACGTAGTGCTGGAAAAAGCTATTTTACTTTCTAAAAAAATTTATATATGTTATATATATATATTACATATTTATACTCGTAAACCAGAAATAACTTACGACCGTTGAAAACCTAGTGGTAATCGTGGTAGTATATGGATTTATTCGTAAATTCAGATCAATACAGTAGGACTTCGATTAACCTGCTTGATCGGGAGACGAACAAGTCCGGATAAATTAAGACCCGATTGATAATCGAGACCCGAGGGACATATAATTAAAACATGTACATACATTATATTCCAAAATAAATTTTTCCCCCTCATAATATAATCATATTTATACGCATATTTGTTTATAATCGGGATCCGGTTAAACCAGATCCTACTGTAGCATGATAACATTTTAAAATTCTTTTGATATTTTTACTGTCTTACATGACACCTATTCATTTTAGTCATAAATGTAATACATAAAAAAAATCCGCTGCTAGAGATGAATATTAAATATAAATATAACGCCAGGTATAATTTAAAGGTCCGAAGGGAACTCATTAGCTCTTGTTATCTCTAATTCCGTCCTGAGACATAATATAAAATAATATATTGGGTTGGCAAGAAAGTAATTTCGGTATTTTAAGGTGCAATAAAACCCAATTCCTTTTGATCGATGATCTTTTGCCATCATTCTGGTAGCTTCACAATTCTGCCCTCATAAAATTTCTGGTCTTTATCGGCCATAGACGATCTCAGGTCATCATTATTAGTGAAGGTTCATTGCTGGAATAGAAAAATTGGGTTTTGCTTCACTTTAAAACAGGGACTTAATACCGGTCAAATTGTTATACCGGTATTGTGCCAAGAGACTGTACCGAAACGGATTAAAACCGAAATCGTTAAACGATTTACAACCGATATTCTACCGAAACCGTTATACTACCGAAACCGAAATAACTACCTGGTTTTCCGGTTTTCCAATGCAAAGAATGCCACAAATAAAAAGGAACTGCGTACTACTTACCCCAGAATCGTCAAGATGCACAGCCACCTAAATTAGTTAAATATATGCAATATAAATACGGTTCGTCGTAAAACCCTCCGTGCGAAGGGACAAGCGCGAGTCCGAATTCAGGTAAACTATTCACTGACGACATATCTACACTGTGACATGAAACATTCAGCCAGAGAACAGCCATTAATTTTTTTTAATGGAACCACGTACTCTCGAACACTTACGTTCGAGCCCTTCTGAAGGCAATTCCAATAGCCATAGCAATTCGAGGTTATTCAAGGTAGCGTCAAACATATTGTTAGAACATTTTACAAGCGACTCTTAAATGAAGCACTTATTTAAATACTGTAGATAACGACTACTTCCTAGTAGAACTAGACCATTCTAAGAATTCGTAGCTTGTGTACATTTTCTTTATCAAAATATGTTAATACGTCCGAGAAGTACGTCGGCTAAATGGTAATTCCTTCGTATTCGACATTTTTCAGTTCTGCCGAACAAAACCTAACCAAACACAATGAGCCACTGCTTTGCGCGAAATAAGATCCTCTGCGGTTAACACTAAACCTACCACGAGGGGACGAATGACTCATTTTATATTTTTTATTTGACAATCATTGAAATCCTAAAGGTGTTTTCATGGGAATTTATTGAATATATTTTTTGACTCCAATACATGTTATAGCAAAAATCGCACAAAATATAAATAAATTTAATCTTGTCATTTTTATAATATTCGGTTGGCAAGAAAGTAATTTCGGTATTTTAAGGTGAAATAAAACCGAATTTCTTTATTCAAACGATGAACTTTAATCAATAAAATATTTTCTTATTTATTCTTTTTTGCAAAAGATCATCGAACAAAAGGGAAAATATCTTGTTCGTTACAGTTTATTGCTTGAATAAAACAATTGGGCTCTATTTTACCTTAAAATACCGAAATTACTTTCTTGCCAACCCAATACTATACACATCAGTCACTATTGATGGTCGGTAGGTTTAGTGTTAATGCTCGGTAGATCCGGCGTCGAACACGGCGAATAAAATGGAGAGAGGGTTGTAGAAAAGTGGAGAACACGTGAAAACGAGTGATCGCGTGGAATTCCAGACAGAAATACGCGTGGAGTCGCGTCTTGCCGCGCTCGCCTGGTGTTTGTCTGGCTCGGACAGAATTATTTCTGCCCGGGAAATTGCCGGTCATTAGAGCCGGCGATCATTATTATTGGCCTTACCTTTCGAAGACCGGGTCTCTCCCCCCCCCCTCTCTCTCTCTCTCGTACCCGATTCGCTGTTCAACCTTGGCTCGCGTTATCCTGTTGCTGCTCTCCTGCGAAGGCAGCTTGCTCCTGCAGGAGGCCGCAGTTCCTGCGTCACTGAAAACACGATCTTGTCGTTAGCAGATCCCATCGAGAGAGACGACGATGACTTACTCTTCCCCTTCGTCGGTAACACCATCCCCTGGTATAAATCTCTCTCTCTCTCTCCATCTCGTTGCTCCCTTCCTCCCTCGCCGCTCTCGTGTTCCGCCGCGGATCGCAAATTTTTAATCATACCCGCGGCTGATTTTTCGGTCAAGGTCGCGCGTGCGCGCTGTCCTTGGCTTTTCTTAATCGCGATCGCTGATAAAAAAAGAACCGGCCGGGTTGCACCTCAAGGTGCACAATCAATGCCCGATGCAGCGGACAGATACATAAATTGCGTGCTGGTAACACACACCAAACTTCCATGGACTAAATACATAAATATGATTCGCTTGTTACACGAGCATAATAAACGGCGACGAATACCTTTATCGCACGAACGCGAACTTTCACATTTCGCGGGGACCGAGATCGACCATCCAGATGCCGCGACACACTGTCTATCGATGTCTGCCCGCGAACCGTTTCGACTTTCGATCGTGCGTTCTCGACCCTTTTTCGGCAACGTACGATTTCTGAGGAATCACGGGAGAACATTTGTTCTACGTCCCCGGTCGGGCAAAAATTTAATCAACGAATTTTCTACTTCAATCGTTAATCGCAATTAACAATTAAACTTTAGTCGTTAATTGCGGTTAACGGTTACATTCTTTTCAATTGTAATCATCAATCGGATAATTGGTAAATGATTAACTGCTGACATTTCGAAATGAAATACGGAATCAAAACTGTATGCATACTGAAAGAAATGTAAACTGAGTTTTTGTTGAGATATATTTCTGTCAATTCTCCATCTCCGCTCTCTGTCTCTCTCTCTCTCTCCCTTCTTATTACAATTTATGGATAGACCGTGTGAGGATTAACTTCAACAATTGATTAAATCAGTCTCCGATTTTTCGATGATTTCTTTTTTTAATCAACGATTAACTTCATCAATCGATTGAATCAATCGTCGATTTTTCAATGACTACCTTTTTTAATCGTACATATTAATCAATCAATCTTGGTTAAAATTTTAATTGAATAATGCCCAACTCTGCCCCGGACGCTTCTTTGAATTACAAGGACCGTTCTAGTTAATAACCTTTTTTTTTTGTTTAAGGGCGGGGGGGAAATGCTATTACGCACACCCACTCCTCCGATGATGGTCGGAGGGGGTAGTGTGGGACTCTGCTTCCTCCTCGGATGAAATTTGGAGGAATTGTATGGCCTAATGCCTCCGCCTATACCCACTATAACCCTACCGCCCAGGACCCATGGGACCTGTCCACAGCCCGTAACTGGCGATTACATACCCCCGCTGTCCCACTTTTCGCATTCAGCGGGGGTATTTCCACCGGTCCTACTCCACATCTTGTTCTTGGCAGCACTTCTTGTTAATAACCTGTTCGTATCAAGCTCATTTCGGTTGAAATAGTAAGCATTTTTGCAATGAATATTTCTAGCACTGCTACATTATGCATTTATAGCGAGTAACGCCATGTCACGAGCTGAACTCGTCGTGACGCCGGCGATGGGTTAAGTAGATGAATTCTGTATTCAATTCAGTGAACGATGAAGCGTATGCTAATCACAATTAAATAGTTACGAACAGACTGCGGGTTTTACGCATTTACATCGAATATGAAGCACAAAAGAACTTCCTGAAAGGTTAAAATGCCATTACATCAAAATTATAAAATTTTTGTATACACTTTAAGCAGATATTGTAATTAAAAACGTATGCATTTCGTATAAATCTAGTCTTATTAATGAAGGAATATAATTAATAAATTAATAATAATTGAATGATTGATAATCTGCAATCCAGACAATTCCTAATTGGTATAAAAGTGTCCAGCTACAACCTCATTGTTGGTAAAATTAACTATAAATAGCCATAAATGATTTCAACAACATTATCATAACGATTGATTAATTTCGTAAGTTCGCCTTCAAGTTCATATTCTTCGGGTTAACTATTGAATGCATAATTAGAAGAAAGCCAAGGTTTTTAACGAGGAAAAATATAAATGTTCGACCGATAAATCTGAAGGCAATCGACTAGCCGAGAATTACCATTTTCCACTGAATTGCCTCGTCGCCGTGCGATTTCATAATTCATTCAAAAAAGAAATTGAAAATACACGTAATTGTGTGCCGTCATCCTCGTGAGCAAGCGCGATGGAATTCGAAAATTCGTGGACGTCCGTCGAGCAATTAGCTATTTGGTATTCGCCATGCTAATATCAATAATAGCAATTATCAAAACTACCAGAAGTAATAATAACCCTAATCTATTGCCGTCAGCCGCAAACTGTGTTCGCGATAGCTTGGAGACTGTTTTAAAAGCAACAACCGGCATGATATTTACTTATCGCGCACGATTCGATAAAAAGAACCTTACACCATGACGAAGAAGAAGCATTCGAACGCTCGGAACGTTTATCTGAACGAAAAACTCGTTGTACAAGGAGACTCCAAAGTAAATGGCGCTGATAGGGTTCAGATTTGATTTCACCCAAAATTACACGTATCTCACATTGACTTAATTCGTTGATTTTAATATTAAAACGGTCCAAATCCTCAACAATGTCATAGCGAGTCTTCCGAACATCTCAAAGCTACAAACTTTTCAACGTCAAAATAAACGGCGCTGGGAGGGTTAAAATATTATTTTCTCATTCACTCTTTGCACTCCGAATTATTTTTCAATTTTATTGGCAACAACTTCCTACTATTTCAAGTGTTTTATTTGAAATTCTCTTCAAAGGACAGCTCCTTATCTGATTTTAAACAATTTTGTTTAGTAATTATTAGACTGCGGATCTTTATGCAATTTATAAGAAAATTGAGTAGATGAAATTCAAAATTATTAGAAAATTGAAAAAATTGAAAATACCTTCTCTATTAGAATCATTGAGGGGAGAAATAAATATTGAATTTCGTTTCTATTTCTTGCAATTGGTGCAGGCAATTTTTGTTTTGCATAAAGATCCGCAGTCTACTAATTATATTAAATATAGCTCTCAAACTTTGTTGTAATTTACATTTCTGGAACTTACATTTGTTTTTAACTAGAAAATAAGAAATTAAATAAATAAAGGAATAGCCAAATACATATAAAAGCCCGTTTCATTTACATTTTTCTTTCTCTGATATCGAGTCACATTCGACAAAGGAATGCAAAGGGTTAAAACGTACGCACATCTGTAGAAAGACTGCGGACATTTGAGATTTGGATAACCGAGGTTCCACCGTATTCGCAAAAAGGTAGAAACCGGTTCGTTATAGGATCGATGGGAACCGTGACGATCCAGCTGATCGGCGTGAACCATTAGCTGGTACATATACAGCAAGCAACAGAGTAACATCTCGATCGTAGCGCGGCGTAGGTTCGTCCTTTTTTTCCGCCGTTGTTGGGAGCCTTGAAATTCCAGAGCGGTTCGATTTCGACGGGAGACCGGCGGGCGAAATAAATGACCGCGGCGTATCGACCGCCGGAAGCCTTTTTCTACAGTGAGCGTTTTTCTCCGGGTGTCGTTCTCCACGGATGGGCTGCGGCGGATTTTCGGAGGCGTGAAGCATCACGGGTCCTAAAACTCGGCTTTACTACCGGTTCGCACCACCTTTCTCCGTCACGTTCAGGGAAACTTTTACGAATGCCGAAAGGACGAGGTTCCTCCACTCTCTCTCTCTCTGTCTCTCCCGTTTCTTCACTTTCTGGCATTCGCCTCGATTTGCTGTAAAAGAGAAAATGCCAACATCCCTTGCGGCACCCGACTGTCATCGGGGCATTGGGTCACTGGGGACTCCCGTTGCGAAAGGCACGCAATAATTCCGGACAGTATTGCTAAATATTTACATCCTCCCTTAATTTATGGTCCGGCACCCTGCCGAGAAAGCGTCGCCTCTCTACAACTCCTCAAAGAGCACATAAACTGTCGCCTAACGTAGGGAAAAGATACACCGGAGGAGGCTCAGGTAGCGCGGAGCCGGTCCTCGGCAGTTTCTGGAAAAGGCGCAATACTGATTCTTGCTCCTGTCCGACTCTAGATGACGCCAATATAATCATCACAGGAAGGAACAATTAGAGACAGCCTCCGTCCGATGCTGGCTCTCTCCCGAAGGGATAATTTAGGCTGTACCTCGCTAGGGGACTGATTTATTACCCGAGTAAAAAGTTTCGGGGAGCATACGAGACGGAAAAACGTGCTAAGTATTGCTCCTTGAATGGATGACTATAATTAACACATTCAACATTTAATAAATAGTACGCTGTTCCAAAGAGTAACAAAAAATTGATGACGCGCGAATCAATTAGCAAAGCGCGTATCTCTTGTAGCAAAAATGGTTTTTCAAAAAGTGCTAGAAAATTTTTCGTTATTTGTCGTGTGGTCAACCGGGTACCCATTTACTGTATTTCTTTCAACAATTTGGTAATGTTCCTCTAAAAAATATAACAAAATTTCTCTGAATGTCCATTTTTTACTCGTTAATATATTAATGTATAGCCTTATAATGAGAATTTGTGCAAACATGTTAAATACAGAAAGGTTTTAAATAATCCACACATTTTGGTTGACTACATAAGGGTTAAATGTCCGGCGAGTCGAGGAAGTGAATGGCGGATTGTAATATTGTTCGTAATTAACGACTAGGGTTACCGAACGTGTGTCTTGTTCAATGATACGGCCATTAGGTCACCGGAGATCTGTCGCCTCTATGGCAATAACGTGTACAAGCATGTAGTTGTTTATTTTTTGCCGTGAGGTAATGACTGTGTCACTGGATTGAAGAACGGCTGCGTTGTTCGCAGCGTTTCGAGGAAAAGAAAACAACTAGCGAGTCGTATACCGTAAAATTTGATTTATGGCGTCGGATGCATGCAGACGGTGGAATCCTCGGTTCTAATTAAGAACATTTCCAGAAAAAATCGTTGGCGAAACTGGTACAAGGATAATGTTCGATTCCGAGTTAATTCGAGTTATTGCGGGTAATCCACGAATATAAAATAATTATATTTTTAGCCCTGCGAGTGCTGTGTCGGAGTCATTTTTGACCGGGAACATCCAAATTGTCATTTGACTACTCAATTTGTGGCAATTAAAGAGGTAGACTCCTTTTCCAGGATTGCAAAGGTGCGGGTTTCGCGTTCTCATTTCTCGATAATACAAACACGGGGTTTTTCGGTAGTCAAAAACGATAGATAAAAGACCGATCTAGGGCGCTATCTCCCCCAAAAGTCCTATTTTTTCGTTTATGAGGTGTAATTTGCATTATTCGGTAGCGTAATTTGCATTATTTGGAAGCATACAACTGCGCCTCGTAAACGAAAAAATAGGACTTTTGAGGGAGATAGCGCTATACATACAGGGTGTCCCAAAATTACCTTAGTTTAATGAAATGGGAGATTCCCGAGATCATTTCATTAAACTAAGGTAATTTTGGGACACCCTGTAGATCTTTTATCTAGCGTTTTTGACTACTGAAGAAGCCCATTTTTGCATTATCGAGAAATGAGAAACGAGTGTACCGCCTTAAACTAACTGAATGGCTGTTTCATTGAGGATATCGGAAAGACTAATGTGTCTACACGAGATATCATCAAAGTAAATTTTTAAAAATTATTAATTAGAGCTTTGAACGGTTCTAAGCATTGCCAATTATATAGCTATAAAAGTCGTCCGTTGTCCGAGGGTTAAACGAGGAAGTCAAGATTGCACTCGTTTATAATCAAAACGAGCGTGGAAAAGATTGAAATCGTTCTTCAGACCTCGTTCATCTTCAGAAATAATTCTGGTGACGAACAGTGTTGTCAGAAACTTCTCAGACGCGGGACATGCTCTTCCACAACTAAGAATGGTTGCCAAAATCAACAGAAGCGTGAAAAATGTTCTCCTATCATCTCGAAGTAGTTCATTCTTTAAATAAGAAGAGGAAAAGAATTTCCTTAATTTATATTTGTTATTTTTTACAACCGATTGAACGGTGAAAAATCCTCTTCGATTTTTCGAACCATTTTAATGTTAAAAACAAACCGAAAGAAAAGAAAAAATTCTAGTCAGACATAATTCTTATGCTGAAGTCGCATTGAGCTAGATAGATATCGTTCCTAGTTACTTTACAACTTGGAGACGTTCCCTCGTTAAAACCAACAGAAGGGTTTGAGAATGCTCTCCACCGTTTCGAACTCAATTTGTTCTTTAACCAGAAGAATAAACAGGAAAAAACTTCTAGTGGAACTTTACGTTCGAATCAATTAAAAGTAGATAGAATTGCCTCTAGTAACTTCTTCGCTTGGAACCGTTGCCAAAACTAACAGGAAGGTCTTCGACGATCTTCAATTATTCCAAACCAGTTAATTCTCCAGCCAAACCCTTAAGCTATGTCCACACTGAGTGACATCCCTCGTAGTTCTATTTTTATTCGGTGGAAAAAGAAGATGGCAATAAGGAGCTAGAAAAAGTAGCCTCGGTGTGGACGTAGGTTTACGTTCGATTCGCTCGGAGCTGGTTAGACACGGTTCCTAGTAACTTTTCGAAAACGTGCACCGCCAAGAATCGCGGCCAGAACCAACACAAGGGTAGGGAACGTTGTGGTGTTGGTGGATCGAGCAGAAGTAAAAAAGTAGAAACCGCCAGAGAGGCAGAGAAGTGCGAATCTATTACGACAATAATTCTTATCTCGGACAGATAAGTTTCCGATAGTGGGCGGACACGGTCTCGCCGCGTTTCGCGCCCGGATTTCGCGGCGTTGCGTTCGCGGCTTAAGGTCCATTTCGAATTCCATCGTGTGTCCCAGTTGCAAGGTAATAAAAATGGGAGACGACGAGCACCGAGAGGGTCGTCTGGGGTATATGTATACATGGCCGGCTGCGCGCACATAGGCCACGTGCACATGCACAGCCATGAATGCATGCGCACACGCGAGGGGGTACATCCTTGCACTTCTACACAGAGAACTGGTCTACGCGTCCTTTGCCATAGAACGGCGGATCCGCACGCTGAAACGCGCGCACGCGCGGCTTCGCATCTTCCTGCGTCCGTGTGCCGTCCGTTTCCCTGTCCGTGTGCGTTTGTGTTACGCGTCGTAACGTACACCACACACGTAACACGCACACAGCGATAGTCGAGAGCAAGGGTGGGGGAGGCATGCATTTACACGTACACAGAGGGAGGAGGGCTCGAGCGTGTGCATATGTGTGTGCACGCGCATGCACGTTAACGCACACACAGTTACACGTGGTCTCGCGATATCCCATGTGGGTAAGTGTGTCAAGGACGTGCGAACTGGCCTGCAAAACGCCAGTTCGCATTTCGTGGATGAAACAATCCTCTCTCTTTCTCGGAGTCTCCGTCTCTCTTCTACTCCTCCTCCCCCGTTTATTCTTCTTCTTCTTCTTCGTTCGCGCCCGGTTTCTTCTATTTCTCATTTTTCTCTTTCACCCGGCTCGGCGGAGACGGCCGCGCGCGCGCGCGGAGAAGACGATTTGCGCAATCCTCGCCGGGCGAAAACGGCCCGGGGAATCGTTTCGCAAAGAAAAAGGAGATCCGGAGGAAAAAGTATACATTACACGCCCACGTGCGGCCCGGCTGGCCGTTTAACGTTTCACGCGACTCCGGAAAAATGGTCCGGGGATCCGCGTGAAATCGATACGAGATGCTCGATGGATCGTTGTTTCTTCTTCTTGATCCTCTGCGCGTGAGCTAGGCTAGACTCGGAAGCTTTTCGACGGAGGACCGGGGGCGGCCGTTGTTTCGTATTCCGTTCGCGTCGCCCTAAATGAATTCGACAGTTCCTCGGTGACGGCACGACAAAAATATATGTGTTACGGTAACGGGCCTCCCTGTATAACAGCACAATGAGTTAGATTTTACTTTTAGTTTCGAAAATGGGATTGCGGAGTGGGGCGGTCCTTGGCACACTTCACACACCGAGACACGTTGTTCAGAGTAGGAGAGAGCAAAAAGAAAAAGAGAGGAAGAGAGACACGCGGGAGTAAAAGAGGGACAGAGAGGGAGAGCAAGAGAGAGAGAGAGAGAGAGAGAGAGATCGCACCAAGCTCATATTCTTTGCGTCGAATATTACGAGTTATAGATACCGTACCTGCATAGCTAATGCCGAGATAGTAATCAGCCGCTAGAAGTCGATATACATACATCTCTCTCTCTCTTTCTTTTCTTTCTCCCTACCACACTCTCTCCCTCTCTTCTTTTCTCTTTCTAACGGGAGACAGAACGACCTTAATATACATATTAACATTCCATCTTCAAACGCAATGCTCTTCGATCTATGAAAGTAAGATTACTTTCGTTTCTACCCTGAATACATTTATGAGCCTCTCTGACATAATTGATCTGCGCCCGCGCGCACGCACGCTCACGATGCTAAGTATAGAGTTTAAATGTTACTGTAGCTCGTAACGTATTCGAAGACTCAGTTTATGAGGATTCCGCGTTATTAGATTATTGGATGCGCGGTGCAGAGGATTTTGGTCGCGTGCTCGTTTATCGTCCCGCGAACGGGAAGTAGCGGACTAATTAACCGCACGGTTTATTGATTAGACGCTTCGTTTGTTTCATCGATAGTATTGGCCGTGTACTTTATCGCACTGCGATAAACAACCGTCGAACCACCGCCGCGCTTTTCACATTGTTCACGAGGACTCTTGCTGTTGAACTTGTTTAGTATAAAACCTTATCGAAAAATATCTCGCGATAGCTTCCTATACATATATATTTATAAGAACTGTGTCATTAATAATCTAGATCGTTCCGATTCGAAGTCTCTATCCTGATCACTGGAGTGAGTCTTTATGCTGTTCCGACAGAAATAGGTCAAACAGTAAAAATACTTGAAGAATTTAAAAACAATATTGCATTACCGTACATGCACTATTGCATTGCAGTATTTGTTTTACATTATTTTGTAAAAATATAATCCACCAATAATCCACCATTAAAGCCACTTAAAAAATAAATACATTTTTATGTAGCTACTGCATCTTGCAACTAATGCAGATCACTTTTATTTAGCACACGAAGGTCCTGATCACTGAACCGCGGTTCTTTATGCAAAATAAAAATGTTCTGCGTCAAGCGCAAGAGACAGGAGCCAAATGAAAATGTCTTTTTATCAATTGGCTGGAGATAACGTATTAAAATAACACTGTCTTATTTGCTACACCAGTTCGACGAGCAACGCTGCGTCGACTCCGTTAGACTGAAGTCGCGCACTGAAGTTCAAGAAAGTTACATAAATAAAATTAAGGCATGATGGAAATCGGCGATACTGTGTACGACGTACAAGCCTAATCACTGTCATTTCCGCGTCTCGACGACACGGAAAGACGGAAACGCTTGTAAACAGAGCTCCTCGCGAGGCCCGGTCTCTATCAAGAAGTAAATTACTTCCGATAGCCGCAATTCCGCGTGTGTCCGCGACACTGGCTGCTCGCCTACGAGCGTTTAAAGGATCAGTGCGATGCTAATTGACCCAGAAATAGCGTAATGCCGATAATGATCGCGCAATTCCGTCCTAGACGGGGGGGAAAGGACTCGGGTATTCTCGCGTTGCGTCCGCCGAAAGTGTTTTTCGACGACGAACAAGAAACCGTACGGTCTATCGACGAGCGAGTAAAGATATATAAAATGTAATGCAGGTCATCCGATATACGTGCGGGCTACGTCCGGTGACCGACGCTTCCATCGAGACTCTTGAGAACGCGTGGGTATATTTCGTCGTAATTTTTTCCCTTTCGAGGTGGCCGTCGAGTCGCTCGACTCCGGTTCTAACGAAATCGTCGGTTTTATCGGGTGTCGAAACTGTAGAACTCTCGGTGTATAATGATTTATAATTCCCGAACGTGTCGGTGCGCGCGCCATTTACATTTCCAGAGTTTCTGGGTCACAGCTTTCACTTTCTTTCGTCGGTTCTTCCGCCCTTTCGGCCGCTCCGTGGCCGCGAGCCGCGCCGCACGGCCCTTTTCCCTTTCGTTCCTACTCCCAGACTCTCCCGCTTCTCTCTTTTATGGCTCTCGTGGTCGCGTCGCGCACGAACGAAAAATCACGAAAACGTGCCCGACACACGGTTCTTGCGATCGTAACCTATTTCTTCCGTCCCGAGCGGGCGGCCACTCAATTTCGAAGACATAATTTCTAAGAAATAAAAACTCGCTCGGTAATTTCATTTTTCTGTCGAGACCCCAGACCTTAACACACTGACCTATAAAACAGCGTATAGTTCCGTTTCTTCTGATCGCTGGGGATCTCCATGCCAATTCCCGTTCGAAATGATTTTATGAAAACCGGCCGGAAGAAGCCTTTGTTCACTGCTGTTCGCAGTTATTGATCACTGGACTGCGGATTCTATGAGAAGAAGGAGTTAGTTACACACAACACATTAGAACGGTTCGAGAATTTTATAACGTACGCACAATTTTTAGTTTGCATAAAGATCTGCAGTCTGTCGATCACTCATTTTCTGAACGCCTTCAAAGTGAATAATTAACTCCAAAAACAATCGTTATACTCTCGTATAGCAGAAGTTGGGTCGCCCTCGAAATACACGGTTTTAACTAAATTTTTTAAAAACTTTTAGGAACCTTTTAGAACAGTTTGTTTCATATTAAAGAATCATCATCAACGTAGGCATTTATGGCGTATCCTCCAATTTTTGCCAGAAACAGCGAAGACTGAGGATCTTCAAATGAGAATTTCGATTTTAGCGAGACATTTTCGTAAATGTTCATGAAAGGCAGTCAACTACTGTTAGCATCGATACATTTCAATCGGTTGGACAGTTTTTACCCGTAGGCTATGCTACCATGACCTGTATCTGCATAAACACTTCGAATTTCTGTGTGAACCTATGGGACTGCGTGCCCTCATTGATTAAATCAACAAGAAGCGTTCCCTCGTTAATGGACACTGGTTTCGGTGCAGGTTGCCTGCGGCTTAATTATATTTGTTCATGAATTCTGGAAAAGGCGATTTCGTGCGTCGGCGTTCCATCGTCACGCGGCGATCGTGATTCAACCGGGCACGCAATGGAACACCCAGGCTCTTTATTCTTTCTCAATGCCCCGATGGAAATAGAATCGCATGTGTGTTGGCATGGTCGTGCCCACCGGGCGACCAGCAGGTACGCGTCGTTTCCGATTTGCTCCCGATGGGACAAAAAACCGGCGTGTTGCGCACCCGCGTTTCGGCGAGCGCGCACGCTCGCGGGTGGATCGGGTGCATACCCGCGTGTGTACGAATCGGCCGGGTACAATGGGTGAGAACACCGGAAGCCCGGCTACGATCGAAACCAACCCGCGTCCTTCTTTTCACGATAACTCGTGACGTGGCCGGGCGTGCGTTTAAGGGGTCATCGTTAAATAGGTTCGGCTCACTTGTTGCGTAAACGGCAGAGGAACCGAAAGTAGAAAGGGGCTTTAAAGGGAAAGCGGCCGTTGCTTCCGATTTTACCCGACCTATTGCTTTTCCACCCGGGTTACGGCTAATCGATCGGACAGGCCTCTTCTCCTACCCGGCGTCTTAATTAACAATCCATCGCAACGCTTCTCGTTTCTCTTTTCGGCTAAGCAAGTGTAACGAGGGACGAACGCACGTCACGCAATAAACAATCCACTGTTTAACGATTATGTAGCCAACCAAAGTGTATGGATTATTTAAAACCTTTTGTATTTGTGCCCGTAATTATGAAAGTGATCCGAGTCATATATTTCTTGTTTCGAGATATTTAAAGGTACAGGATGTTAACACTAAATGAATTTCATATAATGTTGAAATAACAAGTACCATCTAACGGTTCATTTTTGACAATGTCGTAAAAATGACTTTCAATTGATTTAGTTTGAGATAATGTGATGTGTAGTCTTCTTTTAATTATCCTATTAAGCTGAAACTAATACATTGATGTCCTGAAATACTTTTAACATGTCCACTGCTTTAAATTATGTGTACCCATTTTTGTCATAAATGCATAAAATCCGCAGTCTAGTGATGTGAAATAACTGATAAACTCATTTTTTAAAATTTTGGTTTGCATACATTTTTATTTTAACACATCACCGACCGGTGATTATTGCATAATTTAGAAAAATCTATGGCACATTGCTAAACACTTTAACACTGAGCCTACCACCACCGGTGAAAATGACCGGTTCCAGATTTTTTATTTTACAATTATTGAAATAATAAAAATGATTTCATATAGGGAATAGTTGTATACATAGATATCTTGAGTAGAGCTCGTATTACAATAGGGGCCGCAGAAAGTCTAAATAAAATCAATCTTGTCATTTTTATAAGGGAACATGTACCAGTTACTTTTAACCCCTTGCTGTATTTTGACCAGTCGGACTCGTCATGAAGGTTCTTAACAAAGTCTAACAAATACGAATGCTACGCGTTTCTTTTTGGATGAAATAAAATTTGATTCGTTTGTATTCAATATTTAAGCATTAAAATAAATGTCACCATACAAAAAATATAAATTTTCTTTTCCCTTCTACGACATATTATGCATAAAGACGTTTTAATCACTGTAACTGTAAAGAAAAAGAGAACCTTAAATAGCGACAGCAATTATCATTGTGAACTAACAAGTCACCCTCAATAACGACATCCAATAGTTTCATTTAAAATTACAATCTAAAAGAAAATTTCTATGCTTTCTTTTGGTACAGCACAATTCTTGAAAATCCTATTAATAGGCTTCCGGTAGGTAAAGTGTTAAAATCATACATAAATATATTAGCGAGCAAGGAATGGACATTCAGAAAAATTTTGGCTACGCAAGAGTAAACTCAAATTTATGGTACCCTCTATCTATAACCCGTTGTATCCGCGTTTGATCCGGATACCCTCTCATTAGCTTAGGAATGGTTGTGGGGTTGTTAGTGGTTATGCCCCATCGCGCCCTTCGGGCATCCGTCGGGCCCAGCCGGGGAGTGTTCCACACAACCTCGCTTCCTCCCCAGGGGGGTGTGGTTTGCGTAACACATTTTCCTCACGTAAAAAAATGGTACCCCTAAACCTTTAACCTAAAAAGATTACAACATATTCAGAAATAGTTAACACTCCAGTTTAACTTTGTTTTTTAAATTATCTTTATTTGTACATAGTAGTTTTATAGCCTACAAAAGGGAATTCCATGGTTTCTATTCTGCAGCACAAATTAGTACGGAGATTCCGGATGCTATTGCAGAGTCAATACTACTTGATACACCTGCATGTTTATTAGTTTGTCGAAATGAACAGTGGATTTAGTTGATAGGCCTGTCGGTGCATTCGTATCTCGGGCATAGTTGCTACTAATACCTGGACTGCGGATTACTATGCAAATACGTAGATCAAGAAATTTGTCTACCCTGTTGAACGATGATGTTATCTATCATCGGACTAAACAGTAACTAAACTGTTTTATTTAGCTATAAATAATGAAATACGACATGGACGCATAGAATCCACTATCTAGCCTGTATGTGTAATGTGTACTGCCGTGTGATGCACAGGCGTATGCATATCGGAGTACATACAATCGATACCCAAGCTATGCAACTCTACTTCCAAATTCTTCGCAAATACTTTCTCGCTCGCTGCGACACGCTGCTTATACTCTCTGCTTTTTTGCTCGTGTAATTAAGTGTACGAATATATTTTTAAGTGGTTACGTAAGGTCTATGGAACGAGCGGTATCGTGCTCGAATCGAAACTCGCCGCGCGCGTTCGATTCTGTCCGTTGATTTAAAGTAAACGAAGAGAAAAGAGATGATTTCCGTTTCGACGGTGATTCGAGCACGAAATCCCGTCCGATTGGATCAGGTGAAAAACAATTCGAGGATCGCCGCTTCATCCGCGGTGCGCCTAACCTCTAAACCTGGTGCACTGGATACGGCACAAAACGACGACGATGACGATGACAACACGCTCGCAATAGTTGCCCGCGTGCATTCGTCGACGACACGGTGTGCGCGATGTCGCATACACAGACGCGCGATGTGTGTGTACACACACGGGGCACGGCCGCCGCGCCGCACGTAAACGTGTGTACACGCTATTACGGCAGGCGCGCACGGTTACTTGGACGGAAAAGAGCGCGACAATTACGTTCGAAGTGAATAAGCAAGGCGCGGGGCAGAATGAGGGGGCCTAGGATGCAGGGCAGAGGGGGGCCGAGGGGGGCATTCGAGAGAGGTAGTGTCAGAGAAAGAAAATATCCACGCTCCGTCGACGGAGAAAGAGAGGGCAGAATAGAGAGTGACAGAGAAAGAGAGACATAGAGAGAGAGAGAGTGAGAGAGTAAAGACGATATGGCGGAAAGAGAGAGAGAGCAAGGGTAAGACAAGAAAAAGAGATGGACAACAGGCAGAAGATGAAAGGAGGAGAAAGAAAAAAAAGATAGCCGCGCGAGTTTAGGGTGGCGAAGCATGTAGAAAAGTAAGGACAGGCTTGGACGCGCGCGAAACAGAGACGGAAGACAAGATGGGAGGGTGGGATGCGCGAGCTGGATACTAGAGGGTTACAGAGGGCGAAGGGGAAGAGGGGGACGGAGCAAAAGAGAGAGAGTGAGAAAGAGGGAGAGAAAGACATAATGAGAGGGAGTGAGTCGCGGCTGCGTCATGTTCTCAGCGAACTGGGTCAGTGGGTCTCCCCACCTTCTCGCGTCGTACATCTACTGCGACGTACACACAGAGAAGCACTGGCACTGTCGGGGAGTGCCAACGGCGTTACTGTTGACCCAGCCACGGCCTGTATGTGGCCTGTGCGCCTGCCCTGTGCCCGCTTACCGCGACTCTCTGTTTGGCTCCCCTGTGCTCTTTGAAAGCAAGAGTTGTTCGCGGGACTCTATACAGTCAATCCGATCTTTCTCGCGTTATCCTCCTCGCATGCGAAAAAAAGGACCGTGCGTATGTACATGCACGAGCAATGTAAATTCATCGCGTCGGCGTTACACTGGGTGCGTCTCGGAAGGGGGAAACAATTCAATGCGATCTCCTCCGGTGATTAAGGCTGACTTCATCGAACGAATGCAGTCAGCCGCGGTAGTCTCGAAATTTTTCAATTGATCGATGGTTTCGCACGAACGAGACGTGTTTCGGGAAAATATCGTTCGACGGGATCGGTGGGGTTCGTATCGATTCGAATCGGATCGGATCCCGTGCGGGCTCTCTTGTGCACACGTGCGTCCGAGTATTCGCCGGCAGCACCGACGACAAATACGGTCGACAAAACGGCGGCGATAACGGCGGCAGACCGGCGCGGGAGCGTACGTGGACAATACTTCTCCGGCCGACATAGACCTGGTTCCGTAAGTAGGCCATCCCCTCCATCCGGCGTGCAACCTCCTTCGCCCCTCCTCCCTGAATCCCTTCGACCGCGGCAATACCTCCCGCCCTCCCGCCACTCCTCCTCGCTCTAGTGTCCCTCTCCTCCCGAACCGCGTGTCTCGCCCCCCCACCAGACAGGGCCCTCCGAGGCACCTCCACTACTCCGTCGGGCACCTGGCCGCGCGCGGTGGCATGCGCTGCTGAATCACTTTCACTTATGCTGTGCGCTGTGTTGGTTATACCGCCGTGCTTATCTCTCTCGCTCCCGCGGTCTCGCACTCGACCTGTGCCCGTCGGTAAAGGGACACGCGCGCGCTCGTTCTCTCCTCTCCTCTATACCCACCGAAACGCGAAGGGAGCCGAACGGTGCGCGCCTCTCGCCGTTCTCCCGGTTCTGCCAATTTTATTTTACTCCCGACGGTGTCACGGTTGAAGCGCGTATCCGTCTCTCTTGTGCCGGCCCGAAACCGAGCGTGTTCCGTATATACGACCGCATGCTGCGGAGCCCGATGTTTCGTCTTTCGTGTACGTGCGTGGTGTGTTATCTCTCTCTCACACGTTATCTCCCAGTCTTTCTTCCTCTATCTCTCTCTCTTCGACGGTGACGTGTGTTTTTCTACCGCGGGAACCGATTCAACGAGACGAAGTAATAACGACAACCCAGGCAGGACCCCGTGGTGGATCGTCGTCTTCGTTCTACGGTGTACGTTCTTCAGCGTGATCGTCGCCGTTGCTGCTGGCTAGCTGGCTGTGATATACGTGACGTGTGTCTCACGAGACGGTCTCCCGACTCTACCTACTACCTCCATGTGTCGATAGGGCGGTTGCGGGGAGGGGACGGGCCCTTCGGGAAAGCAACGAGACGAGAAGACAACTAGTCGTACGCAGATAGCCGAGCTGTCAAGTCGTGCGTCCGGGGAACCGGAGGATTCTCTTTTCCTCGCTCTCCCTCTGTATCTCTCTCACTCTCTCACTCATTCACTTTTCGCCGCCTCTTCTTGCCAGTGTCTATCGGTACGTTCGTGTTACTCGATTACTCTCGGTTACACCAGTCTCGGACTCCGTTTCGCAGCCTCGTCTTGCCTCTGTCTATTCGGTACGTTCGTGTTACACGATTACTCTCGGTTACACCAGTCGGACTCTGTTACGCACCCCTCTTTCTCAACGGAGTGTTATACTTTTGGATTATTACAGTGTGTGTGCGCGCTACCTCGACTCGCCGCCCTATTTACCTCGCGGGTCTGCGGTGTGTTACTAGTTGTGTGACAACGCCGTGGATTAAACTTTGTTTTCGCGTGCGCGCATGCGCGATCGCACCGTAACGCGACCACCGGTTCGCGTGTTCGAGGAAACGACCGGCCCGATTGTTTTTTCTGTACGGTGAACCCACTCGAGGCGGTCCCCGGTGGCGTGGACAGCCGGTTTTCGGTTCTCGGTCCCGTGTTGTGCCGATCTCGTTGGTTCCGTGTCACGATCTAACGCTGGATTATCAGTGTCTCCGCGGCGAGATAGGAACGAGGGACGACGACGTGGTGGTTTGTTGTTCCGTAAACATACGGAGACGCGTCCTCTGGGTATGCGACAGTGACAGCCATCTTTTCGTTTTTCATCATATTTTTATGGGAACACGACGATCACGTTCCACGATGATTCGGACGTAGTCGCATGGGTTATGATGAAGCGAGTGGTGCGCGATGGGTTCTCGTTCTTTGACGTGTGCCACGGAAAAGCGTGACTGGTGATCGATATTATACGTGCCAAGGGAGGACCAAGTGTGTTTATGCGCTCGCCTTCGTGTATGTTGTCGTCGTCGTCGTCGTCAACGTCGTCGTCGTTGTCGTCGTCGTTGCTGTCATCGTCATTATATTGTCATATGTTACCGGTGGTACTCTAGCATCGAAGTACCGCAACCTTGCACGAGTTCGTGTGCACCGTTTACGCTTGAAAACTGAAGCGAATCTATAACCGTCGCTGCTATTGCACATACGCCCACACACACAAGAATATACACACACACACACACCGACCCATACACACGATACGGCATTTGCAAAAACAAACAAACGAAAAAAAAAGCGAGAAAAAAAAAAGTAAAACAACACCGTTCCCGACTGTGGCCGAGTCAACTATACCGCGAGTATCCTACAGCCACATATATGAACCGATACGCTACGAGCACGTTTCTCCGTGCAGTGCTTGCGCAAGGGTGATATGTTATTGGAGATGGAGCAGCATTCGGGCCTGATATCCCTGAATATGTCGCCGTTCCATCTAAGCCCGCAGGGTAGTCCCCAAGGTGCGGCCGGTGCCGGTCAACAACAGTCCCAACAGCAGCAACAGCAACAACAACAGTCGCATTACGGTTCCTCGCCATATGGCAATTGCGCCCAGAGTCCGCCCGCCACCATGTGTCACCAAGCACAATCTCAACAGCAACAGCAACAACAACAGCAACAGTTGTCGGTGCACAATCAGGCCCACTCGCAGACCGGTATCTCGAGTTTCGACGCGGCGTTCTTCGACTCGACTGCTCTGGAGGAACGGTGCCCCATGTGCGGCGACAAAATGTCTGGGTATCAGTACGGTCTGCTCACGTGCGAGTCTTGCAAGGGTTTCTTCAAACGCAACAGCTCGCCGTGCAGCAGCAAGAAAGTATACACGTGCTTGTTCTCACCGACGGGCGGCGGGGGAGGTGGTGGAGGAGGAGGAGGAGGAGGTGGCGGCGGCGGTGGCGGAGGAGGAGGCGGCGGAGGCGGTGGAAACGGTAACAACGGCGGGACCGGTGGCTGCGCCGCATCTTCGGCACTCGAGATCGGATCTTGCGGCAACAAGAAGGTGTACACGTGTCTATTCTCGCCAACAGGGGCCGGAAGCGGGGCCGGAGGTAATGGCGGCAACAACGGCGCGGCTAACGGCGCAGGGGGCGGCTGCGGAACGTCGACTGCCCTCGAGAATGCCGGAAGCGGTTATAACGGAGGACCCGCGAGTGGTGGAGCGGGTAGCGGTGGTACGGGTACCGCTGGCGGCAGTGGGCCCACCGCTGGAAACCCCGCTGCTGGCGGCGGTGGTACCGGTGGAGGCACAGGAGGCGGCGGATCCGCTACGGTAAGCGGCAATGTCGCCATTCCAACTACCACCTACTCTTTACCAACTGGTACCCTCTGTCATCCTGGATTGGGCCAGGTCGGGGTTGGCGTCGTGACCGGCTCGATACCGTGTCCGTCCGACTTCCCCGACACCAAGGACATCGTGATCGAGGAGCTGTGTCCTGTATGCGGCGACAAGGTCTCCGGTTACCACTACGGGCTACTCACCTGCGAATCCTGCAAGGGTTTCTTCAAACGCACCGTCCAGAACAAGAAGGTCTACACGTGCGTCGCCGAGAGGTCCTGCCACATCGACAAGACGCAACGGAAACGGTGTCCCTACTGCCGTTTTCAGAAGTGCCTCGAAGTCGGCATGAAGCTTGAGGGTGAGTTTTCATCTTTCTTACTTAACACCTCGCCGCTTCACTTTTCGCATAGTAGATATTCGGGGAATCATTCTGGCCGCGCGGAAGTAACAAGAAAATTCGTACTGCTTTGTTTTCAAAGTGTCAACGCGAACAACCCTTCACGAAACGTTCAAGTAACATCACCGATTTAACCTTTTGAGAACCGGAAATTCGACATATAGACGCATGAAAAAAATTCACTCATTACTATAATACACGTATATGTCAAAAATACGCCCCCGTACATACACACATACTACCACAGCAACCGTGACAGGAACTGTGAGATGATGTCTCGATGAAATCTGAAGCAACCTTGCCAAACTTTGAACCAGTATTCTCCCGATTTAAACCCCGGTCCTCGAAAGGTTAACCCTTACGCCAAAATCACCGGGTACCGACTCTCAGTTTCTTAAAACTGAAATTTAAACTCGAATATTTCGACGAATGCTAATTTTTTTCATTTACTAAAAGGAATACTAAAGATCCGAATAGTTATATTCTTGTTACTTTTACGAAGTAACGTAGAATAATAATTTCTAACGCTCCGCGAATCTATTGTTAAAGACGCGTCTGACAGGTGTCTGTTTCTGTCGATTCCCTTCTTGATGAAAGGCTGGTGGAACGCGAAGATAATCGCGTAAACTTTGAATCGTTACTAGTTTGAAAACCAAGCTACTACAGCAGTGTCGTCGTTGATGATTTTCATCTTATTTCTGTGTACATAATTACCCCGAATATATCACTTTGTCGATCATTCTCAGAGGTTAGTCGTACCATGTGTTACCGGTACACGCGTCGCTGCAATGGCGCACGCGCGCGCGTTTATTCCGAAAGCATCGCGAGAGATTCCGAGACAGACCAGACGGTCCGGAACGATACGAATGGTAAATAGCGGCGGGACGAATTTCGTGACATTTCGCAAGCAGATTTTATTCGGTCGACGATATGGGCGCCTATTTTTTTTTTGGATGTGAAAGCGATGCATGCGGGTGTCGCGTTCGTCGCGATTTTTTATGCAGAAGGTGAAAGAACGAAAGCGCACGCGTACGCGCTCCTGTAGACTTCGATATCGAATTATGCAACATAATCGTGTGTCGCGCGTTTCTCTGCACGCGTGCACATGTAACGTGTGTCGGAAGCATCCGCGACCCGTCGAACGGGGAACGTGAAAAATTTCGGCGTAGCACGGTCTAACCGCGTAAACTTTTGCTACTTTATCACCGGTAACAGGTTCATAATGAGTACACGCTGACGAAATATCGCCGGTATGCAAATGGCCTCCACTGTGACCGTAGATTATACGGGGTAACAAATTTTAACTTTTTTACGGGTTTCAACATATTCAGTGGGCGATAAAACCGTTTTACTCTATTGCATTCGCTATGAATTCGAATGTTGAGCCTGGAATGGTATTTGAAAAATTCGGGCACGTTGAATTCCCTAAAACGTGATGGAACAGAATTCCGAATAAGAAAATCATCGATTATGCAGCACCGAAATGTATTGGAAAGGATTTGTTGGTCTCAAATTCTATTGTGCCAGGATTATTATTGACTTTCACCGCGTGTTAACGAGCGACCGGAATAGCTCTCACGATATCGGGCCGTGCGTTTAGTGTTACCACATTATTATCAACCTTTTCGTTATCTCTTATTCAATATCTTTATGCGTACACGTACCCGGCCGATACGTCAGAAGTCGTTTACGCGCGAACGCGTGCACGTCTGTTCGCGCGTGTTCGGCAGGATTCGGTCGCCCTCGGCGAACCTCGGCCAATCCCGTCCGAATGGGTTCGGCGGTGTTCGGCCCACCTCGGCAAACCTCGGCCAATCCCGTCCCCGCTCGACCGTTCTCGCATCACGCTCCTACGAACTTAACCTTATTACACGCCGTGAAGCGATCAACCGATACTGTCTTCCTTCGCGAATTCTTTCGACGTTCTAACGCTTTTTGACGCGACCCAACGAGCATGCTTTCCTCTCTCTGTTCTGCAACGTCGATCGAACACGCGGCCGCACGCGTTCCATTGTCAATTTTAATATCGTTACGGCCAAGCCGCATGGTTCGCGGACACATTCGAACACGAAACCGATTAAGCAAACCGTTCTTACATACGCAATAAAGGAATTCGCGATACGCGGCGCTGGACGAAAGTATTGGCACATCGAGATTACCATCATAAATATATTAATAAGGAGAAAACGCGCCGCGACGGCAACTTTGTTCCTTTCAACAAAGTACCAACAAGGGAGCAATTTTATTTTCGTGCAACGTTCGTAGAAAGTATGTAGTTCATTTACGTCTTGCGTTAACATATTTCAGGAAAAATCATCTCTTTTACGCAATACCTGAACTACTTTCAATGTACACATTTTCCTTCGGATTCTATAAATTATTTATTCCTTTTTTTGTGTGCTCGGTTAATGTTGAGAAACATTTCATGTTGAAAGCATGAAAGCAGCGCTCTAAGTTGGGGGCGGGAGACACCATTCGTTGAATATTTTGGAAACCTGCTGGAGTGGTTTTTAAATAAAGACTGCAGCTGTGCAAGCAGCCCTCTCGAAATATTACATTTGTTCAAATAATGACAACGCAGCGCAGCTTAATTTCTTTGGCATAATCATTAAAACATGCTCCCATCGCGAATGTTTATCAAATATTTTTGTGGGAGTCATCTTTTATCGGGGAATTAATTCTCCCGTAATTAATGGTTGACATTAATATATTTTGTCTGGACGGATTCTTTAGGTAGTTTCACTCGGGAACGTGGTCGTTTTTACACGGATTCTTATTCGCTTTCAAACGGTTCGATTTTACGGGAAAGTCGCGAACAGAAGTTAATGAAATGCGACCGTCGACAGCGTCGCCGAAAAAGTAGTGTCGCGAGAGGGGCCTCATTGCTAGGGGGGCGAGAAGCGTCTATTGCAATTCGAGTAACTGGGTCTAGGCCCTCAAGGCCCGGCGATTAAGCGAATCTCGAAACAGGCTATGTCGCAATTGCCGCCTTTGCACGCCGTTTTCCACGGCGTTCCTACACCGGCGCAGGGATTGCTTAACGCGGAAAGTTTCCAGAGTGCTTGCGAGTGTTTACGAAAGGAAACAGTTTCTTACTTGCACGCTATTCAGAAATGTAAAAACACTCGTCGGCGTGGAAAAGTTCGATCGTTTAACTAGAACGGGTCTTTTAAGGGCCTTCTCGCTTGTTCTCCAATCAAAATTCACAAATTAATCTTTCTACATTAGACTCCTCTTTGACTCGTCCACATATTTATAAAAAATCAACGAGCACTAACAATTCAGATATCTCTCTCCTCTTGATAAATCAATTTCATACTTTCTCTTTCTTGATTCCCCGAAAAATCTTAAATAATAGTTACCTAATTTTAATTTAATATCTTACCGGGTTTCCTTGAATGCATAAATGGAAACAAAGTTAAAAATAGAGGCACCTACTTCCGATTTTTAAAAGAAAGACCACTCGGCCAATTCCTTTTTGTTGAATAATCGAAGTTCGCGACACACCGAAGCTGTCCAAACACTTTTTCTGCTGCTAAGGCGTCTTTTCAACGATGCACGTTTTTTTTAGAAATACCGCGTCTGTTGTAGCTATTACCTACAAGAAATTTCGTTCGAATTTTGTTAGCGCTTTTCTTCTTGCACAATCGGCTCCACCGTAAAATCCAAATTAAACAAATTGAAGCATATGGTAATGGTTACACACCTTTGTGTGTTTCTCGAAACGTGCCAGCGGTACGCTGCAGTTTATGGCTTTGCGAACGATGTTTAAAGACGAGTAGAAATCGAAGTTGAAACAACAGTTAAATACACTTGTAATCGTGCGACGACACCTGTCACGGTTCTGCAACAGACCTGGCTGCTTGCACTGGCCCATGAATACGGGAGCAAGGCTCATTCAGCATAATGAACGTTACCTCGGATCTGCTTTAGAGTCGATTGGAAACATGGAAATTGTGAGCTCGGTATCGACACTTATACGAGATTGTAGACACTCTAGAAACTCGAATTGTGTTTTCTCGGAACTGTGGAACAAGTATCATTTTAGCATTTTCGCTACTCGAGAAATCAGCTTTAATTGACCAACTGAAGGCATGAATTTCATCGATCAAGAACACGTAATTCTGTGGATCAGAGCGGAAGCTTCTCGTGGTCTGAACATTGGCCAAGTTGGGGAAACTTAATAGAAACCAGGCGTCGACAACGGTACACTTCGATCGAATTTTCAATTCCATTTTGGAGCGGGCGCCATATGCGGTCGCGATCAAATATTGACGCTTCGGTTTCGCAGCTGCGAATAATTTGCCAGTCGGTCCACGTTTTTTTATCTATTTCTCGCGTGGCCAGCGAACCGTCGCACTTTCGTCGGGGATCGATGAAAAATGTTCGAAACGAAATCGGTCAAATGTTCCACTTGCGACGATCCGGTAACATCGTGTGGCACCAGATTCGCAAGTCAAAAAGTTGTCCACCAGGCATTACGCGAGAATGATCGCGGCGACGTGTACACGAAGGCAAACACGAAGATCAAACATTCGCGAGGGATCGACGATTCTGTAATGTTTGCGCCGTGTAATGGTCGGAACCGCGAAAACGTGTCGTGCAATAACAGCAACCGGGAAAGGGAGAAGTAACATACTACGGTGAGCCGCGACGTGTTTGTATTTTGCAGTTTTAACATAGCAGGCTCGCCGTTGAACGTTAACAGCGTTACTTCCCGAAATACGCTCGTAAAATTATGTAACGAGATAATCGGCCGAGCGGCCGATATCGTCGCGGGCATAATTATCGGGCGAAAAACTTGGGATATCTAATGCAACGATAATGGTCGGGCCTTAATTTTCTAATGAACCGCGTTCTTGTTTCGTTCTTCAAAAGGGACAACGACGTTCTTTCACTGATTCGTGTTCGCGCGACTCGTTTCACGCGAAAATATTTTTATTACTTTCGGCGCGGCGATCTGAAACACAAAAGATGTCTTTGTAGCGATTTTTGCAACGTCTGAAGAGGTATTTCTGTATCGACTGCGGTTTGAAAGTAAAACTGAACGCGTTTATTAACCCTCGTACATTTCACTAATAGGTTTATTATGATTTAAAACGATGGTTCGGGACCAGCTCTTGCCGTATTTTAGATGAGGGCTCCTCTCGATCAGTACCGTAACTACTGAGTGGCTTCTGAGGTATTTTTTTCCAATACAATACTCCAATGAACTCTCCCATTAATGTATTAGGTCGGGAAGAAAGTTCTTACGGTTTTTGTTATTTTGATTTTATAATAAAAACCGCAAACATTCTTTCCAACCTAATATTTAAATAAACAGCTTCGCCAACACTTTATTTGTACTAAATATAATCCAATTATCGCTGATCTAAAGAGATTAAAGGCGACTGGAGGTTCAACTGCAGATTTTTATCCATTCACGGGAGTGTACAGATGCGTAAAGCGTAATGAAACCGGAGCATTATCATTTCACTTCGACTTTATGTATACTTTAATGATACAAAAATGTGAAAGTCATACTTCCGCGGATACTGCCTTACGAAAATCAGATACAAGTTTCATCATTATGTATAATTAAAGGAATCCAGTACTTAATTGCTCCGAGAATGACTGTGTATATTTAACATATTTCTATATTAATATATTTATTCTCCTCGTTAATAATTAATAGCGCTCCCCGCGCTAAGTCCCTTATGGTTAGATCGCGGATTTTATGGCGAACGTGAAACACCGTTGTTATTCGTGTGGATGAACTTATTAAATTATTAAGATAAGCTATAATATTATACATAATTTACATTTCCATAATACAGCGCCATACTGTTATCCATACTATTATCAACGTACTAAATTATTCAGAACATCTAGAACATTTTACTTAACCTTTAATTAGTACACAAACATAGTTCTGTTTCGAGAAAGTTTCGAGTAACCAATATATTTTATTAGGACCTTAAACCGCGCTTAGACCTACAAAACCGCGGTCCACCTTTGATGTCCAGTTGTCCCTGAAAAATCCATTATCAGCCGATCCTTTTAGCGGATTTTCTGTGTAGGCAACGGCAGAGTGCTCGTCTCCGGGCACGGCAAACCGGTAGAAATTGCGCAAGTGGAATCTAGAAATTTGAGGTAGGACGCTGGCGGGCTCGTTCGCATAACACATCCGCCGGTGAAAGCCTTTCTGCTCGGCAATTTCTATTAGACGACGACCGAAATTATATTTTCACCCGGCGACACCGGGCACGGTGAAATTATACCAGAAAGATCCCTACCACTTTCGTCGCCGAAAGTCTCGGCTCGTTATGACACGCGAGAAAAGATTCGCCGCGCGTTTCTTAAGCATTACTTAACGGTGTTACTTAACGAAACCCGCTGATTCGGCATTTCTCCTGGTAATCGGAATACATCTGTTCGAATTTCCCGCCCGATCGACAACGTAAGGAATTTTAAATATTTAATTTCTCCTATATAGAATGGTCGGTGGGTTTCATTACACATAATCGTTGCACAAGATGTCCCCGAAAATGGCAGTCGCCGATCTGGCGGACGTAAAATACGTCCTACTGCCATGCTCTTAATGTTGCAGTTTTCGAAACGTGCCCCCTGAGAATGAGAGAGAACTTATGACAAAAATTATTCTACGAACTACTTGTGACAATTTCCACAGGACAGATGCTCCAAACGTGTTCCTATTTTGTATACAGGGTGTTTGCGGAATCGTGGTATAACCGGCAAGAGAGGGGATGATTCCTGAAATAAAATCTAGTCGAAATTAAGGAATAAAGTTTTTTCTTGCGGGGCTTCATTTTCGAGAAAATCGAGTCTGCTTTGTTCGCTCGGTCTAGCCTATGACTTTAACTAGTATGACTTTAACCCCTTGCCGTACCATTTTCTTTACAGTTACAGTGACAAACGTCTTTATCCCGAAAAGTGTCGTAGAAGAGGAAAGAAAATGTATATTTTTTGTATGGCTACATTTATTTTAATGCTTGAATATTGATTACAAACGAATCAAGTTTTATTTCATTTAAAAAGTAAGGGGTAACATTCATACTTGTTAAACTTTGTTTAAAATCTTCATCATGAGACTGGCTCGTCAAAATAAGGCAAGGGGTTAGCCGTAAATTTCAATAATTGATTTATTCTAGTAATTCCAGATATTCGATTATTCTAGTTATTCGAGTTAATGAAGCGTGAACCGAAACTAATGTGTTCGATCTTTTAATTTCTTCGAATGCCTGAACGAATACTTTTTACAGGTCAAGGAGTTTCTACATTGTTTACACACAAGCGGCAATGGAAATAGCGGGCTAGACCGAGCGAACAAAGCAGACTCGGTCTAAGTAAATGCACGCGTAACCAACGAAAATTTTCAAACTCGATTTTCTCGAAAATGAAGCCCCGTATGAAAAAACTGTATTCCTTATTTTAGATTTTATGCATCCCCTTGCCGGTTGTACCACGATGTCGCAAACACCCTGTATAATCATTATGCATAATCGAAGCGCAAGTTGTCCCCGACAATGGTAGCCTCTTTAGCAATCAAACTATAAAATAATAAATCATATTGTTTACAGACCCAATAGTTGTGTCCCTAACTTTCACTTTTACTGTTATGGTCTAGTTACGGGGTGATGCCAAAGGTGGTTCGGAATTCACCATAATAAACTGTAGGTATGGTCGCTATAACCCTAACAATTGATGCGACTTAGAGCAAATAAAAAAAAAGTAATGGATAATACAACTCTATATATGTTCGAACCTTTTATTTTATTATACATATTCTTCTTATACCTGATACGCTAATACAACGAGCCGTGTTTGTCGAAGGGACGCCAATGCAATTTTGCAGGCGTCAAACGGTAGTGCGAGCTATGGTAGATCGAGGGACCCTAGGTCTAGAGCGTAATTGGTGGATGTAAAAGAAGACCGGGCCAGGGTCGACGCTGTTTTTCCGTCGAAGATGAGAAATGGTCAATGGAGATCCAATATAAGTCGAAGAAGACGGGCCATTAAAGGTAACAAGGAGAATGCGTCGTTTACGACTGGGAAAAATACCGGAACACAGCTTCAGCATCTGGCATCCACATGGATGTTTGTACGCGTTGTCGACAAACGGTTCCTGGCTGGGAAATATTGAACGTTCGATTAGCCCCGTCCATTCTCGGGCACGCGGTTCCTGTCGTAAAAGTGAGAGCGGTCATTGGGTCTGCGGGCCACTCGAAATCGGTCATGTCCTCTCGGTCGGTTCTACTAGTGTTCTCCCAGCAGAGAAACACGGATCGCTCTCTGCGCGAAACAGTGTTCGAGAGACACGCTTTCGCGTGATCAAGAAATAATTTTAGAAATAATTATTTAACCACTTCGCGCACTCGCCCGAGTTAACTCGGGTTTAAGGAAACGATTTTCTTCCGCGCGCCCGTGTTAATTCGTGAGACCTGCAGGTTAGCAGTTAGTAAAAGAAATTGGTGGAAAAACGACCGCTTTTGAATTTTTCATTGGTGCGTTAAGTGGTTAAATATCGCTTCCGGTTAGCCCCTGCGTCATTCGGCCAAAGGAATTCGCGGTTGAATGGAGAGTTTAATAAGATAATTTCAGCGATTGAGATTTTTGAGAATTTTCCTAACCTCTACCCGTTTTCCACATCGTGTTAATTCGTGGTTTTTTGTTTGTAATGATTGTTAAACATTCAGGGACTGTATTCATATATTATACAGACTCTACAGTTTTAAAATGTATCTCACGAGATCCGATTATTTGGTTCGACACACTTTTACCTATTATTGCTCACTTTCTAGTAGGCTTAGCAGTCGTCATTTGCATAACGAGTTTATTCTTCTGTTACACGGTTTTTGTTGAGTAGATATATAGTTTACCTAGTGATACTAGAGAAATAACGAAATTAGATTTAAAAAGCTACAGTAAACCTAATTGAATATTATGTTGATTTACTGTTAAAGCAGGAGTGATGTCACTCGATCTTCGATAAAGAACCCGCGTTCACATTCGCTGAGCGATATTCGTTCGTGCCAGCTCATGAAGCTGTCACATTCGTGTTTCTGGCATTATTGAAGAACACAATAACGCGTACGAGTCAATCATGGTTAGGATCAAATCGTATACATAAATATCCTTCGGGCATGCGATTGGGAACAAGAATGGCATCGAACGCCCCAACGATGAGTAAGAAGATTAACGCAATTCACGAATACCGAAATATCTTCAGCCCATTCGAATAATTGAAGAAAGAACGGTGGTTAGTCTTTTGCAATCGAGACAAACAATTTTTATTTTCAAGATCCGCCATCCATTATGCAACATTTCCCCTGTACAGAAGCGTCTAATTCGAAGCAACTACAACATTAGCCTAATTCCGAACACCGCGAGTGTCCCGAACGGTACCGAGTCTCCGATTTCAGTTCCTCTGTCAACCGCAGAACTTAGTGGCTTTTAGCTAGAAGATCGGGCCAAATCCATCGTCTGCCAAACTGTTTCTAGATCATTCGCTGTTCCATATGCTCGGTGGAGCATTGTTACCAAAAACAGGATTCGAAATCATCGTCCCAAATATTCGCCGTTCCATATGCTCCGTGGGGCATCGTTATCGAAAACAGGATTCGGAATCATCGACCCCGATGTTCCCAGTAGCCCTGATGAGATCGGAAAAAGGGTGGAAAGGCGGGAAAACGGAAATCGTGGCAAGCGGCGCCTCTGTTTAGAAACTTGCGAATTTCATAATTATTATATTATGTTGCAAGATGCTGGTATACCTGGCCGGCTGCCTGCCTGCCTGCCTGTCTGCCCGTTTGCTTACCTGCCTTACCTCTGCCTTGCCTGCCTTGCCTGCTTGCTCGACTCCTACCTGCGTTGTTCGCGCGCGACCGGCGATGGTGGGGACGAAAGGTTAGGTTGAGGCGGAGATTGTGTAATCCCTCGTTGAGTGGAACCTCACCGTCTTCTTTTCGCCGAAGCTTTGATTTCTTTCCCGGCCTCGATCTCCGATCTCCATCTTTATGGCGCCCGAATTCGCACGACCGCCTCTTCAACACTGAAAATTCAATGCAAACTTTAACCCTTCGCGGTCCAACTCTTGCCGTTCAGGCTACAGATTGGCTGCATTTGGTCGACCATTTTTGGATATATGACCCCTTGTTATCCCCACCAATTGTCGGGAGTGTTCGCTCGAGAAATTCCTGGGAATTCATCTCCTAGATATGTGGCCAACGCAGCTCCCAACCGGTGGCCACTTATTCGGACGTCACTGTACTTTATTCGGGTTGACTTTGTTGAATGATCTGGGGTTTAAGTAACATGTTTTTACTGTAAACTCCAACGCAATCAACGCAGGTTTACGTAGTGCTAGGAGTAGCTATTTTACTTTCTAAAAATAGCAAGAATGTGTACCCAAAAACCTTCCGAAATTCATCGTAAATCTTTACAATTTCAATATAATCGTAAATCAGAAATGAATTAGTAGGTTGGGTAGTCTGATACTTCCCAGGCGAAAACCACGGACTATTTACAGACTACATTACTCATTCGTTACTCACGCCGTACACGTTTTTAACAGTGTCATAAAAAAGGTCAATACAGTAGGACTTCGATTAACCGGCTTGATCGGGAGACGAATAGCCCGGATAAATTAAGGCCTGATGGATAATCGAGACCCGAGGGAAATAATTAAAATGTACATTGTATTCCAAAATAAATTTTTTATTTTTGAAAATTTATCTCTCTTCATGATATAATCATATTTAAACGCATATTTGTTTATAATCGGAATCCGGTTAATGGAGGTCCTAATGTGTATCAATCTGACCAAATCTGATTAAACAATTTTTAACAAACTTGAAAATAAATTTTTACTAATCTATTACGTGAATCGACTTTTGTTAGAATTTTACAAAATTTATTAAATCAATTGTCCTGATTTTGTGACTTTTTTGGATATTTCGTAAGTATTATTATTGCAGTTTATATCACTTGCAATTTTTCATTGAATGATATTGTTTGAAACGTTTTCCGATATTCTTTCTTTTACGCGTTCCCGGATGAGCGTCAACGGTTGCATTACAGGCGACCTAATTAGCAAAGGTTTTAACTTTTCTACTAGTAATTGCATTCGGCCGATGAGTTTATTTAATTAACAGGAGTAAAAGGTAATGTGTACGTATCCTCGTCATTCCGTTATCATGCATTGTCAAGCTTCGGGGAAATTAGCGGGTATCGGTGTAACTTCTGCCACACAAGAGATACTTTTCAAGTCCAATCCCGATGCTAGCGGGATTGCGGTTCTGTGGAAGTGGCCACCCACGCTTGTTCGACTGGAAGTCCTTATTAACTAGCATCCAGTCCGTACAATATTAAATATTCTGATCCACTGCTTTATAATCGGATTTGAGTAACCTACCGATTCGATATCATTCTATACATAGTGCGACTGTTTCAGCAACAATCGTCCCAACTACATGCTGCTGTCCATTTACGACAAAAACTCAAGAATGCAAATTATAAATGAAATATAAAGTACTTTTAACTCAATTAAAATTATCAATGCCTTGCGATTGTTATTTTGCATAAGAATTCACAGTCTAACATGTTTTATAATAAAATTTAAAAACGAGAAATAGTCACAGAAAAATGCTAGACAGGAGCTACATAAATCTTTATTTCTTCTTCGAATAATTTTGATGAGATAAATTTAATATTTGTCGTAAGTGTACAAAATCTTATTTGGTACAATAATCACTAGACTAGGAATTTCAGACATTTATGACAAAACAGTAAAGGCATTTAAAGAATTTCAACTCCTTAAAACTATCAAAAAAGAATAGTACTCCTACATCATGCAATTAATCCAAACAATTTTTATGCCAATTTTGGTGCCTAAAAATTCGCAGTCTAGATTACAGTGTTTCGCAACGAATCCGTAAAAATCTATATTTGCATAATCTTCGTGCGAAACGTGTAAGTCGACAAGTCGCGGTATCGAGCAGGATATTGCTGATCCCGTGCACGTAGTTTCTCATGATCAGCCGAGAAGATCATGTTCTTTGTTCGGCTAGAAATTCGGCGGGGGTTTTCTGGCCGACGATTTCGTCCTTTTTTTTCCTCCTGTAGTTTCGCAATGCGCGGATGACTTCACTAACGGCCAAGGCGCGACGCGTCGAGCGGCGCGTCTCACGGGGGGGAACTTCTCTTGCTGCGATTGGTCCAGTCGTGGGCGACGGTGGTCACGTGGTCGCACATTAATTTCTATGGGGAGGGCCTGACGTCACTGGACCCGTGGACCAGATTTGCCAAGTGGATTTCCCTTTCTTTTCGACGCACGCGCTCTCGGGTTCGGCGCTCTTGCGTATTTATCGTCGTCGCACGCGGACCTTGCGAGCCGGACGTGGGCTCCATTCTTCCAGCGGCTTGCACGTGGATCTATCCTGTGCGCGCCGCTGTCGATCGTTCCTAGATCATGAAAATAGTTACCCGAATCGAACGATGCCAACAGCGAATCAAAATCAATAGGACTTCAGCGGTTGCTCGTTGAATTGTAGTAAGAAGAATGAAAGCAGAATTTTGCTTATGGTATTCTTTTATTTTAGGCACTGTTGTAATCGTTTTTAACATGTATAATGGATGATCAAAACATATATTCGCAATCCAGAAAAGTACATTATACAAACAACAAGAATTTAGTGTAGTTAAATTCATGCAAGTGGCTCAAGTAATTTAATCAGCCACGGTATATGCGTTTGGGAAGAAGAGATAAGGGAAAAAGATCATTGTCAGATTTTAGAACATAGATCGTCTAAAAGGAATAAAATTTGAAATTCCAGTGTCTTTGTAGTCGGATACTTAAACAGGAAAAGAGCAAGTCATTGATAAATTGTACAACTGTAAAAGCACGTGACCGATAGGGGTTTCTTTAAAAAAATTGGATCTCTCTCACCAGCGTACACGTGGATCTATTTCACATGCGCGCGCATCGACCACTTAAAGATCGCGAAGATCGTTATCTGAACGAAACGATTCCACTAATAAAGAAAGTAAAAATGCATGAATAGAGATGGACATATTTAACAATCGCTTGTTGAGTAGCGGTGAAAAGTATATTTATTTCAATATATCTTCATTACAGGCATACTTTGATAATCTCTTCAGTCACGCAATCATGAACAGTGGACAAAATTAGCAAGTAAAAACGAGAGAAAAGCGAAACAAACTGTGGAACGATTTGAAAATGCGTTTCACGAGGTGGTAACAAAAAGAACCAAATCGTACCGGTCTTAGATTTTTATTAGTTTCTTATATTGAAAAGAATAAGTAAAGTCACGTGAACGCCCACAACATAGAGAGTGAGAGTCTGAAGAAAAGAATAGTATACACGATACATGAATAAATAGTAATTAGAAAAAAAAGTGTTGATCTACTAATGGGAGTACTGATTTCGATCACGTGTGCACGCAGCATTAGTCACTTTTAATAAGCACCGCTGTGACATTGCTACTTTGTTAATCACTGTTATAGTTCACTGGGTAGATCAAGATTACGGATTGCGTTCTCTTTTATTCAACGTGGACGGCACATTTGTATGCAAATATTCGATCCGTAAAAAATGATTTATAAATATGGAAGTATCAATTTTCATTTTAATGAGTAGGTCGCGGATCTTTATACAATTATGACACGCATTTTTTTAATACGAGAGAAACGTGCACGTCGATTACAGTTAATAACGCGCTGTCTTTATTTTTATCAGATACAGAATCTTTAAGAAATTGCTTCCGTATTTCAATTGTTATAAACGGAAGCTCGTTATACAGAATTTTTTATGAGATTGACTATTCATCAAGAAACTAGTTACGTTTTTTAGACCAGGCAAGAAGATGTAGAATGAAGAAGACTATCAAACTTGAACATCATTTTTGATTACAAGCTATCTAGTAGATCAAATTTTATTGAGTAAAAAGTCAAACAACCAAAATTATGACAAACTCTGTTTTTTCTGTAATTGAAAAATCATAACTTCCGTTAACACTAACTCTAACTATTTACTTCCGAGGGCACGTCCGCAAGTCATTAATTGCTTAAAATCACATTCGAAATCAACCAGGAAAGTTTCAATTTCTCAGATCGAAGCACCCCCTATAAGGGTAGTTTTATGAAGACTTCTTATTCCAGTAAACTAGTAATGCCAGAATTAGATTCTGCGATCCCAGAAATTCCTAATACCGTTTGCAATTAATTATAATTCACGAAGTCGCGAGTTTTGCTCAGGTTTTTGCGATTCCGGCCCACTGTGCGTCGCATACCACAGTTTTCGGAGGCCGGCAGTTGAACTCTCCCCAAACAGAGCCGCCATACTATTTAGCGCTCGGAGGAGTTAAAGGTTCCACGAAAGCGTGTCGCAATGTTTGCCCGGTTAAACATTTCCTGTCTTCGGCTGTTCCGATTCCCCGAAACGAGCCGCGTTTGCTCCGGTCGGCCATCAATTCCGCAGAACGGGGATGGTGCGGTGGCGACACAACAACAAAAAAAAGGAGAAAAATGAAACTTTTCCGGTAGGCGTGTGCGCTTCGCGATTGCATAATCGGCGAAGCCACGAGAGCCGCACACGAGTGTGCACGGTTTCTCTAACCATCGCATCGGCGCGGCGATCGATGCAAAACCGTCCCGCGATGTATTTAACGCATTTATATGCGGCTTTGGTAACGCCGACTCTCCTCTTGCCAAATCCCTGCGCAACCGGAGGAGAGCTCAGAAATCCTCATAAATCGAGGAATACTATTAACCGTGTTGCCATCGTCATTTTCCTCCGGGGACACTTGTTCGACGGCTAACAATAGAGCCCGACTGTATTTTCATCGGTGATATTCGCAGACAACCGAGGTTCGCAGACCTCGCCGCGACTTTTGTCCCCGGATTTCCTCGAAACTTTTCCTGCTTTCAACCATTAACTCTTTTACCGCGAGTGAGAAGATTTATCAACGGATAATTTGCGAAAACTTGGATCCATTTGATTCCTTCGTGAAAACGTAATTCAGTTTGTTTTTTTTTCAAGTTCTGGTTGATCAATTGACTTGAAATTTTTGGAGTATCTGCAGCACGAACCAATATTGTTCAGATGAGTTTTCTTTATTCCTTTCTCGCGGTGAAGACTGAAAAATATCAAAGAATCGATCATTTGATTTCGAAATTTTCAATTTATTTTGATTCATACTCCACTCGAATTTTTTTCTTTTCGATCAAAAGGCGCAGTCTCAAATCTCTACAAAAAAAGAATACGTAACTCGTGCAATTTTGATACCTTTCACTTTAAAAAAATAACGTGTGTACTTGGAACGTTCGTAAATATGTGTGCAAAATCCAAATGCGAAGGGTTCGACAGTTCTCCCGGAAAAAATTCCGAAAGCCCGAATACCCCCTCGAAAGACTCGGTGGTTACCCCATATTCCGAATTAAGTAGAAAAGGATATAACTCGCGGGATGACCCGGCATAAGGGGAGCGCGATGGGACAATGCGAGCCACGCATTGTCGTTTCCCATCACAAAGGCTGGCATTGTGCCGGTCGGTGAAATTTATCGATAATTCCGGGCGACGTAATAACGGAATCGGGAGTTGCTTGAAACCGGAGCGGGGGCGGTCGGAGGGGGGAGAATTGCGCTGCAATTCCGCTCGCGTCCCCGTGAAAACTTCCGGTTGTTACTCCGCGGAGATATAGGAACAATGTTCCCTCGAGGTTCCGACCGACTGGGTGCCCCGGTATTCGACTCGTAAATACCATCAGCGTCGCGGTTTGGCATGTATATTTGACGATCGGCCGATCAAATCGAGCCGTGTGCCGATACGCTAATGCGACCGGCCCACGCTCTCTGCCACCCACATCTAGCCTAAGCTCGATTTTCTGCTCGCGCGCCGCGCGTTCACGGTTCAGCTGTCCGACGAAAACGCGGAAAAGCGCGTGCACGACACGTGCCTTGAATCGCGCGACGCTTAAGGTACATTTTTGCAAATAATCTATTATTCATCAACCGCAGAAATTGATTCGGTGTCTCCTCGCCGAACCAGTTACGAAACCGCTTCCCGTCGTTCGACTCCATTCTTCGATTTATACGCGTTTGGTACCAAAGGCCAGCCTAAGGCCACATTTCGCATTTCAATTAGAAACGTTACAGACCTAGTTTTAAACTCTTGTGCTGTGAATTGTTCCACCTGGCCACGCGTTATCAAACCATAAAAAGATTTTTGTTAAAAAGAAAACGAAGGGCTTCCGAAAATTCGAAGAAAATACATTTTCGGTTTTTGTGGCACGTCATGTTCAACTCTGGGACAAACAAGCTTGGATGTGCGTAGTACGTGATTACAGCGGAAAAGGTGAATACTTTAACACGTTCGATGCCACCGTTACACATATGTTACACTCGTAATTTCATGGTTTAAGTGGAAAAAGTCAAATTTTATGCACGCTGTTATTTACAATCGTAGGATACAGCGTACGATTCATTTATTTTGCTAAATTGTTTAAATGGTTCATCAGAATCAGAGACTAGAAAGTTGAAATTTGTCATAGTGGGTGTTACTTCAATTCTTCTGCTTTCTAAAACCTTGGAAAATTCGATTTATTCGAATAGGATCTAATGAAGATTAATTTCTCAATCTGGTAAAAAATTAGTGTCACCTATGTGATGAGGCACGTAAGCATTTATTTTAGAGTGTGTTTATATTCCGAAATATATTGTTCAACTGCACGTATCGCGTAAAAGTAGGTTGCTCTGAAAATTGTACGCAGTCGTAAGGCGGCTTTTATGATCAGGATGACTAATTCGGGAACGTTATAAACTGGAAACGGTCAGAAAGTAAAAATCCATTTTACAGCTTGGGTTATTAACCACTCGTAGTTTCAAGTGACCACTGAATGCGGTTTATCATCATTAGCTGGAGCTACGATCATGAGAATCCAGTATTGCTTCACTGGTTTCCAATGTTGCATTTACGACGACATAAATTGAAATGGATAATGCTGTCAGCGAGTCGAAACTGTGCACAATTAGCGTAGAGGAAGAGGAAGTGTTTGGCCAATACTTTTTATGAACACGCTGGATACATCAAACTTAAGCTATAATTAAAAGTAGGAAGAAATTTTCATATCATTCTAATAACGAACACAGAGAATTTTTAACCGTTTCCTTTTTATTTTGCATGAATGTCCGCAGTCTGATAATTACAGCGAATATTTTAAGGTTCGAAAAATGTCGAATTTTTCTGCAAACATTAGCACTAAACCTACCGACCACAAAAAGTGACTAATGTGTATTATAAAAATAACAAGATTAATTGTTACTATAATATATACTGGAGTCAAAAAATGTATTCCATTAATTCCCATGAAAACACCTTTACAATCTCACTAATTGTCAAATAAAAAATATAAAGAATTATGAAAAATGATATGAAAAATGATATGAAAAATTTACCAAATTCATTCCCACGACCGGCAACTCACAAAACAAACTAGTGCCGTTTAGCGTTACCGGGAGTAACATTTACGGACAACAATACAGGAAAAGAGGTCGTGGGTGTAAGTGAAAGTAGTTTGAGTCAACGCAGGAATAATCGCATTATAATCGGCAAATATTCGTCGGCCGAAAAGAACGGCCGGATAAAACTTGGCCGCGGTCGATTACTAATTCCGCACGGTGTCCGGCGACGCGGGGTACGCCGTGTATTTACGTCCGATCGAAAGTAAATCTGTCCAAACAATAGTCATCGTTTGCGAAAGCGTGGGTTCTCTATCCCGCGGCGTGCGGTGCTCGCGTGTGCACGCACTCGCGATTCCGCAGTCCTCGTTGCACCTGGCGTCGAATCGAAGGCGGAAAGATGCGTGCGGGGAACACCTACGAAGCTGGGACCGCGGGAAAGACGTCTCGGGTTTGTTCGTAGGACGGCAATAAGTCGGTTCAAAAAAGAAATCCTTGTAGCTGGCTGGCCGAGAGTCAAGTTTAGCCGTGATCCACGCCGTTGGTTTGCTCGTGGCCGGGTCTTTGGTCTCCCTCGGTTATGCGCCACCGCGCGAGACCCGGGCTGAAAGAGGACGCACACGTAAAAACCAGGAGAAACGAGCACAGAGAAAGAGGAAGGATATACCTACAGCGCTGGTAGTTCCACAGTGCACGGTTAAATTTAACTAAAATCTGCAGCACGCGCGAAAAGTCCCTCGAAAGCAGTGTCGCCAGAAACAACCGTAACCGGTTGTTTTTTCCTCTCCTCCTTTTCCCCTTCCACTATCCCATTCCAGCACCATGAGCACGCTCCAACGTCCCCCACTAAAACCGTAGACCACGGTAAACACCCGTGCAGTGTCGCCTGAAGATATCCAAATGGATATCTCTTTCCTCTCCTCCTTTTCCCCTTCCACTATCCCATTCCAGCACCATGAGCACACTCGAACGTCCCCACCTAAGACCGTAGATCAGAGTAAGTACCCGTGCCGTAGACTGGTCTGGTTATCGGAGAGGGGGTAAACTGTATTCCCCTTGATTTCCTCGATCTGACGACACTGCTCGAAAGGATCACATGACGTTCCGAGAATTGTCCCAATGATGATTCTACATGTAAACATAGGTGGAAAAGAAGGAATATCATTTTCTCGTTTGACACCTTGTTTTCGAGAAAATCGATTTTGAAAATGCAGCAAATATACGCGCTAATCGGTGCTATTGATAGGAATCGGCTGAATTGTCGAATTTTATAGAATATTATTGTGAGGAAATAATATTATTAGAAAATTCATATAATTTTTAAATAGTATAAAATGATTAGGATATAATTTTATTTGAGGTATTTAGTATATAATAGTGGATTATATTGATGATTTTTAATGGTAATTTTTTTAAAAATAGTAATAAAGCTTAGTATTATTGGGAGAGTAATATCGTCGGCTGATCATGACCAACCGTTTCTACTTCCTGCGTATACTGAAGCACGCGAATCCGACGGATCTTTAACCCTTTGCACTCGGTTGTCCCCTCTGAGGCACCACTAAAAATTGCTGTACCATTATTCAAAATATCTAATCAATTACTAAGCATTTAGGTATTGTATGAGGTATTATACCTATTTCATATCCATAAAATTTCAGGAATCATTGGGAATGGAAATATCGGAAGAAATGTTTAATTTTCCAGTTAAAATAGCTCCGAGTGCAAAAGGTTAAAGTCTATCTTCTCGAAACCAAGGCGTCAAACTATATAGAAAACGTTATTCCTTTTTCTCGACTGATTTTTACATGTAGAATCTTCCCCTGCTCGGCTGTACCACCCGCCCAGCCCTGTATAATGGCGGGTACCACGCGACTACCGACTTTACCGATATCCTGAAGTACGAGTCTGTCTTGGGGATGCAAGCCGAGACTTGCACTTGCCAATAAACAGAACTCGTTCGCCGGAGTCTGACTTCACACCCGTTCTTTGTAAATACTGTCGTGATCCCGTACTTCGTGATCGACACGACACCGCCGTGATCTAAATGAGAAATACGATGGGGAAAGCGAACGATTAAAAATCGGTATTGCACGTGTCCCGATAAGCCGGGACCTCACCTACGGGCCTGGTTGCGTGGCATTAACCGATCGGGAACAAGTGGCCGAAACCGACAACCTGAAAGTCAAGTTTAGCAACTTTCGTTGTTGGCTCGGGGCTTGGCTATTGTCTGAATTCCCGGCGAGTCGGTCGACGTACCCCGATGAAAGAAACGCAGGAGACTGTCGCGTCGAGAGACGTGCTCCGCTTAATCCTTGGATGATGTATGACGCTCCACTCGCATAATGTCCGTCAGAGCCGACGACCGGGACCCCCGACAGAGTAATGGAGTCCGGGAATACGTATACGCGGTAACGAGTGTCAAGTTTACGTACGCTGCACCGACCCTCGCTACTGTACAGTCATCGTAAGTTGTCGAGCACCTACAAATTGAATAGCACAGGAGCAAACTAGACCAGGGCTGTTACTTTTCCGAAGCTTCGAAGTTTCGAAGTTTCGAAGCTACGAAGGATTCGAAGGAACGAAGGGAACTTCGAAGTTTCAAAGCTTCGAAGCTTCGAAACTTTGATTCTCGTCACCTTCGAAGTTTCTGCAATCGAAGCTTCGAAGCTTCGAAATCTTCGACCTTCGAAGGAAAGTAACAGCCCTAGACTAGACTAACTCTATCCAATCCCCTTTAGGAAGCCTCGCCTAGTCTCGGGTTGAGAAGAAAGTAATTTCGGAATTTAAGATGAAATAGAGAGTCCAATCTTCTTATCCAAGCAATGAACTTTAATGAATAAGATATTTTCCCTTTTGTTCGATGATCGATTGCAAAATAAAATTACAGTAACTTCCCTATAAAATCGGGAAGTTAATAAATAAAAAAATATTTCATTGATCAAAGTTCATCGTTTGAATTAAGAAATTCGGTCTTTTATTTCACCTTAAAATACCGGAATTACTTTCTTGCCAACCCAATAGATTGTTTGCAACAGTTTCGTTCATGACGAAGAAATTCTCGGCTGTGAATGAAATCAAAATGACGGATTTCAGATTTCTTCTTTTACAATTCGTCAAGTTGTAGACATTTTTTAATATACTTTTTTATTCAAGTACATTTGTTGAAGTGCCAAAAATTGAGAAGTTCAGATTTATGGTGCTAGTGACTCTTAGAAATTTTCTATGACTCATCAAAATATTTAGCTCACTCTGTCTGTGGTCGTATAACTGGATTTTTAAGTATGGAAAATAACGTGTTGAATAGACTTAAAGTATTTCGAATAGAGATCAATAGAAAGTTAAAATGATAGGTAATCGAGGACACGAAGGGTTCAATAAATGATCTACGTTATTTCTGTTGCTTCTTTTATGCTGCATGCCCACGTGAGGCTAGTATTGAGGGCAGCTCTTGATAGTAGAACTCGCTGATCGTCGCGTAGAATTACTTGATTATCAGACTTGCATTCATTCTATACGAAAACAATTCATTATGTCAACGTGTTGAGCATTGCGGTAAAATTAGAGTTACTAAATCCATTAGTGAAATATGTGCCGATCCTCCATAAATTATAATCCTGATCAATATAATGTCTTCTAGGAACTGGGCACTGGAATTCCAGTTTAATGTTGCGAAATTTGAATAAACTCCGTTAACGATGGAATAGCTTACAGTAACTAATAGGATAACTTGGTTGATTACAAATTAATTCCGAAATTACCTAATTGTATGGTGTACGTGAGAGAAACATTTACAAACTCATCGTTGCCAATTCATTGTTTCGAACACTTTGTTTCTGTAGATAAGCATCTTCAGTAGCGAAGGTAGCTGTTGATTTAGTACTGTACACCAAACCGGAATAACAAATTATAATAGTTACGTCTGAGCGTCTTTATTCAAGTGACTATGTGCTCCCAAGTTTGATGTTCCTTGTTGCTTCTACACAATTAAAATTAATTGCATACGCGAAACTTCGATTGAATTGCAACAAGACAATAGTCTATCAGAAAGTTAATCTGCCATAAATTCTGCGAATTCTGCATTAAATCGATCGGTATAAAATACACTCTACAATACCCAAAGGTCGATATCTACCAAATCCATATAAATACTCGCAACAACAATTCCCAATTAATTACTAACCCTTGCAAAATACTTCACAGCGCTACCAAATTAACAAATGGGAAAATTGCTCAGAGAGGGACGCGTTCTAATATTTTTAATTCATTCAATTTTTTAATTTAAAACATTGGATAGACACAAATTAGAAAGCAATGCGAACCAGTAGCGTTTAGTGATTCGCAGCCGTATTTCGGAGTGTCCAGAATAATTAGATCACCCACCGCACCAGCTCGGCTGAAAACCGCGCGCGGCTTGTATCCAAGGCGCAACTAACGAGCAATAAGAAAATCAGTGAACCCCGATTACGCGACCCCGTTTCGCCGGAATCAATGAAACCCAAAGCTGTACAAACACGGCCGTCTGCATTTCTGTCTACAACGAAAAATCCACTTGTCCATCGGTGGCCAGGGAGCATGAGAGGGAACAACGAGGCTCGGGCCTGGTCGGCCGAGTTTCTTGGCCCGCGACGACGCGCGACGTTGAAAAGGGCTACGAGGGGGACGAGAAAGGGTGTCAAAGTTGGGCTTGTTGCGGGGGTGAGAAAAGGCGCAAAAGACCCGAGCGAATGGGAGGAAAGGAGAGGAGAAAGGTGGCGGCAGAGGAAACAGGCGGAGGCGGCAATGTGGATCGGCGGGGCGAGGTGTTCGGGGGAGTAGGGTCGAGGGAAGGGAATAAGTAGGGTTTCGATGGGGGGAGGGAAGAGGGGAGGTCGGAGGTATAGTCGGTGGTATAGTTGCGGTGTCGGAGGGGCCGGAGGGGTGGCCCTCCTCCCTCGGCGGGGCGGCGCAGGCAGAAGTGGACAGGCAAGCGATTCAACCTCCTTTCACTTTCAACGAGCTCCGCGGCACCGCGCTTGCTCGCTCGCTCGCACGTTCGCCCGGTGTGTTTCATGCGACGACGGATAGCAAACACTTCGTACGAAAATAGGCAACGCCGCCATTTTAGCCGCCGCGGCCGCCCTATAAATTGTAAACCGCTCGAAATCCTCCCTCGATCGCACCGTGACCCTGAGGATCGACCGTCGTCGCCCCGGACACCTCCTCCTCGGAAATCTTGCCACATCGAGGACTCCGTGAACCGCCGATTGGCCGAGTACCTTTTATGGCAGCACGGTTTCGACGTTCTCTTTCTGTTTCTATTTCTACATTTTTTTTCTTTCCCTCCCCCCGTTGCTGCTCCCGGCGAGGATGCTTAGAGAGGAAGCGCCGGGGATCCTCGGCGAGATCGATGGATCGGGGATGAAGGCTTTTCGGTCGCCAATCCTCCTGGATCCGTTTTCGTTATCGTTGCGATATCTAGTAGGAGCTCATGAAATTCTGAGCTGTTGAATAATGAGGTCAGTCGGGTATTATCTGGTTTTTGGGAGAAGATGGCTGGAGTCAGTTGTCCACTTCTTTCTGGACTCCAATTCTTTGGAAAAGCAGACCGTAATTCCCTTTTATTGTCGCTAGACAACAAAATAAATATTTTCTTTCATAACGTTAGGTATTTTTGCCCCCACTAAACACTGCTTAATATTTTTCATAAATATTTCGAAATGTGATACGTTCGCTTCGATTTTCAGTATTTTATTTTATCCGAGGTGTGGGGTTTACCTACACCCTTCAAATGTTAAAAATTTTAAACTAGGTCAGTCGACTGAGCATACTATAAATCACACAGGACGTAGTTCTACTATAACAGATTATTAAAAATGATTGAAAAATATATGTTTCCCTGCAAAGTTTAGAATAAGGAAGTTGGGTACCGATTCGCAGAAGCGTTCAATCATGTTCTGGTATTGAGGAAATTTTCAGACCGGTGTCTTCTTCCTCCGTGCTCAATAATTTTGTGCGATCTTCACTTACCAGTGGACGAGACACGATTCTATATTTGGCACGAGGAAAAGAGTATTCGTTAATTTTGTTCATTTTCAACTCTTCCAGCACTGTCTTTCGTTTATAACATCAGGTAACCAAGAAAGTTTTCGTGCCACTTCTAAGTTTTATCGTTACTGAACTGCACTCGGCGAACTTAGCTAAACGACGCATTTAACTACTATCTCATTCTACTTGCGAAATGTAGGCTTTTCGATAGCAGAAGCGAAAAAAGGTTTGTTACGACATAAACTTTCTTATCTCCTACGAATATGAATTTTAATTAATTTTTCTACGAATTTCCATCGATCTTTCTCGAAGAGGTGATTTACAGATGAGGCGTCAATGACCTCCAACTCGACTGATAGATACAGGTCTCTGGTAGCAACTTCCGTCTACATTTTCGTAGAGCTTCGCGACCTTTTTCGCGGATTCGTAAATTTTTCTCTGGTCGTGGGACCGGAGTCTTAATGTACGCGACTGCCACAGATTTTAATCCCTCGCAGACGAGGGGGATCCATATCGAGTTCCTCCGCTAGGCCACTTCCGGCCCCCAGACCACACATCTGGGGATCCCTTGTTTACAATGCGAACCTTAACTCGGAGATGCAGTAATGTACTTGGATTCGGGAACGAACGTCTCTAGAACGTCATTCACTCGCGCACAGTTGGAACCGTTTCAATCGATGCAAATCATGCTCCACTGCTGTCGGACAGCTTCAAAACTAGTATTGGACTTTGACTCGAACAATAAACTACACATAAGAATATTCCGCGTGTTAATCTCGCACGATGCAGCAGAATAGGCGCATTAAATATTCTAGAACATTTCAACTATTTCTGGTTCGTATTTTCAATCAACAGAGTTCTATTTGCGGTGTCCGATTTTGCAACGCAAACAAGATCAAACTTCTAGTGTGACTAGAGTCTGTCATAAGAGTAACAAGAATTATTCTGCTGTTTAAATTTTTGTACAAATGTTCGGGATTCTCGAAATTAACGGGATAAAGTAGCGGGATAAAAACAGATGTTTCAATGAATAAATTTCATCAAATAATATTAATGTTACCGGCGCACTGGTTCGATCATTGATATTTAAAAGCAATTTTGCAAATTGTCACATTAACCTCGACGTTTCGATCTTAATGTACATCATTTTCAAGAAATAATTGCGTTTGCTTTGTGAACAAGAATTTTTATATTCGTTGAAAAAGTGAAACACGTGTTCTATTCATGCCGGTTAACAAGACACTGCTCAATTTTATAATGTGGTTTTCGGAAACGCGTCAAATATCGGAAATCTCATACCACGACTGGTTTTAAAGCGAGTCTTATAACGGTAGTCGAGTTCTGAAAAGCCTGAAATTCTCGAGAATCCCGATTCTTTGGAGAATCTCGAGAATTTCAAAATTTTCGAGAACTCGTCTCGACATTTTTGGGTTCTCGCACACCTCTAATATCTAGTAAAAATGCTGGAACATTGTATAAATTTTATTAATACTTTTCTGAAACAACATTGTATGTACTACTTTCCTCCAATTCCTTCGACAATCGCATTTACGATCTTGATCAAATATTTTCTGCCAAGAACGGCAGATACTTGAGCAATAAATTCGTTCAACTATTTCCGCTGAAAGTATCTGCAGAATTTTAATAATCGTCAAGTAATAAATCTGCAAATACACGAAACGGAGAAAAGGATTTACCATTTGGCAGCAGATTGAAGGAAAATGCTCGCCTCCAGTCCCGGAAACGGAGGAACAACTACGCAAGCAACAAGTACAGACGGTTGAATTGATTCGCGCCGAAAGCCGCTCGGGTTCAAATTAATATACACATATTAGTAAAGCGTCGGGTATGCGGAGTATGTTAACAGGTTGTTCCCAGCAGTTAATCGCGAGCAATAAATAATCGGCGTTGGCAGTCGTGGCGTTTCGCTTTCAATAGCAACGCGTTCTACGTGCCAAATAACACCTGCAGCTTTCGTAGGTGGAGATCCGTGTTGTGTACGCGGTCGACGGTTCGCATGGGACTGGGTTCGATCGAGAAACGTTGATGAACAGGAACAACCAGGAGCTAAGCTGTCGAGCTTTTTGTCCTATCGCCGGTGGCAATTAGCCTCGGCTTCCGCCTTCGTTGATGGAGAACTTTGAATACTCAAGGCCGCTCGGCTCGCGGCGTGTGGTCGCGAAATTGCCCTGATGATCTCTCTCTCGTCTCTCACTCGCAAATACGTATTTTCGTGATCTCCGAAAAATAATACAGGCTACACAAATTGCTTTCAGCTAAAATGAACTTGCAGAAATTTGCACGAACTCACGCTTTCACAAAAACAACCCTTGAGGGGTAGGACACAGTAACAAGTGCGGAAAATATGAGATTTAAACAACAGTATAGGAAAAAGTGGACGATCGATTAATATAAGATTTTGTATTTCAGTTTACTATATTATGAACTACAAAAAAATGCTTGTAATATTTAAAAATAATTTGTCTTATGCCGTTCGTCCTCTTTGCTCGGAATATCTTTTCTTCCAGGTAGCCAACTGGTGTACAGGATTCGTACAAATCGAATTAACTATAGCAAAAATCCCAAAAGTGTCATAAAACATTAACAAAATGACAGATATTTTACATTGGATGACTGAATTTCGGTAGAAAATCTGTTAATTTTTTATTTATATTTAACAAAATAATGGGAAAATGAACAAAAAATCGATGGTCAATGCCCAATAGATATTATAATGAAGATAATTATAAAATTTTGATGTAATTGCTAAGGTAGAACTCGAGATATCTTGTACACCGTTTTGAAAAACGCGTTTAAAGTTTACGAATGTAATTTTTCTATCAAAAAAATTTTCGATTTTCTCAAACTATTACTGTGTCCTTTCACTCAGATTACGAAGTATCGTACTGGGATCTTCCTGAAATTTTGTATAAATTTTCTCAGATATCTTTAACACGTAGAGTACCACGCGAATGATGGCGGTAGCGAACAATTGAATTTGCATTACAACTTGATATTTGCGATTATCGCGCAACACAGTAGCGAAAGTTGGTGTGCAGAAATTTTTCTGGGGTCGCGGGGGGCCCCAGTACAGCAGCTCAGGGTTAATAACCAATTTCGAAACATTTCGAAGATGATAAAGATTTCACAGCAAACATAGTAACCGTGGGTCTCCTGTATCATGCGCAGTATACACGAGTCTCATTGTCAGATAAAAGCGATTTAACAGTTCGGCGTATCACCCGCATGCGAATCGCGTCTTCTGGTTTCCAGCTGGAAATTGATGTTCGCGGTAAAATGTAGGATCCGATTGTAAAACGTAATAGGTCCGTTAACTCGTGTGGGCGAAGAGTGGGAAGGGAGGATTTTGTTTTTACTGCGCCGTATCGAGCAGCGAGAGAGTGTTGTGTTCTGTGCTCCCACCCTTTGCATTACGATTTGTTTTACGATTACGATAATTGCAATCATTTCCTAGAATAATAAAAGAAAATTTATATTTATTGTGTATCCGCGCGTTCTCCGATGGCTAAATATTGACTACAATAAAATAGGATTTCGTTTCAATGTGAAGGAAATTTATCTACCGAAAGCCTTATTATAGGATTTTCAATAATTGTGCTGTGCTAAAAGGAAGATTCTGTTTTTATTATTAGTACAGCGGGTTCTTAGAAGCGAATCAGGAAACCAATAGCGAACTGTGAAATTTGTTTTTTTGATTGCCAGAACGGGAGCTTTGTCGGTACATAGGTGACAGAACCGAAGATAAGTGTTTGCTTGCGTACAGCGTAGGCATTTATCTATTTATGAGTGATAAATTTTCCATGAACATTTTATTTGTATTTCCCTTTCAAATGAGTATATGCATACATATGTATAGTACGTACAAAGCAGATCGTGTTAATAAAGTTTCAGCGGTGGCGTTCAGGCACTATTCGACTTAAGCGGTTTTTCGACTTGCGCGAAAAGCGTAACTGTAGTTTGTTCGCGATTGAAATTGTTGTTCCTGTTGGAGCTACGAAACTTTCAGACAATTGCGAAATAATCGCCGGTGCACACATGTTTATCAAATTCTGTTCGAAGTAACTGGATGTTACATTACAAGAGGTTAATGGAATGATTTTTGTTACAGCCGTGCGAGCGGACCGAATGCGAGGCGGTAGGAACAAATTCGGACCCATGTACAAAAGGGACCGAGCGCGAAAGCTCCAAATGATGAGGCAACGGCAGCTGGCACTGCAAACGATACGCGGCAGCCTCGGTGATCCATCGAACTATCCCTCCGCCGTAACGCCTTTCCTGCATATTAAACAGGAGATCCAAATACCTCAGGTCTCGAGTCTAACGTCTTCTCCAGATTCGAGTCCATCCCCCGCAGCCGTGGCCGCTGGTCTGGTCACGACACAGGCTGGCAGCGGAGCTGGTCAGCACCAACTGATCGCACCGTCCTCCCAGCCAAACATTTCTGGCGGTAATCACCTGCACAACCTCAACCCTGGCCTGGATAGCAAGCTGTGGGCTGCCAACTCTACCACCCCAAGTCCCAAGCCCTTCAACTTCGGCGAACAGTCCACGCAACCTCACGGAGCCGCCGGATCCGCACCCTCGACCGCCGCCTTGAAAACTAGTCCGATGATAAGAGACTTCGTGCAAACGGTCGACGATCGCGAGTGGCAGGCGTCCCTTTTTGGACTGTTGCAAAACCAAACGTACAATCAGTGTGAAGTGGACTTGTTCGAATTAATGTGCAAAGTGCTCGATCAGAATCTGTTCTCGCAGGTGGACTGGGCTAGGAATTCGGTGTTCTTCAAAGATCTCAAGGTAAGTCACCCCCCTACAACCCCCTTGTCGCATAGTGCGATGTATTTGGGCATTAACACTAAACCTACCGACCATCAAAAGTGACTGATATGCACAGTATTATAATAATAACAAGATTAAATTAATTTATATTTTGTGCGATTTTTACTATAATATATACTGGAGTCAAAAAACATTCTATAAATTCCCATGAAAACACCTTTACAATCTCAATAATTGTCAAATAAAAAATCTAAAAGGGGTCATTTGACCCCTCGTGGTAGGTTTAGTGTTAACGCTAACTATACCGGGTACAAAATGTATCGGATATATTAGGTTATGCCAAAAGTTTCTTTCGGAACGTGTTCCTTTAACTCTTTGCACTCCAGCCTAGTGACTCATTTAGCACACCAACAACTCCAGCACTATTATATAAATAAAACAAAATTAGCTACATTATATAAAACAAGTTCAAGTTTATAAATCTTCAACAAAATCAAAATTTTATGTTTCGTAATAATTTAAAGTTCATATTTAAAATGTCGCATTGTCAGCGACAACGGAGTGCAGTGGGTTAATATTGCTAAATAAATATTAGGTTGTCCCAAAAGTTGGTTTTCGATTCATATGCACATAATGCAAATTCATGTTGGAAAGTACTAAAACATTAACATAAAGATTATCGCATTGTTTGTATTTATTTAGCAACATTAAAGGAACGCATTCCGAAAGAAACTTCTGGGACAACCTAATATATTGTTTTATAAAAATTACAAGACTGAATTAATTTAGATTGTTCACAATTTTTGCTTTTTATAATAATACGAAGCATCTTTATAATTTCAATAATTAAATAATAAGGATAGGTGTTAGGGATAAAATTCTTATATTTTTTATTTTATTTATCGTGGTTACATTGATGGCATTTTTGCGTGTGTGTGGCAAAATTTTTATCTGACAAAAAAAACGTTTCCAATAAAAGTTGATCGATACCCAGTTTTATACAAATTTCGAACAAATTTTGTCTGTGGTGACCCAGGGTGTCAAGTGTCAACGTCAACATTATCATTTAACCACTCGGTTTCTACTGATTAATTTGAATTATTGACTTCTTCATTGGGACCAATAGAAAGACTGATGTCTCTAGATCCACCTTCACAAATACATTTAGAATAGTTGATCAAGTATAGTTGTCAAAATGTTCATGTTTCGATTGCATTCAATTTTCCGCCATTTTGTGAGACAAACAACACCTTTTGAGCAGTCGAGTTGATCTAGCCCTTGCCACCAGTTATATCCAATGATGTAAAACTGTACTTTCACAAACTGCGTTTAAAAAATAACAGCCTACACCATTTATAATTCTCAATTACATGAATTTATAAAGTAGCATAAGATTTTTATCATTCAGAATATTAAAATATTACCAACGTAATTATATTAAAACAGATTTGATTATCAACATCAAACGGATTTGCTGATACTTCAATTGTATTATAGATTGACGTTTTCATTGAGAAATTCTTCATTTCACAAATCACTCAAGATGGCGTACAGCTGAAATTTCATCTGGAACATTGTATTTTCTTGAAAATTCAGTGATTGTGGTATGTAAAAACGTTCAATCAAGTAGCATTGGTTTCTTCGAGACTCCACCTGACCATTTGATGGCCAAGAACTATAGTCCATCATTATGCTGTATGAATCTCTTCGTGGCGGACGTCATCGGTGTAGGCAGTGGCAGTGGAGATGTTACCGTTTTAGTAAATCCATCGATCGACGATTTTTTCTTTTTCTTTGCTTATATGCTGTAGCAGTCCTCGTAATGATATACGAACGATTTCTTTGTGTACGGTTTGACGACTGGTAGCTATAGAGTAGCAGTATAATGGCAGTATAACGATAAAAATTTAACGATTTTTAACCGTTGTTGAGAATCTTTTCAAGAGAAGTTAGTTCTTACCGATAAATAACTCGTCGCTGGCCTGTTGGTGGTATGAGCGGGGATGTGAGGTAACCAACAGCATTGCACAATCACTGAATGATTTCAAGCATCGCCTCATATCTAGGTCATAACAAGATACGTTTCTGGGTTATGGCGGTTGCCCTAAAGCAGGCCCATGTTAATTATAAACTGTCTACTTAACAGTTTCTATAGTTTTTGATTTTTTTTATATATATATACACACATATACACGCGCGCAATATGTCTCTATATCCATATCTATATATAAACAAAGGTGTAAAAATATCTGTCACGGTTTCGAGTCCTACTTTTAATATTCTCTAGACAATATGGAACGTAAATACAAAGTTTTTGCAATTTTATAAATCGCTTGCTATAGAACGCAGTGTACGGAAGATTTCCGAAGAGAATTAGTACCATTCTCACGAAATAAAATATTGACATTGTAACTTGCGTTTTGTTATCGCGAGAAAGTTTGCGATGTTGAAAATTTCGAATTCTGTATTTATTTATGGAAACTTGTTCGATTGAATTACATGCTGCGAGTACGAAAGTTTTGCGAGGTGACATAACACACACGTTGCAGACGTATCTAACAATTTATTAAATTGTTTGACAGGTTGATGACCAAATGAAGCTGCTGCAACACTCCTGGTCGGATATGTTGGTGCTCGACCACCTTCATCAAAGGTTACATAATAGTCTACCTGACGAGACTACACTTCATAATGGCCAAAAGTTTGATCTCCTTTGTCTCGGCCTACTTGGAGTTCCTTCCCTGGCAGATCTTTTCAACGAGTTGTCGTCGAAACTTCAGGAACTCAAATTCGATCTTTCGGACTATATATGCATGAAATTCCTGATGCTGCTCAATCATGGTAAGTCAAAAAAAAAAAGAAATTCAAACTATAAAAGAACACTGTACACACAGTACACATAATTAATGAACAAATTTTCATTTGATTGTGCAGAAGTTCGTGGACTAGTGAACAAGAAACATGTACAAGAAGGTCATGAACAAGTTTTACAAGCTCTTTTGGATTACACATTAACATGTTATCCATCTGTAACGGTACGTTGGTTTTTCTTAGTATCTTCATTGATTATTGAATTGGTATAAATCAACGAAATGTTTGTGTACAGGATAAATTTAACAAGCTGCTAGCAGTATTACCCGAAATTCATGTGGTAGCAAGCAGGGGAGAAGATCATCTTTACCAGAAGCATTGTAGTGGTGGAGCACCAACTCAAACTCTTCTCATGGAGATGCTTCATGCTAAAAGAAAATGAAACGATAGATTTGTTTGGCAGTGTTGCCAAGAATTAGTCTATTGCTATATCTCAAAAATCACGGTAGAGCTCCTTACTGTCAAAGTGGACCTCAAGTACCTATTAACACTAGATTTACGGACATTTTTGTATACCCATCTTTACGGACGCCCGTCAAATTGACGAGTAAAAGGGACGACGTATTTCCTTAAATACGAACGATTAATTTACTTTAAAAACAATGAAGTTAAAGAAAATTAAATAAAATTAAAAACGTGCATTGTATCATATGTACTTATATCGTCCGTGTAAAGATTTGTGTCCACGGTCAAACAAAATTTTTGAAATCTTCGATATAGATAACAAAATGTAATCAACGTGTTCCCAAATTTTCAAATCGCCTCGGTCTAGTTATTTTCTCAAATACAAACGATTAATTTACTCTAAAAACAAGTACAATATCTTAACAGACTTAATATAAGTTAATTAAATCTGTTAGGATTGCATAAATAAACACAAACTTATACAAACTCTACTGTTCATACATTTATTCCGCGCATTTTCTTGCAGACATATTCTGTTATCCAGATACATTTTCCACAACTCTCCGGTCTCTTTGTTTCCAATGCGCTGTCCTTCTTTGCGACGAAAACTTTCATCATTCATTACACAAGTAAACACGATTGGAATTATATCATATTTGGTATACTGTATTGGGTTCAAAGCCATCGAAAGATATCGCTGTTGAATTATGATTTTTATTTAGTATCTATGTTGTAAGTACTTTTACATTTGTCACCAGAAAAATAATTTCATGAAAAAAACGGTTTATTACGATTAACTATGAAACTAGCTTACCCGTCATTTGGACGGGTATCTGTAGGGATAGGTATACATCATACAGAATTCTAAAATTACAGGGCTGAGGGGGAAATAAATTTGGGTATATATTCGTCTCATTACACCAATAATTGTCAGTATAAATTGGAAAAGAATTAATAGTTATCGGTGTTTGTAATTTCGCTCATGAAGTCCGAAATCCGTCAAAATGACGGGTCCCGTAAACCTAGTGTTAAGAGCTAACGCTGCTTAGGTATTGGACCAAGTTAAGGGGCCCTGGTTCATAAAATACCTATGCAGAAACAAATCAAGTATAGACGTACATACTTTACATATATACATAATATATGTATTATAAACTGTATCTAAATATATAAACATAATGACATATATTTTCTATATTTGATGTTGAAGTTTTAGAGATGTATCCATGGAGAATTACTACCCCTGTTGGTGGGTACAAGCGCAGGGAAACAGTAAGCAAGATGCCTTGAAAACAGTACAAAGGGTGGTTAACAAAATATTGGTCAAAGGGCAGGCAACTTTTGTCTAAATAAGCAAAGCTATTTTTCTAATACTAGAAGCGATTATTTTTAAGCATACCACTGAAGCCTTGCTCTCATTTTGAACAAAAAGAAAACTAAGAACGAAAGAAAGAAGCGATATCCTAAATACATAGTAACACGAACGAAGAAGGTAAAAAAAGATGAATGACAAACAAAGAATGTTCGACGAACACCGATAATCGTGCTCCTTGCAAGGGATTCAATGGGCATACTTGAACGACAGTAAAATTTCATGTGATATACTTATATATACATATATACATATATGTCGCACGGCCACCTGGGCATCCTTAGAACTTCCTAATTAAAACAAAATCTGCATTTTGTCACACTTGCACACAGCAGGGCTATTATATTGTAAATACTAGTTAACACATTCCAATTATGTTGTAAAGTATAAATCATGTTAAATATGTAATTATAATATTTTGTGTATAGTTTAATGAAATAAATATATTTCTGTTGCTTACTGAGAAAAAAATCATTAGCTACTTAATGTCTTCACTAATTTTAGAACTTTATTCATGTATTTTCTCTTTTATTATTTTTTTTCAAATAGGTGGCGGAAAAAGAAATAACCACGAAAAATGCGATATTTTATTATTGTATATTGTATCATAATAAAGATTCTGTTTAAGAAATGAAAGAATCATTGGAGCAAGGTTTATGTGGTCCTACATTATCTAGCGATTATTAACTAAGTATATAAGATCAATATTGTCTTATCGCAATTGTTAAATAGATAAATATTTACTGAATGTTAAGATAGCGATCGAACCGTAGTAATTTTTCACTAATAGATTATTATTATTGTTTAGTCAATAGTCAGAAACTTTTCAGTGCTGTGAAGGTTGTCTTTTCGACGCCTGTGGTATCTAAGCCATCGGTAATTACACGTGCTAGATTCGAGGCTCAAGTGTGGCAACAAGAACAGAAATCTTTGCTCGTACTGGTAGGCTGGTAGTACCACCCTTTGCAACTCCTACTGTTTATATCCTCTATCAAAGAAGTACCTGGAAAAAATGCTATTTTACTACTTTCACTTTTCCACCGACTTCGTAATAAGATAATTAAATATAGATGTAAACGATTTATTGATGTATGTAACAAAAGATAAATAATGGATGAAAAACTCGATGCCACATTAGATTAAGAGAATCAAGTGTTGAATCAAACCAGGAGGAGTTAGCTGCGAGTATTACTACCATGGAAGAATATAAATATAAATAAATATATATATATACACGTATATATTTTCGAAAACATGCATGTACTTATCGTGTGAGTAAAGATTTGTGTCCACGGTCAAAAAAAATTTTTGAAATCTTCGATATAGATAACAAAATGTAATCAACGTGTTCCCAAATTTTCAAATCGCCTGGTTCTTTTCAAATCAATCGATCGAAATGAAAGAATGTTTGCATTATTATCGGTTGTCGATTCCTTGCAATAAAAAGAAAAAGAAACATGAAAAATACTTTCAAAACGGTTAATGTTTTATTTAACTCGCATATGAATGTCTACCTCTTCGTAACTGTATTAAGTCTTACATTTTTACATTTTTAGTGAACCACATACCTCAGAATAGACACCCAGATAGCAAATTAAATGGAATGTATGAGTGTTACCTTACGTAGACTTGATGTCTACGGCTTCTGTAATATGCGTAACGACAGAATGTAAAAGTTCCATTCAAGTATTGTAACCGTTATATATTTCCATGCTATTATCTTAGGTTACTACTATGTTTATTCCAAATTAGATTATACTTGTACATGAAATGTATAATAATATATTTGACTCGAAATTTCACGATTACCAACGAAGCTTTGAAAGAACTTCAAATCCCATGTTGCTGTTTGGGTAAACCACAAGTGAAAACCGTAACACTTTATTTATTGTAATTTCATCTGTCCTCGAAACTTCTTGTAGAACGTGTCGGTCTGATAATTTTGGAACAACTTCACGGAAATCGCAAACATAATTATCTCGAGAAAGAAAAAAAGGAAGAAAAAAAAACCACGAAAATTGTCTCTAAATATATCCCTAAATCAATGATCTTTGTATGTGTCCATCCTATTTAATCGTCCGCTCGATTCTGTTACAACGTGTTTATTGATAATTGTAACTAGAAAGTACGATAATACTGGTGTAATAAGCATTGTGTTAAATATGTACAGTTACTAATTATAATTGGCAAAATAATCTAATTTAATATCGATGTGATTTTTTGCTCCAATAAATCATTGGAATTAACATTTAAAGATGAACTATTCTGCGTTGTTAACACTGCCATTAGGAGTTGGCAATTGTAAATTATGTAGAAAAAAAGATAATTGATTGTAAATATATCTTTATTATTAACTAATAACTGTTCCTTTTTAGGATCGACAGTGCTATTTTTTATATATTATACTGATTGAACTCCTTTTAAACAATGATATTCCCCTTATTGCACTCCTTGTCTTTGGTATTATTGTAAAATATGTACAATATCCATGAGACGTAACGATAGATTTCGAAAGGAGGGTAAAGGATGGTACTATGTAAATTATTAAGCAGACAATTTTCAGAAATTTACAAATAGTATTTGAAAACATTCAATCGTTTTTTTATATACACATGTTATTATAATTTAAATGCGTTTGTGTACAACACAAAGTTTACTATAATTTGTAACAACAACGGTGTCATTCGTATATCGAATAACATGTATACTAAAACATTTGTTTGCTTTGTACAAATATGATAACAAGAAGAAAAAAATGCACAGTGGTTAATAAAGACATCAACTAACTACTGCACTCAGCTTCATATTCTTAATTCATAATGTTCATATGTTACACCTCATGTATCGCATTAAGCACATTCGCCTAATCTTACATAGAAAATTATATGCCTTTGCATGGCTCACAAATATAATATGTTTTCTACCGAAGTATACGAGATACGTTTGTTTTATAAATATTTTCGTAATTTAAATTCCATGTTATTCACGTCATAATGTTTTTTTTTTCTTTCTTTCATTCGATCATACGATTAATTTTAAAACGTTAAAATTTTTCAATGTTTTACGTTTCTACGATGAAACATCGTTGTACTAACGTGTAAACAAATGTTTATTACTTCGTGTTTTAAAATAAATAAAAATCCTTTTTATATTCGTAATAGATTAAAGTATTACTAATAGAAACAATTAAACTACTACTAAATAATAACTTTGTATAGATTTACAGCCAAAGATGCTTAATGCTCATCAGATTTTAGATATTGTTTATAAGCTTCTTCATTCAGTAGTCTTTTGAGTTCATCTAGATTAGTTAATTCTATTTTGAACAGCCATCCTTTGTCATAACACGATGAATTAACTAAGCCAGGTGTTTTTTCAACCGCTTCATTTTTTTCTATTATCTTTCCACTGACCAGACTAAATATTTCAGAAGCAGCTTTCACAGATTCTAATGCTCCACATTCGGCTGTAAGAATTTAATTTTGTTAAATAGGTGGACCAAGATATCAGTGTCTTATTTTAAAAGATACATATTTATGATTGTTCTGACCATCTTTTTCTATTACAGATCCAACATCTGGAAGCTGAGCGTACACAATATCACCCAATGATCCTTGTGCGTGACTGGATATTCCAACTGTTCCTATTTTACCATCGATGCTGATCCACTCGTGTGTTTTCGCGTATAGCCTTTCTAAAAATTGAAAATTTCATATTATATAACATTTATAAATATAGACTATCGAACGTAAGTCACACAAATACTTAATGTTTTCTAAGGTCAATTAAATAAAAATGAAATCTATGATATGTTCTAAATGAAATATCATTTTACAAGTACAAGTTATTCTTATGTGTTATGTGCAGAATTGGGAAATATTCAAATATACATACTACTATTGATGGTTAACGATTAATATCATTAAACGACTCTTTTTTTGTTTATTGGGAATGTTGATCAAACGATTAAATAAAACATTTTAACAGAACAATCCCCAACTCTGGTTACGTTTGCTATTAAAATTTTCTTATTGTCAGCGAGTTTTTTTTATCAAATTTGTTTTCAAACTTACCGGCGTTTAAACATTGAGTAGTAGCAATAGAACGTGAGAGTTGTATGGATACCCTTGAAACAGGATGTGTGAATAAACTTGTCCTCGAAGCACACGAAAACGTTTGCACGGTACATTTAGCCATTTGTGCGACCAGTTTTGCCATTTTTATTCTATAATTGATCAGGTATAAATTCCGATCAGCTCCGAAAACTTAACCTTATTGCAAATCGTGTCGTCTGCAATGTGTTGTCCTTGACAGAGTTCCTAACTTTTCCGTAACGGACCGAACGGAAAGGCGCGATACGAATGAATGATTGAATGATGCGTATGAAACACAGCATATGAATTATCAACCTTTTTTATCTCATAGGACATATTTCATCACCGCATAAGCCTCCGTTAACGCGAAACAAATATACTACCGCCTGTGTAATTACTTAACAATAAAATAGCCATTCCAAACGAGAACCTTAAATAATCAACGTTGCCAAATTTTTATGATCATTATAAAACTTTGATGTACATTGATATGTGCAATTCGTTAATAAAAATAATTGATATGAATATAGAAAATGCAGAACACGAGAATGAACATTATTCAAAAATAAAAATCTAGCAAAGAAACCATGAAATCTAGAAAAATGCTCATAATGTATTTAATATGTATTTAAATAGAAAATTAGTTGTTTTACTTTTAATGCAGCAGATGTCAGGTTTCCAACAGCTTCAGAAAATATTTAATGTTACTGAAATCACGTGAGGTTAAAAGGTCAGTAGAAACACACTTGGGAGATAACTTGTAATTTATGTTATCAGGATTACAGAGTATCGGTGACCTCCAGGTTCAATGTGAATAATTCACGAGGAAAATCGTGAATCTCTATTCTAAGATCACCATTTATTGAATTATCTCCATGTATTATATTCTGGACCAAATTTCTATTTTTATCCGCGTGACAACGAATTTGACCACCGCTTTCATAAATATATCGCAATTTTTTAAATGATATACATATACTCTTTTTGATAAAAATGTACTATGTTCAGTAACTTTTATAAAGATATTATTTATTTAAATTGTGAAAAATGATAAATGTCCAAATAAAGTTACATTTCGCGTGTAAGGAACTTATTCGCGGAATTCTTCTGAGAAATTCATTACAAAGATGTTTCAGTGAAATTTTGAGATAATGATAAATATACTAAATTATAAACCTATAGTATAAGAACGTCCTCCAGGATTATGAATAGCTCCTGAAATGGGCTTACTGATGCACCATTCGTACCAGACATTTTTACTGCTACACTGACGCCAAAAGTGAACAGTTATTTTCTCGCCTGTTTTCACCTGCACTGGTTCCTGTGAGAAAAAATAAAATTAAATACCATATTATTTATTTTACATGTATTTTATATTTTTTCATTACCCTAATTGGGAAGAATATAGGGAACCAACTAAACATCTTCGGACTACGTGTGCTCGGTTCTATACTCAGCGTAATATCTTTGTATAAAACTGCAACGAAATATCCAGAAAAGCCGTGTAGCACAGAATTTTGTTGTACGTCGAACGTTCTAATCTCGTATCGTGTATTATCAATCGTGGTCTCTGAAATTATGTTAATACCAATAGTACCAATAATGCAAGTTCGTAACGAATAGAGCAGAACTGTTGCCTACCTTTGTTTGGATGTTTAAATGTAAACAATGGTTTTGGTATTGCAATATCATACTTGTTTTGCAGGTGAACTACATATGATGTTTCAAAATGTGCCAATGGATGTTTATCTTTGTCTTTACAATGTCTTACTTCGTTATACAGCTTTGAAGATTGTACAGGAGCGATGTAAGATGTATATTTGCAAGGTATGCTTATGCCATCGTCTAAAATAGTTGAATAGTTTATGATGATTATACGATATTCAAATATACACTGCTGTGCAAAAGAAAGAAGCACCCGGCCATATTTAATAGAAAAGCGTAAAAAATCAAATAAGAACACAGTTTTGAAAAAGGATTCCGTTGTTTAATTGAATAGTTCTGAGAATATATGTGTTAATGCGGATTATCTAATACTTTAAATGCAATAAATCGATCATTGTACAATACTATTTCTACATAAAGATATTGTTTGTGATTATATCTTATAATTATACTGGGTGCTTCTTTCATTTGCACACTAGTGTAGTATGTAGTAAATACCATAATATAGTAAATGTATACCTTTCAGGAATTTTTGAACTCCGTCCAAACATTCTGGTGATAGTTCATTGTCACCAAAAGAACCAAGTAATTCAGATACTAGAATATCAGCTTTCTCTGGCGCGACCCACTCTCTCATATCACACGACACTACCGACACTTTGCCTGCCCACATATCTCTCTCAAGTGCCTGTAATCTATATGTAACAAAAGATGTAAATATCTTCCGGCTGCGTTAACAATGAATAATTTGTAACAATTAATATTTTACGTTAATACTGCGTTAGGATTTTTTTCTACAGCGTATACTTTGATCTCCTTCTTTGCAATTTCCGCGGCATTTAGCGATGCAAAAACAAGTGGTCCTCTCCCAGCACCGACCACCATAATTACTCTACAATTAAAAACATATTTTCGTATTTATCCCCGCAATTGTTTATACGTGCTGATGATATATATTGTATATTACATTTTCTCATTCTTATTATTCGTTTTGCTCGCGATTCCGAGAATTGCTTGATGAATAGCTGTTTGGTACTGCGCATATTTAACAGGATCTTTTTCAAATATTTCGTACGTTTGAGATTCTAGATTATCCATTAGCGGTTGCAGAGGACATTGTAAGTAATCTTCGTATCCACGAGCAAATCTTTCTACTGGACCATTCACTTGACAACTCTATAAACAATTTTTCAGCTCAGATGGGCAAATTCAAATAAAATTAAATAATAAAAACTGCTCGCGTATCGTTTACCTTCCATAAGTACTCCAAGTAATTGTGATAGTAACTAATATTTTGATGACGATTCGCTCCCGTGAGTACAAACTGTACTTCCAACACTGCAAATTTCTTTATCAATGTTTGATGGGCCTTGCTCAAAACAGGATATCCTTTTTTGTTTGCGATAAATAATGTAGTAGGTACGATCAAACATTTGACTGGTTCTCCTAGCCACCTGTCAATCTTGCAAACAAGTCAACTCCAATTAAACTTTAATTTAAAAAGTCCAGCACCTCGAATATATTCGAGATACTTAAATTAAATAGAACACTTTGCATACAGGAAATAATATAATAATGTACCTCTTCTTGTTCAGGAAGGTCATGGCTCACAATTAATGCAACACCTATCTTTCTGTCGTAATCGCATACTATTCTAAAGGCGTTCCACCATTCCCATGGGCTTTCTATCAAATAACACTCTTCGTTTCTATAAGAATAAGCTTCTTTAATTGGATTTTCCATAGGTACTTGTATCCACACCTACAATGAAATTCAGAAATGCTACATATAATAAAGCATATAAGTTGTAAACCTAATAAATGTACGTACCTGCAAAGTACATGTGCTCGATACTTTATCACAGATAATTCTAGCCAGATTTGCATTACGTTCTATTCCACCCATCAATCTAAACGTGATTCCTACGAGCCCCAAGTGTTTTGCCAATGCTATTTCTTGATTTAAAGTCTCTTCGCTGTTTCTCTTTATAATAGGATTTTTCGAATCGACTCTAATGTATTGCGATAGCTTACCGATGATTAAATGATTCCAATCTGCAAATTAAATCATAATTAACTTCCTGCGACGGTGAGCGTACTTATTAAGGGGATAGACTCATTTCCAGGATTGCAAGGGTGCAGGATGCGGGATTGCAAAGATCAGGTTTTTCCTAGAAAAATTTCCTAGATTGTAGCTATCACAACTTTATGAATAGACAGCGGATTTTATGCATTTATGGCAGAAACTAGTGGGTGTAATTTAAAACAGTAAAAACATTAGAAAAATTTAAAGATACTGTTATATTATTTTCAACTTATTAAGCATATTAAGAAAGGAAATAAATTTTTATTTTGCTCCAGTTCGTTGTAATTCACATAAAAAAATTGGATTTTGCATAAAGATCTGCTGTTTATTTATGAAAATAGCTACATGCACAGTTGTATGCTTCTGAATAATGCAAATTACGCCTCGTAAATGTAAAAGTAGGACTTTTATATAAATATAAAATATCTTTGCATTATCAAGAAATGAGAAGGCATATCCTGCACCATTGCAATCCTGGAAACGAGACTACCACCGTAATTCACCTGTGTAATTCACTTACCAGAGCTACATAATACTATGTCTGGTCTAGTAAAAGGACCGATACGGTCTTTCGCAGCACCAGAAATGAATTCCCTTTTGTACAAAGGATGAATAAGTGGAACAAATACGAAATCATACCTGTAAACAATTCATGCGTAAAATTTTCAAGCGATTAATCAAACGATACAATTGTAACGTTTACTACATAGATACTGTTTTTGTTAACTTACTTGGACGAGTTTGCTGTAAAAAGACAGCTACTAAGGTCCGGCACAGCGCAGAAGTCGAGACCACAGGAAACTGATCTTTGATTTGACATTATATATTATAATTAAATTGAATACTTATTTCCTGAAAATATTTCAAAAATAAAACTGCTCGTTAAATAAATAGTACATATCATGTTTTTCAACACCGACGGTTACCGGTCACAAGCAGAAACGAATTCGACCGTATTAAATGATATGTAATTGTACATACCTCAATTTTAGTATAAATACTTTAATAACATTATTCAACGAAATATTAAGAAAGTTTCAACACTTTCGGTATGTATTTATTCAAAGTTATTGTAAAATTACAAATGCCTCGGCGCTGATTATGATTTCAACTGGCGACTGCTGGCAACTGCTGGCGACACTGTTTGCACGTGTAATTCTATTATGTTCATCCACAGCCTCTGTATGAACATACTTATGTAGTTTGAATAATGTTCAATACATTGTTTTCTTGCGTAAAAAAATTCAACATTCATGTGTAATTTATTAGTTCTATATTATATATGATTTTTAATCTTTTTTTTTTAAAACGAGTAAAATTTGAATAAGTACTTACTTTGTTTATATTTACAGAAAATGAAAATGCGAACCAGCCAATCAGAAGCCAATCCGGCACAGAATTCCTTGATACGTTAGACCAATCAGAAATGGAGCACCTTGACAGAGTCGACCATTGTCGACCATTTTGGATGCTGCCTTCGTCCGTGATAGACGCTTACATTAGTGACTCCATTTCCTTGAGCGTTCCCGTGTTGCCTCATTTTCTTGTGCCGAGCTCAAGTTCGCTATTTCTTCAGTAAGTAGACATCTTTAATCGATTTCCAGTGATAAGATTTGTTAATACAACTATTGCGGAACGTTGTTTAACAGTTTTGTGAAAGTGTGAAAGAAAAATTCCTCGATACTGAGCTTCACGGAAATTGAACAGTTAGTCACATTGTACAGCGTCATTTGCTGTGAAAAATTACCAAGCGACAAAGTCAAAATTACTTGTTTCCTTTCTGTTGTATCAGGTCCTGCTTTCTATCTCTATTAAATGCACTACGCATTGTTATGTATTTCTTTGTTATATAAGTAGAATTTGGGCGGTTTAATAGCCGAGATTTAGCTGAATTCTCGTATCGGAAATAGACGCCCATTCGTACTCCATTTATAAATGAAAATTTTTTGTTAAAGTCTTGTGAGGTCGAGAACGATTAGGGGATAACACGTTTTTAATCGAAGCCGCTTATTTCAGAATATTTTTAAAAGTGAGAATTATAAAGGATACAAAAAATATGATATATTTAAGTTATCTTAAATGTAATCAATACAATACACAGGTGCAATTACATTCACTTTGAAAGTATTAACTTTGAATAAATTCTTTCAGGTATGTCATTTAATCGAGGAATAAAACGCGATTCCTTTGGGAATCGAAGCTTCAATAACCGAGGAGGAGGAGGTGCAGGTGGTGGCGGTGGTGGTGGTGGCGGAAGAGTTGGAAACATGGGTGGCGGAGGAGGCATGGGTGGCAATATGGGTGGTGGAATGGGAGGAGGAGGTGGAGGAGGTGGAAGCGGAGGAATGAATCCATGGGAAGGAGGAATGATGCCTGGCAGAGGAATCTTACCGACGCCAAGCAATAATCTGTCTTTAGCATCGCCGCAAGCACAGTTAGCAATAGCCAGTAATCTCCTCACAAATTTACTTCGCAACCAACAAGATGTTCAGCAACAGGTAAAACCTTTTTCTCTCTCTTCATTATTTAGATAATATATTAACTGTTCTAGTGCCAGGGGTTCTTTCAAAAACCATATCGATAAGTGCCAAGCATTAAGATTGTGCTGTTCTCTGTACTGTTTTCGCACTACATGGCACTAAAACAGTTGATTTCTTTATAACTATTAGTAGACTGCGGATATTTATGCAATTTTTAATTTTTATAATTGAATCTTTAAGAAAGTGGAATCAAATAGAATGTCAGTAAAAATCGTACCAAATTCGATAGAATTTTATATTCTAATATTTTTTAAAAATTGTTGTACGCCATAAACACATAAAGATCTGCAGTCTAATTATTAGTATGAAAAATTATATATATATATAACTGTACGTCTACAGCAGGTACCTTCGCTCCTTAGTCTGGGTAATAATTTTTCCGGACCAGGGCCAAATTTCCCAAATCAGCAAAACTTTCAATCTGGACGGTTCAATGATCGGCCTATAAGACACCCGATGAAGAATCAACGGCCCCAACCATATAACAAGGTATGATTATACAACAGTTATCATTCTATTGTATAAACATCATTTGTAATAGAAATTGCAAAAGGGCAATTTTCAGTCTACACTCTTGTTTTTACATCAACAACACCAATTCTTAAGAAGAAAATGTATTAATTCTCCTTCTTTATGTTCATTGATCGATTCATTAATGAGGCTTTCAGTCAGTGGATAAGTTACTACATGGCTACCCTGTGAAGTATAATGAGATATATATACAGTTTTGCCATATATGATTTTCGTAGGAGTATTTAATTGCCATCGCAATGTTATTTCATTATAGAACACGGTAACGAGACGTGTATTGATTTCAGAATACAGTTTCTCATTTTTAGTAGTGGATGTTAACTGTGTGGTTTTGTGGAGTAAAATTTCAATGATGACAAGCAGATTCGGTTTCCCTCTGACTTGGTTCATTTAGATATTCCGTCCAAGTCTTCTATTCATCATTACAGTTGAGACTGATGGAAATTGTTTACTCAAAAATATTGATTGCAAGCTGCATTTTTGACCGTTTTAATGTCTTCTTCTTGTTGATTATTTTTCATTCAGCTTTATCGAACTATGTTCAAAGGAAATGATGTATATGCGTTTTATAAGTGTCATATCTTATGATCTGTACGATCATTGCCTGTGCAAAGTTAGACGATGCCATGATTGTGAGCATCTTCAAATATCTACTTACTATTTTCCTTTTTCCCCCTCCACGAGAACGTGGAAAAAATACTGACCTTTTGGTGTTCATTGAAACACCGATATACGTCCTGCTTCCAAATCGTGTAGAATATTTTTCTCCCATCAACAATCCTAGAGGTTGTAAAGACCGAATTCGATTCGTGAAAGAATCGCAATTACATCAGATACTTCTCATGACGGTTTGGTCATTTGACCTACATGACTAGATGGGCAATCGCGCCCGTGATGGCCCTGCTGGGCGACGTGGTCCATCTGCACAACAATCTCGTGCACCCCAGTCTGGCAGTCAGCGTATGAACGGAAACCAAACTCAGCATCGCAACGATAAATCTTCTAAACCAATTCCTGCCTCTAAACAAAATCAGACTGCCAAAAAGGAACAGCAGGACGTTAAGACCTCTGATAATGAAAAAGCAGAAGCACCTGTTGTGAAAAGGTAAGCTCCTGGTGATTGTGAATAGTTTCTTCAAACTTCAGTAAGTTCTCATTCTATCACCTGTCTTTGTATGCACGGTGCTTCTTACGTGCATACGGTATATTATTCTATAAATATCAACATTGTGCCCCTTTTCTAAACTGACTTTTTAAAAGAATACATACAGATTTATGTATATACACGTATATCCATTTAGAGTATGTTATATATTCTCTCTCCCTCCCCCATTGTTGATGAAACTCGACTCATATTACAAATTTTAGTTAGAATTTCTACAATTTCGTAACACGTAATATTCTATAATTACATAAAGAATATGTCCCGATGTATTCTTCTTACTATACACGTTATTCAATATAGATTGTACATAATAACAGGCAAATCAGATATCTTCACTAGACATGAATATATCATGCCCAGTTTTCTTTCTAGTTTCCAAGTTACAAATTTTATTTACCTGTGCTATGACTAAAACAAATGGAAGAGATATTAATTATTTAAGTCATCTTTAAAAACGAAACTACAACAAGGCTGGTCGCAATTTTCTCGTAGTTACAAAAGAAATTGTGCATTTGTTTCTATATTAGCGAAGTCATTGAAGAGTCTGAAGACAAGAAACGCGATTGGAAGGACGAGAAGAAAGAATTGGAGAGTGCTCAAGTTATTAAGTCCAACGATGATGAAAAGTCTCAAGACGATGCTGAACAGAAAGCAGACAAAACGTCTACCGAGGAAGCGGAAAAAGATCTGAATGCGTCTACATCTGAGAAAGACGCAAAGATGACTGGCAAAAAATCCGAAGCTAGACACGCTGAGAGTCGTTACGCAGAGGTTCCAATGAGCCATATGTTCTGCCACATTTGTAATAAGCACATGTGGGATGGATATGTAAGTTTCATTAAAATCAGGGAAACATGGATATGTAACGTTTCCCGTTCCATCGGTTTCATGAATTAATAATTCTTTTAGTCCTTCGAGAATCATTTAAGAGGACGTGCACATCAATTGATGATGGAGAAGTTAGACGAAATGTACAAATTGAAAGTTGACTTGATGAGGCATGAGCTGAGAATAGCAGAAGAACAGCGTGAATTTAGCTTGACTAACTCGAAACGTCGTGGAAAAAAAGTGTGTATAAAAATACTGAAATTTTGTACTATTTCATTGAATGTATTCTAATTACGATCGCTATTATTAGGTATCCGTGGACCTCAACGTTAGAGAGTACTGTACAATGTGCGACTTAAATTTTTACGGTACTTTATCAACGCATCGGAAGAGCGACAAGCATCAACAGTTGAAGACATTCTTGCACCCAAGATGCTTCCCCTGCCTGAAAGAGTTCCCGTCGCGCATCGAGTACGACGAACATTGCTTAACACCCGCGCATATGAAGAATGCTGTGCAATGTGAAGAACAGCGTAAAAATAAGAAAAAAGGTACGCGAAACACGCACGAAATTATACGAGCGTATAAACAATGTATAACGTACTTTTTAAATGCATATTCTCTTTTTTTCATTGCAGACAAACTGGCTAAAGGAGAAGCCGAAGTACGCACTGCCGAAGATGAAGAAAAGGATGTCGGCACTGAGATAAAAACTGAAAAGGAAGAAGAGCCCGTTGGAGAACAAGAATATATAACAGACATCACCGAGAATCTGGCTGAGAAGAAATTCAAAATACCATCCTACAAATACTGCCGACAAAACCAAATTTCCATCGGTAAATTTCTCCGCGAGGACGTTTACATAGCTTCAAAGTATCTTCTAGAAGTGTGCGAAAATTTCAGAATTCTCGAATATTTTCGAGAACTCTAATATGCTCGGGAATCCTGAAAATTTTCGAGAACCCGTCCCCATCCGCGAATAAAATTCTCGACGTATTCCCGTTCTCGCAAACCTCTAATTTCTTCTAATAATAGAAGTATTATTTACTATGTATATTATTATAGGGAAGTCCATGGTGAAAGACGTCCAAGGATTTTACTGTGAGAAATGTCGAAGATTCATGATGTTAGAAGAAGATATGAATGCTCACTTGCGCAGCATCACTCATTACCGAAATTTCGTGCAAGAAGTAAAATCTTTGACGTCTACTAATGACAGTGCTGAACAAAAAACAACAGAGAAAGAAGAGGTATAATATTCATCGGGACAAATTCCAATGAAGATATTTGGAGCATAATAAAATATATATGAAAACGATCGTTTTATTTTTTACAGTCTAATGACGACGCTGCAGACAATAGTACAGAGTACGAAGGAGGTTGGAAGCGTCGTAAGATTTCTAATTCCGAGGAGAAAGATAACGAAGAAGAGCAGGAATCGCAAGAAAATAACGCTGAGAACGCGAACGCACAGAAGAAGGCAGACGGGGACGAAAAGTACGATCCCCTCGAGGCAGATGCTGAGTCTGAGGAAGAAGAGCATCGCGAAGGCGAGAGCAACAGCCAACCAGCTACTCAAAATGACTCTAATGCTCAAGACAAAAAGACAACACCGGCCGACAAAGCGTGGGCTGATATCGACAACGACAATGACGCAGAAATAGGAAACTTAATTGATGACGGTGATGAGAAGGAACCGCCAGTTGAACCAGAAAAAACTCCTCCAAAAGTAGTAGAGAGGGAACAGAGTCCTCAAGTGAAACCAACTCGTGGACGAGGTGGTTTCGCACGTGGTCGTGGTAGTCCGCGATCACGAAGGGGTCGACGATAATAGGTAATAGTACCTATCCTAAGAATAAAGTAAGCTTGGATATATTAAGTAGTTATTACACTATTTAGTCCGTTTTTAGATTTCACCATTTCGTCTATTTTCCAGTCATCGATATTCAAATAACATTATTACGAACCATACATGGTACACATGTATTTCTGTACGATGGAAAATATGCAGGAGGCAATTATTTATCCAAGCTTACTTGATAAACAAGATTTTAATTATGTACCACTTACAATGGTATGTAGTACATAGAGTCTGAAATAGACTGTGGGTAGATTCGAAACAGAGAAGATTAAACGAAAACGCTATACTCTCGTGTATCTTGTAACTATTCCATACCAGAAGATACGGTTAATATTCGAGTACTTGAAATATGTCAATGGTTTTTTTAAATAATAACCATACTATGAAATTTATAAATGAAATTCATTGCTATTAGGCATGTGTTAATGAAATATACGAAGTATCTTGCAATAAAATTAAGATATTAATATTAATTTTATTCAGTTTATATGTCTGGTGTAATAAAATACGTATAATCAAAGTCTATATACAGTATATCATAATGATTTTATTGTTCTTATGATAATGCGATAGGATTTTACTATAGGACTGTATGTTTTATGTGATCAAAGATGTATTGTAAAGAATACTGATATATGGAAAATGCAAATAGTTCGTCGATTGCCTTATAAAAATGTCGAAATATTTACTTTCATATATAATAATTTTCACTTCATCTTTATACCTAATGTTATTACCTTTATATAATATCTTAATTTACAGAAAATCAAATTATAAAACGATTATGATCACCTACTGTATCTCAATCATTACTTCTTTGTATTAATTAACTAAGCTATTCACTGAAGTAACATATAGATCAATGATTGTTTACAAGAACAATCGAATAATAAAAAATTGACATCGTATTTTTAAAAAATCATCTAAAAGTCTTTTCATTCCAATATTCAATTCTTCTACATCAGTATTGTAGAAAGTATAAAAATAAATGATATTCAAAATGGATTGGACTTTCTACCTTCCCCATGAAATATTTGATAACCGAAGTCACCAAAATACAGATATAAATTAGGTAGAAAAGTTATTATTTACAATTAAAATACAGTGATTTAATCGAATACAAGTGCACCAGTTGTTATAAACAATATTAATCCGTAGACAAATGGGTAGCCAGGAACTCGTCAACAGAATCTGTATCCCACTTGTGAATATCTAAAATATCTTCAACTTTGTTGTCAGCATCCAATAATTTAATAATTGGATCCAAGCCTCTGATGTATTTTATTTGCAAGTTCTTATATTTGCTAGGTCTATCGCTTTTTATAAAAGCTGGAAAAAGTACAATAAAAAATTTATGTCATACAGATATGAAGACAATATAATTTATATATGTAATTCCCTTTTACCTTGAATTTGTGGATATGCACCAAATTTACATGTGCATACTTCAAGAATAGCACGTGGATAACGTTTTGATCCAGATGCATCGTAATCATCATCTTTTAGACAACATTCTTTGCATTTATCCCTGAACAATGGAATAATATATGTTATATTATACAGTGGAAAATTCAAACCAAAATTCTCCAATCATAATGTACGTTTTACTTGCCATATCTCTGATAAGCCACGTTTATTAAATTCTTCACACGTAGAACAAAGTAAATTAGCTTTATTAAAGCCCAAGCTTTTACAATCATCTGCTGAAAATTCGGTACTTACACTATTCATCTGAAAATGTTTTATCAGTATGTATTAGTAAAGATCATAAGTAATGCCATATAATAAAAAGTAAAAAGATTTAATTCTGTTATTATACTGCTTTATCCACGCAATATCTTAACACGTATACATGTTTATACATGAAAAATAAGAGGTTAAGTAGTAACTTCTGTACTTGCCATTAAAGTAAACAAAAGTAACGGTAGAACTGTTAAAATATCCATTGCGTTATCTGTTGTTCGTTGTGTGCATCGAATGATTTAAGTACTTATTTAATATTTACAAAATAATTTGTAATTACAACCACAGACAATAAGAGAGTACTCATGCGGCTCAAGCCTCAAGCTCGGGATTGCTCGGGATCACTCGGATGATTTCGGTGCCGCCAATATAGTGCTGCCCCCACACTAACTTTTAAAAAAATTTCTCGTAATATTGTATGTAATAAAGTATTATTTTAGGAAAATCTAAGAATTCCTACTTCAAATTTCATATGAGATACCTCAATTTGCAATTTCAAAATATTTCATAAACGAGCATTATTCCCTTACACTTTATTTTTATACACAATTGTTCCAAGAATCGATCTGTGGCAACAGAAATCATCCCTGATCCAATCGGCTGCACATACGTACCTACGTCACCGAATTCCTGCAAGGGACCTTCTTCTAATCTCACTACGATACACATTATTTAGTATTGTAATTTGTTTGGTGGAAAATAAAGAATATTAGTTACAACAGTTAATGTGTTCTTATTTCCCCATCCTGTACCTGAATATGGATAGGATATGGATAGAGAGAGAGCTTGCTCAAATTACACAAAAATGAAGTTTTGTATTAGAAGAATATTCGTTTTAGATTTTCGCAAAATTTTGGCCCTCTGGCATAACGTTGAAATGCACTGCTGATTTTTAGAAAATTTTCGACCGTCTGACTTATCGTTGAGTTGTACTACTGAATTTCGTGCCACCTCCTTCGATATCATGTTCTCCTAATACAAAACTCCATTTTCGGAATTTTCGAAAAAAGAAGAATTTCGACTGTCTGACTTGTCGTTGAGTTGTACTACTGAATTCCGTGCCACCTCCTTCACTATCATGTTCTCTTAATACAAAGTTTAAAAAACAGAAGAATTTCGAAAACCTCGAAAATTGAATTTTGTATTAGGAGAACATGATAGCGAAGGAGGTGGCACGAAATTCAGTAGTGCAACTCAACGACAAGTCAGACAGTCGAAATTCTTCTTTTTTCGAAAATTCCGAGAATAGAGTTTTGTATTAGGAGAACATGATAGCGATGGAGGTGGCACGAAATTCAGTAGTGCAACTCAACGACAAGTCAGACGGTCGAAAATTAAGTAGTGTCACACGACGACAAGCCAGACGGTCGAAAATTTTTCGAAAACCTCGAAACTTGAACTTTGTATTAGGAGAATATGACAGCGAAGGAGGTATCCGTAATTTCAGTAGTACAACTCAACGACAAGTCAGACGGTCGAAAAATTTCGAAAATTAAGTAGTGCACCTCTATAAGAAGCCAGACTGCCGAAAATTTTCGGAAACCTCGAAAATGGAGTTTTATATTAGGAGAATATGTTAGCGAAGGAGGTGGCACGAAAATTCAGTAGTGCAACTCGACGACAAGCCAGACGGCCGAAAATGTTTGTTTTTCAAAGTTTCGCTACGTTTGCAATTTTAAATCAGTAGTGTATCTCGATGACAAGTTAGACGGCCGTAAATTTTTGCGGACATCAGTACTGTAATTTTGAGACACAAGTCGGAGGTGCGGGAAAATTGTTGGTTCAATAAACATATACGCAGATATACTTTTTATTACATTGTGTTTATTTATTTATTGTAGATTCATACATAAAATGTTTGTATTGTATATGTACATAACTTATAATATATTCTAAACATTTGTAACAGGAATGTTGACTGGCTCAGAGAGTCTCGGACTTGATCCAGACTTCTATTGCAATACTGCAATACAGGCGAGGTACTAAATACTTATATTAGATGATCAGTCCACTGCTATACTGTCATACTTCGCTTGTGCTGTGGCAGCCGATGGATAAACCTGCTAGAGCACCAGTTACTCCAAATATATCAGATGATTGCATAAGTTCGTGCCCGATTTAAAAATAAAAGTCAATGGTTAAAATTTTAAAGAATACAGTTTTATTAATCAATTATATAGTCATTTTTATTCTTTTCTACAAGTAGAAAAGAAGTGACTATACAGGGTGAGTCACCTAACGTTGCCACCCCAAATATCTTTGTTGTTTTTAAAGATACGTCAAATGTCTGACTCAGTGCGAGTTCGACCTAATTACAAAGTGTCCCAATTGATATGTTTCGAAAATGATTACAACCCTATCTGGAGGGACGAAACCCTTATTTAATTGATGAGTAATTGGTTGGCTTCTCTACCAATATAAAAGACATCTCTACTTGGACCACTGACAGTACGATATCATTTCTCAAAGATCCCTATCGTCCGTTTTACAGACGGCAAATTCACATTAAACACAAACATGTGAGTTACGTTCTATCAATTTTCAAACTTTGCTATTTCAGTTGAGCCAACGATATTCTCTGGTCTGACTTTTCATCAAACTTCCATTCCAGGACATCGAACTTCCTCTACTTCGTCGTTTTAATCACTCTCTGGGAATACAAAATGATCCTCGCGGCGAGAACATTGGCGTCGAACGATATGATGAACAACGTACAAACTCCTGTAATTATAACGCACAATCTCCCCAATATGGTGAACGTTCAATCTATTCACTAAATTATAAAAGTCGTTCCTGCGAGTTTTCAACCCTTCGCGTTTTTGTATGAAATTTTAGATTGATTCGCTGCAGGAGAATTTGGAGGATAGTGGAGCTCGATTGTGCGAGATAGAATATCAAGTCGTAAGTATTTTCTTCTGCGATCAAGTTATAATAATAATTCAGAAATACAGATTGATATCAACCATGAACTATTTTAGAATGACATAAATCTGAAAAGAGGAATTGTTGCCTGTGGTTCAATCCACTATCTTCAGTCGACAGAGCTTTCAATTTGAACATCATCGTAATGACTATACTATAAAAATTCATGGGCATTGATTCCTTTTTTTAATAACTTCAACGGAACAAAAATAGTACAGTAGTATTTTGAAATGGTTCAAATATTTTCTCAATGACAATTCCTCTTTCAGACCAGAAAAACCATAGGAAAGTGCGTGAAATTAGGCCGCGGATTGACCGGCTGCGTTTCGGAGAAGTATGTGAACCCTTTCCATCAGGATTGCTTCTAAATTCGTCTACCGTCATCTCGATATCGTAAGATTAGTTATAAGAAGCATCAAGAGGGGTAATCGTCGCATTTTTCAACGAAAATTTCACTAGAAGAATTCGTGTAATTCGATGTAAGAGCATTGCTATAAATCCCGGCTGGCGTCAATCGGGGATCCTTAATAAACTTCTTTAAGAAATACGTGCCTGGTCGCTTCATTTTCTTCTCTCAAACTTCCTGTACTTACGTCGAAGTGGAAGAGCTACGGTAAGATTATTTCCCTTCGGAACTGAACCTCCCACAAGTGATTCATTGGGAAAAACCTCGATCCGAGAGATTCTCCGAGCCTTGAGAGACAGATAGCCAGGATTAGATACGTCGAGCATCATGAAGAAAAACTGGCCGTCGTGCTTCCGGCGCGCGTGACGAACAGACACCGCGTTTCCCTATCAATTTGGTAAAGTCCTCGTGGCACATGCGGTGGGGCTACTGCTATAAAGGCGCCGGGAACACGAGGATGCTCTTCAGGATCGCAGACAACCCGGATGAAGGGACTTCGAGGGCTCACAGGCACTTGGGCGATCTTGCTCCTCTGCGGATTTTCGCCTTGGACTCGTGGGAGAATGATCTCGGATAATTTTGGTGAGACGTGGACATTTTCAATCGATACATCTCCAGTCCAATCGTCAAGTGGACTCGTTGCTTCTCTAATCCCGGTCTAACGGGAGTAGACTCGTTTTCAGGATTGCAAGGGTGCGGGATGCGCCTTCTCATTTCTCGATAATGATGGGGTTTTTTAGTAGTCAAAAGGGCTAGATGAAAGATCAATCTGGGCCGCAGTCGTCCTCAAAAGTCCTATTTTTACGTTTACGTCGCAGAATTATGAAAAGAGCTACATGCGCAGCTGTATGCTTCCCAATAATGCAACTTACGCCTCGTAAACGTAAAAATAGGACTTTTCAGGGCGACTGCGGTCTAGTTTGATCTTTTATCTAGCGCTTTCGCCTACTGAAAAACTCCAATGTTTGCATCATCGAGAAATGAGAAGGCGCATCCCGCACCCTTGCAATTCTGGAAATGAGCTCTAAAAGTAGCTGATACATGATGCCTTGTAAAAATAACAAGATTAAATTTATTTGACTATTAAATGTATTTATTAAATATTTACATGAAAACATCTTTATAATTTCAATAATTGTGAAATGAAAAAGCTGGAGTCGGTCATATGACCATACGAGGTTTAGTGTTGAGAAAAATAAAATTAGATATGGTTCGAGTAAATTGATTTGAGAAAATTCTCACATTGATTGGCCTCTCAGCACATGAAAAAATAATTTTTGAACATCTGACAGTGGAGAAACTTACTGTATTACTTCTTTTATATCCAGCATGATTTGTTTCATAATTTGTTATACATACTGGTATGCTTCATAGAGGACAAACTGACAGCGCTGACTAAAGTGGTTGATTATATTCATGAGAGGCCAGACCAAATGAACGCCGACGCCACCTTCTCTATCACTATCGTCGAAGGTAACGAAGATAATATTGTTACCTTGTAATACATTTGAAATATGAAAACCAATGAAACAGTAGACGACTAAAATAAATAATGTTCTTGTGACAGCGAACATAGCGGCCACGCTAATGCACAAAAATGCGCAACAGCTCGAAAACAAGTATTGGGAAGCGTTAACAAGAATTTTGAAGCTCTGCGACTCGACAAGACAATACCTGATGGACACTCTCGTTCCGCAAAATAAGGACATTCAATTGTGTAAATGAGTTTATAATTTACACCGTGCAGTTGACCATTTTGACAATGAATTTTTAGAAAAGAAACTGATTACAGTACACCACACGTTGAATAATCCCATTCTGTGGCTGCGACCCATATTCTGGCAAGATGGCGGCGTCGATAGAAGCAGCCCAACGGCCGACATAACTTATCGAGACATCGGCGATCTGATAATGCAAGGAACGCCCAAGGAAGAAGAGAGCGACCGTTGTCTCGGCGAAATCGTTACGAACGGGCTGAATTCTCGTTATCGGATGCCCGAAACGTGCAATCAGATTTTAATGAGGCGGGACTTAACCAGAGGGTATCCTCTGACTCACAGACTGCTGATCGTCCAAGTGGCGAAGACGGTTCGAAGAATCTGATATCGAAAACCCTTGTGTCAATAACCAAAGTGTTCTACGATGTTCAATGATGTTGCAACTTAATATTGCAAATTAATCTGTGATCACTAGACTATACATTTATAGTAAAATAGCCTGGTGGAATTTAAAATACGAGAAAAATTCAGATGATTGAAGAAGAAAAATATTGTCAATGTGCTGAAATTATTCAAGAAAGAGCTATCTGGATGCAGAAGATTTTTATTTTGCATGAAATCTAGTGATCACACAAAAACAATATGCAGTAATTTTCATTTGTCAAGAAAAATGTTAAAGAAGTTTTACAAAGAAATTGAAAGCGAGTACCCAGGTGCCCGGTTATTGCTATAAGGGTTAATTTATGTGGGGTGGAAAAGTCTTGCAGAGTACTTTTCTCTTCGTGGTTTATTTTAGCTGAGGTGCGAGTACGGTCTGCCGATACGCACGTCCGATTTGGTAGCTTCTTACTGTTCCTCGATCCTTCAGGATTTAACCGACATCGAGGCAGCTGGATTTCCTTACCAGACACCGGACTTGATGATGGAACAAGGTAAAAGGAAGAAACAGTCCGCCCCTGTTATGAGTAGACGAGATAAAACCAAGGGGGAAATAATTGATGCAAATGATTTTGCATAAAGATCCGCGGGCTGAGTTTGTCCTTTTATTTTGTGACATAATTTTTCTCCGAATTTGAAGTTCTCCTGTGCGGGATGGAAGGCTTCCTTGAGTTCACTGGCGGCCATTTTGAGCGATTGCTGTTAGGGTGGGCGCATCCCAGTGGTTGTTTCAGTTCCTTCGGGTGAGTATTATCACTGATAATATATTATCTGTAGGGGTGTGCGAGAACTCCGAATCGGGTCGGATTCCCGAAAGCTTCGAGATTTCCGAAAATTTCGAGATCACATTCTTCCAATGAAAAGAATTTTGTAAAATGATTGAATAATTAATTATATTATATTGGATATACAGGGTGTCCCAAAATTCCTTCAACAGCCGGAAATGGGAGCTTCCTGACGTCATTTGTAACAACATTTTCCTTTGCAAAAATGTTATCCGCGCCTTTGTTTAGGAGTTATTAACGAAAAACACGGACCAATCAGAGCGCGACCTAGACGCGAGTTGGCACAGTCGGCCAATAGACAGTTGGCGCGCCGAGCCGACTGTGCCAACTCGCGTCTAGGTCGCGCTCTGATTGGTCCGTGTTTTTCGTTAATAACTCCTAAACAAAGCCGCGGATAACATTTTTGCAAAGGAAAATGTTGTTTCAACTGATCTCAGGAACCTCCCATTTCCGGCTGTTGAAGGAATTTTGGGACACCCTGTATATAATATATTTATAAATATATAAAGAATAAATTATATTTCGAGAATCCCTACTTTTTCGGGAATCCCGATAAATTCGAAAATCTGTAATTTTTTGGGTACTGTCGCGATCCCGAAAAAATTTCGTGTTCCCGACCCGATATTTCGGGTTCTCGCACACCCCTGATTATCAGTAAAGCAAGTTTCACCAGTTTTATATAAAATTCTAATTTATTCTTTCCTCTGATCCTGTTCTTTCAGAAACAAGTCCCTCGAAAGTCAGCCTCGGAAGGTAAGAAGAGCTTCAACGCCAACAGACTTCGGTTGCGACAGCCATGCCACTGGGCTCGCAGCGGCAACTCTTTCATTGTTCATTCGTGAGAACGTGGAAAACGCATACGAATAGTTCATTAAAACCTCCAGTAATCCGTCTCGCAATTTTCACAATGGCTCGCCTCCGCATTCGACTTCCCTTTCACCGAGGAAACCAGAGTATAATTATTTGTTGATCGATTAATTCGTTTATTTAGAAACAAACTTATATAACATTTGTACTTTCTCGTTTATTAGTAGCTTCAAATATCAGTGGTTAGCGATGAAACACTTCTTAATCGTTAATTCAGACTTGGAACGTCTCCGAAGAGTCGTCGCTTCATTGTCGCTTTAATAAATGAACTACTTATATGTATATCGATGAACATCATTGTGTCAATGGTTACTTCAGAGAAATGATTTAAAAAAACCGAAGTTAAACGTATTAAAATAGAAACACGATAGAAAAGTTTATTCTCTGTACTACTATAAATAATAAATTTCAATGCGGTGAACAGGTCTTTAAAATTTATCTAAATTCTCTACCTACAAAATATTCTAAATCCTCGTTTTACCTTTTTTAACCCTTCTGCCACTATGGTATACGCCACAAAAGTTAGTTTCTGCGTGTAGATTCGTGGCGAAAGGGTTGAAGAAGAATATGGTCGAGTCCTTGGCGAGGAAGAAATCGGCAGGACGACGTTAGAAACAGGAAATAATTTACTCGACACGGTGTAACAACGGATTACAAATCGTGGGTCAGCGTGCGTGTAAAAGTGGGGGCGGGAAATGACGGAGTGAAATAAATAAGTCAGTCGTTAACCTTGCGTAGGAGAGACTGGTTCTCGGTCGGTGAGGCAACGCGTATATTTTTGCATACGCTTAACATTTTCGTTATCCTTGAAAACGGAATCTATTCCCGTCCCGTAGTGGATCGCCGTCGCCATTTTGATACCGCCAAAACGCTGTGCAACGGCAGTGTCGTTTCTCAAAGCGAAGGAAAATAGACTCGTGCTTTGCGCGACTCGTGAAAAATTATATTGTACATTATGCGTGTCGAACAGACCCTCGAACGATCATCGGTATCCCTTTGAACAGACATCATAATTGCATTAGGAAGCCTGTTCTCTGAAAAATTGACAGTACAGTAGGACCTCGATTAGCAAATATGCGTTTAAATACGATTATATTATGGAAGGAAATAAATTTTCAAAAATAAAAAAATTATTTTGGAATATAATTTACACTTTAATTATGTCCCTCGGGTCTCGATTATATAAAGAATATATAAAGCCGGTAAATCGAGGTCCTACTGTACTTCCTATCTCCAACTGTGGCGGTAGTCTATTCACTGAACGATACAATAGAAATTGTATTTATCAAGTCTTTGTTCTCCTCGCGAAAAACAGACTATAATTCTCGGCAGTCTTGCATTTTGTTCCCTTGAAAACAGAACTGGTTTCGTTGTTCTGTGCAAAAGTCAGTGCTTCAATTCTAGAATTAATGTTCAGAATTAAAGCTGATATGTATTCGGATTATAAATTGTCAAAATTTGTAGTGTGTAGTAAAAATAAGGCCTGGCCTCTGTAAGAGACGATCGTGAAAGTTCGTAGACGCCGATAATCGTTCGAGGGAGCAATCTTTCGGTGCCATAAATACGTTCTAATCTAGCATTCGCGATTAGCGTTGCGTCACGAAACACGATTAGCTACACGATTTTCGATAAATCTCTCGTCGACGGGAAGCCGCGGTGCCTCGTGCTTTGGTGCGATTGCGCTGATTGAACTTCAAGCGACCCCTCTGCGAAGCAATTACACTGTTAATCTTGATCGTGGATTAAGTACAGTCTAACTCCTCCGGGGGATATGAGTCTTCCCGATCGTTCTTGTCACATGATACTCTGCCACGGTCCTTTTCAAGGTCGTCGGTAATTGTACGGCCTGCCGTAGGGACCCATCCTGCTGTTCAGCTTGTCGTACTTCAGCTGCTGGAAGTAGCTGAACACCACCAGCCACAGATACGTGTAGATCACTGGAAAAAAAGTATTTGGTTTGAAGATTAAATTGAAAGATTAAGATCAAATGGGTAGCTTCACTTTCTAAACATTTTTAGTAAACTAATTGCTAGCTTCCCAGAAAAGTTTTCAATATTAACAAAGTTATCGTTTTTTTGAGAGTGTCCGAATATTAATGGGAGTCACTGTATGTTCGATGTTCGACTGTTTATTTCGATTTAAAGAAAATTAATAAAACATACATATTTATTAGACACTGTTCAGAATCTTCATCACGTGTCTGACTCGATATTGTAGGGCAAAGGGTTAAAAGAAATTTAAAAACCAATTTAATCTCTCACTGTGTGTAAAAAGGAGCTAGCTCTAACAATAAGCTTGCACTTCTAACTATCAGTTTTATCTTATACTTAGCAGTAGACTGCGGATTTTTATGCAAAATTAATTATTAAATTGAATCAATGTAAGAAGTGATGGTTTATTCGGGTGAAGGTTGGTTTTCAAATGATGGTTCATTCGGATGGAGGTACTCACCGACAGCTATGAGGCCGATTATGAGCCATAGAATACCATTTATGGTTTCATGATTCACGAAGAACATGATGGACGTGTAGATCACGCTGATCAGCAGTCCAACCGCTAGTATGATACCCAGAACCACCCACGGTAGCATCATAAACGTGTTTTTCTATAAACATGAATGTATTCCTTAATGTTGGCATTGAAAAGTGACATTATGCTTTTGTGATTTCTGTTTCATAGTACGCAAGGTTGCCATTGATTATGCAATTGCGGTTTCTCCTTACCCTGAAAACGCCGACGATGAGTAACGTTGAGATGAGGATCGTCATGCACAGATTTATCGCGAAAATGATCTTGACGATACTCTGGTCCAGTACGTCGATCAGTATCGTTTTCCATTCTACGTTCAGAGTGAAGATCATGATCAACGAGATGATCGAGAGGATCTGAACGACAGCGAAGAAGAAATTATTAAAATTGTTGAAGAAATATTATTATATATGTATGATTAAATTATTCAAACTAGATGTACTCACTATGCCAAGGACCCCGGTGAATATTGTACCCGCTTTCAGCGAGTAACATCTACAGCACGACGCCAACTGCATTCTGAAAAACAATTATGAACATTTGAAGAAATCGAACCACAAGAACTCGAAGATTTTTATCGCTCAACAGATCCTCCGTAGAGAAACAAGATAGAGATCAAGATAGAATTTGGATCACGAGTAGATTTAGAAGCCGAGTGCTCGAGTATTTTTAAAACCGATCAACGATCGATCCCTCATTCCTTTTAAAAGATCATCGTCTATTTATTTGCGATCTACATTCACCATGCGGCCAGAGAAATCTTGATCTTGCTAAAAGTAGTATCAACCTTAAATCTCTCAATTCCCGTGTTTACAAAATGCGACTTTATAATTTATGAGATAAATTACACTCGTTTTCAATTTATTCATGTTCCTCGTTCACCAAAATCATTTCCTTTTTTATTTCTCTGCAACCATTAACGAAAAAAAAAATAAAATAAAAAAACAGGACAAAGATCAAAGAAGTTTTTTACATAATTTGTAATTCGTTTTATATTTCCGCGTCCCGTGTTTACCTCGCGAACGCACTATAAGCCTCGAGCAGATCGTTCGCCCGTTTCAATGGCGTAATCATCGCATTAGCATGTCGTGTCGTTACGTCGACGCTGACGTCGCGTCGTTCACCTTACTCATTTTTATTTCAGGCGATACACGACGCAGAAATGTCTAAAAATTACTCAGTATGCAAATGCGAACGCTTCGAAGCCACAATACCCGATTCGTTCGCTAGCAACGCGTCGTTTTCAAGGTATACACTACTGTGCAAAAGAAAGAAGCACACGGCCATATTTAATAGAAAAGCGTAAAATACCAAATGAGAACACAGTAAGTTTTGGAAAAGGTTTAACTGAATTGTTAAACATTCTATTTTTACTGAATAGCTGTTTAACTGAATAGTTCTGAGAATATTATGTGTTATAATTTCTACATAAAGATATTGTTTGTCACTATATCATATAATTAGACTGCGGATCTTTAGGCAAAATAAAAATATTTTGCATTGATTGTGGGAGGCAGCAATAACATAAAAATTGATTTCATCCCTTAACTACTTTGTTACATTAAAAGCAACGTTACAACATTCTCCAATCTTTTAAATCTCTTACTGTTTTATATTTCACCGAATCGATTTCTTCATAAATGCATAAAGATCCGCAATCTACTTATAATTATACTTGGTGCTTCTTTCTTTTGCACAGAAGTCTACGTGGCTCGCGATCACAACAATTTTTTACAGTCGCACTATACCGACAGCCAGAAGATCCATTTAATGTATTCGTGGTAGACTGCGGATCTTTATGCAACATAAAAATTGTCTGCATCGACGTCAAACAAAAATTGTTAACGAGATGGAAGTAAAAATAGTGGGAAAGTGTGAAGTGACCCTGATGAAGTCATCCGTAATGTCAGGGATACGTCAGGAGCAATTATTGTGAATAAGAAGGGAAATGAAGCCTCACGAGTGAGAAATGAGCGCGAATTCCACATTCGCGGGCACGGTGGCATTAAACGGCGCCGTTTGATTCGCACCACGCCGAGAATAGAGGGAATATGGGTCATTGGCATAGGTGGCCCGGCTTCTATTTTAACTTGTTCAGCAGTTTCTGTCTCCCCGTCGCTGACCTTCCCTTCTGCGTTTATTATTCCTCCGGATGGCTGTATCCGGCCTCGCGAATGGCAGGGAACACCCTTGGCCACAAACATTTGCGGAGAAATGAAATTTTATGCCGTACACCACGTGATTCGAAAACACTGGAATGAATAAGATCTTAGAGAACAATTCATTAGAGTACTAAATGAATTTTCAAATAACATGCTTGAATCTTCAGCTTAATGAGAGATTAAAGACAAATTCATTACAGGCTTGTTGAAATGATATTGTTAAAATCTCAACTAAAAAACCTTTAAATAACTTGCGAATTCTTAGCTTAATTTAGTATTTCATAGAACTATGTGTTCTATAAAAAAATTGATCGTTATTCACGATATAATAATATAAATAAATAATACATATCTTCGGGTTTTACCAACATTTATCAAAGGGTTGTAGTAAGTTCCTGACCGAATTTTCATCTTATTTCTTGTGAATGCTTCAAGTATGAACACTTGAAAACAATTTACAATTTATAACACAATTTCTAATCAACTCTGTACCCTTTAATAATTATTCACGTATTTTTTAAACAATAAACAATGTACAAAATTGATGTAAAAATGATTGTGCGTCCTCTTTTAACAATTCCTTGTATAGTTTGTTCCTTAGCTCCTGGAAAGTTGTATGTTATCCTTTAGCAGTTCCTTTGATAAATTAATTTTCACTTCCTGGCAAATCTGACGACCTTGGCGAACAATTCCTCGTACAAATCGATCGAACGAGACGTGACAATCTCTCAGAATCGACTCGCTCGACAGAACACAGCTTTCGCTGGCGAACACGTCGCCCGGGAGTGACATCTCCCCGTGTTTTCTCCGTTTCGAATGATCGCGCCGATCCGCGTTTCACGGAACAACGAGCTCGTTGATCCGGCGGATCGCCGGCCGGCAATTAAGCGGTCCTTAATTAATTGAGACGAGAGCAAACCGAGAACTGGAGCGAGGCTCGCCGTGGATCGGAGTCACGGTTAATTCACCTTCCGCGATTGGCCGCTGTGTCACCCGTAGCCCTGAATCCTCGACCCTTACAAGGCTCGCGTGGCCCGCAGCGTTTGTCTGCCCTCGGCTAGTAGATACTACTGATCATGGTCAGACGACCACGCGAGTCACGCTTCAGTTCCCCTTCATTTTCAAGAGAGTGTTCCATACACGGTTATCAATAGACTGCGGATTCGATGCATTTATGACGAAAATCGGTGGATGTCATTTAAAACAGTAAAAACATTAACACAATTTAACAACGCCCATATGTTATTCTCGATATATTAAAATTGTTGAAAATAGAAAGTTTTATATGGCTTCCGTGTCTTGCAATTGATAAAGACAATTTTTATTTTGCGTAAAGATCCGCAGTCTGGTTATCAAAATAGATCTGTAGATCTTTCACAGCTTATTATAGCCATATTTTTTCTTCTCTCCTTCCAGATTTTACTGAGCTGAATGTTAGTCGCCATTTTATCATGTAAAAATATACAGTCGTAAAAATATAAAATTTTTAAAATTGTCGATATTTTCAATGTTTTTAATTTAAATTGCAATCTCTGTGGATCTTTCAAGGTTACTTACTTTTGTCGAACAAATTCAATGATCCGGTTTAAAATGTGTGCCACCAATTTGATTGTGGCTTTCCATTGAAAATTTCAATTGTACTCTCTACATAATGGATCTTTTAAGGTCTCTCCAATGTCAAACAAATGATCATGATCACCTACAATTTTCGAGTAATGAAATTTTGTCCAGAAAACGTGTTTTTCGACGATCAAAAAGCTAGAAAAAGTATGCGGAGATGAACGACAACTGGGAACAGAAGATCGCCGTGAGATCGGCCGACACGCGTGACCGTGACGGTCATGGCGAGCACGAAGCGTCGTCGAGGCCTGACAGGCCCCATAAGGAAACGCATCCCGATCCACCGATTTCTCTCGTTCACCTCGTGCAAAAAGGAAACGCGTCACCGTCCACCGTGAACAACCAGTCGGTTGACATTGCCACCGGCGGCGGCTGTCCCACCGATTTCTGCGTCACGATAGAACGCCGCGGATTCGTGATTTATCCTGTTGTCAGCGAGACACGAATCTTTCGCCCATGATAAAAAGACTGGTCGATGTTTATCGTCGTAGAAATCTTCGCCGGACACAGAAATAATCAGAAAGTTTCGATGGAAAGTTTCCAGAATTAAATAGCAACTTTTGAGAGGCAACTAGGTTCTCAAGGTACTCTAAGATCCTGATGCAATCCGAAGATTCCTGGATTTTTATTCGCATTGAAATGGTACGATGATAAAAATGTACCTTTTTCTATATCCTAGTGTGTGTGTGTGTGTGTGTGTGTGTGTGCTTCTAAGAAACATTTATATTACATTTTAAAAATAGAATAATTAAACGTCTGCATAAATTGCAAGAAACATAAGCCAAATGTTTAATGATTCTAACAAATTGAAAATAATGTATCAATGTATTTAAATTCTTTTAATCTTTCTTGCGTTTTTTCATGCACCGATATTCGTGAAAAATGGATAAAAGCAGTCTACTTATAACTATACGAGTTGTTGCAATGAAAAAAGAAAATGTCTTAATTCCACTGATTTTAATTCCTAAAATGTAAAACTTGTTATACTTAGTTTCCGATTTTATTCTGAAAAATAAAATATCGTAAATAAATGTTGCCATATCCAGATAATTTTATTTTATCAGAAGTCTGAACTGCTTAGTCTATTTAGTCTAATGGCGATTATGGAACCTCATTAAGATTGACCGCGTCAATATTCCAAACAACTTTCATATTAACAAAGTAGGTCTGTGCGATACGAATAACTGCATTCAATTTCGCTTTTTCTTGATTATGAAACATCCAGGATTGAACGGAATTTCTGGATTCAGCGAGATTTCTTGGAGTCAACATGGCCGAACGAAGAGTTGAGCCGTTTATTTTGAAAGTGGCATTTTCGAGAAAAATCAAGCTAGCAATTTTAATATTTACATTTCTACGTTATCTTTTCATTCTGAAGCAAATTGTGTAACTAACATATTTAAAATCACAAAGATGTTGTAGAAAGGAAATTAGAATGATACAAATTTTTATTTTGAAAGTGGCCCAAGTCCATTCTTGGTAAGAAGACACATATTACTCACTTAATAATTGCTATTATTTTAATAGGAATTGTAAATTTAACTCTCTTAGATAATGATACATTGGTATCCTATACGTATATTTTTAATTTCATTGAAACGCAAACTCTTAAGTATCTCAATTTAAACTTAAATGAACTTAGGCCACTTTCAAAATAAACGGCTCAGTTAACAGTTCATCCTCGTTATAATTTAGAACAATTAAGAATTGCAGTAATATTGACCGGTGCTCGTTCGATAGTTGGATACGCAGTTGAAGTCGCATTACGGAGCAACATTAGCACGCAACTAAGCGTGCCTGTCTATAAGCGGCGATGATACATCGAATTAGGTCAGCTTAGGTGAACCGTCAGCCCGTGTCAAAGGCGGAACCGTGGAAAAATCGCGACGATTCCGATATCTTAACGACGGTCGCATGCCCGCCTTCGTATCGTTACGAATCACCGAGTCGTATTTATCAGGCAAATGAAATTGCAAGGAACGAATACCGCCGGAAGTCGTTCGAGCTGAATGCACTTTGACTCGGTTTGCTCGCCGTGTTGCAAAAAGCTTGTTGCGTCATAGGATGATGGAGATCAACGTCGACATCTTGTTCCCCGCTGGACAACGTGACAACATTCTTTGCTTTCTATCCTTGCGTTGGCGAGGTGTGGTCTCGCGTGATGCAGTTATCCCGTTCCAAAGAGTCGCTGTTTAATTTTATGCAACGTTCGAATTGCTATACGCAAGTTTACATTTCTGTAGAAAATAGTCATATTTGTTAAGCGTTAATCCTTCGATGCGTCATGCTTCATTGAATCGTGTCAATTTCATACAATCCTTGAGTTCAGAACTGTGTCTTGCTCCTTGATTCTTTAATATTTTATTGTTCTTGGAATAGTTCGATGTACTTCATGGTTTTTCAGTAACTCTTTTAAAGATTTCATTTTTCCTTCCTTTCTTTTTCGTGAATATTAAATCCACAGTTTACTAAATGAAAAGTGGAAGAAGTTCGCTGTTAACGTTAGACTAAACTACAATGTAATTATGTAAGGACAGTGTATTATTAGCTGGAGCGTGATCTATCTTGAAGTCAAATTTCACAGACGGTGGCTTACACTAATTATGTTTAACTACCTGAGTCAACATTTCATCGCTCGTATAGAGACTCAAACTTTGTTATTAAGAACGACGATCCCCCAATTTCCACACTTGAAAAAGAAACAGCTATTCGACTGGTTAACTTGAAGACAGGGAAAAGTACCAAAAAAATGGCACCGGATAATTCTCACAATTCCGAGGAAGAGGAAAAATCCACACGAAAAAACGCGAGTCGAGTTGCAACGGAAACGATTGGAGCCCACGTTAAATTTAGTCGAGCCACGTGGGTTAAACATTGGGCGGAAAAAATAGAAAAACCACTTGACACGCGTGTTTACGGCGCCACCGCCTGCCTGTTCAATTATTCTTGACCCAGATGGGGCCATTTAATCGGAAGCGTGGAAAAGGGCGGATCGGCCACTTAAACCGGGCTTCGTTACTTTGCTTTCTTCAATCGGGGCGCTGTCCTTCCGTGGAACAGATACGTATGCCGCATGATCGATACGCCACGCGAGCCTTTTATTTCAAATTCCTCCGTTCCCTGATTCCTAATAGAACGAAACGTATCCGGTTACCGTGCGGATTAGGGTTGCCAACTTTTTCTTAGACAATTCCGGGGCATACAGTGGGTGTAGAAACTATTCGTACTCCCATTGAAACAGAATAATATTTTTATGATTGTACCAAACGACTGGATTTTGTATAATCAATTGGAAGCATTGATTTACGAAATGATATGCAAAAATAAAAAAGGCATTCCTTAAAACTTTTTTATTTGGGCCCTTAATGAAAATTTAAAATATATGTTTTGTAGATCTACTGTTAGTTATTAACATATATGTATATATGTTAATCGATTTCGATGAAATTTTCAGCACGTGTGTAACTACTACAGATCTACAAAACATATATTTTAAATTTTCATTAAGGGCCCAAACAAAAAAGTTTTAAAAAATACTTTTTTTATCTTTGCAAGTAACCTTGTAAATTATAATTTTTGGACAATCTTTTTTGCATATCATTTCGTAAACCAATGCTTCTAATTGAGTATAAAAAACCAGGTAGTTTGGTGCAATTATAAAATAGTTATTCTATTTTAAAGGGCGTACGAATACTTTTTACACCCACTGTAAGTCAAAAGAAGGAAATTTTACAGGAGGGCCAATCTTAAAAATAACCTAACATTACCAATTTCTTGTATATAACCGATTCATAAATGTAAAATAATTTGTTGTTATTTAGATACTGGGTTAATTTTGTCACATACATCAGTTGTTAAAGTACTTGTTTTAGAAATATTATATATTTTGAGCTGTGTCACTTTTCTTATGAATGAACGATATAATATGTAACTTCACAATATTCTTGTGTTTGCTACATTGACAAGTAAAATACAGTGCACGTTCACGTATAAAAATGTTAACGTTTCTACCCGCAGCATAATTTTCTCAGCGAGGCTGAACGACTTGATAGAAAAAATCCGAACACAAAAAGACTACGTATGAGGAAGGTCGCGTGACACCTACGCTACGAAACGCGGATCGATCGTAGCAGGTCTGGATCGTGAGTCGCCATCGGAATTCCCGATTCAGATCTTTATCGAGGATTTTTATATGTGCAGCATCCATCCCGGCGTCCGCGTCAGGTGCAACTTCGCTCGCGGAATATCGATTCGCGATCGCGAGCCGCTGCTTTCGTAATTGGTTTCCGCGTTCGCCGAGGATCGAGAAAGAGAATTCTATTACTTGGCGATCAACGATTTTTCTTTTACTTAGAATTATTAATAGACTGTGAACTTTATGCATTTGTGGGAAGAACGAGTAGGCAGAATTTAAGGCGGTAGAAATTGTAAAATAATTTTAAAAATATTGATATGTCATTTTCTATTTTCTTGAATTATTCAAGAAATGTCTTTTGCTCGTAATCGATGCAGCAAAATTTTATTTCGCATAAACGTTCGCAATTATTATTAATAGGTCTGATAAAAATGTGTCTGTAAAAATTGTATGCATTTGTGGCAAGAATAAGTAGAATTTAAGACAGTAGAAATTGTAAAGTAATTTTAAAAATATTGATATGTCATTTTCTACTGTTTTAAATTATTCAAGAAATGTCTTGCTCATAATCGATGCAGCAAAATTTTATTTCGCATAAACATCTGCAATTATTATTAATAGGTCTGATAAAAATGTGTCTGTAAAAATTGTATGCATTTGTGGCAAGAGCAATTAGAATTTGAGACAGTAGAAATTGTAAAGTAATTTTAAAAATATTGATATGTCATTTTCTATTGTTTTAAATTATTCAAGAAATGTTTTCGGCTCATAGGCGATGCAGCAAAATTTTATTTCGCATAAACATCTGCAATTATTATTAATAGGTCCGATAAAAACGTTTAACATTATGTAATAAAAAGAAGAAACATTTAAGAGGATGACAGTGACTGATGAATGGCAATGTTTGCATAATATCGAGCACGAAGTCGCGCAGAAATCTGGAGAGTAGTAATCAGAAGAAATGTTGCAACACTCCGACGCAGGTTCGCGGCGAATCGAGATCCACGTGATCCACGTTCGAGAAGTGCATCTCAGCCAGCGGGGAGCATGTGCATGCATTTCTGTGTATGTGTACGTGTTGTCATGGTTCAGCCGCGATCGCGAGGCTGGCCTCCTTTTACATTTCGCGGTGCTCGCAGCAGCGTGCCATCTTCTTGCACGCCGGTTGCACACGATTTTTGTGGGCTGTCCGTAAAACACCCGCAATCGGTCCATCGTTGACCTTGCGCATCCTTCTCTCTCCACTCTTCTTCGTTTCTATTGTCTCTACTTTTTCGTGCATTTATGTGATTCTTTTCCTGTCGGTACTTATTTTCGTGCATTGTATTCTTCTCGCTCTTGTGCTTTATTAATTATTTTTTCTGTGTCTATATTATAATGTATAGCAATGAATAAGTTTGACTTGATTGTCGTAATCATTGAATTTTTTAAATAAATATCTTGAATTTTAGTCTCTTCTTATATGCATTGACTATTTATATATTTACCTTTTCCATATATCAAAATAAATTGATGAATTAAATATGTCGTGAATTTTTAAAATAAATATCTTGAATTTTAGTCTCTTCTTATATGCATCGACTATTTATATATTTACCTTTTCCATATATCAAAATAAATTGATGAATTAAATATGTCACGAATTTTTTAAATAAATATCTTGAATCCGACATACATATAGTCTCTTCTTATGTATTGATTATCATTTCTACATTTACCTTTTCCACATATCAAAATAAGTTGATTAATTAAATATTTGATGAATTTTTGAATGACAAAAATCTGTGTAAACTGTACAACAGCTTAGAAACCGAATAACAAAGCGTCGATCTCGAAGCGAAAATAAACGCGCATTCTCAGCGTCTTTCCAACAGCAATAAAGTGTTGCAACATTGAAGATATCCCCGAGAGTTTGAACGATACGGAACCAAAGGTCTCGATTTCAGTTATTTGAGAAACACACAGCTGTTCTCGCTGTTCGTCTCTCTCGTATTCGTATTCCACTGTCGTCATCTGTTTATCGAAGTCAAGACCCGCGTAAACAATTTAAAGAAATCAAATATTCTCCCGAACACACTTCTGCAACCATCCGATGCATTCTTTCACGTTAATACCGCGAAATACTTAAAATAGAAGCAATAAAAAGCAAACGGTAAGAGAACGAAGCAAGATCGCCGCGTTTTTCGATTTATCTCTTTTCCGAGGAAGATCCGTTTCCCCAGATTGTTTATTGCAGAACGTGGGAGGCGGCTCACGGTTATCTTGACGGGCTCGCGGCACCAACGACGGAATTTTGCAAATTATTTGCATGATAAACACAGGCGGTAATTTTTATCGCTCGTCCTCGTGCTGCACACTTTCCGCAGTAGGTTCAACGCGGGTAATCCGAACAGGTTTATCTTGCACATTAAATAAATAATTGTTTAAAAAATGTCCTCGAGCGGAGTCCGTCACTGGTTTCGCTTCTAAGCTTATTAAATCTTGCGTTTTACACATGCAGATTTTTAAACGCTATAATCGAAGGTCTGCATTTATCGCTGCCACCGATGAAATAAATGATTTTCACCATTTCCATACTATGTTTATTGCATTTTTAATGCCGGATTTATTGGCGCTCGTCGAGTAATGCGAGAGAGTCGAAGCAACTGTACGCCACAGTCGATTATACAATTCCCGACGATTATCGCCAATTACTATAATAGCAGACAGTTTTCCTGTCGTGAACTCGAGGTTCATCGTATTTCACGTGTTTTAAACAGGTTCATGCGAGGAATTTCATTCGGAATATGTAAGGACTTACGCCAACGATTTCTTTCGATTTATGCACTTCGATTCAGCACAAAAAAGTACCAGAAAGACATTACTTTTTCGCAGAAAGGTAAACAAATTTTGCAAGAAGAATCGCAATGATATCACACCTTCCAAGAACAATTCTATGGTCTTCATCTAGCTTTTTAAAAGAATTTAGACAAAATACAATTCCCAATAAGTATCTCATTGAGGAATTTTTGAAATTTCTATCCGTCGAATACAAACATTATTTAATTTATATTACAAACAATATGCACTCCCCATAAGTATCTTTGATTTTTTCCAAAAAATAAGCCTTGAGCATACGAACTATTTGTTGTGTAATATGAATTGAATAGTGTTTGTATTCGACGGATAAAAATTTCAAAAATTCCTCAATGAGATACAACACTCCACCGGAACGGGAAACACGAAACAAAAGTATTGCGTCTGATTTCACAATACCGATCGGCGGATCGTAAATATTTACGAGCAAGCTGGCAACAGGCGCGCGACTCGACGCGGAAACGTGTTTGCTTTCGCAGCAATTGTAAAAGAAACAATTATTGCCGGTTGACGGCTTTTCGCGTAAACATCTCCTCGATTATTTTTCGTTTCCGTTGCGACGACTCCTGTTTCGCGGTTTCGGCTTTGGTCACGCTCGTTAAAAGTCCGCGATGGCGTCCGAGATCGAGTGTATTCAATTAACAGATGGTTCCTAAATGTTTCCATTTGGGCTAATATACACAAAACGCGCCTGTTCACTCTGAAGTCGTGTTTCGTGTTAATTATACTCGTAAATAATTTTGTAAACGATTTTTCGGATACCTGAATGATTGTAATTTGCAATATTCGGATGTCACTCTTAAAAATTAAAATTTTCACCGAGATTCACTAACAACCAACAAACTCTAACAATTTTCACTCTAACAGCATATTTCCTTTTAGCTTAAAAAATAAACTTTGTCTAGGGTTCAGTAGAAATAAGCAAACTCTAACAATTCCAAAATGGAAAAGCGTCTGGCGCCGCAGATGTGCTCCTTCAACTCAAAAACTAAACTTTTCACCGGGGGTTCACTAGCAACCAACAAACTCTAACAATTTTCACTCTAACAGCATATTTCCTTTTAGCTTAAAAAATAAACTTTGTCTAGGGTTCAGTAGAAATAAGCAAACTCTAACAATTCCAAAATGGAAAAGCGTCTGGCGCCGCAGATGTGCTCCTTCAACTCAAAAACTAAACTTTTCACCGGGGGTTCACTAGCAACCAACAAACTCTAACAATTTTCACTCTAACAGCATATTTCCTTTTAGCTTAAAAAATAAACTTTGTCTAGGGTTCAGTAGAAATAAGCAAACTCTAACAATTCCAAAATGGAAAAGCGTCTGGCGCCGCAGATGTGCTCCTTCAACTCAAAAACTAAACTTTTCACCGGGGGTTCACTAGCAACCAACAAACTCTAACAATTTTCACTCTAACAGCATATTTCCTTTTAGCTTAAAAAATAAACTTTGTCCAGGGTTCAGTAGCAACAAACGAACTCTAACAATTCCAAAATAGAAAGGTGTCTAAAGTATCAGATGTGTCCCTCCTTCTCAAAAACTTTCATCAGGGTTCACTAGCAACCAACAAACTCTAACAATTTTCACTCAAAATATTTCCTTTTAGCTGAAAGATTAAAATTTTCACCAAGATTCACCAGCAATAGACAAACTCTAACAATTCCAAAATGTAGAAATGAAAAATTACCTGGAGTCACAAAGATGTTTCCCCTTAGCTTAAAATCGGAATCGAAAAATGAGGAAGCACCCTTAGCTTAAAATCGAAATTCACTGTAAAAAGGACCTTTCGTTTTTGATCTCGCGAGAAGACTGTTGGGTTTCACCGACGGTGAAACCGATCCGATCTACTCACTTTTCGGTGGCACCGGACCGGAAACGGGAAGGGAAGGGCTGCTAGCGGAGGCGGTTGTTGCGGCTGCGGCTGGCGAAAACTCCGCCGGTGGTGAACGTGTCGGTAGAACGGCGAGAGGAGATAGGAGAGACGAGAGAAAAGAGAGAGAGGAGCGTCTCTGTAGCTTGAGACGCAACGAAACCACGCTTAGGTCCAGCGCGCGCGGTCCGCTCGCAATAGGAGATGGTCAGAAACTGTGCCAAGAACAGTATACGCCGTCGCGGCAAACCGCGACGCGGTACACCTACGAGCCCAACGCGTGTGCACCTACACCTACACCGCCGGTGGCCAACCAACACACCACCACAACGATCCAGCGATCTCTGATCTCTGTTCCGCACGCCGAGCGATCGCCGAATCGATATCGTTTTCCATAAGACCGCCTTCTGCTAATTCTTCATTGTTTTCTTGAAAAAAACAAGTAACCGCTCCCTTGCCTCAATCTACAGTAGGACCTCGATTAACCGGATCCCGATTATAAACAAATATGCGTTTGAATATGATTATTAGTATTATGAAGGAAAATAAATTAAAAAGAAAAATAAAAAATTGCCACGAAAGTATTTGAACGCACTTTAAAACAGTATAACTTTTTTATAATTCTACCAAACGACCTGATATTTTGTAAGGAATTAGAACCATTGGTTTACGAAATGATCTGCAAAAAAGATTTTCCAAAAATTACAATTTACAAGGTAACATGCAAAAATATAAAAAGGATTTTTCAAAACTTTTTTATTTGGGCCCTTAATGAAAATTTAAAATATGTGTTTTGTAGATCTCTGTTAGTTATACGTATGCTGAAAATTTCATCAAAATCGGTTAACATACCCAAGAGCTACAAGTGGTTAAATGTGATGAAAATCACATCTTTCGATGCGTGTCGTTTGTTTCTGCGTCAACCGAAATCGATGAAATTTTGTTAAATGTCATTTGTTAAATCAATTCGTCTAATTGTTCAAAAAAAATCAGGTCGTTTGGTCGATCATAAAAAAAGTTATACTGTTTTAAAGTGCGATCAATGCCGATGAAATACTTTCGTGGTTCACCGTATATTTTAATTATTTCGGGCCTTCATTTATCCGAGCTTGTTTGTCTCCCGATCAAGCCGGTTAATCGAGGTCATATGTACCGTATTATAATTAGATGTTACTATAGCACATAACAAATGGATCTTTCAAATGGTATTTATCAATGCATATAATTTTTTTTGTGCCTTCCTTTGATCACTTCCATTTCTTGTGAATGTGAAATCCCGTCAGTTTAGAGGTAATTGAAACTGATTTATTGAAAGCAATATAAAACAGATGTGGAATTTGCAGAAGGACAATGGAACATAGATAGTAGATTGCACACTTGAACGGTAAATGGCCATTAATAAAGAGTACCGGGTAAACAGGAACTGTATTTAATTAAGTGAATTAGACTCGTTAAGGGTGGAACAAGAGAGCAAGCTGGGGATCGGTGGAATTAAATGGAGCTGGTCAGGGAAGGTCGTTTGAATCAGACCAGAACTCGGATTAATTAAGATGAAATTAACAATGCCTTGCATTGCTTCCAACAACTGTTATCAGCATAGAAAAATAATTTCTTTCGTGTTAATATCGCTGACTAGAACCAAGTGAATAATGAAATTACTCTTCTTAATAGAAAAACGAAGAAAATTCCACGTGAAAATGTTACATTGTAATCGTTACTGCGCTACCGATTTGCCCCTGACGGCATGCAACCCGGCTACACCGCTGCTCCATCTCCATGTGACTGTAGTCTTCAGGCGCATTTTCTATCTGGTCTTTATAATGTTGCAGTATATACTATGAAAATACTTCGATACACACCTTTGAATGAGAAAAATATATATTTACAAGAAAAAAAATATCCATGACCTTGAAAACTCTGAAAAAAATAAAATTTGCAACGCATTCACATTGTGATACCATTTACACTGCATTAACCCTTAGCACTCCGAATTATTTATCAAATTTGTTGCCAACAAACTTACTTTAAACAATTTTGTTTACTAATTATATTAAATATAGCTATCAAACTTTGGTGTAATTTACATTTGTGGAACTTGTATTTGTTTTTAAGTAAACAATATAAACAAAGAAAGAACCAGATACATATACCCGTTTTATTTACATTATTCTTTCTCCGATTTTGAGTCACACTCGACAAAGGAGTGCAAAGGGTTAAGAACATTTGTGATCTCATCAAAAATAAAGGAGATATTTAGGTGACGACATTTAGGTGGACCCCCCTGTTTGATTGATACTTTGTGAATTTCATGAGGTACGAAACAGAAAAAGAAACAGGAGTTGCGACGTTTTTCTTGTGCACGGGGGATATTTAAAAACCAAAATTCTCATTCCTTGCGAGAAATGCCTGGCTCGCAGTAAGCGGCTAACGATCCGTGTGATTCGAGCAATTCACCCAATCGTCTAAGAAGTTTTGTGCGAGCATGGAGAGCCCGATGGCGATAACGAGGTGAAATTCGATGCACTTCGGTTCGTAGAACCGTTCGAACTAGAGGAAACTGTGTTGCTGTAAGAAACGGCGGCTGAAACGACGCGCTTATAGCCGCAACAAACGTACGGCCACTTAGCGGCGGTGATAGAAGGGAAATCGTCTCTGTGAAAGAGGCGTACACTTGTTCGCGGACTCGGTTCAGAGATGAATGATCCTCTCTCTGTGGAAAGCCGCTCCTCCCACCGCAATTGCATCTCTCGACTGCATCAAACGCAGAAGGGTTCGCGGTGCCGTTGCGGATCACGCGAACGCGGTTTCAAGTAACTCGAATCGAGGTCGCGATGCACCGTGTGCAAATACTGCAAAGGCTCCTATGCACTTTCCTGCCGGGCGGCCAAAGGACGCTCTCGAAAAGACCAAACGTCCTCGTAGAAAATGATTGTTTCGTAAAAAGCATTATTTGCTAAACCATGCAAACGTTTCCATCCGATGTCGATCACCAGACCACGAATAAAATGAAAATCTTAAGCTATGTCCACACTGAAATGCTAAGGGTACCCACAAGCAATGTTGTTTTTACCGATTGATTACATATTGCACCTGGCACCTAAACAGTTTACAAGAGATATACGGTACTTGTCATCTAATGTACAACAGCAAAACTCTCATTATATCATAGATCGATAGAGTATCAAATTCTGAGTATAAAAGTGTTGAACCTCTTATGTCCTAAACCTAATAGTTAACGAGATATTATTCAAAGAAGAAAGAAAATTGTTTCGATAATATCTCGTTAACTATCAAGTTTAGGACATATGAAGGTCAACACTATTATACTCAGAATTTGATACTCTGTCGATATTAAATAGGACATTCCATTTAAAAAACTTAATTTGACTTTGACATCCCTCCTCCCCACTATTCTAGTCCTAAAAAAATTAGACTATGTGATTGTACCCTTCATACCGAACAATTTTTGTAAACAAATTTTTTTCGTGACTTCAGTACGTCACAAGATATTTCCGTTATCAGATAAACGAAACACCCTGTATACGTATACTAATCAAAATTAACAAGTATGTAATATTCTTTTCCATAAAGATCCGCAGTCTAGTTAAAATTCCCGCGTTTTTTGTATTTTATTTTTCTCCATATTTTCTCAAAAACTTGGAGCTTGGATGCCACACAACTTGAGTGAGATCCCGAGCAGATGTCGAACATGAATTTTTCTGCCTCCTGGAACTTCCATTGAAAAAGCCTGAAAATTGGTTAAAATTAATTAATTCGAAAAATTGAAGCAGATGGGTTTGTAGAGCGAGAAAATGCAAGAGAAAATGCAAGAAACGTGGGAATATATTACACAACCCAATAGATGATTAAATGCAGTTCTCGAAGATCGATGACGAGATTACGGGTGCACGCCGGCAGCGGTGCGGCTCGACGCGGCGCGGCGTCTCGCTTTATCATAAAGTCCTTACCGTCGATCGTCTCCTATTTTTGAACAGTGCTGCGATATGGTGCAAGATTTCGCACGCATTTGCGCCGATTTCAGCCTCAGTAAAGTAAGATTCTCGATAAAATAAAGTACCTTGAGCACCCCGCAGAATTTTAAAAAATTGGTATGATTTGATTCTGATAAATGAATGTATAACATGTGTATTTGTGTATATTTGGTAACTCGTAGGACACGTCCTGGAGTCTTTTTGTCCGGAACAGATTGTTTCGGTACATTCCCGCCAATATTGTAACTTGTAACTCCCTCTGCTGCGTCATTGTAGATATGCTACTGTTTTGGCCGCGCATGCGCGAAAAATTGTGGCTTCAATCGGAACACTGCCGCGCATGCGCGTGAAATCTCACACCATATCGCACTATCGCAGCACTGTTTTTGAATCGAATTCAACTGTTTAGCTAACCAAGCTTTCGGCCTGGCAAACGCGGTCGAAGTCCCGAACGCGTCGAAGTTAACGCGTCCATGGACGAACAACGTCCCATTGTGAAATTTCTGAGTGATCCTTGAAGCAGATATCATCTTGCGTCCTCCATACCGTCCGACCCGGTTGACGATGATCGTCCCTAGAATCGAAGACTCGCTGGCCCTCCGGCTGTTCCGAAAGTTTCGTGTTCCTGATGCCTAGTTTCCTTGGACGCTTTCTTGGCTTAACATTTCGGACGGAACTGCTGATAATGAACATCCTTGGCCTAGTGAGTGAACAGCCTCCTTCGTGTCTTCTTCGTCGGATTTCCATAACCTTCTGTAACCTTTCGTTCGGCGTTCGGTCCCTAACCTTTCGGGACTCGCGTGTAGGCCTCGGCGTTCGATAAAATGAAAATGATCGAGATCCGACTATCAGGAACTGTTTCCGAATTATTGTGCGTATTTCTGCATTCAGTTATTCGGTTGGCAAGAAAGTAATTTCGGTATTTTAAGGTGAAATAAAAGCCAATCTTTCTATTCAAGCAATGAACTGATCAGTCAAATATTTTGCATTTTGTTCGATAATCTGTTGTCATCTTTCTGGTAGTGTAGGAGATTAGTCTATTTCGCTATACATAATACAGTGGGTGTACAAAGTATCCGTACACCTTTTAAAAACTAACGACTTTTCCTGAACATTTTCGGGAATCCTGTGAATTTGTTCGGGATCTCTGATACTGTACGGAATCTTTTAATATTGTTTTTTAGTCTTCATCTATGCTACAAGAGAGATGATATGCAAAAAAGATTTTCCAAAAATTATGATTTACAAGGTTACATGCATAATGGTTTTTTAAAACTTTTTCATTTGGGGCCTCAATGAAAATTTAAAATATATGATTTGTAAATCTATGTTAGTTATACACATGCTGAAAATTTCATCGAAATCGATTAACATACACACGAGCTACAAGCGGTTAAAAATTGTGAAAATCATAGTTGTACACAACTTTTGATCAGTTTCTGCTTAAAATCCACAGAATCGTACATCTTTCGATGCGTGTCGTTTTTTCCTGCGTCAACTGATTTCGATGAAATTTTCAGCATGTGTATAACTAACATAGATCTACAAAACATATATTTTAAATTTTCATTAAGGGCCGAAATAAAAAAGTTTTCAAAAATGCCTTTTTTATTTTTGCATGTAATCTTGTAAATTATAGTTTTTTGAAAATCTTTTTTGCATATCATTTCGTAAACCAATGCTTCTAATTGATTATAAAAAATGAGGTCGTTTGGTACAATTACAAAAAAGTTATTAGTTTTTAAAAGGTACGAATACTTTGTACATCCATTGTATACAATACGTTATGTGGAAGCAGGACTGGTGTGGGCGATAAATGAGAACAACGGGTACATATTGACGGTGCAGCCGTACGCAAAGAGTGCGATTTATTAGGAAGCTCCGAGCGTCACTGGAGGAGTGATCGCTCAGGTAAACTCTAGTCCTAGGACACCTTGTGCCAGCATGTTCGCTACCTGCATCCTTAGGTGCTCTGGGTTTTTCCCTGGATGAGCCGCACGCTGCCCACTCTCGACGTTCCCATATTTATTATTCGATATGTCTTACAGTAGCTTCATAATTACGCGGTCATAAAATTTGGAAATTTTCCCAAAACTTAATTTGCCGTGTTGTTGTTGTATGCGTCAAACCTTGTAATCGAATTTTAAACCTCTTCCTATATTCTAATCTTGCTGAAATTTTTTATACACGCTTGCTTCCGATGATAATAAAAGTAGAAAATAAAATATATAAAAAAAACTTCATAAAAACCACGCTTATATTAAAATGCACTAAAAAGGAGAAAATCATTTTTTTCCTGGTTCTCCATAAAATACCGAATTCAGTTAAATGATTAATAATATTTTTTCCCAAAATTTTAAGCAATTAGTTCAACATTTCTTCTGTTATAAAATTAATGTCGGAATAGATAGAAAAATTTAATATTCATGACATTAGTGACTATACAAATAAAAGCGTGTAGCGCTAAACTATATTAACGTAATCGTCGTGGGCGCTCCACGCTTTTATTTATAGTCACTAATGTCATGATGTTATTTAAATTTTGAAATAATTGCTTAAAATTTTGGGGAAAAATATTATTAATTATTTAACTGGATTCGGTATTTTAAAGAGAACCAGGAAAAAAATTTAGTTTCTCCTTCTTAGTGCATTCTAATATAAGCGTGGTTTTTAAGTTTTTTTTATACATTTTATTTCACCTTAAAATACCGAAATTACTTTCTTGACAACCCATGTATAATATTAAGCACACGTTGAAAAACTTTGTTGCTGTTTTCTGTACGAAAAACTATAAAAATGATCCAAATTATATATTTTTGTATGTATAGTTCTTGTACTCTTTGCATCGTGGAAATTTTACGAATTAAATGTATTTTGGGTACCTAATTTTTCGAATAATATTGTAATTATTGCCGAATGATGGAACCAACGCGTGTGAAAAGGCAGACGTTGCAGTTGGAGAAGAAAAGTATACAAAATTATATCGAGGCTTCGTAGACTTGACAAAAAATTAATACTAAATTGAATTATTAAATCCTACATGAACACACTGTTACCAAAATCAAGAAGATTAAAGTCATTTTGATATTGTATTGATGTATTTCGAAATTTCTTTAAGCATTTCCTATGGAAGCGTTTTCCATAATTTCGGTAATTGCAAAATAAAGAACCGGTGGCTCGACAGCGGTAGGTTAATCGTTAAAGAACCACGAAAATCGTCGCGCGGAAAAGAATAGGGAAGCTGTTAAGAGAACCGTTGCCGCGCGATAAAAATCGAATTGTTTGATTCGAAGATAAACAGCACGCTGGACTGGAGTCCCCTAAAATGGACGAACAAGCTCGAACAAATTTGGAATTTCTCCATGCCGCAAAAATCGCTGATTGTCGATACAATTGGTGAAGACACGATAAAAACTAGTCAGTCTCTCATCTCTTCATAATTCAGTGATTTATAAGCTGTAAACGAGATCGCGCGAGCTTAACAACGCTTTTGCTTGTCTATTTGCAGTACTATCATGGATCGTAATAACGCGAATCGTAATCGCCCACGTTTACACGTTCACCTACTTGTCGAACATTTATCCTATAATAACCTGGAGCAGACCTAACTTGTTGCTGCCCTGGCTGATTTTGAGCTTCTTCAAAAACGTCGTCCTTGAAGTCATCGTGATCGTAATCGGACTTCTTCTATGGTACGGGAACCCGTTCTCGTTGGTCGTCTTCCTCGAGTTCATTTTCGTGAAACTTGTTCCCCTAAGTACGTCAACTAAACTAATCATTGGACTGCGGATCTTTATGCATTTCCTTCTAACTGCGTTTCCTTCATCTTATCATTCTCGAAAACTTTCAGTTTTAGCTAGCTACAACTGGTACTCGAATTCCTGTCTGTTTCTGCAATTGCGTCAAACGGAAAAGATGAAGAAGCTGCGCCGATCCATGAAAAGCGACTCGAATCTGCTGACTAATCAGCTTTACGTGAAGATCGACGACCCGAAGTACAGAACGGGTTCCTTGACAACCCTGTTCTCGTACGACAGTTACGAAACATACAACCCTAATTTGACGCCGGGTCAGAACGCGAAGAAGCTTCTGGGAATCACAGATCAAGATGTCGTGGACGCTCGCGCCAGAGTCAAACAGACTCAGATCGATAAAAAATTGACAGAACTTGATGACGATATTAATTGCGGTGTAAAAAGCGGGAGCATGGGTTACATCATCGGCAGCAGCATTTACGAGGTAATTTATAATGTAAATATTTGGTAAACTTTATCTACCGGAAGCCTAAGGACCGAAACTTCGATTTTTGGCATTTTCTCGCCCAAATCTACTGGATTACATAGAACGAAGGCAATTTCAATGCTGTCAACATACTTTTCGCAATCGATAAAAAAGTTATCTAATTTTTTCTGTCATTATTATAAATTTATAATTGATGTCATCTTTGGTGCTACACATATATGTACTAGTTTATACTATATTAAATAATATACATAATATATATTTTCAAGTAATTCCTAAATTGTTTATTTAAAATAGAAAATATGCATTGTTAGACGTGTCAACATACTTTTCGCGGCGACTGTACGTTTCTGACACGAAATATCAAATATTATCAAATATATCATTATTAAACATTAAATATTTACTACCGTGTTAGAGCGAGCTGTTCCTTCAGCGAATCTCGCAAATATATCAGTTAGAGAATGAATTGGAGAACAAGAGTGACACGTCTGGAGACCCGAAGAACAATCCTGAAATAATCAGAGAGAGAAACAATCCAGGGGCAGACCAAAGATCTCAAGAGAACAAAGATAAAGAAGCAGCTGAAGGCCTGGAAGAAAAAAGAAATCTTGGAGAGCAGTACAAAGCTCCAGAGATAGTCGAAGTCCAAGAGAGGTTGAAAGGTTTAACTACGTTTGATGATCTGGAGAAGATCGAAGAAGAAGAAGACGTAACAAATGTAACAAGGGAAGTCCTCGCAACGAAGAAAAGGGAAGGCACAGATTTGGTAGAATCACAGAGGATGAAGCAGCGGAGAACACGTTCGCCGACCCACGAGGAGGACATCGGCGCTATAACGAGACTAGAAGTTGATCCCACTGGAGAAAGCGTGAAAAGCGTGGAGAGGAGCTCTAGTCCGGTGAAGCTGCAGGCTCTCTTGAACTGTTGCTGCACTGTGGGCGACCCTGCCTTGGAAGAATCTCACACAAACTCTGTGAAAACGACGGACGTGAGGACATCAACGCCCAGAGAACGCTCCGATGATGACAATGAAGAAACACAGGCTGAAGAAAACTCGAAGAAAGCGCTCGATAAGCCTTACACCTACACCTACAACGTCACCGATGTGAAAACTGACTTTACGATGAACAGTGGGTTCCCGCTGATGGAGAAGTTGCTGAAGAACGACCTGGAGATACTGAAGAGTATCAAAGTGGAGGAACAAACCAGCAAGAAGCGTAGGTTTGACGATGCAGCTGTCCTGAAGATTCCTAAAGACGATCGATCGAATATGTTTTTGGACGGCTATGGCAATCATCGTAACCCACCGATTGATCTACAGAACATTTCGGAGATCGTTAAGGACCTCGGTGTGTCGACGAAGACGACGTCTACTTTGAAGACTGAGGAATATGGCAGTGATCGACGACAGACTGGAATTGGAGGCGCTGAAGATGGTACGTTTGATGAATTCAATTTTTGTTTCGTGTCAAACTAATTCCACTGAAATGTAGTTGCAAATATTCGAAAACATGAATACATTTTTTTCTCATTGGCGTAACCATTTGATTCACACATTTCCAGGCACAACCCGCTTACAAAATGCTACGTGGCGTTTGGAGGAAGATATCATGAAGGTGTTCGACGGTCTCTATCAAAATGATTTTGCGAACAATTCGGAGCTCCAGTGTGCTCTTCAGCAAATGGAAAAGAAGAAATGGAATCCGTTCTGTGAGCAGACGAATCTTGAAACGTTGCTGGCGACTACGTTCCCCGAACGGAATCCCCCATCTTTAATTGACTTCTGGAGGCCTGAAGAGATGTACGCAAATGCAACTTTAACTTAAAATAGCAAACGTCAGACTGCTTCATAATAAATCGTACTTATTTTGGCATAGGTGCGACTCTTCGGAATCGACATCCCATAGATCAGTGCTCACAGAAGACAGACAGCCCCCGAAGATCGACACCGATAGACGACTTCCACCGAGACCTTTGATGGCTGAAGACATCCCGAAACCTGTAGTCGTCAGCGTGACGAAAGACGTGGGCACGCAGACGTTGTACTCCACCGCTCCAATGCACTCGAATTCCAACGAAGCAGGACATCTAATGGACGCGAAACCTCGTTCGAAGTATTATCGCAGACGGAAACGTCCTCAAGATCAAAGCGATAGTGCCTCTCACGTGGCCGGCGCGAAGCCAGGTCCCACGAAAAGGGATTACACTTTGGTTTCGAGGATGCGATCGAAGTCTCCTATGCTCTCGAAATCATCTTTGAACGACAGAATGAGGCTGAATGCGTCGAAGTCATTCGCGAACAAGAATGACTGCGAGTGCAAACTGCAGAACTTGGGAGGGAAGTGCACTCCCTCGGCGGAGTCCAGCTTCAACAAGCGAGATGAGGGGTGCAAAGTGTCCGCAAAACAGAAGGTTGACAGTCTTGCGACGTTGCCGTTGGCTCAGGCGATACGTAAACCGATACGTGAATCGAGGAGGAAGCCTCCCGTGTACCCTAAGGAGACGCACAAGGACTTAGGGTGGAGAACGCCTAGTGGTAGAATCGACTCATTGGAGTCGAAGAAGTTGGTGGATAGACAGTCGATAAACAGTTCTAGGACAAGCAGTTCTAGGACAAGCAGTTCGAGGACGAGCAGTTGGCGGAGCAGACCGAGGAGGCCAACCGAGGACCAGGCAGCTCGGGAACTGAGGGCTCTGAAGGCCTACAATGAGATAACTTTGCTGAAGGTCAAGAAAGAGCTGGATGTTCAGAAGAATGTCGGCAGTGTGATTCCGAACCGGGACATCAGAAGCTCGTACAAGAGGGTCGCTTCGAGGAACGATCTAGGCAAAGAGAATCTGTCCGCGAATACAGCGACCGAGAGAGGTTCATTTCAATCACTATTATCTCTCTGCAGGTGTAGCACGTTGACTCGTGAACAATCATCCCCAAAAAATCCCATAAAAGCAAAGTAATTTAATCATTGTAAGCAAAATTGCAGAGTCAAAGTTTGTTGGGCTTTCCTTGGACTCCTTTAGATCCCACAAATGGCAATAACGTTCGGTTAAACAAATATTTATTTTGGACAAAGATCCGCTGTGTACTAATAAGAATCTTCCTCGTCTTCAGGTTACCCGTCCAGGAGCAATAAACACCCGCTGAACGCTGCGGAAAGGTCCACCACCATGTCGAACGAGAGGTGCACCTCAAAGTCGTCGAAGGTCGTCAAGACCACCTCGAAGGAGCAGAAGAACTTCGACAGGCTGACGGTTGCGGCATTACGCCTGCAACAACTGAACGCGGACTTGACTGACATTCGCCGGATGTCAGAGGAGATTGTACCTGCCGAAACTTTCGATGTAAAGTTGGAAAGCGCGGTTACGGGACGTGACTTGGAGAGAAGCAAAGCTAAGGAAGATGTGCGAGTGTCAGCAGCATCGTCTGTTGAAGCGGTTGCTGGACGACTAGGATCTAGAATTGAGAAACCAGCTGCAAGAGACGTTGGTGAAGATGAAGCTTCGAGTATGGACGTGGAGGATCTTGAACTTGGAAACAAGGAGCTGTTGACGCTACTGCACAAGTCTGCGGAGGAAGCTGCAGCGCCCACTTTGTCCACCAGTTCTGTTGATCTTGAGGCGATGGTGACAGGTGAGAGGAAACATACTGAACTGATACACTCCGATTTTGAAGGATCTTTAGAAAAATATTCGATACGTATTTTGTTTTTTAATTTACATTTTGTTTCTAGTTTATTTACTTCATGCCTCTCCCCGTTCTTTTCAGGAAGCTCACACGAAGAACTAATTCACGATCTGCCAAGACTGGAAGAAGAAGTACTCGAAGAGACATCCGATGGCACCGCTGGAAGCATGAAAGTAGTCATGGAAGAGGTGATTGAGCAAAGTGCAAGAACTTTAGTAGATCCAAGATCAGTCAGACGAGATGAAGAAGACAATCGAGGCAACCGTCTCGTCCCAGCCAGCCTAACATGGCGCAAGCGCGACAGTAACGCTGACCTCTGGGGGGATATCGTTGACAACGTAACTCCTGCGAAGCTGCATAACTATTACTCCTCCAAGCTGATGGACTCTCTCTTGCACGATAGCAAGATGGAAGAATTCTCGACGTTCTCTGAACCGGTTGATCGGTTTAGCATGAACGTGTCTGCAATTCGAGAGGCTCCGGACCTCGGTCAGGCTCCAAGACCTTTGATTATTTGTACTGCTGCTATGGACCATGGGAATATCCCGGCCAACCTTGAAATCGAACCTGGTATCGACGAAATTGAGGATGATCAAGGATTTAGGCTCAACGAAGAGCAGTTGCGTGACATTCTCAGCTCGGTAACCGAAGTTCTAAGGAACTTGAACATCGACGAAAACGCAGAGAATCGTCTCCGGACTAAAGACACTACGCTTGAGAGGATTGTTGAGATCTTCGATGATGTGCTCGAGGATGGGTTTCAGGATATCGGAGAGATACCGAAGTTCATCAAGGAGGACATCTTCATGGACATCAAGTTCCCCATTATGATCTCAGCAGCCGCGATAAGCCCTGGTCTAAAGACTTTTAATATTTTCCCTTTGCAACTGCGTTTGGATCGGGATGCTGAGTGTGTGGAACCGATTGGATCGGAGTTTGATGCTGAGTTAGTGGAACCGATGGGACCGAATTTTGATGGTTTAACGATGATAACGGAGGAAAATGAAGAGGATGCTGAAGAGGCAGGAGCGAGAGGTGTACAAAATTCGAATTTGGACAAGTTTGCGGTAAAGTTTGTATCGAGTTGCAAATTTTTAGAGAGTACGCATGTCGACGAGTTTGAAAATGCTACGGAAGTTGAAATTGAAGAGGACTACCACTCGGTCATAGACGAGACCTTTTCTAGTTCGATGGAATGTGCTACCTTCATAGAGGTGCCGGGGTACGGTGAAGAGCTCGCCGGCAATACATTGAAGGTAGACATGAACAAAACGTATGACATCCTGAATGGATTGGATTCGAACGAAGATACCGATGAATCGAGTTTCAGAATCGAAGAGATCGATGGAAATACTGGGGGAGATAACGTATACGATAGTGGAACGGTAGACGAAGCAGGGATGTCGATCGAAACGGAGAAAGTTTGGAAAGTATATTTATTTACAGATGATCAGTGCAGAATGGTGGACGCAGGAATTGAAGAAGTTGTTGAGAAACTAAAGGAGAGTGTACAAATCGAAGTTGGAGGAAGCGTTGATGTTGGAGAGACTAAAAGCCGAGTCCAGGATGATCAAATCGGAGAGAGAGACATTGAACATGTTACCGAAGTGGCGGAAATTGAGACCGCCATGGGAAGTGAGAAGTTTGGTAAACATTTTGTTGATGAAAATACTAAAGAAGAAACGGAGATCAGAGACAGTTCTCAACCAGAGGAGACAGTGTTTCATCAAGTTGAAGAAGCGAAAGACAATAACTACAGAAATATTATAGTCGGAAGGCATGCAGATGTTGAGAGAGGCCGAAGAGTCGACAAGCATGCGCAAGAAGAAGACGTCGGGAACGAAGCTCTGGGAGAAGATGTTCACGTGGAAGAAGTCGAAGGCAGCACCAGCGATGTAGACGTTATAAACAGTACAGAAATCGATCGACCTCACACAAGCATTATTAAATTCAAAGAGAGAGATGAAAATGTTCGAGTACTGGACCCTGTTTGGGAGTCTAACAGAATTCTAGCTGAAGAGAGGGAAGACTTCGTTCATCAAATTGAGGATTCCTCGTTGGAAATAGTTCCAGAGGAAACGGAAGTCGTGGAAACGAGCGAAGGGATATCGCTGAAAACAATCTTCATGTTCTGGCTGCTGGTATTCTATTTCTACATCCGACACTTCTACCGATGGATGTGCTCTCTCACTCAGGTTTCCAGAACCACGTCCACTTTGAGGCCGTTCGATGTGCACATAGTAGTAACGTCCACGTCTAGTCTGATCGAGCACGTCGCATTGCGGAACAGAATCCAGGAAGGACTTGTCGAAGAAGATGAAGAGACGTTGGAAACATCCGTGAACTTCGAGACTGCGAACATTTCCAGAGCCATTGAGGAGCGGCTGCGAGTGGTCCTGGACTTGACAACGGAAAGATCAGTGTCCAGAAATTCAGAATTTGGGCTTGAAGAAATGGCGGAGGAGTTGAGGAGAGAGACCGTAGACCTGGGTCTGAGTTCCAGCCAATACCTCGCGGAAGAGACAACGTCTGAGGAGCCTGAGGAGATGAACATATCGTCTGAGCTGAGAGAGCAGGAAGTAATCCAGGCAACCAACTTACAAGAACTGTCGTCTAAGAATGATAATGATCAGCTGGACGTTCCGGACGCTACAGTGAAAATCGACACAGACATCGAAGAAGTTCAGGACGCCATTAGAAACCAGGAGATGAGTTCGTCGATCGATGACGACAAGGTGGAAAGCTCTTCGGGAGAAGGACCTTCGGCGATGGATAAAGTCAGCGAGTCCGTCGAGATAACTAGAGAGGAAAACTCTTCCCCTGTCCAGTTCGAGACTACTTTGGAGGACATGGACAGCTTCCATTCGCTTTACACGAGACCATCCGTCACGACAAACACGGTCTCGTACACTGATCTCGACGGCGACAACATGGAAGAATTTTCCATTGCTTCGAACACGTCCGACGAACCGGTTCAAACATGAGCTCCATTCAGATTCCGTAATTTTGGGTTGCTTTTCGTATTAATACTTATCTACGTTTACAACTCGAATAGATTTTTTCCTTGTGTTGTAAAATGAACTTCGTTGAGAATATATTTTTCTTTCATCTTGTAACGATTGTGTGAAATCGATCTGTTTAGTGGTTTCACGTTCGAATAGGATTTTTCTTTTCAGATTTGTAATCTCTGCGACAAAATGTGTTCTTATATATGTAGGTTGGACGTCGGTTGAAAGTTTATTATCTTGTATGTACGTATAGTTTATGCTCATGTTATGAATAAAACAGTTGGGTTACTTAGTCGTTTTATGCATCCGTTTGTGCATGCTCAATTCTATTTGTTTGCGTTCGATGTTAATCTCGTTGTAAGACCGAAATGTACAAAGTTAGTCGTTTGATTTCATTTATTTCCCTCCGTTCTATGTTACAAATACACAAGCACAACGCAATTATAGTATTTACTCGTTCTCTGCGTTCGAAAATATATTTGTTTGAGAAACACCATTTCTTTTCAGTTCATTCGCTTCCACTTTACCCTATTTTCGTTATATCCAAACACGATTCGCGATTATGTGTACAACCGATGACACTGGGAAATACTTTCACCTCGTGTTACTTTATAACAGAATAATTCATCGGATAGGACGGCTTTCAAGTTACATTTGGTTAACAATAAGCTTTCGCCTGTTGCATAATTTTCTCAGCTCTACATGATTCTTGTGAACATGACTTTGTCAGCTCGCGGGATACCCGACCGAATAATTAAAGAACTGTTTAATTCAGTGGGGAATTTCAATGATTTCTTCCGAGATTATTATGCAGAAAAAGCCTATTGACAATTGTAGTAAAGATAGATTCTTTTTTTAAATTTCTTCTCTTACAGAAAGACGCGAATAGATTTCTATTCTAATTCTTTTAGTCTCTAGTATATGAATCGTCAGAAACTCGCGAAACAATGTAAAACCAGCCTCTTACTTCTAGCGGCAGTGAATTTCTTAACTAAAAGGAACATTTCTTCCATGCAAAATGCTTCGTTGATCTGACAGTGTAAATATCTTGGGGGAAACATCGGCCCGAAACTTTCATCTGTAACCCACACATTCTGAAACGTGTCCCCTGCTTTGTACAAGCATAGTTTCCTCTTTATTCCAAAGCCACTGACATTTTGGCGCGGATCTTTATGCATTTGTAATATATATGTGTATGTTTAAGGAAGAAGAATTTATTTCCCTCGCACTCCCAACACTCCTAGCAAGTTTCATCGTAGCCGTGATCAGCCCCAGGCACGATGTAACTCGGATCACAAACTGTATCCTTGACAGCCTCTTTGACATTCGCTTTGAACACCCTGTAATTGACCTTGCTGTTATCGATACTGCCATACAGATACATGGCCAACCTATTCGACAGTACCCAGACGCTCTGTTCGTACTCATGATCGACCTTGATGTCGTTCGGGAAAACGAGGGACAGATTACTGGTGCCGATGACGCCGAGATTTTGAGGTATGTACTCTTTCCTGGTGTCCCAACACCAGACGGAGTCCCTGGTGACCATGTTGAAGAACATCACCCCGTTCCTGTCGACCACGGACCCTGAAGCGTGACCGTAGTCCTTGGCCCTGGGTCTGCCGATGGGCATGAAGAAGTCGGAGCTCGCGTCAGCGGTCCTTTTGTCCCTGAAGACGGAGGTGGACACGGCGAATTCACGGAAACTGGACATCGGATGGAAGAACAGGGTCCGGTCATCGTGGATGTCAACTGGACTCAAAGCGATCCCGAAGATCCCATCCGTCCACTGGAACTTCACACCGTGAATATCGTATTTCGATGCTAGGGGATCAGGGAAGAACAGGTGATGCTGGACACGGAAGGACGAGTCCTTCAGGAAGTCGTAGACCACCAGCCCGTATCTGAAGACGTCGGATGCGTAAGCCACCGCAGTCTCACAGTCCTCGTTCCTGATGTCCACGACAATGTTCGCGTACAGGGAGTCCTGTTTCACCTGGTCCTCCGGCACGGTGTATTTCCTGATCAGCGTGTCCGTGATCAGGTCGAAGAGGAAGATCGCTGGAGGACAGGTCTGCTTGCCACCTGTCGCTATCTCCGTTTTCCCGGAGTCCAGCACCCACAGGCGGTCGCACTCGTCCACCTGAACCCTGAAGACCGAGGTCAGACCGTCGCAGTTGCCTGGAAGAAGATGCTCTGTTTCTATTGTTCTCTTAAACTCTTCTGAAATTATTTTTAACCGACTTCGAAAAAGGAGGAGGACTTTTTCTTTCGCTTTTTCTCGCTTTGTTTTCTATGTATGTTCACCGATTACGCCGAGATGGATGGACCAATCGGAATGAAACCTTTTGTATCTTGTAGAGTATGTCCCCCGATTGGTCCCTTGAAAACAAATTTTGCATTTTTTCATTCTTTGCGGTGTTTACTGCAAATAATCGATAAGACCAAAAAAACATCCTACGGTGTTCTACAAATTCTGCTCGTTCCACTAAAAAGTGTGAAATCAAAAAATTTTATAAAAAAAATTAAACCGATCTTCGAAAAAACGCACTAAAAAGTATGAAATAATTTCCATTTAATTTATGTGAATACACACGAACTTAAATACAATACAATCTTTTCGGAGGCGGCGCAAAATTGAAAATTTTCCAAATGACAGATGTTGCTGATTACGATTTCATTGGAATATGATGAACTTGGAAATCAGTAGGTGGGAAGAGAAGATACATTAATATGTGAAAGCATGTAGATGATTTCCAAGTTCATCATATTCCAATCAAATCATAATTGGCAACATCTGTCATTTGGAAAATTTTCAATTTTGCGCCGCCTCCGAAAAGATTGTATTGTATTTAAGTTCGTGTGTATTCAGATAAATTAAATGGAAATTATTTCATACTTTTTAGTGCATTTTTTATGCTTTACATTTTGCATATTTGTATGCATAAATGTGTAAAAGTCCAAAGACGATTTAGCTAAGGAAGAGAACATTTCAAAAATTGCTAAAATAAAGATGTTAAGGGTGCGGGATGCGCCTTCTCATTTCTCGGTAATGCAATGATGCGGGTTTTCAGTGGTTACAAGCGCTAGATCAATCTAGAAAAGATCAATCTAGGCCGCAATCGCCCTCAAATGTTCTATTTTCACGTTTACGAGGCGTAATTTGCATTAAGGACGGTACAGCTTGCTCAGGAAAGCACCGGTCACCAATGCTTAAGGGTAGGGAGCCCGGTCACGGAAATTCGGGCCGGATTTCTCAACGGAATTTATTTTTCTGTTTTTTGTACCGCGCACAGCAGGCAGCCCTGACCCTCGTCGAGAGAGATGTCGGTGCCAGGAAAGGCCTGGCGAAAAATAAATTCCGTTGAGAAATCCGGCCCGAATTTCCGTGACCGGGCTCCCTATCCTTAAGCATTGGTGACCGGTGCTTTCCTGAGCAAGCTGTACCGTCCTTTATTCGGCAGCATGAGCTGTCGCAGCTTTATGCTTCCGAATAATGCAAGTTACGCATCGTAAACGTAAAAATAGGACTTTTGAGGGCGATTGCGGCCTAGATTGATCTTTTATCTAGCGCTTTTGATTACTGAAAAACCCCATCTTTGCATTATTAAGAAATGAGAAGGCGCATCCCTCACCCTTGACATTCTGGAAACAAGTCTACCCCAAAGAAGAAAATTAAAGGAATTACAGTAATCGCTCCTTCGTTGTCCAAAATCAAGGGCACGATCGTTGTCCAGTGCCTACCCATTCCACTGCCTGTCAACGCCGAGTCGCTCCGTAGGCGGCGTCGATTGATGTCGGCTCGGGTATATCGGTGTGAACACCACAACATTGACTCGAGTAAACCGAATTTTCAAACTTCTTAATTTTCATTATTTCTTTATGGGACTTTCACTAACTTATTTCTAGCATTTCTCTGATTAAAATGACACCAAACACGATATAGTTTCAACTGTATTTAGTGGTTTAATCGACGGTCAAAGTTTCGAAGGCAACGAGCAACAGCAACAATGTGGGCCTTTAAACTGTGCCGGCGACGGCGATACGCTTCGGTCACCCGATCCGTATCTCATTCTGTCCTTCTCTATGTTCGGCTTCCTATTGAAGTCGCTCGGCGCGATATCGAGACGCAGTCATAAATCAAAAATAGTGTCCGGGCACGCTCGTTGTCCGCTCAGCCCCCCGGCCTTTGGACAACGAAGGAGCTTTTACTGTATCTGCATGTATATAATGCATTTTCTCTATTACGACAACACAGCAAAGAGGTTTTACTGCTGGTGAACGGTTGGCATGACAAAGCACATCTGAGCGGAGACTAAGCGGGACAAAAAGAAAGGCATAGAAATCTGCGTAAACGAATCTGCGGCAAAAAGGAATCGTTCTATTTACAATAGAAAGTGTAATTGACCCTCGCGTTTTCTAACGGATAGAATTTACGTAAAGCCTGTTGACGTTACATTATCTCTTGAAGCGACAGGTTGTTTGCGGGACATTTTATTTTCATCTACTGTAACGTTCTTTACGGCACAAATGAACTAGAAGTACTATTTCTTTTTTGTCAGAAATTCGTAAATGGGTTGCAGAAGGTGTATAATGTTGAGAAAATTGTATAGCAACCTGGTTGATGCCAACTCCAGTCAGGGTAAGGCCTCAGCTTCGGGCTTTTCGTCTTCGAATGTCTAGGCACCGTGGCTAACGTAACTGGGATGCCATCCTTCCACTTTGGAAGTGTGATGAACACCTTCTCTCTCCAGACATCGAGACCGAGAGGTAAATTGTTCTCCGCTATGAAGTCTCCGTCGTAAATGGCTGCATCCCTGGCCTCGACGCTGTCGTATGTTAAATCGACAGTGGACCAGGCGTAGACCTGCGAAAATCACGATCTTCATTAAAATGATTAAAGTGAAGAGAACATTTCGATTTGGCTCCTCTTTCTTGTAATGTCAGAAAATTTTCTACCTCCATCGAATTATAGAAATAATCCAAAGACACAATCTGCTATAACATCTCACATAAGTTTCTAACTTACAAGTGTATTGCAAACAAGTTTTAGCAATTAACCTTTTAGTTCTAACAACACTTCATATCACTATAAAATAAAATATGAAACCGTCGCTCTAATTATAATGTCCCTATGAATAAAAGATATGCTTAGATGTTGCATAAGATTGACTGTGGATTTTTATGCATAGTAAAAATGTTCAGTAGCGATTGTGAACAGCAGGAGTTAAATAAAAATTCATTTCATCCCCTAATAGTTTTTCACAACCGAAAACGACGTAACACTATCTTTAGATCTTTGTAATTTTTCATTGTTTTATATTTCACCTAGCCAGTTTCTTCGTAAATGCATAAAAATCCGCAGTCTAGTAACAACATATTGGGTTGGAACGAAAATTCGTAGCGTTTGTAAATTAAAATCGAAAGCTAAAATACAGATATTTATTCACAGATTTATTCAATAACGTATTTTCCATTCTGTTCTATTTTTTTCCATTTTCGAGGTAACTTCTCGTGTTATCGAATAAACATATGGATAAATACCTTAATTTTATATTGGATTCTTAACCCTTCGCTGCATAGTGTATCATATCTGATATAGTTAACAAATCTGGTATATAGGAAACTAAGAATATGTTTTCTTACTATTCTACACATTTTATCTCATTTGATAAAATCTTGTTTTAATTTTTTTACAATATTTTTCCCTTAACTCTTTGGGTCTATCGGAACATATGTGCCCCACCCTTGTATTACGTGTGCCTAATGGGAAAAAAAATCCCGTTTTCCATTGTACACGAATATACCAGTCTTAGAATGCACAAAAATAAATCAGACTCATCAGACTCCAAAGGGTTAAATAAAAGACAAAAACTGACCTTCTCTCAATTTTTTTATCCCAATCAAAAAAATCATGTAGTGAAGGGTTAATTTGAAAACGTTACGAACTTTCATTCCAACCGAATACAAGAATCATCTTACTAGTTCCATGGCAGGACCGACGTAATCGTCTTCCACGTGATCTCGACCCGGGTCGTAATTAAACCCGTGCGTCTCGAGCTGGTTCACTGAATAAGGATCCGTCTTAAATATATTCAGATTCCTTCCGGATGGCCTCGGGTGAACTCTACTTCTGTCGAAGGCCCGAGAAAAATAGTTGCTCGAATCCGGCGTCGAACCGTACAGGTGATTATTGTACTCCGGAGTCGTGGGTAGCAATCTATCCACCGAATTTTCCAAGGTCGATGCACCTTCCCCATGGCCGGGGCAATTTATGTGTCCGGGAAGCTCGTCGTGGCTCGAGATCAGAGTCTTGTAGTTTCTTAGAGACTGGGCAGTATTCAGACAAAAATACATATAGAAACATTTAACAGACTTTAACAGAGCACGTCAAATTTCAAGTTGAAGTGAGGTCACTTTACGGCTGCCATTTTGTAAAAGAAGAAGAATGAAAAATATGTTCGCACTGTTTAGTGTGTAGATAATACAAGTCACAATAAAAAATCTTTCATTTGAAATGTATATGTATATGTAATCTACAGACTCCTTTGTCGAGTGTGACTCGACATCAGAGAAAGAAAAATGTAAATGAAACGGGTTTTTAAAACACGCCGATTTTAATGAAATTTTGGTATGATATAAAACTGAAAAAAATATTTGACACGTATTTTTTTATAGCGGTCGACATTCATGTTAAGGGGGTGAAAATAGCTCTCAAAGTTGGGGTGAAAAATCGATTTTCTTGAATATCTCCGAGAGTATTAGCCCTAGAATTCTAGGCCTTCAAAGACGCACAAATTGGATTTTGAAATTTTCGTCTAGGCCTAATACTCTCGGAGATATTCAAGAAAATCGATATACACCTTGGCTAGTAAACTAATCCTTCTAACGTCTCAAAAAAAAACTCAAGCTGTTGGGTCTAATTTTGAAAAAGTTAATCGTTCTTAAAATGCGTACGAATACTTTGTGTACTAACACCGACTGTATATTCAGTTAAAAATCATTGGAAAAGAATTATTTTTTAAAATATCCGGTTCAAATTTCATTGCAATATCTATTCAAACATGTCGCGTGCTTCTTCAATCGGCCCCAGTGTGCGCCGTGTCGGTCGTCGAGCGTGTTTACCGCTTGATGTGGGGATAAATTTTGACAGTTACGGATGAGACATCTAGGACAGTTACGGAGATTATACTGTATTCTAAGGAAAAAGTTGCTGAAAATATCGATTTCTACGTCATCGCAATCTCTAGGACAAGCTCTGCAGTTTCAGCCGAGGAGATAGCGGCGGACGCGTAAAGTGTAGCTGCCGTGAAGCGCCACTGTAAATTTAACCGTGCGCTACTGTGTTACGACAGGAAGCTGATCTTCATCGGCGTGTTGCGTAAGGGAAAAGCGATCCGTACCGAGCGGAACCCCGGAGACACACTCCTCTGGCCTGTTGTTTCAAGATCGCGTGAAAGCGCGTTGCTTCCAGGTGTAGAGGCGAGCTGCTGCACGCCGAGAAGGCACATCGACATCAGCCACGGCAGCACGTTCGCCATACCTGAAAAGAAAGGAGATTCCGATGCGTGTGCGATACGTAGGAGTGATTCCGGCGCGATCGACGGCCTTCGCTGACCGATTTCTCAATCGAAGTTCAACAGCGCGACCCGGTTGCGATCCACGTGCCCCGCAGCGACGGCGAATTCGCTAAGCGACTTGTGCAACCGCTATTGAATAATATTTCGAACACCTCCGGCGAGATTGTCCATCAACTGACGAATCAATTCACAGCCTGTTTGCTGCTCCTCGTTGGGACTGAAATTTCGAACTTTCAATCTGAAATGTTAGATCAGTCCGTTGAGCATGTACTACGTAGCGTGGAACTATAGGTATTTATTAATTTTTAATTTTACGGTATGTATTAGTGGTGTGCGAGGCCGGGTCGGGACGGGAACGAGAACGATTTTCGGGATCAGGACGGAATCTTGAAACTTTAGGGATTCCTAAGAATGTTCGGGTTTCTCGAAAATGTTCGGGATTTCTTACTAAAAAAACAATGTTAAAAGATTCCGTACAGTATCAGAAATCCCGAAGATTCACGAGACCCAATATTAAAGCTTGTTTTCTCATTTTTAATTTCTTAAGAAACTGTAAACTACGAATTTAATTTGATTTAATGTAAACTATATATGTATGAGTATGTGTATTCTGTAATTTACTTCAGTGCAGCAGAAATAGATCTCAGTTGAGATCTGAAATGTTTAAAATAAAAAAAAAACCCGAACACCCCCGGGAATCTCGAATATTCTCGGGAAACCCATCGGGTTTCAGGATTTCCCGGGATCTCGTACACCACTAGTATTTGTTAGTATTTATTAGTGGTATGCGAGATGCCGGGAAGTCCCGAAAACCCAATGCTTGGGACGGAATTCTGAAAATGTCCGGGTTTCCCGAGAATATTCGGGATTCCCGGGAGTGTTCGGGTTTCTCGTGAATCTTCGGGATTTCTGATACTGTACGGAATCATTTAATATTGTTTTTGAGTAAGAAATCCCGAACATTCTCAGGAATCCCGAAAGTTTCAAGATCCCGTCCCGATCTCGAAAATCGTTCTCCTTTCCGCCCCGACCCGGTCTCGCACACCGCTAGTATTTATTAATCTAAAATCTAACATCTAAATATTTATCGTTGATTATACCGAGTCCATTGAGACAAAATAAAAATTTCCTTGAGCTTCTGCAAGTTGTTTACGAGAGGCTCCTAACATAACAAATTGCTGGATGCATAATCGGCTGCAGATGTTCATTCGATTTGCAATAAATTTTCGATGTTGCGGAGGAGCCCATGAAAGTCACTGGAGCGAGAGAATGGCGGGCGCGACACGCGATTGGAATGGTGTACCATACTTGGCGATATCGTGACACGATTCTACAATTATCGTTACTTTCCTATCGATGCGCTTCTGCCTGTGCTCTTTCTTGTTCGAGATGCAGCTCGTATAATACACCACTGAAGACCATGATCGGACATTTATTTTAAAAGGATATCAGCTACCATTACGCTATCTTGGGGACATTGATTACATTTTCCTTTGTCATCCAAACACTGTGAAGGAACATTTAAAGCATTGACGGAGTCAGTCAAATTATTGTTTTCATTGTAGTCTGATTTTAATTTGCCGATTCATTTATTTTTATCTAGAATTACTTGACCATTTAGAAGATGGAATAACCCTTTATTTTTTAAAATTTATTGTCTACATAAATTCTAGTCTGAAATGGTCTAGTGACTTTTCAGCCAGTCTGTAGAAGCGAATTATCAAAATTAGATATTCGCTTTTTGAAATTCAATGACAATTTTGGAAGTTATACTCTAGAGTCAGAATTTTCAAGCGACACGGACAGTAAATCATTTAACACTAAACATACCGAGGCTTAAAAGTGACTGGTACATGTTCCCTTATAAAAATGGCAAGATTGATTTTATTCAGACTTTGTGCGGCTCCTATTATAATACTCGTGCTCTACAAAAGATATTTATATAATCAATTCTCAATTAATAAAGATATTACAAAAGAAAATAACTTTCTATTTCACTCCGGTTTGTTGCAATTCAGGTAGAAAATTTTTATTTTGCATAAAGATCCGCAGTCTAATGATGATGGTAGGTTTAGTGTTAAAAATGGCTGAAAAATTGCAAGCAATTTTGATGCCACGAATTCTTCCAGTTAAGGGAGTATTCTCCTTTCCAGAATTAAAAGGGTGCGGGTTGCGCCTTCTCATTTCTCGATATATAAAGATGAGCTTTTTCAATAGCCAAAACCGCTAGATAAAAGATCACTCTAGACCGCTATCTCCCTAAAAAGTCCTATTTTTACGTTTACGAGGCGTGATTTGCATTATTCAGCAGCATGTACCTGTCGCAGCTTTATGAAAATAGCTACATGTGCAACTTTATAATAACTACAAATTACGGCTCGTAAACATAAAAGTAGGACTTTTGAGGGAGACAGTGGTCTAGATTAACCTTTTATCTAGCGCTTTTGATTACTGAAAACCCCCATCTTTGCATTATTGAGAAATGAGAAGGCGTATGCCGCACCCTTGCAATCCTGGAAAGGAGAACACCCGTTTATTCGTTTATACCCGAAAGCGGAAGTCGATTAACGAAATCGTTTCGGCGATTCTATACGTGCAGAAGCAAATTGCTACCGGGGACGAGCGTGTTGAAAATTCAATTAAGCGGTAATCTCTACGGCGGCTTGCATAATTCTCTGCTCGAGAAATGGTAATAACGTTTAATTAACGCGCACATGGCGAGAGATGTAACGCGGGAAGATATGCAGTGAATTCTAAAGGAAAGCGAACGCATCGACGAGCTCGAGATCGAAACTGCGGTATAACGACTTTCAAGGTGACGAGCCTCGTGATTACTTTCGCCCGAGATATCTGAGAAAAGTCGCCTCGAACGAGCACAAGCCTACAATTACTATTCAAAGTCGATCATCCATTTCCATCGTCGACAATTACGAACAATCCCCTATTGTTTACGCAGATTAAATTACGTGATTGCGTATCGTTACTTCGCATTACGCGCCATTAGAGATCATCTATTTCGGTGAAAAACGGGAACAATGCGGGTTGAAATCAAGATTTAGCATCAGGACTTGTCTGTGCTAATTTCAAATAAAAATAAAATGAAACATCTGTAATGATTAATTAACGCCAACGGTACCGAGCAAAACTGTGACTGGCATAATTCATAAAAATTACAGCACTGAATTTATTTAGATAACAATGTGTGCACAGATGAAGAAATTTCACACGTTTATGGTAAAAATGAACAGACAAATTGTTGTACTATTTTCAAGTTATTAACATTGGGTTCACGGGAGCCATTAAAATGGCAACTTCTGATATTCGTAATCTACGATTATTGAGATTGCAAAAATGTATCCAAAAATTTATTTTTCTTTGGCTGCAATGACATGTCACAAAAAAATGTCTAAAAAGGATGCATTATAGTTATTTTTATAAAGCGATGTATGTACACTAGTCGCATTTAGCGCGGTCCGTAAACCTCTAGTGTTAAAATGATTAAAAAATAAAATTTTCAGAAAAACCGGCTGTCGAATTATTGCACGACGAGAAAAATTGAAGATGATCGTTTGAATGGTGATTGCAAAATACCCGAAAGCTTCGTGCGATTACCTGTAGGAGATTCCGTAGGCGGGTAAATGTGTTCCTCAAGGTGACCCACTGACTCTTGGCTCCCCGGAGAGGTTGTTCACATTGGTGGAAAGCGGAGAGAAGAAGAAGAAAAGGAGAAGAAATTTCGACGAGAAACAGAAACGGGAAGACGAGGCTCACTGGCTGTCAGGGTAGGCCACGAGGAACACGCGTTAACTAACGATGACGGTCAAATAGAGATGTTCGGCTCGGGATGAGACCGTGGATGTTACCCGACTGCCATATTCACTATCCGGGTCATAAGTGTGTCTAGGTGTACTACGAAAGGAGAGAATGGCGAATCCCTTCTCTCGGAGAAGATTTTCCCTCTCGTCCGTGTTACGAGGCTGCGGTATAGGTCATTGGCGGCTGGCTTATGGGAGCTCGTCTCGTGCTCGCGAAATCGCGGAAAAGGGAGCCGCCTACTATCCGAACACCCGAGCAGAGCAGAAGAATAATGTAGAGCAGAACGAGTACAGAAAATGTCCGAAAACTCGAACAAAATCGCTTGAATGCTTTTAAGAAAGTCCTTCATTGCTTGGGAGGCTTAAAACTCTAAGATCAGACGATTCCGCAAATCTTGAGGTATCAGAGAGGCTTATTTTTCGGAAATAGAATAACAACGGCGATCGAAGAATTATTCGTCGTGTAATAATGTCGAAAAAATGAGAAAAAATCGCTTTTAACCCATTGCACTCCGAATTATTTTTCAATTTTGTTACCAACAATTCCATACTATTTTAAGGGTTTCTTCAAAAAGTGTTTACTTCAAAGGACAGTCCCCTGACTGCTACTTATTTTAAACAATTTTGTTTACTAATTATATTAAATATAGCTCTGAAACTTTGTTGCAATCTATATTTGTGGAACTTATATTTGTTTTTAACTAAAAAATACGATTTAAATAAATATAAAGGAAGAACCAAATACACATAAAAACACGTTTCATTTACATTTTTCTTTCTCCGATATCGAGTCACACTCGACAAAGGAGTGCAAAGGGTTAAAAAGATGGATCATCGACGCAAAGACTTGAAGAAACGGAAAAGTTAATGTACTAAAAATGGGAAAGCAAAGTTTTGAAAAACGTTGGCAACCGCAGAGAAATAAAAAAGGTGTTAAAAACTTGAAAAACAGAAGACACTGTGCAAACCAAGTCGAAGAACGGGAGGATAACAAAGAACGTTGAAAAGCTCGGAAAGAACCGTTTCAAAAAAGGTAAAAATGCGGCGATTTTGCAAGACTTTAAGATTATTTACGCGAGGTAGAATGGTAATCGGTGGCAGCGGACAGATTTGCGCGTTCGAGGAGTCATAAAATTATCTGTTTCGCAATTTTATCGACTGAAATAGACGTTGGAATAAGCAAACAAATAAGAAATCTGGAGACACTGTGGGCTTTGGCGAAAAAAAGAAAGGAAAGTGAAAGATTAAGATATTGCAAAGATTATGGTACAGGTAGAATGGAAGCAGAAGAGTCTTCCGATGTTTCGCAAAGTCGATGACATTTCAGAGTGTACCGTTAGCGAGGTTAATTATCGGCAGTCCAAAGGACATACCTTTTGCTTAGCACGTTCCAAGATATTGTCAATACACCATCCTTCCACCTTTTATTTTACTTTGATTATGGTTCAGAAAATCGTGAGCGAGTAATTGTTTTATAATATTCCTTTTCAACACTAGATATAAAGGGAAATGATGCAGTACGTTTGAGTTACACTAAGTACGAAAATATCCCGACACAGACGCGCAGGGCTACTATTTTTTCGTGCCTCAAGAACCATAAAAAAATAAGTTTTGTAATTGGATAGGAGTGGTTCACTTAGGCAGATATGCGCTAACCATATTAGACTACGCGGCATGTTTATTTACACTTTGCACTGCTCCGTCCAGTTAAAACCAAGAATTTACTATACAAGATTACTGTACTCGATAAATGTTAACAAAGTGAGAATACTACAAGCTCAAGGACTCGGTTTAAAAACGCGAATCTTATCAAAGAATCCAGTTCACTGCTGACTAGCTTCATGGGAGCTAGATTAGAAAGAGCAGATTGAAATAGATTAATAACCCGTTATTACCTCGGATCGCGTTGATGTTAACAGAGAGGTGAGCGTTCTGCTATAATGTGCAGGCAGTCCGAATAAATGACACAATTAGCCGGCGGTAATTAGACGCGTGTTAGACACGGTTGCAAATCATTTTCTTTACAAACAGTCGGTTAAGTAACCGTATAATTACAGTCGGAGCGGCAACATTCTGGTCCCGTTTTCTCACAATATTTACACTGAATCCCGCTTCACGGAGAAGACGATGCGGCAGGCGATATTTAGAGCGGGTTTCAGGCAATCGTTCGCTCGTTCGGTTCTCGCCGCGTTGCGAAACAGGGAATCCGTTCGGCCGAATGCATCGGCGCATCGTTACGCCAGCATTAATCTCGTGAGAATCATTCGGTTGCTTTGATCCGCGGCGATAGAGCCGACCGCGGAAAGCGGGCACCAGAAGAAAACGAAAGAGAGGCTGAAGACTGAAGATACCAATGGAAATTCCGCGATAATCGCGCCACCTTTTACGGTGAAAGCTTTTCGCGCCAGTCCTCGCGATTGTTCGTCAGAAAAGTGTGAGCAATTTGCCCCATTGTCATCCACGCGTGATTTTTTCCTCCTTCGGAATTACTACTATAATTACAGCGGTATTCCTGGAAGAATCAGTGGGAAGCAGAGTACGGAACCGTATGCTAATGCAGATTTCACGAATTTCGAAAAATTGCAATCGAGTTTGTTGAAACTTCGTTAGTTCACCTTCTACTCTCCTGAATTGAATAATTAATGTTCCTGAAAACAATCTCGACGATCAAGTGTTGACCTTTCTAAAAGTGTAAATATTCCCCGATATTTTTAAGCATACAATTTAAGAATAAATAATTCGAATGTTTTCTAATGAAATTAAACAAACTTGATATTCTGCAATTATCGAACAATGCAATTCTCTTCGTGAATAAACTTACAATTAGCAATTTTTTAGAATTATTTATTTTCGAATTTTCAAATTGCACGTTTCACACTAAATTCGAATGTTGGTGTACTAGAGCAGTTTGACTAGTTACATTTTTATACAAAATAGTTTATTCTTTGATTATAAACGCTTGGAATGTATTGATGGTGGCACATACGTTTTCTGATTCTTGTTTACGTGTTGCAAAGTTTAAAAAGTTTGAGAACCCCTGAAAATTTGCCTACGAAAACGCGAGTGTGCACAAAGTTTCGCAGTGTGCTTACGACAGCAGACGTTTAGAAAGTACGTTTGCTACGCGTGTGTAACACCAATATCGATAGATTGGTCGATAACGTTTTAATAACAACATGTAGCACGTGCCGATGCTGAGCCACGAAATCCAAGAGAACTATGTGCGTTGCGTAACGCCAAATTGCTATACTTCTTGCAGCTCCGAAGAAACAGAAAAATGTTTCGGACAATGCCGCACGCGCGCGCGTACTTTTGCGGAAAACAATTTTCTTTACGGCATCACGGCCAGCCATAATCATATTTTTACGAGGACGCACTGACTGGTCGCCGCCATTGTTTTTACACTGCAAAGACTGTTTTAATTTTACCATTGTGAAACGGTACGCAGTCGTTTCCGGCCTCATACGCATTCCCAATGCGGAATTTATGGTTGTAAATAACATTCAAATTTTCTGACAACGATAGTCTTCCTGCCGCTGTTTCGTAGTTCATAAAATTAACATAATAGTTCATTATGCTTGTATAACTGACTTACTTGTGCTGGATAGACCCCGGTGTTTTAGCATCTTCCGCTGCAGGCAGTCATGGTTGTACCTCAGAGTATCGGCATCGTTCCAATTGTAGACGAACGAATGACTCGGCGACAGGTAGTAATAGCCATTCGATCGTTTCGGGAATTTCATCGACGTCCATTGGTTCATCCGCTGACCATACACTCCGACTTCCGGTTCGAAACTCCTCCTTTTCTTAACCGTCATGGCATCTCTGCGAAAATGAGAATAATTCTTCAATGATTTTCTTCTCACTCCTTGAATATTATTTAAAGGACACTGCAAATGGTTTTATTTTATTCTCTAAATATTCCTGTTCAATAAAACTTTATAGTTATCTATGTATTATGCATAGTTCTATTTAAACAGTCAATTAAATTGATTACTGAATCATAAAAATGTTCTTATCGTTCATCCCTCTTTTACAATCTATTATGCGTAGTACTATTCAAACAGCCAATAAATTTTATTACTGAACAATAAAAATCTTCTTATCTTTCATCCCTCTTTTACAATCTATTATGCATACTACAATTCGAACAGTTATGCTCAAATTACATGACATAGAACGTAATAAAATTTATTACTGAACCATAAAAATGTTCTTATCTTTCATCCCTCTTTTACAATCAATGGAATTCGTCAAAATATAAGAAATTAATTCAACGCCTATTATAAACCATCTAATTTATTTATTTATTTATTTATGGTTTATTTCAATGTGGTCACATTAACAGCCAGGTCACTAGCGACCACATGGTTTACATCAAATATATCTTATATATTATTAAAACCATTTAATAAGCAGAGTCCACAAAAATTGTAATAAATTTCAATCCGAGATTTATAATCAATGAGTAGCGAATAAAAATAGAACAAATGAGTTTGACGCATCTGTTGTAATGTACGAAGCAAACAAATAGATTAATGCTCGAAAAATAATTGTGCAACCATTCGACTTGGCATCGCAGCGAAGATGGCAAAAAAGGTTCTCTCTTCGTTCCAGTTCCCCGAAAGTAGACCATAAACGTCGAATCATTAGGCGAATAAACGGCAGAAAATTCTCCGAAAGGCAAGAATGTCGAATCCGAGTGACGAATGTGACGAATGTGACGAGTCAACGCGTCTTCCCTGATTAACAGGTTACGGGACGCAATCGGGTCTTCGAGAAAGTGTCGTGGAAAAACGTTGCGACGTAACTAATTATGCCGCGCTGCCATTCAAGGTGTAATTTCATAACATTGCTACAGTAACCGGAGTAGAATTTGCCCGATTAAGGAAACCGTGGATCCGGCGGTGTATCGAGGGCTTGAACTCGTCCACCGATGATATAATCGCGGCTAGAGCCAAATTCGATTGGAAAAAGCGATCAGGAAGCGAGCGATTGACTCGCCTACAAGCGAGTGCTAGTCAACAATTGCTTCGACACCGCAACCTGAATGTGTATGCCAAAATGGGCGTCTTATATAATTACCAAGTCTTTGAGAAGCGTAACGACTTATACGTTTGCAAAATGAGTTGCGTAAAATTCAGAATTTACTTTGTTAAACTGCTTGTCAAAGATACGACTAAAGTTAAATCTTTGAAATTTAATTTTTTTACATTAGTTTATTTAAGGTTGCATTAACAGCTTTGGTTGTCAGCGAACATCTTTATTTTTAGAAGTAGGAACAATCTAGTCATTTGTTTGATGATTAACGAATTTGGATCTGAACTTGGATGTTTAAACATCATTATCATAGATATCAGTAGACTGTCTTTTCGTTTTATTTCCCTTCATAAATTGTTATTCTACAAGATAAACATTTTCTGGATCAGTTGCAAGAAGCTAAGTAGAAACTTGTTCGTTCGTTAAATAACTTTTTCTTCGACTTTTGTTCAGAATTTATGCGGACCTTTATGCAAAATTACAAATGTTTGAATTGATTGCAAGACACAGGAGTCAAATAACAAATTCATTCTTTTTATAATCATCTTATTAAGGCGAAACTAATACACTGGTGGCCTTAAATCTTTTTAGTACCTCCACTGTTTTAAATTGTACGTACCCATTTTTGTCATAAATGCATAAAATCCGCAGTCTAGTCATAACTTTTTATAATTTTCGTTAACGAATATCATCAAATCGTGCACCAGCGTTGCAATTAATGATTGTGAATTGTCAGCGACAAATGTGTTTCAGCTTCCGGAGAGCGACTGGCACGTGTGCTTTCACCCGGGCGCAAAATTACAGGGAACAACGAGCAATTGGTTGCAATGAAAGGACAATTACACGGCCGAGATCTTCGAGAGTGCGATTCGATTGCAAAATTCAAGCTCACGGCCGTCGAACTGGTCTCGAGGAGGATTAGAATGATTGAATGATCCGTGTTACCTCGGATAGACTCTGGTTCCAATGACTCGGCCCGCAAATGACGCGAGACCGCTCGATATTTAACATAAATGCCGCTTTCCACCGGAAATCGGGAACAATGTCGGTTTCGCCAGCCACTTCCTCTTCGAAACGCCTCGAGCCCGTGGAATCTTGCAAATAAAGAAAGTAATATGAAGTTAATTTATTCACTCGACTCCCGCGATTATTCATCGCACTTGCCGGAAGAAACGACGCCATTTTTTAAATCACAATGCGTATCTTCCTGCGAAGTAAACTTGTTTTAAAAATTTAACAACGTTACAGTAGAGCATTTAATTGAATTGTTCGATAATTATTGCTTTATTTTTTTCTATCTGCTATTAATGCATAAATATTCGCAGTTACGTTAGCAGTCATGTCAAGAATAAATGTCAACCGAGACGTTGAAGTACTAAAAATTATTGTATAATTCATTATTATTTATCTTAGAAGTAGGAGCATGCTGTTAGACACATAAATTATAACAGACCCTTCCTTGTTTCTCCACTCCGTTAACAGTTTACTTCACTGACAATAGTGCCAACTCTACAACTATTTTATTATACACACACACATAATAACGTGTCACAAAATGATTGCACTTTTATGTTACATACTAAATCGATCAGAGATTGTATTATTAGGATAAAATAATAATCGAGATTTAGGTGTTTTGTGTTAGAAGTTAGAGGTTACATTATTGCATTTTTATGTTAAGCACTGAACCGATTAGAGATTGTATTATTAGGCTAAAATGAAAATTGAAATTCAGCTGTTTCGTGTTTGCAGTTCCCAAAGTTCTTTATCTCGATTGTGCGAATGAAGAATTAGTTGAAAAGTTAAGATTGTTAGAAATGAAATCTTTAGAGATAAACACTGTGCGGGAGCGATCTGCACCACTGTCCAAGATTATTTAATCCCGCGAACTGACACTCGAGGACCGTTCGCCGGTTTCAACGATCCGACCGAACCGAGAAAGCAGAAACGAACGTTTTTCTGTGCGCGCGGTAGCTTTTCTTGCCGTTGTTTGTTTTATATGCACCGGCCCCCACCTGCGCCGTTATCAGTGCATCAAATATAGCTAAATCGCATTAACGATCGATCCGGGAGACTATGCGCGTCAATTAAACAAGGATAACATAACCATTTTTATAAACAGTCGATCAAACTCTTTTATCTTTAATGTATTGGGGTGTTGTGCCTGGATATCAATCTGAGAAACATCTCGGGTGTAGGAGTTGTTTGTTTGAAAGTAATTAATTTCTTTTTTAGACTATTGCCTTATATATTGGGTCGTCGGGAAAGTCATGACGGATTGGCCAATACGTTATCGATTGAAAATCACCCAAAAATACGTCATGACTTTTCCGACAAACTTTTCCGACATTCTTTTTTAAAAAATGCCCCAAGTACAAGTAAACTCGTCAGAGTTGAGTAAAAAATTTAAGAAATTATAAATCTTTTCAGATTACAGCTTCGAAAAATGTACTGTTATCCAGGCATTTTTCGACATTTTAGTGCAAAAAATTACTGTAAAAGCAATTCACATTCCATTCACTGTAAAAATTGCTATAAATAATTCATATTCAATTCACTATAAAAAGTGCCATAAGAGTAATACATTAAATTCTCTGTTAAAAAATTATTGTAATTAATTCATATTTAATTCACTGTGCAAATTGCTGCAAGTAATTCATATTCAATTGATTGAAAAAAACTGCTATACATTGTGCGATATGCTTTTAAATAATGTACTCGTTCAGAAAGTCTACTAATTTTTCCAGAAAAAATGTTTAGAGATTATGTTCTTTCTGAGACTGTTACCTGGACACGACCCCACAGTACTTCTTAAACCAACCTCTGCGTAACAAATTGTTCGAAAGTGTACGTTTGAATAAACATACGCAGTATAGTAGTTACCTGCAAATTAACGTTGGGCGAGAGCATTGCCTTTCATGCTTCGTTACGAGCTGCGCGGTCTTCTACGTAACCTAATTAATTTCTGATCACTATTCACACCGGCGAGCAGACGAAATTACACTTGTTCGTGCATTCTTTCAGAAGCTTCGAGTTTTTCAGGTCACCCGTGGTTTCTATCGAGGTATATTGATGCACATATTACAATAAAAATTGTATGAAGTCTGAATAAATGCAGTTTTGTCATAATGATATTTATTACTCAGTAGTTCTCTAGTGCTAAAGAAACGAAGGCAATGAATGAGACAACTAATAAATTAATTTGCGAGAAAGTACTGTAAGGATTTGGAGAGAATCACTGAGCGGCTAGCCAATCGAGCTTGCCTCTTATATAGCCTAACGTCGAGGAGCCCGAAGGGACAATCTTGAATTTCGCCCGGTGATCTAAGCTCGATAATGCTCCGGGAGCCCCGGGTGCCAGCTTCGTTACTTTGCATAAAGTCAAACCGGAGCCGTTGCGAAATTACTGATCCAATTTCTCGGTCAGCGAGGATACTTATGGTCAGCGGGGTAACGATTGCGCAATGTCAACAAGCCGAGGAAGAGTTTTTTGTCGGGACGACGTGATTGCGCAAGCGGTTTGAGCGAACGCGGAGAGGATGATTGATAGTTGCCAATCGGGTAGAGCGGGACTCACTCTAATTGTGAGGGGCAATTTTCCCGGCGTCGGTTTCTCTAATGAGGTATCGCTTCGAACTCGAAAATCGTCGAATTTCACGCGGACTCGCGAGAATTCAAAATTTCAAACGATATCACATTTTTTTCTTTCTGATGAAAGAAATATCCATTCTTCAATAGTTCGTAAAAGTATTAGCGAAATTACTTAATCTAAAGCATATTGCATACATTTTTATTGTATTTTTATTGCTCAAATTTTTTCAACTCCATTTTGTGTGGCGTAACAATGATAATAATAATGATAATGTATAATTATAGTATTTTTTAATAATGCGGCAGCCATTTTTTCATGCGATGCTTTTCACTGAAGCATGTCCTTTTCTTTAAATAACAATTTCAATGTTTTAGCTTGTTTTCAATTTAATGTTTTTCTTCATTTGGAATATTTAAGTACCTCACTAGCACTAAGTGAAGTGTATGTTAAAAAGCAGGGCATTTTCGTGACCGCGTAGCAGTTAGGTTTATCAGAACACAAATGCCTCAGCGCAGCGCGTGTCGGATATCAATTCTGACACTTTTCCTGTAAAAATTCGAAAATTGACTTCTGCAAAGTTCATGTCACTGTTCGCATATTTTTGAAATCTGTTCGACAAAGCCCACAGATATTCTTCATCGCTCCAAACCGCTTTGATTTTCAAGCCGGAGACGAACTGTAGCCGCTTGGAATCTTGTGCGATTATGACCTGCAATTTGAAAGCCGTATTATCAAAAAATACCCTGTAAATTATTCTACGATACAGTCCTTGTAAGAAAGTATTCGAGCAAACGTTTTCCAGGTTTTTGATTTTAGTAATTATTCTAGTTTTACTAACCATATTCTCTCGCTTCAGACGCCGATGCTCGTTCCAGCATGCGATCGATGTACTACCTACGAGTGAGAAGAATAAGGTGCCCGAACGCGACATCGCTTTGGCAAGTGACTGAGTAGGCAGAATGTAGGGGTAGCTGAAATAAACAAAAATGGATCACCACTTCAATTTTTGCGGTATTGAAAATTTATAAGGAGAAGAGCTTCTGTCTAGACCAGTGGTCTTTAACCTTTTTGAAGTCAGGGACCACTTGTGATTATATGAAAAATTTGCGGAACACCAAAATTAATGATCCAGAAAACAAACAAAGTTTGTCTGTTCGGTACAAATTTTTCAACTGATTTTAAACTAATTTCCCAATGAGCTAGAGACTTGAAGTTTTAAACATAGCTCAGAACTGGATGACAATGCAACATTAAAAAACAAATTTTAAAAAACAACCGTGCGTCTATGAGAAAAGAAATTTAAATATTAATTGTCACACATCGACCCGCAACGCTCAGTCGTACATCACGTTCAGCGTTCCCACTCCGACTCATCCCCACTCCACTGACCCGCTTCGCACCGAAGGAGCTCAGTATACGTTCGAGCTCCGTGCGGTGTTTACAAAGTTACTACGTATTATTATACTATAATGTTTGTTTACCAACCGAAAGGACAGTTGCACCGAGATTCTCCGCCGAACCTTTATCTTTGACATTTTACCACTGCGTTTATTTTCGATATGACGCGGTCGCAATACCGCCTGAAATTTACTACATGCCTTTGTTAAGGGTCCTCTAGACTTTCAATAATATTGTTAATGTAGATTGACAAAAATATTGAAACTCCCGTCAATACGCTTCAATAATCTCGTAAATCTAGCTATCAATACGGCGACTACAGACTGTGACGCATTTGTGATGAGGTGGCGATCACTGTCTAGTGAGGCTGACGAAATATTGACAATAAACCTCCTAAACGTCAATGCGCACATCAATGGCTTCCGTCTGGAAGGCTGCGCCTGGTGGGCTCAGCGGCGCAGCGGTAAGGGGACTGGTTCCCTGTTCCCGTAAAATACGGCAACCCTGGTCTAGACTCTAGACGAAGCTCTAAATTCTAGACCTTCATCAGGTTACAAAGATTCGTGCAGGTAATCAAGGTCATAATTACTTTTTCATTGGTATGTCACCGCACATTCTGTCGAGGTCCTCTTGATAGATGGCGACTAAGTTGTAGGATATCAAGGGGCTCGTGTAAAGCGTCTTGCTTGAGCAAGACAAGGCCATGCCGAAGGGACCATCTACGAGTTGGAACGATTCGTTCTCGATCGTCAAAGTCACTGCATTTGGATCGTAGTTGAGTGGGCCCCCTGTCACCCGACAGAATTCTCCGGTCTCATGATGATAAACGACTATCGCGTAGCCCGTCGCGTCCGCTATATACACCTGTCGTAAGATAGCAAACAATTTCAATAACTATACTAAACCAACATTTTGTAGGGCGATAGCGCCCTAGATCGATCTTTTACCTAGGGTTTTTGACTACTGAAAATCCTGCAATCCTGGAAACGAGTCTACCGCCTTAAACTTGTGCACTTACGTTTGCGTCGTTTTCATCGGGATTGCAACAATCGACGATGGGCGTGATTAACTGCCCCTGGGCTATTGTGGTGTTTACGGCGACATCAGTTGGTATTGTCAGATTTTTCAATATCTTGTCAGTCATCAGATCGAACAGATAAAGTCGGGCTGGACAAACCTGGACATCGCCGATTTGTCCGTTGTCCACCACATATAGTATGTCCTTGCAGATCTGTGTTGAATAAAAACACACACTAATTCGTACAGTTTCCGGTGTACTATTTGACTCTTGACACTGCCTTCTTACTTTTTACAGATTCGTCAGAGAAATCATGTAAATTTTTAACTTTGAAGTTAGACTCACCGCGACTCTAACGACGGAGTGAATTCCTGAACAATCTGGTCTAATTGCGTCCCAACTGGGATATGGTTTCAAGAGTGGACCGCCAACGCCATTTTGATCGGATACGGTATTCAAAGATGACGGTACGCCAACATCTTTTAATATGGTCACAAATACCCTGCCTGTGTAAGAGATTACGGAATATGTAAAATTGTGCGATCAACATCGAGAACTGTTTCTAAATTGTCTCAACTTTCCCTTATTTTATACAGGGTGCGGCGCAAATTAGTCCCCACGATTTTTCAGCCCCTTCGGATGGTCGGATAGAAAAATGTTTCTTACCAAAGGTAATCAGTATCTAAAAGCTCATTCGATACCAAAAAAATTTTTGTTTTTGTGTAATTTTTTTAGAGATATGAAGGTCACCTTCATTTTTTTAAATGGAATGAGGTATTTTTTAATAAATCAATCGATGCAGCTGGACATTCGTTATAAAAATGTACTGACCTACGTATGTCGAAAAGTTGGTAGTTCAGGAGCTATTTCAATTTAAATAACTCTAAAACACCATTACTGTCGTACTAAGACGAAACGTATTTTTTAAATTTTCAATATAGGCCCACATTAAAAAGTTGTAAAACGCAACTTTTAGTATTTTGCATACAATTCCGACCAATTGCAATTTTCAAAAAAATTTCTTTTCACATCCTGTAGTAAACTAATTGCTCTAGCTTCCCAAAAAAGTTCGAATCGTATAGTCCAATTGTAAAAAAGTTATCGACTTTTTAAGAGTGTCCGAATATTTGTAGGAGTCTTCCGCACTGTACATAGGTTAGTACTTTTTTATAACGAATGTCCAGCTGCATCGATTGATGTATTAAAAAATACCTCATTCCATTTAAAAAAATGAAGGTGACCTTCATATCTCTAAAAAAATTACACAAAAACAAACATTTTTTTAGTATCGTATGAGCTTTTAAATACTGATTAACTTTGGCAAGAAACATTTTTCTGTCCGACCTTACGAAGGGGCGGAAAAATCGTGGGGACTAATTTGCGCCGCACCCTGTATAGAACATAAACCATTCGTTTTATGTGAAAGTAAAATTACTTTACCATCTTCTGCCACGTCGACATCGATAGGCATATTCTTCTCCGGCACGTAGCCGGTGATGCCCATGATAGTTTGTTTTTGTTCCTTGCTTTCATATAGGAAATCCAAATAATTCCACGTGTAAACTTCGTCTAATGGGTGGTTATCAATTGTCAAATCTTGAGCCAATCCGCTCTGCAGGCAAACTGCACCGACGCAAACAGCCAACAACCATGACGCGAACATGTTTCTGAAAATTTACTTTCAAGACCAAGTTGTATTAACGGTAAATGAAGTGTTAAAATGAAGCTTCGTGTTAAAGAAATTTATTCGAGTTAACTGTGCAAATCGTTCTCAGGATTGTTAAAAAAAAACAAGTTTCAGAACCTGCACAATTGAAGCATCATTTTGTACGAATTTTCTTATAATCCAAGCATCGTGATGCATCGTTTAATTCAAGGGCAGCCTGTATTGTTTTAAAACTTGTACATGAAGTTTGTGACTCCAAAGGTGCTGATTTATTCGCGGATTTTATACGAAATAATTGCGTGATTTTGCAGTGTAAAAGTAAATCTACTTACAATGCGCCTTCTTTTCACAATACTAGAGAAGCTGGTCGAGCAACGAACAATGTGGCAGAGTAACGGCAACAGGGGTATATGTATGTATCCATGACGACACAAATGCCGACCTTCTCTAGTTCGTAAAATGATAAGATAATATTATAAGCTAGGGGATATATGTAATATTGCAGCCGCAAGCACCGAATTAAATATTCGCATATTCAACATGTATAATGAATAATGTTCGTTATAGTTTATGACGTTTCTCTTGAAAAGACGAACAAGTCGTTACTCTGTGACACGCAAAAATTTTGGTGAAGGATTTCTGTTCACTGACCTTTTCAAGGCTATTCAAAATTCAAAAATAATGACACCACCTAACAGATTTTGTGAAACCCTACTATTTTTGTTTCAAACATTTCTCCAAAAAATAAATACTTCCCGAGATTTGAGTATTCGACAGCTCGAGTTTGTCATGTTTGACTGATTATAACTCGATAACTGTCCATTATTGAGCGATGTGCCCATTACATCTTTTGTTCAGTAGATCATAAGCTACAACATATGAAAAATCCAACTGATTTTACCGGGATAGATTTTCCATATGATTAGTGCGGGGTTCTTTGTTTTCACACCTGCTTCTTCGGCGATTTGTCTTGTTGTGTCCTTAAAATTCGCAACACGCAACATTTTCTCGCCAAAATAATAACGGGTCTTCTTTGCGTTCTAAATATTGTGATTTTAGATAATTTCCCACTTCTAACACAGCAGACGATGAAAAAATAACGATCAGAAAAATCAGAGAACTTCCGGTGCGATATTCATAAAAGTTTCGAATCTGTTCGACCAAGATTCGAATATATACTCGTAGGTATTATTTCCGTTTACCAAAGTACTTGTAAAAGGTTCGAAACTGTCTGGCATAGGTTCGAGTATACTTAGGAGTACTATTTCTGTTTTTCGAAGTACTTATAGAGAGTTCGAATTCAATTAATCAAAGTTCGAATTCAATCAATCAAAGTTCGAACCTGTTTGCGAGGTACTTGATCCCATCCCTAGTTACGGGCGAAGCCTGGGGACCTGCCTTCTTCCCCACCCTAATCCTCAAAACAAAGATTCTAATTACGCCAATGGAATCATTCATCACAATTAAGACACTACATATTCACCGATTACCTCCACTACTATCTTGTTTTATTTCAGATAATTTTCTCATACAATTAGCGTTACAATTTACTATTCCTTAATTGCATCTAGGCGAGTTAGTTGCAAGTAGTACTATGTAATACTGGTTTTACTATAACCATCGATCATATATGAAGTAATAATGTGTACATTTTGATTGCGTTGCTCGAATTTTTTCAGTTCCATGTAATGGAAAATACAATTTGTACCGCCCGCGTTAGTAATAAGACCGCGGCAGCCATGTTTTCGTATGATGTAAAATCGCATGATTAAAATAAAGCCTTCAACGTTTTAGCTTTCTTTTGATAAAAAAACAGATGTAACCAACAAATTGAAAGTGTGTGTACATTTTTAGTGTTGCTCAAATTTTTGTCAGTTCTAAGTACTTAAAGATACGATGTGCGTGTAACGTGGCAGCGAAATATGAAAATGTGATTTTGTTTCTTAACAAGATAAGTATATTCAATGAGTGCGTAAAATATGAAATGTTAAAAAGTTCAGGAGAATCTAATCGAATCAACTTATTAAAGTGATTAGGTCAAGAAATAAATAGTTTCAGAAAATTTTGATCTTGAAGAAAGATCTCGAATCCAATTATTACAAATGTGCACCTAGGATATGCAATTTTGGACACTACTCTATGTTCGCCGCAAATATTACTTCGTAGAAGGAGAAGGTAATCTGCCCAAATTATATTTATTTCCAGTATTCATATAAGTAGCTCACTAAATAACAATAAGTGAAGCGTATGTTACTTAGAATACCCAGCGCAGGACGTGCCATGTACCAACTCTGACACAGTTCCTCGCAAAATTCGAAAATTGACTTCGTTCACGTTCAGAGTGCCTCTCGCTGCTTTTTGATACCTGTCCGAAAGAGCATACAGAAATTCTCGAAACCCAAACCAGGATATGTGCTTTATTACTTTCATGCCGGAGGTGAACTGTAACCGCTTGGAATCTTGTGCGATTATGATCTGCAATTTGAAAACCGTATTATCACAAAATACCCTGTAAATTATTCTACGATACAGTTCTTGTAAGAAAGTATTCGAGCAAACATTTTCTAGTTTTTGATGATAGTAATTATTCTAGAATTACTAACCATACTCTTTTGATTCAAAGGCTGACGCTCGTTCCAGCATGCGATCGATGTACTATTTACAAGACCGAAGAATAAGATGCCACGATGTGACATCGCTTTCGCACTCGACTGAGTAGGCAGAATGTCTTGGTAGCTGAAATATACAAAAATGGATCAAGACTTGAATTTTTGCTGTGTTAAAAATTTATAAAAAGAAGAGCTTCTGTCTAGAGCTTCTTCAGGTTTCAAAGATTCTTGTAGATAATCAAGGTCATAATTACTTTCTTATTGGTACATCCCCATACGAATTATCGAGGTCACTTTGATGGATGAAGGCTAGGTTGTTGGAACTCATAGGGCTCAGGGCAAGCGTCTGGCGTGGGCAAGAGAAGGCCATGCCAACGGGACCATCTTTGAGTTCGAAAGATTCATTCCCGATCGTATAAGTTGTTGCCTTTGGATCGAAGTTCAGTGGGCCCCCTGTCACCCGAGAGAATTTTCCGGTCTCATGATGATAAACGACTATCGCGTAGCCCGCGACGTCCGCTATATAAACCTGGCGTACCATAACAAACAATTTCATTAACTATATTAAACCAACATTTCAACGAAATTACAGGTTCAACTGAAAAGTCTGTACTGCGCATGCAGCTACGGTTACTCGAATTAATATGCGGACGCTCTAAAAAAGACGATAACTATTTTAATATTGTACTATATGATTTGAATTTTTTTGGGAACCAAGAGCAATTAGTTTACTACAGGATGTGAAAAGAATTTTCTTCAAAAATTGCAATTGATCGGAATTGTTTACAACTTTTTTATGTGGGCCCATATCGGAAATTTAAAAAGTACGTTTTGTAGGTCTGTGTCAATTATATGCACTGTGGAAGTATCATTGAAATCGGCTGATGCGGGAAAAAACCGACAGGCATTGGAAGATCTAAGAATTCTTAAATATTGACCGGAAATCGTGAAAATCTGCAATTTCTGCCATCTTTAAACGTTTGTAACTCAATATTGTATTTCAATTACACATCTGATTAAAATACTTAGTAATTGAATTAATTGAAATGTTTGAATTATGTGTGTAATTCAGTTACGACGCAGTTGAAATAATTGAAATACAATGTAATTCAATTGTGTAATTGAATTACGATACACATGAATTAGCACAACTCTGTACTGAACATTCGGCACGGAAGTTAAACTTATGCACTTACGTTGCGGTCATTGGTGTTGCAACAAGGGACGATAGGCGTGATCAATAGCCCCATATGTGTTGTGGTGTTCGTAGCGACATCCATTGGTATTGTCAGATTTTTCAATATCTTGTCAGTCGTCAGATCGAACATGTAAAGTCGGGGTGGACAAACCTGGACCCCGTCGTTGGATTGCCCGTTGTCTATCACGTATAGTACGTTCATGCAGATCTGTGAAGAATAAGACCACTTACTAATCTGCACAGTTTCTGGTAATATTTGATTCTTGGAAATTATTAATCCTTTGCTCTACGATATTGTATCAGACTTGTGATAGAGATTCTGAACAGAGTCAAATAATCTTTAGTGCAAGGCGGTGGACTCGTTTCCGACATTTCTCGATAATACAAAAATGGGGGTTTTCAGTAGTCAAAAACGCTAGATAAAAGATAGATCTAGGGCGCTATCGCCTTCAAAAGTCCTATTTTTTCGTTTACGAGGCTTAATTTGCATTATTCGGCAGCGTAATTTGCAATATTCTCTCGGAAGCATACAACTGCGCATGTAGCTATTTTCATATGCTGCCGAATAATGCAAATTACGCCTCGTAAACACAAAAGTAGAACTTTTGAAGGCGATAGCACCCTAGATCGATCTTTTATCTAGCGTTTTTGACTACTGAAAAACCCCATTTTGTATTATCGAGCAATGAGAACGCGAATCCCGCACCCTTGCAACCCTGAAAAAGTAGTCCACTCCCTTAAAGCTTATTTCAACGTTACCAACTCTTGATAATCAGTAGGAGCTGCTACACAAATATTATTTGAGAAACAGAATGCGAGAGATCTCGGTCATTATTTTGCCAAGAAACTGATGATACCGTAACGACCGTTGACGCCACCATGGCGTTACGTGACTTTCCAGTTGGTTCTCTGTTACTAGATACCTCCTTCTTACTTATTACAGACTCACCAGGGGAACACGAATTTCGTAAATTTTTAATTTTAAAGTTAGACTCACCGCGACTCTATAGACGGAGTAAATCCCAGAACAATCCGTTTTAGCCGCGTCCCAATTGGGATATGGTTTCAAAAGTGGGCCGCCATCGCCGTGTTGATCGGATACGATATTCAAAGATGAGGGCACGCCGGTATCTCTTACTATGGTAACGAATGTCCTACCTGTGTAACATAAGATTACATAGTACAGTAAATCCTCTATAATCGCAAAAGCCTCGGGGGTTAATTCTTACTTAATGTCACTCTTTCACTTGATCTACACACTTTATCAAAGCAGCACAACAACATTTTCTTCCTAGGTGCTACAGTATTGGCAATTTCCTCTGATTATGTGTACTATATAAATAATCCGTTTTGTGCGAAAGTAAAATTTCTTTACCATCTTCTGTCACGTCGACATCGAGAGGAATATTCTTCTCCTTGACATAGCCGGTTTGGCTCTTCACAGCTGCTTCCTGATCCTTGCTGGCATATAAGAAATCCATGTACTTCCACTCGAACATTACTTTTAATTCGTGGTTTTGTACCGTCAAAGATGCAGACATTTGGCTTTGCAGGCAAACTGCACTGACGCAAACAGCCAACAACCATGACGCGAACATGTTTCTGAAAATTGACGTCCAAGATTAATTTGTATTAACAGTAAGTGCAGTGTCAGCACAAAAATCACTTCACTGAGAGCAATACGAACTCTTCCCAAGCCCCAATTTAACTGTGCAAGTTGTTCTTAGAATTGTTAAAAAAAAACAATCGTGATGCATCGTTTAATTTAAGTGTGCTGTCTGTATTGTTTTAAAAATTGAAAATGAAGTGTATGACGTTTGTGATCGACTCGAAAATTGTTGATTTTTACGGATATTGTACATGAAATAATAATAATTGCGCGATTTTGCAGTGTACAAATAAGTGTACTTACGATACGATCGCGGTTCACAGTACTAGCGAAGCTAGTCGAGCAATGAAGAGTGTTCCAGAGGAACGACAGCAAATGTATATATATATACAAATATTGTCGGCGTAACAATACAATGCCGACCTTTTCGTCCGAAAAATGATAAGATAAAGAAATAAGTACATACATACATTGTTTCTCGGAAAAAAAGAATTAAATATTTGCATATTCAACAGTTGTTTCCTTTCTCGTGCGCAACGTACGGTGAACAATGTTTCATATAATTTACGACATTTCTTGAAAAGACGAATCAGTCGTTACCTCCATAGTCTCGCCAAGAGTGGTGTAAGCTTTAGCGAGTCATCACTGAACAGCGAATGGAATAATAGACTTATTTAGTCGAAGAGAGCCTAATGTTTTCAAATTGTTTTAATGTCTTCGCAATTCGTTCCAAACAAAAGTAACAGGTCATAAAATAAATTTTTTAATTTATGATAATTCCTATACTGCGGATATTTATGCAAATGCATATTTACATAGAAAACTGATAGAGCAATGTGACGTAAATAGAAATATGTTTTGCGATTGGAAGATACCAAAAATATTAATTTTATTTTGGACTTTTTGCATAATGCATATGTTTTGCATATTTCTCTTGAAAAGCATGCGCAATATATTGCATAATGTTATTTTCCGCGTAAATGCATATCGCATGCTCGTATGAATCGTCTGTCTTGTAAAATTTATTTAATCTTTTAATAAGCACTCGTATCATAACCGAATAGTGTCGGTAACAGTAATACGTCAATATAATACTGAAGACGCCTCCACAAGTTATGTTGTTACTACCTTATATTGCTTACTGAACGTCACATGTAGCTGTTGGTATTTAGAACTTGAACAGTTCAGTTTGATACCCGAAGTGATAAGGCGAATTTTCTGACAAAGCGTGCCAACATTATTAAATAGCAAACTTCCTAGGTGCTACAGTATCGACAACTTAGTTTTGTCCGAAAGTAGAATTACCTTGCCATCTTCTGTCATGTCGACATCAATAGGAATGTTCTTCTCCTTGACATAGCCCGTTTTGTTCTTGTCAGCTGCTTTCTGTTCCTTGCTGTCAAATAAGTACAGTAAAAGCTCCTTCGTTGTCCAAAGGCCGGGGGGCTGAGCGGACAACGAGCGTGTCCGGACACTATTTTTGATTTATGACTGCGTCTAGATATCGCGCCGACCGCGATACCTAGCACCACATTGTTGCTGTTGCTCGTTGCCTTCGAAACTTTGACCGTCGATTAAACCACTAAATACAGTTGAAACTATATCGTGTTTGGTGTCATTTTAATCAGAGAAATGCCAGAAATAAGTTAGTGAAAGTCCCATAAAGAAATAATGAAAATTAAGAAGTTTGAAAATTCGGTTTACTCGAGTCAATGTTGTGGTGTTCACACCGATATACCCGAGCCGACATCAATCGACGCCGCCTACGGAGCGACTCGGCGTTGACAGGCAGTGGAATGGGTAGGCACTGGACAACGATCGTGCCCTTGATTTTGGACAACGAAGGAGCGATTACTGTAGTCCACATAACTCCACTCGTAAATTTCTTCTAATTGGGGGTTCTTTAACTTCAAAGATGCAACCATATGGCTTTGCAGGTAAACTACACCGATGCAAACAGCCAACAACCATGACGCGAACATGTTTTAGAAAATTTATTTTCAAGATCAATTTGTATTAACAATAAATGAAGTGTTAGCCAGTGCTACATTAAGCCAGCGCGGTACCCGTAGCAAATGTTACGACGAGGCCCTAGGTTTTGTATCAGGGCCGCTCGCGTTGCAAATGTAGCCCTCCTTTTCAACAAATTCAATGAATGACCTTTTTTTTTGTAGCAAAAATATCTGTTCCCCCTGGCATAGACGGGCGCTCATGTATCGGCGCCTCTTCGATGAAGCGCCCATGGCGCGGGGCCCGTAGCATTAGCTACTTCTGCTACGGGGCTTAATCCGGCCTTGGTGTTAGCACAAAAATTACTTCACTGAGAGCAACACGAACTCTTCCCAAGCTCCAATTTGTCAAGTTAGAAAATAGCTTCGTGTAAAATTAATTGATTCGAGTAAACCATGCAAATTGTTCTTAGAATTGTTATGGAAAAGCAAGTTTCAAAACCTGCACAATTGAAGCATCATTTTGTACGAATTTTCATGTAATTCAAGCATCGTGATGCATCGTTTAATTCAAGTGTTGTCTGTATTGTTTTAAAAATTGTAAATTAAGTTTATGACGTTTGTGATCGACTTGGCAAAATTACTAATTATTTCGCAAATTTTACATGAAATAATAATTGCCCGATTTTGCAGTGTACAAATAAATATACTTACGATACGCTTTCGATTCACAATACTAGCGAAGCGAGTCGAACAACGGAGAGTTTTGCAGAGGAACGACAACAAGTGTATACATATAAACAAATGTTGTCGCCATAACAATAAAACGCCGACCTTCTAGTTCGAAAAATGATAAGATAAAGGAATAAGTATATACTTACATTATACTCGGGAAAACGGAATTGAATATTCGCATATTCAACATTTGTTTCCTTTCTCGTGCGCAACGTACGGCGAATAATGTTTCATACAATTTATAACATTTCTTTAAAAGACGAATCAGTCGTTACCTCCCTATTCTTGCCAAGAGTGGTGTAAGCTTTGGTCATTTTTCGCAAATCTTTACGCAAAATAAAAATGTTCTGCATCGTTTGCAAGAGACAGAGGTGAAATAAAACTCTATTTCTCCGTCCAATAATTTCAACAAGGTGAAGGGTATGTAATTTTTTCAAATTCTTTTAATGTCTTCATAATTTCGAATTTCACCTAGTCCTTTTCTCATAAATGCATAATGAACCGACTTTGTTTAAACGTTTATACATCTTTTTGTAAATTTTTAATGCCTTGTGTAAAATTGATAATTCTTTCACTATGTACTTCTTACGAAGTTTAATTCAGCAGGAATTTTAATGAATTCGCTCCCAGTAAATTTAAAGCGAATTAGAATCCTGAACGGAAGACACAAATTTTTAATTGTGTAAAACTTTTGTATAGAATATCTTCTAGGAATAGTTTACAGTGTTGGGACAAGGATTTCACACTTATCGAATAAATCAAAATTGTCATGGTTATTGCAAAATGAGACTGCGCGTCATTTACGATAACGTTTCATTCAGCGCTTATGTCGTTCAGTACACATGTCATTTCTGTTCTAAAAAATATTTAAATACAGTAAAATATAATTACAATAATTACTGATTATCGCATTAGATATGTCTCACTCGCGTTTTCAAGTCATTTATACAGTGACGTGTTTAGTGCTGAAATGTTACATAAAGTCAATTATATATAATTAATTCTCAGAAAGTTTCGACCTGCAATTCTTCCTTAAAAGATAGTATTTGCCTTAAATAAGTGTATTATTCATACTTAAAACTGTCTAATCATGAGGTACACGCTGTATCAAAGTAACGGGACACGGATCTCAAGAATAAACTAGGCACCCATTTGATACATACTTAGAAAACAAATAGCATTCTTCTTAATTATTCATTAGTTCTCTACATTTGCTGTACTTACCGTTCCCTTAACATAACTTAACTTAACTAACCTAACCTAACCTGAACTATAGTTCATAAACTATAGTTTATCACAATTTTGAACCAATAAAAGAATCAATCGTGACAACAAACTTGTGAAGTTAAATACTGTCGTATCGTCGTATCGTAAAATTGAAGATCAGGTAAAAGACATAGGTCAAAAATATTTCAGGTATATTTTATAAATGTCAATTTGTCTCTTATAGATTCAATTTATAAGGACACATTTTATTAAATACAATAATTCTCGATTGTTAGTGCACACGTAACTCATCTACGAGCTGTTGTTTTTATTTATCTCATTTGTACATTGTTCGTACCTAAAAACGCATATCAGCGAGTTATAAATTCTATGCATCCTTTCGATGAATTATGAATTATTAGATAATAGAGCAAAACTCAACAATAGAATACCGTAAACGAAACAAAAATCAGTCACACCATTCTCGCGCGCGAGATTCGCCCAAAATACTACAACAGAAACTCTTGACTCGCTGTACAACGAACGCAACAAAAAATACCAACAACTACATCAATTGAAATACTATAACAAAACCTTCTCGGTGTTTAAATTTTCAATAGTCCTCTCACAGCACTGAAATTTTCACAATTTCAAAAAAGTCCCTCATGGCACCGCGAGCAGAGGCACAAAAGTCTCAAATTATACTTCGCGACTCTATTTATCCACTATTTTTCGGTATAGCTAGCGAGAAATCATTATGTCGTTGGTTGGAACCTGTTTACCCCTTTTATTCAAAACTATTATGTATATAATAGTTTAATATATATAATTATAATTATTGATTGTTTAGTAGGGGAAAAACTGTATCCTGGAGCACTGGATACCGAAATGCGAATTTAATGCGTTTGCAGCTGAGTAAATGCAATAACATTAAAATGTTATGAAGAAATGTCAAATTTCAAAAGAAAATTCATTAAAAATACTCATTTCTATTCCAAATCAAAAATTTCTTAGCAGAAACCAAACTCCAGTTATAAACGAAATTTAAAATACATTTTAATATTGTTGCTGTGTCCACCAATTATTATTAGCGTTTTAACCAGGCAAAATCAAAACATTTCGCATACTGTTCCACGATCAATCGTGATCGACGGAGACAGCGTTAGCGTGATCCAGAGATCGGAGATAGGGATAATGGAGACTGTGAAAATACTTTCGTGGATAGGACCATGTATAGCGTTCACTCGTGAAGAATGGCCTGCTCGTGAAAAAGGAGTATCGCCAAAATGGCGACGATCTGCCGCGATAGTAGCTGGCGAACTGCTCACGGTGCCACCATTTTCATGTTGAGATTAAACGTCTTGAAGAGGTGGACATGTCGCACTTGGTGCCTCGAATCAGCTCGCTTAAGAAGCCACCTTGAATCCTGAAGTTGGTCTCGCTGGAGTTCAAGGAGCCGCTCATGTATTTTTGGAACGAAGCGGACAACACCCACAGCTCGCGTCGGCCCTTCTTCGAGGTGATGATCTGCAATCGAGACACATTTTCAAGTGAAGTTCTAATTTGATTAACATCTTAAAGTAAAAGACTTGTTTCCAGGATTGCGAGGAAAAGTTGACGGAAGGGAGAAATACGAAACGTGGGCCCCCTTCTGCTAACAGGCAGAAAGACAGAGAGAGAGAGAGAGAGAGAAGAGGGCTCTCTCTGGTCCTTAGACGTGTGGTTTTTTTAGTGGGTATGGGGTAGTCCGAAACAGTATTTTTTCCACACGTCTATAAAAAAGAAAAAAAAAGGAAAGGTTTGCAAGGATACGGGACGCGCCTTCTCATTTCTCGATAATGCAAAGACGGGGGTTTTTCACTGTAATGAAAAGCGCTTGATAAAAGATCAATTTGGCCGCAATCGCCGACAAAAGTCCTATTTTCACGTATACGAGTCGTAAATTGGGCAGCATGTAACTGTCGCAGCTTTATGAAAATAGCTGTATGCTTCCGAGTAATGTAAATTGCGCTGTTGAATAATGCAAAGTACGCCTCGTAAATGTAAAAATAGGGCATTTGAGGGTGATCGCGGCTTAGGTTAATCTTTTATCTAACGCTTTTGACTACTGATAAACCCCATCTTTGTATTATCGAAAAATGAGAAAGCGCAACTCGCACCCTTGCAATCCTGGAGAAACGAGTCTACCCCCTCAACTACCGTAAGATTAGTTAGGCTATACAGAGAGTCATATTTTTAAGTATTCACCTTCATTCCAGAAGGGAACTGCAAAGTCTCCGGACTGGTGACCACGATATCACTGCTACGGGCACCGTATTCAGGATACTTCATGCTGTTCCAGCATCCAATAGCTAAATCGGACATCAATCCGAAGAACAGGATTCCATTTTTATCCATGGCTTGTGCTGCTGATTGCGAGGACCTCTCCAACGGGAATGGAACGAACGACCTAGCCGCAGCTTCAGTATCGTTTTTGAATAGAGAGTAATTCCTAAACGTGATCAAAGAATTTGTCTAAGCAAGACTAAGAATAGCATATTTTTTAAAAATAATTCTAACTTATATCGTACTAGCTGCTCGCGGCGCACGGTGAGACAAACTGATGAATTCTGTGTAAAAATCAAAGAACTTCCGATAGAAATGAGATAGAGCGATGCTTTTATTTTTAAATTAAAGCTGAAACATTGCAAAATATGGGAGAAATAGAGAAATCATTTTTTCTGCGGACTCTTTTCATAGAACCATCACCAACATTTTACTGATTAAAATCAGACCAAATCTACGGTGCAATAGAATCACCGATATTCGAACTCGGTGGAACACGAGTGTTCTGCAATGCTCGATTAAATCTTGACTGATTTCTACAATAAATTGTGTTTTAAATTGCCCTGTTCACGTATTTGGGTAGTGGACAATTCGGATACTCGAGGTTCCACTGTATCGTAAATTAAGCAGGTAAATATTAGCCGAATTGCATAGTGCTTGGTTTCGTTTTAACCAGAAATACGTCACAAACATATTGCTAAATTAAGCAGGAAAATATTAGCCGAATTGCATAGTGTTTGGTCTCGTTTTAACCAGAAATATGTCACAAACATATTGCTAAATTAAGCAGGAAAATATTAGCCGAATTGCATAGTGCTTGGTCTCGTTTTAACCAGAAATACGTCACAAACATATTGCTAAATTAAGCAGGAAAGTATTAGCCGAATTGCATAGTGTTTGGTCTCGTTTTAACCAGAAATACGTCACAAACATATTGCTAAATTAAGCAGGAAAATATTAGCCGAATTGCATAGTGCTTGGTCTCGTTTTAACCAGAAATACGTCACAAACATATTGCTAAATTAAGCAGGAAAATATTAGCCGAATTGCATAGTGTTTGGTCTCGTTTTAACCAGAGATACGTCACAAACATATTGCTAAATTAAGCAGGAAAATATTAGCCGAATTGCATAGTGTTTGGTCTCGTTTTAACCAGAAATATGTCACAAACATATTGCTAAATTAAGCAGGTAAATATTAGCCGAATTGCATAGTGCTTGGTCTCGTTTTAACCAGAAATATGTCACAAACATATTGCTAAATTAAGCAGGAAAATATTAGCCGAATTGCATAGTGCTTGGTCTCGTTTTGACCAGAAATATGTCACAAACATATTGCTAAAGTATCACACTGTATTTCGAACTGATCTAACCTGATCACAGACGTAGACACCCTAGACTCAACTCTGCTGGCCAGCGAATGGAAGTAGAGGGTACTGTCTCCGTCCTTTGTGGGACTCAACGCGAGTCCTAAGATGCCATCCATCAGATCGAACGAGTCTCCTTTGATGTTAAAGGTGCCGTATGGCGGATAAGGGTAGAAGAGGTTGTTGGTGATCTTCCAGGATCTGGAGTGTTCATGATCGTAGACGATCAACGCAAACCCTGTCACGTCAGCGATGTAGGCGTAGGTGTTGTTGCCATTGTACTCGTTCTTCCGGATGTCCACGACCACCGTGACGAACAGGGAGTCTTCCTTGTATTGGTCTCTAGGGAATTTGTATCTGGTGATCAGCTTGTCGGTGCGAAGGTCGAACACGTGCAACTGCGGCGGACAGATCCATTCGTCGCCTAACTTCCCCGTGTCGATCACCCATAATCGGCCCAATTCGTCCACCTGGAGAAAAAGGTGTTCGATGTTGAGCCACGTCCACACCGAAGCAACATTCTCCTTTTACCGAAAAATTCCAGTGACATTTTATAGACTTACTTTTTCAATGAAATGTAATTAAAAAATATCCAAAACTTAATTTCAATTTCCTCTAAACTTTGGTAAACCTTGTCGATGTGCTACCTCCTCTCCGATTTCAATAACCTTATTGAAATATGCTGTCACGGTCATTTAAAAAATACGCACGAATTCAATACTAAGACGCATAAACTTAATCCCAGCTATATTAGCACCTTTTTACTAATGGGCGCCTGCGCTCACACCTGAAAACCTCCAATTTCCTCTCGTGAGGTGTTCCGGGGGTATTTCCAGCCGAAAATTTTGATGAAATTTTCAGCATGTGTATAACTAACATAGATCTACAAAACATATATTTTAAATTTTCTTTAAGGGTCCTAATAAAAAATTAAAAAAAATGCATTTTTTATTTTTGCATGTAACCTTCTAAATTATAATTTTTTGGAAAATCTTTCTTGCATATCATTTCATAAACCAATGCTTCTAATTTATTATAAAAAATCAGAGCGTTTGGTACAATTATAAAAAAGTTATTCTGTTTTAAAGGGCGTTCGAATACTTCCGTGAGCCACTGTATATGTAAAATTAGTAGAAAATACGAAGGTCAACTTCGCTCTCTAAATGGCATGATCTCTTTTTGTTTCGAGTAGGTACATTTACATACTCTCCTTGCTTTTCCTTATATTTCGTTAAGTTTTCCTCTAACGCGCTTTGTCGCGCTAACCACTTGCTATCAGCGAAACCTGTTTGAACGTGAAGTCACGATGCTCCAAATATAAAGAATGTGCATTATGTATTTTATCTGAGAACGAATTTTCCCTATACGTTTTCAAATAATGTTTTATAATTAAGTAATAAGCATGTAGATCGTTTTACATAAGTAGTACATTTAGCTTTCCTCCCGTTCACACTCGATTTATCCAGTTCATTTCCCAATTAAACCGGTTCCTCATGGACTGATTGTACAACAAATTACATTTAATTAATTTCATATGCAGGACGGTGTCGTTTGGTACAGTTAAGCACGTCAGTGACACAACGCTGTCCCAGATATATCATTTCTCCTACTTTCGCTGCTGGGATTTTCCCAATGACTGCTAACCGATGATTTCCAATTGAGATTTTCCGGTTTCCGTTTGAATACGCGGCTGTGTAATACTGAGAATCGATTCTTTCTCTATAGAATGCTGATATCGCTGGAATGTTGTTTACCGTTTCTTCAAAGATTTAATCGCCGTTCACGAAAAGCAACGTCACGGCTATTCTCACATGTAATGACCATATTTGCTAGAATAAATCTAAAGATTCTTATGGATACAACTGCTTACAGCGTAAAAATTCAAAGTCCAGTGTACTCAGTCCTGAACTGTTAAAATGGTCAACGTGACGGACTAACAGTTCCTGCAAATAGGAACGCTTATAAATAATGCAACAGCTGGAGAGGTTTATAATGAGCCAGAAGGTTCTCTCGTTCGGTGTTAGGGAAATCAAAGAGAAAAAGTTTTCTAGATTTATAATTTTTCTGTGGTCTGACGTTCCTAAGATTGTCTAGCGCCTATAGAAATTTCTATGCTTTTTCTATGGTTTTTAACAGTAGGTTTAAGGAGCTGTAGAAATAATTATTTCACATTATTTTATAAATATAACAGGTATGTGCCTATCCAAATTTTTGGCCATTTTTTCAATAATTTATGAGCTGTTTATTTTGAAAGTGGCCCAAGTCCATTTTCGAGGAAAATCAAGCCAGCAATTTTAATATCTACATTTCTACGTTAACTTTTCATTCTGAAGCAAATTGTAACTAATATATTTAAAATCACAAAGATTTTGTAACAAGAAAATTAGCTGGTTAATAGAACGATACACATTTTTATTTTGAAAGTGGCCTAAGTCCATTCTTGGTAAGAAGACACATATCATTCACTTAAGAATTGCTATTATTTTAATAGGAATTGTAAATTTAACTCTCTTAGATACACTTGAGGAGTGTGATACATTGGTATCCTATACTTTTAATTTCATTGAAACGCGAACTCTTAAATATCTCAATTTAAACATAAATGGAGTTAGGCCACTTTCAAAATAAACGCCTCATATGCCCAAAGAAAGAAATTTTGTAAATAATTCCTTCTTAATAATCGCAAATTAAGAATATTAGAACCTGTCATTTTGGCGGGTCCCGTAAACCTAGTGTTAAGAACATCGTGGGGCTTTTGGGATTTTCTAAAAATTAAAACTACCAAAGACTTGATGAACCTTACCTGCACCCTGTAGACGCTAATGATGGACTCACAGTTCGCCATGCTGTTGTACCTCCAGTTTGGATAGGGTGCGATTATGGGATTCCCATCTGACGACACTTTATCGGTGACGTAACCCAAGGTCACTGGCACGCCATGTTGAAACCTTGGAATGGTAACAAACACCTTCGATTCTTGTCCTAAAAACCGAATCGAATTGTATCTCATTAATATTTTCATCTTAAGCTTATGAGCCTTGTTATCAAAAATTATTTATGCAATTAAAGATTATACACTTTAGAATACATCAATGTGTGAAAATGTATTAAAATTGGCTCTGCTAATATAGTGTGCCTGCATTTCCTGTAATAGTTCTTTTTATGAAATTATGAATGAGTATATTTTTGTAATATTGAATTCTGTTAAATTACAATCTTTTATTAAAATGCCTCTGCTAATCTAACATGTCTACATTGTTTGCAATATTCAATTTTGCTAAATTGTAACGGAAATGGAAATTTTATTAGCACACCACTTCCCTGATTGAATTAATTGAATAATTTCTCGAAGACTTCGAGTTTCGTAATCGTGGGTCATTGACTACCGGTCTAATGGGTTTTTTTAATGGATCATTAATTACCTTCATCGTAGACATCGACGTCGATAGGAACAGGCGCTCCAGGTATGTAATTTCCGCTCTGAATGGCTGCCAATCTTGCAGATTCGTTCGGGAAATCGAATTCCAAACTTTTCCACGAATAGATGCCCTTCAGCAGCTGGATCGTCGGCGAACCGGAAGTGGCAGCAACCACCAGAACCGACCACCAAAGGAGCCTCATCGCTAACAACAGCGCAAACAACGTGATTATCGCCGCATCATTTATAATTACTTCTCGAAACGATCAATCGCTCAATGACGCTATGACAGATTTCTCTGCAATTTCGTTTAACGCCGGAAACGTTACAAGGCGCTTCACAGCGAACGCTGTAAAACTCTGTTTCACGATTCTATGGAGAAGCGAGTCTTGCCTTGAATTTTAATACGGAAGTTATGCCTGTAATATTTCTCCCATCGAACCGTACGTCAATGAAACAACTCTATAACGACCTTTTCCGAGATATTTATGGGCTTCGAAGATTGCATGCGAGGCGAGATTTGAGCAACACGGAAATGCCAACTGTTTTATATTCTACAATTTTGAAGAAATTACCGTGGCAACTGCATTAATATTACTTGTTGCTCAACCATAAATGGTTGATGAGTTTGTGTACCTTTCTGCTATTTTTCAAGGTTTTGACATCGCTAATCGGTACAAGAAGCGCAAAGAAAATATTTGAGCATAAAGTAAACGATAATGATATCCTCTCTGGTATTACGACTGTCGACGATGTCATAATACTGATAGCGTTTATGACATCGTTATCTGAAAGCAATTACGCATGTTACAGTGGAGCACGTGAACTCAATGAAAGGTCAACTTTTATTTAACGACTAAAAATTTTCTTCCGTCAAGGAACTCAAACAATATCTTGAATTCTGAAAGAAGGTCTTGTTTCACTGCGAAAGAAGTACTTTTAAAAATTGTTTAATCGAGAATTTCAAGCCTATTAAGCAATTATACGATCATAACAATTGATCACTTATGCTAGAACCCGGAAACAAGGCTCATATTTACCACGATAAATTCCAGTAAGACGCTGTCATTTAATCATTATTTTAAAAAGAGAGACAAATTGTTTGTCTACATTCTACATGAATCCGGAACTGTATTGCGGCTTTACGTTTCAGTAGAAAAGCAAATTGTTTCTTCCGATCTTTTAACCGTAACAAATTCCACTACGACCGAGCATTATTTTATAGCAGGAAGACAAATTTCTTCACCGAGCAGACCGATTGTAAAACGAGACTTTCTATTATACTAAAATCGATTTACCCACACATGGTTCCAACCAATTCGATTCGGAATTTCGAACTTTCTAGATTATTGTCACCCCGACCGACGAAAATAGACTATTTAAACAATCTGAATCTTTGTGCAAAACAAATATTTATCAGGTCAGTCGCAGGAACAAAAGTTGAATGAAAATGTACTTGTAAATTCTTCTAATGTTTTTCAAATTCAAAAATTCATTGTTCTCACAATATGTATAATTAAGTATTGGGTTGGCAAGAAAGTAATTTCGGTTTTTTAATGTAAAATAAAACCGAATTTCTTTATTCAAGCGATGAACTTTAATGAATAAGATATTTTCCCTTTTGTTCGAAGATATTTTGCCAAAAAGAATAAATGAGAAAATATTTATTTTAAGTGCATTGCTTGAATAAAAAAATTGGACTCTATTTCACCTGAAAATACCGATATTACTTTCTCGCCAACCCAATGCTTAAACGAAAGGTTTTCGGACTTAAACTAATAACAAAATTGCAAAAGCAGTCACTGTGGTGGGGAGACTGTAGATTTTATGCATTTGTGGCAAAAATGTGTAGATGAAATGCAAAACAGTAAAAGTATTTAAAGACTTTAAAACTACATTATTTTCAACCGACTAAAATTAAGAAAAAAATAATGTCTTTATTTGCATACAAATCCACAGCTCCTCTGCAGTTTCGATAAGAATGACCGAAGTGCTTTCATTTTCTTGGATTTTTGAGAGTCTCAACATATCCACAGTCTATTTATAGTGCAAATTTGTATTTACGTATAAATTACTCACCTCCAATGAAGAAATTCGCTGGTCCTCCGAGTCACTTCCGGTCCACTGCACAGAATCTCCGATTCGAATGAGGTAACAGTGTTTCCGGTGATCAGGATCGTTGCGAATAGTTGTTAAAGACCGACGTCCTTCTCTCTCGCAACCGAGATCTTTTCGGTGTCACCGGCGTTTTCTTTCGGACGTAACTTTCACCGTCACGGATATCACGGTGCTGAGATCGTGAATCGTTCGATCGATTTTATTTTTAGCAACTTTTCGGAACCAGTTTATACTGTTGAAGATAAGATACAAAGCTCCGTGAAAGACAGGAATAATTCGCAAGTGAGAGAAGAAACCTCGCCGGAGCTGCTTTTTATTCGCAATGAGTGAATCAGCCGTATCGCAATGTCAATAAGCAATATATCGTGGGGGGTAATGTTGGTTTAATATGAAATCGTCTTATCCGGAGAACAAAATAAACATTTATGGTAAACTGTACTATTGCTTTTGATTTAAACGGCAAATATTAAGAATTCCTGCTATAGAAAATCATTTTATATTGCTTCTTATTTATATTTCAAAGCAACGTTGTAAGTTTTCATAACAGAGTTACACATATGACTGTTAGCAACGCTGGTACACCCGGTAAGACCGATAGATGACCACAGTGCAGTGTAAATAGCGTTTCTTCAAAATTTTCGTTACGAGTAAGTATACTTTATCGCTTTATAACTTAATTTCGGACTGTACTACAGATGTAATAAGTTAATTATAAAACAAATAGCCTGTTTAACATTTACTTCTTACTGTGCCAATAACTGTACTATTTGTCTTACGATTGTTATTCACTTAATATATTTCATAATAAAAGATTTGTGACTGGTAAAACTGTTTGATTTTGCTGAAAAATCTCTATAAGCTTATAATAATAGCAAGTTAAGCTCGTTTAAACATTCCAAAAGAAGATAAAAAGATTTTTACTACGATTTCGAAAGGTTAAGGAACAAAAGTGTTCTTATGAAACAGAAAGAATTATTTTATCGAGATATGTATCTTCGTAAATATGACAAACAATTCACACATTCAGAGTGTCAGTCAACTGTGGTGATTTAATTTTGTTACAGTACTGTCCGTTGAATGTCAGCCAGTATTTGTTACAATTATCGACGACTCTTTCGATATCAATGAACAAAATATTTGTCCCCAGTAATAGAGAAATCCTATTAAAAAAATTCAATCTACTACTTTCCAGGACTCTTCTTCGTCCGTTCCCATCGACACTTGCAACAAAAGAACGTTCTTTGAAAAGGTTCCTCACCTGCTTCGATTCTTGGTCTTAGCAACTCGTGTATCTATGTATAGCAAGTCCTTTTATACTATTTTTGTGAAAAAGTATTTTCCTTATAGTGATTAGTGAGAGATAAAGACTGCCTACAAACCTCGAGTCGAGATAGTACTCGGCTGATAAAAAACTAGTTAATGCAGATCCGCTCCGTTTTTTAACGATCCATTATGTCATTGCAAGGAAAGTGCGTGTCCAATTTGCAAAATTGTATCACCTACTTCGTAGTCTGTTTAAACTGCACAAAATTGTGTTGAATTTACAGGCATTGACATAAATTAACGAAGAAAGCCCTTGGTCGACGACCTCTGCAGGATCGAAACTTTTCACCAGGTCACAGGATGATCACTGAACTCGACAAAAATGTTAATTCGATCACGAGAGTTTTCGATGCATTTATATATGCGCACTGTAAACGCGGGAAATTCGCGGTCCACGAAGTTTTGAGGAAGTGGAGGATCCCGTAGATCACTGCGCGCCCCGTCGCGTCCGAGGATCGACTGAGGAGATGCCGATAGCAGCGGAGCAACGAATCTCCGATCGTCAATCAGCCGTATCCTCTTCTCGTCCTTGTGTATGGTTGAAACCAGTCCCATCGAATGTCATGGTCGTTGGTCATGATCGCAGAGCAGGTTTCCCAGTTCGCGAAACCATACGAAAAAATGGCAGACCCGTAGAACACGGTCGATGTCCTACTTTTACGCAGCTTCGTATTGTGACAAAGAAAAAAGGACGCCGAACTTCGGGGCAGAGACTTTCGCCTATTAAAATATTAAAATTAAAATATCTTATTTTATACTGTAGTTCGTACGTGTAAAAACATTTTCATTCCGGAGCGGGGTTATCCCGTTTAGAGCCATTAATTTTAGAGAACTTGTGAGCAAAAAATGGTTAGCTTATTACAAAATTATGAACAAAATTTTTTAAACTAAAAGGGAAAAAGTTGTTTAGAATTTCATCAAAATATGAGAGGAGTTTCGAAAAGTTTACCAAAATTAAAAACAGGGACCATAAGTGAGACCATAACATAGAAATAAATTTCTCTCATTGATAACTGTGATGAGTAATCGAAATGAACTTCTCCCATCGATAATTGCTTTGAGCAATCGAAACAGTTTTTTGGTCACTAATAACTGTTATTTGTAACCAAAAAGTATAAAAATCGATATTTTTTAATCATCTTGTTCTTCGAATTTTTTTCTTTTTATTTTGTGTACATTATCTTAAATTTCAATAATAATCAACTTTTTATTAATGATTTCTATCGTAGAAATTTTAGAATAACTGTTATTTTTGGTCGCTGATTAAAAACTATCATTGGTCGGAATATAAATACAATAATGAACATAATAAAAATATGCCTTTTGAGGATCTAAAAATTATTTGTGAAACTGCATAATTTCGCAGTTCAATGACACTGTATCGATCTTTTTTAAGGAATTTTTACGATCCTGGACCACGCCCTTGTTTCTCTTCTAGAGAGTCATCCTTTCAAAGGTCATATTTAAATTCATATTTAAAAGAATTAATTTATGTAGCCAGCGATATTTATCTTCGTCTTCCGCAAGTGAAACTGATATAAATACCGATTTTATTGGATTGTAATCGTTAAACTGAATCGAGTATGAATTAATGACCGTAGATAGCTGATTTATGCATAGCTCGGTTAACACCCGAGTGTTTTAAACGATTGCATAAATGGCTAGTGGTTGTGTAATCATGCTTGTATAGGATTTAGTAAAAACCGCGTATGAACGTAATTTGTCATGGTTTTAAAAATCCAAAGACTCATCCTTTTGAAATGAAAAATTCAACAGTTCGCAGTGATGAGCAGGTAAATTAAAAAATCATTAAACCGTTCAGAAGGTTCTGAAACATTTTATTCGTGCAGTACTCGTAAACAAATTTCCGCTAATACGATTCGCTCTATTTAGACAAAATATAATTGGACATTTGAAAAGTGAAATGAATGAAAAAATCCTTGAACAATTGTTCCGATGATCTATAATTATCAGATATAAATAAATTAATAAACAACGTTCGCTTCTCGTGCTTTTCAAAAATGTAAAATACGTATATGTATACTCGTTCATGACATTGTTCGATCTTCAGGGTTCGTTCTTCTATATCTACATGTTCTAACCTCTCTATAGATGATTCACGACAAACATATCAAACGTATCTCATATTACAATATCAAAGTAATAACACTCATTGCGATTAACAACTATCATCATTATTCACTTCTACGCAACAATCGCTCGACACATTCGTCACTCGACTGTGTAATTATGAATGTAAATGTAGTGTTTTAGAATTGGCGCCATATTTTTGAAATCTCTCAGCATTGCGAATATCATATAGAATTCTTCAAAGACACGCAGTGTCTGATGAATCGTATGATTCGAGTTTCGAATTTTGTATTGTATCCATTATTACACTTCCATTATCACTACAATTGTATCAGGTTTAAGTTAGTGTTAATGATTTATTCACGATATATAAAAGCCTCGAAAAAAATATACAAAGGATTTTAATGCAATACGAATGAACTACGATGCTCTACAGTCAGCGGGTCAGTCTCATTATTCGGATGTTGATATCGCGGGGGTTGACCTCTCGTCTGAAGAATTTCTGGAATCTGCTGCTCAATACCCAGAAGCTGCCGTCTTGATCTGCCCACCGAATCTCGGCGACGAACTGCAGATCCCGAGGGCTCAACACCAGCACCCTGAAAAAAAACAAAATAATCAATCGTTTCAGCATAATGTTAAGCAAGAATGTCTAATATATCGCCACCATGTTCGTGACATTCTTCTGATTAGAATGAGTCCAAACACGGTACAATTCTTTCTTGTTTAAATGACGTTAGAGTAGAGCCTCGATTATCCGAACCAATGTCGAAATTCTCTATTACCCGAATATGTGAACAGTTTGATCGAAAGAGTACAACACGATTTATTGTACAAATCAGTAAAGATTCAATCTAACACTACCGGGTGTCCCAAAAATTGTGTACTTCCTTGGAGGGGGCGACTTCTAAGATAACTTGAATGAAACACTTCGTCTGCTGTTTTGTTAAAAAGTTATTAACGAAAAACGCGGGCCAATCAGAGCGTCTCTGAGCGTATCGTTGGCATTGGCTGAGCCGAAATCCGACGGCTGTGTTAATAACTCCCACGGAGAACATTTTCGCAAAGGAGAAAGTTGCTTCGAATGACCTCAATGTTGCGTTCGATGCTTGCGACAAGAGGTCGAAGAATAGTGTCTGTACATACAAGTAATTTTTCGAGACCGCTTTTTATACATAAACGGTACCTGTGTTCCTTGGTATGAGGATCAAGGTCGGCAATGATGGTTTCCGTGAACGTCGAGAAGATGATCGCGTCGTCTCGAGGATCAACGGCTAACGCAAGACCTTGACTGGACTTAGTCCCCAGCTGCATGACCGGTAATTGTTCACCGAATGGCAGAGGACCTGCCTGAAGTGCCGATGTTGCCACACTGAACAAACGATTGGTCGCCAGGGGTTGGAAATACACTAAGCCTAGTTTCGCAGAAAACGCTAATCCAACGACACCGTCCATCAGCTCGAACATGTCGTTGCCAATCTGTGAAAGAACGTATTGTTTGTAATTGCTTTGATTCAATCTGCTTTGACACATTCTAGTTCTTAATTTCTGAATCTTACTCTGTAGGTGGAAAAATCGGGATCAGGGTACATAGATGCGTGAACGACCCGCCAGCTTCTCTCGGCAGCAACATTGAAGACCACCATACCTGAGGAGAACAGTGGTTTAATCACAGCAGACGTTGAGATCAATTGTTCAATGATTATTTAGCTACCAACCAGGCCCCGCGGTGTCGGAAATGTACACGAACACGTTGTCGCAGGTGGTCGCCGAGGCGTCGTCGATGATCAGGTTCGTCAGCAACGTGTTGGGTCGCAGAACCTGTCGAATGATGGAAATTGATAACGCAATCCTGCATAAAAAGTTGGTCGGCAATAATTTGATAAAATCAGAGGTTTGGAAAAATTCGCCTCTTTCGGATCTCTTGATTTCAGAACTTTTTCCATGCCAAATGATAGCGATAACGATAGGTGAAATTTTCAAGTTGAGTTGACAATTAGTTTCCGAGATATCTGTAATCAGCAGACAGCGGATCTTTATGCGAAATAAAAATTTTCTGACTGAATTGCAACAAACTGGACTGAAATAGAAATTTATTTTCTTTCTTAAGCTGTTTAATAGGTTGAAAATAATATATCAGGTTGGCAAATAAGTTCGTCCGGTTTTTTACAGTGGAGTAAATCACAAAAATGTAATTTAAAACAGTAGAAACTAAAAACATAAGAGGAATTTAAAAATACTGTTATCGGGTTGGCAAATAAGTTCGATCGGCTTTTGTGATTTATTCCACTGTAAAAAACCGAACGAACTTATTTGCCAACCCAATAACAGTATTTTTAAATTCCTTTTATGTTTTTAGTTTTTACTGTTTTACATTACACCTACTCATTTTTGTCATAAGTGCATGAAATCGGCTGTCTAGTAATCAGTGTTCCGTAAAAATAAATCTATAGTTTGGCACAACGATTATAGCTAAATTCGAGGGACGCAAAATGTTTGGGACCCAAACCCAACATTCAACACTCGAAGTCCCCAAACCAGTTTTAAAAGAGCAAACGGAGCACTAACCTCTCTGGGGAAGGTGTACATTCGCACCAGCTGATCGGTCAACAGGTCGAAGATCATGATTTTCGGCGGGCAAACCGGTCTGAAGTCGTCGATCGACGTCATTACGCCGCTGTCGACGACCCAGAGTCTGTTACACCTGTCGATCTGGGATCTGTACACGGAGATCAGTTGCGAACAGTTCAGATTTCCTTTTCCGGCGCTGTGCCACTCCCAGGATGGATAGGCTTGAAGCTGCGGGCTGTTCCCTGAGAAGATGCTCCTCGGGATGTAGTTCAAGGTCGACGGTACACCAGCACGTAACCTTGGAATGCTGACGAAGATCCTGTCATTGCCGATCGCGATCCCGGTTGGCACCACGTTTTCCGGACGGTATTCCTTGCGGAATCCTTGGTCGTAAGGAAACGTGAAGTCCAGAAGAGGCCATTGGTAGATCGTCTCTATTGTCGCCAGTGCTTTCGTCCTGGCGCAGCAGGATCCTGCCAGGAGAATGAGGACGATGATCCTGTGGGAATCCATACATAAATATCAGGAAAATGCATAACATTTTTATCACGTTTTTGTATACAGGGTGTCCCAAAATTCCTTCAACAGCCGGAAATGGGAGGTTCCTGACGTCGTCTGAAGCAACATTTTCCTTTACAAAAATGTTATCTGCGGCTTTGTTTAGGAGTTATTAACGAAAAACACTGACCAATCAGAGCGCGACCTAGACGCGAGTTGGCACAGTCGACCAATAGACAGTTGGCGTATCGGGCCGACTGTGCCAACTCGCGTCTAGGTCGCGCTCTGATTGGTCAGTGTTTTTCGTTAATAACTCCTAAACAAAGCCGCAGATAACATTTTTGCAAAGGAAAATGTTGTTTCAGACGACGTCAGGAACCTCCCATTTCCGGCTGTTGAAGGAATTTTGGGACACCCTGTATATTTAATGAAATACAACCATTGACATTCTACTGTATAATATAATATTTGTATTTGATACTTGTTGTTATGTGATTGGTATGTAAAGCATGTTGCGCTATGTTCTCTGAACGTCACTCATCTTGAACCGTGTGCGAAAATATTCGCCTTTCATTCTTGAATCGTGGGATCCATAACGTCTCATAACAATGGCCGTCTACGGTGCTGGCGAACAATAATGTTGACTAAACGTCCATTAACAAAAGCGCGATTACTGCAACGTGTGATTCTTTTGTTCTTCGCGTTCTGAAAACAGTCTTATTCCACTAATTATTCCGAATCTGTCCGTTCACTTTTTATCTAAACGCTACGCAATCTAGTAAAATACGAAAAACTGACAGCGAAAATTGTTTTATACACAATGTGTTTACATTGCTCGATTTACACGGATCGATTTCCTATGCCTAAAGCGAAAAGTCATAGATAGACTGCGGATCTTTATGCATGTATGAAGAAATTAGGGATTAAGGTTTGTGGAAAAATTTAAGAATATCATAATGTTGTTTTTGATGTAACGAAGTCATTAAGGGATGAAATCAATGATTATTTTATTCCTGCTTCCCACAATCGATGCAGTACAGTTTTATTTTGCATAAAGATCCGCGGTCTAGTCAGAGAGAATGGAAATATTCTAACGGCGGAAGAAATGTTGGAGTTTAAATGGCATCGAATGCGATGGGTTTAAGAATAAAGGACGTTTTTATTTAACTTCTGTCCGTTGCGATTAATACAGACTTTCCATTTCATTCGACTTGCATAATTTACTGTGCATAATAGAATATTCACCTTGTCGGATAATAACGTTTCCGTGAATAATTGTGTCTCGAAGCGAAGTTATATTAATAGCGGTACTCGTGAACTTGATCTTGAACTCATCGGATGCTTCCGCCTCTCGCCGCATAAATTGAGATCGAGAGGTTGATGCAAATCGCACGAGATCGCGTCTCATGCTCGCGGATCTTGCTTTCCTTGTCCCTGTTCGAGGGACGATCCGCCACGCGTTCTCGAGCGTGGTAATTACCGCGAATGCCTACGCGGTATCGATCGGAACGATTTTGGAAACGCGGGAAAGTTGCGTGAACTGTTATTTTTCATTGCGTAAAAGACTGATGCATAAACTATTCGTGTATAAGCTTATTAGCACATTTATGAGCATAAATTATCTAAGATATGATCAATATTTACACCGTTTCCTGTGCATTACGGATCGATAACCGAATTTTCATTGCTCGAAATGTTCAACGCGCTTTCCGACAATTCGTACGCTCTGATCGTTGACTTCTTTCGCGCGTTGTACGACGTTCGAAATTATAACTGTAACTAGTTGTTATTTATGCGACCAGTGCACCAAGAACTATGTTGCACCGCATATATGGTAATACATATGTAGTTTCGTTTCTTTCTCTAGAATCAGGTGTTGGTGTAGTCGCCGAGGCGCGCCATACACACGGTGGCATTCCATTTTTGAATATGCAAACATGCGAATTTAAAGTAGCTGTAGAACGAACTACAACGTATCGGAGAGTATTATAATGTAACGATTGCAGGCAAATGAATATGATGAATAAAACCAAATTATTGTATCGTTTTTATGTAGAAGGTGTAAGTAAGTAAACGTTGGTAAAACATACATTATCATTATTAAAGATTGAAAATGTGTCATATTCATGTCCTGCCAATCATTCACTTACTTTCCGACCCGACTGTGTTTCAACTAACACTTGTTATCTTGTTAACCTCTTGGCAATTGAGCCCTATTTAAACTCGAGCGGTGTTTCAACTACAACATAATTGAAGAGATTTAGGTGATCATACCTTAACTCTTAAGGTCTTCAATGTATTAATCTATCTATCTATCTATATATATAAAAAGAAAGTCGTGACTCATTAACGCCCAGGCTAAACCCTAGGACCTAGAAAGCTGAAATTTTGCACAGAGGTTTCCTTTATGATCTATACAAGGAATAAGAAAGGATATTTCGAAATTCAACCCCTAAAGGGGTGAAAAAGGGTTGCAACGTTTGTATGAGGAATATTTTGTTCGTGGTCAGATTTACTTCATAGTCTTGACCCCAGGGGGGCCGGGGTTATGTGGGGCTCCCTCGGGGAGGGGGTCGCCAAGCTAACAAAGCTCCGCGATCCCCTAACCCATCCACCCCTACGAAAATGGAATCGAATATTTGGTGTGATGTGTAATCGGCAGCTTAACAATAGTTTCGTGATTGAAAAACGTCTCAGACACAACTTTTATTTTTTTGCGTTCAATCTGAATATGCAATAGAAAATACCAGGTCTCATTTAAGAAAACGACTTCCGGTCTGAAGAGCTCCGACATAGATCGTGTAGGATTACTATTTTTTTTTTGTGACCTCACCGACTTCGCCGAAAACTTATTGCATACCGTCAATTAATCCAGGCATGGACAACTATGTAGTACAAGCCAAAAACAGTTGTGGGGAGGACTCGTGTAGATTCGGGAGAAATGCGAGTAGCGGCGCCTCGATCTATAATTAACCCCTTGCCTTATCATTTTCTTTACAGTAACAATGATTAAAACGTCTATCCCGAAAAATGTCGTAGAAGGGAAAAGAAAATTTATATTTTTTGTATGGCTACATTTATTTTAATGCTTAAATACTGATTATAATCAAGACAAATTTTATTTAATCTAAAAAGAAACGTGTGACATTCATATTTATTAGACTTTGTTAAAATTTTTGTTAAAATCTAAGTCTGGCTCGTTATAATACGGCAAAGGGTTAACATTAGAGTGACCCGAGGAACGAGAGTACAGGATCCAAAAGGGTCCTATAAGATAAGAACAGGCGTGGGAGAGATCCTAAGCTATGTAAGCACTGCAGTAATGCGAATAACGGGTCGCAGTGCTCGCCATTCTTTGGTCCAGTAGGAGGTGGAACAGGTCTCAATTTTGAGTCCTGGACTGTTAAGTATTTTTTAGTGGGTATGGGCCCGATACATTCGAGAGTACCGTGTCGAGCCCCACACATTCCCCCCGACCGTCATCTTTAGGGGGTATATTAGTGCGTGAATGCATTTTCTCCTAACAGTCCTTAAACTTTAAAAAAAAAATAGAAAAAAGGGTCCAAAAGCGTCCTGGGCGATGGGGTTTTAGTGGGTATAGCACGTTGCTGAGTCCCACACTACCCCTCGAACTCCATCGTAGGGAGGTGTGCGTAACAGAATTTCCCCACCGCCCTTAAACAAAAAAAAACAAAAGGCATGGACAACTCCGAATGCTTCGAGAGTCGATGACGTAGAATCAGCTTATCGTACTCCGACTTGCGCTAACCGGCCAGGTGGAGATTACGGACTCTACGTCATCGACTAATTGCCCAAGCCAGAAATTATATCGTGTTTAGTGTCATTTTAATCAGAAAAATGTCACAACTAAATTGGTGAAAGTCCCGTCTAAAAATAATGAAAAATAAAGAAGTTTTGTAATTGGATTAGTAGTGGATACCTCTCCCCCAGTGAAGGGGGTAGATTTTACTGTACTAGAAAGTTGTTAAGGTGCTACCATGTCCATTACCAATGTCAGAAAAGCACTAAATTTTATCTGTACCGTTATTCACAGTCGCAGCACGTCGCGCTTGGCATTTAAACAACCAGCAAGATTTTCTTACTGCCATTGTCTATTGCTTGATGAATACAACACCTCCGAAGATAGATAGTAAATGAAAGAACAGATAGTGGAAGAATTATAGCTTTGATTCCGTGCATTTGCATTTGCATTTATTTATTTATTTATTGTTGCTTTGAATTTTCGTTTGTTCGATGCAGAAAGAGACTCGACCGAGTCTACTATGCAGATTTGTTACATATCTTGTTCTGACGAAAATAGAATCTAGATGTGATAATTTTTCGATCTACTGAAGCATAAATTCGATCGAAAGTGATCGGTTATGATATTTCACAAAGTCACGGCCCCAGTTCCCCGCTGACAACTTTTTATCGTGGTCAAGCGCGGCTCGACTCAAATGTCATTAATCCCTGCGGTCATTTTTTAAAATGATTACACCATTCGCGGACCGAGCATTCCTTCCCCTTTCTCTGTTACGGTTTGTAGAAAAAAGATTGTATCACAGTCTCCGTTGTTATCTACCATAATTGGTTATCGAGTATTCTCCATCGATCTATTTAACATTAGAAGAACCACGGGACGCGCCAAAATTGTGTGGATATGGGTGGCGGGGATAAGAAAGAAACATAGTACACAGTTTTGCTCCTAACTGTAGTACTTTCCCGCCAATATCACAGCCCCACAAACATCCTATTTCACGATAAGAAAGAATACAATTAACAAGCACTAAAAAATTACTAAAACGAAATCACAGGTCACTGTCCGCGTCGGCTATGAATAAACTTCGTATTGTTATGCAAAATAAAAATTGTTGCATTCATTGCAAGATATCGGGATATTTATTCCTATCCATTGCAATCGTATCGATTCGAAAATAATACAACACAATATTTCTCTCGATGTTTTCACTGTTTTGCATTCGCTCTACTCATTTCTGTCATGAACGCATAAAATCTGCAGTCGTAAATAACACTGCATCTCGTGAACTAAGAAAAGATACCAAACAAAAAAGAAATTCATAAACCCAACATGATCTATATTCTAACTACAGAACACTGTCACAGATCACTGCAGTTGGACCAACCTCATTTCTCGAGAAGATCGCAGGTATAGTGGAAGAAGATCAGAGAGAAGAAATCGAATCAGGATATCCGTCGCAGTGGAGGCGCGTCTGTCGGCGTAAGTACAGGGTCTAGCTGCGAGCTCGTTCGGCGAGCGTGTACCAAGTCCCGGTGGTTGAACACCGACTGATCTAATTTCTTAGCATCGACTGGGATCTGAACTGTCTGGGAGACAGGAGGCAGCCTAACAGGAAAATGGACACATTGTGTAACCACGCACTCGACGCGGCGGCGGTGCACACACCCACCACAACCGATGCACGATCTTTTGTGACATTCAAACGCGAGTCCGTGAGATCTCGCCGCGGCGCACCGGTCGCCGTTTCTCGAAAGGTTAACAATCGAAGCGATTGTTACCCCGAAACGTGCTCGGCACCGTTGAGGTGTTCTGTGATCGTGCAGAGACATTAGCATCTATCGGTCGCGGCAGAAAGCTGCCTCGCTGTTTTAATTACTCGCGAGTGTCCCGCGTAGGGAACAATTTTTGTGTTCTGTTTTCGAGATGCAATCGAAATACAGTAAAAGCTCCTTCGTTGTCCAAAGGCCGGGGGTTTGAGCGGACAACGACCGTGCCCGGACACTATTTTTGATTTATGACAGCGTCTTTAGTGAAACGGCAAGTTAAATGACAAAGAAAAGCATTCGCAATCAAAAACAGTCAACTGTTTGGCTTTAAAAAACTCCTTATTTCCTTGCCATATTCTTTTCCTATTGTTCTCCGTTCTGCGCGGGTCTAGACAGTCCTGGGACACATCTGGCGACCAGATCCACGCAGGCCTAATCCTCTCGTTGACAGGTAGTGGAGTGGGTAGGCACTGGACAACGATCGTGCCCACGATTCAGGACAACGAAGGAGCGATTACTGTAGTGGGGCAATGTCGTCAAGAATGTCCGCAGAATGATCTCTAAAAAATAAAAAAACCGGAGGAATATCATTTCATTATTTTCATTGTCCGAATTATTCAAACCGATGACGTCCGAAGTCTTTATCGCCCCAGCAAGCTTCAAAAGGTACGGTAAAGTCTTGATCTAAGCCGGACGGAGCTGTACGATCTTAGTCAGTTCGCCTTTCCCCACCCGGCCGGCTAGCGCGAGTTAGCCTGTCCTACCTAGTGGGGGTAGCTCGCTAGTAACTCGCTAAAAATTATTATTGAAGAAATAAAGAAGCTTTTACCTCACTCCTGTTAAAAATTCGCAGTTACAAATAATGATTTCCTTGCCTCTTTCTTTGAAAAGAAGTCAAAATGGCATCGATTTTGTGTTCTACGTAAGCACTTCGGGTAGCCAGATGATCGATAACCTAATTATGCAGACTCTTATGTAGTCTGTTTAGAAAGTGAAGAGAAAAAGCCATAGGCATTCCTATCGAAAGAGCCGATAATTAAAACGTTACAGTAGCTCATGAGTAATAGCAGTTTAATCCGTTCCGGGAGAAGTGTTTACAAGAATGAAGGTAATACTTCGAAGTTCAGGACTTCGAAGTTCAGGACTTCGATGCGGTAACGAGCCAGATATGGATCGCACTTCGCCGGAGAAAGTAATTCGCGGCCGTTACTGGACAGGGAGGCCGACGTACGGGTTTTTGCGGCTTGCGAATAAGTATGACGCCCATCTGGAACGCAACAATCGAACGCAATCCGGGTGAGTGTTACAGGAATTTCAAGTCTAGTTTCAACTGCAAAAACGGAGTCCCCGAACGCGGATTTACCTCAGACTCAATCTGTATCTCGCATTAAATAAATTTAATAATTTTCCGTGAATGTATCTTCACAATTTTTATAATCGTGAATTTAGAAATTTGAAACCCATCAACATGTCAGTAGTTTTAATGTTAAAAAATAATTGCGACATTATCTGTAACGCTCCGGAAATTTCGAAATGGCGCCAACGAAACTATAGTCTAACCATTCAGTGTTGTTTTAGAAATTTTAATAACAAATCTCTGATTGAATTTAAATTTCAATATGGTGTTTGCGCTACTCCTTCGAAACATCTCAATGCTCGCGAATTAGTATAGCAAACTGTCACCATATAAACGGAGATTTTTAAAAATCGGAAGAAGTGGGCTAAACAAGTTTTTAAGTAATTCCGATCAGGTATGGCGCGATGCATAATGCGGGGATTAATTGGGAGATATTCTAGTCTGGAAGACAAGCTGTTCTGCTCCAACCAGTTGGCGGAGTGGCGTTAGAAGGCTAAACAAAAAATAAACATGCACCGCGTCCACTTATGGAAAATGGAACTTACCTAATTGTTACTTTCGATAGACCATTTACGAAGAAATTGACGGTATCCTCGGGCAATGGCCAAAAACGTCGGAGGTTAATGGTAACACTGGGTGCGGTCTATACATAGTTCCGGGGACTTTCGACCGGAGTTACCTACCAAGGACATCCGCATAACATTTACCACAATCCTGGCTCGCACAATTGCCATTTCGCGCACCGGTCGTAATCGTACACCGGTGCCACCACGGCCGACTTTAATCGATGTATTCATCGCTTCATTTGCTCTCAAAGAGCATTTACCTGTTCGCCAGGTGATTTTTCAATTTCAAACACAAACAATCGGGGAGGATAATTTCACTAAATGTGTAACAATAATGTGAGGAAGAAAACTATTAGGAACAATAATTTCACTACTCACCCATGAAATAAATATATTAGGTTGTAAAGAAAGAAATGCAGGATTTTTGTTGCTTTGTTTTAATTGCAATTTTATACCAATAAATATTTACCTTGATTTAATAACTTATATGTCATTTTAAAGCATGTTTTACGCTCTATTTGATTGTGCTTTTGATATTTAATTTCATTCAAATTTTTATTAAATTATGTGGCTTTTATTTCAGGATGTCAAAACGCGATTTTCGCATAATTTTTTGTATTAATTCAAACTAGACCGAAGTGCCGCTCAAGCGGCTCGGAATATCAACGAAGTATGGGGCGAAGGAAGTGTCAACGACTGTACAATGCTCATAGAAAAGAATAATGCGAAGATCGCGTTTCGACATCCTGAAATAAAAACACCAAATAATTTAATAAAAATTTGAATAAAATTAAATATCGAAAGCATAATTAAATAGAGCGTAAAACAAGCTTTAAAATGACATATAACTAATTAAATCAAGATAAATATTTATTGGCTCAATATAAAATTTCAATTAAAACAAAGGAACAAAAATCCTGCATTTCTTTCTTTACTACCTAATAAAAAGATTATACCTAATAAAAAGATTAATGGTAAATGAATTCATAATTTATTTAAAATTTATATATTTATATAATACATTGTATATTTATTATTATTTATTGCATGCAATGTACCGCGGTACCCAGTCTGATGGCACTGATGGTGATGGTTCTACATATAATAGACACTGGATTTTTATTGAAAATAAAAATGTTCTACCCGAATTGCAATAAATTGGAGCGAATTGATTTGCATTCTTGAAATGTTAATAAGTTCAAAATTATATAACAGCATTTTTAAATTCTAATATTTTTACTGCTTCAAATTACATCTAATGTCAAGAAAAAATAACGTAATTTTTCGTAAACATCGATTAACCATATCTTGTGAAAGGATGCAGATTCGCATCATTGACCACGAACGTGTTAATCAACGCTCAAACACTAATATTATTATGGAATACAAATAGGCAACCCCTGCGCAGCGTTACGCACAATATTTATTCTAATTGGCAACCGTGATGAATATTGTAGTCCATTAAAGGTAAACGCGGAACGATTTAAATTTATTGGTATACCTGGCTAATTTTAAACTGTGAATTTTTATGCAAACAGGAAGCGTATTCACGTTTTTCACACTATTATAGGTTTTATCGGATTTCAAATAATATGGGGGTACAGTTCGTCAAGCTTTCTGAATGTTACGGAGTTATTACACGATAAGTGTAAATACCTTTCCAGATTTCTAATTTCGTGGACAATTTTCGAGACGGTATGTTGAACTAGAATTTGATCCTCATTAACCCCTTGCTGTATTTTAACGAGTCAGACTCATCCTGAAGATTTTAACAAAGTCTAACAAATACGAATGTTACGCGTTTCTTTTAAGACGAAATAAAATTTGATTCGTTTGTAATTAATATTTAAGCATTAAAATAAATGTAGCCATACAAAAAATATAAATTTTCTTCTCCCTTCTACAACATTTTTGAGAATAAAGACGTTTTAATCACTGTAACTGTAAAGAAAATGGTACGGCAAGGGGTTAATAATAATTTTGGGGAACGAGAACAAAAGGAAGATTTTCACACTGGGCTGTTCATGTCCAAACCTATTTTTGTTACTGTTTTCAAAAACTCTGAAAAATTCCAGGATACTTATTCAAGTCTTTACTTTAATACTGTTATAAAAAGAAATACAAATTTTACTGAATTGAATTTGGAAAACTGGAGGTTCCCTCTCCTTTTTCTTTGAAGGGATTTAAGCAGCAAACCAAAAAATTTCCTTGAATCTGACCTTTTCTCAGAATAACTGTTGTAAATGTACAGAGGTCCGCGTTCTGATCTATGCCTTCGGATGATCGAGGTATCATTGAAGGGATCTATATTTGAAAAAAGAACGTGTCCTTGCGGAATGTTTCATGTTCGATGATGCAGGTCGAGGTCGAACGAGTAAAACGAGTGAAACAAATGCAGAAAGGGCCACTAGACTCGATTCGTATCGAGATCAAAGGAAATTACGGGGTACCGGGTAATCGTTGCGCAAGATTATTCCCCCGGTGATAATGCAACAGTGCTACACAGGGGAATAAAACATTTTGGGCTTGCGCAAGTGAACCGAGCTGAAATATCATGGGAATCGCCATAGAACGCGGACAGTCCCACGGATGCGACGAAATCTCACTGTCTACGTTTTGACGATTGTCCGAGATGTGATCCGGTTCATTGTCTTGTTGATAAGCCTCTTCGAACAACTGCAAGTTCGTCGATGTACGTTTATCTCTCGTACAAGCTCCTCGGAAATAGTTGCATAAAAGGCGCTGTGATATTGATGAAAAAATTATGCTTTATTTATAATCAAACTTGAGTGGATAAGAAATTGATTTTCTTTCTTAATTACGTTTAATAAAGTGAAACTAATATAACAGTATTTTTGAATTCTTCGTTAGTGCACATCTGCATTGTTCACCGTTTGTGTTCACCCTTCAATTTTTACCGTAATAATTATTTAGCAAATGTTAATGTTTAAGCAAATGCTATGTTTGTTTAACCTTACTATTAAGAATTGTACGTTTCATATATAACAATAATTTAATTTAATTTGTCCAACCCCAGCAGAGAATCAGTACGGACGACCACCGGGACTGTTATCGGACATTTATCCCATTCAAGCCACCTTTCCGCCGCTTCGTAATAAGATATCTAGAGTCAATGGCTGTTACGTAGCCCATTCTAAAAAGATATCATGTCTTTAGCTGCTCGTTGGAAAAAATCCCGAGAGTAAGTTACGATAGCAAGCGAGTGCGGATCGAAGAACGTGAACGCAAAAAGCAGCGTGCGCTTTGCTCGCCGCGCGTATTTAACGAGAACCGTAAGATCGTTGCACGGATTACGCAAACGCCAGCTGAACGGTCTCGACGATGTGTTTTCATGCCGAATTCATTTTTCTTCGTTCGCCACAGCTCACTATGTATATGCAAGCGTTGCGGTGGAAAGTTCGAGCGCAACCACTAGACCGTGCACTATATTGTCGTGCGCAACGCGAGCGACGATTAGCGTTGTTGCTGCGGCACTTGATAAGCAACGTTCCTAGAGCAACAAGATCGCTGTCCCTATCCGCGTTCCTGGTCAGTTGTACTATACCTATTTCAGCTTAGAACCTTTCGATTGTGAAATTTAAATCAATTCTCATCCACCGGATGAGAAAACTACCCCCGATAAAATCTGAGGGGTTCGTTGAGCATACCAAGTCTTCCTTTGAGTAACAATTTTAGTGAAATGTGCTGGATAAAATTATGAGAAATTATCCGACAGATATTTGGATTTAGAACCTTTCGATTGTGAAATTTAAATCAATTTTCATCCACCGAATGAGAAACCTACCCCAGATAAAAAAGTCTTGAGTAACAATTTTAGTGAAATGTGCTGGGTAAAATTATGAGAAATTGTCCGACAGATATTTGGATTTAGAACCTTTCGATTGTGAAATTTAAATCAATTTTCATCCAACGAATGAGAAACCTACCAGATAAAAAAGTCTGCTCTTGAGTAACAATTTTAGTAAAATGTGCTGGGTAAAATTATGAGACATTGTCCGACAGATATTTGGACTTAGACCCTCTCGATTCTGAAATTTAAACCAAGTTTCTTCGACCGCATGAGAAAACTACCCCCGATAAAATCTTGGGGGTTCGTTGAGCACACAAGTCTTCTTTTGAGTAACAATTTTAGTGAAATGTGCTGGATAAAATTATGAGAAATTGTCCGACAGATATTTGGATTTAGAACCTTTCGATTGTGAAATCTAAATCAATTGTCATCCACCGAATGAGAAAATTACCCCCGTTTAACATATGATACATGATTTTCTCTGAATTTGTTCTTTCATTAATTTTAATTTGATACAACGGAAAACAGCGATGGAAGTCAACAGAACGAAATACAGGAAGGTAACTTCATCTGCAAAGTGATTTTTATACGAGCTAAGCTTTCACGAAGTCAACTTAGATCTGTTGAAACACTATACTGGCTCTATCCAAGCATTAACGATTTCGAAACATATTTCGGAAGAGTGGGTGCACTGTCAAAAGATAAAAATACAAGATTAGAGTAACATAACGAATAAATTAAATAATATTGAAATAAGCGATATCGATTCCCGCATAAATAAATATAATTTATGTAGAAACGGTATTTTCACTTCAAGATGTCTGGAAAAACATAAGATAACCTTTTAAGCCATGCGTGTGTATTTTCGATTGCGTAAAACCAGGTACATATATGCAATTTTGAATATTTGAAACGCGTTCGTTCGTGGTAAATTAGCAGCAGGGTTGTCAAATAAGGAATGTAAAATTATAAATACAAACGCGATAGCATGTTACAAGAGCTGGGAAATGTTTTGAGTGAGTGCAAACTTAACGAAGTGCGATCGATAAGGCGTTAATCAGCGGAACGTATCGGAATTAATTCGATTTGGGATTCGATAAAATCAACATCGATCTGGCTCGTGGTTTTCGGGTGCGTTCGCAGGAAAAAGCGTATCGCGTAACACGGGGAATTAATCCGATTTATAAAGCATAAATGGTTCGCTGAACAAGCTGCGATGACTGCACCGTGGTTGCACTATCACCGCAGATCGAGATTTCGAGGAGGCGAAAAAATCACGAGTCGTTTCAACAAAACGTTGTCGGATCTTAATGATCCGATCGATGGTACAAAGTGGATACATTGCACGCTCCGGTAATTTCATGGTCAAAAATCGAAGCAGAACGCTGCCAGCATTCGCACGAAGGTTTTTAGCGTCGTATCAGATGCTTTTGCGTCGCGTGTGTCGCGAAAGATCGCAAAAATCTGAACACGATCGACGACAAACTGTGTTCGCAGAGCCGTTTCTCGTGTTCGAGTCGTGTTCGCATTTATATTATTACTAACTCTACTAATTTGACCCTGCATATTATTTAGATCATTAATAGAAAGCCGATTTTACGCAAAATAAAAATTGTGTACATTCATTTCAAGCTATAGGAGCTATATTCATTTGTTTTCTCAATCATTGTAATATGCTGGAAACAATACGACGGTTTCTTTAAATTCTTCAAACGCTTCTACTGTTTCTACTCATTTTTGTTATATTGGGTTGTGTAATAAATTCCCGCAATTCTGTGTTTTTAGTTAGATGGTCTATCACTTACCATCGCTAACCATCTTCACTCCATGGGCTTTACTCAAAAACTTGGAGTTTGGGTGCCGCACGACTTGAGTGAGATGTCGAAAATGAATTTTTCTGCCTCCTGGAACTTCCATTGAAAAAGCCTGAAAATTGATTACAATTAATTAATTCGAAAAATTGAAGCAGATAGGGTGAACTGCCCAAATATGGCATAGTCGTCTATTATGGCACTACCTTATAGCTTGCAAAGGAGAAGTCACACTCTAGTGAGAAAATCCTCAAACAATAGTTTACCATGTCTAAAGTGTTAGAGTTTCTAAATTTCTGCGCTATGTTACTTATTTGTTAATCATCAAGAGAGGCAGGGTAATCGCATTTTCTTTCACGCCTGCATTTGTATTGTGCAAACACATTCGTGGGAAAATGTTACATCGTGCATTATCATCATTGACAGTAACTCGAAGTAGGCGCGTTACGAGTATTGTAGGAAACAGTGAAATTCTAAGAGATGTCGGTAGTTCTTCCGGGACCGTGTCCAGAATTGTAGGATACATTGGAAATGCCCGGCAATCAACAATGGCGGAATGGCGGTCGAAGACTTAAATCACGTTCGAGGCAGTTCAAAGAAGCAGGGGAAAGTGGAGAATGGTACACTTGGTTCTATTTTCTCTCTATCCGATTATTACATCGAGATTAACCGAGTGAACCACATTTGGTGATGAATAAACATTACTCTGTTAACGAAACGGGTCTGCATTGTATCGCCATATTGGCACAGTGAGTACAGTTCCGTCTTTCGCATGCTGGACCTCGGACGACCGCTCCACTAACGATTAGATGTGGAAAGTTTGGATTAGTAAAAATTAACTAAGGAGGATTTAATCTGCTTCAATTGTTGTACACGGGAAAACCTTTTAATATTATAATTTACAATAAGCTACTATAAGATATCTCGCTCTTTAAAGAAAAATAGAAAAATTAAGAGAATAGTCAAGTGATTTATATATCGAAGCAATGTTAATTTCATTCTATCTGAAGAATAAATTTTTCCTTTCCTTCCCTCAAAAACTGCAAAATCATTTCGAATAATGCAGAGATCAAGATGAATGACCAATAAATCACACCTCCATAAATCTTGATCAAGAAACCAACGTTTACTGTATCACCAAACTGCAGTTCTCCGTTGCATTAGTTTTCTCAGTTTCTCGAACTGTAACGAAGAACGGAAGTATCCCTCATTAAGTAGTTACAGTGATTTATATGAATACGGTGTTAACATTACACGATTTCCAAGCGTGACCGATCACACACCGCTTCATTTAACATAGTAATTATCCCGACGATCAGCTAGGCTAATATTCGACGTCGGCATGATCACTTAATTGATCATCGTAAATCGCGGCTTCATGCGATTTATGAACTTTTGATACCTAGTATCAATTTCTTTTTTCAGTCTGTTCCATAAGACACGTTTCGACAGCGATGGTGAACGCCCACCGACGTTGCGATAGACTAATTAATCGAAATCGTGATCGAAATTCGCAACCGAGGTAGATACATATGGAAAATTGCTAAATCGTCCGTGGAGAATTTCTCCGAGGTCGTCGAAGTTATTAAATTGCAACTATACCGACAGTGCTGAATAAATAAGAGAACCAATCGTTTTTATAAACCTCTTAACAAAAACGTGTCTTACAAATCGTTCAAACAGCGATGAATTATCGTGTGTGTGTTCTGTCTTCAATTGTAAACTTCAGTTCTACTGTTCTCTAAAAGTGCTTAGGAGTCGCAATGAATGGCTTGATTATGCTTCTGCTTTTTGAGAAAAATCGAAACTAAGATTATTCAGAAGATAATGGTTTACTAACGTTTATTCGTTCAATCGACATCCTGTTATCAGCTTGGAATGTGTGCAGGAATGTAAAATGTAGAAACTCAAAATGTAGAAAAGACGCAGATAAAATATGTTTGTTCTACAAAATGTAGAGATTGCAACCGAGTATCTTGCATCACACCGATCCGAACAGTGAACGACTTAAAAGTTTCCAATTAGAGCCATGTAACCGGTTCATTGTGAAATAATAACGAATTATTTAATCAAACGCATAACGCGTGGTATTTTAAGGGAAATTCGGATTATAAAATCACGTCTTATGAAAGTATCAACTAGGTGCCTATCTAAACTTAAAACTAACGAGGAAGTCGAGTTGAATTCAAGTAGGATCAAGCAGTGCGTAAGCAACTGATACACATATATCAAATCGATAAATCGTTCTGGAGAACGTGTTACGCTCGGAGTGCCGATTTTATCGTGTCGCGGTTCTGTGTTCGAGGAAACGCGGATTCCTCGCACTTGTCCATTAAGTTCCTGCTAATTCAAACGGTAATTAATACATAGGTTAATTAATGGTACGGCAGAATGTGTAACGGAGATGTAACGCTACACGGTTAAACTTTCACCGTTCCGAATGACGGCGATCCAGGAACCAAATTCGATACCGAATATCGATTTCCATCGAAAGTCGCGATCCCCCTGGATCCTTTCGGAGGAACACGATACAAATTTTGTTCTCGTTCACAGGGAAGAATTCGCTGATCCTTTTCAAACGAGACGTGAAAGCAAAACTTGCTCCGAGGTCGGTTGAAATTACCGAAGGACGGCGTCGAGTTTCACAGAAAAATTGGAATTAGAATATGTACATACACATTTTGTTTTTCACATGACGCGAGACGTTTACAACGTAATTATTGTGTAAATGAGAAAAATACTAGTCGAAATATGCTAATGTTTACAACGCATTATCTACATGTAGACGTGGCTACGAACATATGTTCGAAATGCGTTTTAATGAAGTGGATTTGGCAAAATGAATTTATTTCACCTTCGTTCGAAATTTATCAGCACAATGTACCAAAGTTCAAAACCAACTATTTTGCATATCTTCCGAGCAAAATACCATTTCAAGTACGTTCTACATCGGACACGGTATATTCCAGGATCAAAAATAAAGTGGACCGTTTTCTGCGTTACGTGAAATGGTATTGTAACTATTTCCGGTACGGTGATACGCAGCGTGTCTCAACCATTGTGTTCTGAAAGCTCGAAAATTACATATTCCGCGGAGTTTTTATCCTTTGTTGGGCGTTCGAGTGAATTATACACGGTCGTATTGAAACGGGATTGTTTCACGTAGCGAACGACTAATCGCGATCGAACGCCGCCGAAGGAGTGATTGTAAGAGAGAAAGGTTCCGTTTCTTTTTTTTCTCTCTATCGACCGAGTTCCCCTGTGCACCGGCCACACGGTCGACATCACGGAACGATTTGCATCTTGATTTATGGCCCGGTCGGGCTCACGATCGGTAGCGTAGACGTGAACAAAAGAATGCGTCAACACGTTTCCCTTTCCATCGATCTAACTGAGCCAGACTGCTAGGATCTTCGTGCGAAATAAAAATTAATTGTTCAACCAATTTTTTCCAATCTACAAAGAATACGCGAAAAATGGAATTCGCATGACGATCCAGAATCTAATACATTAGGCACCCTGTATAATCTTCTATTTCTTTAGTGAACATTTCTCTGGCAACTGTGCTCCACAGCAGAGTCGACGGTGTCGGCACTTGTGTCCTCACTCTACCTTCCCCTTCTACGACATTATCACGTGACTGATCCGGTGCTGGCAAAGAGAGGGTAACGTTTCCCCCTCATCTGGCGATTCCGCTCCACGGTAGCTAAGTAGCTGTCTTTTTTGTTTGTTTTAGAGTGGTGGGGAAAATGCATTTACGCACTGGCTCTCCCTAAAGATGATGATCGGGGGAAGTGTGGGGCTCGCTTTCGCAATGCCCACTAAAAACCCCACCGCTCAAGGCGCCTAAAAGCCTTTTTCTTCTCCGCTGCGCTGATGGACCGGAGGTTGTGTCAACCCGATGACCCGCTGTCCGCATTACTTCCGGGTTGACTACTTCGGCTATGGTCACGACCTCAGTGCCGGATTAAGCCAACGCGGGGCCCGTAGCAAGGGCCAGTACCAGGGCCGCTTGTATGAATGACCTTTCCTTTTTTTAGCAGAAATATTGTTAATGTTTCGGCGCCCCTTCGATGAAGCGCCCGTGTGCGGGGTCCCTTTTTGTATGGAGCGGGGCCCCCCAAAGCGCGGGGCCCGTAGCATTTGCTACTTCTGCTACGGGGCTTAATCCAGCCCTGCACGACCTGTTCTCTTTCGTTTAGGGCAAATTTTCCAGTCGAACATTCCGCTGACAATTGAGAGATCGATCGCTTGCAGAATAGGAAGGGAGACAAAAAGACGCAAGTGGTGAATCGAAGGTGGATTTATCAAACATTCGTGTGCATTACATAATACTGAGCGCTTGGTTCGCGCCGCAGCCAACGGTACCCTGCATGTAGTCTGGGAAATTGGACTCCAGGACTCGCATACTGGCTCTGGCGTAATCCGCGGTCACATGAGTAGCTAGGCTGCATTCTGGGCTGGTATAGACCAACTGGAACATCCTGGAGTCGAAGGGGTTGCTGGCGTCCCATCTGTAGACGTCCGACTCGCCCTCGTAGCGGAAGAAGAGGGCGCTGCCATTGTCCGTGCCTAACAAAACCATTTTTTGTGGTTTCGGGCCAAGATCGTGTATACGGCCATTCGCGGAGCCATTTCGCAAATGCTCGGTTCTGACGGAGAAGAGACGGCTGCTGCTTAAGTAGGTAAAGACCAAGCAGGTGCTTCCATCGGAACGACGGAGAAGTGCCAGGTACAAAACGTCTCGGCGGGTACAGCCCAAGGTAACCGCCTGCGGGAGGACGACGCGATAGCCGCGACCCGACGTCACATCGTAGACGAGGATTGCTCTTGTTGCAGCGTCGGACACGTAGATGAACACCCGGCCGTCCGGACTGTAGTCCGACACCACGTACTGCAGCCTCGACGACGGACTTGTTAGACCGGTCAGCTCCACCGTCTTCACCAGCTGCGGCAGAAATCAGGGGAGACGTGAGTAACGTCTGCGATTGCCAAGGGAACACTGAATTAGTAGTCGTCCGGGGGCTGGGAGCGTTGATATCAGCAAAGAGCTGACACTTTGATATTTCTACCTATTTCGGGGATGCACGTGATGCATTTTTACCCGCTACTTCTGGTTGCACCCTTTGGAAATATTATTACGCGCGATTGGCCAATGTTGCAAGCTAACTACGTACCGGTTGCAACGGGTAGCCACACTTATTCAATAACAAAATTGCTATTCTGACTAACCGCAGTGGTAGACGGAGAGTCATAAAACACACGTTGAAGTGTGTTATAGTCCGTAACAAGCGTAATAAAATACACATTCAGGTGTAAAGTAACTTCAAATTATCTCACGTGGAACTGAGTGTGTCAAGGTGCCCAATTACAGGCTATCGACAAGGTAAGAAGAATTCCTCAAGGGTATTAAAAAACAAATCAATTAGAAATGTCTGCATAAATATCCAAAACGCAGAGTCCATTTTCATTCTACGAAAGATTGAGCGGAACTACTAGCAAGCAATGCTAAAAAGAAAGCTTTACACGATTATACAGGTCGAGATTCGAGTCTTTTAATAATGGTCATGGGAATGGTCTATCGATTATGCAAATGGTCTCACAGCAGCCGCGTGCGGTAGCGATAACGACCAGTTAATTCGCTGTTCGCTGGCGGAAGATTTCCAAAGCCGGAAAAATTGTTCGCTGTGTGAAAGGATAAAAAAGCTGCTCTTTGGTGGATAATCGATCGTTCGTGGCAAGCGCGGTAACTCACGTTTTACGTTCACGCTTTACAATTGCGCCCGGTCGTCGACGTGTCGGCCTCGGTTCATTTGAAATTCGCCTTGTGCAACGCATACGAAATAACGACGGCGATATATCTGCCAGTAAGTGACACGCGTCAACAACTGTTATCTCGCGACACGGTCGGCAAGATCATTTCTGCCATCCAACTCCGCCATTCTGTTACCGAAATGGCCGTATCCTGCGCGTCAGCTGCGCGAGAATTCTGAATTATTCATGAACGTTTTCGTCTGCGAATGTTGTCCTATCACATTGTAATTGTAAATAGAAAAATATATAACGAATTTTTATCTAACAACATCAACTTTAAAGGATTGGCGTTTCTCTGTAGAAATATAGGTTACCCGTGGGTTTATAATAACCAGACTAGCATAGAGCATTGCACTCACCTTTCCAGTCGCGACGTTAAAAGCGAGGACCTTCGGCGGACATTTTCTGATTGGCTCCTCCAAAGTGTTCACGACACCTGTATCCAGGACCCAGAGGATGTTCTGAGGATCCAGGTAAATGTCTACGGCGTTCTGCAGAGCGCTGCAAGTGCCTTCTTCTTGCACGGACCAGCAAGGGTAGGGGACCAAGCTAGCTTCGCAATTAGGATCCTTCAAGGAGACTTTGGCTAGGGTTGCTGGCACTCCAGATTTGAACCTGCAAATCGCAATAATTCTTGCTTAATATCCTTCATTTTTTTAATTGAATATATGCAGTTGTTTCTAGAAGGAACATTAGATTAAATCCATCAAAATTAAATACCTGGGGAGAGCAACAATGGCGTCGTCGTTGTAGATGGCAGCTCTAGTCGCGATCACGTTCTTCGTAGTGTACCGACCGCTGTTCTTGAACATGCTCTTCGTGGTCGGACAAGGCCATTCAAACGGTCCTCCAGTCCATTTGATGTTCGCTGATCGCACCGGTAAATTCTCCTCGACGACAGTCATCTCTTCTTCTGCGAACGCGAAAACGACGACGACGGACATCGCCGCCATTAACGTAAGACACCCGCCCTTGAAAAACATCGCAAATAATTTACACGAGGAGCTGCTGTTGATCGAGCCCGACTGAACTGAAAAGTCGTTAGCATTGCACCAGTTTTATACGAGCCGCTGTGTCGCCCTTGTTACGAAACTCCCGGGTTTACCAAAATGTTTATTGTTCTGTCGAAACGTCCGCGTTCCCCTGGCCATTCACGTTGTAAACTCGGACTGCGGATAAATAATGCACAGGTAAACAATAAACAACTCTGTTTGTCACGTTCGAGAGCCGAAATTCGTGTACCACGAAATACATGCTTTCGGCGAATGAGGTAACGCACGTGGAATACCATTTTAGAGAAATAAAATACTTAAATGTTTACGAATCTGTTATATATAGCCCTTGTCCCTCATCCTAAACAGAGTTGTGCTAATTCAATTATATTGTAATTCAATTTCGCAATTGAATTACATTGTATTTCAATTATATAGTAATTCAACTACGTCGTAACTGAATTACATAATTCAAACCTTTCAATTAATTCAATCACTAAGTATTTTAATCAGATTTGTAATTGAAATATAGTATAATTTAAATACAATATAATTGAAATACAATGTAATTGAAATACAAATTAAATAATTATAGCCCAGAACTTTGAAGAGAAGTGAGATATATTTTTATGTTTTTCTATTAGTAGTAGTTTCTATTCCTCGTCCTCGTTCATAATACATAACGCTATTTCATGTTTATGGTTGAAATTTAAAAAATGTGTAACGCAGAAGTTATTTCTGTTTAGATATTATAAATTTATAAATAACAAATTCCTTCTGTTTGAAACCTTCACATGGATTTTTCAATCTCTTCTTACCTGTTACTATATTATTATAATTACATCGTAATTCAGAATTAATGTAATTTAATTATAAAGTATTTTATAATTGTACTGTAATTGCAATTACGAATTACATTTTAATTCAATTACAATGCATTTTATAATGGTACTCAATTGCAATTACGAATTACATTGTAATTTAATTGAATGAAGATCTGAATTATAAATTACAATATAATTGAATTACAATGTAATTCGATTACTTTGCAATTATAATTCCTGGAGTAATTCAATTGTAATTCTGCACAACTCTGACCCTAAATTAAGAATAAGATCGGCTTCTATATCTGAAAATGTTGGCGCTGACGTTTACTTTACACTCTCAATTACTGTCAGACTTAATAATCGTAATGCTACTTAACTATTTTCAGTAGTATCGTCACTTCACACTTGTCAATAATTGCTCAACGACTGAAGGAAGTTGTATGTATAATTCGACACAATGTCTATTATTAAGAGAGGAATTTTCTTTCGCTATTTTAAAGGCACTTTTAGAAATATGATTATGTTGCATTATTCAGTGGCGATAAGGTCGACTTATATTTTTTTCATGAGCGTCGAACATATTCAGAGGTTTCGAAACTATCAAATATCGAATTTACATTTCAATTAATTCGGTATTCACGATTGAAAATTATTTTTGAGAGATTGCACAGGTGTCCTCTGCTTTTCATTGTCGATGGAAGTCCAGAACAATTGTATCAATTAATTGTCAATTCCTTTACATATCGTCCAATATCGAATAGACCTATTTACGAAACTGTTAAATTGACGAAACGCGACGACTCCCGTTGTTTGTCAAACAACCTTCGAGAATACATTTCCTTGTTGCCTTCTGGACCTCGTGCAGCCTTGTCAACAACGGAAGCGTTGCAACACCGGAAGCAATACATGCATGATCGAAGAATGATGGACCTACCTGTCAAACGTACGTATATAAGGATAATGTCGATTATAATCAGCGCATATTCATCATCGTCCACATCAACTGAAAATCGTGTAAGTCGCAATCATTTTCAATTCTCTCACTTCTCTGTTTTCGCAAAAATTACACTATTAAAATTTTACCTTTGGAAGCAAGTGGAAAACCGAAAAAATTTACAAGACTTCCTAAGTTCTTCTAGCCTTGATATTTTCAATTATCGCATAGTAATGAAACTTAATGTGCTGAAAATTTGTTGGGACCACCAGTGTACCAGTTAAGGATTGAAAAGCTTGGAAGTTGGAAATAAGACACGTTCAAACTTTGTTTAAAACAGACTAGCAGAATGAGGTTCGTAATCGTCAGCGTCTTGGCAGTCCTGTCGCTAGCCAATGCAGACCTGTTGCTGAAGGACCTGTCAGTGACGCTATCAGGCCAGACCTTGGAGTGGCCCTGTCAGAGCACGAAGAACATCTACGAGACCAGCGGTCGTTACATCGCCAGGAACGTGATCGCGACCAGGACGCAGGTGTACAAGGACCAAGCGATCCTGGCGATGCCTCGCTACAAATCAGGTGTACCGTTCACTTTGGGTGTCGTCTCGTTGAACTCGAAAGAGTGCACGCCGAAAGTTGCTCCGTTCCCTTGCTGGGCGATCCAGGAGGAAGGGAACTGCCAGGCTCTACAGAGCGTTGTTGACATTGTCCTCGACATGCAAGACATCCTGTGGGTCCTCGACGTCGGCATCGTCAACACCTTGGAGCAACCTGTGCGCAGGTGTCCTCCCAAGGTGGTCGGAATCGACGTGAAGAGCGGAAAGGTAAATCATAACCGATTTTCTCGGAAACGAGGAGTCAAATGAATTATTCCTTCTTTACCACGTTTTTATTATCTCGCTTTCTTGCCTCTCTGTCTGTTTGTCTGTTTGTCTTTTTTTTCAACTTAATTATCATCATGGTTTTACCGGTCACATTCTGTGTGTGTTGAATGCCGTAACGGTCACCAGTGACCGGCACTATCGAAATCGAATTGCTGAAAAGCGGTTGCCATAAGATTTAATCTGTCGAATATATTTTCTGTAGGATTATAATTATCTTAATTACAGTGCCCAGTGAAAGCTGCATTAATTGTGCAATTAACAATTATTGCTGGTCAGACTAATCGGTGCTACGAATGCAATAAACGATACTTGTGCGAAGCACGCTAAGAACGCACGGCATTCCACGCGTTAGCTATGTAATATGTAATAATATATATATTTTTCCCGCATTTTATCAAAGTTGCAAAATATTATCAAAAGAATGTATTCCGCTTCTTACTTTCGGAGAGTTTTCGATTATTGTCACCAACTGTTGAATTAGATAAATGAGGACGAATCTCGACATATATCGACAAACAAACAATTTAATTACGTACGTAACAAACAATCGGTATGCTTCGCATTTTTCTCAGTGTTGAAGATTTTCTTCGTCCTCAAAGGGTTAACATTTCCTAATAAGGATTGTCAAAGAAATTGGTAAATTAAAAGAAAAATTGCAATATTGCAAAGTCCCCCATAAATTAGGAACTCTCCAAGCAAAAGATGACCCATAATGGAAATTCCAGGTGGTGAAAGTGATCGACCTGAGTCCCCTCGTTGACATCTCGTCGCGTTTGCAATACATGGCTGTCGACTACGCATCAGACGGCCAGGTGTACGTCTACGTGTCCGACGCCGGAACCAGGGCGATCATTGTTTACAACGTAACCGCTGACGGTGGTTACCGCGTGGTTCTTCCCAGAGCAGTGACTTCCGGCGCAGAGAAGAAGGACGCGCTCTACTTGGCGCTGATCAGGAAAAGTTGTGGCACCCAGATCCTCTATTTCACCTACTTGGGCTCGAACAGAGTCTTCGCCATCAGAGCCACCAACCTGAGAGCCGGAAACGCTAACGGATCCGTGGCGGAAGTTGGACTGAAGAAGAACAAGATAGTCATCCTTGGTACTGACAATGGAGCCGCCATTTTCTTCAGATTGAAAGGTAAGGAAAAAATAGAAACATTTTCTTCAATCTTGATGACCGATGACTATTTTATTGGATTCTCAGTGGATCCTGTATTTACTTCTGTGAACAGTTTTAGCTAGCATTCTAAAGTATTATGTAAAGAATATTGATTATCATTGGAAAAATATTTTTCATAGAAGTCGGTGGCTAAAGGGAAACTTAAAATTTTTTAAAAATTCTTAAGTAATTTTTACGTCGTTTAAAAGATTGAAATGATGAATTTGCTTGCATGGAAATTGATTCGATAAATTTCTTTATCCATGCACATATTATTATAAAAATTGCACAGAGTCTAAATAAATAGAGCCATGCCATTTTTGTAAGCTGAAGCATTTGAACCGCTTTTAGTGCTCGGTAGTTTAGTGTTAAAATTAGAAACTATTAAATAACTGCCGGTAGGTAATGTGTTAATTTTGAAACTGATTGTTTATAATGAATTACAGGCGACTCGAACGTGTACATGTGGAACACGGAGACTCCATTCATCCAAGACAACTTCCTGTTAGTGCAAAAGGGCAGCGACTACAGACTACCGACTCAAGTTGTTCCTGGCTACAAGAGGCTTATGTGGGTGATCGAGAGCAACTTCCAGGATTACATCGAAAACACTGTCAGTTGTCCCGGTGCATCGGTTTCCCTTCATCCCTTATTAAACTCTTGCGACGATCAGTACTGAAGTTCCAATGAAATCGATCAATTTCGAGTGCTGCATAGAAAAATATCAGACATTACAATTTTGATACCTAACACATCAAAATGAATTCAAACTTTTATGCATTTATGAGGCATAATTAGCGCGAAAAATTTACACGAAAGTGGATTTCAAAAGTGACTTAAAAATAATGTTCTTACGAAGAGAATGCAGTGCTCGGAAGGTTGATCGCCCGAATTGACCGCCATCTTTCCCATCTGGACAAATGTCAACCAGTGTTAGTTGCAAAACTTCGACGATGTTTCAGCTGTCGATGTACAGGCAAAGTCTGGAAACCGTAAATACATGAAATTGTTAATAATAATCGAATCTCCTCTTCACTGTCCTTCTACTACCCAGAGAACAACCACTCGCAGCTTATCGGAACGCGCGTCAGCAAACAATTAATGTTTCATAAAACGCAAAACGATCATTAACATAGATACGATCGTTAACGATTTTTGCGCGCTTGTATGTAATTAACTTGTGTGCGGACAGAGAGCATTGATCACGAAAATCGTGTCGATATAAGTGAAAGTTGACGATAAACCCTGGGGTAGTTTTTTTGCACGCTAAATGGGAGATAAGTAACAGTTTAATTAGACATTGAGTTATGTGACCGAACCGTTTACAGCATTGAAAAAAGAACTTGGAGACTTCGTTGATAAACGTTGATTTTCTATCCGTTTCATTCGGAGATATTATTCAACTGAAGTCAATATTTAAGTTAACAAGTTATACAATCGTCTACAAGAGTAAACCTATAATAAGAATAATATGAATAAGTTTTATCCGATTTTTATATAAACTGATTTTCATATTATGAAGCGAAAATTAATTATAATTACGTTACGGTACACGCGGTTATGTTAGATTCACGCGATTTGCGTTCACTATAATATTTGTTATGTAATATATTCGATGTAACGCTGATCGATCGTACGAACCTTTCGTTTCAGTTATTATTGGTGGCCATTTCAGCGAAGCAGGTTAGCCAGTAAATTACTTAACGCAGTGGCTAAGTGCTTTTATCGTCAATAAAAGTCACGGGAGATTGTCGAACGCGTAAAAATTCAATTAACGGCGCTAGAAACGCCATGATGTCACATTTTAGAAAATTATGCGCCTTCGGATAAATGACATAGATCTGCCGTTCCCGCTCGATCAACTTTTAGATCAGAGATATTTTATAATCCAGCTATGAAACCATAAAACCCGACAAAATGGCGTACTAGTACTTTGATCAGAAGCTAATAAATAAATACATTTATTCCTTTAAGTGGTACGAAATTTAAATAGTTACAGGACGATCATTTTGTGATGGTTCTAATGTTGATAGGAAAAGAACTCTGGTTTCAAGATGTCGGATATTTCCCGATTTTGATGGTCCTGGATTTCAGAAGCAATTTTGGTGAATCGTCACTCTGGAATGGGCATTCCGGGTTTATCAAGCCCCACAAGTTCTTCTGGCTATCCGTGGCGTAATCGGTTATGCACGGACAATCCTCATTCTGCACAAGAACCGAGTGACTTTCCGCCTGGAAATAGAGAAAAACACATAATTTCGCCGAAATATTTGCGGTATTCTAGACGAAAGATAATTACTTCGAGAGGAAGTCTCGTGTCCCAGCGAACGCTGGCTCTTTCCGTGGACATGAAATAGTGTAGACCATCCTTGGCGTCACAGAACAGTCCCGACGAGACGGCCATTTTGGTACCGTGCCATGTCACCGTAACATTAAGCGATTTCTAATAAATTAATAATTCCGTTCCACATTTCCTTGAATGAATTTTTCGGAATCATAAAAGCAATTAGGACATTCAGTGTTTGTGCTCACGCTATTAAATAAGCTGTCCTCTTCGTTCCACAATTCTTCCAAATTTATGCTAAATAAATCGAGACTGGACGAACCAGTTAAGTATAACACCGAATTCTTCCTGGAAATGGCGAGATCGGTGCTGAACACTCGAGGCAATTGCGGCGCGTGGATCATCTTTATCGTCCACCATTTATCTTTCTCTAAAATATTTATATGTTGTTTCTTCGAGTATACCTGTTCTATAATTATTTTATTCAGAATTTTTGTTTAATTACCCGGCGAGAATACTATGATCGATCCTTCGCCAGCGTCCCCGATGTATGCTCTGGATCCAGATTCATCGGTAACAAACGCTCTCAAGTTATTTGTTGGAACGTTCGCCAATTCGGTAGATGATATCTTTCCAGTTAGTAAATTGTATTAAAATGTGGATCGTAATGTGTAATATAAAAAGTATTGCAATTTTGAATATTGACTTAATTGTTTTACAATGTCAGCGTTTTTCTTACCAATTGGTTATTCCTCTTCAGATTGTACAGGACTATCCTGGCTGAACAATCATTCTTATCCGGCACTTCCAGGGCCCATAAACGTCCCCGAACATCGACGTTCACATCAACGGTCGATCGAAGACAGCCCATTGGCTTATCGTGTAGACCAAACGAGAATACTTTTCTGGTTTTGACAGAAGGGAAGCTCGCCTCTGGCCAAACTGCTTCGAATAATGTCCCCGTCTCTACCGAAGTTCCATTCCTTCCCCATCTTTGTATCAGAACGTATTATTATTTCACATTTCTTTCATCAACTCTTTGTGCTTCGAGAAATTGTATTACAGCAAAACGCGAAGTCCAATACCTCGGAGCAGCTAGGAAAGCACGATTTCGCCAAATGGAAAACCTTGAAACGAAAACATCTTCTGGAAGATCCACCGCCTCGAAATCCCAACAAGTAAATCTCCCTGAAACGGGAATTAACGCGACGAGAACCACTACTTCACTGTAAATTAGAAAACTTTTATAGCTGTGGATAACCATCGTGGGTGTTCAAACGAATTAAATGGATATACTGATCATCGACACAAACAAATTAGCGGAAGCATTGCGAACCGCCAGTCAGCAAATACTGAAGTATTTGCAAGCCGCGAATCAGCATTCTATGGAATTCCATACAGTCATAATTAGACAGCGGATTTTATGCATTTCTGATCAGAATGAGTAGGTGAAATTTAAAACAGTCAAAACATTAGAGGAATTTAAAAATGTTGTTGTTATTTTCAACCTATTAAACATGTTAATAAAGAAAGTGAATTTTTATTTCACTACAATTAATTTACAAATAAAGACACAAAAAGAATCCAAGCACAATCGAGTCTATTTTATTGAACTTGCAAATACTTGTTTTAATAGAAAGAAATATTTTTAATGAACGGGCCTTACGCATTAGTTACCTCCAAAATTTGAAATCCAACTAGTAGAAGTGAAGTATACTCGAATTTTGCTAACACTTCTAGATACATGAATTGTCGGTGAGGTTGAGTGCAACTTTGAAATGGTAACGGAACCTCCGAGCTCCGAACAGAAAAGTCCATAAGATGCAATATTTATAGGAATCGCCTTGAATCGCCGATGACCTAATCTAATAAACGGTGCTGCAGAGGAGACAAAGGAATAGGGTAACGGAATTGGAGTAAGGAAAACATGATGCAATGGCCTACGAGACGATTTGACGGATTCGACGAACTGTCGATTACATTAAATCGACAACATTAAACAGCCAGAAATAATGAATTTATCTGTGAATTGTATTGAATAAATTAATGCGAGCGAATGTTCATAGTTTAAAAGTTATTCCGTATCTCGAATACTATTAGCCACTTTTACTAAAAAATTCGGTGGTCAGATAGCCAAGGGATTGCATCACTGTAAAATGGAATTGTTATAAACATTAACCAGCTAGAAATAATAAATTTATCAATAATTCTCACGGCGATCGACATCGATCGATATTCGGCGGGGTGGGGGATGCCGCGCGAGCTCGGCGAGAGCCAGCCGTCAGTCAGACAGTCGGGGCGGGGGGGCCGGAGTGAGCGGTCGGGCGTCGCGCGTCGCGTCGGGCTCCGGGACCAGGAGGACCAGGGACTTACCAGAGGTGGACAAGGGGTCATTTACAGCTGCCCTGGCCTATCCCGGCCTACCATCAACAATGCTGTTTTGTTCTTCAACTGTTCATTCAACGGAAATGGTAAGTTTTATAACTATTCATATTTTTCAATACTTCCTTTGTCTACCCTTGGCCCATCTTCAACGAACCTGTCCTTCAACTGTTCGTTCAACGAATACCATCAACTATTACCTCTAACATGCTAATTGGAATTTCCATTACAATTTTCGGTATTGAGTCTTCTTCAAATTTATATTTCTTGATTAAGATTGGTAATTCCTCCGATCGGAGTTCCCTCAGGGGCTCACTCACGGATGGGGCCGTGAGTGAGTACGGGGAGTAGCGTCCCCGGGGCTACCCGAATCGCCTATGGGCCGCAATTATAATTCTCATCTGCAGAATTATAATTGCTCTTGTGAGCTGATTGTATTCGCACTCGTGTGCGGGGTTACAATCGCTCTCATGAGCTCGTTCTCTTGATGTTTTCGCAATCATGTGCAGAATTGTAATTCCTCTTGTGAGCTGATTGTATTCGAACTCGTGTGCGGGGTTACAATCGCTCTCATGAGCTGGTTCTCTTCTTGTTTTCGTACTCATGGGCAGAATTGTAATTGCACTTGTGAGCTGATTGTATTCGCACTCGTGTGCGGGGTTACAAAATTGCTCTCATGAGCTGGTTCTCTTCTTGTTTTCGCACTCATGGGCAGAATTGTAATTGCTCTTGTGAGCTGATTGTATTCGCACTCGTGTGCGGGGTTACAAAATTGCTCTCATGAGCTGGTTCTCTTCTTGTTTTCGCACTCATGGGCAGAATTGTAATTGCTCTTGTGAGCTGATTGTATTCGCACTCGTGTGCGGGGTTACAAAATTGCTCTCATGAGCTGGTTCTCTTCTTGTTTTCGCACTCATGGGCAGAATTGTAATTGCTCTTGTGAGCTGATTGTATTCGCACTCGTGTGCGGGGTTACAAAATTGCTCTCATGAGCTGGTTCTCTTCTTGTTTTCGCACTCATGGGCAGAATTGTAATTGCTCTTGTGAGCTGATTGTATTCGCACTCGTGTGCGTTGTTACAATTGCTCTCATGAGCTGGTTCTCTTCTTGTTTTCGCACTCATGGGCAGAATTGTAATTGCTCTTGTGAGCTGATTGTATTCGCACTCGTGTGCGTTGTTACAATTGCTTCCGTGAGTTGGTTCTCTGGTTGTTTTCGCTTCTAAAAATTTTCTCATCTTGTTTGAAATTGGTATTCCTCCGATCGGAGGTCCCTCAGGGGCTCACTCACGGTTGGGGCCGTGAGTGAGTACGGGGTGTTGCGACCCTGGGGCTACCCGAATCGCCTATAGGCCGCACTCGTGTGCGGGGTTAGTTTGGCTCTCGTGAGCTGGTTAGAATCGCACTCGTGTGCGGGGTTATATATTGTTATGTCTTACTGTTATTAGTCTGTTTCAGCTAGAATACACCATGAAGAGGACAGACCACGAAGTGGACACACCAAGAAGAGGACACACCAAGAGGACTGCGGCGTATTTTTAAGTTAGTTTTATTTGCCGAGCAATTATTGTCTTAGCGTCACCCCCGAACCTGAGCCTTCCGCTCAGGTTCATGTTTCTTCTTTGCGAATCAAAGCCTTCTGCTTTGTTCTTCCCTCTTTTGCGATTTAGTCTTTTGGTCCACAATAATTGCTCGGCTTGCGTGCGTTAGTTATTAAGATAGTATATCGTCGTCGTGAATATGGTATGTCGAGTAATTATTGCCGTAACTTCACTTTGCTTGACTCGAATTTTTGACTCCGACACAGCAGAAGGCTGTGTCGGACCTTGCTTATATGTACCAGACCGGTTGGAGCCGGTATTCGGCGACGATTCATTGAGAGGGATGGTTCATTGAGACCTGTTCACTCGTGTAGCCATGCTACAGTGTCCTCTCTATTCGTCATTCTACCCGCGTTCACCTCAACTTTTGTTGTTTGGTGACAGGTAGTTGGTGGAGAAATGGGATATCGTTTGAACACTTCTCATGTCCATTTCTCTCGGTGAGGACACGTCGGGTATCGGCTCTGGCCGGAGCTGGGCTGCAAGCATTGTACGCGCCGCGTCACTTTCGAACCAGAGCCTTCTGCTCTGGTTTGCTTTAGTTTTTCTCTTTGAAAGAATCAGAGCCTTCTGCCTGATTCGCGTTTGGACCCCCGTGAATCGGAGGCTTCTTCTCCGATTCACACCCTTTGCTCCGCGATAATTACTCGACATACTTGCAAATTTAGTATAAGTCCGTCGTTGTAAGAAAGGGAGCCAGAAGGAATATTGCATTCGTTCTGACTCCCTTTCGGGTCTCTTGTGCAGCAACCTCCTCGTGGTGAGACCTGGGCAATCGGTATTATCCTCTATTTGTAAGAACTTTTAGTGTCTTATGAATAGAGGATAATATCGAGCTAAGAGCTGCACATTTAATAAATATGTTGATTTTCAATAAATCCTATTCCTATACCAAATGTCTTCCATAACATTTTGCAATTTCACCTTCCTTCAGAACAAAATATATGTTCTCCCCGGGCGTGAACACTGTCATATATTCTCTGGTTCTATTTAGGTAAAGAGTGCGGAACCTCCGACACCGACGAGATAGTATCTCGTTGGTGATAGTATTATAAGTTAATTACAGAATGGGTAATGTGAGCATTCTGCCACCGACGAGATACTCTCGTCGGTGATTCTGCTATACATATCATTCTTCTTTTACTTGACGAGTATCTCGTCGGTGGTTGAACTTTTAGCGTTGTGGTATTTCAGATCACTGTAAGTTCCACGTTATCCTCGCGCCCGGACGCGCCCAGTTACTGGTCTCGCTGAATAGCACAGGGGCTGGCACGCTGGCAGTCTAGTATCTCGTCGGCGACCAGGGGAAACCGCTCTACCGTCTGTCTAGGATCTAATTGGGTCTGATCCAGGCTATGATTCGGAGCACCGACGAGATAATAGTATCTCGTCGGTGTTCGGAGTCATCGAAAAGCCGGGCGTGAACAGGGCACCAGAGCACTCTGGAGCACTCTCATATCCTCTCTGACGCCAGCTATGTTTTTATGGACATCAATATGAACTTACGGAGCTGGTAGCTGGTAGGCACAACTAGATACTGTCTACGCTACGGTTGACGTCCATACGTGTCCGCTTTTCGCGCTGTTGCCGTTGCCACTTACGCTTGTTCTTGCGCGCACAGGAACGGGTACCCTGTATATTAGTTTTTTAACAAAATTACAGGTTATAAAGTTTCTACAAATGATTGCTGAAATACTTGGTTGCACGGAAAATCGAGATCGTGTTAATGATGCATGGCAATATACATTCGAAGGCAACTATACATTAAATGTAGCAGTCAATTAATTAGAAGTATTGCAGAGAAATCATGTCATTCTGTGTTCGTCTTGCTCGCAGTAAACCCATCCGTGTCTTAGGAAGTATAACTATGAAATGTTGGGCTTTTTGTGGATCTTACATATTCGCCTGTTTTCTTTTATACTGGATGTATGGTGGAATATCAGCTTTTTTTCTTCTTTGTTTTGCTACTACAGGTACACTCAATTATCTTACATTTAATTAAGCTGAATATCTTTAAGGATGCTCGATACAAACTTTGATTTCTACAGGTATATTATATCACAGAGAAGATCAACTTGTATATCGTCCAGAATGGCCAGCCAATTCTCGAATATATGTTCCAGCACCGTCAATATTCAATTTACCTTACCAAAGTATATACACTAGATCGGGAGATGGTACAGTACTACACATGTTCTTTATTTCTAAACCAGAAGACAAAGCAAAAAAGGTACCTACCTTATTGTTTCTTCATGGTAATGCTGGTAATATGGGACATAGGTAAATATCTTTAAATTTCTCATTTTTATTAGCTGTTTTAATCAAAACCAAAATTATTCTTCTGACCAAGAATATTTACATACATTAACATACATTTTATTTTGAAAGTAATAAAAATGATAATTATAGGCTCCAAAATGCAGTTGAATTATATTACACTGTTCAGTGTAATATTTTAATGTTGGAGTATAGGGGATATGGATTATCACAAGGCTCACCTTCCGAAGAAGGATTATATATGGATGCTTGTGCTGGAATTGAATATTTATGTAATCGAACAGACATAAATACTAATGAGATCATTGTATTTGGCAGATCATTAGGTAATACATGTTTAAAGCAAACGACTTGCATTAAAGATTGTAATTTATGCCACCAATATATTAAATAAATGATTTTTGTTTTCATAGGTGGAGCAGTTGCTATCAATTTGGCCACAAAACCAGAGAATTCACAAAAAATTTGGTGCCTTATTCTAGAAAACACCTTTACCAGTATTCCTGATATGGCTGCGTTATTGTTTGGATTAAAATTTGTACAATATCTTCCACTTTTTCTATATAAAAATAAGGTGAATTGTTTTTTCTAATTTCAATGGCTTTTAGCAAATTTTTAATTCCTAAATTAAAGTAAATGTACATGTTTATTGATTAATGAAATTATGTTTACAGTATCTGTCCATTCTTAAAGTGCGGTCAGTCACAGTACCTACGTTATTTATTTCTGGATTGGCAGATACATTAGTACCACCACGTATGATGCAAGATCTATACAAAAATTGCAGAAGCTCGTGTAAGAAAATTCTTCAGGTCACAGGTGGCACACATAATGAAACTTGGTGTCAACCAGGATACTACCAAAACATATGCACTTTCTTGAACGAGCTGAGAGAGAACCCTCCTGCTCAAGTAACATCTACTCATTGGCAAATCGACGATATATAATAAAAAAAAAGAACTACCATACTCATTTTTCGTCCAAAGCGATAACTATATTTTATATGTTGTTCAATACTACGTTAATATGTATTTTAAGGAATAGAGTTTAGTACTATCGAATACATTCAACAATTTCTATTGTGATCATTAATTCTATTACAATTACAATTCATCTCATAATTGACTGGGATCAATCTTCTTTTCACAAGTTCGGATAATGAACACTAGTTTGTAATATCATGAAGAGTATAATGCCAGAAATCATCGAATTATTCTAAGTTAAATGTAGTAAAAACATTCATCTTGACTAAAGATCGCAAATGGTCCAATGAGAGAGACTCGAGTCCTTCCAATAAATAGATCTTTATCCATATGAATTTGATGAAGTAGGTGAATAATTTAAATTTTACTATTTCATACATCGAATATCGGCTGTTTTTATATTTGAATGTATACATATTTAAAATGAGTGCTAATGTATTTACATGTGACGATTTAGAATTATATATGCATGTATGTGCATGTATTTATTTCTGTTTTTTTTAAATATAAAGTTAAAATATCTGTATATATGTACATATTTATAGTACATTGAATATTAAAAGTAAACACTTTTCTTACTATTCTAATAACAATCAAATGTAATCAGTGTTCCGACATAAAATTACCTGTCACAGTTGAAATTTCTTTGATCTCTTCTTTGTAAAGAGCATTTGATATTTGTAAATTTTTCTAAAACAATAACTTGAATAACTCTTCAAATAATCATGTAATGTTTACACTTGTTGCACAGTGCAATTAATTTTAAAAAATATAGATTTTGTAATTTTACATTAAATAGTAAGAAAATAGCAAATGAATTATGTAAAACTAAAACGTATAGCTGTGCCATTACTAAAATATATTTTATTATGACCATATAATATGAATGATTTTTATGTATAAATTAAATTAAAACAAATGCATAATATGGATTATAACATTATTTGCTACAAGTTTATAATAGCTTGTTCAATTATACTAAAAGAAACTCAAAAAGCATTATAGATAATTATGGTATAATATATATCAAATATTTAATTATTGTATGATAATCAATTCTTGAAAAGAAGAAAGATACGTTCTTACAGTATGTCGAATTCTTTCAATTACGAAAAACATATAGGGAACATAAAACACAAATAAATTTGTATAGTATACAATAATAAATATCAAAATTTTCTATTGCTTCTTCTCCTTTTCAGAATTCATTTTCACGACCAGATAATATATCCACAATCATCAATATTGATAATAAACGTGTGCATAATCCTAAAGTCCTAAAGAAACAAGCAAACCACGACAAAAGTCAAATGTTACCACTTGATTATTGGTTGAATCGGCGACAGGTCTCGCTGAGCGTGGCGTTGGCATTGGCCGAGCCGGAGTTCGTCAGCTGTAGCCGTGTTCTGAAAAGTCCGTGGTTTTCGTTAACATTTTCCTAAAGGAAAAAGTTACTCTCTGTATAGAGGGTGTAGCATACGTTTACTTTTACTTATGATAACATATGTTAGATTCAGTTGATAATCTCAAACTCGAAATAATTATATATAGTTCATTATTAAAATCGCAAATTTTATTCACATTTTACACGTTACCTAAGAGTACTGTAAAATATAACTATAATAACATTTCTGCTTGTAGCTATAGAAAATAATATATTTCTCATGATTTCTTAAAAAAGTTCATTAGAGTCATTTGTTTTGTGCTCTTCTTCCCTTTCGGTTCAGGATGAGATTCAGGTTTCACTGATTTCTTTGTTTCTATTACTTCTGGTTCTTCCTCTGAACAACTTTCATAAACATGCACCTTCTTCGTAACAAGGAATCCATCATCCTCAAACGTTTTATCTACCACTTTTAAAACCTTGCGTTTTCCATCCTCGTGTTTGAATTTAGGTGGGGATGGAGAACGTGTCCTTACAGGTGAAACTTTTTCTGGGGAAGGAGAAGGTGGAGTTTCTTCTGCCTCGTCAGATGATCCAGATTCACTAGAATCACTCTGTACAGCAATACGTTTCCGTCTTTTAACGGGTGTACTGATTTCTTTACTCCTATTGCGCTTCTTCCCACGTGTATTTTTCTTTTGATTACTTTTACCTTCAGAGGTAACTTTCTCCTTTACAGTTTCCTTTACTGCAGAATTTGTAGCTTTCTCAGTTTCTTTCGCTGCAGAATTTGTAGCTTTTTCAGTTTCTTTTACTGCAGAATTTATAGTTTTCTCAGTTTCTGGGAATGCTGAATTTGTAGGTTTTACTTGGTTTTTGCCTTGCTGGAGAAAACTACTGAGTCCACCTTTCTGTGTACTCTTTTTCGATGACTTGGATGTTTCTTTTTTAGGTGATTGTTTTGTCTGTTTGGAAGAATTAGCTTTCTCCGAGCTAGAAGATGATATTGAGGGTGGGCTCTTCTGCTTATTAATAGCTTTTCCAAAAAGATTACTGAAACCTTTCTGTTGATCATTTTTCTTTACGTCATCTGATTTCTTCTCTGGACTTTTTTCTTCTTTTTCTTTAATGGACTTAGCTGTTTGTTCGTGAGATACTGATGGTATTTCTGTTGCAGCAGCACCCCAACGTATAGCATGCATTTCTTCATCGCTACGCACATTGTTTTCAAGACACTTAATTCCACTGTATTTAATATCTCCATTCTCAGCAAGTCCCAGTGTCTGTATATCAGGAAGTACTCTCTGAAGACTATAAATATGTTCGGATATAATCGAAGAAAACTTGTCTTTCGCCTGTGCTAAATCTTTCTCCTTTACGACTTCAACACGTATACCATCCTTCAAAATACCCATCAACAAGTAAGTACAGTCGAAAGTCTTTTCATTCTTCTTTCGTTGCCTGAATTCCCATAAAATCTGCTTGGCGACGTTCACGTGAACTTCTAGCTCTTTACTTAACCATTTGTACGTTACCTGAAATTTGAAAATTAAAATGAAATCCTGATTTCTTATCAGAACTGAAGGACAAGTTAATAGAAAATAATTATAGCAATTTATGAATAAAATATACACTTAATCGACACATTTAATATAGATAAAACAACTATTAGTGCAAAGAATGATGACCAAAATGTTTACCAGCTTGTCATTATCGAATATATATCCAGATACAGTTTCTAAATACTCCTCCAGCGATTCCATGATCATATTTGATTTGACTGTAATTATCTCTAAAGATTAATTATAGGTTCACCGCAGTTCACCGGTCGTTCAAACCGTCCAAACTCCAAACCTTTCTCTTCAACAACTGCGCGCCATTTACAGTGTTCAATATTGCCAATAGTTGCGCAAAGGTTCCTATGATGCGCAAATTAAAAAAATGTGTAAAAATTAAAATGCAAACTGATGCAAACGCACAACTTTTTCAAATAAATAGTAAATATATTGTGTATATTCGTATATGTTCGTATTTTAAAATCACTCTTGAGACAATTGAAATTTATTTTAAAAATTCAGAAAAATTTAATTTTGACAATTACGAATGACAAAAGTGTCACTTTCAAGATTACATATAATTGGCATCTGCGTAGGAACATTCGGAAGTTTATAGCTGTTTATAGTTTACTATATGTACATTTTAGCTGCAGCTGGCCAATATAGGTAGTTTGATAATTGCATGATGGTGGCAACCCTAAGGTTGGTGAAAACTTTTTTCGGAACATAAATTGTGCCAGGCCAGATGAAACAGTGAGCGTTCACGTAACAAACGAACTCGTTTTGACGATTCCTCGTGGTGATCTCGGTGAATTGATTCAGGTTTTTTGTGAGTGAACGTTGTGATTCCTTTATGTAAAAGCGAAAGGAAGAAAGTATGGTCTCGGTGATGCAGCCGTTCATGGTAAGCGTACAACATCCGAGGAAGCGTAGGTGTTACCGGTTTCCTTCTGCTTTTGACACTCTAAACTGGTTTTCTCGTTTCTGTTATGAAATTCTAAAAGATAAGTGACTGTCTGATTGTGTGACAGGATGTGGAGAGCTCCAGAAGTTACATCGATGAGCTGTATTCGCCAGATCCTCAGAAATGTTTGGAAGCTATTATGTGAGTGAAAATTCTACTTAACCTCTACGCTTGTCTGTTCGAAGCTTTTATTTCTTTGGTATGTATAAAAGTAATGGCTATTCTTTTATTAGAATGTATATTCGAAATATATTTAATCTTCACAACATTGACTGATGTACTTTCTCTTATTTTGTACAATATTTTCGGACTTTTTCGAGGCAAGTTCATCTTGACTGTAGCTGTTCAAAGCTGTGAAACTATTGACACCGTTTTAAATTGTTTCTGTCTCCGAGAACTTCGTTCACTTATACATTTATACACTTATTTATAATAACTGGACTGCGGATCTATATGCATTTGTGGCCTATGGAAATTTTCAAAAAATGCTAAAATATAAAATTCATTGGAATCCCGTACTATTTCCATTCGTTTTCGATCTACAAAGACTGTTCTCATTAAAAATAGGATTTTACTTCATTGCACTTTCTTAAAATTTGTCTATAAAAATTGGAAATTATATAAATATCTGCAGTCTAATAATAAGTGAAACGAAAGTGTAGTATTACATACATAGTTCATTCTTTGTCGTCAAAGTTTTTTGTTTTATTCATTTTTTAAAATATATACATGTTTAAAACATATATATGTTTTGCTTTCAAACAATAGACATTACTTTTATCTACATTCAGTGTTAACATCATTACTTTCAGTTATAACTAGCATTTTTAATTATAACATTTGATGTCTGTCTTGCCTGTGTACGTTTATTTTTATTTGTATTATGTGCATTTTACAGATGTCTCAAAAACTCTGTCATCGGTAGTAATAGACAAAAGGGTTCAGTGATTGCTCAAGGAGTAGTACCTAGATTATTGCAACTACTTGGAGATTCATCAGGCACCATCGAAGATCGTATAAGACTTGAATCTGCAGTGACATTGGGTTCTTTGGCCAAAGGAACGGATCAGCATGTATTGGCACTTATAGATCTTGGTGTAGTGCCATTGCTTTTTCAGGTGTTATTATCTACACCTGCCTCAGACACATCTCCAGAAGGAAAGCCAAAAGTAACGGACCTGTTACTCGAAGCGTGTTTACGATGTTTACGTACAGTATTTCAACATCCAGCAGCACCGGTTCATTCGATATATCAAGATCCTGCATTGGTGCCCAGATTAGTCTCGTTAGCAAATAGATCCGTAACTTCTCAAATTTGTGTAGCAACAATTTTAACAACAGCATGCAAGGTAAAGAGGTAGCAACAAGGTAAACAATCCAAAATTGTTTAACAATTCCATTAATAATTCATATTCTTTTTACTCAGACAACGGAAGAACAAAACGCGTTATCAGAAGGAGGAGCAGTAGGAATATTAGCAATGCAATTGGATTCCCCATTACCTGATGTGCAATTATCAGCTTTGGCATGCCTAGCAAACATGTGTTACAAAAATTACAGGGTGTGCGTTATGGTTGCCTCTGCGTCTACCAGTAACACAATACAAGGTAGACACGTACCTGTAGCGCTAGGACAATTAATGGGCCGCGAGAAAAGTTCGTTGATTCAACTCGAAGCTGCAAGATGCGTCACGTACATGCATAGAACAGGGGTTCTACTGTACAAAGATCCCAGAATTATTTACCGTGCTTTACCCTGTTTGGTGAGACTTTGCTACCGAGATCGTCCACCGCGCGAAAGGGTAGCTGCTGCAGAGACATTAGCTTTCCTGACTGAAGTCAATACCGAATTACAACGTTTAGCTTCTATTAGTAACCATTTAATTCCCACGCTTGCAGAGCTGTTACGACCTCATCCTCATGTAAGTCCAATACGTTATGAATGTATCGCTATTATGCCTCTGACGTTCATTACATTTTTAGGTACAAGATGCAACCTTGACACAAGACATGCGACAAGCTGCATTCAGGGCATTCGCGTCCCTTAGTGCAAATGACGAAGATATTCGAAAGCGTATCATAGAGAAGGAGAATATTATGGAACAGGTAGTGTCGGGTCTTCAAGATCCTGGAGGTCACGTACGTTTAGCAGCGGTTAGATGCCTACATTCACTGTCTAGAAGTGTTCAACAGCTACGAACAAGTTTCCAAGACCATGCAGTCTGGAGACCGCTTATGCAGTTGTTACACGGAGCAGACAAGGGATTGGAGGGTAAAATATGACACTGTCTTCATCAATTATCCCAAAACAAAAACTATATCACATGTGATTTTGTTAGGGGTGTGCGAGGGCCCGAAAATGTCAAGTATCCGATGGTTAGGTGATTTTCAGGTTCTCGCACAGCTCTAGGTTTTGTACTTTTAACACTAAACCTACCGATCCTTAAAAGTAACTGGTATATGATCCCTTATAAAAATGACAAGATTGATTTTATTTAGACTTTGTGCGGCTTCTATTGTAATACGTGCACTACTAAAGATATCTATACAATTGTTTCTTATGAAATCAGTTTTAATATCTCAATAATTGTAAAATAAAAAATCTGGAACCGGTCATTTTGACCAGTGGTGGTAGGTTTAGTGTTATTATTACGATTTTTAGTATTACGAATAAATAATTTCTATGTTTTCATGATTCATTAACACAGCTGCATACTGTACAATTAATAATGAATGTAATTGTATCATATAGGCAGAGGCGAAAGTGAAATTGATTTATTAACCGTTGCCTCGAGTACTTTATGTAACTTATTATTGGAATTTAGTCCAAGCAAAGAACCAATTCTCGAGTCCGGCGGGATAGAATTATTATGCTCACTAACGAAACGGTGTACGCCAGCTTTACGACTGAATGGAATTTGGGCATTGATGAATGTGGCTTTCCAAGCTGAACAACAAGTAAAGTTACAAATTCTGTCATGCTTGGGTACCGATCAAATCTTTTGCCTGCTGGCTGACCAAGACATACCAATTTTAATGAAGACACTGGGTCTGTTACGAAATTTACTTTCCACAAGCGCTCACATTGACCGTATCATGGGTGAACATGCTGCGCACGTAATGCAAGCTGTTATATTAGTCCTGGAAGACCCAAGACATCCAGCAGATGTGAAAGAACAAGCGCTCTGTATTTTGGCGAATGTGGCTGACGGTAATCGTGCGAAGGATCACATTATGGCCAATGAAGATGTGCTTAAGAAACTTATGGATTATATGGTGCGCTGAAAACCTTCTTTTACCATTTTTAAGCTTTTATTTTCAATCATTAACATTGTTTTCGGATTTTCGTTCAGTATTTTTAGTCTAGAAAACCTTTTACATATCTAATTGATTGGCACTTTGCTGCGTTTTTGAGTTTGAGATCCCTGTTCTAGACTAAAATACTTTCTTACAAAATTATAGTTGAATGCTATTTAGTTATTTTGATATTAATGTTTAGATGCATAACAATGTAAAGCTGCAAGTGGCAGCTGTGCTGTGTGTGTGCAACCTAGTCTGGAAAGAGGAACCTGGAGCTGCGCAGAGGCAAGCACGTTTAAGGGAATTAGGCTTTTATCGTATTTTACAACAATTGCGGCATACCAAGGAAATTCAATTATTTGATAAGTAAGATTAAAAGACAATCATTCAGTTTTAAATTTGTTTTTTTTTTTCTTTTATTTATTAAAAGGTGTTTAAATATGATTGCAGATTGATTGTTTCGCTAGGTCTCGTTACATCTTAACGATTTCTGATTGTTTTCGTTTCAGGGTCAGAACTTGCATGGCACAATTCTATGATGCCTAAACTACGAAAAAACACGTTACCGACGCAAATTAGGTTTTGATTTAGAGTTCTTTTATACTTGAATACAATTATATTTTGGTGTTAACTCTGTGATCCTGTACTTTGTTAATGCATAAGCATTTTATATTTATATAGAAAAAAAATACAAAAACGATAATCCCTCGACGATGTAATCGTCGATATATTGTATGTATTTCTTTCTTTTTAATTTAAACAAAAAAAAGTGGTATTGAACGTTTCTGTATACATATTTAAAAAGAACAAAAATGTATGTAGCACATATAATTAATTGCTTCACAAAATTTCAAAACACGAGTCGTCCGATAAGATTGTACGACAGAAGATTCGAATCGTGGTGAAGTAATAACAAATTACAAATATTTGTATGATATATACTTTTAACTTCAACGACTATATTTTATTATAAATATAAGTAGGAAAGTTGATAACGCTATTTCTTATCGTGAAATAATATTTGTAATGTATTTAAAAAGAAGTATTTGACTAGCACACTTTTACAGACTATCAGATTTTACATCTTTGGTACACAGCTTGAAAACATATGAAATTGAAATACTTTTGGTTCTTAACAACGTACTTTTTCTTTCTTACTATTCTCATTAAATCTAACACACCAGGAATGTTAAGTTTCAAATAATAAGTACGAAATATTAATGTAAATGTACGGAGTGATATAATGCTCCTAGTATTATCATCTTGTTTGATAAAAAATAAAATCATCGTCTCTTCCGATTGTTGCTGCAGACTGCAACTATTCATGTATCATGGTAATAGAATGTAAGCGCTTTTTTAAAAATTAAGCAGATGCGTTACTATCACTCGAAAGCTTTTCCATTGGGTTATTAGCCAATGGATCCAATTCAGCAAACAAATCCAACCAGGAATTTCCTTTTTGTTTTCCAGTCTTGTTTTTCTTCTGCAACAAAAGGAAATAATACAAATTGTCTTTCCACAAAACCAATTGTTTTTTAAAATAAAATATTGTTCTTCTAAATGTTAAGATCATAATAAAACGAAAAAAATCATTATTTAATAATTCATATCATTAATCTTTACTTACTTTGTCATCCGAATTGTTAGTAGGCATGGTTTTTTGTCCTATGCCCATCGCTGCATCACCTAAACTTTGTTTTAAAATATTGGGCGGTAAAAACGTGTCGGTAGCTATTGCATCCCATTCGTTACCAATGTTTGGTTTGTCACCGAGTATATCCTTCAAGAGAGCCAAATTTTCGGATGTAAGAGACTGCAATGATTGTTCTCCTTGGTCATGTGATTCTAAAGAGGACAAAATACTTAGATTGAAATTCGTATCAGATTTATCAAATATATCCAATCCCAGATTTTGTTCCTCCAAACTTTTTTGTAGTTTCGAGTGATTTTCTTCTCGCGTATTATTAGCTGATTGTTCATTTTTACATGACACGTTGTTGTCTAAAATCAAATTGTCGAAAAGTTCATGGAGATTCTCTTTATGCTCTGTATTAGAATCTAACTGAACAATTCCATTTTTCGAAGAACTGGGACTCATATCTAATCCATCCAATTTGAGTATGTCTTTTGTATCACACTCGATGTCCAATAACTTTTCATCTTCTTTATTGTTGTCATTTGTATTGTCTGTGGCTGGTTTCACTTCTTCAGCTTCCTCTATGCTATCATGATAATCCATGTCAAAGAAGGGTAATCTATGGTAAAACAAATATTACCAGCCAGTTAAGAGTGTTCTCCATTTTTCTAAACTCACAACTAAAGTAGACTTACTTGTCTTTGTCATCGGGATCATCATCTCCACCAGTTTCCTGAGCCAATTTGGTAGATGTTTCAGCAAGTTCTCTCACAACCATAAAATCATATCGCTGATATCCTTTGAAACTGGTTGCAATCGTTGAGTATGCTTGTGCCGATTTTTTGGTAAAATTTAAAAGTGTGCTTTGGTATAAAACTAAAGCATGACTGAACATATTGCATCTTGCGGCTGCTAGAAGATCTACTTTTTGAAGACAATCTAAGGCTAAATTATCAAATGCCACCTTGCCCCTGTATTCGGACAGGTATAGTAAATATAATTGTACTTGAATGTATAGTAAAATCAATATAAATAGTACATACAGTCTGACACGTGTTTGTACTTTGCGAAACTTTTCCAATTGTTTCGTTGTATCCGGATCTAATTCTTGAGAAACATTTTTCATCCATAACAGTGCCGCTCTGTACTCTGTACGAGCTTTTTCCATTGCTTGAACATTCTGCAATGTATCTTCGATAGCTCTCTGCCTAAAAGTTTCTACTTCTTGATACAATCGACCTAACGGAGCTCTTAGAGCAAGTCTTTGTTGACTCGAATAAGACAATGATTTTCCAACTGCTGACATCATTTTTCCAGCTCTAGTCTTATCTTGTTTACCAGCATCTTTGAGGAACCTTCCCATCGCGTTCTCTTCTTGTGCAAGATCTACAAAAAATCATACAAATTAACGTACTGTTCGTATCTAGTATACACATCTTATACTTATCGTGTTTATTTTCATTTAAACTCACTGCATAATCTTTCTTGATATTTGTCAATGACTCTCTGCAAATAAGAGCAAGATTCTTGTATACTACGAAACAATTCCAACTTTGCATCTAGCTCTGCATCGGACGCCACTATACAATCATCTTCCTTCTTTCCTAACTTTCGCGATAGCGTCTGCTTTGTGACCCAGAACTGGTGTTGCATTTTTGTGATGGCAGAATCATCGTGCATATTGGTCCTCTGTGTCCAGCAATTGAAACCGTTTCCCGATACACCTGGTACGTTCCTGTTACTAATAATTACATGTACATTTCAATTAATTTCGAATAGATATTTTTACTTCTGAACAATATGGAAGTGAACAAATACATAATGCAGTTACATAGTCGTTTAAATGCGTAGGCAGGCGCCAGTCATCTACGATACGCGCGATAAGCGATTATGTGTTGCATAAATTACACGCACGATTTTTCGAAATAATAATAATCTTACGAAAACACTTACTACGAAGTCATGATGGAAGACACTGAGTTAAAATGTAAATTTATGGTTAACGATTACAGCTACAAGAAACTTGAACAACTTCTAAATAAGATTTGCGATGGAATAAGCGATATGCAAGCATCATATTTCTTTAACGCACATTATTGCCACTTTCGAATAAGTTAAAAGATATATCGATCCTTAATATTTTAAAGAACACGAGTACATACTTTCGCTGTCAACCTGACAGATCGAGGTAACGATTTGTACTTATATATATATATGTATGTAATATGTACTTTACGTTTGCTAAAAGTTATCATTACACGAACATTATATAGATCACTTGACCAGAAGCGAAACTCCGACGTATTTTCAGAAGCAATTTTCCGGTGCTCATGCGCGACCCGAGTTATAAATATATGTTCTGTGGCAGCAAACGGACGTAAAAAAATTAATGTTCAAGGGTGATGCGATAATAGTTATTGTTAAAGTAAAATCTAATCAAAACTTTTTCATAATATAGTTTATATTTCTCGAATACAGTTGAATACAGTTTTCTGTAAAATATGTGCTCTTACATTTTACAATGGTTTTGATTGGTGAATTACAAGAGGTGGGGATAAAGAGTTTCGTCTCTATAAAAGTTTTCTATTTATTTATGTATCATTTTCATTGACTACATGTTATTGGGAAATAATTGTGCATAAATTTATATGCACAGGAAAATAATATTTTTCTAGATTATATCATGATTTGACTAACAAATGAAATCATTCCGTATTTTATTTCTCTTTAATTATTTTCAAAAATTCCCGCCATGGCAGATACAACGTAGATCGTAGATGGCATTGTTTTATTGGAGCGTGGCGCGAGAAACATGTGTGGTCGAGCAGCTTGGTGAGTAATCAAGTCGCATAATTTCGGTAATTAAGTAATGACACGCGAACTTTACAAGCGGCAATGAAAGTTTAATGATCATTTTATAGTTCTCTGGATCCGGACAATGTGGGTCGAGCTTGCGATTATAAGGATGGCACCGGCAAACGACGTGTCACAGCTTGGACGAAAAGTGACGTCGAGTACGTACCATCGTATAATATCGGACCGAAAGACGTTTTGCCGTGTCTCGTCGCAGGCTCGCATTTCGGAGAAAAAGACGAGATGGTACTTTGCGCTATGATGTGGAGCATGATTCCGCCCTGGCACGAGGTCAGTGTATACAAACAAGGTTAGGCTAAACGCATGCTTGGTGGGGGCGCGTTCACGTGGTTTCGTTTAAAACCGTCAACAAACGGATTGACGCAAAAAGCATTCGGGAGATGTAAACACACGGAACGATTATCATATCCCAGCACGCGATAACAATGCGTTATAGCCTGTCTTTTTATAATCCATGTTAATTTGTAAACAAGAAAGATATTTTCATAGTAACATGTAAATTTGTCAGGGTGATTACAGGAAGCATTCCTTATCAACGCACAATGCGCGCCTAGAGAACCTTCACAGTTCTAAATTGTATGCACCATCGCTCAGTCGAGGACAAAGATGCATTGTTGTTTGCGAAGGTTATTACGAATGGAAAGGGGAAAAGACAAAGAACAAGCCTAAGCAACCGTACTACATTTATGCTGCTCAGAAAAAGGGAATCAAAGTAGATGATCCTGCAACATGGAAGGACCAGTGGTCGGAAATAGATGGTTGGGAGGGAGTCAATGTTTTGAAAATGGCAGGACTATTTAATAAATTCAAAACTGGAGAGGTAGATGCTGCTTTTTTAAATTATTCGGTTCTGCATGGCCTGATATAGAAATTGACAATATTCTGTTTTAGGGTAAAATAGTACACAGTTGTACAATAGTTACAACAGAGTCTAATGATGTCTTTTCATGGTTACACCATCGTATACCTGTGTTTTTAAAAACAGAAGAAGATACGCGTGTAAGCAATTGAGTCAGTTTTATCATGAATAGGATTATATCTGTATTATAAGAGACTTTTTTTTTAGATTAATTACATAAAACATTTCTTCAATCTATTTGATGTTTTCAGGTTTGGCTAAACGAGGAGCTAACATTAGCTGAAACTGTTAATAAATTAGACAAATTAACAGTATCGGAAGGTGATTTAAGTTGGCATACAGTATCAACTCTTGTAAACAATGTGACTAATAAAAGTAAAGATTGTAGAAAAGAGATAAAAGTTGGGTATGTATATATTTTTATTTTATAATACTGTGCAATTAATGTTTTGCTGATAGAATTATGGAACTGTTAATCCTGTGAAGTGACATACCAGACTATTGATTTACTAATTCTATTACGCACAGAGAAGAGAAAAAAAGTAACCCTAACACGTTTATGGCTTCCTGGCTGAGGAAGGGGACTGCGGAGTCAGCCAAGAGAAAAAACACAAATACCGATGTTGACCATAGCGGTGAAGATAAAAAAAATGATGGAAGGCCTTCAAAAATTATGAAAAACTAATTTTCACTCAGTCAATACTTACTCTGTCGATGTTTTAATAATTACTTATTTAAATTATTATATATTTTATATATTTTTGTATACTTGTACGCTCTGTAGCAGTAGCTTTTTAATGGATTCATCAGTATTATAATAAACGAGTACGACGCGTTTGTGATCTCCTATACACCTTATGATTCATGTTCTTTGTTCTTTCGAAGCTATATATTAATCATATAACTCATATACAGAGTTACAATGTCTACTATGAAGGAATTTGATAAAACACCTCGATACTTTATTGCTTTGGAAACTCCATAAATGAAAATAGCTTTAGTAATATTCAAATTACAGGACTCATTTCACCAAAAATAACAAAGAGATTGCGAATTTCATGCATTTATGACAAAAATAGGATATCGTTATATTGTTTCTGACCTGTTTCTTACAGTTGACTTGGACAATTTTTATTTTGCATAAAGATCGATCGGAAGTTTATTAATCGGTTTATTAATGACTGAGTTAAACGTAAAAGAAGCTCGATAGTTTATTTTTAAATAATAGTCTCGGAAGAAGTTTTGACACTATAAAAACTCCAAAAATTCGTGGAGTTGTCCAATGAAATCGTCGCTTTTGAACACATCGAGAATTTGAAATACATCGAGACGGCCGTAGATTTTCGATTTTGAAAAGACTGTTAAATCGATAATATTAAAAATTAATTAATTGATTAACTGATTCGATTAGTTTAATAACTAAATTTCCGACAAAAGTTGATCCATTATTGGAATAAATCATTTCAAAATACATAGAACAGTGTTGCGTTTGGCGCTTCAGGACGCACATGCGCATTGCGTACAAACACCTATACAGTATGGCGACGATTGTCGGCCGGATCTCACTCGGCGGCAAACGAGACGAAGAAAGAGAAAGAAGGGAGGGAAAGAAACTCTGGTTACCCGAAGATGTCAGCACGTTGACTCGTGTTTCGCGGTGGCAGCGGCGGTGAACGGGATCGGTGGTGGTTCGGTAGAATCCGCGAGTGGGTGCAGTGTATACGGTAGAGAACGGGAGGTGTAGCACGTACACGTACTTACGTACGGGAGAGCTGCAGTGGTTGCGCGTTTACGTCTCTTGTTCCGCGGAGGCTGCCCTTCGCGAGAATCCGCGTCACGCATGGCACCGCTCAGTGCCTGAGACGCCTTTTTCCCGGAGACAGAGAGAGCGAGATCGTGCGCGACCGGGGCCCAGCCTCTTCGCGTGTCTCGTCTCATTTTGTAGTTTTCGAGCACCGAAGAGACCGTGTCGCGAACGAGCCGACAGAATGACCAGCCAAGGGACGCGCGATCAAGGGATCAGCAACGTCGAGACCGAGTACCTCGAGATCAACTCGAAAGCAGCCTGGCCGATTCTCTATCAGGTAAAGAGATCATCCGTCCTCTCTTCCTCTCCCCTTCCGCTTTTTGTGTCTTTCCTTCCGGTTACCGCGAGAAAGAAACCGAATCGTTCTCTGCCGTCGATGTGTCAGCCTGTTTCACGCGAACACGCGACTACATACATAAATACGTCGAATTGTTTTTTGCTGACACTATCTACCGTACGTACACAATGAAAAAAAATATATTTCTCCGTGTTTCCTCGTCCGACTCCTACCGCCGAATCGAATTTTTCGCCTTGTCTCACGTCGATTGATACTCGATAGATTTTCAGATAATTCCCACCGCTCGGAAAAGGGTGTAACGTACGAAATGTTTACTTGTCGCCGATTCGATTTATATTCGATGCGACCGCTGTGTGTGTGTTCCCAGTTACGTTCGATTTCCTCCGTAATCCCCGACCGGCAGCTTATTCAATTAATTTAGGTTCTACAAACGGATTTGATTTACCGCACGACAATGCAATTCGATTCAATAGATAACGAGCCCGGAATTCAACGGCCGTGTTTATTTCTTTATCGCACTGGCACGCGATCTCTTTCTCGGATATATTTATTACAATGCCTGGATTGTTTTAAATCGTCGGTATCGTTTCGTGTACTTACGCGGAACGTGGCTTTCGCAGGAAAACGATAAGTGCTGCATAGACTGTGTATTGTGTTGCTTATTGTCAAGGATAAATGTGTGGTTAGTCATATAAATTCCAGGTATACATACGTTCAGTTTGTTGACTGTACGCTCAGTAGAAGTTATTCAAATATTCAAATAAAATGAAATGAAAATTTCTATTTCTTACAGCACATACGTAACGAATGCGGTAATTTTACGTACACATGCAATGAATCAAAGAAACCACAGAACAAAAATTTGAACCGTTATAGAGACGTTGCTCCGTACGATCATAGCAGAATTATTCTCAAGAAGGGACAATGCGATTACATCAATGCCAACCTTATCCAGGTAAATATTATGTGATGGAGAATATATAGTTCCAATTTTGAAGAATTGAATAAACAAGCAGGAGTTGTTGTTATTATTATAGGTAGATCGTGCACACAGACAATATATTCTTACTCAAGGACCATTGGAGAACACAGCTGGTCATTTCTGGCTAATGGTATGGGAGCAAGCCTCTAAGGCGGTGTTAATGTTAAATAAAATAATTGAGAAGAATCAAGTTAAGTGTTATCAGTATTGGCCCCTTGGCGATACAGCAGACGATGCTATGACATTTATCGACGTCGGTATAAAAGTAGAATATGTCAGCAAAACAGAATCATCGGATTACACAACTAGAATATTAAAGTAGGAGAAATTGAATTGATTCGATTACGATATCTTTGATTTGTAGTATAAAGGAATTTAATACCTGTCTTTCGTGCAGATTAACAGATTTGGAATCAAAAGAAACTAGGGAAATACTACACTTTCACTATACCACTTGGCCAGATTTTGGTGTGCCACAGAGTCCAACAGCCTTTCTTCGTTTTCTGACCAATGTCAGGCAATCGGGAGCATTAGATCAAAATGTTGGGCCCCCTGTTGTGCATTGTTCTGCTGGTATTGGAAGGTCGGGAACATTTTGTTTAGTTGACACATGTCTTGTCTTGGTAAGTATTATTAAAAAGTATATGAATATAGTAGAATGTACATTAAAATTTAGGAAAGTAGGCGTCACTTTTCATTGGATTCCAGATCGAAGAAAATGGATTGAATTCTGTAAATGTTAGAGATGTGTTGATCGAAATGCGAAGATCCAGAATGGGCTTAATACAGATGCCAGACCAATTAAGATTTTCATATGCTGCTATCATCGAAGGAGCAAAACAATTGCCATCGAATAACGTGGTAACTAATACCAATTCACAGTGGTGCAGTGTTATTGGTTTTCTCCAGTGTTTCAATTGGAATACTTACAAGATCTTTTCCATTGATTTCGAATCGCACACATGTTGTGGAAAAGATGTTGTTACATATTCAACAAACTAATTATTGCTTTTATATAAAATCTGATAAAACTGTACTACTGTGACGTGATACACTTTTTGATTTGCACTAACACGTACAATATTTACAGAATGTTGATAACGAGATAGTCACGAATCATTACGACGTAGTTAATAATATTAGTCATTCTTCGATCGAAGAAGAAGATGAACCGCCTCCTTTGCCACCTCCAAGAGGTGAATCATTAACGCGTAGTATGATGCCAGACATAATTACAAACGCAACGACAAGAAACGGTAAGAACAGTAAATTAAGGGAGTGTTCCCATTTGGAAAAGTCAGTTTTCGGTAACTTTTTAGATTAAGATTAAATTAAGAATTAATAGACCTAAGAACATGAACATTTTCAAGAATGCACGACCCATGAGTTGAGAAACATGTATTCAAGTGCCAGTTATTGTGCAGACTGTAATGAAGTAAAAATTTCAACTTTCGTGGTACATATAAGATGTTTGTTGACTCTTCCAAATGGGAATAGCTCCTTAATAATAAACGCAAAGCGTATAACAAGAAGTAACTTCTTCCACATGTAACGGTAGATGAATTAGGTGGACCTCCTGATAAACCATTGCCCAGCGAGCCACCAGTTCAAACGGAAACATCTACAACTGCGTCGCCTGCAAATTCGACAGTAATCACGAATAACGTACACGAGAACAATTCCGATGGTGTTGCAGTGCCTAATGAAACAACCAGCGACGGTGAAAACTCTTTGCAGACAAGTAGTCCTCCGTCCAGTCCAGATACGTAAGTTGCCATGAATAATTTCTAGTCCTCCGCCTGCAATTTTATTACTGACGTTTTCCATCCAGCTTAGAACTGTAGGATTGAAAAAATCTTTTTCAAAACAAAAACAGCTTGGAGTGAAAACGACGCAGTATGCAGATGGAGGGATAATAAGTGCGTCGACGTGGCGATTCGTTAATGATTCGTTTATTTTGTTTCAATAGGAAAAGCGAAGTACGTCAGCGTCGTCTGCGTCACAAAGAAAAGAAGGAACGTTTGGCAGCATACGTACGAGAGATCAAGCGTCGACAAAAGGAGACAGAAGAATGGCAAAAGCTCAAGAGGTCATTATTTAAGCCCCTTTCAATAGGCATAGGTGCCGCAATTGTTGGTGGGGGTATTCTAGCAATCTGTGGCTACTTGTACATGCGTGGTTAGGATCGAATTGTTTCCGTGTCGCGCGTGTACATAGATCTTTGAGCTGTAAGTGATACTAGGAGATTCGCACATTCAAGAATAGTTACTTTCACCACGAGATATTTAAACAGCATTATAAATTGCACATGTCATTGCTTGTCGTCGTGAGAAAGGAATCAATCAGGGAGAAGCATTCGGTATTACATAATTGAAAGCACCAAAAGAATAGCCCGAGAACGTGCTACAGTCAGTAACAGACAGTAAATTCACCCGAGTAACAGATCCGCAAAGAGAACAGCATATCGGAGTAGAAGTTTGAAAAAGTTGGAAAAGAAGTAACTTATTCTAAGGAAGTGCGTTTGTAAAGGATGTTGTTGCACGTCGAAGATGCTAACGAGAAAAAGATATTGAAAGGTTGATGACAAAAGGAGAAGGGGGAGATCTTCAATTTGTATTTTTATATTGTGATTTACTCGACGAGTACGTAGAATATTAGACGGTATACATTCTTTTAAAGATTCTTTTCATTAGGTTCCCTTGAAAGTCGGAAGTTCTTGAAGTGAGTAGATTATTTCGTGCTCGTGTTTCCAATTATGATGGAGGAATAGGAGGTGCATTGAGTCAAACATTTCGTTTGGTATTGTAAATTGGGAATAAGTCTATCATTTGTGCACCTGGTGCTTTAAGAGGAAAAAGAAACCTACGTAAGGGTCTAAAAGAAGCGATGAGTCAATGCCTTCTTACTCGTACGTCGTAATAACCGTAGGCTTTCATATATATGATATACATATTATACGAAGTGGGTGCACGACGTTTCAATCGGCAAACATAATTATTTACTTTCTAATACAGAGACGTAAACAAGTATTACTTTACCACGCATAGATTTAGTTCCCTTTATTTAATTGGTCGCTTCGCTAACAAATATTCGAAGTCTTAACGATCAGTTTAAAGGCAAACGAGCGAAGTCTCTTTGATTTCGATGGTTTCGATGGTTTCGATGGTAATCGTCCAGGGTACCAAAATCATTTGCTTAGAGTTTACAAGCACCCGATTACTTCGCTAGATTCTAATGAATATATTCGTGATAGACGTAGAGAAATGTTAACGATTCTAACTATAGTACACACAATGAATGTTTTAAGTAACTTGCCCGACAAAGTAGAATCCATTCTTCTATTAGTATATTCGCAAAGAACAGATATTATACTAGAATTAGCATAAGCCGTACCTATGACATACCATGGCCCATTCTTTACGTGGAATACGCTGTTTTGTTTCAAATTATCGCGATTTTCATTTAACACTTGTTCCTGGGGCTATGAGTAAAGAGGTACACTTTTGACTTTCTCTCTTCCTTGAAGGAACGCCGGCCACCGAGCTATTCTGTTAACTGGCAACTTGTGCCTTCGATTGTGTACTTGGTAACGTTTCGCAGAATTTCACAAAGAAGCTCATGAGATCATGAATATGGAAAGAGAACTCTAGAACGCATTCCTGGTACATATATACAGAGGAGCATTAGTAACGAATTTCATTACAGTAATTAGCGTCAATCGAGGAAACGAAAATGTTCCAACTAATGGGCTCGCAAGGTGCTCGTCACGCAATTTATGCGCGATTCGCGTATATTGCTTACGTTTTAATGTTGTAACGCAGTGGGTGCCAAACGAGCTAGAAAGCTAACAAACAAATTTTGTACAACGCATGGGTAAGCATGCACAAGTAGGCATGCATCAGTTTCTGGGACTGCTTTGTACCGATACGATAATAGATATCAGAACGACATCCGGTCGAATCGAAGTACACCAAACGTACAATCAACTAAATTACAAAAACTGATTATTGTGATGATTCGTAGGAACTTCCTCGCAAGCATGCAAATTATAAAGCACTTCGATAATCGGTTCGATAGAGCCCGGTGCCGTCTGGATACTCTGTAGCTGGGTGCAAACAGTTATACTAGGAGCTAATTGAATCAGGAAGACAAGTTGACAGTATCTATTTCATGATCGCCGTTAGTGAGCTTAATTTTATACACTTTTAACACCTTTTTAAAGCATTTTTCTACACAAACAACTTGGAAAACCTCACCTTCGCGCTAGGTAGAGATAAATAGGGGGGGGGGGGATGATGATTAAAAGAAACATTCTTCTAAAGTACTATTTCCGACCGATTTGCTCAATGGGAATACAAAGTCATTGGGCATCGCAGAAAGACTGAATACGTCTAATTGCTTTTAGAAGAGATCAGGTTAAGAAAGAGAAAAGAAAAACAAGTATCGTGTTAAGCCTGTATTATTAAGCTGAGCTGTTCTGTGAGTCGCGATTACTAAGCTCGCGTAGTAGATTCCTGTCGGGTTGTGTTACAAACAGAACAAAACGTCAAGGGAAAGGGTAAAGGGGGATGCGGTTCGCGTGGAGATGCCGCGGCGCGAACCACAAGTGTATTTTGTACTTTTGTACGTTGCTAGCTCTAGGTTGGAATACGATCTTTGCTAAAAACAAACACAGAAAGAAAAGAAAAACAGAAAAGTGAAAAAACAAAAACGAGATTCTCGGGTAAGCTGGATTCATGATCGCGTCGATCATTCACGACGCGATTCAACGATCATATTTTGAAGCAGGCATAGGGCAGCAAGCGCTCCGGATTGCCCCCGGGAGCAACGGGGCAAATAACGGCGACGAGGAGGATACATTTTTATAATCTGATTCGTCGGCATCGACGTTTCAGCCAGTAACCAGAATACACGTGGTCAATATGCTTATCTACGCATGGTATCATCTGTCTTGTTTACTCTGTGTGGGCGTGGCCTCGTTGCTCCCGCTTCTCGACGGAGCCAAGGCGTCGTTTCACGGAGTAATCTCTGTCTGTGCCTGCTTCAGGTACACGATGATGTTCCACTGAAAGCGATGTTACGTATGTTCGAAGTTAATACAGTATTCTGTTGTTGGTACCATTTACCTGTGTGTGCACCATTATCTCGTTACCTGATTTTCTGCCCAGAGCGTGTTTAGACAATTAGGCGTGTGCGATCGGAGCAGCCGCATTTTCCAACTTGAACTAACACAGTATATCAGACATCAGAGCGGGGGACAACGTGTACAAGCCTTCGTTTCAAAGGACGCGCACCAAAATTGGAAGCTTTTGTACGCGAGCTGTCTTCCCGGAAAATTTCATATCTATTCTTCTGCGTCTAAATTGGTCTATCACTGTGCAGCCAGTATTTGTAGGAAATATCGGTTTAAATTTCGAAGAGAAACTATTATTTAAATGCCAAGATCAACATTAAATATAACTAAAGAAGGTTGGTTCATGCAGCCCAGAATACTTCGAGGACATTCAAAGATATCGTACATTTTCGGACTTCTCAGCAAATTACGTCAGTATTATCGTGTCCACAGGTTTTCGACGAATCGACTTCAATGTTAGTGCATTTTGAAACTTCTAAGGAAGATTAGCATGTCTTCGCAGCTATTACAGTATTCCCCTTGTAGTAGCCCTTCTCTTTCTTGAGAAGCTTGAAAAGTCCATGTCGACATGCTCGAGGGTATGTAGTCTTTTAAGTCTTTCTAGTCGCTCGTATATCATGTGCATACGGTCTTCGAAGTCTCCTTCCATTGGTGCGCAATCGAAGCACCTTGTACACAATAAAAATCCTATGAAATCTGAATACATTCAATACTGTTATTATCATAAAGCAATACACATACATCAGTCTCGTTTAGGGCTCGGTAGTTCTAGTGTTAAACCAGTAAAAAATTCGTCGTACTCCATTCTCCAAGTGGATATTGAACACCCGTAGTGTAGGTCCTTGCCCAGTTTCAACTCCTGTCGTGCAACCCTCATCTTTGATGGCGGACAGATTAAGGTCAGGTGTGCCTCAATCTATCCATCCTGGTTCCTGGCAGCGCTTGCGGCCTGGTCATGTTCTTCCAGGACCTCCGGACGGGTTTCAAAGGAAGCTTTGAGCCTACATGATCTCGGAGTGGATTTGGATCCATCCGAGAACCGATGGCCGTTCCGCATGGGAGGGACAATGTCTTCAATGTGTCTGTCCTGTAATTCTTGAGTCTGATGGCGAACCTCCACCCCACTCGTCAAAGAGTGTTATGCCTAGGTCCTCGTCCTGCCAACCCAAGTCGCAACCCGGCCTCCTGAAGAGTCGACGACAGTGCCGCCAGAATCGACCAAAACTGGTTGATTTTTCCTCTCTTCCTTTTCCCCTTCCACTATCCCATTCCAGTGCCATGAGCACACTCCAACAACCCACACTAAGACCGTAGACTGGTATTAGTATGATCATCAGAGAGGGGGTAAAATGTATTCCCCTCGATTTCCTCGATCTGGTGTCACTGGTCGACGACCCAATTCAGACCGTTCTATCGAGCCCCATACGGGTGGGTCTTATAAATGCCCACCTCCGCTCGTCGCTCTGCGTGAGGTCTACCCCCATCATGACCCACTCAAGTTTGCGGGTCGTCCTCCCCAAACTACGCAGTATTGGCTGGACGGCCTGTGCCTTCGATGCAGAAGCCCGATTCTCTGTTCCATTCTTCGGACCCTTTCCTGAACCCAATCCAAACCTAAGTACATAGGATCTTCTGTGTTATAGGTGTCAAATATCGCGCACCTAGTCGCAACGACCAGATCAGCCATATTATTTGTCTTCGTTCCGATTGGCTGGCGACTCGTTATAATCATACGATTGAAACGTGACGCTGTACAGAAAGTATTGCACTTCAGATGTTCCGATAAGCCTGGTTGCTTTTCGAAGACTCTGCGAATACTCGTCACCAAGTTTTCCATAGACTTCTCTGTTGAAAACACTTTACACAGTATTATATTCACATGCTTGATAACACTGGATATTCCGAATCTTGCTAATTCGATCTGCCACCAGTTTTATCAAAATCGCACGGGTATTGTTGCCACACGAATTCATTGTTTCCCAATACCGATCAAAGAGCGGTTCGTTTTCCAAAAATGGCTCGCATCCAGAAGCTTCTGATGCCGGTAACCGGAACAGCATCGTCGCACAGTGGTTCGAAACCAGACCGTGAATTCAATTCGTACCGTTGTTACGTATATATTATTTATTGTTAGCTATTAGTTCTGGTGTTATAACTTTTATAGATGCGAATAGAAGTAATCAATTTGTTAAATTCTTCGCGTTTTATTTCCTTCTCGTTGCCCACCATTTGTTTGAAAATCTTCTCCAACCATTCTAAAACGGCTTATCAAAGCCATCGGAAATTGATCGTGACGTCACTCGAGTTTCATTTCGTGGGTCTACGTCGGAAAAATTCGGATCTAATCGAATACTTCTCGTTATAATTTTACGAATTTTCCGGACTACTGTGCGTCGAGTTAATTAGTGGAAAAAGTTCGAAGGCGCGGTATGCGTTCACCCGGCGACACTCGGGTTTCCAGTGTTGTTCGTGCGACTGTTCAGAACAAAACAGGTTGAACATCTCTTTGAACGTTCACCCTGATCCTCCTGTAGGCGTTGATCGCGGGAAGCTTCCGGAACAGTGCGAATGAGAGGGAGAGACAGGACGACAGAGTGCGAGGAACGAAAGAATCCATGAAAGACACGGTGCTAATTGAAAGTTCCAGAAAAAAGAATCTGATATAATTCTCTCGGGAGCGCGTGCACGTGCTGGAGAGCCAGACATTTTAATATTTCAAACGGACAATCGGAGAACGTCCGGAGAGACTTATGCGACCCTTCCCCAATCTGAATTATGAACGTATCTAATTAGGATTTGTAATCATGAACCTGTCTCATTAAAGATCGGTGAACGACCAGTAGATGTCAGATCAACAGTCCCATTGTTGTATTTTCGAACGCATTTTCGCAATAAATTGCAAACAGGCCACCATAATTGTAGTTGGGAAGGCGCGATCTCATTAGCGAGCAAATTTTTGTCACAACCCGGAATGCTGTTATTGAACAATTCTTGACGATCTAGGGAAACTCGTAGATCAATCTAAGCCTCTAGAGTCCATGATACTTATCGACGCGCATGAGCGCTGGTAAGTAGGACACTTGATCGCGATTATACAATACCGATAACATTGATATAATCTGCTGAATCGGATGATACGGATAGCACCGCTCGATCACGCGAATGTTCACACTGCAGTTCCGGTGCGCGGACTTGGCAACGGGAAATCGCGAGTAACCACTTGACGTTTCGATAGCGTATAGTATATGCTGGCCACTGCTAGATCTTTGTATGACGTCAACGGAAAATACAGGTAGCCGGAGGCAACTCCAATCCCTCTCCTTGTGCATAGTGAGGTGATTGCCACTAGGATCTAGGATTTCGCATAACGTCTCGGATCTGTTCTCTGCTCACCCTGCTTTTCTTCGTACTCCATTCGCTTCTCTATCCAACGAGATCAGTCAGTAGGGATGGGATCAAGTTCAATATTTACTCACGAATCCGAGTCAATTTCAATAACCAAGTTTCATTTCATGGGTTTCGATTACTGCTTAAAAGCAACAATGTTTCAATGATTATATTTGAAAAGTATTTGTTTTATACAAACTGACATCGAACCTCGGAATGAGTACTTACAAGTTTCGAAAAGATACTTATAAGTACTTGGATGTTGAAAGGAGTCGAATTTTGGAAATCAGAAATGCATAGTAGGTTTTTAACCGACTTCGAAAAAGGAGGAGGTTACTCAATTCGATCTGTATGTGCCTTTTTTCTTTTTCGCTTTTTTTTTTCTATGTATGTTCACCGATTACGCCGAGATGGATAGACCAATCGGAACGAAACCTTTTGCATCTTGTAATTGTAGAGTATGTCCCCGGGGTGGTCCCTTCAAAACAAATTTTGCATTTTTTCATTCTTTGCGGTTTTTATTGCAAATAACCAATAAGACCGAAAAACCATCCTGCAGTGTTCTACAAATTCTGCTCGTTCCACTAAAAAGTGTGAAATAAAAAAATTTTAGAAAAAAAAATTAAACCGACTTCGCGAAAAAACACACTAAAAAGTATGAAATCATTTCTATTTAATTTATGTGAATACACACGAACTTAAATATAATACAATCTTCGGAGGCGCCGCAAAATTGAAAATTTTCGGCACTGGAAATTACGAAAATCCTTTCAGTTCACCATGTCCCAATGAAATCATAATCAGCAACATCTGTCATTTGGAAAATTCTCAATTTTGCGTCGCCTCCGAAAAGATTGTATTGTATTTAAGTTCGTACCTATTCACATAAATTAAATGGAAATTATTTCATATTTCCATAGTTCGAATTCAATCAATCAAAGTTCTATTTGCGAGGTACTTGATCCCATCCCTACCAGTCAGTGCAACGCCAGCGTATGTCCTTCGCTAACTATTGGATTGGCAAGAAAGTAATTTCCGTATTTTACGGTGAAATAGAGTCTAATTTTTTTATTCAAACAGTGGACTTTAATGAATAAGATATTTTCCCTTTTGTTCGATGATCTTTTGCAGAAAAGAATAAATAAGAAAATATTTTATTGATTAAAGCTCATGGTTTGAATAAAGAAGTTCGGTTTTATTTCACCTTAAAATACAGAAATTACTTTCTTGCCAACCGAATATCTGAGTTATTTACCTTCACCGACTCGACTCGTTGGACAAAGTATAGCTTCTGCGATTTCCGATGTCCTCTGAGCGAGGATCGTTTTGATCTCTCTGGGGACCATATCTTCCTAATTGCTGGCTCAAACATGAACCGCTGACGTTCGCGCTTGGCACCGGCATATCAAATTGTTGCTTTCGTGGGAACGATGTCGTCGATCCGCGAAAATATTCTGACAAGCACGTGCACGCGCAGAGAGTCGTGAAAACAGGGAGAGAAAGGTAGCGTGCGTGAAAGTGGAGAATGAACGCGAGAGGGATGCGAGAATGAAAGAAGACGGAAAGGAAGAAGGAAAAAAAAGATATACTAACAGCGTCGATCGTAAGATTTCGAGAAATCGAAATGTTCAACGGGTATCCTCGGACGGGACACGCCGTTGACACTCGTTCGAACTCAAAATCGGACGATCGAGCTCGAAGACCAAAAAAAGAAACACACGACGAAGCTTTCACGAGGAGGCTTTTGTACACACAATTTATGTTTTCTCTTTATTCCGCACCCGATAATCTGACCGTCGTGTACAATAGACATTAACGTTCTAATCACATGGAACCGCAGAAACATAGTTAAGTGCCTACACGTACGAAAGCAAAACGAAAAAAAAAAGATAGAGAGGGAGAGAGAGAGAAAGGGAGGAATAGGGAACCGCAGTGAAAAAAAAATACGACCGTTAGTAGCATTAAACGATTACTATACTGTAACTATACATATAACTATACGCAACCCCTTGACCTTGTGGAAGAGCGTAGACACATCGAGCAAGTGAATCCTTTATTATCCGACAATATATAAATAGATAATCGTTCCAGTAAATCTATTATCGCCTGATTGCCAAGACCAGATCGGACCACGAGGTGTGCAACGGGGATATTCGCACGGGATTTCCGGTGGCGATGGCGGTCGTTTGCTCCGCCCATTAACGAGGCCGACAGAGGCCGGTCGCACTATTATCGCGGAAGTGAGACTACTCTTTTTAAGACGCTAAACGGACATTGTAGTTTAGTAGAACGATAAGACTGATGGCGAGGCCACGGAGAATTTACGAGCATGCTTGACGACACGTTTCGTTGATGGAATTTAAATAATAATTAATTTTGATACGACGAGTATTTAGGGAGTTTCTTAAAAATTAAGTTCTACTATGCGTACAAGGGAAATACTTTGCGGAGATTTTAGGGGATTTTTCGTAGCGATTTAAGGTGTACAGGGTAACTCGCGAACTGAGGTAGAAATTTAACTGATTGTTATTAGACTGCGGATTGTTTGTACTGTATCGAACGTAGTTTATTTCTAAATCTAATGATTTTGTTTGAAATTATTATTGCGTAAGAAAAGATTTTTAAGCTTCCTTTTGGTACAGCAGAATTATTGAACAGCCTGTTAACAGGCTTCCAGAAGGTGAAGTGTTAAGTTTCTACCTGCAGTTGTGAAGTCTCCTGTATATTTCGCTATTGTGAAGTCTGCGGCGTACGATTTCCGCACGCGGACGAACGTTGAACAAGATCGAGAGAAGGAGCGATTTTGGATAGAATAGATTATAGATCCTCGTGATTCGATCGACAGCTTGGCGGTCAGATTAAATTTAAGGATCGAGTTGCGCTCGTGGAAAGGAGAGAAAGGGAAAGGGAAAGTACAGCGAGACTATTTAATAATAGAGGATCGAGGGTGCTCGATCGACTGGTCCTCGAGACTAACAAAATGGACGACGGTAGGAAGTTACTTCTCCCTGATGCCTGTTGCATCCTGCGACTCGACGTTAACTATATTTACGATATGTATCGTTGTAGAACTATATTGAGTGGTATTTTAATGTAAAAGTGGCACGAACGAGCGAGAGAGAGGGAGAGAAAGAGAGCGAGAGATTGGAGTATAACGATAGAACTAGAGGAGGGGCGAAAGAAGTGAAATGAGAAGCGAAATTGCTCACCGGGAACGAAGAAGGAACTTCTGCCAAAATCCGAGACTCTAAAACACATTGCTCGATGACAGAGCACGATAGACAATAGATATACCAGGAAACGAACTAAGAAAAAGAAAAACAATAATAGGAAACTCCCTTGGAAAAGTAACAAAATTTCAGCAGAAAATTGGTATTCACGTCACTTCGCTTCTTTACACGCGCCCGCCATTACGGATTAGAGTCAAGCAAACGAAGTTACTTGGACCGCGTGACGGAGAGGTATTGCATGCAATAAACTGTTGTTCGCATCGACGATGAAAAAAATACGAGAAACAAGAACAAATAATAAGAAACGTGCGGCGAATAACGTCATGGCGCTCTCACGACGCGTATTCTTTTTTTACTCCCATGTGTAGAGAGAGACTCGTAGACGAGGTGTCCCCCCAATTGCATATTAGATCGATCAATACAGGAAAGGATTTTTTCGTACTTTCCAACTTTTTTTATTCCACCACCAACCCCGCCTTCTTGTTAACCGCGACCGACCGACGGATTTCGGAATGCGAAAGATTGAAAACGACGGATTCCTCGCTGATTTGTTAATGTGTGTCTACTATCGAACTAGTTTTCACTCGTTGCAATTCTCGTTCTCGGTGTGTTGACTTCATTTGATCGCGCGCGCGCAACTATTCGAGAATCAGATTATTTTAAATGTACAGTTTATTCAGACTCGGCGAATAATCACGGATATGTTATCTAAATTCGACCTGTGTGATGTTTGCTTGTTTCTTCTGTATCGATTGCAAGTCCGAAGCTCGTCGGTCAGAACCCCTATGTTCACCTAACAATCCCTCCGGGAAGATCGGTATGAGTTCGACCAACGATCCGCTCCCGAGAAAGGGAGCTTTGGCAACCCAACAATTTCTTGAAAAAATTTTTTCCTACTTTTTCGGTATAAAAGAATTAATTGTTAATACGAGAATTTACACGGAACGTAGGGGACGCTTCTGCATTTAAATTATTCATGTAACTAAATTGTTTCAATTTCGTCTTATTCGTGTTAGAAACGGTACTAAATATTTCTACCGGTAATGAAAGCATCGAGAACTTCGAGAATCAAAGGAAAATCGAGATCTGAGATTCCTGGTTGCCAAAGCTGCCTCGCACTACTAACATTCGAGTGTACACTGTCGGGTCTCTTAACGGTTTTCTCACCTACCAAACTAACGTCTGTCTTGCGCTTTTGTTAATTACTCGTACTTGTCTTCCCTGCAGCCTCGAAATGCCCTCAATCTGGTGATTTCTTTCAGATCTAAAAGCGATACTACCGAAACCAGCGATACCGTGCACGAGGAGGCCGAGCCTGCGATCTAAATATCCTAAGAACGAACCGAGATCGCGATTTAAGTGCCCTAGAAAAAAAAACACACACAAAGACAGACAAATACGTGGACATTTTGTCACATATAAATATATATATACATACTGACACACTTCAATCTTGAACAGATACAATTGACACAGGCAGAGGCCGTTCATTATTTTCGAGAGGTTTTTACACGAGCTAACGAAGCTATTTATTCAAGACACCAATGAACAAATGCATAACTGGAGGAAATAAATCGATTTGTTTGGTACAACGAGGTTTGATATTCGACGTTTCTCGATGATCCTGCGGCGACCACGAGGAACGAGACGTTCATTCGCGAGGCGATCCTTTTCCCCGATCTCTTCGATCTTCATCCCTTTGGCTTCCGTGGCCGCGCAGGGTGAGTAACAATTGTTTGCTGAAGCGGCTTGTTATTTAGCGACTTCAACCGGAAATCGTTTTACAAGGTGTGAGATCTATTGTTAAAAGCCAACGGGCTCGATTCTGTGGTTCTTTAAAACCATGCTCACAATCCCCGCGAAGCATTTTACGCAATCTGCAATCAAGAAAAGTTTTTATTTCATTAACGATTCGCCTTCGCGGAGTGTAGAATATTTGTGATTTCAAATTCACTTTCAACATTGATTTCGAGTGTTTGTCCAGCTAAAATAAGCGTCGTTCGATTTCTCATAGTGAAAGCTAGCTGAAAAGATGGGCTGGTAGTTCAGCCGCATATTTTTGTAATTTAGTGGAAAATGAAATTTTGAGCGAAATATTTTCACATATTTGTTTTGCGGTTTCGAGAATTCATAGTGACTTTACTTCAAACTAGAAAACATCCAAAGAGTAATATAGAGCATAATGTGCTTTACAGAAAGCGTTTTTGAAGTCAATAAAGAACAAGTTGTTTCAACAAGAGAATTGTTATTCACTCACCCTGTACGTCGACAAGAAAATCACGTCGGAGTCCTCGAACTAATTCTGCAACCTGCAATTGAAATTTCGTTAATTCAATTACTGGGGATTACGATTTGCAGTGTAGACGTCCTACGTAATGACGTAACGGATTTCAAAATTTCTTTTACCGATTATGAAAGTCGTGCTAATGTTCCGTGCGGTGAAAATCTAATTATATTCTGGCATTTTCTCGTTTCCGAGGTTCAAAGATCATCAGTCAATTCCTGAGTGAGACTACAAAGTGCTTTCTCACGATTTTTAAAAGAAACTGTAAATTAGTTTCCCGTGAACGCTAAAAAATCGTGTTAGGAAATCGACAGAAATCTTGAGCTCGCGATTGATCTTCCAAATTTATAAATATATGTTTCCCAGTGCAACATATAATATATTATGTATAAAATCTATATTTCTGCAGGCCTGCAATTGTACGGAACGACTTCTCTCATTTTTCATTGCTTAAGTAGAATCTTCACGCGTTTAATTAAAATGATCACTATTTTTATTCTTATCACAAAGGATGTCAATCAATTTTTTTCTCTCACTACGGTTTTTATAAAATTAATCCTTTGTATCATCTTACGAACATGAAAGAGTAATCTCTCCAATGTTTTATGGCAATTTTTGGTAGCTTCAGAGTCGCTATGGAAATTCAAAGGTTCGAATAGGAAAATAGAAGAATTCCAATAATTTTGTTCGAAAATCATTGGAAGATACTAGAAGAAAATTTATCTCGAATGTCTTTCTTCAATATTTGATATGAAGGTATGATTTTCAGCGCGAAACGAGCGGTGCAGTGTATTGCAGAGATGCAACTGCGCGTGAAAAAAAGAGCTTTCAGCTCTGCGATCGGAGGCTGCACTAACCGCAACAGCAATCGGGAAATGACTTTTAAAAGCTGCGTATTTTCCGAGACGGTCGTGGACGCGTGACTCGCCGAAGCATATAAACAAACAAACACGCTTCAAGGGAAAAGTCGTTCGGATGCGCATTTCAAAACGTTGCGTAACTGCCCCCGATTCTGCGTACTACGACGAAATGAATCATCCGCTACCGATACACCGGAAGTCGTCGCGGTGGTCAAAACAGAATACTAGACAAAATCATCGTTTAAGATGTACGTCTTAATCTACTCGTATGACGAATTTGTATTTTTCTAGCAATTGTGTTTCAAGAAACTGGAATCAATTTCCTGAATCTGATTGCATTCAATTATGTTACTTTTAAACCGACTTCGAAAAAGGAGGAGGTTACTCAATTCGATCTGTATGTGCCTTTTTTCTTTTTCGCTTTTTTTCACTTTTTTTTCTATGTATGTTCACCGATTACGCCGAGATGGATGGACCAATCAGGACGAAACCTTCTGTATTTTGTAGGGTACTTTATTGCAAATAACCAACAAGACCGAAAAACCATCGTACGGTGTTCTACAAATTCTGCTCGTTCCACTAAAAAGTGTGAAATAAAAAAATTTTATAAAAAAAGTTAAACCGACTTCGAACAAAATGCACTAAAAAGTATGAAATAATTTCCATTTAATTTATGTGAATACACACGAACTTAAATACAACACATTCTTTTCGGAAGCGGCGCAAAATTGAAAATTTTCCAAATGACAGATGTTGCTGATTATGATTTCATTGGAACATGGTGAACTTGGAAATCAGTAGTTTGGAAGAGAAGATACATTAATATGTAAAAGCATGTAGAAGAATTTAAGGATTTTCGTAATTTCCAGTGTCGAGAATTTTCAATTTCGCCTCCGAAAAGATTGTATTGTATTTAAGTTCGTGTGTAGTCACATAAATTAAATGGAAATTATTTCATACATTTTAGTGCATTTTTTTATCATCCAGGAGTTTATACTCGAAACTGGAATGTTGTTACGATAGTGAATATTCAAAGGAGATATCATATGCACAGTCAAATAAATTAATTTATTAGAAACCCGTGGTGAAGCAAGTTATTGGTCCGAATTAAATATTTGTTAAAATTGCGATTGAACATTTGCGTCCGTGAGAAATTATTCAACAAATTTATTTCTCTGGGTGTACATTATTTAAAAAAGGGTTAATAATTTGGATGCGCATTCTTGTTATTTTTAGAAAGTAATGTAAAATAATCGCACAGATTGTCCTGCGTGTCAAAACCTAATCTGGAATCAATATATCGTCCTATATTAAACGGAGACGTTCAGGTATCCAGATCCTGATGGAGCTCCCTAAAAGTCCACTGTGGCCCTTTTAACCGAAGGGATTTTGTTGAGATGACGATCTCATGTATTTTTTCAGGCCTATAGGTACAGGAACTGCATATTAAACCTAATCTCGACTCAATATATCGTCCTGTATTGAACGGAGACGTTCAGGTGTCCAAATCCTGACGGAGCTCCCTAAAAATTAATCGAAGGGATTTGGTTGGGATGACAGTTTCAGGTATTTTTTCGGGTCTGTAGGTACAGGAACTGCATATTAAACCTAATCCAGACTCAATATATCGTCCTGTATTGAACGGAGACGTTCAGGTGTCCAGACTCTGGACGAAGGGAATTCTGATGGCGATGGTGTGAACTAGGTGTATTTATGGACTCTGTACAGCACACGAAGTGCGCATTTTCATGTTTTCACGAAACCAAACCGCCGCCATGTTCCGCGTGTTCGATTAGCAGAGCTGACGCTTCATTTACGAACTGCGTCAGCCCCTAACGTTGGAGCCGGGATTCATCTTCACCGCGGTGAAAACAAGCGGCCGGTGCAACGCAGGAAGGATGCACGTTGCCGGGTACCGCATCGGTCTGTCTAGTTTACCAGGTCAGTTATCACCTGGCTTGATACGTCACTGTACGATTAGCGTGCTCCCGTTTGACGTCATTGTTTCGTATAAATGCTCGAAGAATGCTTACCAGGGGCATAAACTCGCCACAGATCGTTCCCAACGGATCTACCACTGGATCTATCGTCTGGCACTTTGAGATACGTCGAGACTCGAGACACTTCGACTCTACCATCTGGTATCACAACCATCCTCACTAGACACTGTACCTGAAGACTTGGAGTCTAAGGCAGCACCATTCTTTGGACTCAGGGAGAAGAAAGCTTCGAACTACACAGCAAAATGGTAAGATCACCTGGACAATGGCTCGTACGTCTTGATTTCTGAAGACATTTACGGTCTTCTTCAACCCTCGAGTGGACTCTCGAAATGAAATTGAAAAATGCTGAAACTCGAATTGAATTCGCAAATTGAAATTAATCTTTCTCTGCATTCTAAAGTCTAGTTTATCTAAATCATTAAACAGTTGCGTCAACTTGAACAAACATCGAAACATTCTGTATTGATATAAAAGAAGCTAGAAGGTGAAAACGGCTCTTGACAGTTTGAATAACAAAACGAATTAATTTTGTTTAGATCGCCATCGCAGTTTTCTTGGCACTCGTCGGCTGCAGCGTTGCGCTTCCGGTGGGTACGCCGAGCGGCCAGGAAGCCCTGGTCGGAGTTCCGGTTCTGATCCAAGATCCGGCTGGATTTAGGCCGGGAGAGGAATCGTCTCCGATGGTCTACGGACTTCTGTTGAGCAGATTGAGCGAGCCCGAGGACACTGCCAACGTCAGCCCGATCGAGAAACGCAGCGCCACGGAGGACGATGGTCAAGACGACCTTGAGACCGCGGCTGGAACTTACGCCCTTCGACCACTGTTTGTCTACAGACAACAGCTGGCGTACAGGGAGCGCGTCAGAGAGGCATACCGCCGAGGGAACCGATTCTGATTCACCGATGACAACCGGCTGTCAAGTGGCGTTGACAACCTCGCGAGAAAGGACCGTGATTTGGAAACCAAAGAAACACGCGTGGCCCTGGGACCGGCATATTTGCATTTCCTCGGCGACGATTACCTTCCATTAGGATCATCATAGGCGTAAGGAGCCGCTCCTCTAAAGAGAAGACTTTGTTAGAATTGGAACCGACTAGCGAAAGGAATTTCTGAGTTCCTGAAGAAGCTGGGACTCGCCGGGTACTATTGCCCTGATTAAACGCGAGGAAAGGAGCACTCGAAGTCCCAAAACAGTTGAGAATATCAAACACGTAGAGAGTCGTCATTCAACAAGGCACATTGTTGCAGAAGGAGGCTGTACCCACTTAGTACTTTGTTAGTGGTCGAGCATAAATAGCCAAGCTGCTAATTCGACGGAATCTCGAGTAGACGAGAACAGCGTCTCTTCCAGACAACAAATTATGTTATTGCAACGCGTAGGGACATCGCGACTCTGATATTATACCAAGCATGTACGAATGAGTGAAGTGTGCCTGAGTTACCGTAATTACGCATAGTCATTAAGCTACCGATTAAGTTCCTAATCTTAAGATCGACGAGCTATCAACCAAAGCAATTGAACTATTTAATGTAGCGATTCGTATTTAATGTAGCTACCGTTGATTCCCCGAACATAGACAAACCAAGTTTGTGATACGATTTTTTAGCGACCGACTAGCCAAATAAATTTCTTGTAATAAATACCCATTGTTTTCAATCGTTTTGTACCAATTCCTTTATTCAGAAACAACGAACCATCGATTGCCAATCCGTTCAATTTCGTTCAAGCGCTACTTCCCGGGGAACACGGGGACTGTGATAAAATGTCGCCGGGGTTGTTGATGGTTTTCTTCGCTCGACAAGTACCTTCGTTCTGCGAATGATCGACGACGGTACCAGCCGCCGAACATCCTTCCCTGGTCCTGCTCCGCTTCTTCAAGGATCTCGTCGGACTCCAGCTTCCTCTCTTCCCGAATGTTCGCCGGATCCTCCGCGGATTCCTGAATCGTTGGATCCTCGTCCTTCTTTTGGCTGGATCCCTCGTATTCGTCCTCGTCAGCTGGTTCACCCTGGTCGGCCGTCATGCTAGCTGTAAACTCGCTCGAATCAGAACGTCTGACACGAATGCTCGGAAGATTTCCTAGATCTATGATCAACGGTTTGCGACTAGTCCCCTCCACTTCAGCATCCACGGTTCGATTCGAGTTTAACGTTGATGCATCGACCGCAGGAGGAACTGGAATTTTTGTGGCTTCGATATCGGGGCTCGAGAACCCTGAAGAGACCTCACGCTTCTCGATCGTTTCTTTCGTGATCGGTGGGGCCTCTGTGCCTTCCATTGTGTTCAACAAAGGCGTCGGGACGGTCCCATCGTCGACGCCACTGCATTCGAAGCGTCCTGCGGAGTTCAACAGCAGGATCAAGCTAAGGGAAAGAACAAAGTCCATTCTGCTCGGTTGAACCAGGTTGAACTGCCAGTCACGACACGTGGTATTCGGGTATCTAGGTGGAACTAAGAAACAAGGAAGCGGCGCTCCCACTTTTATAGGCCGTATCGAACCAGCCGCTAAATCGATCGCTAAACATTGCGATATTGTTAACGACGCACTAACGCTAGCCATCCGTTTCGGATGATCCACGATGACCTAGAACAAACTCGTGCGCACTTTTCACGAAATTACTATGTATCATCATGTTTCGTCATGTCTCGCAACCCTCGAATTGTCTCAACCAAAGGTCTATTCGATGACAGTCATTCTCGTCAGTTCATAATTGAAGTGTTTAATTGTAACACTTGTATATAGTTGCTCGAATTTTGTGAAATACGAAAACTTATGGAAGGCGACAAGCTGAGAGAGACATTTTTCATTTCGTTATATTTTATTAACTCTTGAATCATCGACCACTTCAGGGTAACTGACACGGAAGTTTGCACTTCGAATTAGTTTGAATGCAGAACTCAATGCGTTTTCTGCGAATTTTCCATTACCTCTGTCTCTTGATTGCTCATTATGTGAACGTGTTAATAGACCCCGTGATCCTAGGTGAGCATTTATTAATGAGGACAATATCGAAGTTGAAATCGGAAGAGAACACGAGTTGCAGGTTCAAGGCATAGCCGGCCAAAGTTATGTACCGCAAGGCTGATACTCACGTCTGTTAGCAGGGCATCGATAATTCTTTCGGCAGCTGGTATAAAATACGAACGGACCGTTATCACCAGCCAGACACGAAAAGACGTTCCAGGAGTTTCGGTTGAAACGAAGATTCGACGAAGACTCCAGCTAATTGTGAGATCACCGAAGGGATGAAGCACAAAATGGTACCAGAAAACGGTATACGGAGCGTTGTTGCGCAATAACTGTCAGAAATCCGGGCGCTATTATTATAACATACTAATAGAAACAGGAATATCTCGTTCGTTCGTAATAGACAACAACGAAATGAAAATAACGTGGAAATTTCCAGAATTTCTTCGGAAAAGTTGCCTCTCTCGAATAGGAAGCTAATGCACAATGCTCGAATACTATTTTATTTAATAAACGTTTCTAAAATTGCTCGCTCATTTTACTTCCTGACTCGTCATTGCATAACAACGTTCGAATACTTGCAACATATTATTTTCATCTTGCTAATGGATTCTAGAATAGATCATTTTGAATTGCAACTACTGACAAGAACATTGCACGTTCTAGAAAATAAAAAGTGTTATATACAATAGATGCACAAAATCCGTCGTCTGATCATGTCTGCAGGTCGAATAGTTTTTTCTGGAATTTAAAAATAAAATAAATAAAAAATTGTCTACCTCCATACCATCGGATTGGAGCCAAGTAAAAAGTTGAAAATATAATAGTTCTACGTTCTTCTAATGTTTTTACTGTTTCATACTCCTTCTAATGATTTTTGTCATAAATGCATACCATCCGCAGTAATAATTCATTCGGTTTGTTGAGAATTTAGTGATTTCAAGTGAGTCGCGTCTTTTCAGATCAGAACATTCCAACTCGCCTTCTGCGCGATTTTAATATTCCACGGAAACATTTCGGCAGCGAAACCACTGGAGCCCGAAGACGTGGAGAGCCTGCTTCCGCCGTCACCTCGAGACAAGAACGAAACGATTGCCGCAGTCGTTCAGGATCCAGTTGTTCAGGATGCTGTACACCAAACCGCCAGCAATAGCTCGCTGAATGGACTCGTCGTTAAGAGGAAGGTTTACATTTTACCAGCTAACGATCCAAACAAGGTTGGTATACACGCGCTCGCATACGACGATGCGCATCAAGCGTAGACTGCGGATATATCCATGTTTGCAATGACTAATTATCTGGAAATGCAATTCGATGAGAATTTATTGCTCGGATAAATACTCTTGTCAGTCAGAAAAACTAGCAAAATTATTCACGTTGTTTTTACTATTTTGCAGGGCTTTATTCAACAGCAATTTATTAGATTGGTCGTCTGTAGTTGTTGTATTATATTTATTTTCTAAATTAGAGATTGTGTAGGTTGGTAAGAATAAGGATGAAATTATAAAACCCAATTTTTTTTGTTCGATGTTCTTTTCTTCACAAAGTGAAGTTCATGCTTGAATAATACAAATTGGGTTTTATTTCAACCCAAAAAATACCAAAATTACTTTCTTTGCCAACCCAATATATCGAATTTCAATGTATAACATTTTAATTTTGATTAGGATTGTAACACTTTACCTACCGGAAGCCTATTATGTATTAGGATTTTAAATAGTTGTGCTGTACCAAAAGAAAGCATAGAAATTTTCTTTTACATTGCAATCTTAAATGAAACTATTAGATGACGTAATTGAGGATGACTTGTTAGTTCACAATGAAAATTGCCGTTGCTATTGAAGGTTCCATTAGAAAGTGTTTGGCCATGTACCACAGATTTTTCAAAATTATGCAATAATCACCGGTCGGTAATGTGTTAAATAGGAATTCGTATTAATCGAAACATATGTTTTCTTAAAGATACTTTCGAAACGTGAGCATATCCTGGTGGTCCCAACCGAGAATTTGGAAGATGTTCGGAAAAATATCACTGAAGCGAAACAGGTAGAAGCTGAGTTGCTCGAGTCTTCCTCGATAGATAATCAATTATTAGTCGGAGGCAATGCGGATGACTACGTGCCACAGGTACAAACAATAATTCAACAGATCCGATCAATTCTGATCGTTATCTACGGTAGAGTGTGACGAGAGGATTACGCAATGACGTACATAAAAATTATGGCTGAGAGATGTTCTCTCAATGAGTTCCACTGTACTTTGATTATTATACGATGTCCTTTGAATTTTAATATCTTCTTTCCCACTGTTTCGTGAAACGTTTATGTTCAATTCGAAAAAGATTGATTTGATTCGTACCTTTGATTTCTAGAGTGACACGACCCTCGACTACCAAGAAAATGGAAATTTACCAGGAGAGGGCTCGTTATCGTTCACAGAAGCGATCATGGAGCAGATACCGGTGGACGAGAATCATAAGATCGAGTCTGAGTTCTTGGAAGAGAAACTGAGTCAGCATACACCGTTGCCGGAAGTCGAGTCGAAGAAGATGGTCGTTCCCATAGTGGCGGTCATCGATCCTTCGAAAGCGGATAAGGCCAAGGTGGACACTCCCATAGTGGCCATTTTACCGAACCAGTTGACCAGCAACACCGTGAACAAACAGGTCCAATTTCTGAAAGACAACAGCGACAAGATCCAGCAGAAAGCTCAGAACTACATCGATCAATCGTCCATGACCATCAATCCCGATCTCTGGAAGACTTCAACGCTGGCGTCGGAGGTAAACCCATAAAATAACGTTTACAGGGAGGTCCTATAACAGAAACCGCAGTATTGTAAAATCCCACCGTCTTGTATCTTCTAGTATCACCGTAATATAATTAAGACTGTTCAAACAATCTTTTAAAAATGTTTAATCGCATTTCATCATCATTTTTAGAAGAGAATTACGATGCTTCTTCACCGAAGAAGTGATGAAATCTTTTCGAGCGATAGCGTACATTAAAATTCACGGAGCAAATGGCATATGGCAAATTCCTGACCTATATCATTGAGTAATTCGCTGATAATGCGTTCTATATTCATGTTTAGATCACGTACACTCGACAAATATTCATTTGCCTATTGTACGTACAGTGTAAAAAGTAATCGTACGCCCTTCAAAAAAAGAATAACTTTTTTATTATTGTACCAAATTACCTGATTTTTTATAATTAATTAGAAGCATTTTATACAATTATGACAGAAATACGTAAAATAGAAAAATGCGGATTAAAGCAATATATCATTACGCAACTTAAATTATACAATTTCTACATGTTACGATTGATTTGGAATATTTTTATTTTGCATACAGATTCGAAGTCTTCTAATCAAAATTGAGTAAAAATTAGAAGAGGTCGAAAGCAATTTAGAAATAGACTGTCGATTTTATAGAATTATGACGGAAATACGTAAAATAAAGAAATGCGGATTAAAGCAACACATCAATACACAATTTAAATTATACAATTCTTGCATGTTACAATTGACTTGGAATATTTTTATTTCGCATAAAGATCCGAAGTCTACCGATCAAAATTAAATAGAAATTAGAGAAGGTCGAAAGGAATGTAGAAATCGAATGTAAAAGACGTTCAAGCTGCGGCAATGATTCTCGGACGCATCTCCACCCACGATATATCCTTACGATATAAATAGAAATTACTTTCTTTAGCAAGAAACCATGAAGCTGTACACACTAGGTGGTTCAAATAAAGTGCAAGTAGCAAAGCAGCCACTTATTTTTCTTCACGAACCTCCATCCGACGAAGAATTCGAGCGACGCACGAGGGAAGCGAGTAGATTCTTTAAAGAGTTATACTAATTTCAGATCGCGATGGTCCCGTCGTCGCAGGAGACAGTCCCAGTGTCACTGTTACCAGAAGGATCTGCGAACTTGGCGAGTAACGAGCTGTATCTGGCTCCAGTCGCGGTACCAAGATGGGGGATCGTCGCGCCATTGTTCCAGGATCACGAAGAATATCCGAAAGGCGCCGGAGACATGGACGTCGCCGAGGATATCATCTTCAGACCGTTGTTTCGATATCGACAGGAGTTGCAGGGAAGATCTAGGTACAGCAATCGAAGATATTACGATTCGTACCCAAGGCGTAGCTATTATAGATCTCAGTACAATGATTACTAACATTCTAGAAGGATGGTAGAAGTTTCGCTTTTTTCAGAAGTTTTCTAATGTAGATGTATGCGCGTAATAGAGTCCGACACGGTTGGTCCAACCCTGATTCGTTACAAGAAAAAGAAAAAGTTTTGTCGCTTACGTTAGTATTTATTAAAATGCAGGCGCATTGCCACTGCGAAGGAAAAATGATTTTTGTTCTTGGGAACCAGGGTTCGAACGTTTTGGGCCTTGTTACATCGATACAACTTTTGTCACTGTATTTGGAATATGTTCATTAAACTTTGCTAACATTTCTTAATTATATCCTGTTATTTATTCTTCATTTATTATTCACGATCGCCGATGTACATTATTTCTGTGGTCGTCAGGAAGAACGCCGCATATATGTCACATAATTTCTTCTTTCATTATTTTTTCGAGCCTTTCGAATTTATTTTCGTGACTTTTTTTCTGGCAAATATACGTAGTTCCTATAGTATGAAGTTAATTCGTGAACTCAAATTTCTTGAAATTGTGACACATGCGGCGTTTTTCCCGATAACCACAGCTTTCACTCCTCAAAAATAGAAGATAGATGTTATGGTAAAATTGTAGCGGTAGATAACAAATGTATACGAATTCGTTTAGACTGAACACGACTGTTCGAATGTTAAAATCAGTTCGTATTAATCTGTACAAGCGTGTTGACATCGTAGGTTCGGATAATTGGCGTGCCACTGTACCATTAAATGGAAGATAGTGGTACATGTAACGTTCCCGACATTCCTGCACGGTGTCCTCAAAACATTGGACATTTCCTAGAACGTGCCAGTATCCGATTATAAACTACCCATGCCGGTGTTGTTATTTTTCGAATAAATCATAGCTAATGTATTCGGCCTTAATCGGAAAAGAAATGCGGTTCAAGAGTTTCCTGTAGATCCACGCGTGGATCGTCGTATTCCTGTTTTTGCCGGGAAGATTGATGTCGCCGCGAAGGAATTTTCAGAATGCAACGATCAAGAAAGAATCCTCGACCGGTACCGCGTAAGTATACGCTGTAACGAGGAGAGACTACTCTTTTCGAAATTACAACGGGCTCGACCTAGACCCACATAATCGTCGTCCGATCGATCGGACATCCAGGAAGATTAACGATGTTTGCGTTCGTTGAAAGCGTTCGACGAACGATCACGAAACCAGTTATTCCGCGAACCTATTCCGACGGGCATCGTAGACGTCAATTAACGCGGCGTCGTTAACGCCTCGAGGCGGAATCGGTTAGTCATTCACTCGTTCATCTATCCATTCATTGTTCATCAACCGTCTAATCTTGTGCAGATGCGCGGCGAATGATCCGGTTGCACATGCACGATACTCAAGACGTTAAACAGCCACTGAATGGGCGTTTAACACCTGTGACGTGTCCGGTGATCTGTTCCAGAAAAATGCGAACGAGATTCTTTGAACTCGCCACTGATGAGCATGGTGTGCTGTACAGATAGCGGTCCGTTATCGGGAATACCAGTAATTCCGAGTATTCCTCCGGTCACGTTTATCGTGAAACGACTGGTTGAAAATATTGTACAGTTCCAGAACTACTTTCATTTGGCTAGTTATTTATTAGACGAACAAAAGTTCGATTTTATCCGATTCCTTTAAATTTTGATTCAAAATGTGAAAGGACCAGGCTGACGCAAGCTTGATGGCGTGCGAGAGTTCAATGACTTTTATTTATGTTCACTGGCGAACTGTAATTAGACTGTGGATTTTATGCATTTTTGACAAAAATGGGTACGTACGATTTAAAGTATTTTAAAGCAGTGCACATGTCAAAAATATTTAAGGACATCAATGTGTTAGTTGCAGCTGAATAGGATAATTAAAAGAAAAATACAATTTTTATTTGGCTCCTATATCTTCCAATCAATGCAAACATTTTTTATTCTGCATAAAGATCCGCAGTCCAGTAACAATACATAAATTTCGCTGTTATCTGTGTACAAAGAAAATTAAATTTTATTTTGTACCCAATAAAAAGGATCGAAGCATTTTGGTCTGCGAAAGATACAGATTCAAATTGATTGCAACAAATCGGATTATTAGGTGCGACGTGTTTTCATACGTTCTAAAATATCAAATAGTCTGAATCATCGAGAGATCATTGTAACATCCGCAGCATCATATACAGAATCCATCGTGAAATGAAAAATCTGTTGCAGAAGAATGTCGACGCGGGTGTACCCGAAGAGTCACCGAGAGCGTTCGAGAAAAATATATTCCCCAAAGAATTTTCTCGGATCGGTATGTGGAAGCCTGACGCCACGCATTCTTGTTCAGAAAAAACGAAAACAAATCGCGAGAGCTACAAACGATACCGCTATCGGATGAAGCGGTATCAAAAGTGGGAGGGACGATGACGCTGCTGGGATCGAAAATCGCTGGGAAGGATGGCGAGAGAAGCTTTCGCCGGTAGCAAAGAAGAACACAAACAGTCCCGCGCGTCCTTTCTTTCCTTTCTTCGTGATGTATTCGCGAGGCTGACTCATTTCGGTTCAGCTGGATGTATCGCGCACAGGATTCCCTCTCTACACGGCAATCTGCATACCAGCCGCAGCTTAATCGTGTTCCTCGGGATCGTAAACGCGCCACGTATATAACCGATGCTCGGCCAATCTGCTCTCCCAATCGCGACCTAAGTCTCGACCAGAACGGAAATCACTGTGAACACTGACAGAACCATCGACCACCATGTGGACCGCGCTCTTGGTGAGAACTACTTCCTTTCATCCCTCGCCGGCACGAAATTCACCCGGAACACTTCCTCGTTTCATCAAACTTCTTTTCAACACGTTTTATATAGTACTTCTACAAGATTTGTTTAAACAGGTTTCGTTAATTTTTACGCGACTTCCACATTTACTTCTGAAGGGTCTTTTTTTAACATGGTTTACTTGTTTTTACTTTACTTGTTACACCGTGTAGAAAGAAAGAGTATATTCTTTTTTGCAAGAAAATACAGGAGAAAGACTTTTAAGAAAGACGTTTAAAATTGTCAGTAATATTTATTTGCGATCGAGTGATTTTACAATGAAAGACTGAAACGACAGTAATGCCTACTCTGCAGATCTTCATACTTTCATACGTAATTTAACTAAACGATTCTTTGTAGAAACAATAAGATACAGGCACAACAACAGTGATAAGTGGTGAGGAGTGGTGTACATTTATTACACAGACATTTAGTCCAAACAGTTTTCCGAAACATGTATTATGAAAAGTCTTTCAGCCTAACATACATCCACATCATCAAGATTTCCGAAATAGTAGCTCTGTAAATAGTGTAGTTCAACTTTCGAAAGTATTATTTCCCTCCCAGCTAAACTAATGGAACAGGAAGTCTATAATCATTCTTCGACAGCGATTACTGTTATCTTGACACGGCAACGCGCACCTCCCGTCCACATTGAAACGAGCGTCGCAATTGCTATCGGCCTTAAAAAAATTTCTTAATTAATTTTCAGCTGTTGTTCTTGATCTCGTCGTTCGATGTTGGAACTGCGAGAAGTCGACAATTGGATCCCTCGGATCCGACTTTGGAGGACATTGAGCATGCTTCGGCGCGACTTCCGAGGAGATTCCGCGAAGACAGCCGCACGAGGAGAGTGCACATTGCAAATCAAACTAACTTCGACGGGAAAGTGGAGAAGATCCGTATTAACTCCGACGAGGACTTCGCTGGACCTCAGGCGTACGGGATGTCGAAGAAGTATCTGGAGAACAATGGCCGCATTCAGGTAGAGAAGAACGCCGGCAGAGAGATCGACTATGTGCAAAGAGTTGTCAGAGCGGTGAGTTGACATTGACATCCTTAAAGTGATAACTCTTATCGAGCCTCTCATTTCATCCCCTTAATCTTCGCATCAATTTGAATCTTTACCGAGTATTTATTTTGAACAGCCTCGGTTCACTCGTAATGTTAAAATCGAATTAAATCGAATATTAAAAACTTTCTTACGAGAACCTCAAAATTGTAAACGGTCCAGTGATACACAGGGTGTCCTAAAAATGAAAGGGGCGGTTCCTGACGTCACTCGAAGCAACTTCTACCTTTTCGTTGTAGACTCGTTTCCAGGATTGCAAGGGTGCGGGATTCGCACCCTCGTTTCTCGATAATGCAAAGATTGGATCTTTGATCAATCTAGGCCGCAATCGCCCTCAAAAATCCTATTTTAACGTTATTCGGCAGCATGTAGCCGTCGCAGCTTTATGAAAACAGCTACATGCGCGGCTTTATGCTTTCGAATAATGCAAATTACGTCTCGTAAACGTAAAAAGAGGACTTTTGAGGGCGATTGATGCGTAGATTGATCTTCTATGTAGCGGAAAAGCCCGTCTTTGCTTTATCGAGAAATGAGAAGGCGAATCCCGCACGCTTGCAATCCTGGAAGCGGAGGACATTTTCGCAAAGGAAACAGTTACTTCAAGTGACCTGAGAAATCAGCTCTTTCAAGGAAGTGCAACATTTATGGGACACCCTGTATAATACAGACAGTCTTTCGTGCAACATCCTGTATCCTGAAATGTGTGAGAAGTTTCGAAGTGGTCTAAGCAAAGAAAAATCGTTCACCGTAGATCGAGGCCTACGGAAAGTCTAAGGAGCATCTCGTGACCAACGGAGAGATCGAGAGGGTGCAAGAATCTCCCGTTGCGATGGGACATCAGACAAGAAGAGCCTCGGAATCGAGAATAGCGAGATCCATCGACGCGACAGCGAAACCGGAAGTAGCGGAAGAATCGAGGAAAGATTCCGAAGACTTGGAGGCCCAGGACGCGAAGGTGTTCAGACCTTTGTTCGTCTACAGGCAACAGGTGGCGAAGAGGCAGTCCCGCCCCCATTTCATCAGACCCTCTTATGGCTACGGCTACCGAGCGTACAGCCCCAACTCTTACCATCAACCTAACTACCATGCTTACTGAAATCCTTTCACTCGATGACGTGTACGTCTTTAAATGTCCGCAAGAATCGTCGAAATCCTGCAAACGTCGATGGGGAACGATTTAACGGCGCGAGAAGTTCTCTGCGAGTCGTAACGAAGCTTCGAATCGATTACCGCGACTATTAAACTGCGAATGTTTATGCGAATGCCGACCGTCTCTCAGGGAAATCGAATTGGCAAAAAATTCTATTAGCTCCAACGGACTTCACGGATACGAGAAGAAACAGTCAATTGTGCCGATTAATGACCTAGTGCTTCCTCACGAATTCAAGGCTGGCATCCTGTGCCAGTTTTTCTTTTTCAAGCGTTAATGTGAGAACATTTTAGTCGAATATTTATTGGTACACTTAATCGAGGGAAGGTCCACTTTTATGTTGAATTAGGTTTCAAAGAACCGCCGTTTAATTTATCGGAAGATTTAAAAGCGATTACGAATGCAAAACATTCGTGTTTTTAATCGATTGAACCGCCGATTCTATTGTGCCATAAAAAGAAGATTCTTTCTGGTGCTCTGGGTGTCGCTTCACCCTTGTGTGGTCGCCAAAATGTTTGAGCCGACGGCTGAAAAATTGATTTTCACGCGAAATTAATATCGAGACGATCTGTCTAAAGCAGTGGTTCTTAACGTTTTTGAAGTCAGGGAACACTTTTGATTATATGACCAAAATTAATGATCCAAAACACAAACAACAACATCCCGCGTAGAAATAAATATATTTTAGAAAATATATTATTAAATATATCTAATATATTTCGCGGAATTTCGCGGAACACTTGCAAAAACCTCGCGGAACACCGGTTAAGAACCAGTGGTCTAAAGTTTAGGAGCATCGAGAGGGTTAAAATAATAATGTAGTGCGATGCGATATGAAAATGTCGCAAAGATTGCGAAACGGTGATTCACAGGATGGGGTGAATGAAATATTAATCTCGACGATTGATACCAAAAAGTATTTTAGAATAAAGAAGAAAGAATTCTTGATAGTAAACGTAGAAGAAACCAATAAGCTTTTAGTAATGAAAGTGTGTTATTGTACGTTTTTGTTGTTACTCTGTATATGAGCTAGTATAACAAACAATAAACTGTAACGTGAAATATATATTTACTCGAAGAAAATTACTGAATCTACATGAAGTCTCCACTCTTTCAACCAAGTGACATACCCGAATAATATTATAAATTCCCAACGAAATACAGTCTTTACGAATACGAATTTCAGCAACTAATTGGTTAAATGTCCCATATAGCGTGTAATAAAACAAAAACATGCGAGGATCGAGAAGTCCTGATTCAGCGACCCACGATGCATCATCGAGTCTCATACTTGTCAAATTTATAATGCTGTTGTTGTGATATTCATCGATAACCCTCGATCATTCGATATTGATCACCTCTCGTCAAGGGAGATCCTAAAAATTCCCTGTTCTTTTTTGCTGCTTTAATGTGAACAGTGTGATATGAACAAAATGTCTTCAACCCTAACCATTAGGAAGCGAATAGACAGTACTAGTTTCACAAAAATGATCAACCCGGATATGAATCGCAAAGACAGACGCAGGTAATGAACTACTTCGAATTTATTTAAAGGAGTAGACTCGTTTCTAGGATTGCAAGGGTGCGGGTTGCGCCTTATTTCTCGATAATGCAAAGATGGGGTTTATTAGTAGTCAAAAACGCTAGATAAAAGATTAATCTAGGGCGCAATCGTCCTCAAAAGTCCAGACATCCATAAAAATCGGGCACGAACTTTTACAATAATCTGATAAAAATAGGACTTTGGGAGGGCGATCGCGGCCTAGATTGATCTTTTATCTAGCGCTTTTGACTACCGAAAACCCCCATCTTTGCATTATCGAGAAATGAGAAGGCGCATCCCGCATCCTTGCAATCCTAAACAACGAGTCTACCCCATTAAGTTTAAATTCCGCAGTATAGCGATAATAAGTGGCAGATTTTGTACGCAGATTCAGTAAAATATTGTCGCTGGTGAACTCGGTGTCGGTGTGTCTGCTGAACGTGTTGGACATTTTACTTCTGATCATCATCATGCCGTACATATTCTGGCAATGCGCATCCGCGAACGACCGCGTCAGAATCGTCTTCCGCGCCATCGTGGAAGTGAGTCTCGCGATGTCGAAGTTCAATCGGCATTCCACGACAACAAAGATTCGTACCGCTTGCAATTTATAATTCATGGAACACCGTATAATTTATGGAACAGGTCACGTTGGAATTGCTGATGTGGGTGATATTCGCCGGCGTGTCCATATTGATGACCACCGCGTTCTTACTCGAGGAAACTTATCTAGGGAGAAACAATACCGAGAAAGTGCAACACCAAGTCAACACGCGAAACGACAGCGGGGATAATTGCAGGGCTTCGGACTCGTGCGATTATTCTAGCGAACCGGAAGAACCGGTGGTCTCCGATTAGTTACCACAAATATTTTTAACTGTTTTGTCACAGCTTTTTCGTCGTGAATTGTCGTGAGAAAATTAACTTATTATTACTAGACAGAGCACTTTGTACAACATTATACAAGAAGAAAGAATGACAGCATTCTTCAATAAGAAAATAAATTTGTATTAGTTTAAACAATATATTTCTATTCACTCTCGTACATGTAGTTGCGCTTCTAGAAAGTTCATTGAGACAGATTTGTGCAAAAATATCTGCAGTCTGGTAATGCTAAATGCACCCAGCGATGGACGTTGTACACTTCTTCGTGAATAGAATTGTTCAATCGTTGATCGAAGAAGACTTCGAAGAAATCGAGTATGCAGACTATATTTCCATTTCCGAAAATTCAATTTCCACATCGTGCATTCAAAAGCTATTTTCTGCGGAACGCGATAGAAGAACAGGGGAAACAAAAGATACCATGACAAAAGGTGAAAGTTTACAAGGTATTCATGCGTAGAAGAATTTCTAAACTGACTGGACACCGGAAAATTCGGGAAAATCCCGTTGTTATCTGAACTGCTTGAAATATATAAGGAGATCGTTGATATTCCGACATTACTCCGTCCCGGTCATTCGAAAGAGACTATCCAGCGAGTATGCGGTTATTAACAACAGTCTTCGTCCTCGTAAGTTTCAATTTGCACGCAACCAATTTTTATAACTTTTTACAACCGTATGAAAGATATTTTGATTGATTAACAGTTTGAACGATCTTCGTTGAACAATGAGAACGCATGTGAAAACAATAAAACCGAGAATGAGGAACTATGTAACAGAGATTTTCCCTAGGTCAGCCTGACAATGGCGTCGTCGCGTGGCTTCAGCATGAGACAACCAAACGACCTCACTGTCAACGAGAAACTTCCCAATGACGTGCACACAGCGGTCCACGATCATGATCTGACAGAATCCGTCATACCGAAGAAGAAAGCCACTGTCGAGCCTGCGACCGCCATTGCCACGGCGTTCCTCGACAGTTTTAGGGACATCAAAGTCAGTGACAGTCCAATCATAAACGCCGTCATCGATTTAACGCTAGCCCTTTCGGAGGCCCTCAAGGCTGCGGGTCTCGAATTTATCAAAACGTTCGCGAGGAAAGCAATGTTTCTGTTCGCTAAATTACCGATTGATGCTGTCACTGGTCTAATGGAATCGCCGTTGTTCGACTCCGTGATGAACATCTTGCTACCACTTTTAACGGACGACTGGTCCCAGAACGATTACTTGAACGTGGAAGACACGTGAGGACGAGCTTCATACTAATAGGAGGCTATTTTCGAAAAAATAAATTATTCTCCATTCTCAGAATTAATTTCTGATTGCAAAGGTGCGGAATGCGCCTTCTTATTTCTCGATAATACAAAGATGGGGTCTTTCAATAGTCAAAAGCGCTAGATAAAAGATCAGTCTAGGCCGCAATCGCCCTCAAAAGTCCTATTTCTACATTTACGAGGCGTAATTTTCATTATTCGAAAGCATAAAGCTGCGCATGTAGCTGTTTTCATAAAGCTGCGACAGCTACATGCTGCCGAATAATGCAAATTACACCTCGTAAACTGGCAATTGCGGCCTAGATTGATCTTTTATCCAGCGCCTTTGACTCCTGAAAAGCCCATCTTTGCATTATCGAGAAATGACAAGGTGCATCCCGCAGCCTAGCAATCCTAGAAACGAGTCTACGCGATTTGCTTACGCATCATTCGCTATATATCACAGGAATGTGAAGAAAGTATTTCGAATTTAACCTACAGTATTACACAATGTTGTCTATTGTTAGAGCCAATAATGATTTCTAATGTATCAACATATGTAACCCGCTTAAATTTTAGTCACGAACTTTATATAATCACCCTTTACTCTACATTACTTTAGTAACATTTATGTCATACAACTGGAAAATCTTTATGGAAAGATTCTGGAAAATATTTATGGGAAGAAATAAACACTATTCAACATACTATAGCTGCGATCATTATGCCTTTAGTCTTGGAAAGATCCACCGATAACGATATTAACGCTTTAACTACCGGAAACCTGTTAATAGGCTCGTTGATGACTGTGCCATACCTGAAAGAATCATAATAATTTTCAGCTAAATAAATGATAATCTCAAAAGAAGTTATTCCCTTTGTATTACTACAAACAAATTGGTTCCTTCAACAATTTATTAAAAAATCATCGATTGTTTATCTTTGAGCATGCTGGTTAAGTATATGTTAATAAATTGTGTTGAGTACATGTTATAGCATATTTTTAAATAAATCTACTTTGTATACAACTTCTTTGTTTCCTACCATTTAGAAATTTATATACTGACCCGCGCGAACCTTCTATAAGACCAACATTCGACGAGCCACGGTTTCCGGCATAAATTACAATAAATCGCGCTGGCGCGGCGCGATAATCAATTTATATCCTCTGTTACGTGAAGCTTCGTTTCACGATGAGCATTCGTCGAGCCGACATCGAATCGGTGTTCCATCAATCGCAGCTCTCCGACCAAGTATAAAGTTTCATAAAAAAAATCTTATCTTTATTTTACCAAAGAAAGAAAAGAATTAAAGGAGCTGCCGAAGACATTCCATGTAGTATTTACTGACCGAAATTGCTTTTAGGACTCGAGTACACAAAGCCTTCGCCATAAAAGACACCGACGTTTCGTCAGGATTCAGCAGTTCCGCTTTCGATCTTGATCGATACCGTTGACGACAGAGCCTTGCCCTTCGGCGCTTTTTCAACGGTAAGTGAATTACATCATTGGCCTTGATCATCGAGCGTCCACCGACGTGACAGTACTGCTCCTTGACACGATCATGGCTCCTTGAAATGTATACGCATACGTACAAAGTCCCTCGAACACACTCCATTCTATTTCAATCGGTGGGGAAGAATCTTTATGTTGGGACAAATTCAAACTGCAAAAGAAACGATCGTTAATACTTCGGATCATGGTGACCAGATTACGGATCTTTCTGAATTCATGACATCTGTAACTTAAAATATATGTAAAGCCAATGACCCTTTCTTTGATAACTATGACTCAATTGCGCGCACATAAATAACCGCTGTTGAACTCCGACTTATATGACGACGAAGCATTGTCTATAAGCGAAGGTAAAACTTTAATTTTCGAAGATCAAGGTCATTTCAATGTCATGTAATTATACATATATGAATCTATTTTTCGATCAGTTATAACTGTATACAGTTACACGATGCAATAAAAAAAAATGTAGTTATGTACCAAAAAACATCGATGACCTTGACAACTCCGAAAAAATATTCGTGCCAGATATTTGGTCCATTGACACCATGCACATTACGTAATAAATGTTTTTTGCATCACAATAACCTGAAGAGATATTTAGGTGTCATTTAAACGGACCTCCCTGTATATTATACTATTTAAAACAATGATAGAAATTGGTGTTGCAAAGCTAGGATTTTTCTTTGAATTTTGATATTTTCTTTAAGTCCGTCTATACCGAAATGGAACTTCTTTAATCAGTCGATTGTGAACTCAACAACTACAGAAATTAGATGAAATAATAAAATCAAAATTTTCTCCTTGAATATTTTTACTGTTTTAAATTACACCTACTCATTCTGATTTGGTGCATAAATGCATCAAATCCGCCGTCTAGTAACGACAGACTGTTATTTCATTAATTTTTTAAATTTCGGCTGTAATCTATAAGCGTCGTCGTCATAAGTCAGAGTTGAACAGCGGTTGTTTATGTGCGCGCAATTGAGTTTCGCACCAGAAAGTCAATGAAACAAGTGTTCCGTTTTTCCTCATTCGTCACGTCAGTTTCATTATAGCAGTCGCAGCTGAGAAATTCTGCAACAATTAAACGCGTTGCCAGAAGACTGGTTGGTGTATCGTAGGTACCTCTCGGTACTATTGTTCTCACCTGATAGTTTGTTATAGTGTATAAGAAGTCTTCGTACGTGGTCGATTGGGTTTCAAGGCTCAATCAGATAAAATTCATAGAGAGGACTCTCATAGAGGCGAATACAGCTTGAATTTATCCAATTACTGATTGCCAGAAGATGAAGAGACTCGTCGCTGTATTCCTGCTGCTATTAGTGGTAGAAGGCAGACATTCCTGGAGACATTCATGGGGGCCGCCTTCAGGACATCCGCATTTCCATCCAGGTCAAACATTCGAACCACCAGGACAAGTATGTCCGCCAGGACATGTACAGACGTGTTCACCACCGGGGCAATCACAATTTCAACCTGTCCAACCACCACCGCCTGGTTTTGTACCAGGCAATCAGCCTCCTTCGAATTGGAATCAGCCTTCTCCGAATTGGAATCAGCAAACACAATTTCAACAAAACGGCAATATCAACTCAGAGGTCGGCAAGACTGAGTGGGTTTGCCAGAGCCCAACAGGAGACACGGTATGACATTACTCCACAAAATGACCTTGGACAAAACTTGAACTTAGTCTCACCAAAGAGCGTTTTCCCACAACAGCCAGTGAAAAAAACTAAAGTTCTCTACTTTTTACAATGACCGTTAAAAAATTGGCCTGCAAGTTTATCTCACGGTTTCATATCAAATAGAAAACAAGTAAACATAGTAAACTTTTATTTTTCACGAATTTAAATTCTTTATCGTTTGCAGATGATTATTGTTGCCGTTAATGGTCCACCATCTCAAACCGGGCAAAATCCGCACCAAGTACCCAATATTAATGGGAATGATCATCGCGGCAATCCTGACGATGGAAATTTCAACAACGGTGAAAATACAACTCCTCAGTCAACGAACTCAGCAAACGAACCTCATTCCCTTCCAAATGGGGGTGAAGGTCTCATTGATGTTAGATTAGGGGCATAACCAGTAAATAGCAAGCGAACATTTTCAGAAAATGTACAAGATAGCCACTAATAATCAAGGGGAAAAAAATAGCCAATCTTCCGTTCTTAATCTTTTCTTATTATAAATCGTTTGTACTTCAGTTTTTGTTTTTATAATGAAGCAATTCGCAATGCAAACGAATATAATTAAACGCACAAATATAGAGTATATATTTCTTAATATACTAAATCATAATTAAAATATTTTTAAATTTCTATAGCCTTCAGTCTCGTTACACGCATACGCAAACTCAATCGTGTATTTCATAGTATACTATAAAACTTAGTATCAATGTATATTACTTAATAAAAAATCACTATGCGGGCTATGTACCCTGTATACGAATTCAATATATGTATTACAAATACATATTGATTTAATTGCGACATAACACAAAAATAAATATAACAAAACGAACATAATATTCTTGTTTAACTTTAGACATAAGTAAACTTCTTAATATAATTCATAAGTAAGCGAACCTTATCAAAATACGAACCAACGTTAAATAACGAGAGAAAATATCGTACAAGAAAGAAAGACGGTTTGAATACACTAGGAAACATTTTTACAAGACGAACTTTGCTACTTTCGATACTCGTTGCTGTAAAAAACATAAAAAAACATTTGTGAGTCAAGAAAATAACACCTTGAACTACCACGCGAACAGTTGTATGAAATCTTACCGAAACTTCAGGAATAACATTAGTAGTCTGTTGATGTTGCAACAAAAGAGAGGATCCGTCTATTTCTATACCTTTCTCTGCGATGTGTTTCAAAGTTTCATTAGCGACTGCATTTATTGTATTCGTATTCAATATATAATTATCGCTATGTAAGGGGCACCTAAAAATAATAATTTTCAATTTATATACAACATTGTTTATACGAGTAATTCTAATTCGTGGTAGTTATGATGTTGGTGTACTTAGATGCACTGGACTGTAGACTTTTAAAATGTTCGTATCCCATTACAGGTTGGTCGCAAATGTAACACATTTTAACTCCACACGAACAAGTAATTAGATTACAACCATCCTCCTTAAAATAAGGTTTTCTACAACTATAACATTTACGTACAAGTGCTTCTGTCATTTTTTCTTCTAACAGTAAACGTGCTTTGCTTTTCTTAATTATTTCTTCGCACTGTAATGGCACGTGATTTAACTTTTTACACAACCTACAGTTTCACAAACGAAAGACAATATCAGATAATGAACGACATAAAAATAAAAGATGTTACATAAAACATATATGATTCTATACTAATGAGAAGTAATAATACATTCTTCATGCTGAACTTACCTACATGATTCTTTCATACAATCAGAATTGAGACATTTAAAGACTTTGTCTTCGGGTGGTAGTATAGATGCAAATGTACAAAATGGACAAGAGACCAGACCTTCCAATCCAGCAGCCATTACCTCCGTCTCTTGTCGTTTGGTAAGAAGGATACTAAACTGTGTTGGTGGTAACGCTTTTTGTAAAGTCAAATAGCTAAATTCCTCGTTACAGTCCAACGAGAAACAGTTTATTTTCGTCTTCCCTTTCCCCAATTCGACCGTAACGGCCGTTTTAATACACGATTGACAAAATATGTGTCCATCGTTACATGTAAAACATTTCGATGGCAAGCATTCGAATTCGTAGCAGTTCTCGCATTCGAGAAATTCATCTTTCTATCAAGTATATATGCAAATGAAATTTATTTTAATGTGTTTATAAATATAATAGGATCCTCATAAGATTTTCTTATTATGTGGTAAATGTTTCAAACACAATTTCAGTGGTCTTAAAAAGCGCCAGTATATTTTTTGCCAAGTGCATTAATTTTATGGCATGTTATAACGTTATAACCATCTCAACATTATTTCAAAATCTAATTTTTTTTTCTAAATGTACAAAGTCACTTCAAGATCATAAATCGGATATGCTGAAAGATTCAACAAGTGAATATGCTCTCTAACAGAAATATGTTGATGACAAAAAAGATTCCAGAGGGATGATCATTAAAAACAAATTTGGAATTATGAAACTCTTCTGTTGAAACTATTCAAACTGATTTAAAACATTTTTCATGTTATTAAAAGTACAAGTGATATTTACATGTACACTCTTATGCGAAACATCTTGTACAATTTTTATTTAAAAAATGTTTTATTATCAATATATCAGTTCATTTAAAAAATATTACCTTGAGTGCCTCGTATTCTCTTTTTTCCTCATCCTCTATCCTATTCATACGGTTCCTAATTTGTACTTTATGTAATATAAATGAACATTCTTGTAATAAAAGTACATCATGTATTTTACTAAGTTCCACAGTAGCAGGTCGATTTAGTACGGAGAGTTTGTCTAATGCTTTTGCAGTTAAACTTAAATTATATTTGTGAATTTTATAATGTTCCTTCAAAACCGACTCCTGCAAATATAAAAATTGATTTTAAATTCTGAATTCATACATTATGGACAGGACATGATTTTTTTAACATACTTGCAGGCTGTTGAAACTTGATTTCAAGAAATCAAAGGCTTCATCATTGTAATTGCACCGTCTATTTACATTTTCAAAATGCTGAAATGGATCTGGAAATAGCTCTAGAAACATTTTCTCATCAAAATTTTGAAAATATTGCTTTTGAAGTTTTTTAATTTTTATTCTTCGCAATGCCTCCTCTTTCGTAATATACGTCGGATTGTTACATTGGGTTTGTATAAAGTCAGTTACGGCATTTTGATCGCCATTCATGAGATGCACACGTTTCCGCAGGTATTCTTCGTCTGCTCCGGGAAATATGCTGAACAAATTAGCAACCTGTTGGTTTATATTCTCTTTACAAACACGTTTATGGTCCTTCTTTTTAATTAATACGGGACATTTTTCATTGTTTTCAAGTATATAGTCTACTAAATCTTCAGTCATTCCATCTGTACTATTATGCTCCTCGTAATATTGGGAACATAAGTTTTTAATGTAATCCTCATCAATGTTTTGAAATATGAATAGTAATTTATTATATATTGGTTCCACGTTTGCAGGTAAAACATATTTATTTTCGTGAATAGAATCTTTTCTTTTCTCGCCTCCAGATGCTTGTGTTGGAGTTGAACTATTAGGTATATTTGAATTATTATATGCAGTATAAATAGGTGTTTTATACTCATTCAGGCACTGCTCTGTCGATAATGTAGCTGAACTTTCTGTCAGTACTCTGTTCAATGGAATTGGTTTTTCTATATTATTGGTATGGAGATCACTTGGAGCATCTACTGTGTCCATTGGCAACTTAGTTGGTGTACTACAAGATGAGACATCGTTTGAATTTTTGCAAGCTGCAACAGTTGCATCATTTTCAAACAACAAATCTAAATTTTCAGATGATTCATTAATGTTATCATTTGAATATTGCAAGTCTTCATTGTCATATTTAAATGGAGCACATACTTTCTTCTTGTCTTTAGATGGTTTATCATTATTGCTATTTGTATCAGCAATATTCACTACTCTTGACTTATTGTTTTTCTTAATAAATTGTGAAACATTCACGTTAGAATTTTTGCACTTTGAATGTAAAAAAAATTGTCTTATACTATTCCGTACTGGAAAGTTGATATTTCTAAAGTCTGTATTGTTTTTCTTGTTCTTTACGTTTTTCATATACTCTAAATATTCCATGTATTTATTCAGCTTGGTATGTTTGTCATTATTCGTTGAATTTCGTTCAAATGCGTTTTTTAATTTGAGTATTAATTTTGCAGGTTGTAATATTCCATTTTGATTTCGGGGAACTGTATTGCTTTGTGTTGATTTCTTTGGTATAGCTCCTGTATTTTTAAAATTGCCAATATCCAATGAATCTACTGCATTTAATGAAGAACTTCTCAAGTTGTCGTCATTTAATAGTACAATATCTTCATTTTCATCTTGCACAGGAGAAACTGTAATGTCTTGCGTTACTATTGCTGCGTTATTTTGTTGTTTGTTTTCAATTAATACCGCTTTATTATTTTCAAAAGTAGTATCTGCATGGTCATCCATTGAGAATTTGGAACAAACTGATTTACATTTTCTAACAGTTTTCTTATGTAAAAACTGATGCAATGCCATCGGTCTCTTACTTGGTAATAAATCCCAAAGAGTAAGTAATACACGATTTTCTGCACAGCGATTTTTGCGCAAAGCTGAAAAAATTTGTTTCTGTGCGAATTGAGGTAACAGACTATGGATTTTTAAAACCTCTTCCCGCAATTTTTTATCACAATACTGAGATTCCTTTTCATCAAAATCTTTACTGCAGCCTGGCAATGGATCACTTTCACATTCTACAACCTCTGCTCTTTGTATTTGATCCGGGACCGTCGACATTCGGTTCTCTTGCTCTTGATAACTTTGTATAGATCCTAAATTATTGTTAGGGTCATTATTATTTTCTTCTAATATATCTATATCCACTACTGCACCTGGTACAGTACGATCAGCATCGCTTGTAGTTGTAGTATCACAAAATTCTATGCTAGCAAGTAAGGGTGCAGATTTTGGAGATTTAACAGAAGGTAATTCCCATTCCTCTACATAATTATAATAATTATTGTCTACATCAGAATCACTAGAATCTATATATTCTGCCTCAACGAATAGTCCGTTTGTTCCTTTCATAGTTGTTTCACGTGTAAATGTTTTACAGCTTTTGTTTGTAGGTACAACCAAGCTATGTTGGAAGTCACAATCTGTGGCATCAAATGTTCCAAGAATCGTTTCCGTTGCCAATTGAAGTTTTCTCCCAATATTGTAAGTATTTTCTCTTATGGCTTGAGCATTGATAACAAAGTTCTCACACATATTGCATCTACGGAAAAAATAAATTAGCCCACAATAAATATCAGTACACAGATTCCATCTCATGGAACAAAAAATTTATTATACTAACACAACTGTATTTTCTTTCTTTACCGTCGACAAATAAATCTTTTACTATTGATATTGTTCAAACTGTAGTAGCCAAAATTGATATAAAGAGTGAACAACTTTCTATTCTCGTCAAAGTAAGTAACAAACGACTGTTGGAGAACAAACAATATGTACTTAGAAGGAATCGTAAGAAACATTTGAATATCGTTATTAACAAAACTGAAATTTCCTTATAAAAATGATACATACCTCGCCAAAAATATACATTATGTACCTAGAAACTATTATATCCAAAATATTTTCATAACAATCCCACGATTCCCACTGATTCCAACTGATTCCCACGTTATATCTTCAACGAAACAAAAACAATGCACACATTTAATGGCCGATTGTGGCCGATGCAAACATTGGTGCAGTTCACGTTCACGTGCAGTTGCAGTGGTGAGATTGTGAGATATCGTGCAAGATTTCTCGCGCATGCGCGGCGATTTTAGCCTCAGTAAAGTAACATTCTCGATAAAATGGGGTACCTTGAACACCCCGTAAAATATCGGTACTTTCCCGCAAATATACACATATACACTATATACCTGGTAAACCCTGGTAAACATACTGGAGAACACTTGAAAACACTTTTAGATTTTAGATACTCTCTGACTATATATATCAGCTGATATATATATAGATATAGATCAAAGAGTACGGCAAGATGGGGCGAGGCGACACTTCTAGCGGTACCTTTGATGTATGGGCCCGCGGGAAATTTAAATCAACTGGATTTAACATTCTTATTTCGTGTAAATATTTAATAATTACAAATCTGTTCGTGTTCATTTATAATGTACTATTTATTAATATTGGTTTCCGAAGTATTTGCATTAGTTTTACAAGTTTGAAAAGTTGAAGCAGAAGAATTATAATAAAATTATAACTGTAGAAAATATATTTTATTATTATACGTTACGGATATATTACAAAAATGTATAATAATATATTATATAAATACCATGTAAATGTATAAATAAATTTGTATAATATACAATAATAAATATCAAAATTTTCTATTGAATCTCCTCTTTCTCAGAATTAATTTTCGCGACCAGATAATACCCACAATCACCAATATTGATAATAAACCTGTGCATAATCCTAAAGCAACAAGCAGACCGGGACTAGAATCAAATGTTACCATTCGATTATCGGTTGACTCAGCAACCGCATTCATTGAGAGTTTATTTGACATATCACTACAGAAAACTTTGCCATTCCATCCGTACCAATGTACTATTCTTGTGTTTGATAATTGCGGAGGCCAAGCACATCTACAATAAAATATAAAATAAATAGATTAAAATATAACAAAATAGTTCATTGAAATATATATATTTTTCTTCCTTATTTTACGTCGCTTTTGGAACTCCTATTCAGGAGATATTGAAATATATACCTCAAATTATCTAGAAGGTTAGGGTCTGTTTTATATAATTTTGGTACTATATGGTCTAGTAACCATTGCATCGAGCAATCGCACTTGATTGGGTTTCCTTGCAGGTACACTTTATGTGTGGTTAAATTATTATTACGTAGAACCAATTTTGATGCGATGTAACTAATCTGATTATTACTTAAATCCAACTGATAATAATAAAGAAAACATAATTAATTAGCTATTAATAGATAAAAATCTACAAATAGTTAATAAAACTTACTGAACATAAATTTAGATGGTCCAAAGCATTTTCATGAATAGAGACCAAATTTTCGTTGTTAGATATAGTGAGACTGATACATTTCGTTGGTGAAGAATACAAGTACGCGAATGTACTTTCGTCAATAGTATATAACATACTTATATTACTTGCAACAAATGATTGCAATTTTAAAATAGAGGGAAAGCTCAAGTTTTGAATAGGATTCTCACTAACATTAAGTTCAACAAGTGATGGCAAATTTACCGTGGATAATGTTTCAGGAATATAAGCTAGCTTATTGCAAGTTAGATCTAAAGTTTTTAAATTCTGGAATGAAACTTTCGGAAAATTTGATATCTCGTTTCCACTGATATTTAAACTGTCTAATTCTTTTAATGCAGTTATATTTGAATGTATTTGAGAAATATGATTGAACTCTATATTTAGTACTTTAATTTGACATGGTGTGTAATATATCTTTTTTATTAAATTATATCCAGCGAACAGTTCTATTACAGATTTTGGAAATATTCGAATATCTAATGACGTAAGAAAATTATTATTCACATGGAGAACTTTCAAATAATATAGGTATTTTAAATCAATATCTTCCAATGAATGAATTTGATTAAATGACAGATCCAAGTATTGTAGATTTGATAGAGAGTTGAATAAGTTGTTAGGTATTTGAGATATATTATTATGCGAAAGGTTTAAGGAAATAACTTTTGTTACTGTTCCATCTATTGTATGTTCTATTAAATTAATATGATTATAACTAAGATCTAACGTTAATAATGTTGGAAGAGCTTTCAATACTGAAGTATCAAATGTAGTTAAATTATTTTGAGAGAAACTTAAATTTTCAAGCCTATGCAAATCGTTAAAACTTCTTGTATGTATCTTTTCTATCCAATTTTCAGATAGATCCAAACTCTTCAGAAATTTCAATGCTTTCAACAGGTCTTCCGATAAATTAACTATATCGTTGTTTGACAGAACAAGTTTGTCAAATGCTGAAGCTCGATCTAACATCAGCAGGTAAGAATAAAGTACATCCTTGTTCCTTAAATATTTCTCATTACAGTTGACTATTGATACGTCATCTATTGCAATTTATTAAAATTAGATTTCACATATATATCTATTGAAATGATTGTAATAACAAAATCATTTTACTTACTTGTAGTCGAACACAAACACGTCAAACATATATTACCCAGACAGCTGGATATTATAAATAAGAAATAAAAACTAGTTAAATATAAATTAATAGCCATTGTATACTGATTTTAACTGAATTCGGAACAGGGATACTTTATACTTCAAGTATCACGGCACGATTGCTATTACTCATACTGTAAAGGCCATGCGTTTACTTTTACTTGTGATAACATATCTGATAATTTGTATTTGACGGGTGAGTATGTATCTATTTCATGGTATCTACTTTTTAGATTCAGTTGATAATCTCAAACTCAAGATAATTATATATAATTCATTACTGAAATCACAAACTTTATTCATATTTTATACATTGCCTAAAAGTATTATAAAATATAACTATAATGATATTTCTGCTTGGAGCTATAAAAAATAATATACAGGGTGTTTCATAACTGGTGGTACAAGCGAAAAGGGGGTGATACTACATGAAAAAATAAGTCGAAAATAAAGAATAAAATTTTTTCATGTGAGGCTTTGTTTCCGAGAAAATCGACTTTGAATTTTCGCCGGGTACGCGTGCACTTGATCACGTCTCGTTATAACAGACCTCATTGTAGATCATTATTGTCTCGATTAAAGTTTATGTTGATAAACACTTCTAGTGTCACGGAAATGTTTATTTTACCTATCATATTACTATTTTACCTTTACCGTTATAACGAGACATGATGAAGCGCACGCGTACCCGGCGAAAATTCAAAGTCGATTTTCTCGAAAACAAAGCCTCACATGAAAAAATTTTATTCTATATTTTAGACTTATTTTTTCATATAGTATCACTCCTTTTTCGCTTGTACCACCAGTTACGAAACACTCTGTATATTTCTCTCATGATTTCTTAAAAAAGTTCATTATAGTGATTTCTGAACGCTGATTTCTTTGGTTCTATTACTTCTGGTTCTCCCTCTGAACTCTGAACTTTCTATTTAGTGTATGTCGAGTAATTATTCCGGAGAAAAAGTGTGACTCGGAGAAGAAGTCTCCGATTTTTATCATTGAATGAAGTTTTACGTTGTATCCAGAAAACGTAACGTATATAATTTTAAATTTACGTTATATGCAGATACTTTTATACAAGCTATAATTTGATGTATTTAAAAAGAAGAAGTAATTCAATCGAGATGAAGAATTAAAAGAGAGATAACAGTGAGCAAATTGAATTGTAATTTTTTTTTATTACAAAGAAAAAAATAAAGGTTACGATTTTTTAATTTTTTATCCTTCTTATCCTTATACCTTAGAAGGTGCTGTTGGTAGGTCTAAATAAGTTATATACTCGAAATCGATCAAGGTTGTTATAAAATATAATTGATTGAAAATAGCAAAAATTGTAAGAATCTGCGCAAACCCAAAATTCAAAGATTTTTACGTATTACAATGCCCATAGCTTTTTTATGCGTCAACCGATTTTAATGAAACTGTTGTATATGTATATAATTTACTTAGGTTTACGTCATACACGTTTTCAATTTTCATTAAAAATCGTCATCTTTACTTTTTCCTTCGCAATTGCGAGAACCCCGCTGACGTGAGACAAAAAAATACATTGGGTGATTGGTCAACTGTTTACTCCTATACGTCATCTGCTGTAGCATGTTTGTATTTAAACTAAAAATAGAGGGCGCTACGATAAAAGTAGAATTGGTAGAGGTAGAAGCATTTTAGAATATATTACCAGAGAAGAAATTTCCTCTCTGATATTGCTATCTGGAACAACATAACCTTAAAGGGTGCCTTGATAACCCGCTGTCGGCGGATGAACTGTCAATTTCGGTGCATTTAGACAGAGCATTTTCGTGTCGTGACGTTCGTCAGATATCTGGGAAATTCGTGTCGACTGACCAGAGTCCACGAATTTCCGAAAATCTACGTACATAAGCAAACTTCTACGGTAATTTTTAAATAAGTGAATTACGTTTAATGTGCGACCGCACCCGTTTTTGAACGGTAACGTGCGGTGATTCATATACATACAGATATAATTCACGGTTGATCGAATACCGATTCGAACGATATCGTATGTAATTTCGTTGAACCATTTGTGAAAATCAGTGACAAGATGACAGAAGTACATAACTTAGGTGTTGAGGCTATCAGCTGTCACGCTTGGAATAAAGACAGAAAAGGTATGACATTCGTTTATTCAGTGGTGAGCTTCTTTCAAATCAATGAACATCTTTAATCTATTCTTTATAGAAGTGGCTATCTGTCCGAATAATAATGAAATACAAGTTCACAAGCGTACATCGAGTGGTTGGAAATTGCTGCAGGACTTCCAAGAGCATCATATGCATGTCATGGGCATCGATTGGGCACCAAATGCTAATCGAATAGTAACTTGTTCAGCAGATAAGAATGCGTACGTTTGGACGCAAGAAGAAGATGGAAAATGGAATCCTACATGGGTTGTTTTAAGAATAAACCGAGCTGCAACATGTGTCAAATGGTCTCCATTAGGTATATTTTATATTCTAAATTAAATCAATTATGCAATGTAATTGTCTTTAAATCAATTTGCTGAGTGGTTGTATTTTGTTTTGTAGAAAATAAATTTGCTGTTGGATCAGGAGGTAGAATAATAGCTGTGTGTTACTTTGTCTCTGAGAACAATTGGTGGCAGTGTAAGCATATAAAGCGTCCGTTGAGGTCCACTGTAACTACAGTTGACTGGCACCCAAATAACAAAGTTCTTGTTGCTGGATCTACCGATTACAAAGTTCGTGTCTTTAGCGCATTTATCAATGACATGGAAGATGCACCAGGCTCTAGTTCTTGGGGTCAAAGCAATACTTTAGGAACATTACTTGCTGAATTTCAAAATACTCCTAACGGAGGTAGATCTCATCATATTCTTTTTATTGGTCTAAATATTATTTATTTCTGTCTCTTACTTGGTTTGCTTCTTGTATACAGGGGGTTGGATACATTCTGTCGCATTTAGTCCATGTGGTAATAAAATATGTTGGGTCGCACATAATTCATCTATATGCATTGCTGATGCTACTAAAGGAAATGCAGTCGTACGATTGTATACAGAACATTTACCATTTTTAAGTTGTGTTTGGATGGGGTCCAATTCCATTGTTGCAGCGGTATAAATATTAATGTTCTCAATTGCTAAATACAATAAGATTTTAATTTATGTAACAACCACTTATTTATAAGAGATAATTTTATTTATTGTTTAGGGTCACAGTTGCATGCCCATGTTGTATTCCATTGACGACAACGGTCAACTGTATTTTGTATCAAAGTTAGACAACACACAGAAAAAAGAGGCTGCCGGCTTATCTGCTATGCGGAAATTTCAATCGTTAGATCGGCAAGCGAGAACAGATACAAACGATAATGCCTTGGATAGCATACACCAAAATACAATTAATTGCGTACGAAAAGTATCGGATAACGAATTTAGTACAAGCGGTTTAGACGGTCAGTTGGTAGTCTGGGATCTTAAGGTAAGCTTCAATAATGTACACAATGACCATTTTCCATACAGAACGATTTTACAATTAATTTCTCTTTATCTTTCTTCTACCCTCTAGCTCCTCGAGAATTCCATTGCTGGTCTCAAGATAGCATAAGAACAATTTTTTTTATATCCTAAAGATGAATGAAGATATTACATCAAACACAAAGATGTATAAATGTTAAAACTGAAAAAATATACAATTTCTCATTATGCCCCGTGGTGCTCTCCTCTGAAGAAAGTTATTTATTTCGATCTACATTCAAAATGTGGAATATATTTATCAGACTACCATCAGAGTAAAAGAAATCACAAATGATCTGCGAATCATAGTGCAAATTTACTTATTATTATTATTATTAAATACGAGAAACATTTTCATTTTATTCAAGCAAATTTGAAATCCAAGACAGTGTTAATTATCATCTATTTATTTGCAACATATTACGGTTCCTTTCGAACTTTATCTCTTTTCGATGGGTAGAAGCTGTTGATGTAAAAAAATTTTTAACAATAATTTTCTTTGTTAAAAACAATTTTGTGGCAAGAGCTTGACGAAACATGGAATGAAGAAAATTTGATTTCCAGTAATTGTCGTCTTGCCTATACATATAATTGTAGCGCCTGTGGATGGCTGAGATCCTTTCGATTAAACCGAGTCGAAAAATGAGGTAAATCGAACTAATTCTAACGATTTAATATGGGGCAATCTATGTCCATAAAAATAATCCAATTTACACCTAATCGGAAGAATTTCGGCTATCTATTGGTATTACTGCAATTGTAAAGGTAAGATGATAATCATTAAAAATGAAGTTTCCTTTATAGCATGTTTATTTTTTTCAGGCGTGATCTCTCGTTGAAATGCCGAGTCCCGACTGCCGCCGATGCACAACGCATTACGTCTATCTCGCTTCCGCTCGTTGTACCGATTCTCAAGCTTTACCGTGCTCAAGTCATTTCTTGTGAAAGAAAGATGTACTAATCAGAAATGGAGGGTCAAGGCTTTCGGGTGTAAGCCGGGTCCTAGAGGAATTATTTTCCTAATGTTTCGCCAGCATTGCAGCTAGCTTCATCAGGGGGTCGAAGACACTGATATCGAAACGTTGAGAAAATAATTCCGCTAGGACACGGCTTACACCAGGAAGCCTTCACAGAAAATAAGTCCTACTGGTTCTCGAACCGATGTCAATTTAATTCGAAGAATTCAATGGCCAGGATTATGGCATGCGCCGGGAGGGTGGGACCGGGATACCTTTCGGTTGAGAGGTTGCATATCGTTGGGCGTCGCGTCGTGTACGGCGGGTCACCGGTCGACAGGCGTAAAGAGGTTCGCTTGTGCCTAGAAACCACACGGCACGGCACACGATCGCGTGGCCGGGAAAAGGGGAGGGGGGTGGAGGCAGCCGGACAAGTTCAGCGCGGCTATCGATTCAGTCTCGCGCAAACCACCCCCATGTACCGAGCCCGTTGCAGAACAGCTCCACCTTTTAGCTTTGTTTTCCGCTCGGTGTCATGACTGACACATAAACAGAGGGACACCGCGGGTAAACGGTCCAGCCGCGGCGACGTGGTCCACAGGCAACGCGTCGCGTCCCGTGTAAACGTAGCTCCCGTAGAACCAAGCGAAAAAGGAGACGATAAACGCCGATCGAAACGCATAACCCTCGTTAGCCGATCATCGGTCGGTTTATCGATTACCCGCGAACTATTTCCCGTAGAGGCGTTCCGTCGTTCGTACGTTTCGCAGTGAGGTGGTCAAAGTTTCTTACATAAAACCGGGAATCGGTGCCGTACGGCGCCGCGGACGAAACCAGATTATTCTCGATATTTCTCGCGAATTGTCGCGAGGGGGGTAGGGTCACGTAACCCCCGTTTTCCCGGCCACCCTTGGTGCCGCACGCTCCGCGTACACCGCGTCACGTCCTTCATTCACTCGCCGCCGTGGCCCGCCGTTTAATCGTTCGAGAGTCATGCCAGCGATTAAAATAGATCTCTCCAGTGAAACGTTCCATCATCGATTCGCGTCGTAGAGAGCCACCGCGCCGGAGGGTTGCGTTTGTCGTTCCTCTCGTCGCGTCCCGGCGATGCGCGCGATAAATTTAGAAGGTTCCCCGATATCCCCGTAGAAAATTAGCGATCGAATGCGCCTCTTCGCGGAATAACCAGGCCCGGGGTTTGTGTGTGCTATCGGAACGTCGCGTCGTGTCGCGCGCGTCGACACCACCACCAGGGGCTGTTGTGATTTCTGCCGCTCGGATATTATCGGATCGATGCGTGCCGTGAACACGGCCCGAGGGAAAGAAACGGGAAAACGATCCTCGGCTCGGTGCGTTCTTCCGCTTGAATATGCGGCGCTTTAACCACGGCCACGCGGACCCGTGCTCGTCTTGACTACGAATCCTGGGTGAACAAAGGGAGTGCGCCTCCACCGCTTGAGAGATGTCTTCGATATCAGCGCAGGGGGTCGTCGAAAGAGCCAGCGCCGAGTTAACCAAGAGAATCAACGGTCTGGGGCTCAAAGCGTCCAAGCACCATGGTTGGTAATATTGTCGATCCATTTTACACGTAACCCGCATCGCACTCCTTTACAATTAACAGCGAATCGTCGAACACTGCAACTACCGAGCTGTCGAAACGATCAAATTACGAAATTGAACCTTTCCGTATTTCAACCTTCATTTTGTACCTTGCATAAGAATGAATCAGTATATTTTACAATTTCCTACAAGACCACGTTCGCTTTTAGCAAAACCAGAAATCTGAAGTAGGTCATTTCAACCCTACTTTCAACCCTAGGTAGTTCTAGTGTTCATTCATTCGATTTGCTTGCCACGTAACCCGCACAACGACGCCCGACGTCGATAATAATTTTGAATTAACATTCTGAATGATTATCAACAGTGCACTGGGAAATTGGTACTAGAAGTACCCCGAGCGATCGGACTGACTGAATTTGATTTTAATGAGTATCGACGTATTGACATCGGGACAACGCGTGTAATTTCTATAGTGGTAAACAAATAATTTCATTATTTACGTAACGAAAGATCAGTACACGTTATCTGTTTTAAAACCACTTTTTATTATGAATTATAAGAAATGCATTTATTGGAACTTCAATTAAATTTTATTCTATTGTGCACATAAACGAATCAGTATGTTTTATAAATTCTTACAGAACCATTTTGATACTTCTGCTGGCTCTGGTGTTAACGCAAATTTGTATGTGTTGGGTGTAACCGATAGCACGCAACTTTGATTTCAATCATTCTTTCGATTAATTACTGTCGAACGCATCGTTTCCACTGCACGTTATTTACAGGATGATTTTAGTTATGCATATATGTGTGTGTGCTTTTAACCTCATATGGTACGTTCACGCATAATTACACAGCTTACAGTAACAACTATACGAATACATATGTTAAGAAATAAATGTAGCAACAGCCATAATTGGGTCACTCGGGCTCTGCATTCGGGAGTTAAAAATGGCGTAACGTGGGGATTTCACTTGAATCTATCCCAGATTGAACACAGCCCTATAGTCGTTCCCATCTTAATCAACTTTTAGATTACGTCCAACCCCTGGCCGAATCATATTGAGTTGACTGAATCAATCTAGCTCTTATTGATTCCGATCGAATCAACTTAATATCGCGTCGAGTTAATTTACATTTATGAAAACAAACTGAGGATCTTCACGAATGCAGGAACATTTCCACTTTGGCTTCACGTTAAAAATTGTTCCGTAAAGTAAATTTGTCCTTTATTCTGGTTTTATAAAATTGTAGACTAGGCAACAAGCCAATGCAAATAACAAATCGTTTCGTCGATTAATAAAATTGATATACATAACGAAATGTACTGTTCCATATGGCACATCAGGACGAGGTACCATAAGCAGATCCGATCGAAAACCAGGTTCCACATCATCGTGATTACGTGTGCAATTTGTAATCAACCTAAGATGTCGGTTTTCAGACATAGCGAAACCGAGGTACGGGTCTTAACTCTGACCCGACTCGGTTCGAAGCAAAGCCTAACCCACCCCCGTGTCAGATTCAATTAGCGTAAGACAAATCCCCGACTCTGTTTTGTCCATACACAGCTCGAAACCCTAACAGGATCCTAATTCTAATCTCACCGAATTTCAAACGACGCGACGACCGCGGTCGGCCTGCCTTCAAATCAGATTCAATCGATGAAACCCAAGCCTAAGAACCCTCTAACTCGATTCCGCTCTGTGTTTTGCGAAATCCAAAGTGACGCCTGACCGAACACCGCATGATCTTAATTCTGATCAAACTCAAGCCTAACTTATGCTTGGGCGGATCCAATCCGGCCCTGACCCGACTCTAACAGCACTCGTGCATAATCCAGACCTAACCCAGTTTAACTTAAATTCTCGACACTTTTCCCTCTCCGTTTCCACTGTGCTACATTATTTCGAAGGATTTTAATGCGCCCGAGTTTGTCGATCCACTTCTCCCATACTGCAAACAAACGGACTCGCAACCACCCCCCAAGTTTGGCCAACCACCGTTGCGCGATCGTTAGATTCAGGCTAAAAAAGTTTGGTCAAATCTGCAGGTCCATTTGCGATAGTATTAGGTTGTCCGAAAAGTTTCTCTCGCAATGCGCACGTTTAACCGTCTCTCTCTGCACTGTTGTTTTGATGTTAACCGTGCACAGGGGTGTAATTGGACATTATAGATTTTTAGAGCAAACTGTAAAGAAAAAAGTCTGTACGAGCATTTGTGAAATTATATTCATTTCTAAAAGATGAGTATACAATACTTTAAAAATTTGGAATATATCACAGATAGCATTCCTAAAAGATTTCTGGAAATTTTCTATCCGTCAACTTTTTATTTCTTCTCAAGCTTCCTCCTATTTACCCGTGCCGTTTTCTCTCAGTTTTCGATGCATCAGTCGAATACGAAAAAGACTTTCGGGACAACCTGATAGACCTGTTAGCGGATGGCACAACGTTTATTAAACAAATATGTTTGCACGAAGATCTACAGTCTACCAATCAGAACGACGAATTCGTTTACGCGAGAATGCAACGCTTACTTCATCCGTGTCTTAACGTGTCGGACTGTTTGCTCATCTTTCTCTTTGCCTGATAAGACACTCTACCATATACTTCGTTACTATAAAGACTGTCTCCTTTTCTGTGTCAAAGTAAAAACAAGATAGCAAGCAACAATCACAAAGATTCAAGAAATAGTGTATTTCGTTATAATGTTTTGCATAAAAGTCTGCAGTCTATCCATTACAGAAGGAGAGATGTTTCTATTGGTCTCCTCTCGCAGACAATTTTGATTTCATCTTCATCCGAAATACGGCGAAAACCGGCCATCGTTTTATATCGGAATAAAACTGTATTAGTGAAATATTCGAGAGTTAATGATACAATGGAATACGAGTGTAAAACAAGGTGGAATATCAGCTGTTGCACTCGAACGTATTAACACACAATTAGTAATAACTAACTCTTCTTTACACCGTGTGAAAGGGATCACATTTTTTAACGAAGATACATGATGAAAGATGGGTAAAAGGTGCGAAGCTGTTTATTGTTACAAACGCGCCTGGATTATTGAACGTCGCTGAATGATGGTGAGTCGTCGAGACGTGTTCCCGTCGCTTCAGAGATTTTCGACGGCGTTTCAGTGGCTACCGGCTGCCTTCAGTCGCAATCCGAACTGCAATGGAATCGATAGCGCTCGTCCCCGTGCACGTGGAAACGTGGAAACTAGAATGAATCGAAGTATCACCGAGCCCTTCGCCCTCTTCCCCTCCGAGGCCCGTTCCCCGCCTCGTTGTACGCGAAATCACGCGATCCGTTTTCGAGCCTGACCCGGACAATCCTTACTTCCGCTCCGATCATCATTCGCACGATTTAGGACGATCGCGATAAAACTTGATTGAAACGATCCCTCCTATTTTTCCTTCGACAAGCATCGTTGCACACTTGCTAATGCGACTTTTATCTAAACCTATTATGGTGGCACGTAAGCTTCTTTCCTAATCGATCAGATGTATAATACAAGCTCATTCGTAGCTCTTTCATCGTGAATTTCTGGATTATTTGCAAAGTAATCTCCATCTTAGAAATAATTGATTGATCCTCGATATGGCGGATTTGATGTGAATAACTAATATCAACGTATAGCTTCTGTTAGAGGAGCAGATTTATTAACTGCAAATATAAAAGAAATAATTTAATGATGATATTAATAATACAATTATTATATCTCGTTATTTGCATTATTCTACATTTACAAGAACGCCAGTGTTGGCATTAAAACATTCTATAATTTAGCCGAGCTAATTCAGGTCCTAATTAGTGGCGCATTTCGAGAAACGGAAATGGCTGGAACAATGACCAGAATACATAATAAGTAGACTGCGGATCTTTATGCAAAATAAAAATGTTTTGCATTGATTGTGGGAAGCTGAAATAACATAAAAATTGATTTTATCCCTTAACGACTTTGTTACGTTAAAAACAACGTCACAACATTCTTGAATTTTTAAAATCTTTTACTGTTTCATATTTCGCCTAAACAATTTCTTCATAAATACATAAAGATCCGCAGTCTAATAATAAGTTTTTGAATAAAATATTGGATTACGGGTCGTTTAATTTTAAATAAACAATACGCGGTGTAAGAACGACAAAATATGGAGTGATATTTATTCGTATGGAAGATTGTGTTTCGGAGAATCCCGAGTTTGAAAATTTCAGACTCGTGACCTCTCAGCAGGATTGTCCGATACATCTTCTTATAAGTGACCGTTTCTACTTATACATACAGTTAGGAGCATGACTGATCACACAAACTTTAAATCAGGATAACTTTTTTATGAATGGACCAAACGACTTGTGGATCAAACGAGATCTGCAGTGGAAACATTGAGATTTTCATTTTGATTACTTTTGAATCGCGTCACCGATTAATTTATCGGACATCTTATAGAACAGGTATTCCTGGGTCGACGTTAGTTACAGTCTTCGTTATCCCTCGAGGGGATTAAAGGGACGATGATGACGCGGTTGCCAACAAACACGGAAATTTTCTTGCCAATTTTCGCGTTACTTTTTCTTCTCGTTCCGCGCTGCCATCAATCAACGGGACTATAATCATCTTCCCGTAAGTTGTTCCTCCTATTGCACACCTTGGAGGGAACGCGCGTTGGTCAGTGGCTATATTTAACGTTCTTCGACATGGTTCATCTTCTAGTCCATCCCCGAGGATTTTATTTTTACGTCTTTGCGTCTTTCTCTTCAGAATTTCTTCTGTAACGAAGCAGAAGCCGGTGCATTCTGTTCTAACTCTCGAACGTAATCGCTGAAAGAAAGACGGCGTTGCTTCGCGAGAGAACAAACGTATTTACTTTTCTGTATTAATATAAAATTCGTCAGACATTGTTTGAGAATAATGAATTTTTTTTACTTAATTTCTCAAGTTGCATCCACCTCGCAAGGATCATTGGCAACTACGGATTTATATTTATACATGAGTGGTTGTTTTTGAGATTTGATTAATTAATTTTGTAATAATGAATGTCTTGCCACCTGAGCGGCTGGTTTCATCCGCGGAAGGTGAAAAGGTTGTATGCGTGCACAGGCTGGACGATTTCCATAAGAAACGGTTCGTTTGCCGGATAGAATGGTTTTTGCTGGCTGATCTCCGTTTGCATATTCATCGGCAATAAAAGTCGAACAAATATTTTCGAACGTCGGCGTGGAGAGTTCCAGCGTCTGAACAATAGGGGTAATTCCCGAGAGTTCTCTGTTAGCGGGACTCGGCCATTGTCGGTTCTCGCGGCAGTGTACACGATGGACTCTCGTATCGGTTTACGGAAACGCGTCAGCAATTTGCGAAGCGGAAACACTCGGTGAATCGACATTTGTCTCGACGCGGCACGGCTCGCCCGCCGAGAAATAGAAAGAGAAACTGATCCGAACCGAATGTACATACTGCGAACCGACGCGATGCGGGGCACGACTTAAAAACAAAAGGCTCTCCGGGAACGTGAACGCACGGCATTGCTCTCGACGAAACGCTGACGGGGGATTTATTTAAATGCGTGAAATGGCCGATCGCCGGTGGCTGGAAGCTAGCCAGCTTGTAGAGGGGCTGATAAAATCGCTCGATGGATCCGAAGAGGACAATTAATCATTCGTTCCGTGTCGTCGCGCTGATTATCGAAGCTCTTTCCGCTTTGGCCGGCTCTGCCCGCTCGAAAATGACCACCGAATGCCCGCACACACCGATTACCCCCTCCGGAATAAATAACTTTTTAGCGGAACGTTCGTTTGCGAACCTTGTTCGCGGGCACCGATACCAAATTTCAACGTTGCGCACCTTTTCAACCCTCGTCCGACGAATATTCAACCGTTCTCTGTTTGCGGAACCGCGCAAATGCTCCCTTCTATCCTACTGGTTATTTTAAACATTTGTTATTTTACTCTCGGAGCTATTTCAACTCCAGAAATATTCTCATTCTGTCGACTTTGTTTGTTTTATGCGTGTAAAATTGGACGTATTTACCCGCAGCACACCTGAATTTTGTATGCTAGGCTTTAGTGGCGTCACAGAGCTGCCATTCGAACGCAAAGAAGTAAAAGCATAATGATAATCTTCTTCTTTACTGGGATCTACCTCATTTATAGCATTAAAATAAAAATTATGATCGGCGACATCGCACTCACCAACGATTTAATTGTCTTTCAAAAATGAATTCAAGTAATGGCAGCAATTCGAAGAACAACCAATTATCTCGACCATCTCGAAAATAATTCTCGTTGACATTGCTATTTAACACTTCACCTACCGGAAGCCTATTAATAGGATTTTCAATAATTGTGCTGTACCAAAAGAAAGCATAGAAATTTTCTTTTACATTACAATCTTAAGTGAAACTATTAGATGACGTTATTGAGGGTGACTTGTTAGTTCACAATGAAACTTGCTGTTGCTATTGAAAGTTTCATTAAAAAGAGTTTAGCCATGTACCCTAGATTTTTCAAAATTATGCAATAATCACCGGTCGGTGTTACACTAAACCTGCCGACCATCGAAAGTGACTGATGTGTATAGTATTACAAAAATAACAAGATTAAGTTTATTTATATTTTGTGCGATTTTACCACGTTTTTATTTTTACTACAATACAGTGGCCGAAATTTCTATAAAGTTATCTTCATTTTCATAGATATTTTGAAAATATAATTTTTGTTGATTTATCTTATCTGGTTTTGTGCCTTGTTGACACTCGGATAGAGGGACTGCGCACTCTAGACCGTTATGTTTACTATTTACGTTTGTTTTAATGTTTTTCTGTATGGTGCGGAACACAAGTGCGCAGTTTCTATTTCTATAAAGTCACTTATATAGTGTTTCTTTGTATTCTGAGCAGAGAAGTACGGAAAATTGCAAATATTCTAAAAGTATTAGTTTTAGAACTCATAGAAATCCTGTTTGTTATAATTTGATTCACGTGTATTGGAATGCTGAGAGGAAAAGTACTAACAAATGAAGAAAAAGCATCAGTCGATGCTTATAAAGATACGGGCTGCTTTAATCGCGCAATTGCTAAGAAAATTAATCGGTCATATGTATATTGTGATTAATAATTATATCAATTTACGTGAAAATTACGGAAAAAATCATTTTAAAGGTGATAATAAAAAATTGTCACACAGGCAACATTCATTATTAATGAGGTCTGCGGCTAAGGAAAGGAAAAATGCAGCACAATTTCGAACTGAATTGGATCTCCCAATAACAACAGACGTGTGCAACAATTTTTTAATTTTTCTGGACAAAAATGCAACGTAAACCAGGCCTTAAATAAGTACATAAGCAGGCCCATCTTGATTTCGCACGTGCACAAAACACAGTGACTTTATACAAATTTCGGTGAGTGTACATATATGTATACTGGAGTCAAAAAATATATTCAATAAGTTCCCATGAAAATACCATCACAATTTCAATAATTGTTACATCAAAAATCTAAAATGGGTCATTGATCCCTCGTGGTAGGTTTAGTGTGAACCCCTTGCCGTATTTTAACGAGTCAGACTTTTGTCATGAAGATTTTAAACAAAGTGTAACACATGAATATTACGCGTTTCCTTTTAGATGAAATAAAATTTGATTCGTTTGTATTTAATATTCAAGCATTAAAATAAATTTAGCCATACAAAAAATATACATTTTCTTTTCCCTTCCACGACATTTTTGAGGATAGACGTTTTAATCACTGTAACTGTAAAAAAATAGTACGGCAAGGGTTTGAGAGAAAATTCTGTAGCTTCTTCTGGATGTAGGCATGGAATCTTGAGGCCCATAGTTTATAGCTAGTCGACCATGTACCAGCTCGAGCCACCCCAAGCGGCGCGTACCTAAGTAGCTACCTGCTCGGTGCAGTAATTACCTAGATGCCGCAACCGGGGAAAAACCCAAAATTCAGGTTCCCGTTGTTAATGCGTCGATCGCTGATTGGCCGAGGATTTGGTTCAAGGATCAGTATTAAAGCAACGCGAACCGTTCCAAAGTGGTCAGAACGTAAGTGAACCTGAACTGTTCGTCAGAACCGAAGGGAAGGCAGTCTCTATTTAGTAAAACGCATTCCATCACCAGTAAAATACAAATCCATCATTACACCTTGCTTCCGAGTTAGTATCTTGGCTCCGGAGCTACAGAAGGTCGGTGCTCAACGAATTCCTCCGTGTTTCTGTTGGAAAACGTGTTTCGTGAAATTGTGGTGAAATTCTGTTAAATTGTTTGAAGTGTAAAACATAATACGATGAAGATTTATACTAACTCCAAGACGCGTAGGAGGGTTAAACGACGTATCAGTAAGTAGAGTGTTGAGATTAACGAAATCGACTGTTCGTAACGCTAACTCCGCACGGGTGGGAAATACGTACGATTGATCGAATCTTTTATCTTTTCGTCGGTTGCGTGACGGCGATGCGTGCAACGATCGTGCAAACAGCGAAGCTGGGTCATCCTCGATCCTCGATAACGTTCGCCATCTGCACAATGAAAGATCTGTCGGCGATATTGTACATCGGTCTCGTGAACTTCATTTTTCTATCGTTTATTTCTCCTCGCAGACTGATAGTAGCGTTTAATGGATGAGCCTACGAGCTCTCTCGTTCTACACACTTGGAACATTAAAAGACTGTCGACGAGTGTCCTCGTTTTCGGTTCACGACACACGAGACTCGCGGTGCCGGCTGTAATCGTTAAATTTTATACATATATATATTTCTGAAGAACATTACTTTTTGGAGTAACTAGTGTGCGAGCTCGTCTCTTACAAGAACTAGTTGGGCATGCTGTGTTTAATTGCTCGCCGCATCTACTCGTTCAAAAGTGTCGAGTGTTTTCCACTACTCGGATAAATGTGACGACCTGTACGGACGAACATATTCTATTAGAAGTGTGACACACTAAAAGTGAGATTCCGCGAAACTGACTCGAGGTATAGTGTACTACACCAATCCGTCGTACGGCGGATATTACGACGCTGCTAATCGTAAATTATGTTATTACTAGACTGCGGATGTTTATGCAAAATAAAAATTGTCTGCGTCGATTGCAAGAAGTAGAAACCAAATTGAATGTACTTTCTTCCCTTAAGGGAGTAGACTCCTTTTTCCAGGATTGCAAGGATGCGGAATTTGCGTTCTCATTTCTCGATAATTCAAAAATGGGGTTTTTCGGCAGCACGTAGCTATGAAAATAGCATCTTTCCGCATCAACCGATATCGTTGAAACTTTCACACTGCATATAATTGACACAGATCTACAAAACGTATTTTTTAAATTTTCAATATAGGCCCACATTAAAAAGTTGTAAAACGCAACTTTTAGTAGGTACTTTGTATACAATTCCGACCAATTGCAATTTTCAAAAAAATTTCTTTTCACATCCTGTAGTAAACTCATTGCTCTAGCTCCCGAAAGAAGTTTGAATCGTATAGACCAATTGTAAAAAAGTTATCGGCTTTTTAAGAGTGTCCGAATATTTGTGGGAGTCACTGTACATGCGCAGTTGTATACTTTCGAATAATGAAAATTACGCCTCGTAAACGAAAATATAGGAGTTTGAGGGCGATAACGCCCTAGATCGATCTTTTATCTAGCGTTCTTGACTACTAAAAAACCCCGTCTTTGCATTATCGAGAAATAAGAAGGCGCAACCCGCACCTTCGCAATCCTAGAAACGAGTCTATTGCCTTAATGATTTTAATAAAGAAAAAGTCATATATTGACATTTTAAATTTTAAAAATTTTGCAACAATTTCAAGATCCGCAGTCGTTTTTTATTACACGTGTTGTGACAGAGTTGACATGAAACAATTTTTCTGGCAGGCGAGAAAACAAATATGGGGTACAGATAAACGCGAATAATTTCTAAGTTTTTCTTCGTTCACATTCTGTCGCTCCGATCCTCCTATATTGTGCGCGATTGCCGTATTAGTGCTATTATGAGAATGGCATCCTTTACGATCCATTAAATGCGGAAGACCGATTTTCCGAGTACTATATAGGATGCACAGTCGTATTGGCGAGTGCGGCTCTAAAGGCGTTTCCGCAAAGGTAAACTCGGCGAAGATGCAGCAGTTATTCTCGTTTTATTTTCGACCTGTACGTCCTATTTGGCTCCGAGTACGCCTCTATTTCTTGTCCATCTCTTTATCGCGTCGCAACCATTTTTTCGTCAAACCTGAAACCGGTGACGTGCACTAGTCGCAATCAGTTCACCCACACGGGCACCATATTGTCCCATGAACAATTTTTATCGCGCTGGATCTAGCGTGCCGCGTGCACTTCAACACACGAACACAGAAACTAGATATAAAGTCGCGGAAAAAATTCAGTCGCAATCGAACAGACTCGTTTCGAAGCATCGTTCCAATCGTATTACAATTAACAAAGTTATTGGAAACTTGATTATTAGACAGCGGATTTTCATGGGAAATAAAAATGTGCTGCCTTGTGAAATGGGAATTCACCCCTTGCCTTACGATATCGTGTCAAACTCGTGATGAAGATTCTGAATAGAGTCTAATAAATATGTATGTTATTAATTTCCTTGAAACTAATATGAAATTCTATTTTGCTTTCGTTAATATATATCGGAGAACATGTAGGCATACAATAGATATAAACTCCTTTTTTAGGAAATTACGAACTACAAAGAAAGTTCTAATCACTGAAACCGTAAAATAAATCGTTGGCCAAAATCGTTAATTTAGTTTTTAGTTGTCAGTATTTTGAAATTCTTCCAATGTCTTCGCTGTGTTAATACTAACCGTACCGGGTACAAAATGTATCGGATATACACTGCTGTGAAAAGAAAGAAGCACCCGGCCATATTTAGTAGAAAACCGTAAAAAATCAAATAAGAATGTCCAGCTGCATCGATTGATGTATTAAAAAATACCTCATTCCATTTAAAAAAAAATGAAAGTGACCTTCAAATGTCCGAAGTACCTCCACCTGCAAAAAACTATTATCGCCACCGGATGGCCCCCTTCGGACTGTGCAATTTTATTTCAGCAAATATTTCTGTGAAACTTATAGTTTCGAGGATATCTGAGGTGCTAACAGTTATTGCCCCACCCTGTATATGTGTTATTGCGGATTATCTAATACTTCAAATGCAATAAATCAATCATTGTACAATACAATTTCTACATAAAGATATTGTTTGTCATTACATCTTATAATTATACTGGGTGCTTCTTTCTTTTGCACAGTAGTGTATATTGTTTTATGAAAATTACAAGATTAAATTTACTTAGATTTTTCACAACTTTTATAATAACACGAGCTCGAATAAAGAAAATGGAATAATTTCTGATGGAAGCATCTTTATAAATTTCAATAATTAAGAAATAAACGATGTGAAAGGGGTCATTTGACCGATAGCGGTATGGTTAGTGTTAAATTACACCTCATTTTCGTCAGAAATGCATAAAATCCGCTGTCTAATTATAACGCTGTTGTATTCATTAGTATGTATCGGCGTTGTTTGCATTAGCCGGGATAGGACGCTTCAGTATCTTCCGTAAACCAGCACACGAAGTATCCCTCCCGTTTACTTGCATCGATTGTTGCAATTATGATTTCATTGCCGTCGGTCACCGACGACCCCCACGGCGTCAGTGACAAGTCGACTGCCGGTCATCGGTAACCACGACGGCAGTCAACGTGTCGGCACGTTACGGGCGGATGACGAGGTATTATCTCGAGTTTCATACATTCCTCCAATACAAACTGTATTTTATAAATATCTTTTCGGGAATGTACATTTTCAAATGATAACGATCAATTACGAGCCATTTCAAAATATTTCTCCTTATTAATTATTTTGATACTTTCGAGATTTGTTCATAGCTTAACGTACCCTCCCTAAGAAAATGACGTCGGCTAACTGAGAGTGGGAAGTGTAGTGAAACAGGAAAGAGGACAGATAAATGAATCGCCTTTATAGCCATTTTAAATCAATATCTCTTTGCAATGTGACGTCAGTTCGCTACACGCCTACGGAATTTTAAATAAAATACGCTGGTTATTTCTGCCTTTCGAGATTATATATAGAATGATCAACTATTATAGTAAATCTAATACATCGGTAGAAAATTGGTTATGAAACCAATAAGAACAGCTAATGCAACTTGACGGAACGATCTTGAAAATTCCAATGTTATATATTTTTGTACGGATACTGCATTGTACATTTTTCAATCGTCTTGAAAGCGCGTGTCATCGGTGGTACACGTGGCACGAAACGTGTTAACTCTTCGACTTGCAAAGGCGTCTCGAAGACGTCACGTATTTCTTTATAACACTGTTCACGTTGAAGTAAAATATTATTTAACACTTTCGCGTCGGCTTGTACGGTTGTACAAAAATAATTATTATCACGGGGCGCCTTCATATCTCTAAAAAAAATTACATAAAAACAAAAATTTCTTCGGTATCGTATGAGCCCCATTTTACCATTCAACTTTGTCCTTCAGACATTTGACGTATCTTTAAAAACACCAAAGATATTCAAGGTGGTCAAGTTAGGTGAAATACCCGGTGGATAGATGCAAAAAGATCCGCAGTCCAGTGACGAGAGCAGGTAGTACTGTTGTCAGATCGGTATTCGGCGCACGAAAATGGGAGTCGGCTACTTGTTATTGGAACAGAAAGTATGTGTTGAGCAGCGTTGCAGGTTGCACGTGGAACACGGACGGCGCGGCCCCCGGAGGCAGTAACAGCTAACGAAACCCTCCCCAGAACGTCCGCAACGCGGTGTCCCCCTTTGTTACGCAATCGAATCGACTCGACTTGACTCGACTCGAATCGAAGTGAACGAACCGAACGAATCTGTTCTCAGGTGCGGGAAAGGCCAGCGTCATGGACCGTGTTACGAACGTATTCTGCGGGAACGCCGGGGTGGCCTATATGACTCTGCAGAGCGCGAACAATGCGAACGCAACCCCGGAAAAGCCGAGCCGGAGCGTACCGACGTCGATGAGCAACAGCACGCCGACACGGGGACGCATATCCAGGAACCGTTCGAAGAACGCCCCGTTAGCCAGTGGAGGAACCGGTGGATACGTTCTGCTCGCCTCGTGGGAGCAGCTGATGCAGGATGACTACTTCCTCAGCAAATTTTTCCTCTACTTCAACGCGATCGAGAGGCGAACTTTGGCCCAGGTCCATACTACGATGCGACAGTGATCGCAATAGTGCATGGTTGATTTTACTGAAATCCATTTTCCGTAATTGTCGGTATAGTTTCATAATTGCAGTACCAGTGGATAGCCGAGATTCTTCCGGTTAAAACGAGTCCAAACACGATGTAAATCGGACTACTTTTATCGGTTCAAGTACTCAGGCCCGGCAACTGATCGCTCACGAGCTGCCGACGCTCGAATCACTACCCCCACTCAGTGTCGCCAGATGAGGGGAATCACGGTGAGATGATGTACCCTCTCTCTGATGACCAGACCAGTCCACGGCACGGGCACCGTGGTTTACGTGCTTAGTGGGGGACGTTGGAGTGTCGCATGGTGCTGGAATGGGATAGTGGAAGGGGAAAAGGAGGAGAATGTGTGAGAGCCGTGTGGCTCTCATCTGGCGACACTGTCCCCACTAACGAGTTCCGACTCCCACGAGCGCGAGAGGAGAACACGTGCTCGCGTTACTTGTTAACAAAAGTAGTAACTTATTCGGTGAGCTCGTGTACCCCTCTCGCGCTCGTGGGAGTCGGAGCGTGGTAGTAGGGGTAACGACTTGATCAGTTGCCGAGCCTGAAGTAAAGTTGGTCCGATTTACCTCGTGTTTGGACTCATTTCAATCGGAAAAATCTGAATCATCCATTGATGCTAGAATTATACAAGTAAGACGACAATTATTTAAAATTGAATTTTAAATATCTCTATCCTCGACTGCTGAGGTATAGCTTCGTCGAACTCAAAGCACTGAGTGTTGGAAAAACAATGGAGCTAACTCTCGTAAATTTAACCATACGCTACTGTACAATTTTAATTACTTCATTTCTGCTTGTTAGTTTCAACAGCTAAAGCCGGTGTTTCGGTAATTATTAGTTACCTATAAACAGGGAAACTGTGTTGTAACGAGATAAAATATTTATAGAGCAAACGCACAATATTGCGTTTATCAGTACCGTACAGTATTACACATCAGTGTCAAAATACAGTGAACGGGAGAATGAGTAAGTTATAAACATCCGTGTGGTGCCCCAACTATTCCAAAGAGAATGCGCATATTATAATCTGAAGACGTGTTTCGCGCGTAGTTCACTTTATGAGTCACTTTAGGTCGGATCATCTTGAATAAATGACGAGAGTGTAGAATTTGTCACGGATATGGTTTATGTCCAGAGAACCCGGCTATCTTTGTCTTGCGTAATTCTCCTTGAGAAGAAGGTAATTCCTCTTGTCAGAAATAAATCAAAGCGGTGGAGGAGGATTCGCTGCGCTATGCGCCCGCGTCGACTGCGATTGTTTATGACTCTGTTTATGACTCTGCTTAATGATACTGTGGAGCTAGAGCTAGAGAACTCCCGGAAGTTCCAAGCAAAACTTGCTAAAATCAGTCCTAATACGATTTATATACGTTCGACTCTTGTCTTGCCGGGAAAAAAACTGAACTCAACTCGACGTTCACGGATAACGAGGTGGATCGCGGCTGCATCGAATTGCATCAATTATATTTTATTGATCTCTCTTCATCTCTCGAAATGTAGTCGCGAGGATAACAATAACGACACTTACAAAATACAAGAGGAATCGCTCACGTATCGATTAATTAATGGAATAAAAATTATATAAATATAACATAAATACCTTGCTTTTAATATCTTAACATACAAAATCGATTATCCGAAGATGTCTCATATTTTTAGAACCCCCTGCACACGAAGACTACAATCTTCCAATGAACAGCCGGCGGATGTTTATACTAATTTATACTCTCCCAGGCAAATCTACCGGAGTCGAGTAAAAAGTGCTTCTTTTATTCTCACAATGGCACTTGCTGTATAATGAAGCTTTTATTTCACTGCATTCTACGCTTTGTACACTTCCCACTGGCAAAATGTAAAAATCTATTAACACGTCTGTACCAGCAGTTGTTTCGCAGCTTACCTCCATTGTTAAAAGATTTTATAAAACGCGATTTACCGCAGTTACAAAATAACAAATCAATTTAACAGAAGAAACAGATAAATTCTCCGAATACTGTGAAAGAACAAATAAGCATATTGAAATTCATTAGATAATCATTTTTAATTAATCTAAAATTAATTTTTATCCGACTCCTGTTTCTTGCAACAGCTTCAGAAAATGTTGTTCTTGAATTAAGTGCAGGGCTACAGTCTTCCAAGCAATGCTAAAAATCTATTAACACGTCTGTCACCAGCAGTTGTTTCGCAGCTTACCTTATTTATTGTTAAAAGATTTCATAAAACGCGATTTACCGCAGTTACAAAATAACAAATCAATTTAACAGAAGAAACAGATAAATTCTTCGAATACTGTGAAAGAACAAATAAGCATATTGAAATTCATTAGATAATCATTTTTAATTAATCTAAAATTAATTTTTATCCGACTCCTGTTTCTTGCAACAGCTTCAGAAAATGTTGTTATTGAATTAAGTGCAGGGCTACAGTCTTCCAAGCAATTCTAAAAATCTATTAACACGTCTGTCACCAGCAGTTGTTTCGCAGCTTACCTTATTTATTGTTAAAAGATTTCATAAAACACGATTTACCGCAGTTACAAAATAACAAATCAATTTAACAGAAGAGATAAATTCTCTGAATACTGTGAAAGAACAAATAAGCATATTGAAATTCATTAGATAATCATTTTTAATTAATCTAAAATTAATTTTTATCCGACTCCTGTTTCTTGCAACAGCTTCAGAAAATGTTGTTCTTGAATTAAGTGTAGAGCTACAGTCTTCCAAGCAATTCTAATTGTAAGTAGTTTGCTGATTGTTGACGTGTTTACAGGTGTGCACAAGATGGAGGGACATACTGTACGCGCGACCACGACTCTGGGCAGGCTTGGTACCCGTCGTCAGGTGCCGAGAAGTACGCACCATGCTACCCAGCTCACGTACCCGCCTCTACGCTTCCTTGGTCAAAAGAGGGTTCCGATCACTGGTCCTTCTAGGCGCCGCCGACGAGGATATTCCGGAACTGATCCATGGATTTCCTCTCGCGCAACGGAACGTTCACTCGTTGTCCCTGAAATGCTGTGCAGTCACCGATAAGGGCCTCGAGGCTCTTTTAGATCATTTGCAAGTGAGCGTTAGGGCTAGAAAATAATGCGTCAATGATTATAGGGTGCCACGCCAATAACCGATAAATCCCATCCGAAGGTCTGCGGAACTATAAAACCGAGGGCAAACTTCGTGGATTGCTAAGCTATTTTCTGGAAAAACATCATTTCGATTTTACGTTTTATTGGGAAATTTCTCACATCTACAATATGAAAGTCTTTTTATTTGGATTTGACCAAATTCTGTAAAAATTTACTGCAATACCTTTCAATTTAAATGTTCAAGAACTTTCGTATTCGCAATTATTTTGTAACGCAGACGAGCTGTTACTAAATTCTACCTGTATTCTTTTATATTCTGTTTCTATTTGTATAAACTAGACCTATCGCTATCAAGCTTTTTATGGATTAGGCGATGACCTCCCAGAACAAATCATTTATTCATTAGGCAACCGAGGAAGTTCGCGACGTTTTAATCGATAGAGATAAATGATACACACACAGTGGATCGAACAATAGCTTGTTAAAAAAAGATAGTTACCATTCTAACAACTTCTCCATTCATTAAAAAATTGCATGTAAGTTCTCTTTTAAGCCTAGAACCTGACGAACTTCCTTGGTTCCCTGACGTATATCTGTCTAGAAAATTTTGCCCGGGGTCGCGCGGGATCATGCGCGAAAATTTTTCTAACGGTCCTTTATTTTTAGGCGTTGTTCGAGCTTGAATTAGCCGGTTGTAACGAGATAACGGAAGCTGGCCTGTGGACTTGCTTGACACCTAGAATAGTATCGCTCTCCTTGTCGGATTGTATTAACGTGGCCGATGAGGCCGTCGGGGCTGTCGCTCAATTGCTGCCGAGCCTCTACGAGTTCTCGTTGCAAGCTTACCATGTCACCGACGCCGCCCTTGGTTACTTCAACTCCAAGCAGAGCAGTGCCCTCAGCATTCTGAGGCTCCAATCCTGCTGGGAGCTTACCAATCATGGTGTACATAACATTGGTAAGCTCCGTTTAAACCACCCGCATCACAAAATCACTGTATTCCCTAATAACATCGCACATCACGATGATTTCAATCTCTTTTCAACCCGCCATTACTCAGGTTACGAAGCCATACTGGGACCTTTCGAAAATTTCCAATAAATTTTGTCCGATACCATCAAGTACATAGTTCGAAATATTCTAAATAAGTTTTAACACTAAACCTACCGAGCCTTAAAAGTAACTGGTACATGTTCCCTTATAAAAATGACGAGAATGATTTTATTAAAGACTTTGTGCGGCCCCTATTGTAATACGTGCTCTACTAAAGATATCTATACAACCATTCCTTACGAAATCATTTTTATTATTTTAGTAATTGTAAAATAGAAAATCTGGAGCTGGTGGTGGTGGGTTTAGTGTTAAAGAATCTTGAGACTGCATTACTGTAATGCAAAATGAAAATTGTCTATGAAATAGAATGCTATTTTCTCCCTTAATAATTTTAATAGATGAGAAATCATATATTATGACATCTTCAATTTTCAAAATTTTCCTACAATTTTTAATTTCATCTACTCAACATTCCTATAAATGCACAAAGATCCGCAGTCTATTAACTATCATTGTGTCATACTACCTTAATTTGCTGATGGTTGACTAAAACGCGAATGGAAGTTTCATGAGATTGGTAAACGCGAAATTTTTGCGAATATTTGCACGCCGGTTAAGCATGCTAACGAAAGGAGAGACACGTCAGACGTTACGCAAAGACTCGCGCGAACGAGACAATTGCGTCAACGTGTTCCACGACGGTCCAGGTAGAAATACTGAGACGATGATAGCGTGAAATTAAGTCAGGTGTCACACGCATCCGGCCATTATAAATTTAGAATTAAGGAACACAGCTTTATTTAGCTTTCTAGATGTCAGCAATACTTCAGACTTAATTTCCTGGCCGAGTGGGTGGTCAACGACCGGTTGCCGTTATTTATACAGTGAAAAGATTTTCATGAAACTCGATACGCATAAATACATGCGATCTCCGAAACACAATTCGCAGCATCGTAAAACTGGACTGTGGTCTATGCAAATGAATATTATTTTTTTTTAAATTTCGTTTCTCTAGTTGGAACTCTGTAAAATTCAACGAGAATTGCGTAAATTAAAATTATTGTTTCAATTGTTCCGGCTATGTCCAAGTTATGTGGACGTTATTTTTAGCTTCAGACTAGAATATATGTCAGTCACGCGTGACTGGCATAGCGGACAGTGTCGCAATAAAAATAGAAGCTTTATCAAATTCTGTTGCAAATAAAGGCAAAGTCTATGAAATCTAGAATACGCTGACCAAGGAACATATTTGCAAATTAATATTTTATCTTATCCTACTTGAATAAACTTGTGCAGTTGCGAACACGGTCTTTTAAAACACAGTTACTTATATTTATCTTTCAAAGGTATCTGGAAGCTGAATCGACAAGTTTCCGAAAGATGTAAAAGTCGCGTAATAATAGAAGCAATCTTTTCTCTTTTCCAGTGCATTCCTTGCCGAATCTGACAGTGCTGTCGCTGTCAGGGTGCAGCAAAGTAACGGACGACGGTGTTGAGTTGATCGCGGAAAACTTGCCAAGACTTCGTTCCTTAGATCTGAGTTGGTGCTCAAGGATTACTGACGCAGCCTTAGAATATATTGCCTGTGATTTGAATCACTTGGAAGAGCTTACGTTGGACAGGTAAGAGTCTATCGGTTTCTTCTTCATTAAAAAATTTCCTTAAAATAAAATCCTTTGTTCGAACACAAAAGATACTTTATTCTGGGTTACCCGGCGTTCATGAAGTAGCCGTAAAGTTATAGAAATCCGTAAATGATGTTGTAAACGGTCGAATGACGTTCCCAATCGACCTAATAAATCAGGTTTACCCAGGTAGGGTTTTATGACAGGGTTTTATCAGTATTCTTGAACACAAAAAACTTAATTCTGGGTTACCCAGCGTTCTTGAACTACCTGTAAAGTTATAGAAATCCGTAAATGATGTTGTAAATAGTCGGATGACGTTCCCGAACAACCTGATAAATCCGGATTAGCCAGGCAGGGTTTTATCACAGTGGAAACCGTACGATCCGCTCGATCGCTTCATTCATGGTCCAAATACTGAGCGCACTAACGAGCATTCTATTTAGGATCGGTCATTACGCAATAAGTGATTCACCTAGTAAGGCTCCTCTCGAGACACCTAAGGAGACAGACTTACATATAATCTGCTTAGGCGACCGATTGAGTGCTCGACAGGATGATATACCGGACTTCGAACATGTTGGAACTAGTCCTGATCGGCTAACATGTCGACCGTGTGACATATTGTCGTCGAATATCCGTGCCAATTTGTCTCGGAGTGAGACGTTAACGGAGCGTGCCCGCGGAACGATTAGCAAACTCGGAACTGCAATAAAAACAGAGATTTGACAGTCCAATTTCACAGTGTTGCAAACGAATCGTTCGAAACGGCGAGTTGATACTTGTTGCTTAAAATTAGAAGTCAGAGTTTCAACATCAGGGGCTTCGGCTAGAAGAAATTATAAATGATTAGGACGTACTGAACGGTTTATTAGACTTTAATTTGATTCAAAATAAATGAATATTATATATATGTGTGTATGCAGAATTATATGGAAAAGTGAATATGCTATAAAGAATGTTCTTCTGTCTGTGTAGATGTGTGCACATCACGGACATAGGCGTGGGTTACATCTCCACAATGGTATCACTGAGCGCATTGTTCCTGAGATGGTGCTCGCAACTTAAAGACTTGAGTCTTCAGCACTTGTGCGGCATGAAATCCTTACAAGTACTTTCCTTGGCAGGTAAGGCTTGTCCTATATGTTGATCGAACTTTAAAGCGAGGCACAAAAGGAATTCTGACCGACGCAAGGTGATCCTTGTACAAAAATACATCGAAACTATATTCCTTTCACGAGAAAAATCAATTTGTATATCAATGGAGTTCGACTACGTGTTATCTCATAAAATTGACATCTTAAATGATTTACATTCTTGACAAATTGAAATTTAATAAATAATATTTTCAACGTCATAAGCTCCGTATAAATTCCATTTTATGGAGCTTCGTATTCTGGAGTAAGCCGGGCTCGTAAATCTCACAGACTTATCTCGTACTGCGACATGCTGGAAGTTTATATCTCATTTTTAAACATTTTTTGCTCGTGTTATAGTGTAATAAGACGAATTTTAAGGAAGGATAGATTATAGTGTAATAGACGAATTTTAAGGAAGTGGAATATAAAATACAATCTTATATCCAGTGGTAGTAGCCTTTTGCAGATCTCAAAAAAATAATAATTGTACTAAATTCTGTCGAATTTTATATTCCACCCTTCTTTGGAAATTTCCAGAAGCCATAAATGCATGAAGATCCGCGGTTTAGTAATCTTATATGCGGCGCTACTGAATCAAACTATTTTGTAATTATGCTGGCTGGTTCCCTTGCATTGCTCTTCAGTAAAGAAAATTTGTTTTCCAGGCTGCCCATTGCTCACGAGCGGCGAATTGTCCAGGCTGATACAGCTTCGACATTTGCACGAGCTCGAACTAACCAACTGTCCAGGAACGTCTCAGGAATTATTCAACTATTTACGCGAACATCTGCCGCGCTGCCTAATCATCGAGTAGACTCGTTCACGATCGATTAGAGGCAGGGAATGCCTCCTGGAAGATCTTCTTCGGGTTTCAACGATACGCGCGCCGCGATCGAGAAACACAGCACGGGGGAGTTTGTGTTCCTTTAAATCGAACAAAAATGAAAAGGACAAAAAAAAGAGAGAGAGAGATATGCGAGAGAAAAGACAATGTTTCACGTAAAGCAATACTTACAAAGACAATGGCTAACGACGACTGAAGAAGACGCACCACCGTGCGAATAGAGAAGAAGCAATTGACGTCCAAACGCAAACTAAATACACTGTGTTTTGTTTCTCTTGTATAATGATCTATAAACGAGACAAAAAGAAAATAAGAAGAGAAAACGAGAAAGTCAAAAAAAAAAAGAGGAACACTAGTCCTTAAACGTGTAAAGTAACGATGACGATACTAAATAGCGCATATAGGCATTTTTAATACACCGAAGCTCCTGTATGAATCGCACCCCTTCTGTTCACGCTAGACTCTGCGATTGTGGCCGGTACACAGTGGACTGAAACATGAAGAAACGCGATTCCACCGAAGAAGCGTTTGCAGGTCCTTTGTTGCAAACTTTGACACCCTTAAACGGGACTAATAATTGTTATTCTTAAACAATATTGTATCTTTGACCGGTCGAGACTGTTTAAGGATCTGAAGAAATATTGTTGGTCTCCATATCTTCGCATCGAGATACAAATCGCATCGTCCGATGAATTTTTCATTTTTCTATGTGTTCCAATCCTTTTAGATTTGCATGCGACGAATACGAGTTCGAAACTCCCCTTCCAGTTTAATTTGTTTGGCGTTCATCTATATTATTCTATATCATCGAGATGAAAATTCTCAACAATTGAATGTAATGAAAAAAACGGGCTCTGTGTTCGTATTTGGCGCACGAAAATCTACAAGAATCGTTTGTTGTCTATTGGAACGCCATATTATATCTGTCTGTTGGACAGTGCAATTTTTAATGAATCACCGTTCGATCATTCGAGAAATCTGTCGTACTTTTTCGTGTTTCGAGCCGCTAGGTATTCCGCGTTTTCAGAACGCGGCTGGTCGTCGTATTTCCATGTTTTCAAGAATCGAGAAAATCCACAGAGAAATGAAATAGAAGAGAACGTGTACAATCGATAAACAATGTTCACAGTTTCACGCGTCGCTTGATGATAGAGAAAACGAAAGGAGACAGTTAATCTTGTAGGTTCTCGCTGAAGAACGTAGAGGAAGTCCGATGAGAGGGCACGTCAGACTCAAAACAGTTAGAACTTGGATTTTTATTGTACGTGTACTATTTTACTCCGGATGTGTTTAGACTGTTGTTCATCCCGCTTGTAAGGCCGTTTAAAGACCGCGATTCCAATGCGTTAATCGCGGTGCATGAAAAGCATATACAGAATTTAAAAACACAAAGACTAATCGAGCTACTTAGAAGGCGACAGTTTCACCGGCGAAAAAAAAAGAATATTTAAAAAGCGCAAAAACATTCCGATGAGTCTTATAACGGAGATTTTTATTTATTTACGAGACACGATTCGCGTGATATTCGACGACGAGTGTTGTTGAATTATAAAGAAGAACAACCGAAAATGATCATTGCACATGTATCTATCGTCTAGAAATGTTTTCAGTTCCATTTTATCTACGTATATTCCACTGTCATGTAATTAATGTTTCCTAAATTTAAGGCTTACACCTAGCTAAGTTCTCGAATGTTTTTCATTCAATGTAACGATATACCGCAATATAGGAAAACGTATTTTATGTGTTTAATACTGTTAAACGGTTTCGACGGTTACTTGAAGAAACGCGAAAAAAAAGAGGAACTAAATACGAATGTGTCGTTAACTATGCTCCATCAGCACGTAACGATGTGAAAGATTTCACGCCACTGTTGCAGTCGAACGACTACTGACTTTTTGTTGAGACTTCTACCACCGAATAACTTCTGTGTAACGTTTTAGCATGACCTCGAATTTTACCGAACTGAAATTATTTTTTGCGTGTTACCACATATTTAGCACACAACGTCTTTGTATATATTGTACAAATGATAATTAATAATTCTGTTACCAATGGAAACTAAATATGAATATATCCGCACAGTGAAAATTCTATCTGAAATCGGGTCGCGCGTGGCGCCGATCACGGATGTAACTTTAAAACGTGATAACATGATGGAATGTGCTGTGAAATAAAAATTTATTGATCCAAATTGTATTATCGTAATTCTTAGGTATTCTCCCACCACGTGAGCAATCCAAGTCCTGGCTCGTCTATGGCACCCTGCGATTAAAATGAAAATAGCATAGTTAAAATTACCTCGAGAGAAGGCATCTTTCGATTGACATTTTCACTATGTAGTTATTAATTACACATACCCCCAAAGTGTACGGAGATATATTTTTAGCTTCCGATTTCTCTACAGACTCTCCAGATACGTTTGGTCCAGTGGGTAAAGCTTCTGTGAAGGTTTCGCTCACTACCCTGAACCGTATAATTTCCCCTAAGGTATTTGAACTATTATTATTTTACCTCATATAATCATTATTAGACTGTGGATTTTCATGCATTTATGAAGAAATTGGTTGGATGGAATATAATACAGTAGAAGATTTAAAAAGTTCAAGAATGTTGTAATGTTGCTTTTGATGTAACAAAGTAGTTAAGGGATGAAATCAATTTTTGTGTTATTCCTACTTCCCACAATCAATATGAAACATTTTTATTTTGCATAAAGATCCACAGTCTAATCAGTAGACTGCGGATCTTTATGCATTTATAGCAAAATTAAGTAGATGAAGTTCAAAATTGTTGGAAAATATTAAAAATTGAAGATGTCAATATATAATTTTTCCTCTATTAAAATCATTAAGGGAAGAAATAACATCCAATTTGGTTTCTATTTTTTGCAATCGATCCAGACAGCTTTTATTTTGCATAAAGATCCGTAGTCTGATCATTATTGTGAATTAATTTCAAATATTTATTAATATACCTGCGTCCATAAATAAGTCATGCTTTTCACCATCGCCTGTGTCATACTCCCACACCCACGCTTGTTCCATTTGATCGAACCTCGACGGATGTTGCAATTTATTAGGTGGGATCACAATATCTTCAAAAAATCCTAATGTCACTACAAAAAAAAGGATATAACTCTAAATTATCCATAAAAACCTTAAAGTAGCATGATGGAACAAAAAAAACCAAACAATAATGCTACATACCATGAACACCGTCAACACTACAACTACGTATCTTTCCTATTAAGATTTCTTCCATAAACGGACGAAACACGATAAAACGAAATATTACTTTAGTATGGGATGCTCCATCACCAGGAAAGATATATGATTCTTCAATTTTTGTGATATCATGAAGAGCAATGCAAAGACCCACATTGAGATAAACCTGAAATAGGCATTTATGAAATTGATATCGATTATTTTCATTGAAGTTGTTTGAATTCTAGTATCTCTTACCTTGTTGGCAAGTTTTCTATTAAGTTCATCAGTAATCGCATCGTTCAATTTCCGTTTAAACTCCCACGGCGGTATCCTAACTGTGTCTTTCAATTCAGCGAGAACAAACATTTTCACGATATAACCTAACAGAATAATTCAATTATCCTTTTTCCATCGCTAGATATTTGATATTACATTTTTCTTCTATGGGTTTATTTTTCTCAAACCTTACGGACCTCCATACCGCGTGCATCAAGAAAGACCGCATTTGTGTCAACATAACCATAATTGCACGTGCTTCGAGATTACTCTGACGGACGAAGGGTAACAACAAACGTAAGGTTTCTATATTTTCATTCATTCGTATGATTATTTGAAATAAAGAACACAGTATCGGCATTCAGAATTGCTTGTAATATACGTAATAGTTAATTGAAAGATCATTTAATTATTTAAGTGAATACTTACGTGTTTAAAACAGCATGGATATCGTACAGTCAATTTTGGAGAATGAGACACAGGAGAAGGATTCGCGTAAATCAACTGACGTGAACAAGGATGTGGAAGTAGAAACGGACCTGGGATTACTTTTGGCATTAGATTACAATACCATCAATATAAATACATTAAAGTAACCTAACATTTGTTTATAATGTCAATACACATTAATCTGTAAATAGTTCTCTTATTTAAGTTGTTACTCGTTAATTTACAGATCCGAGCAAGAAAAATATTTAACAAGTTTGACGAGAGATAACGTGCAGATATTGATTAACAAAATTTGGGAACTCCCAATAGAGCGGGTTGAGGAGACGATAGTAGCAAAATTACCGAAACCTCAGTATGTATTGCCCAGAGCCAGACAAATTCCAAAACCGAAACCATTAACAAAGTGGCAACAGTATTGTAAAGATAAGGGTATCACTAAAAAGAAGAAGAAGTCTAAACTTAAATGGGATGATGAATTACAGGTATCTTTGATTTCAATACTTATATATTTCTTTAGCGAATGTGAATAATGATTTAATATTTTTACAGAAATGGATACCTATGTTTGGTTACAAACGTAATAAAGCTGAAGAGCAGAAAGAATGGTTGGTTGAAGTTAACAATGATAATAAGATCAAGGAGAATCCATTTGCAGCAGCAAAGACAGCGAAAGAAGAGAGACGGTCCAAGAATGAACTACAAAGACTGCGTAACATTGCTAAATCGAAGAATATTAAAGTGCCACGAGTAGGTCTTCCTACAAAAGAATATTTCCCTCATTCTCAACAACTGTCTCAAGCCATCACTGTTGCCCGTACGTCAACAGCATCTGTTGGCAAATTCCAGAGCAGGTATTCGCTAAAGCAGTAATCATAAAATTCATAAACAACACTTAGAAATTAACACACAACGTAACATGCATCCAGGTTACCTAAAGAAAAGGATGCCAAAGGTATTGCAAAAGAAGTGCCCGGCATGAAACGAAAAGCAGAAGCACCTCCTCGAAATTTACAAGATGAGAAGAAACGTAACAAAGATTTAGTTGACAGTATCCTTACACGCAACACAAAAATTTTCCGTGAGGACTTCTCTACTCCAAAGTAGGTTCTTAAATATTCAACAATTCCTTTCGTATGCAATAACATCAATGTAAACGAGCATTTTTACTTTACAGACTCAAACCTGCCAAGACATCGTCCAAGCTAAAGAAAGGCAAAAGAGGAGTGAAACAAACGGGAGCACAGAAACCAAAAGGTGGAAAAGGAAAGCGAGACATGCGTCTGAAAGCGGGCGGTAGAAAACGAAGATAAAAACGTTCGTCATTCGTTTTTTAACTCGAATACGTTTTGTCAATGACCAGTCATTGTTATCGCAAGACTTCAATGTATATTATTAGGATTTTTAATATTACAAATGAGAACAGCGTTGTAATAAATGGTACCACAAGAATATCGGGATAGTATTCCTATTACATAATACATTCTAAAGAGGCGATCTCGTAATGTTGCCCATTATTAGAATGCGGATCTTTATGCATTTACAGCAACATTGAGTAGATGAAATTCAAAATTGAAGATGTCAGTATATGATTTCTGATTTCTCTATTAAAATCATTAACCCGACAGTGCTCATGGACCCCCAGTGCAAAGTAATATTTGTACTTAATGTTTTATGTTTATTGTAACATTTTTATTTATGATATTTTTGTTAAAATAACAGTATAAAATATATATACACCATACACAAACTAGTTATCAGACTGTCATCTATGCTTTCTGGTGCACCTGTATTCATATACGCATCAAAACAATCTTGGAATTTTCTTTTTAATGTTTTTATTACATCAATACAAGCGGTATCGGCTTTTAAGAAGCGGGACCCCCACGTGGACACTGCCGGGGGAAGAAACAACATTCGATTTAATTTCTATTTCTTGCAATCGATGCAGACAATTTTTATTTTGCATAACGATCCGTAATCTAGCCATTATGATTAAATGAGTTCAGCGTGAACGAAAATAAATATTCACAGGAGCGTTACGAGTCGATAAAGTAGGTTGTCCTTTAGCCGGAGAATCAGGGTGACGGGAGAAAGGTGAAAGGTCAAAAGCAGCACGGGATATCGACTCGTGGAAGTTGAGAGGGCGAGGTAACATGGTCGCGGGTACGAGGGAGGGCAAGTGCGAAAGCGGGTTGCCCTAGAATCTGTAAGGGGTTCCACCCCGCATGTGATTTTGTACGTAACGTGTACGTGTACACGTTCAATGCCATCCGAACGGAATGCGAACGCGTTCGGTCGCCTTTGCAATTTGCGCGCCTGTCGAAACGACGAGTGCAATTGTTTCAGGCAGATGACTCGGAATTATTTGATCCCAAACGATTTGAATTATTTAGCGATCGACACTCGACGCTGCATATCGCTCTATATCCTATATCTATCGATCGCGAACAATTCCCTGCGGTTCATGAATATTATCGAATATTATATCGTCGTGCATAAAATAAGGACAGAGGGCGTGGAGGCAACGTTGCATGTAACATTTCGGATCGGAAGTGCATTATCCTACTTACGTGTCCTATTTGACCATCAAACTGTTAAGCCTCGATGCGCGATATATCTGATGGTCTACTTTAAAAAATAACCTTTAACCTATTCCTTTTACTTCGGGGACCTGAAGAATCTCAATTTCTCTGCATTTCCTGAAGCTATACGTACGAAATGGCTATTTGTATTTATCTGAATAAAACATTCATGACAGTGCACATTGTTTTTGACAAGTTCTCGAGCAGGAACGATAAAAACGTTGGTTATAGGAAATTAGATTCGATATAGACACCGGCCATGGATAAGTACGACTCATAAAAGAATCTATGTATAGTCAGTTTACTATACCATACGAAAGCAAACTTTGCCGTGCGAAGAAAGTGTTAAGCACTCGTTTCACTATTGAAACTGCTTTCCACTGTAGAGTTGATCGATACGTTGCGAACTTACGATTTAGTTAAGAATGGAACGAAATAGAGCGAATGTCGATTGTGCGTGACTGATTGCAGTACGAACTACGAACTACTGTTGATATCGAGCGTTTGCAGATCTGTGTAAGCAAAGCATATATAAACATTAACTGGAAATAATTTTCCTTGGATTTGATTATTTCACAGTAACAGTAAAATATCATTTACAATGATAAAGTAGTATCACAGTAAAAAATCTATTTCCAAGTAGAACTACCTGGGAGTAGATCAGACAATGGTTACTCGTTGAAAGGACTGAAAGGACCCGCATTCTAAGTAGAATTAGTAAGTGATGTATCAGACAATGGCTGCCTACTATAAGGCGCCTGCTTCCAGTAGTAGCGGCAAGTATTATGCCGGACTGCGGTTGCCTAAAATAGGGGCTTCTTCAAAGTAGCAGTAACAGCTGTTATGTCAGACATCTATAAAGAACCTGAGATCATAGTATTTTATAAAATACGAAGGAGTACATAATAACAAAAGTTATAGGTATTAAATTTCCATTCTTTAACTAATGAAATAGTTTCTAAAAGTACACGTGCAATCGTAAATGAACACCGATACTTTACTGCGGGATTTGAGCTCAGATCTTTCAAGCGAATTACCTTGCATTTTCCTTTTTAGACTTCAGTAAGCCCGGTAACGGAGACGTTCACAGTAAAAGGTATCTCTTCAATCGAAAAAGAAATAATCCATAACCCACATTCACATAAGTTACCACAGAGAGAGAGCTGCCATTTTTAGAATTTGTCTTTCTTCAAATTTCTAAATGACAAAATTAATATTTTATACGAGTTCATAGTATGAACAACGACAATAGCGTTTCACGTAGACAACCACGTTCAATATTGAACTCGCATAAAATAATCAGATTGATGTACACCCTGTGAAACTTGCTGATATCGATTAGGTCATAAAATCAATAAATTCGATTATGTTTAATATACAATATTTGATATATTTTGTTTTATATAACAAAAATTATCATGCACATTGGTTTTTTCTAAATCGCAGGAGAAGTATGCTGGCAGATCAAAATTCTTATGAATTTATAGGAAAATTAAGTAGATGAAATCCAAAATTTTTTAAACTGAAGATGCCAATATATGATTCCGCCTCGATTAAAGTCATTAAGGGAAGAAATAAAATTCAATCTAGTTTCTATTTCCTGCAATCAATGCAGACAATTTTTATTTTGCATAAAGATCCGCAGTCTATTCATGAAAATAGATTGCAAGAAAATTCCATATTCTTCAATGTATTTGTTCAACAGAAGATTTTACAACAACTTCTTTTACATGGTAGGATTTGTACTTGAAAATCATGCAATTTCAAAAAATGTACTTCCGACCTCGAACTTTACGGGCTGTTTTCGCCCCTCCAACGTGGGTGTCGAATAATTTTCCGAGACCTGCCTAAGTAAGTGGCTCGAATATGAATCTCATTTACGAGATTTCAAATGCTAACTCCTTGCCGTACCTTTTCTTTTACAATTACAGCGATTAAAACGTCTTCATCCACAAAAATGTCGTACAAGAGAAAAGAAAACTTATATTTTCTGTATGGCTACATTTATTTTAATGCTTAAAAATCGATTAAAATCACATTTTATCTCATTTAAAAAGAAACGCGTAACATACATATTTGTTAGACTGTTTAAAATCTTCATGACGAGTCTGCCCGTCAAAGCACGACAAGGGGTTAATGAAAAAAATAAACAGGAAAATTTTGGAGCGATCGATGGGAGCGACTGTGCCGTTTCCTGCGATGTACTAGTTCGAACTTCGAACTTTATTTACATGTCTAATTTATGGTCGGCGGGGGTGTGCGCTCACTTTTGCCAGCCGCTGTACACTGTAAGCGGTGTGGTGTGCGGTGAACGTAATCGAGCGGCGTAGCGCGCGTGCGAGGGCAACAGGAAAGGCGGGCGGGAGAGGAAGAGGGCGCGGATCGGCCGACTGGAGGGTGGAGAGGTAGCACTGGTAGCAGCGCGCGCGCGATCGGTGGCGGTGCTCAGTCGGTGGTTGTTCGGGAGAAACGGGCGCGTCCACGAAGGAGCGGACTAGCGATGGAGGCTGCGTTAATCGCGACGAGCGAGTGATACGCGCCGTCTGCACACGGGGATCGTGTCCTGGATTCGTGGCCCCGCGTATCCCCATCGCGCGCGCCCCTCCCCCTCCCCCCCACCGCCCTCTTCATCTTCTCTCCCTCCCTCGAACCCCCCCCGGGCCCTTTTGTGTGTGCGTGCGTGTATCTTCTCCGGTGTTACTTGGTGTGCGAGTGGTACACTGGGTCCTCTGCGCACGGTGACCGTTTTGATTTGTTTCGACTGTAATATCGCGAGAGGCGGCGTAAAACCGAGGAGAGACCGAACGAAACGGAGGAAAGTAACGGAGGAGTCAGCACGAGACGGTTTAAAAGGAGCGAACAGAAAAGGGAGGAGAGAGGTCTAGTGCGACGCGGTTAAAGGACAAAGAACAGAAAAAAAGGCACAACGAACAGGAAAAATGTCGTCCACGTAGTCGAACCGAGGGGATCGGAGAGAGGCAGGTCGAACACGGTGCATTGGTTACCCCGAGTCGTTGGTACGAGCAGCATTTTGGTGTTGGCTGGCTGACTTGATTGACGCCTGCTTTGCTATTGCTGTCTCTGCCGCCGCCGTCGAACCGCCGCCGACGTTGCTGCAGCAGTTGCTAGCGATGCGAAATGAGCGAGAAAACGAGGGATTGTGTGCGTGTGTGTGAGTGCGTGCGTGCGTGTGTGTGTGTTTTGTGTTGCAAGAGAGGGAGAGAGAGAAAGAGAGAGAGAGAGAGACAGAGAGAAAGAAAGTACCAAATGTATAGCCTTCATTGTTTCTGATCGTCGTCGTTCTCGTCGTCGTCGTTGGTCCTCATCGTTACTGTACAAAAAACGCGTGTCCCCAGCGCGCGGAAAAAGAGCGAAAAGAAAAGAGCAGATATAATAGTGACAAAAAAGAAAAAAGAGGGAAAAATAATAAATGTGACGTTGCCCGCCGGCCACCAGCCAGCCTTTTATTCTTTTTTTTTTTGTTAAGCGCTTCATGTTGCCCTTTATTTTCAGGAGATACTCAGTAGGGTAGGTTTATCTGTTTAGTCCTCTGTTCATCGCGAAGTCCCGTCGGTATTTGTCTATTTTTTTTCTTTGTTACCTTCCTTTTTTCCGTTTCTGACACTTCATGTTACTTGGCTTTGTGTATCCCCCTTTGTTTTTACTATTAGCTTCGTGCACGCACGTATCATTGCATGAACGTATTATACTATATATATATATTCGTTGGAAGCGATATAGATACACCCGACTTGAATGTTGCATTTGGTAGCCTTTTGGATGAGACCAAACGGTTTCACCCCACTCGTCGTCACGGTGCTGCTTCCTCGGTGGCTACACCTTGCTGTTCGTTAAACAACGACGTTCACCGAACATCATTGCAGCTCCCGCGACCATTTCCCGTTTCCATCGTTGCAACTCGGTTTCACGTTGTGTTTAATTCACGAGTTTATTGTGTATTGTTTCATCGCTTCTGTGTTTGTTGCCTGTGGACATACACGGCCGGTCACCGCTGTCCACTTGCTTCTTTGCGCGAGTTCTTTAGTTCCCCCGACTATATACGTAACTCCTTCTCTCGGTAACGTGTAAGACAGCTCCGAGAAGTCCACTTTGTATTTGCATCGATCAATCTTATTTTCCGTGGTGCATCGCGACACAATTTTTAGAAGCGATTGTTTACCCTTCTCCACAGTTGTGCATCGGTTATGTAAACACCGATCGCTTACGATGAAAAATTTATAAGGGTTAAGGACGTGGGTGAAGTGTAAGGCGATAGGGTAGGTGGGAGGGTCGGAAGCGACGAAGATAGATAGCGGAAGGTACCCGAAATGAACGTGATGAAGTGCGGAACGTAGAAGTGGGGAAGAAAAAAAAAGAAGGAAAACGATAGAGGCGGTGTAGGGAGGGATAACTGGAACGTGTCGCAGCAAAAAATGAAGTGGGAGAAGAGGGTTTTTCGATTTGTTACATTTGTGTCGGAGCCACTTGACCCGTCGATGGGTCAAGGAGCAAATAGGAAAGATGTCAATACAGAGACGTGCTCGTATCGTACACTTTGAACGAACGAGGTAAAAAATTCAGAAGAGAAACTGTTCGTGAGAAACATTCCAATCGTCGGATACGTTCGCATTCAGTAAAAAATTGCTTCTTATGTAATTCTCGTTTTCCGATTTCGGAAGAGGAACATTGAAAGATACCTTTTTAGATTGCATCAGCTTTAAGAACCTTGCTATTTTCTATTTGAAACTCCACTAAAATGTATACTGAAGGTAGGAGTTTGTCTACAACAACTAGAAAACAGAGGGACGATACCGCTTTGGATCTCTGAAATCCGTTGAAAATGTTGTCCCTTCATCAGAACCTATACTAGTACTTCGCTTGAGTTAGAAGAAACGTTCAGCATACTTCGGTTCAGTACTGTCAAATGATTCGTTCCGAATGAAATGGGAAAAGGAAACTAAACGATAGACTCTTGAGTTACTCGTACAAGTAATATTACATTAAATAGTTAGTATGTGAATTAAGGCTAGTGCCCCTGTACGCATAGCTGCTACTTGTGTGTCTAGTACGCATATGTAAATAACGCTGTAAATAAATGGCTTTTCACGTGCTTCTCGCTAGAATACTTAGTCGGTAGAATAGAAATGACGGCCGCCGATAGCGGGCGGATTTCCGTCACGTTTCTTGCCTTTACAGAGGAAAAGAAAGACAGGAAGGAAGACCATGCGAAGGGACCTAAGCTCGTAACAGAGAGAACGCCTGGCCCGAAGGCGTTAAACCGGGAAGAGTATAATCGGGGTACGGAGCGATGTACGCAGCTGCGGGTGGCGCCAGTATAGCGAACAGGAGGAAGCAAAAACGGTTGCAGCTAAACAAACGTGTCACCGAGGGTGCAATCCCTGCACGGCTGAAGACAGTTCCAGCTTCTCAGCAGCACCACCACCAGCATCAGCATCAGCATCAACATCAGCATCAACACCAGCACCAACACCAACACCACCACCACCACCCGAGCAAGTTTGCGCGTCCGCACGTTGTTCCACCATCTTCCACACCACAGCCACAACCACCGTCATCTGCATTCCATCAGAGCATCGATCGACGGCGTCATGTCGAGAAGTCTCCGCAGGTCACACCTGTCTCTCCAATCCAATTCCCAATATCGCCACCGCCGTTGTCCCTCGAATCACCTAGCTCAGTTACTTGCGCCACTAAATCCAACAACTTCCCTTTCCCGCCACCATCGATCCTCGATCTCCGAGTATCGCCATCTTCTTCGGAGCTACAGGTGGGTAGATTATGTCACCGGTAACTAAAATTTGCACTAGGATAGCACTTACACACTTATCTCTGTCTATCTCTATCTCTATCTCTCTATTTATATATCTTTAGAGCTCTTGTTCTCTTTCACTTCTTTCTCTATCACGTGCTAGTCGCTCTTGCCTAGGTGACCCTATCTCTCATGTATATCGTGCAGTCCTTGTATAAGTATTTTGATAATCCTCGTTGCACTTTGCACCTACTCTTTGCTGGCACACCTTTACTTATATATTAGGAACACACCATCGATTGGCTGTCTGGTGGCGTATGTAATCCCCGCGGTAACGCATCCTTGAACAGCCCCAGGTTCGTCAGCTGGTTATCCATTCATTGTAAATTTTAGTTATTTAATATGTCTCTACTGGTTCCAATCAGCGCATACGTACATCAACTATTACCAAAGGCAGACAGTGCAATGTTAGGAGTAAGTTGTAGTGCCTGGTATCAAGGTGGAACAGGTGATATTTGAGAAGGAACACGTGTGGTTTATGATTTTTTTTTTTCAAACGGGGCAAAGGAGGGGAACAGAGAGTTGAAAATTGTATCCGTGTGTAAAGGAAGTGAGAAGGAGAAAAAGGAGGAGGAGAAGGACGGTCGGGATCTTAACGATCAATAAAACAGGCAAATGAATGAGCGGAATGCAGGCTGCTTTATTAATTAGAAGGGAGAAGCAACGGTTACGGGGGGGTAAGGTGGTGAACTTTAGAGAATTACCCTCCAACTTCGCCACCAGACTTATTCCGCCGCTTCCACGATATCCCCCACGATCTTATGTTTACGGGGTAAGTATCAAATCATTCCAATGTCCTGTATCATCGACGATAAGCTATTGGCATCAGTGGGTAATTGTTATTCTTTCCTAGTTGATTACCTCTGCATCAACCTTATGTGCCTCCTTTTGAGAAAAGAAATTCATAATGTAGTGTATACTCTTGGTGTTTGTCCGTTTTTTCTTTTGCCTTATCATGATACATATCAATGTTTTTCATATCCTTTATGCATAAAATATTTCTTCGTCTAAAAACTGTGGTCATGGAAAAAATAAACTTGGATACAATGGAATGTATAAAATGTGCTTAAAAATATTTTACATTTTCCGTCTTTTTTTCTTTTCTTTTTTTTTTAAATTGTATATTTATATCCATCTCCCGGGTCAAAAGATTAGGAATGATAAAGGAAATTGGAGAAAGCATAAGAAATGATCGTGCGATTTTTCGTCTCGAAAGTGTGTGTTGATAATAAATTCGAAAATTAAATTACATCACAGTGCATTACACGGTACTCTGTGGTCAAAGGTAAACGACTGTCGCAAAGTGGGTTTAATCAAGTTTTTATTGTTGATTAGACTGCAATGAGTACAGTGTACTTATGCAAACAAATTCTGCAGTACATGTACGTATAAACGTTTATACGTGTTTGGGATTGGTTACATGTATACCAATTTTTTTCTGTGTTCTATTTAGTACGTGCATGCATGTTTTTTACATTATCATTTATGTGCCGAGTAACGAGGAAATAAAAAAGAAATTATCAATTAATCGACAACAAGATAGCGAAAGAGACTACAGAAAATGTTTAGAAATGATAGAGAAAGATGCAAATTACATAATCATAATGTAATTGTCTTTTATGTTTCATTACTTATTTATATATTGTACATAAAATAGTTCAGACAATATCTATATATACTAGAATAACAAACAGACATTGAAGAGTTCTTTAATATTTATTAGATTACCGAAAATACAAATTCTTGATAGTAGATTGAATAATTCTAATTAGAGTTGTTGTCGATTCAACAACAGTACTACAATGTTAAATAATTTCAGTGTGGTGGAGGACCTGGTAAAGCAGCATGGCAAGGATGCAGCAGACCTTCTCCCCTCCCATTGTCTCCTATGTCCCCTCATGGATGCCGCGGAGATGGCTACAAGACAAAGCAATGCGAAGCTCATCGACGATGGATGAAAAGGAACAGGGTAAACTCGGCGCTGAAACGAAACTTTGCTTTACTCTGTTTAAGGGGGTAGTCTCGTTTCCAGGATTGCAAGGGTGCGGGATACGCCTTCTCATTTCTCGATAATGCAAAGATGAGGTTTTTCAGTAGTCAAAAGCGCTAGATAATCTAGGTCGCAATCGCCCTAAAAAGTCCTACTTTAACGTTTATAAAGCTGCGCACGTAGCTATTTTCATAAAACTGCGACAGCTACATGCTGCCGAATAATGCAAATTACGCCTCGTAAACGTAAAAATAGGTATTTTGATGGCGATCGTGACCTAGATTGGTCTTTTATCTAGCGCATCCCGCACCCTTGCAATTCTGGAGACGAGAATCTACCCCCGTAATTGGAAATAAACTACTACTACCATGTTTTTTTAGATAAGAGACGCAAGTTATTGCTATGGGAGCAGTGGAGAAGATGACGAAGAAGATGGAAGCAGTAATGCAAACCGTCGTAGAGGAGAAGTTAGTGCGGCAGTGAATACCGTACTGTATGCGGGGCTGGGAACTACAGCGCTCGGATTGGTTATCTCGTTTGTCGGCACTGGAGAGAAAGGATTCCTCAGTCCGGAGTTGAGGCTGGTGGGTCCTTCGCTACTGTGCGCCGGTTTACTGTGTTGCCTATTTCGGGTGCTGCTTTGCCTCTGTTTATGTCGTTGTGGCCAATGCCGTTGGGGATTTTGCCACGTCGCTTCCGACAAGAAGGAAAAAGTGAGGCAAGCAGAAGCGCGTCCAGCAGGAACATTGCCTACCGCCTCACTTTTGTCACCATCGCAGCAGCAGCAGCAACAACAACAACAACAACAACAACAACAACAACAACTACAACAGCCACATCAACAATCGGCCGCATGTTCAAGTGGTCTAGCATCATCGTCCACAAAAGCACACGAGCTGTTGCTCTCTCCTGCCCAACTACCAGAGTGAAGACACCGTTTACGAACGTTTTCTACGAAAATCAACACGCCGATTAACTGCCGGTTCATGTCCAATATAGAATTTATCTAATCTCCATTCGGCCTGAACCGTTCTCGCAAAAGAAAAACCATCACAGCCTAATTCTAGTTCGATGCGAATCTTAGTGCTTAAAAATAATAGAAAAATAAACAATCGGCTACGTTTTTCTACCCCTACCGTGTTTGAAAAAGTAAACAAGTAATTATCAATGAGCCTTCAACTGCCTCCTCGTTTATTTCCTTCCATCTTCAGTTTCACTCTTTACAAGGTATCATTTAAAGTTAATTCTCACCTTACCGTCCGAGATTTTAGAAATCTCGTGTCGGTTCTAGCATACGTAAAAACGGCTTACAGTCGCAAAACTGATTTCACGATGTTCGCCAAAAAACGAACGTGATTATGCACACAGAAGATATGTGACAGTCAAATCGCGTTCTTACACAGAATATTAGCATCACTTTAATCCACGCTGATCAAGAAAGCTGAAACTGCATTTGATCAGTGGATGCATAACTGTATATAACTGGTGTGTCAGAAGTGGTAGCATTGGATCCTGTTGCAGCAATCGCAAACAACTGATCCTCATATATAGTTCCCTGCGGTTCTGTTTTACCATTACCGGTCGTAGCACCAGTACCTGGAGGATTATCTCCTTTTGTGGCTTCTCTATATTTTTGTAGATACAGTTTTAGCGGTTCTACATAATTATCAAAACCAAGAGTCGTCATAGCGAATAGAATGTCTTCACCATTGATAGTCTTACGTTTCTCCATGTGACACCGGTCACTTGCTTCAGATGTGATAAACGATATGAATTCAGATACACATTCTTGAACACATTCACGTGCGTCTTTGGCTATTTTCCCAGCTTCCGGTATGGCTCTTTTCATGATTTTAGCCACATTCGCTATTGGAAGAAACCGATCTTGCTCGCGAAGTGGACCTCCGCCACCACCACCACCAACTCCTTCTAACGGATCACTGGCTTCATGATTAGAATCATCGGTGTTTTCGGGATCATCTAAACAGGAGTACTCATCAAATCTGTGTTTTCCTGTATAAAATGTGATCATAGTACTGTTTTTAATTCATTTTGTTAACATGGTAAGTAAAATATATTTATTACATAACTATTTAGAATGTTGTTTTTAATTCAAAATACTTTATGAAACTTAACAAAATCTTATAGCATATTGGAGTTATATATCCATTATGGAATTATATTATTTGTTATTATAAATCGTGTGTATTGCTAATAGATGTTTCACTTCTCGTTAACGGTAAAACGTAATATTGATGTAAAAAACTCTAGAAATATTTTCTACGGGATTGACAAAGTGTCTATTTTAGCCCCTAGTAAATCTTTTTATTTTCATGTTATTTTAGTGTAACGACATTATAAATATTATGTATGTCGTAGAATTTTTATTTATATTGAGAGTAAAGAAAATCAAAACAATATTAACCTACCTTCCATGTCGTCCGATTGTACGTTAATATATGACGTAGAAACACCGCCTCCGCTAAGGAAAGCAGTCGGGCTTTTTGGGCTTGCCAGACGTAGGGTAATCATGGCGGCGTAGTTATGACGTCAAAATAAGTAGAGGGGAGAATAGAATAGGTGGCGCAGTAGTCAGGTCAGCGACTAGTGACTACGCTCGCTAACAGAGGGACAAATAGTCAACAGTCAATACCTTTCCCCCTACTATCCGTTCTATCACCGTTCCTATATCACAGGCAAGGTATAGGCAGAGAGCAGCAGAGAGTATAGGAATGCAATCTTAGATTCAATATTATTCCCATTATTCCTCAATAATATGTATTAAATTTTCTATAAAATTAATTATTTGCATAATAATTCAATGTGCCTTAGACTTTATCATGAAGTACTTTTACTTCATGCTGGCAAGCTATAGTGGACGTTGGACCTCTATAGAACTCTATGGACCTCTAACTCTCTGTCATCGCTACTTTCACCACCATTTTCCACTTTCAATTTGACTTACAGAAAATAATAGATGATTCAAATACTTGAAATTCTCTTCATCGCACCGCTTTGCTTTCGTAACAACTTTATTGCATTTTCTGGTATAAACAAGCCGTCAATATTCTTACTAATATCAAGTAGTTCAATAAAAATTTCGAAAACACGACCACGGACGAGATATGAGAAAGACCATTCGTCTTATTGTTAGCTGATCCACAGAATATGTACCTGTTTTGTAAACTGGTTTTTATTAGAATAAATATATATATATAAATATTTGAGAAATGTAATATCAGACAGCTTTAGATCGAATAGTAAGCGCGTATATCAAATTTCCTTACAATATAGCAAAAATTTCTTTATGTCTTTCAAATATAATATAATTGAAAAATTTAGTTCAAACTTCAAACACCTTCAGGAGTCAAGCGATGTCGAGCGAAATTGAAAATCAGTTGAAAATTGAAATAATTATTTTTATACAGTTGAGAAAGGATTCTGTATATTGGTACCACTGAACTAGTCATATGCATATCGTGCTCTTCTGCATATGATGAGCAACGTCACCAACGAGTTTATGTGAAACCCTTCTGTTACATACTTTTCTATTTCAATTCATCAATTTTCAGACGACAATTGCTTTGATGATTTTTATTTCTTCTAATCAAGGGACATAAGTGGCGTGCTCGTGAAACATGGGATCCTCCCACAGTATTGAAATACCTGGAGGTGGGACAGAAGGTTACCATATACTAAGGGTAATGAACATTTGTCAGAATATTTTGATTTACTTTACAAACGTAGATATTGCTTTTGCCTAATGAATATCTCTATATTACATTAGATAACGTACCTAATAACTAAATGAAATTATAGTACAGTTGCAAATTAATCAAGCAAACATTACTAAATCATAATTACAGCCTGGTATAATTACAATATTTCATTTAGTCTTTACAATTACAATAGGTACAAGAAGGTTCCCCTGGACAGGAAGCTGGCCTCGAAGCATTCTTCGACTTCATTGTAGCCATCGGAAATACCCGCTTGGTCTGTTTTTCTATTCTTTTTTTATTACATTGAAATCTTATGTCTTAGGTGTGACATGTCAATTTTTGTAACAGACATGTACAATTGTTTAGTAATCGATACATTGTTGCTACTACGTTTGATAAAATCATAATTAAACAATTAATGTTATTATTAGACTGCGGATCTTTATGCAAAATAAAAATTTTTCTACATCAATTGAAATTTATAGGAGTACATGGAAATTGTTAAACTTATTTAATCTTTGTACAGTAAATCCTCTATAGGCTCAACAGTTTCTATACGATAGATGCGACCAAGAATATCCCTGCCCTCCAACTTAGTACAGGGTAAACAACGGTGCTAAGCAGGAAATTGTTGTATTGTACTAATGCTAATCCATACCTGAGAATGATACATCAAGTATCATAAAACCCCAATTTAAACACCCTAATACCTTTATTTCTTTGTAGCGCGATCGACCGCCCAAGGGGGAACCCACGTGTGGTCTCTATTTACACGCGCTGTCCTTCTCTACGTTTGGCTGGGCCTTTGGAGATAAAAGATAGCTACCCTATATGATAGACGTGACCAAATCCCTGAGGCTGTCGCGTTTATAGAGGATTTACTATACTGTTTTAGATTACACACCTACTCGTTTTCGTCATAAATGCATAAAATCCGGAGTCTAGTTATTATGAATAAGAGCAAAAATTAGTCTAAACATATTTAGCTATATAGCTATACCTTTTACATAAATCATTATTGAAAGTGTTTGATCAGTCTGTTATTCAATCATTGAACATATATGTATTATTCGATTTTTTCATAGAATCAGGATAATGATACCTTAAAGGAACTGCTTAAGGATGGTGTAGACAAGAAATTAACGCTTACAGTGTACAGTAGTAAAACTCAATCTGTAAGACAAACTGTTATAGTACCTAGTCTCACGTGGGGAGGACAGGGTCTCCTTGGAGTCAGCGTGAGATTTTGCTCCTTCGAGGGTTCCAATGAAAACGTTTGGCATGTTCTTGTGAGTATGTAGTAAGCGTAAATCATAGAAAAAATGAGTGACAAGCAATGAGAACATTGGCTAACATTTTTTGTGAATTATGGATCATTATTGTATGTAGGAAGTACATCCATCTTCTCCTGCCGAATTAGCAGGCTTACGACCATTCACCGATTACATTATCGGTGCTGATTCGGTGTTGCACGAGTCCGAGGATTTGTTCACTTTGATAGAGGCACACGAATCACGTACACTAAATTTATATGTATATAACACAGAAGATGATTCTTGTAGAGAAGTTACAATTATACCTAATCATACGTGGGGTGGAGAGGGAAGGTATATAGACGCATTCTTTTACTTGTTATGTTAATTCAGATTTAATGCGAATGCGTTTTAAATGTTACAGCTTGGGTTGTGGGATAGGATATGGATATCTTCATAGAATACCAATTAGAAACGTGCTCGAACACAAACCTAATTCATATAACTCATATACGGTATGTGTGAAATGTTTCAATTATTGTATCGATTATAGTGAAACCTTTGTCCACTATTCAAGATGCTTTTTCAGAGTACTACAAAGTCTGCTGCTTTAAATCAAGTGACAACTACAACTATCACTCATACCGGGGGAAGTAATATGGTGACAAATATACCACCAGGTTTCTCGATTCCACCTAATTACGTTTCATCGCAAGAAGTCACTACCAAAGCTCAACTTGAAACTACTACATTACCACAAACCATGTATACACCAAATGTGCAGACGTACACTGCTCCACTATTGAATCCTGCTACTGTCGGTGGATCTACAACTATTTCCGTGCCACATGTGATGTCTAGTCAAGGGACTATGAATGCTATGAGTGGTAAATTATTAATAATTAATAGAGGTGTACGAGATCCCGAAAATATACAGGATGGTTCACCAGATATTACCACCTCGATTTTCGTCATTATTATTCGTAGTGAAGAATGTTCGTATAAGGTTGAGTGGTTTGGAGAGATGCATGCTTTGGTGTTGTGAGTTTTTTTGTAGGTGGATGCGTAGAAGAGATATGAAGGTCATCAGTATTTTCTTTTTTAAATGGGATCGTGTGTTTTTTCCTGCACCAATCGACGAAAAATCATTAGTTAAGGAGATATTTTATTTTTAGTGTTGTTACGCAATCACAACTCTCTTGATAATGTTACGAATTCAAATACCTTATGGTCATTTTTACATGATTTGTCATTGTCATTAATTACAAATACTTCCGAATCGTTGGATAGGACGAGGTGATTTGATTCATTTTCTCGACTTTTTCTTATGGGGTTACCATTTAAAAGAATACTGATGACCTTCACATCTATTCTACGCGTCCACCTACAAAAAAACTCAACACCAAAGTATATATCTCTCAAAATCATTCAACCTTATACAAACATTCTTCGGTACGAATAATAATAATGACGAAAATCGAGGTGGTAATATCTGGTGATCCACCCTGTAAATTATAAATGTCCACCTCGTTCATAGTTCTTAACTTGCAACATTTATATATAGGTAATAGTGCTGCACCTCAACCAAACATAATGCCAAATATACCTGGCATGCCTACTACTCCACCATTGCCAGCGTTCACCACTTATACGCAAACTTTGAGAGAAGCTGGTGTTACTGCCGAGTTGCCCAAAGATTTATACAGTCCACCAACTGTACAGAATCCAATTCAAAGTGCCACGACGACCGCAGTACCGTTTAACGTGCCTCAATCTCAAGTAGTAACAGTACCGATTTCTCTACCCGGAATGCCACCCATTACCGTTAGTGCAAGTCTACCGCAGAATACGTCTTATTATACGCCTGTTCTCGACCAAAATCAAATAACCGGCGTGAACACGGTCCCCACGTCTACTGTGGCGCCGACACAGTAACAATAGTTTCTAAGAAAATTTTGATTTCCTAACGAAATGAATATCAATGAATGCAATTAAAAGCGCAGTTCACGTGTTACAAATATACTGTGTCACTCTACTCTTGTGCGTTTATACTTTATTACTTGTCTAAACAAATATATACAAGTTCTTGGATACGCAATGGAAAGATTATGTAATTCTGTACATAGTTAAAATAATCACATAAACTATGATTAAATTAAAGCATTTAAGAAAAAAAATACAAGTATTACGTTCGTTCAGCTGCTTACGATTTTTATTCTGTTGGATTTTGATAGATGTTTCAATTTTCATTACTTACTGTACATCATTGTCACATAATTTGTTATTACGTATGATTTGTACAATTTGTATGCAATATAATTGTACCATAATAAACTGAGACATTTATGAATTAGTTGAACAGTTAGTAACAATAAATTTTCAAGCTTATAAAAATTTTCATTCAGCTGCTTACGATTATCATTGTGCATGATTGTACTATAAATATTGCTCTTATAATTTCCGATTATATAATAAACAAGTTTAATATATACCGATAGATGTTTCGATTTTCATTATTCATTATTGTCACATAATTGTTGTTACGTATGGTTTGTACAATTAATATACAATATAATTGTACCATAATCAACTGAGACATTTATGAATTATTTGAACAGTTAGTATCAATAAGTTTTCAAGCTTATAAATGATATTTGTACAATAGTTTCTCTTTCTATCTATTGTGTAACGAGTACTGTGAAGAATGTAGAAGATATTGTTTTTAGAAAAACCATTTATTCTATGTATACCCCATACAAGAAGAAATACTATTAATATACAAGATCTGATAATATTTAAAGAATTATCTCTGTGTCTCCTAATTCCTCGTCAGTGGGTAAAGTGAACCTGGATGGATCCACAATATTCGGATCTATTGGAGGCAACCCATTCTCCTCTCGGTAACGAAGTTGTAAATACGCTTCTCGGCGAGCCCAATCTTTCAGTCTTGGATCTGGCAGGTATGCCATTATAAATGCACCACCCACCAAGCAAATGCTAACAGATACAAACAATGTTACGTGCATAAGAAATCGGTCGGTGAATTTATTGTCATCATCGAATCCATAGGAGTTCCAATCCTTTTTAACAGAAACTTCTTGATCTACCGCAGTGTCGTCCTTTTTTGGTGTTGATGACACAAGGCGTTGTATTAGATTATTTGCTTTCACATCTTTTGGCTTAGCTAACAAGGCAAGCCCGTTCTTGATCCCTTGAGAACGAACTATTTGGAGCAGAACTGACATTTTTCAAAGTGAATATTTCTCAATCATATATTGAGAATGTCAACTCGAATATATGTATGTTGTTCGTTAACTGTAACCAGTCGTCGATATATCGTGATTATTTCAGACACCAGAATTAGGCATCTGCTTAACTTTTATTCGAGTAAAAACTGCACGATCTATCGTGCAGGTTAGGAATTACGTATAGGCAAGAACTTGCAGAATGCGCTAACGTGAATGCGTTCAGGAAGAAAGCGATCGAGGGCGCACTAATTTAAACATTTGATTGGACTGCGGACCTTCGTGCACTTACGGTGTAAACAAATTTTAAAGTATATTAATAATTAGACTGCGGACCTTTATGCCAAATACATATAGGGTTGAAACGAAAGTTCGAGATAAAATTACGATATTTATACATAGATTTGTTTAATAACATATTTTCCATTCTCTTCTATTATACCTTTTGCCATTTTTTAGATGACTTCTCATGTCATTCAATAAACTTATCAATAAATATCTTAATTTTATGTTTGAATTTTTATTTAAAAACGCTACGAACGTTCGTTCCAACCTAATAAAAATGTTCTGCATTGATTGTGGGAGGCAGAAATTAAATAAAAATTGATTTCATCCCTTTTGTTACATTAAAAACGACATTACAATATATTCTTAAATTTTTCTAATCCTTTACTGTTTTATATTTCACCAAACCAATTTTTACATAATAATGCATAAAGATCCACCGTCTACTAATAATAATTAATAATGTTTTTATTCTATTTTATCATTACCTCGACGAATCTTATGGTCAATGAAAGAAATTTTCTCTTTAATTTGATTAAGAAATGGTAATTTTGTTGAAGTTATTTGTTATTTAAAATTATTACCGTATAAATATAAACGTATTCTTGAAGATTATGAAGGTATTAAATGGTATATTTTACTAAAAATTCATTTATTTTCATATGAAAAAGTCGACAAAGCATGTGTATAAAATTATTAATTACTCTTACAAGTATAAAATAATTTCACTTTCCGTTTTATATTCCGTTAGAAGCTTTACTTTCTGTATGTACTGTAGACTGGCCTATTTCCTCCCACAAAAGATTGGTTAAGTTACTGTCATCGCTTTTATAACAGAAATGATGAATATAATCCACCTTATTTGATACATCTGATATCATAGTTAAGGATAACTTTTTTTTAAATAACAAGTGTCCTATAAATAACGATTGCTGAAACAAATAAATTAGATAGTAACTACAAGAGGATACATCCTTTAATATTTTCTTTAAGGTCTTCGTAGTCCCATCGTATCCTGGTTAATTCTTTGTACAAGTTATATTTTTTGCTGTAAAAAAAGTTAAGCCAATAAACAAAAATAAGATTTATCAGTTGCAAAGAGATTATGGTACAAACACAAACCTTCCTTGATCCAATAATTCTTGATCTTGTATATTTCGTTTGAGACTCTTCAGTTTGTTTCTCTGTAACTCCAATATATGATTCTCTTCCATAAGCTTGTTCTTTTCAGCTTCCAACCCTGCCTATATAAAAATATACTTCTTATATTCCAAACACACACACACACAGATACGGGTTATAATAAATATGAAAAACAATTACTATGTGGTCTAAATGCTTAGTTAATTCCTGATTCTTGTACTCCAAAGCTTCTTTTTTCGATTTAAGAACTTTCTCCATTGTGCTTATTTCTGACACTAATTCTTGGATTTTTATCTCATCTTCTACAATAAAGAAAAAGAAAGGAAAAGCATTTTTTCGGCTCCAAAAGGGTAAAAATATAATATAATTATAAGTACCGTTGCGGAGTTGGTCCTGTTTAGTTCTCATATCATCCATTAAGATTTGTGACCTTTGTAAGAACTCTTTCATCTGTACGTCCGTAACTTTTACATGCTTGTTCTTCAAAGCCACTATATCGTCCATTCTGTTCTTGTTAGCAGAATTTACAACGGATAGAAAAACGTAACAATTTTCTCTCTGCTAGCAACCATCATTCGTGTAGTCAGGTGAAATTTAAATTGTCACCATGCATTACTGCCAACAACCAGTGCAGAGATAGTGCATTGTGCAAGATTTCTCACGCATTTTATTTAGCCTCAAAATTGAGTACCTTGATCACCCCGTAAAATTTTTAACACTTTTATGATTTGATTGTGAAAAACAAATATATTACATGTCTATTTGTGTATATTTTGTTACTTTTTGTCCAGAACAGATTGTTTCGGTACATTCCCGCCAATATCTCAGGACTCTCTGTTACCTCATCATCGTAATATAGATACGTTACTGTCTTGGCCGCGCATGCGCGTGAAATCTTGCTTGCATTATCTCTACACTGCCAACAACAAAGACTGTCAAAAATACTAGCTGCTGATCACTGCCAATCACTGCTGATGTACAGCTGTGTACAGCCTGCTGGTAGAAAATTTGGAGTTCATTATGTAATTCAAATCCTAAAATACTTCAGAACACAAAATATTAAAAACTAAAATACTTGCTATCAATATTAACACATTACAAGGTTAGAAAAAGATAGAGGAATAAGAGTAAAAATACAAGTATGAAATAGAAACTTACATATATGTACTTTTTTTAGAATATATTCAAATATAAAGAACAAGATAAAAGGAACAATATTTGGGTATTTTAAAGGGTGGAACGATGCAACGATATTCCGCATGCAAATTTGTATATTTTTAAGATTATTTTGTATTACAAATATTTTAACAGAGATCATTTTTACAAGTACCATGTCTTTTAATAGTGATATGTTAATTAGTGAACTTAGCATATTTAATATGGTATAAAAGTGTAAAATCTTGCAAATTGTAATTTTATAAAGATTATTATATGATGAAAATAATGTCGGTGCAGTATGCACCTGATGAAAAGATTCATGAATATGTAATGGTTAAATACACTTTAACCTTACAAGAAACATTGCGTTTCTACAACACAATATGTCGATAATGATTACTAAATCGCTGCTACCTAATGACTTTTCAAATCGCCATATTTTATAATTGGCGACGATATAAATATTTACTACTTAACGAAAATGTCTTTTAAACATTACATTTTTATCAAATGTTGGCTATCATATATTGCGTTACAAAATATTGTTTTTCATATCTCCATTGTCAAGACAATGAGTAATATTTTTTTGGAAGATAAAATCCTTAACTATGGCATAGTAATGTTATATAATAACAAAGACCTTACTTAATACTTAAAATATACACAAGTCCTTTAACTACTTACAATAAGTATTTATCACCTCAGAGTTAATTTCTGTCCATCTATTCAATTTTTTATAAAATGCAACATCATTAAAATCATGGGAACAATATGAGAATAAAATTGAATAAGATGCTACAGAAGGTCATAATAATAACTGTGACAATATAAATGCGACACTTGAAACATGAACAATTTTGCCGAGAATGTGTTTGAAATTCTGGTAAAATCGAAATAGAAATCTCGATAGTCTGTTTTTGCAATGTTTGTTAATTATAGACTTCTTTGTAGTCGTTCATTTTCAATATCTTGTCCTTTTTTGCTTGAATTTTTCTCTTGAAGAGTTATGACCTAAATAGAAAGAAAATAAAATAGATGTAAGAATATACAAATTTCTTGTTACGATTTTCAGCAATTATTAAATTAATTATTTACCATATAAACTCGATAACATTTTCATTAAAGTCAGGCACTTGTGTGATAAAATATTACATTGTAATATCTTGTCCCCTCTCTCGTAGATTAATGATCATGATTGAGCACATTTACGTTTATTTGAGCAATTATGTTCACCGAACCATTGTTATGTTCACTATTATTGTTTGTGTTATCATCCCCAGTTGCATTAGAAGACGAAGAGTAATTTCTTTGAGCTAATGCCGCATTGGTACCGTTTTCAATTTGTTCTATTCCGAATTCTGTTTCATTTCTGTTGATTTGTCCTTGTATTGATTGTCTAAAAATAAATATTTAAACATTTTACAGATTTATTGACATTGATAAACAGAATGAATATAAAGACATATTGGTAATGTTCTCTTTTAAAATAATTAATTAATAATAATAATTTTAGAAATTAGTTACGCAACTCTCCTGTTTACGAATAGAGAGTCATTTACTTACGTTGGAACCAATGAATTGGGATTGTCATTGGCCGATGACCTTCCAAATGAGGAACTGAATTGCTCCAGTGTGTTCGCATTATCATGATTGTTATTTAAGTTGTTTTCATAGTTTGGATCACTTTGGACCCAACTTGGATTGTTAAATATGCCTGCACGTACCAGCCTATTTTTATCTTTCAAAATTTTATTGTTGTTGAAAGGCATGTGTGATAAATTCTTTGGATGATCAATAAAAGGACCTGTAAAATATGTATTGCATAAGCAAACATGTTGGGCATTCTGTACTCACTGTCGATGTAACATACATTATTATATGCTACTTATTACCGTGTTTTGAATAGCTTGCAGTTAATTCAGCGTTCAAGTAGGTAGATATACTGTAATAAAATATTCGTATTTTTCGTAAAAAAAAAATTAACCGTTTTTTAATTCACAGTTAGTACTGTAAACAAATACAAGAAAATGTTAAGAAGTGAATAGTTACGATAGTCAAAGCGAACTACAGTGCTTTTAGTATTTGATCTATGCATTGCTGTCAATTTGTCAGACATTATTTTTTATTTAAAATTTGAAAGAAAACACGGAAAATTATGGGTACATACATGTATGAACAACTGCAAACAGACAGCAAGCTATTCTATAATCTATCTACATATGAATTAGATTTAAAAAAGAAACTACCCCTTGCATTGTACTTTTACGCAAGTGCTGTAAGTGTGAAGTAAGTAAAGTATATCATGTAGTGTAATTGTGAAAACGTTTACTGAAATACGTAATAATACTCACTGCTTTCTACTGGCGGCGCAGTTGGTTGCATTGCGTTGAAATCACCGCAAAATTCAGATTTATTGGTCTTATACTTTCTACCTCCTAGAAAATAATATTACATTTATGTTATATTCTTATTACAACATTAGAACTCATAATTCTACACAGTTTCATTATACGTATTGGTTCATAAATATTTGTACGTACGTCGTTTGGAAAATCTTACATAGATGCAATAAGCTATTAAAGCTATCAAAGCAATGGCGAACAGTATAGATACACCAATGATCAAGCCCGCATTTGAATTGCCATTTCCTGTTAAAATAAGATAAAAAAGGAAATTCATTATACATTTATGTATTTTATTAAAATGTTCCATGTCGCATGGGGCATATGCACCCCACACTGAATTTTCCGTTCAGACCAATCGGAATTCTCATTGAGAAACGAACTATACATGTTTGTTAAAATAATTCCTTAAAAATTTAAATTATTGCTTTGTTGTCTAATGCATATTAAACTCTACACTCTTATCTTGATAATTATGGTCTTATACTATTGAATTACTAATTTGTACTATTAAAAGCAAGTTTATTTAATTGTAAAACACAGCCTGAACGGAAAGTCTCCAAAAATTGGTCCAGCACGGAACATGTTAAATAGAGTACAATATGGATTAGAATTTTAAATATATGAAATTTGATCTACTTACAGTGAATATCTTTCAAAAGTTACAATGATAAGGATTGTTAATATTTTCTTAACTTGACTTACCAGGATTGTTCTCAGAGATTTTCTTGCACAGAGGAGAAAATTCTCCAGTTCCCAATTCTTCCGCATTATAACTGTTGGTAAACATATTATAATTAGAACACAGAAACTAACCTCTCCAGCATTTCAAGCACAAATATATATCTTCCAATATACATAAATATAATGTATAAATAGCATAAATATAGATTACTTAGGAAGACACGGCCCACATTGGGATGCACTTCGGGCAGGTTTGGAATTTTCTATTCGGTTATATCTATTGCATGAAGTATAATTCACGCATTGTCGCGATACGGGATAACAATACTGTTTTTCCGAACAGTCCGTATCTTCACGACAGAATCCTTCCTCGATCGTACCCTATAAAAAAATAGTTATTATTTTAAAATACATTACCGTTTGTACATCCTCCGAAAGTAACTAAACATTTTAAACAATCTTCCAAAAACTGTGGGTCAGTTAAAATTTATAATTTTGTCGAAATTTAAAATTTTTGCTGCAAAATGTAACTTCGAAGGCAATTTAAATTTAATACGATAAAAATATAAGTGATCAATTAAAATAAATAGAATAAGATTATGGCATTTAAATTTTATTATTTCAATTTTATAATAGGTTCGGTACGCAATTTAACAAAAAATGGTTCCTCAATCCTCACATATTCAAATTTTAAATAAGCAATTCCAATTAAAATTATTAAAATACTTTGTTGTCTTACAATATTTCATGGATCCAAATTATTTAAAAAATAACAATCTTGACATCGTTAACTATTTAATTAAAAAGTTTCATATTTCACGATCGCTCCGGAAGCGGTATTAGTATTAAAAATCAAATTTTATATATAAACTTTTTTTAACATTTTAATCAACGATATTTATTGACTGCTGTAGAAAAGTTGTGCACAAGAAATAAATATTAGGTTTCCAAAGAACGCGATTTTACTATGTATACTGTACCAGATTGTACTATTTATACGAAATGATCAAGGTTCAAAAGCATGAGCAAGCGAATTTCGATGTCTCGAAGGGCCGCCATTTTGTGGAGGGCAGCCGTCTGCCACCAGAGTATGAATTCTGCTCTCGATCATAAAATGCTCGTCGCTTATAATAGTAAAAATCAAATTCAATAGTCGTTATTTTAACCGTTATAAATCTTCATTTACCTCGAACATAGTCTGTTCTTTCAAAATAACACTAAAATATTTGTTAATTTTCAACGTATCTAATAACACAGCAAATAATAACCCGCTTAAATTTTTTTAATAAATTTTGGAAAGAATCTTCATTTTGCTCTTAAGTCCACTTAGAATTACAATCACAACTGTTATGTCTACAGAAACGCAACACGGATACGCTTTTTATTAAATAAGCATAATCAAATCGGGAAAAATAATTATTTTGCTCCGAATGTTTAATTGTCGCCGATTCTATCCTTTTGATAGAACCACACGCTTCGTACTACGGAATGAATACTTCTGAATTTTTTATTAACACATAAGAACAATATGAACGGGTCACATGTGACTGAACTACGACGTAAACAAAAATACCACAAGACAAGAGAAAAAAAGTGGCCTCCTCTCTCTCTATGAGTCATCAAACGTGTATTTAACAGCGTTTTGCTTGAATATATGAACAAAGTAGATTTGCGGATCGGTCAAATGATAAAAATCAAGAAAAATCGAAGACAGTAATTGGCTCTGATTCGCTCGTATCTGTTTCCATGAGGATATACATACGAAGACTCCTGGTACGGTTGCTGTGCCTATGACTCATCGGCAGTGCGACCGCGGGATACCGGCGCGGTTTTACTGTGCTAGTACCGTAGAAAATCATTCCGGTTTCGGTAATAAAGAGACCGCTAGATTCTTGTGCAAATGATGCGCATTAAATTCGAATACTTTCGACTTTCATTTGTCACGTTGATCCAATAAAAATAAAAAAGAAAACCTGCGTCGCACGATACCAATAATCACAGTACAGCACTGGTATGCGAGATAAAAAAATTGCTTTTCTCCGTACACGTTATCGATATCAATTTCACGGGAAAATTCTCGCAAAAATCTACGGAAAAATCAATTTCCGAAATGTTGATGTAAGATGATGAAATCACGCTAAACGAGTAAGAGAGAGAAAGGAGAAGCAGGACGGAGAACATACAAGATCAAGAATCTCTGCAGATCGATTTGAATATCGCATATCTCCGGTGTTGAATTTGTATAAAATTTATAATACTTAACTATAACGTACTAATTAAATGTATTTTATATCCCGCTGGCCCTTTTAGCGGGTACATATCGCTCTAAACTCTAAATGTTCCGTTTGTTCACCTCTTTAACGAGGTCATGAACGTGTAAGTACGCATATGCGTTCATATTCACGAGATACTCTAGTTAATTTATTTCAGTAAAATTCTTTACAGTTATCGTATCAAATTATTTGATCTTATTGAGAAAAGAAGTAGAGACGAACACGATGTTAGGAATCAAATTCGACATGCGACGTAAATAGAAGTTTCAAGAGTTGCTGTACACTCACCATTGGAAGAAATGATGCGACTGTAGAGGGCCTCAAAGTATGTTTCACAATTGTAATCGCATATGCGTAATAAATGTCTGTATAAGTCTGACAGGTTCATTCGAACACACTTTCTTCATACGTCAACCCTTTCAGTTTCGTACTCGGTCTTCTCTAGACGCTAGTTCATTCCGCACTGAGAAAGCATGTTTGAACCTGAACCGGCTGAACCTGTCGCGGTCGCGTCGCCGACACAGGTGGTGGGAGAGGGGGCGGCGGAGTGGGGGAGTCTCGGCAGTGGAGTAGCCCTGATAATGTCAGCCTCCGACTCCGACCGAACCTTCCAGAGGAAATCCAAAGCTGCTCATAGGGTCAGGTTCCTTACGCGCTTCGCGCCACTCATTGAATTGATGAATCTTCCACCTGTCTGTGTCCTTCCACCTACCTATCTTTGTCCTCTCCATAACAACAAAATAATATATAATGAACAGTGTTTTAGTTAGAGGCCGAAAATCGTGAAAAATTGCAAGTTTTACCATCTTTAAACGTTTTTAGCTTATTATGCAACGACGACCGATTTCAATGAAATTTTCAAAATATGTTAAATTACTAAATTTTCCATGTAAGCCCACATACAAAAGTTGAAAAATACAACTTTTAGTATTTTCTCTGCAATTCCGACAACTTGCAGTTTTTTTCGAAAATTTTAGTTACGTTGTGTAACAAACCAATTGTTCTAACTTCTCAAAAAAGTTCAAATTGTATGGCCCAATATTTAAAAAGTTATCGTCTTTTTAAGAGTGTCTACATATTAGTGGGAGTGACTGTATAAACTGTATAATAATGTGAATAATATGTCAATAGCACATTTGTTAACTGAATATAGTTACGAAAAGTTTAATATATCCTATACTTTACAGTGATTTTGTTTACGTTTCTAGATAAGTAAGCCGTATGCCGTTATCGACATTGTTTGATAAATACTATAATTATGATAGCCGGCGCGGCGACCGCACGTGTGACGTATCAACACAACTCTACACTCTACACAATTAAAATTGCGAAACTCAACAAAGGGTACATCTTACCACCCACATATCGATATTATGTCACTGTATATAGTTATGGTCTGCTTGCTATCTTATACCCTTTCTACCTCTTGCCGCCTTTGTATTCTCATTATCGTATCACTTAACACGCGTGACGGCCGTTGATAGGGTTATTGGTGACGGTGCTCAAATTTTTTACTGCCATTATGGAGGTCACCAATGATGGATAATATATGTGAAATAAATAAAAGAAACATTATATTCCTGCAATGCCCGCTATTATTATATCGATATTATCATCATATGTTTCCTGAAATTGAACTTTATATTGAATGAGGGGTAATTAATTGAGTTGGGGGGTAAATAAAAATATTGTAGTTTTGGTATTTACAATCAGCACATTCAGGGATGAAAAAGTTGGAAACGAGATTTAATGAAGTAAAAAACATAATGTGTATTTCTTGATTTAGCATATATGTACACACACACTGATGAAATGTGAACAACCTTATTTCTATTAATTTACCAATAATAAACCATAACACAATACTTATAGTATTAAACACAAAATTATTTTCCTAGAATATTATAATAAATCGTTTTTTAAATTAGCCTAGTAAGAGCTAATGTTCGAAACTTTTTCTTTTACTTTATGATAATACCCTCGGAATAACAAAATTTCAAATTCGTACCACGCATTATTTTCGTAGTCTTTGTATTTCTTTTATGTTAAACAGTTTTACTAATAGAAGATTAATTAGTTTAAGCTTTAGAATAGTTTCGCAAACTTCACTCTTTTGCTTTCCGTCAGATTTGTAGTAACATATTATAAATTATTCTTGATTGTTCTTTAATGCAAGTACTTCTTCATAGAATACCAATAATGATTATTAACTGCATTACCACAGAATGCTTAGCATTAGCACATGTAACTTCTTCTCAACTTGCGAGATCTTCTTTTTCAACGAAGGGAAATCGGTTCATGTACATTGTACAAAAGGCTACCCATATCGCTTAATGTTTCTTCTTTAATGTATCCAAATATATGTATTTTCTTTCCATTTTATTCTTCTTTCCAGGTACTACTTCCTTCTTTGCATTACAATTGCATTAGCTCACACAATGTTTCCAATCAACATACATTCAATTCACATTACTTCCATGCTGTTGTGCGTGCTTTCTGTAAAGCCCAGCGTGGACGTTGGCGCATCCTGCGATGTTTCTTCTAAAGATTGCGCGTCCATTCCCTCTGGTACACTGTTTGTTGTCGAACTTGTACCGTCGTCCCAATTTATCTTGAATCTAGTAACACGTGGTTTATCTCCTAAGATGTTTCGTTGAACTTTGTCAAACTGTGGTTGCGCCGGTGGGTTTTCTCTAAGTTCTGCATCTGTATATTCATTGTTTATGAAATAGCCAACGCGCACAAATTCGTGTCCTCTGTATGAACAAGTTAACAATACAACTGTAACCCCCAAAGCATCGTTGACTGGTATTCTACTGACGTCTGGAGGATCAGCCTGAAAGTAAATTGTTAATTCTTAATTTTCACTATCAACTATAGGCAGTATATCCTTCAAGTTAACAAATTTGATGTTTAATTTAATTGCTTTTCATGTTGTTAATTTACCTGAAATACAAACATATGTCTTCCTTCAGGGATTGGACCAACGTATATTGTGTCTAAAACCTGATCGAATTCCTCGGATTCGGCGCTGCCGACATAGATCATTTTCCATTCTAAATCTGCAATTGTCAGAAACCATATAACATTATTTATTTCAATGATATAAATAAATTAGAAAAATTTCTTTCACGAAGAAAAACATATTTAACTAAACATTATTAATACCCTTCTGAAAGTTTACACTAAAAAAAATAATACATTTTTATGTGTCCTTGGAGAACATATCACTGGACCCTATAAACTAACCTAGTATAGTGTTCAAAGCATTAAGAAACGCTATTAATTCAAGTATCACAGAAGTAAGCGTATATTTATACTTATAAATGAGAATAAAGATTATAGATAGTACCTTCTTTCAATTCCTCGATACATTCAAACGTGACTTCAAATTGGAACGGGTTTAAAAACGGCGAAGGATTGTCGAGAACAGCTACGTTCGCTAGCTGAACTTTGGCCATCGTTGTTGTTGTTTAACTAAAATATCCACTAAACAATCCGTATTTAACGATGACCGATTGGAAGAAACAGTTCTCAAGTTCTACCGCAATAAACCTTATATCTGAATCAATCTGATACGAAGCGAACACTCTCGAATCAAAGGATAAGCATTCTAACGCTTGGCACAAGTCACTTTGGCGGGAACAGAACCGAAAGACATTTCCGGTATCTTGGCCGTTGCTTTTCTGCAAACACAACAAATCGAGAATCGCTCTAGTGAACTTGGCGCGGATTTTAAGTAATGCTTGGAAAATTCTAAGTAGACGTAGTTTCATTAACGTATTAATAATCCTTTCGGATGAAAGTTACGTTTATAATCTTAACAATTCATTAGGTACGTTTACTTGTTTAATTGAGAACTCCGGTAGAAGTCAATCCAAATTTTCAAGATAAATTTGAAATGACAAATTGTGAGCTTTTCAAAAGTAAAAAAGTATGCTAAAACGAAGCGGTCTTTCAATTAAAATAACGTTTCTCAGTAAACAAATCTCGTATAAATTTAAATAAAGTTGCTTGACCTAACCTTCTTTACAATGAAGGAGATTGCAAAGTTGCAAATTTTCGCGTCAATGAAACTTGTTCAATTGCGAAAGTACTTATTCTATTAGTACAAATTTTAAGTTTAAATTTGTGTACTTATATTTCGGTATTTTCAAAAATGGACTAAAAAATATTTATATACCTGCAGAATGCTGTCAAGGTCGTGACCAATTGTCGGTACTGAATGTTCTTACCGCAATTGAAGTATATGAGCAGATACTATCTCGTCGGTGATATGAGTAAACCAATCACCATTTGAAGTTTCCTGCTACCACAGACAAAGTATAAATGTAGAATGTAGACCTATCATCTTATGGAACTTCATGTCTCATGTTCTGAGATACCGATCATATATATTTGTACTTTCTTGGAAAGTAGCAGGAACGCGATTTAGACGAGTTTATGCCATCAATCTTCGTGCCACAAGTCTATTTCTGTTTTGAATCGTTGTTTCGCGTGCTGGACTGCTTCATTTGCATGTAAATAGGCGAAATGAAAATAGTAAGTGGGACAGAAAAATACATTGGATGATAGATCTAACAAACCTTTATACCTCGTCTATGCGGTCACATACGAGTGCATACGAGGTACATATCAAGTTAATTTTTGAAAAGACCGCCCTGCCTTTAGTGCGAATGAGTCATCTGGTGTCATGTTACGACACTAAGACGTAACTGTCAGCTGTCAGCCTAAGACAGCCTAAGACGGTCATGAAGACGGTCGCTTGAACCACTTATTCTTCTCACACCATAGTCTGCGTTATGTGATTTAAATTAACATACCAACATACGACATAGGTTGTATACGCATATGTATACATATGACATATGTTTATATACGGTTGTGTGTGGTTGTGTGGCACCTAACTTCCTACGCTCGCCACAAGATGGACAGATAGTTAAAGACCTTTTCCCGCTAGTACCCGATTCGCCAACGATTCGTATATATACCGTCTTCAACCACCTTTCAATCGGAACTTTGTCAGCCGGGTGATGGCCGTGCGTTTCGTTCCTCAAGAATTGCCGTTTTAGTTACGATGGGAATTTTAAGTGCACTAAGTCCTGGGATTTGGTCTTCTCCTAAAGGCATGCAGCCCCGTGGCGAGGCAGGTGAAACGCAGTAATAGCTGACATTGCTGCATTTTTTTTCTATTTTTTTCATTCTTTTTATCCTGGGGTTTTTGATTAAAAGTTTCCTAGAGCAGTGTTGCTCTCCACACTTCTGAGCGTATAGTGATTTTATCTTGAAGGTTAGATTTAGCTTCAGCTATCTTGATTGATTTTCAAATAACTTGTTGCGGCTATTAAGCTATATTATTAGCTTCATCTTGAGGGTGATAATTATTGCTGTAATTTTGGTTAGTGGTTCGTTTAGAATCTAAATCACTTTGAATTCTAAATTCACGAGTTATCGATAGCGTTGTATTGTTATGGTAAAACAGTAAACAGTATAGTTCATCATTCTACCGACAGGTGGCAAGCCCATGAGTGTTTTCGACGACACCCGTGCGAAAAATACCCTGCTACGTAAATCCCGAATGACCCCGTAATTCGCCGATGCGAGATGTAAGTGACTTCTGTCAAATATCGTGTACAAACAAAAACTGGCGTGTTAGACGCGCACAGGTACCGAGTCACGACCTTTGTGTTCCGTACACACTTGTCACGGAGCATTCGGGCTTTGACATACAGTCTCTCGTGCGTCCTTTCCCTTAGACATTGCGAATCCTTGTTAGTCGAGGGTGAGTTCGGCCATATTGTTGAGTTCGACGACCGGAGGAGATATATATTCGTAATTCGTATCGTAACGTTCGTGTTTCTGGTCCGGCCACTCGTCAGCGAATGATGCAGTACTGAACGATATGCGGTTTGCTGGGAAGAGGTAAGTTTCCCATTATCTCTTTCGCGTCAACTTAAATCGTCGTCGCTGCGTTCTCGCTCGTTTGTTCGCCCGTCCGTCTGTCCTCATTCGCGTTCCATAATAAACATGAATTTAGGTCGATACGCTGACTGTGTCATGTTGCTCAAATAAAGCATACAATTACATAGTTTAAACGGTCGATAGAATTTCGATTAGAAGCGTGCAACGCGCGGCCGAGAAATTCGCCGATCGTATCACGATCGGATAGCTCCGGTCCGTTCATAGGCATTAAACTCGGTTCACGAACCCATTCGAATGCCGGGCGGCAGAATCAAACGGATTGCGCCAGAAACTTGTTTGCGCGGGGCACACGGTTTTTCGAGACACGTTTTTGTTCCGATCATTTATTTTCGCACACCTTAATCGCGTTGTAACGGATACAGGGGATATATTTTCACCGTGAAATGCTAAGAATTTAAATGTTGACTCTCGACGAGCCACAACGGACTCCGTTCTCATAGCACCCGACCTCAAAGTTTATTTCGACTTCCAATAGCTGTTTCTCTCAGTCTCTCGCACTATATATAATGGTGATACTGCAAATTTTATTTATGGTTAAGAAAGAAATATTATTTTCAATTTCCAAAAATTATAAAGCGATAACGCATATTTATTTTTAACACTAAACCCATCACCACCGGTCGAACGACCGGTTACAGATTCTTTTATTTCACAATTATTGAAACTATAATAGTATTATACATGCACCGCGCTAAGTTCAAATAAATTCAATCTGGTTATTTTTAAAGCTCGGTAGGTTCAGTGTAGGGGCCGCTTTACAATCTTCTTTGAAATAATATCCTCGAAACAAATGATCAGATTGAAGTTTCCAGATCAGGTGAAAAATTGATTAACCCCCATCCGTCCCTCATTTCACGAATTGAAATAACAAGGTAAACAGTCATTTTCCGATGTTTTTTAAATCTAAATTGATTAGTTAACATTTACATCTTAGGTTTCTCGGTTATGTGTTCCGCATAAAAAAATAAAAGTCACGGGCAAAACCTACAAATAACGGAACAGTATAACTTATTTCGGGAAAACTGTCAAATTGTGACACAAGGAACGGACGAAGGTTAATAAATTCTCAGCTGTGGTTTACAAATTTTGAGAAGCTCTGAAGTAATCGATAGGCAATGTGTTGATACCGAGATATTTTGATACCCGCGTTTGGTCTATCAATGTCGCCGGAGTCGGGCAGATTTTATACATAGAACGCAAAGGACTCGTTGTTCTCGGCAAACGTTCACGCGGTAGCCGTGTATTTAAATGTTTCGTGCGTACACTTTTTTCACGTTATGGAGCGCCTAGCCAAAGGCAGGTGGTAAAACACGTGGCATGCGTAGAGAGAACATACACCGGTCCCCGTGTTTTTCTTTCCTTGTCTTTTTTCGTCTTTCGGTCACCGGCATATACCATTCTCTTTTCAGCTTCCGCGCTTTCCTCTCGCTCGCGCATATGTTATACCTTCTGCGTTCATATTACACGACACACGGTCAGAAAGAAAGCGAAGTGCATCCGAGGTTCTCACCCTAGATCACGATTTACATCGGAAGCACAAAGAATAGACACGATCTTTCGCGTGCGGCGCTATTCACCCGTGTCGTTACAGTTCCCGAAATAACTATAAACATTATCGAAAGTTTATTAACCCAGCGACGCCGCGTTGCATTTCTCGACTGCCAAATGACACCTCGAGGTCTTTCGAAGACGACGTAATTATTTACGTTTAAAGTATACAAGGAAGATACAGTAGAACTGCGATTATCCGTGCCAATTCGTGGAACATGATTGTTTGGATAATACAACAATTACATAGTTTCGGTGCTGAACTTAATCCTTATTGAAGTGTGCAGTAAATCGTGTAGCGTATGGGTTGGTTTAACGCAAACTAATTCTTTGTGGAAAGTATTCAGACGATAAATAATTCGAACATCGAGGTTCTACTGTATTCACTGAAACACCTCCGGGTGTACAGTTTGGGCCAGAAAAATTATTTTGTGATAAAGTACTTAACGATACTAAATAAATATTGAAGAAAAGCTTCTAGAAAGATACATCGGAAAATATTTGTTTGTCGCAACCGATGCGATTGGTCGTTATTATATTGTGCATGGCCACGGAGGTTGGTCGCTATCTGCGTCGCCAAAGTTTTTTGCGTCGATATCGTCTTTCTTATCCGTGGATCCGGTAACCCAGAAAGGTATAAGGTAACCGCTGGCGAACTCTTCTCGAAGGGTCAGCTTTCTCTTTCCGAAAGAAAATATTCGAGAGAAACAATCGAGCATGCTGTGCAGGCGCCACCCTCCGCGCAAGAAAACCGTAACAGAATACAGGTCGCCTTGAGCTAATGCATCTCGAGTCCATGGGGGTACTACACCACCATCATTTTCCGGAAGACGGCACTTCTACCATTTTTTCTTCTTTTTTGGTATAAACACTGGAAACACTGTATCGTATTTCTGAGCTAATATACGTATATTAATTGTTAGGGTTGATTGATTTGTTGTTGGTGAAATGCGTTTCCGAGTGAATTGCGAGTTGAAGCAATTCAGACCGTGAATTCCTGTGGGATTCTTGAACAGCGACGTTTGTCCCGCCGGGAAAAAAACCATATCAGTACCATAATGTTTAACAGGCGCCGCGTATCTGGCCTGGAAAGCCGTGATTAACCACAGCCGCGTTCTCGCAAACTGGATCCGCTCTGCCTACCCAACATCAGCTCCGGCCTACCATTTCCCTATATTTGCTTTGCGGTAAAAGCAAAGCAGCCCGGAACAGCCATAAAGCCTACCGATAAATTCCTTCGTTAACAAGTTGTTCCCGGAAAGTCAGCCTCGAAAAAAAAACTTCACGCTTCCCAAAAACGTTCACAATTATTAACACTTTTGGCCGGAGGTCTAAATGTCTGAACCACCATAGATACAGCCTTAGATTTCGGTTTATGACGCAGATGTTCTTATACGTTGGGCGATCACGTTATTTACAATTAATTAATAAATGAATGTCTAGCTACACTGAATCAGTTTGAAAATTACAAATAATAGCTGTATGAAAATAAGAATAGCTGCATAAAAGAGACTAGGGTAATAATTCACCCATGTTTGCTCTCCACGTGAAGTCAACAAATAATGTTCCATTTGTAACGTCACATTTTAAATAAATACATCTCACAACATAGACATAAAGGGATCAATGATTTTACAGTATGTGAAAATAGTAAATGGGTGAATTCTTACCCCGAGGATCGTATAAGGGTTAAGAATGTTGTAGGCAATATATTGTCAACATTCTGTGAACGTTGATGTTCGCGTTTTTCATAGAATTGCGTTCGCGAAGAAAGGTGGTTAGCATTCGCAAGGGGCAGGCGGCTAATCAGAAATCGAAAGCTACGGAACGGAATAATGGATTGACCGTTCATTAACATTTTTTTCCCTTATTGTGATCTAAACCCGACCCCTGATATTGAGAGACCAGATGGTACGAGTCCACCCCTGCTCCATTTCGAGTTTCCAAGCGTTCAAGAATCTACACGACCCTCGCTAATCCCCCCACTCCATCATGCATATCGCCCATATTGCGTCCCATTGACAACTTGCATAGAGCACTCGAAAAGCACGCCTGCATGCTCGCTAGACGCGTACCTGATTATTCTAATTTGCTATTCAGGGCAAATCCGAAATGAATAAATTTCGACCGTCTCAGGCTTGCCGTGTCGTGGACTCATTTGACTCTTCGCGAGGGATCTGGGTTTTTTTTGGGTTTCGACCGATGCGTTGAACGCTTTCGAAGTTAACAGCTAGCTTCTTGCGCTTGGCGAATGTAAAAAGTTAAATAAACATTTCGTAACGCGATAAGATACAAGCATTTTAACAAGTTCGCATCGAGTGTCCGAATGCTTATGATCGGCCGGTGTGTGTACAGACTAAACACCGTGTGTGTTAAGCTCCGATACCCGAGATTGGACCGCATGGTGGCCCGTAATACGCCGGACGCGCGGACCTTCGATGATTCGGCTCCGTTGCGAGTTGATCTCCGTTCATCCTGGCTTCCAGAGCATGTCACGCTTCTACTTATCAATATTAACTCGGCTGTTGGGTAGATAGAGTGACGTCAACCCACGGACCCGGTGTCCCGCATGGCAACTGGCAAGGCGCGGTGTGCCAGCCAGGACGCAAGGACACACAAACGCCACGCCGAGCATAGCGCACGCGGCGTGCACGATCGTGGCGTGGCGTGGCGTTCCGTGGCGTGGCGCGTTCGACAACGCACAGCATTCGTTTCCCTTCCTCTTACACGCAGCCCTCGTGCCGCGTTTCTTGCTCAAACTCTCTCTCTCTTTCTCTAACTCTGCTTCTTCATCTTCTCTCTCTCTCTCTCCTCCCCCTACCTCCCTCCTCGGCTATCCCTCCTCCCCCCGTTACCCGTCGTGCCGTGCCCTTTCTTCTCCTTACACCTTTTGTAAACTCTTCCTCTTTTTTCGAACGCGTTTTCTTTCAATCTCATTTCCGCTCGTTCGCTCGTTCGCTGTTTTCTTCCCTCTTTCTTCCTCCTGTTCGCGTCTCCTCGTCCTCGTCGCCGGCTAATTCCTCCATTTTCACTCCGGTAGCCTGTCAACCTGCAATTTTTAATGTATTTGTCGCCTGACTACTTACCCGTGCTTTTGGGGAAGCTTCCGAGATGAGTAATTATGGTGGAAGGAATAGGGGTTGGAAGTTGTAGTAGTCTACCTGATATAATTGAAACGACTGCCATTCGCTAGGACAATTTCATGCGAGCTAGGAAAGTAGCAGCGTAGGCAGCTGCCATATCAGATCGACATAAGTAAAAATAAGGAAATTTTACAGGAGAACCATTTGAAAATTACCCAAAATTGATCATTTTTTTCATAGTATGTCATCAACTTTGAAATGCAAAATAATCTGTTGTTATTTAGATACTGGGTTAATTGTCGTGTACATTAGTTATAAATTATTTTAGAAATATATTTTGAGCTGTTTCACTTTTCTTATGAACGAACGATATCTTCAATTATCAATTTTTATTTCATTAAACCTTCGGGGACGTTGGCCGTACTCTGCACCGACTTGGACAAGTATTTCAAAAGTGATTGCTAGACTGCAAATCTTTATGCAATATTAAAATTGTGTGTACCAATTGTAAGACATAGGACCCAGAAAGGGATTTGTTGGATGTCAACAGTGTTAGATGAATTGACAAGACGATATCTACGGCCTGATTAGCTCCCTCGTTGCTGGAAGTACCCAGCAACACGTTGAGGACTCCAAATGAATTCCATATTATCTCCTGTCCTCGTGGTAACTTTCACGAATACGAGGAACGATGTAGCCGTTACAAGGAAAGTCCTTAGCGCGAATATAATTAATAGAGGGTTGAAAGCCTCTTCTATCACTGTGCACCTAGCCGAGCGTTTCTCAGGAATCCATTATCCGCTTCACCTTGGACCCTGACATCTCTTCCTATGTTTTCTTCCATCGATATTTTCATTCCTCTTCTCCGACCGTGTTCCGTCCCTTTTCCTCGGTTACTGTTCCTACACACGCGCAACATGGTTCGTTGTTCGTGTGCGTCTCTTCTCCTCTTTCCCTCGATCTCTCGGCGGCGGATCCTCAGTAGCCTCGGCCGAGGGTACTCGCGGCTGAACCGCACGCATCATCGCCGGGTGAAAGAGAGGCGGGCAGGGCAGGGGTTCGCTTCGTCTCGTTCCGTTTCTATGAACGCGGCAGCTGTCTTCTATTTGTCTTCTCTCACACTGGCAGACAGTGTCGTTGCGAATCGCCCGGCTCTCTCCCGGTGTCCGCCGCGTCGGCTCGCGACAGGATGCTCTTCAATCTCGCCGTTGCTCGTCGGATTGATAAAAATGTCTGCCAGTGACCGATTCGCAGATGTCATCGTTAGCTCGCGTTACCGTGCTATATTTGGAGTACAGGCCCGACCGATCCGCTCCTCACAGCAACGCTCTTTACTCCTCGCACGCCCTCACAAAAAACCGATTCATGCAAACCCTGAACTTGCTCGGAAACGATTTCACGAATATCCAAAATAGATTACAGAAGTATAGTAAAGTTGGGACCGAAATGCTACTAACATCGTGTACATACACTATTGCCTCGCCTCTTGCCGCTAGCGTCGAACGTAATTTTTTAATAACAATTTTACTAATTTGTTCGTGATATTTTCCTTGTTGAAACGGAATTGAATAGGGCACAATTTGGAGCATATTTACTTGTTTAATTCACGATACAGTGGAGCCTCGATTATCGTTACATTAAATCGAAAAGAGTTCCAGAAAAGTTATAAAAATTTCAGTGCCACCAGTAATGAAATCAACGACGCAGTTCTTATTTTGTGTGTTGCGAAGAAGCGAATGTATCGATTTTTATCGTTGCTCTTGTGCGTGAAGAAGGGGATGCGAAAGCTTCTCCTCGCGCTTTTATAGCAAACAATATTTTCGGCGATACGGGGAGTCAAACGTTAGTTTGGAGGACAGGGTCAAGAAAGGGTTAAGTATCAGGGCTTGACCTGCAAGGCATTGTTGCACCTAGCTGTACGGCAGAGGCGATTCTCGACAACAATTGAACACGGTTGCAGACATCGTGGCGCAACGATCGAGACGCGTACTGACCCCTTTTGCGGGACAGCAGATTCGGCTGAGCTAGTGCTACCCCTGGCTATTGTCGTATTACTCACTTTGTTTACTCCCGTCGGGAAGTCGCCGTGTACGCCGTTTCTTGACGAAACGCGGCAGACGGGATTCATCTGCGAGTATTGAGATTCCGCTGTACAAACAGGGAGAGGGTACGATCGCTTTTCAACGAAACTCGATGCGAACTGTAGGGGATGAGCGAACGAATCTTAGAATATTAGCCGTTAACTCGCAACCATCCGCGAGTGAACGAAATCTTGATACGTACGTACTCCGATCGAAGTTTCCCGGAACCTAGGTCGCGCGTGATTTTTTCGATTTTTTCATTTTCGTTCTCCGAAAAGCAAGATTACAGAGTCACACGCGCCGTTCGAGACCCAATTCACCCCATTGGGGGCTTTCGATTCCGTCAATATTTATGGAGATACGCGAGCGGCTCGTATTACGCCGACCACCATGACTCAGATGGAGTACATAATCCTTTCGTAAATATTTCCCCGGCTGGCAGTCGGTCGCATCGTGCCAGCCGCCCTATTAACGCGGACACGTGTTTCTTAATTTGATAATTAACGTTCGGATGTGCGCGCTCGGTACGCGTAACCCGACCCCTGGCGAAGTTACGGGATAGTTAATTACTCGGTTGTTAGTGCGTTCGTTGCGACACGCCGCAAAACCGCCGATACAGAGCCTGTTCGCCGTAGCCTAGCGGCTAGGCCCTAGCCTATCCTATCCTGTAATTTCCTCTACCGTCGCGTCGCGTCGCACTGGCTCCTCGTTCTACAATGTGACGCCCACAAAACTGTTATTGCGGCTTCTTATCGCAGACCGTTATTAAATGCGGGATCGTTAGTGGCGAGCGAGATTTTATTCGATGCCACAAGAAGAGTCGTTTGTGGAGCTTGTTCTATCGAACAATTGCTTGAATGGGAAACACGAATGAAACTTCATTGAGTTCGGAGATCGGAGGGACTCACAGAACGAGTTAAAATGAAAATTAGACTGCGGGTCTTATATACTTACGACAAAAATTAGTAAGCGACATTCAAAACAGTGAGAATATCAGACGATTTTAAGGGCACGGTTATATCATTTGTAACTCATTGAAATTATTAAGGCAAGAATTTTGATTGAATACGAACTCTCTATAAGTACTTCGAAAAATATAAATAGTTCTCCTAAGTATACTCGAACCTATGCCAGATAGTTTCGAACCTTTTACAAGTACTTTGGTAAATGGAAGTAATACTTGCAAGTATACTCGAATCTTGGTCGAACAGATTCGAAACTTTTATGAACATCGTATCAGAAATTCTCTGATTTTTCTAATAATTATTTTTTTACTTGTAAAATCAATTATGCTGTCCTTTAATGCAAAAGCAGGAAATATCAGGGATAGGAAAAAGAAATAGGCTACCACCAAGTATTGTAAATGAAATACTATCCTTAAACAGTTACGAATTTAATAAATAAAATGCTTAAAACCCACTATGTATGCAGTTCTGATTTCCAAGATATTACTAGTGAAAGATTTGATTCCTTTCAACATTGAAGCACTTATAAGTATCTTTTCGAAACTTGTAAGTACTCGTTCCAAGGTTGGATATCAGTTTGTATAAAATGAATACTTTTCAGATATAATCATTGAAGCATTATTGCTTTTAAGTTGTAATCGAAACCCACGAAATGAAACTTGGCTATTGAAATTGACTCGGATTCGTGAGTATATGTATATTGAACTTGATCCCATTCCTACTTGTAACGAGTAACATTTAAAACTAGAGGTTTCTCGTGTATGTTAATGTTGGGCTGGATCGAATGTTCGTAGCGTTTTTCAAGATAAAATTGCTGTGCCATTATAGAAAATATTGTTTACATTATTAAACATGTTGGTATCTCGTTAATTTAAATATTTAAATATTTAAACATTTAAATATTGTATGATATATTATATCAACTTCATATCCATAAAATGAAAAAAAATTATATAGAATGGAATTATTCTATGTCCGAAGAAATTAATTTTGGAGTTAAAATAGCTCCGACTGCAGAAGGTTAATTTTATCTTTGATTTTTTGAAAACGGTACGACCTTTCGTTTCAATCTAATACGTAAAACAATATTTCATTTCTATGTTGGTTTTATTACGATTATAGTCCGATTGTGTGTGTGATCATGGGGGTCAGAGTACCATGGTGAGGTTTTTCCTCTGTATATCGATGGGTGGCAGAGTTCGAGAACCTCCCGAAAATCCGGTACAGGAAGCGCGCAATTTATGCCGGTTTTTGGCCAGTTACCGAGCCACGAGTCCGCGAGTACCGCAATACGGCCGTGGAACTCGTGGTTCCCGAAGCGCGGCGCGTTAATACGAGCGAAATTACGGGGTGCCGCGTGTTCCTTGTGCGAATACCAATAGCGCCATCGTCACCACCGGTTCTCAACCGGTTCGTGATAGCTGCGAATGGTCGAACCTCGAGCATCGTGTCCGTCGAAGGATCGAATGAGAACCCGGAAGGCGGACTCTCCGCGCACATCAAAGGGAAAAACCTGTCTGCATCGTGAAACGACCTGCATCCATTCTCAGAGGTATCGTTGTGCCTTCTGCCAACGTATATGGTAGAAGGCATCCCTTTTGTGCCGGATCTGCCGTCTTCTGCCTCCCGGCGAGCCCTGCGGCTGCTGGAACCGATCCTCTCGTGAAAATTCGAGTAAACTGTATAATGATCGGACTGCCGATCGTCGTTTTGCATTCCGCGAAATATAAAAACGTGTGTATATTTCTGCGAAAATTAGCATTCTTCTTTTATTTTTATCACGGGCAACATCACAGTTATCACAGTTAATAAATAAAATACTTGTTACGTTTCCATTACGATTCTAACAGTCTATGGGAACGAGTATTTGCATGAATGTCCACCGTCTTTATTCGTTGGAGAATAAATAATATCTTTATTTTATTTCACAAGGAGTCTTGTAGTCGTAAAAAAATGTCCCCTCACTCGGATAGTTAACAAATAATTCATAAAAATTGGCACGTGGGAGTTGAAATATTTCTAGATCAATTCACAGAAGTAGATGTTCCATCTTTTGCTCTATCTTCAGAACTTTCAGAATAATAAATTTCACGAATAGCAATGGATAAAGTGTGAGGCGGGGGGTGTAATTCGAAGAGAGATTGAACAAAAGCGAAGTATGCTTCCTGTCAGTTGCCCCTGAAGTACGACGAAGATTATACATACAATTATGAGGACAAGGTATGATTACGGGATAAGAGCGCCGTAAATTATTTATACTTACCACGTCCATCCGAATGTCCTGCCGGTTTTCGGCGGAGCGCAATAAGGCCGAAAAGGCTGCCGGGACGTCGAATAACTCCGCCGTAAGAGTTCGCAATTACGCTAACAGCGATTGGTGCACGTCTCGAGAAAAGGGACGAAAGGGAGAAGGTGTCTTTACGCGAGCGAGGATTCCCTGTACAGAGGAGGATTCTGCTCCTCTCGCATCTCGGATTCTTATTGTGATGCGAAGTCAAAGGAATATTACACCATCTGCTCGATACGATACCGGCAAAGGAGCCGTGTAATCTGTTCGACAATATCGTCGATTCACCGGGGGACCAAGAACAAAAAATAATAGGGCGAGAGGGAGAGAAAAAAAGAAAGGAAGACAGAAGAGAAAGGTTTTTGGCATAATTTTTCGCGCTTCCCAAGCGCTACGCGCATGAATGGCGGACCTTTCTTTCTCCTTTTTTCTTGTTGTTGTTGTTCCTCGCCTTCTATTTCCTCTCATTCGGACCGAGGCCTCTTCTGGACCAGCTCAAAGAATTTCGTGACCTGTTCCACGGGCATTGCATTCATTTCCATATTCTATGTATTTAGTGTTTACGTCTACTTCGTATCCGGTCGGCCTGAATGGCCCACAATGCCCGACGAACTGGTAAATGAACTAGACGTTGATATTACTTGCCGTTTACTATTTTGTGCCGCGCGAAACGCGCAGCGCCGCACAATTATCCCGTGAGAACACCGCGTTGACAGTGCCGATCTCTCTCTCTCTCTCTTTCTTTCCCGAGGCGAAATAGTGCTCGTATTTTCAACCTTACGTTAACCCTGCTTCGCGGTTCCAGTCTACAGTGTCGCGACTGCATCGTATTTCTTGACCTATCCAAATACTAATTTTATTAGAGATGGTTTCAATTTTTCAGAGAACTGCGAGAACTTCAGTGTTGCAATTTTTTCAATAATAAGATGTTTCGTATAAGCTAATTTTTAATTTCAAATTATCAGAACCAGCAAGACATTTTCTTCGACCCGAATCGAGGGGAAAAAGTTCCTCCTCTCTGCCAGCACCGGATTAGTCACGTGACATTGCGACACACGCACGACGGAAGTGGGGAATAGCGTCGTGGAAGGGGAAGGCAGAGTGGGGACGCAGGTCTTAATCTCCGAAGAACCGCTAGAACTATTTGTAATTAATAATTTCTAATTGGCAACATGAATTTTGCTATTTGCGATTCTGGCCTGCTGTGCGTCGATAGTCCGATGGTCCTCGGTAGCTGCGGTCGAATCTCGTGTCTTCCCATTAGGATTTAAATCCGTGGTGGAAGTGGATCAATGTCGACTCGGCGACGCCCGCTTTTGTCGGACGTTCGCGTTTTCGAGCTCGTCGATCGGTTCTCAGAACGAAAGCATCGTCGAAAACCGCGAGGCCTCGCCACGGCTTGCCTCTCGCCGAGGCAGTTCAGTTCTGCTGCCGACCCTATCCTCTCGTTTCTTCGTCTTTCGCGCGTCTTTCTTTCTCTTCCGTGTCCCCCCGACCTCTTCTCGCGTCGTCCTCGCCTTCTCCTCAGCATCTCTTTTTCCTCTCCACTTATTTTTCTTGCTCAACCTTCCACGACCACACGTAAAGGCCAATTCACACCGTAGCGACTCCGTCCTCGCGGTACCGATTCAAAGAACCTGTACAATCGCCCATGAATTCCGTGTCCCATGATTCCTTCGGTGTAAGACGGTCCTCGATCTGCCCGCTCGTCTCCGCTCGTCGCAGCTCGGCCACGCTTGTCTCCGCTCGTTTCCTTCTTCGTCTCATTAGCAGTAACGCGAGATAACCGCTTCCCGGGAACCACCGCGCTAACGAACGCTAGACGGTCCGGTCGTCTTGCAGCTCGGACGACTTGTGGGACCATCCACGCTCCGATGATTCGTGCCGTTTATACGGGCTAACTCATGGTCCCAATGGCAAGCTTTTCTTCGGGGTATGTTCACTCGTGATCATTCTTCCCGCTTATAAAGTGGTTGTTTACCGCCTCGATCGCGCGAACCTCTTCGGGGCGGGGTGAATGAGCTGCTTCAATAATCCTTTTATATTTCAGAGGGTTGAACAACTAATAAAGACTGTCGACTTCGTATTTTATTTTCACGATACATTATACTATTTACGCTGAATTTGTTCTCGAGTTAAGTGTAGTTTAGTATGAAACAATAATGTAGGTTTACACTATATTCTTGTGTTCCCTTGTTTAACCCTTAAATTATGTCGATCGCCAAAATGTCCTACGGTATTCAGTGATGCACTTTATAGATTCAACGGGTAAATGCCTTACATGTGGATTAATTTGACATCTCCGGATTTTTATGCAAACTTATCTGCAAGTTTTCTGTCTTGTTTTAATCATTTCAGCGAGTTGAACATAATCCAACACTGTTTTTTAGTTCTTTAAATGTCCTTACTATTTTACAAGTTTTTACAAGTTTGCTGTCTGCCAGCAAAAGTATTAGAGAACTGTTAAGAAGAATTTAAAAGGGATTTTGCTGTCCATCAGACGCAAAATCAAAATTCCGTATGACCAAGAAAATATAGAATCGTGACGAATGTAACATAATTATTTCGTGGCTGATACACTAGCTTCTTTGTCCCAGAGTGGAAATCGAGTAGATTCGAGTTCTGATCGTGGGTAAAGATACACTTTATCGAGTTCCCCGTGCAGTGAAGTGAAAAATATTCGGTGCCCACACCCTGCGTTGCATGAGACGAACACCCATGGTGTTGGCACCGCATTTTCTGAAGTTCGACTGTGGGCATCGTCACACGCTAGAAATTCCTATCCATATAGATATACATTTTAATAAAGAATTTTCTTCGACCATCGAACTGAGAATATCAACATAGGTTCACAATGTTAAATAATTGTAAGATACAGACAATAATATTCAGGCTGTAATACAACACGTGTAAGGAAATACTCTGTGTACATGAACGAGCGTGCAGAAAATAGGCTGAAACGCCGCTGTGGGTCACGAATGCACGCCGATCGAGAACTCCGTGACCTGTTTGCGATTGTACAGGGCGTTCCTCAATAATTGCGCCAATTAAGACGTTCGAGACAAAAACGAGAAGAGAAGTTCGCGTAAACACGTATGTACATACACGAGTGTGTGTTTTTCAGTACGAAACTGCTCTTGATCAGAAGCATCCCATGGAAACTGTGAGTTACAAGAATAATTAGAGGGTTAGCAGAAAGAAAATTACAGGAAAGAAAATCACAAGAAAAATTAGGGAGTTACAAGAAATAAAATTACAGGAAAAATTAAAGAGTTACAAGAAAGAAAATCACAAGAAAAATTAGAGGGTTAGCAGAAAGAAAATTACAGGAAAGAAAATCACAAGAAAAATTAGGGAGTTACAAGAAATAAAATTGCAGGAAAAATTAGAGAGTTACAAAAAAGAAAATTACAGGAAAGAAAATCACAAGAAAAATTAGGGAGTTACAAGAAATAAAATTACAGGAAAAATTAAAAAGTTACAAGAAAGAAAATCACAAGAAAAATTAGAGGGTTAGCAGAAAGAAAATTACAGGAAAGAAAATTACAAGAAAAATTAGAGGGTTACCAGAAAGAAAATCACAAGAAAGATCAGAGAGTTACAGAAAGTGACAAGGGAACTTTCAAGGGTGGGCTGTCACAGTTGTGTCACCTATGGACGAGCTGACAGTCACCGTGTCAAACAAAGGCTTGGTACGGATCTTCCTCGTTCCTCGAGTGGCGCTCGTCCTTCCAGCTTCCCACATATTAAGAAACAGCCTGTACAGTCGATGCTTGCTCCAGCTACAGACTCCACGGTGGGAAAGTATTCGCGAGCAACGATGCAGACGCACCCCGAGGCGTGCACCGAGCGAGTAGTATTCACCGGTATTAAACTACGTTCTCACAGGCAACGCGTCTGTCCTTTGTTTTGAAAACACTGGTCCGGTACCTCGTGCGTTTTAAAGTGGTATCACGACCTCCAGCCCATCGCGGAATCCACGCGCGATTTTCAGCGGGGTTTCCGAGGAGAACACTGACTTTAACCCCCCTTCGGTATCCAGGAATACAGATCATGCTCCGTGAGGAACAATACAAACGATGAAACTCCCACGATCTGAGGATATTAATTTTTGCAGAAAAATCAGTATATGTTAACGATAAAAAGATCGCTTCGTAGTCTTCAACCCTTAATAATTCAATGAACGATAATCCTCAATTTTTCACTGGTCAGGAGGTTAACAACTACCTTGCCATTGGTTGTGAAATAATTTTGTGAAAGTCAATAATTGACAACGAACTTTTTCATGTTTTAGTTGACTCTGCGGAAGATGTCTCTAGTAAAATATTGATAGTGATAATTAGACAGCGGATCTATATGCAAAATAAAAATTTTCTACCCGATTTGCAACAAACTGGGGTGAAATAGAAATTTATTTTCTTTCTTAACATGTTTAATATGTTGAAAATAATATAACAGAATTTTTAAATTATTCTAACGTTTTTACTGTTTGAAATGATACCTACTCATTTTTGTCATAAATGCATAAAATCCGCTGTCTAGTGATAATAATTTCTTCTGGGAATGTTGTTGAACAAAATGTTATCAAGGTTCTTTTTAGAGTAGCATATACCAAAACATTCGAAATGATAAATGAATAGTCTTGCTAAAATTGCATTCCGAGTACATGTAACTGTTGGCTCGAGAGAAGGCTGCCCAACCAGTTAGGGGTTTTAAAAAAAGGCTCATCTCGATCGAGGTCCAGGAAGCCATCTCATTGTACTCTTTCTGGCTGCAAGATACGTCCGAGATTCGCCACATCCGTTTCCTCGGGGAATCCTCTTGCGATGCCGAATACCAATTGTTGCTATCTCGATAGCATGTGTAGCGTGTAATTTCACTACTCATACTCTCCACCACTTCCTCTGCGTGTCGAGACGGCATTCACACGTTCACCAGCACCGCACAAAACCATCTCCTTCGCCGACACCTGTATTTGTACTACTAGGATGGATCGGTGGCACCGGAAATGCTCGCACGAACTCGCATTGTTTCCGATATTCTACCTACCGAACACTGTTTGCCTAACCTGTGGATAGATCGTCTGAAGCGATCGCTCTTACGAGCACACCTCGCCAAGCTCACTGATCTTGTATTTGACAAATCCGGGAACTGTTTGGATTAGTCCTTGCAATCATTCATTGTGTCGCGTGACCGAATGAATAATGCATGAACCATCGAAGCGATTCGAGTTTTTCCCGCGGTGCTCGTTTACGCTGCATGAATTATACGTTGTGTCCTGACAATGGTGGAACGAGCAGGCACAATTGATCGAATTTCGACATCGTTTACACAGAGCACTTTTCCTATCTGTTTTGTGATTCGTTCAATTTTATTTATCTTTGTTGAGGCTGCAGTTAATCGTTTATGGAGAATGAACAAACCACCAAATTTTTAAGACATTAGAAGAATTAAGAACACTGTGACACTATTTCGAGAAGATATATTTTTACTTAACTTTCGTTTCTGACAATTGACTTAAAATTTATATTTTGCATGAAGAAAAATTTTAAAATACAAGGAAACCTGTGTATATTAAACAATGTTAATGACATTTCTGTTTCATTTTTATCACAAGATATTTTCCAACAAGAAATCAGAAATGCCTCTTGTCTTAACCCTTATAGAATAAATTTGGAAATGGAAATTTATGGAAAGGTATCTTTTTCTGGAAGATTTTCAGGAAGATTCTGAATTTCCGAAATTTTGATCGCGTGCACCTTGATTCTGGCTGCATAGCAAACACCAAGTGTGTCCTTTACGAAATTGGTTACAGAAGTGGGAACGTCTGGACGGTAGTCCTCGTGATTCTTTCGGGTTCCAAAGAGGAACGATCAGTGTCAAACCCCAAAATAGGGGTGTCCCTATTTCCTCTGAATGTGACCCGAGGATTCTTCCGAAACGATTCCTTGCCTTTTTGGCGCGCGCGCGAGACAGCTGCTTTTACGTAACAGGAAGTTTTCCTACTTCAAAAACTTGGGACACGCACGGTGTGCCGAAGGATGCGTGTGATCTCCAAGATAAGACTAAATTTTACATTCTCCGCACTAAAAACTGAATTTTTCATTAACAAAGTTTTTAAATTACACTCTACAATAAAAATATGCTTGTAGAGTACCTGGACTGAAAACTGTATTTGAATATTTTGAATATATCATACATACACACCGCTGGAATCTCGTACACATCGTGTTGCAAATATCGATTAATGAAAAAACGGTAGCATCTTCGTTACGGTAGGAAACATTTTAATTACACAGAAATCAGAAAGTCGAAGGAAAGAAGGGAAATTGGAGATAGAAATCAAACTTCCTAAGATAGATTTCGAAATAGAAGCCTCTTGAGAACGTGAGCAAAACTGGTTCTATTGGTTAGTTTATTAGATTAGGTGTGAAATAATTCTTTTGTACAATCTGTTAGTTGTACAAGAAAATGTCGTCACAATATCGCGTTTCGGCAGTCGTGTCCACGAGGAGAGAGGCGATGGGTGGCCGAGAGCCCATGTAGATACACCAACACACTTGCGCGAACCCCATAGAAACAGCTTCAGTTTCCTCGCACCCTCTGCACCGTCGCTGACACAGTAAATGGATAATGTGCTCCATCAGCCATGGAACAACACCGTATTAATTCACGTCAATCTCGAAATCGAGTATCTTAGTATATTCTTAGTTCAAATTGTTGAGACTCCCACTTTTTTCAAGTAATAAATAGACAGCGGATCTTTATGCAAAATAAAGTAATAATATATTTAATACATTGATTCGCCCCCTTTCTGAGTTTCACCAATAGAAAATTGTTGTGGCCTTTAATCTATGTAAAATAAAAATAAATACTAATGTTCAACATAGGGTAAATTAACCCTTTGCACTCGGAGCTATTTTAGCTGGAAAATTAAACATTGCTTCCGATCTAGAATATTTCCATTCCTTATGATTTTTGTTGAAATTAGATGCATATGAAACTGGTATAACACCTCATACAATACCTAAATGTTTAGTAATCGATTAGTAGACTGCGGATCTTTATGCAAAATAAAAACTGTCTGCATCGATTGCAAGAAATAGAAACTAAATTCAATGTTATTTCTTCCGTTAATGATTTTAATAGAGGAGAAATCATATATAGACATCTTCAATTTTAAAAATTTTTCAACAATTTTGAATTTCATCTCCTCAATTTTACTATAAATGCATAAAGATCCGCAGTCTATTGACTAGATACCGATGTATTTAATAATGTAAACAATATTTTGATTAATGGTACAACAATTTTTAGTGGTGCCTCAGAGGGGACAACCGAGTGCAAAGAGTTAAAATTGTAGTTCTCTAATCATATTCCCCATAGGGTATTAACTATTAACACCTTGAGTGCCCTGTTTCCCAGAAGTGGAATTATTTGTCCATGTATGTAAATGAATTTTTGCGTTAATATATTGAATGTAGAGAGTGTTCTTAGTATCGCATATAAGCAGAGAGATCTAATTTTCATTGCACTTAGTGTGGAGTAGTAGATTCTTCTTTTCTGCCCCTCTTCAAACAATTTGACTCATATCTTTTTCCTTGCATTCATCCGGTCCGAGTTGTTCATAAGCTGGGCTGATTATTTGAAATAGTATTTCCCCAGCTCCGATTCGAGCAAAAAGTTCTCGGTTCAGTTTCCTTAATAGACCCGTGGCTAGTCTTTCCCGGGAGATCGTGCCGGCGCTTAACATGTTAATTCGAAAACGAGGAAGGGTGAAGGAGAGAGCTTTCGTCGCAGCATCGGCGTCCGGCTGCTTTTTTCCCCCGAGTTGAATGAGCAGGGCCGAGGGCACACAGACAGAGAGTGAGAAGGAGGGAAAGAGAGAAAGAGACAGACAGGTCGAGCAGAGTGGAGCCGCCTGTAGGGACGGGGGCCAGAGTTTCATCGCGCCCTCCGTAGCATCTCGTCGTCCCAATGGCTCCCCTCCTGTCCTTCCATTCCCTTGGCGGTCCACTATACCTTTCCCCCACCACGCGTTGCCAACAGCCCAACACGTTAGGGACTGTACGCGCAGGCTGCCGGCGAACCAGCCGGGTTCCCCCAGTTCAAATCTAAACGCCGATCCGTCAGGACCAGCCTCGCGCGACTCTGCTCGACTTTGGGCGCGCGTCGCGACACACCACAGCCACACGGAAAGAATCACGTTGTGGACAAAATCGGAGGAGCCTCGAACATCTTCCGACAGAATCTCCAACGGTCCTCGCGAGTGTCACATTAATATTCCTCCCCTGTCCCTTCCTTTTTCAGACGTCTACCTTCTCCCTCCATCTCTTGCTCCTCTCTCTCTCTCTCTTTCGAAGAGTACGCTGTTCGCGTTTGTCGCGACGCGTGTACCCAAACCCTCCCCTTTATCCGCTCTCGCTACTGATAACAACGACCATCTGTTTTACCGAGCATCCTCTTCGAAACGGTCCCAATCGCGAATGGTGTGTGTACGTGTGTGCGGGATTCGCGGTTGCCACGAGGGTGCATTGTTACCGACAGAAACAGACAAAGACGGGGACACGGAATTCTTATGTTTTCGCGAGCCTCGTGGGAACCCGACCACATTGTAAGCCTCGTGGACCGACCGTGTAGCCACGCGTGTTTCGCTCAAGTATGATCCTCATCGTCGCCTCAGGATTTTGAACTTATCGAGGCTCTACCACGCGGTATTCGCGACAAAAACGAATCTCGACAATGGTTCGTACCACGTGAATTTCTGCTGTCGATGTACTGAAGACAGTGACGGTTCGAGTCTTTAGGACCGAGGCCCGTCCAGCATTCGCCGGACCCTGACCGCGAGTTTTCCTGGAAAACTACCCTCGTGAGAATGGATGTAGTGTCGAATGGACTCCTCGTGCCAGCGAAAGTCCTGGATATTGGTGCCTACCACTCGTCGTTCTATTCGCCGCCACCCACCGAGGCGTAAGTAATCATTTACACCTTATCGGGATGACAACGGGCCACTGTCAAACCGATCCCTCGTTGTCCGACGCGAATTTTCAGGCAGAGGTAAAATTAAAGAAGCACTAAGGGAACAGTTTCCGTTATCGTTACAATTGTCGTAGTATTGGGTTCGAAGTGATTTATTTCAGATATAAAATTCCTCAAAACTAGTAATAGATATTCCTTTTATTGAGTGATACTTTATCTTCTTTTTTTTCTTCTTCGAAAGGTCGTTGAATATCAATGAGTTTCTTTTTATTACGACATTCAACTGATGTTTATATTATTCATGGAAAGCTTTTTAATTATTTCAAATTTTTTGTCGACCTACCGGTTGAGAGGCACTGTTGCGCAAGGGAATATATATCGAATTGTCAATTTAGTGGAACTGTGGTGGGAAGTACTGTCACAAAAATACGCATTCGTTCTTTTAAGGGGTGGGGGTAGGGTGAGATAGTTATAGAAGTTAAAAGCCAGGAAGAGAATTGTAAGTAGCAAATTGTTTAGTTTTTAACGAGAAACCCAACTATGCAATTGAACATTAGAACATCTCCTGTTGGTTTAAACAATATAGTAAAATACGCGTTACCATTTTCCTCTGACCTTCTTTTCTAGCATTTTCAAATTTAAACTTACAACAACCTCCTCATTAAATCAATTACAAAGCAATCCATCATCAAATGAATAATTAGCTAGGATACCTGAGAATGTGGGTCACGCTCTAACCTCAAATCTCTGAGTTCGGTACGCATCAAGCCGACAAAGTTGTGAATGATATCACGTGGCAACTCGTGTAACCAGTTCGTTAAGATTATGTTCGTCGATTAAATCGATCCATTAAAATTCCGCATGATTCTCGAATCTTTTGTCGTTCGACATACAGGAAACAAAGGAGAGATGCAACGGCGAATCGTTTGCAATCTCGTTCGTCGGGTTCGAACAGGTTCCCAGGCTCGGTTGCAAAGTTATCTTCCCATTCAAATTCTGTTCGGTCCTGGGGTTTATCTCGTGCGAACTGTCACCGGTAACGAGCTTGCCACCATTCGCGCGTTTTCTCAAAACAAATGCGCAAAGCATGCTGTTGTAGACGCAGTGGACGTCCTGGAACGTTGCGCTCGAAACGGAAGGCTCTGTTTCAATGTCGATATCAAAGGATGCGGCCTTATCTCTGATAGATTGAGCCGCCGCGCCGGTTGTTGTACATATATGTTTCTATATGGCCGTCTAGTTTATTTATATATTATCTTAAATCCCGGACACCATTCCGGAAACATTCTGGGTGCACCACTTGACTGGCATCTTTGTAAGGCTACCCGGTAGGGTAAACAGTGTATGTATATGTATTTTTACAAAGCTCTCAACATATTTTTAAACTGCGGATTTTTAAGCAACGTGAAAAATGTTTGCATAAATTGTTTCTTCATATTGAACGGAAACTAATCCACTGGTGATCGTAAATCTTTTGAATGTTTCCAACGTTTTGAATTGTATTGAATTTGTACCTCTTTTTGTCAGAAATGCATAAAATCTGCAGTCTACTTATAATCTTATGATCGTGGTAGGTCGAGTCGTAAATCGCTTCCGGCACGTTTAAACAAAGACTGTCCCATGGGTCCCATGGGTCGTTTCATTGTAATCGTCTTAACCCTCTAGAAAAACCGAAGTAATAAACAGATGTTTAAAAATAGGTGTAGTTCCCCGAAGGAATATTCTTTCTGAGATTATGGTCTATTTTTTGAAAGACAGCTGACCGGTACAGTTATCGTCACAATAGCTGTCTACCTGACTCTTATTATGTACTGTGAATTGACAAAATGTACCTTAGCCCCTAACTGTTACTAAATCATCAGTCTTCCTGAAAACAAACCGATTCTAAACAAATATGTAATAAAGCATTGTTATTAGACTGGGGATTTTATGCATTTATTGCAGATATGGGTAGGTGTAATTTCAAACACAGTGGAAATTTTAAAAGAATTTAAGAATATGTATTTAGAATTCAAGAATTTATCATCTCAATTTTTATTTTGCGTACCGATACGCAGTCTACTTATTGTGCATAGCACGAGCATAATGATTGGCCTACCACAACATTTATAAAATAGCATATGAATGATAACAAATAATATTATATATAGATAAATGGCGCACAGATGCAATAATTACCAAAATTTTGTTAAACGTTGAACTTAGCGGAAATGTATCTGGTATTCGGGAAGGGACTGATCTTGGAAAGGAGATCTTAGACTGAAAAGGCTAATCTTCGGTAATGTTCTTGGAAGTTCTTTGGGATTCCGTTCGAGTCCCGTTTCCGTCGACGATTACGAATGCGTCGGTAAAGACGGGGCCGTATTTTAAAAAAGTCACCCAGTAGGTTGCGGGTCCCGAGCGGGCCTGTCGGTCCCGGGGCCAGGGGCCTGGACGCGGAGTGGGGGGAGAGACAAACACGCAGGCAGGCAGAAAAGAAAAGCAGCGGGCACCTCTCCGAAGGAAGCATCCTTCGGCTATCCCTGTTGTTGCCTAGCAGATATCCCACTTTAGGCTCGTTTATCGGCCGTGGTCGGAGCCGGGGCCGGAGGGAAAGACTGGGCCCGTATATCCCGGTCTCCTCTCGCAGGTCTACAGCCCGGCTCGACCCGTCCCCGACTAAGGAGATTTAAACCCGGTTTTCAGATCGAACCCGTTGAGAATTCCCCTGTCGTTTATTTCGTTTGCCGGCACAGACGGGTTCGCGTCTCTCTGTCCTTTAACTGGCCGCCGGCGCATTGACTATTTTCTGAATTGCCTTAATTTGGACCGTATTGTCCACACTCGAAGTGCGCGCGTTACATATTCAGTGGTCATTAGTCAAATGTCCCGCAACCGTCCCGGAATCCGCGCTAAATATCCGCCCGGTGCATAACAAATCGCCGATCGCGCTCGAATTCCCTTGCTCGACGCAACGGATCACGTAACAATTGCTACCGCTGCTTCGAAACAAGAACATAAGAAACTGCATTTCTCAAAAATAGTAGTACACACGATGCTAATTTCTATTCGTTCCTCGCTGATGCGGGAGTCGTTTCTCAAGAATCTCCGTAGAAGAGCCCATTAACGGTTTCTCAACCATCCTAAAATCTCGAGTCCCACAATGAATACAATTAGAATCTGATTTACATTGATACAGATATCTCGATGTAATTTAATCCAAGAATCCCGAGAACAAAGAAGCCAGGAATCTGAGATGCACGTGGATACAAAATGTACGAGTAATTTATTAACCCCTTGAACTATAATATCGAGTCACAAATCTTTATACATTTATAGTTTCTAAACATTTTCAAAACAAGTGGAGTATCAAATTCGACAGAATTTAGTACGATGTTTATTCATTTTGGACCTGCAAATGTTATTACCAGACTGCGGATTTTATGCATTTATGACAAACATGGGTACATAGAATTTAAAACAGTGGAGGTATTAAAAAGATTAAGGCCACCGGTGTATTAGTTTCACCTTAACAGGGTCATCAAAAGAAGAATGAAATTTGTATTTGGCTCCTGTGTCTTACAATCAATACAAACATTTTTCATTTTATTTGCTATCGCTTTCTTAAGATTTGTTTAGTTATTAATTCCCTTCATATCGAAATAAAATAGTAAGTTACAATCACCACAGAAATTCTAATCATTGCAATCGTAGAATCTTAGTGCAAGGGCTATAATCGAAGCTAGATCCTTTATGTCTCATGAATAATAACGAATTACATTGATCAAGCGCTGTTACATTGTATCAAGATACGGAGGAGGTTCTTACGAAGGTTCGAGCAACCTTCCTGCATAGGCGGATTGCAGGATCTGATAGCCGGGCGCCGTTATCCTTAGAGTTCGCCGGGAAGAGGGGCATAGAGCGGGAGAAAAAGTCGATCTGGTAAATCGAGATTCCAGGCCCGTCGAACACACGCGGAATCACGCGCCCGTAGAAAAAGGAAAGCATCAAGGCCGCTTCGGAGAGGCAACAAAGACGGGCCCCGTCGAATGTTTTAAGACTTCGCACCTAGGCGAGATCCTGGGAAGAAGCTGGAAAGGTTCGAGAGCCGTGAAACGCGGAAACCCACAGAATTGCAACGAGCGTGTGTCCTGCGAAACACGTGGCCGGTCTTCGCAAACATTCCTCGGCGATTCGTGCTCGTCCTCGAGACACGGGGGAACGGGAACGAATAGAGACAGGAGTAAAAAGGACGTGGAGCCGGGTCGGGCAAGAGAGGCTGCCCAAGTTTCAAGGCGAGTCCACGTGTTGAGAGTCGAGGATCGTCGGCACGTGTTACGGCCCGAGGTTTCTATCTCGTCACGATTTCCATGGAAATCTGTACGCCGATCTGCGAAACGTTGCTATGCCCTTTCTCAACGCAGGATGCTACTCGCGCGGACGGAATAGGACAGGAAACGCGTGATCGGGATTCTTAGCGACGCGGTTACGGATTTATTGGTTGCCAAGGGGAAATCCATTGTCGGGGTTCCGCGATTGATTTCGAGACTTGGCGCGCGACGATCGGTGCTCGTGCTCACTATCTTGTTGTTGTACGCTGCGATCATATCTTTCAACTACGCACCGGATCGCTGGCCGACCTTTAAACATTTGCAATTCATTTAACTTCGACGCAGCGTTTGTAGATGGCTGTGTAAAAAATTGATTTAAAAAAGAATTGGTTACAGAAAATTCTTTCTTTTTTCATCAGAAGATCCAGTAATTTAATACTTTAATGCCGGAAGTCGATTAGATCTCGTTATTGAGGAGTTGGTTGTGAAATAATCGCTGGTAATACGTCGACAAAATTTCACAAGTGGATGTTGACCATTCGATAACAAATCTTCCAATTGACCGAATAGATGTTCTGTCCTGTTCTCGATAAAGCAGCTCGAAAAAAGTAATTTGCATAAAGAGTCTACGAGGTTTTCATGGATCTCCAAGATGTCGTACGGGTGATAAAAAATCGACGACATTCAAAAACAGTTTGTCGAGACGATAGCACTCTCCCGACCCATTTTCTATCTCCGTTTCTCCGAAGCAGCGCGTTAGACCCGTAAACCGGAAAAGCCGAGTTAGCTCGTCGGTTGCACGCATTCGGCAACCGAGGCAATTAGTACGATTAGCGTGGTTCGAGGCATTAGAAACACGAGCGTGTGGCAACAGAAATTACGTTGCTGAGAATTCGACCGAGCGGATGCGTATGATTCGGATCGAGACAGACACGAGATATCAGCGCAGCAGGCAGAAGTTCGCGGCGTGTGGTCGTTCCCCGAAGAAACGAAGCGGGTACCCCGGGAGTGCAGGTCCGCGGGAGCGATAGTAAACTTAGAAGGCTCCCGTCGTACTCTAATTTTAGAGAAAATGCAAAGAGAGCCGCTCGGGAACAACAATGCACTCCCGGAGCGATTCACTGGTTTATAATACAAGCGGGGTCCGCCGTCTTTCTCTCGAACTAGATAACGTTTAAGATCTGTTGCTGCAGTCCTGCCGGACACGACACCCGTGTCCGGGCTTTTAAATTCGCAACAGTGCGCCGCGTCCTCCCGGGTTGACAATTAAATAACCGTTTCGGCAGCTGCGCTTCTTTTAAAGGCTTCTCGGCGGACAATGACGCGAGGCAACCACCACGTGACGGAATACAGAGCACCCTAAGACGCGTCTCGTCGGCTAACAAACATTCTCGTACCGAGGGATTCCAGTTTGCTGCGACGAGATTCGCGAGGAATCCCCTCGAGGAAGTCTCCCCCCGGGGTGAAGATGGAACCACCTTTATACGTCCCGTCTCTCTTTCTCTTTCTCCGCGTTTGGCCCCGTTCTCCTCTTCTGGTCGTATGTCGTATCATTATTTCCGATGCCGGGCTCGGTACACTCGTCGCTCTCCGTCTCTCTCGCTTCCGAGGGTCGACGACGCCGATCGTCGGGGTGCACAAGGGCGAGCCTGATTTCCAGCATCTGCTCCAGTCAAGAAAGACCACAGTCTGGAACGACTTTGACGATATGTATAGCGAAGCCTTTGCATAGCTTCTCTCTCTTTCTACTTCTACTTCTCTCTCGCTCCCGCCTGCGACGCCTTCTTATATTCCATTGAGTCTTCCAAAAGCACCGGAGCATATGTTTTCGAATTGTTCCTTCGGCTCGGGGGACGACTAAATGATAGACCTGCTTTTCGCTCAACAGCCACACGATGAATTCTAATGATATCTCCCACCGCCCCTCTCTCCGCGTTCTCAAGTACCGATCTTCCTTCCCCGCAGATTTATAATGATATCCGTCTTCCGCTACTCGATCCTCGGTTACGTGGTCGCATCACCTAGCTCGTGACGCTCCAGAGAGCTCCTTCAGCAAGCTCTCTCCGTTGATCTCTCCTCGCCGCCTTTCTTAGGGCTGAACGCGTGCCCGACCGTGTACTAGCCGATTCTCGGTCGAGCGGAAAACGCGAACGGTCTTTTGTTCGCGGCAGACGGTGATGGCGACCGGAGTCAAGCGTTTTGTCCGCTCGGGGATTTTAGTCATCGGTTCCTCGAGGGTCCGATCGAGAGACTCGTAAACTGGTGGCGGCCGAGCATTGTTCTTCGGCGACCAGGTATTGGTCCTTTGTTTCAAGCTTAATCTGAATTTTTCAATCCGGAGTCGATAGTTCGCGAGACATGACGTGTTCGTAGATTAATGTGAACAAAATGTACAACGATCAGAGAGTCTAGACAAAAATGTAAAGAACAATGAAATTAGTTTCTACATCCATTGCAGAGTTTTCTATGTATACTCCAAAAAGTTTCTAAAGAAGCATGGTGAAAGTAGAATGCCTACACCCCCTGTGTCCAATAAAAATCGAAAAAACCAGAAGGGATATTAATCAATCTAGAAAATGGGAAAACCGTCGAGTATCAATTGCAAGGAATGGTGATCAAAAATCTGTTTGGAAAGACTGCGTGTATGTATTCTGCGAATGAAAGCCCCCTAATTATTGAATTAAAAAGTAGGATCGGCAGCGTCAAAGGAGAACGTATATCACGTTTGGTCGTGTCCCTGTTTGCCAGACGCGCAGTGAAGGAGGAACATGTGGCGGGAGCAATCGAGGGGCAGGAGTGTGTGCACGCTTTTCACCCTACCCGTTCTCAATTAATAGCGATGACCGACTACCGAGTCATATCGGCAGCTTCCACCCGGTCCGTGAGCAGCGGGTCGGGTCCCGTGTTGAATCGGGATTGCTCTCGGACGGTGGACCCTCTAATCAGCCGGCATTAGCAAGGTGCGCTCGCTCGGATCGGATAGGATTCGGGATCGTCATCGTCTTTGGTCGGGCGCGAGATCGACCGGGTCGATTTCCCCCGATTCCCACGGTGGAATTAAAGATTCACGATGGAGAGAAACTACCCATCGCACTTGTCATGGGAACGAGCACCGGGTGGCTCCTCGCTCGATTTACAATTGGTCGCCGGGCGCGTTCGCCGCGGGGTCGAGGCGTGGCGGCGACGCGCACCTCTAGGCCCAAAAGGGGGATGAACCTCCGAGGGTCTTCTCACCCCCTCCCTTCTCTCTCTCTCTTTCTCTCACCACCCTCCCCTACTTTTTGCATTTTTTTTCCACATCGACACGACACACCCGGAGGGGCTGCGAGAATTTCCCTTGCCTGCCTTGCCCGGGACACGGCCGCTTTTGAGTGACATATGCGCGCGTCAGGGTTGCTCAGTCGGTCAGACCGGCACGGCGGACGACATTAGGAAGACAATGACGCTATTAGCGAGGGGCTGGTCGGAGCCTTCCACCGCCCCTCCAACGAGAAATGTTTTTTTATAAATCTTTTTCGCATTTATCCGGAGAATAGTTTCGAAATATTGATGGTGAAATCAGAGACGCTTCTTTGGCTGGTTACGAATTTTGAATCGATCCTTACATTTCTGTTTGTTGTGTAACCTATTGCTAGGTACATTGTTTTAGAGGGTGATTAGGGTTCCTAATAGATTAAATGCTGTCTCAGAAGACGACAAGTTAGCAAAAGATCGTCTCGGAGAGCGTCAAGAGGTACTAGAAAATATAGAATTGTGTTAGAGGACGACTAGAGCCTGCTATCTGAAAATGGCCCTGGGAGCTGAGTAGCGGGAGAAGAGCTGATTCGAGCGGATTGAAGCGTGTAGATTTCACGCAATTTTCACTGCTGCATCGCGGAAGTGGCGACTTGGTAAAAATCCGTGGCAATTTGCGACCTGGTCGTGGAAAGAGAAGGAAGAGGGCGAGGAGCTAGGACATGAGGCGATCGGGGGAACACGTGCATCCTCGACTACACGTGCATCCACATGCATGCGTCATAGGAGCGGGTGCGCATGCTCGGGGAGGGTTCTATCGGAGGGGAAGTTTGGCAGTGCGAGGGCATCGAGGCAGGTGGTAGCCAGATGTCTCTCGCAAGGACTTCTACCCTGATGTCGTTGCCTGGCAAAGGCTCCCGTTGTATGGCGGTGCGTGCACGTTCACGTTCAGTGCGAGTACGCTAGTACCGTACATGTAAACTTATATCCTGCGTCGCCTAAGCTAATCCACCCTATATGCCCGATTCGTTTCATTTAGCGTCGCGACCAATTGATCCGCGTCTGCACGTCTCGTTCCCCCTTTGCATCACGGGATGAGTTCTCTCCGGACGGGTGGCTCGATTCTCGATCTCGAGGAGAGGCAGAGAGAGGAAGAGAGTGAGCCAGCTCTCTCGATTCGTCGGCTCAGCTCGGGCACAAAGACGGGAAAGGCCGCGCTTCTAATTGGACACGAGCCTTTTATCTCCACTCTCTACGGAATTTTTATGGCGGAATTAGAAATCAAACCTACAGTCTCGGTGGCAGTATCGGCGTTATGGGAATCCTAAGTTGTGTAGCGGCAGCTAGTGGCGGTGTCATAATGGGTGACGCAGCAATTGTGATACATATCACCGATTCGGTCACTGGAGCTGATTTTTCGATGCTTCTTCTTTTACTTTTAATTTTGTAGTAAAACGTTGATTGCATATTCGAATCGTTTTTTTATTTTTTGAACTTCATATGAAAGAATTTTTTAGCTTTTAAAACCTAGAACAATAAGAAAATTGGTCGTGAACAAAATAAAGTTGCTGACGAAGGGTTAATACGGGGTTGTAATGGAGTTCTATATTTGGTGGGGGCAGTTATTGGATTCATCTGAAGACATTGATTACTAGAGACATTGATTCTCCAGCTTTGTCTCTTTCGATTCTGAATTTTCTATCCAAATTTGCCATGCCGATTGCTATCTTGTAGAAACAGCTATAAGTGATTCATAATAGATCTCCATCTATAAAATGAGAGATAAACAGATCCAGCAAAAATTACATAGTTTCGTGAAACGTTTGTGAAACATCTAAAAATTTTATGAGTACAGGATGCTTCGAAAGAAGGGGTCCGAAGACGTCTAATCTACTCAGCGATGTCGCACTGCAACGTCACGCCCCAAAAGTAGATAGTTCTCACTGCTAACTACTGCACCGTAAGATTACGATGTTAGATATCGAATAAAAAATGATTGTCGTTTAAAAGTAAATAACAATGATGCTGCGGACCTATTCATATTCTTTTATGCGTACTCACCGAAGGAAGCACGGAGCGCAGATGATAGATCCCCTTTGTGTATTCGGCACATTATGTAACATCCTGTATAATCAATACTTTCGAAACGTGTTTAGGTAAGTAGTAGCGACGACGACTGGTCCGACGACCAATGGCTGCCAGTGGAGCAGGTATACCGTGCTCGTACGATTTCTCGAGTGGCGCTTTCTAATTCCAACCATAGTTCTTCGTCGGTTGTACACGTGCCTCATCAATTGTTGCTCGAAATTTGCATACCCCGAATGGAATTCTATTACTACCTCTTTCGTAATAACGATCATCCGTAATTTTAATTATTCAGAATTTTTTTTGCGAATTTCTTTTCGTTATACATCTTGTCATTTTCAAGCAAGGGGTTAAAGCGAAGCCAAAGGATCTAGCAAACCATGATTAGAGGGCGTCCGACCATGATCTTGACTCTGCGCTAACCTCCATTCAGGGCTTTTTCGTTATCACCTTGACGCGTTCGTCTAGGCGTCATTCATGAATGGCCACGAGAGATCACTGAACGCTCGAGTAAGCGCGTCCATGTCCACGGTTCATTGAGTAGTTCCTCGCGGCGAGATTACCTCGCACTTGTCCTCTCGGCCGCGTAACTCGTGATGTCATCGAGCAAGCTCCATTATCCACGGATCCGTGGCGATGCTCCGCTTTTTGCTCCTCAGAGATTGCCCCGTAAACGAAGCAGCGCCATCCGTGACGACCGTTATCCGCTCGACACATAATTCTTGCGAGCGCCGAGGTCGATCTACTGCATCGTGCCTGTAATAACAGTAATCCATAGTAAACGCGTGCCGCTCTTGCTACCGGTGTCACGTGTTCCAATGGGGTCTTCTGGTCTAGAACGGTTTCCCTTATTCTGCGTTTTCGTAACCTTCACTCCACTTCATTATCAAACTTAACCCTGGACACGCTGGGTCGAAAATTTGCTCTTGAATTTTTTGATTTCGAATATTTATTCTTTCCCATTAATGCTTTCATTCCAGAGTTCATTTGTTCGAGCTTCATTTAATAGAAAATATGTATGCAAAACCTCGATGCAAAATAGTCGTCTCATTTCGTTACGAAAAGTTTCAAACGAGAAAGTGACGCTGTAGAAGTCCTCTTTAACTTCGCGAAGTTCATTGGCATTCGGCGGGCAGACGATTGAACACGCACGAGCGACATACTCACTAGCGAACACGTGCTCAAGACAAGATAAGTTTTAACTTCATACTCGTCTTCCGCAGACGTACGGGTTTGACTTGACCTAAAACTCTGCATCTAGTTGCTATCGTACTGCTGAACAAATTTTTAGTTCCTCGCCGTCACCCTTGGTACTCGAGAAGCTTCAAGAAAGAGTTAAATGTTTAATGTTAAACATGAATCTACGAACAATAATTCTCTTCTCGACGTTTCCATATAACCCCGGATTAAATCAATTTTTGCTGCATAGAAAATACTTGTCTTTCAAAGAATTCTCGCAATCGTGTCCCTCCTGAAACATCGCGGTAGGGACTCGTCCAAAGTTTCCGAATGTTAATGTGACCGCCGGACACCGTGTCATTAGTCGAAGAAATACGATCAGTCGGCTTGAGCTCGCATTCGACTCACGAGTCATCGAGATGATCGGCGACAAGCAGCCGGAACCAAGACATAACACGTAGCGCGCTCCACTCAGGTAATTTGTCACGATCACCTGTCTTCCCGATGATAAAGCAGAAGACCGTGTTCCCGTAGGATCGGTCCCGTATAGCCGGCCGCGCACCGGTCTCCACCGAAATTCCGCATATTTTATCTGGGCGTTCCCTTTTATCGGTAGTCCCGCGGCAGCTTTTTAAAGCCACAAATTGAAGAATGCGCGCGCGCGCGACCGAGCTCGAACCAGCCGAGAACCAACGATCATGGGTGGATCATGATCGTTCTTGTTGGTCCGAGGCGTGTGCAACGAGAGGGGGTGGGTCGTGGGGGTAGCAGCTGACGCGCACGGACGAATGGATCTTTGCACCTGGTCCCCGACTTTGGAGAATCGACGACAGAATCAATTGTGGTCGGAGCTCGTAGCACGCGACCAAAGAGGCCGGCGTCGATAACAGTTCGCATTAGCCCTCGGTCTTGACCCGTTACTCCAAACGAATATTGACTCGTCTCGCTGATAACATCCGAGATCCTCCCGATTCACGCTATCTACGAAATACGTAATCCTCTGCACACCGAAAGTCTCTGACTTCCCTTTGTCCGAACACGGGAGTGTTTCGATACATGCGAAAACTTCGGGAGATAATAACCTTTTTATTCGTGTTTTTCTAATGCAACTGCCACCGATATTCGTCACATTTTTCACCAGATTAGATCATTACCGATTTCAGAGTTGGGCGAAAATTGTATTTGAATACAATTCCGAATAACGAATAAAAGATACAAAATTTGTATTCGTTATTCGAGGGTTCGAATACAAAAGTATCTTTTATTCGACTTTTATTTAAATAATTTTGTATTCGCCGAGAATGTATTCGATGAATACAAGATTATTTAAATAAAAGTCGAATAAAAGATACTTTTTCATTCGAACCTCCGAATAACGAATAAAAGTTATAGCGATTTGAATAACTGATGGCTAGCCTATAACCTACTTCGTTAAAAATCTTCGAATTTCATTTTCCACGGAGAGGAGTCTCAAACGAGCGAACTCTATCCCATGTGATTTACTCTGTTCTCCTACAGCTACCTCTATTCTCGATGCACCCAGCATTTCCAAGCGATCAATCCCGAGCTATCGGATAGTTTTCTTCATCAAAATTCCTGCGGCGAACAGGGAAAGCGGAGACCCGGTCGGAGCCCGTTAGAGGGGAACGCTAATCGGATCGTTGACCTGTATCGAGTCAGTACGGCGTTCGTTATCGGCGATTCTCCTTTGAAAATCCTGGCCGATCTCGCCGGTTCGTGTCCACGGACGAAACAGTTTACGTCCAGCTGTGCTCCTTTATTCCGTCGAGGCAGCCGATACGCTGACCCAACGCAAGGCGGCCGGCCCGTCGGCGATACGATCTCAGAAGGATACAAGGAGCAATGGCGCTATAAGTGCCGTCTGGTTTTCCCGACGAACCATGACCACGGGTCCTCTGCCGCGTTGCACGGGAAAGGGACATCGGCTGGCACCGCGCGCAATGACCTTATTGTTGCGTGACGAGCAACAGGCGGACGGAAGGAAGGAAGCGAGGAAAGAAAAAGAAGAACTATCGGGGCCCAAGGGCCGCCGACTTTCGAGGAGAGGGGAGTACGCGCGAGTGGAAGCGAGTGGAAGTAAGCCAACGCCAGACAAGAAGCAAGGAAGTGGCCGAAAAGAGGGGAAACCTTCGGAACTTCGGGGCAGATGTCCATAGAGCTACGCGGTGGCACGCACACACGATGGGTTCCCCGTTTCTCTCCCTTTCTCACGAGACGCTCGATTTTCGTCCCGAAATTCGTGAACTCCGAGGGGAACGAACGTGTAATCGCGTATCGACGAGGACCATTCGATGAATAGGTTCGTTAACCCTCTTCCCTGCTCGCGAGGACGATATTTATTAGCCATGCCCGGCCCCGGCCCGGCCCGCGCGTGAACGTGTTACCGATACGGTGACGATCTTCCTCGCAAGCCGGCCGGAATCGAGCGTTTACCTGAAATTGCTGGATGACGTCTAATCAAAGCACCTGAACATCTGTTCCTCCGTTCCATTCTCACGACTCTATGGTAATCGGATGGCATCGCGCCGACGACGACCGGCGTCGCGTGTGCGTGACTCGGCTGCGTTACGAGTCGTACGAAGGTTTGGGGACAAAAATTAAGTTTCATGTTTTTATGATACTTCCGGAGAACTTTTCTGGTCTGAATCTTCATTGATCGCTTAATCGTTTAGCACTTAAAGCAATTTACTATTAGCATATTAACTTTCTTCACTTAATCTGTTAATTTCAATCAGGGCTTGTTTTCTTAAATTTCCTATTTGAATTGATTAAATACGAACACAATTAACCCTTTGCACTCGAATGGCGAGTCTGAGGCGCCACTAAAAATTGCCATACCGTTATTCAAAACAGTTTTAACATTATTAAATTTGTCTGCATTCTAAAAATTGTAAAATGCTCAACTGTTATATAAGAAAACAGGTTCAATTCGATGTGCACAATGTAAAAAAGATTACATAGAACAAAAATGATCTGGGTTGACACAAATATCTTGATTTTGGAATTCAAATCGTTTCGAGTGCAAAGGGTTAATAATGTAAAAGATATTTTGAATAATAATTTTTAGTGGCGCCTCAGAGTCGTCCCTCGCTAAGGGTTAACACTAAACCTACCGAGCACTAAAACCGATTCAAATGTTTCAGCTTACAAAAATAACAAGCCTCTGCTCATTTAGATCTTATGCAATTTTTATTACAATATGTGCTTGGATAAAGAAATTTATCGAATCAATTTCCATGTAAGCGATTTCATTAATCCAATAATTGTAAAATGAAAAAATATAAATCGGTGGTGGTAGGTTTAGTGTTAAGTTTGCATGCTGGTAAATTCGACAAATGCATGAAACCCGCGGTTCGGTTGCGCCGTACACCGTAATTTGATACCCCGCCCATCTTACAACTTCGATCGCATATTTCAAACGAGGTACGTTATTTTTCACTAATCTACAGTCCGACTTACACGCACAGGAGTCGACGCGATCCACAATCGAACGCATGCAGGGTCGTCGCGACGCAACGCTAAACGCGACGCAGCCAGCGAAAGTAATTACGTACAACGATCGTTATCACCGTAGTATGACGCCGAAAAGTCATGCAACACGCTCGCCAGTCCTAGACAAAGAGGGCAGCTGTTGCGGAGCACCTGCTTCTGTCGCCACCTTTCAAGGAAAAGCTAAGTGCGAGGGCTTGTTCATTCATTTCGTCTCGCGACGAACCGACGCTCTTTTCCTTCGTCGAGGTTGAGCTAACCGATTGGAAATTTCGACCGGACGTCCTCGACCTCCGACAGCGATTTCGCATGTTGATTCGGAGAGGAACTCGACAGCCGATACGTTTAATCTCTACGACCAGACCATCCGCTGCGAAAAAATCGCCCGAAGAACCAGCCCACTGGTCATTCCGAATTTATAATGACTAATTGTTCGTTAGTTTGTTGAACGATACCACCGGCCGTGTTCATTTATCTCCGTTGATTACCGTCGCGGACAAAAAACAAACTTATGAATCTCGACTTCCTAAAACACATTCTGATGGTATCTCTGATCATGGCCTGTCGTACTCTGGGATAAAAAAGCATTCCTACACTTCAACTATCGCTCCCAAGTATATTTCTTTTGAAAATCTTCCGAAGTGACTGGAGCTTTTATTTTACAATGTTACTCGACACATCCGGAATTCTTTCAAATTCTATTTCGAAATTTATTGCGTATATTTGCAATAGCACCAAGGAGGAATGAAATTATACAGTCCCTTACGTAATTGATGGTACGAACTTTTTAAAATTTTGGAAATATGAATAAAAATAGTAAAAGTTGCTTTTCAGTTTATTAGAAGATATTGTGATGTGTAGATTCTTCTAAGTTATATTTATTTGCTGAAAATTTTCCTTTAATTGATGAAGATAACAATTTTGAGTCTATTTTTCCTTCTTGTTCCATTATTTGGCGATTTTCACCATTTCTAATATCTACAATTCATAAACCAATTAATTAATTTCGAAGGATCCTTCAAGATTTATATAATTCATATGGATATACAAAACAAATTTTCTAAATTTTCGTTACAGACCCAAACAAGAATGTTGTTGGCAGAAAAACTGAAGTTTGGTCCATTAAAAAAAAGATATTCTGATCGAAAAGGTGTGCCATAAATTACGTGACTGACTGTATCCAAACGACGTAATTTTGTTTAAACGATCTTTCGTAGTGGAGTCCAGCTGCAACAAATGGGTCGAGACGAAATTCCTCGGGTGTCTTCGTAATGGAGGCTTTCGACTTCCAAGGGTTGGAATCCTAGATTTGTGGGAGGGGGAAGGGATTAAGTAGAATCTTTATGAAGCACAGGATTTTCGAAAACGCCTCTACAATCTTGAAGTACCGGTTTGACGTCTTCCCGCAGACCACTCCGAGAGGCAGGCCAACTTCTTTGGGTTCTACCCCCACTTGTTCGTGTTCCTTTTGGTTGTAACTTAGCCACTTTGTGGTGCTAGCGGTTGCGTCAGGAAATTTCAATTACATACCCTGTCGAGCGACAGGAAGTCCGAAGCACCGAAAGTAAGAGGATAGGAAGATATAAAATCCAACAAGATCCGATCACGTATTATCCCCTTTCCTTTCCTGCGTGATCCGTCTCGCTTCCGCTTGGTTTTCGTTCTCTCTCGCTCGTGTCTCTCCTCGATTTCTTTCCATCTTTTTCTTCGACCGTCTGCTTTGCTCTGCGACTTTCCACCGTGCACGAAGTCGCCGCCCTAAATAACTTTAACGAGTGTCGCAGCCATTTCGTTCCCTTGTGTCCATCGCGATTGTCACGTGTCGGGTCACGAAACAATCGTGACGATTTTTATCTGTTCCGTGCTCGTCCACGTGCCTTCCTTTCGCCTATCGCGATCGCATGTGCACTATAGTTCCCTTTCCGCTTCCGTTTTATTTTACCCCCTTTCTTCCACCAAATCCGAAGAGGAAGATGTCACTTTCCTTTGCAAGCGAAACAAAAAGGTATAAATAGATCGCGGAGATTATACGAAACTCAAATTTTTTGCGTACATTGCAAGAAATTGGTATTTTAATAAATAGAAAATAATGTAAAAATTTTCCTCACTTCTGATATTATAATTAACGTCAGTATTACATATATGTAGAATGTAGATAATGAATTAAAAAAACCAAAATGTTATTTTCTCCATTAATTCAGTAAATCCAAAGCAGAATGGATATTGTAATTCTAATGTTTGGTTTTTGAAAATATACTCTCGAGTGCATTGACAACAATATATCACTGTCATTAGGACAGATAAAGGTAGCACACCGAGCCCTTATCACAGTCGTAAATTTCCTAAAGATATAGAAAGTGTTAAACTAATCTTTCTTGAGCCCCGATTAACAATGTTGAATGGGAGAAAGATTTCTGTCGAGTTCCAGGAAGTACGCCCTGTACAGGATTCATTAGGAACCTGTTACGTAAGATCAATAATGGACGATGTAACAGAACGGATGGCGGCAGTTTTTGTGGCTGTTATCTAGCGCCACGTGTTTCGTAATTAAAATGAAATTTAACATGAAACGCGTGACCGATCACCATTCCGTACATTTTTCGCAATCGCCGTCGATTTAGCATTAGATGCTACATAAATATTCATCATTCGCGGCGGACAGTGTTCGTAATTTATTCGTCGCCCGTCTCGATCGACGGGGACCATCTCGTGTACTTCGAGACAGTGAAGTACATTTTCAAATTTTTGGAAAAATTCGGTCTTCCACTTTTGTCTTTTCGAATGCGATCATTAGACTGTGGATTTTCTGTATTTATAGGAGAAACGAGTACGTGCAATTTGAGGTAGTTAGGATATTAGAACAATTTGGGAATGTCAATGCATAATTTTCAACTTACTAAGATTATTAAAGAAGAGAAGTTTCTATATCTACATCTATTCTAAATTGTCTTTAATCTTCTTTCTAACGAAATCAAATTTATCAAATCCTCCATCACAGCTTTCATTTTCAATCATTTATCGATTTAATATATTGATAAATATTTATAACAAAGCTTTGTTCAAAATTGTAGGATTTGTCGTTAATCTACCTTCAAGAAAATTTTGGAATCTTCATTTTTCATAAATATGAAAATACATAACAAAGCTCTTGAACAATCTAAGCAAATATTTGCTACAACCCTCTATCTTACAATTTTTCTTGTTTGTTAATAATTCAGATATTCATATCTGTCAAGTCCAGTTTGAAATGGTTTGCTACAAGTTTCACAGGATATAGGGCAAGGTGTCAAACAGATAAGCCGAAGATGGCTGATAGTCCTTGATAAGAATAGTATTCAAACCACTTCCGATTGGGTGGGGTAGCTAAACGCCGTTTCCCTTCTACACTTATTAAATTCATAAAAATACGTTTACAAAAACTTGTTTCGCATATTAACACGTTCGCTACCACCGTCATAAATATGTGACATCCATAATCTGACAGTTCACTTAAAAACAGTCAAATTAATTTTATGCACTTCGTTGTTTGAAGTCATAGCAGAATGCATAATTTTCAGAGAATCTGTGACTTTCTTCTGCTAAACTGTTTCAATAATTCAAAATTGGGCACGTTGCATTTAATAAAACTTTTTGACAAGGAAGGTAAGCAACGAAACAAATGCTGGTAGCGAACGTGTTAAAATAAAACTAGTGCAAGAAATAATGTGTAATCATTAAACAGCGGATCTTTATGCAAAATAAAAATTTTATGCCTGAAGTGCAGCAAACTGGAGTAAAACAGGAGTTTATTTTCTTTCTTAACATGTTTAACAGGTTGAAAAGAATATAATGGTATTATAAAATTCTTATAATGAAAAATATAATAAATCCGCTGTCTGGTAATCATGTTTGCGTGAAGCAATGTTTACAAGCCAGTTTCTTTCTTGATAGTTTTGATGTTAACAAGGGAATAAGCAACTCGAATTATGAGAAGCTCAAATATTTCGGGTTTGATTTACCGCGAGACAGGTTCAGGGTCAACGATGAGTTAGTATTGACAGGGTTAAGTCTCGCTAAATGATTCGTGCCGCTGGTATCGGGCCGGGCTACGGTCCGACCGGAAACATTTTATACCGGAGCCTATGTATACAGTTAATTCTATCTATCTGTCGCGTAGCGCCGCTATCTGGCGGAGTATGTGTATGTAAATACATAGTTCGAGCGGAGAGCGTGCGTGCGCGCGCGCAGAATTTCGCGGATCGTGAGAATGCCCGGGGAAGTCCTGCGCAGAGCCACGTGCCTCGGGATTTAAACTCAAGGATGCCAGCGACCGTTAGACTTCCACGAAGGCGAAAGCCTTTACATAACGCGGCGGACCGAAGGGAGAAAAAAAAAAGAAACGGTTACCGATCCGCGTTCTAACGCGTATTTACGATTCCCAGGTCGATTCCTGCCGTTTTTTCGCCCGGTTCACGGGCAAACAGCGGAAGAGTTTCCCATATTGAATGAACATAGGGGAAAGACGTGCGCCGGATCAACAGACGCGACATGGCCGCCCTGTACCGTTCCCTATCTTGAACGGGATGGCTCAAAATAAACCAAACGACATTCTTGTGAGAGCCCTTACGTCACAGATAATATAATTATAGTATAATAGTTATACTATTTGGCTACATGTCATTTGAGATAATCATATGCTAGTTTATTGAAACAGCCGAATCATTTTTTCAAAATTATTTCATTATTTGAATCAATCAAACGTAATTTTCTGAGATGGTAGAATTTATATTTGAAAATGTGCATCTGGGTACACGGCTATTGACATAAGAGTTGAATTGTGTTACACGAACTTCTTGGTTTAGTACAGGTTAATTATTAGGAATGGTTTTTGATTAATTCACTATTTTAGAAATTAAGAAGGCACTAGAAGCTTTTGATTAATATAGCTTTATTCCTTTATGTTATACGCCTTCGTGGTTAGGTTATATAGAGATTTTCATACAGGGTTATCCAGAATAGACTATAGGAAGTTTTTTTTATGTAAATAAAAAACCTACTGTTTTTAATTTCATTGGTTTTTTTTATTTAATTATCAGGTATCATCTACGACAATTATGTGCGAAAGACGATATCTGTCAAATGACCATCACGGCCACGCTTACAGACATCAATTCGAAGAAATGCTTGTTCTTGAGAACAACGTGGAATTAATTTTGATGGGTGATTAGCAATACTTTCACGAACAGCAGTAATGTTTTCATTTGAACGAGCTGTTTTTGGTCTGCCAGACTTTGGTTTATCATGAACAAATCCAGTTTCATACAATTTTTTAACCAAATTTCGAATTGTTTGCTCTGATGGACGATTATGTATGCCGAAAAAATCACGTAATTTACGATTGGTATTTTTTATTGAACACTGATTTGCAAAATAAATTTCAATAACTTTAACACGCTCTTCAATTGTATACGACTCCATTGTTAAAATTGTCTATCATTGTAGGTTAGAAATACGAGAAAGTGACGAGAAACAAACATGGCGTTTGACAGATATTCTCATTCAACATCCTAAATGTACTTTTTGATAACACATTATGAACATTTCAATTACTGTGTTTCGGGGTAAAGCTTTTATTTTGTCATTTTCGTTGTTGTCTGTGTTTGCACAGATTATAAAAATCAATCATTAGCAAACGATTTAATTATCTGGTCGTTACTTAATGTCAATACTTATTTCATTTTTTCGGCGAAGAAAAAAAAGTGGATAATGGGTGGAACGTGAACGTCGATTGCCGGTACGAGACACAACTGGTTTATGAATTCCGTGCGTTTATGATGTGTCAGTTCACACGTGACCAGTGGGCACATCTGCACGTGGTACGGAGCCACCTCCATTCTCACTTTCAAATTTGAATGGAGCCTCGGATACCCAGACGGCCGTTGAAGGATTCCGCGCACGTTCTGCCTTCGCTTCGGACTTTCGATCCGACGTACAGATCTGAAAGTGAAAAGGAAGAGACGCAAGAATGCGATTCATACCTTCCGTCTGTCCGACGTGAAAATCCTTGCAGAAATCTTTTGTTGCATACAGAGCAGCTCTTTTATCTTACATATTAAGCTTCCATCTTATCTCTTTCGCGATGACCCTCGCCGAAGCTACCCCATTCTAATATTCATAACTCGTAAACCAATTGACCAATTTCGATGAAATTTTCAATATACGTGTAACTTCTACTAATCTAGAAAATACATTTTTTAAATTTTTGTCACCAGCATGCTTTTCGATGTTCAACCTGAACGTAATTTTTCCCAAATTTTCTTTACGTATCATCTAGTTCAATCTAGTAAACTATCCACCTCTTATTTTGATTCCAAGTGTATCATCAATTATGAGACTATATTTACCAAATTGGCTACGGTAATTGGCCCATGATAATATGAAGAACGCTATAGAATTAAAAATATTATTCACTCGAGCACAGAGACTCCTTCAACTTGCGTCTCTGAAACATTCTCGTACCTGAACCCAACGGAATCTCTAACACCAGTCTTCTCATGGGGGTCTGGCTTTGGTAATAGATATACCGTGACTGGACACCAAGCTTGTCTCTAGAAGAACCCGTTGGAATTCTTCAGATTTAAATGTACTGGACTGTGCTAGTAAGTCTGTCCCTCAGCACGTACATTGCACAATTATAAATTATGTAGGATCGACGAATTAAAAATACTTTGATAAATATTCAAATACACAAATTGCAATCTTATTATAATTCAAATATAATTAGTAGACTGCGGATCTTTATGCATTCATAGGGAAATTGAGAAGATGAAATTCAAAACAGTAGGAAAATTTTGAAAATTGAAGATGTCAAGGTATGATTTCTCCTCTTTTGAAATTATTAAGGAAAGAATTAACATCCAATTTGTATACAATTTTTATTTTCCATAAAGATCTTCTAATAATCAGTCTAATAATTACACTGCGGATTAATGCAGACATATTTTATTTTGCATAAAAATTCGCAGTTTAATTATGAACAAAATTTTATATAACAAAATACAAAAATAAAAATTGTCTGTATTAATTACAAGACACAGGAGTTACATACGTTTTTCTTTTAATAATGTTATCGAGTCGCAAACAATGCAAGAATACCTTTAAATTCTGCAAATGTTTTTACTGTTCCGGTAATTCTGCATTGAACCTTGGTTGAACAAAGAAAAGACGTTCGAAGCGATCGAACGCGGCCGTGCATCATCGGATCGCGCGCAGGACAATTAAAGGATGCAAGGGAGCATTTATTCGCATAGTGTCACGAATTCCTCGGTGGCCACGTTTTTTCCAGGCAACGCGTCCCGTGTGCCGGAGACATTCCACCAGAACAAGGCACTCCCCATTTCGCTTCCTAACATTCCCTTGCAAACGTGCGCGCTTCATAACGTATTCCCGACTTGTCCGCGGCCGTGAACGTAAACATGTGTGCACCTGCAGAAAACCAATGTGCTCGCGTCGAAGATTGCGTTGCTAGGCTTCGCCAATTAGACGGCCAATTACAAGGCGCGTCGCTCTCCGCGGCTCGTAAAACTTCCCTTTCGCCGTAAAACAGCTGCAATGATGGAAACGCGAAACCCCCCTCGCGCCAATTTCGAGATACCGAGCTCGTAAATCGGTAAAGAGGGCTTGTGAACGGACCCTTATCTCTTGCACGAAAATTTCGAGATACAGAAGATCGAAAAAGAAAACTTTTCCGACGGCGGAGCCTGAGGGTTGATCTTATCACGATTTAATTTGACTCCAATCTGGAAGAAATGAATGACATTCGTATTGATCGGAGTCTGTTTAGAATCTTGGCATTGATTGCGACTGAATATCGTACGGTAAGGGTGGATGTGAACCCCTTGCCGTATTTTGACGAGTCAGACTCGTGATGAAGGTTTCTATCAAAGTCTAACATACACGAATGTGACGCGTTCATTTTGGATGAAATAAAATTTGATTCGTTTGTAATCAATGTTTAAGCATTAAAATAAATGTAGCCATACAGAAAATATAAATTTTCTCTTCTCTTCTACATTTTTAGGGGTAAAGACGTTCTAATCACTGTAAAAGAAAAGGTACGGCAAGGGGTTAAAATGACAAATTTGCTAGAGTGGAGCAACAATTGTTTTACAATTTTACAATTATTGTAATGATTAGTGTTTCTAATGTAACAAAATGGTAGACAAGTCGCAGAACAGAATTGTAAATATAACTGAAGTTTAGGGGTTGATTTGAGAAGGTGTATGTTTGCGTAAAATTCGGCAGAATACGTCTATGAGAGAACTGTAGCGATGCGAGGGCAACTCGTGATACCCCTTGTGCTTACAGAAGCATTTTTCACCCTCGCGATTGCCCTCCTTTCTCTCTGTGTCTTTCTCTCTCTTTCACCCCCAAAACAGCTGCGTGTACCGAGAGGAAGGTGGCCCTATGGCGTGTCTCGCAACGTGGTACAATGGGAGGTTATGAAACGATATAGCGTTTGTAGGATACCACGAGTACGTGAACACGAGACGGGCAAACATATGCGAGACGCAGATGGCTGGTGAACCTTATCGGTCCTCCATTATTTCTTGCGCGACCCGTGTCAAGATACTCGCAATTGTTCTCCGTTTGACCCAGAGCCGGTCGAGATCGTTCACGATAAGCCCGTTACCCACACGATGAGTCAATTAGCAGTGCTTTATTATGGATTCAAAGGTAAACGGTAATCTCCTGCATTAAATTCCTGTTTCCGTGCCGGTGGTCTTCAAGATCCATTTTAGATTGCAGAACACGGCGGGCGTAAACAGTGTAACTGTATTCACTTTACAGTTACAACGATGGAAACGTCTTTATTCCCAAAAATGTTGTAGAAGAGAAAAGAAAATTTATATTTTTCAAATATTGATCACAAACAAATCAATCTTTATTTCATTTAGTCTTTGATTAAAATCTTTATCACGAGTGCGATTCGTTAAATTACGAGTACCCGGGTATCGCACAAGTAAGAGCTGTACTATCTACCCTAGAAATGCTTCGAACCCTTTTATTTATTACCCTATATAAGCACTTACGAGCTCGATGACAATGGCTACGAATACTTAACTAGGCAAACACTTGTATCGCCTGATCACATACGAAATATCCACAGTAGCCCCATTTTAATCGCAGAAGAGGTAACTCCTCCGCGGTATCAGCCATGTGCAAATTTTGCTTGAAACGAAGATAAGGATTTTTCCAACGTTTCACCACTTTGCGTTGAAAACAAAATAATTGAAATCATATACATAGATGAATAAATAAAATAAGAGTAATCTCAGTATGAAGTGGTGTCTCGTTTGTGTGTACCTCCATCTCGAATAAAATTTGCGCTTGATAGCGAAGTACAAGAATGAACCGATCTGTTTCGCGATAACGTTATCGCCGCTGATAGCTTAAACACATACACGAAAAGCTAGTGTTGCCAGTAGCCAGAGTCGCCAGATCAGAATTGACTCGATTTGAGAGGAAAAAGTTACCCTCTCTCTACCGGATTTGTCACGTGGCACTGTGACGTATGCGCGAAAGAGACAAAACGCGTCACGTGACCGGCTAGTATTTAATACGTGGGATGTCGTTCGAACAACTGTTAAATAAGTTAATGTAGGGACGAATAGGTTGTTAAAAAATTCGATCTTTTTAGCAAGACAATGCGAATTTACAATATTACAATTACTGCATAAATTTCAACATGAAGAAGGCATGATAAATGTTATTTTTTCGTTTAATTGTGTTAATTCACTGGACACTAACTCCCGTCTTATTTTACATAAAAATCCGCAGAAATCATGAACAGAATTAATTTTTAATACATTTAAAACATTTTAATAGAAAGCGATTAAAATGTTTAATCTGATAAAAATGACAAGGCTCTATTTATTTCGATTTTGTGCAATTTGTATTGCAATACGTGCTTGGATAAATAAATTTATCGAATCAATTTCCATGTAAGCAACATCATCGTTTCAATAATTATAAAATTAAAAATCTAAGACCAGTTATTTGACCAGCAGTGACAGTTACGATTACAAAAGGAAGACAAGCCGTACTTGATCAGAAATCAAGGACCGCGCCGCGCGTTGTTGTACAACCGTTCGGAATTCCAAAGAAGCCGAGAAATTACGCGGTTCGTTTCGCTACGCTCATGTAGGAGGTGTCTTTACGACGGCCGCTGGCGGAACAAAAGGGTTAAATAAGCGCCGTTCGCCGAACGCTCGCATGACACGGCCGTGTGCAACGGAAACGCGGTCGTAAGCTGCTGAAACAGTAAACATAATAAGCGCAGGACCGTTGCGTTCGATTCGCCTGTGTATGTGCCGCACAAGCGGTACGCGGTTTCCCATACACACCCGTTTCATCTTGGGTTAACCGGCTATCGCGGTGAATTGCGTCATTCTGCGAACTTAGACGCTGCGGCGGCCATGATGGAATGTAAATGTGTCGCTAGAATCTAGATCTGTCCTTCATTCATCGCTCCGTATCAAATTGGCATGATGCTAAAAAATCAACGCGGTGGGGTGATAAATGTAAATTCTGTTTTTGGAAACTCTGATAACTAGACTGCGGATTTTATGCATTTATGGTAAAAATGGGTAGGTCTAATTTACGTCAGTAAAAATATTTGAAGAATTTAGACACACGAAAATGTTTTTAAAATTTAAACATATTCACCAAGAAATTAAATATTTATTTCATCCCAGCTTGTTGCAATTCAGATAGAAAAAGTTTTTATTTTGCATAAAGATCCGCAGTCTACTGATAACTAAGATACAGGGTAGGTTTAACCCCTTGCACCACTATTTATTTTGTGGTTATTAGAAATTATTATAATGCCCATGTATTCTCCAAAGGCTATGTATAGGGTGTCCCATAAATGTTGTAATTCCTTAAAAGGGTAGGTCATTTGAAGTAATTTTTTCCATTACGAAAATATTCTCTGCGGCTTGATTAACATCTCATAAATGTTATCAATTTCCTTTAAACCGAAATAAACTTCTATTCATGTACTGGAGAAATGTACAATGTATTGGAGAACATCTAGAATCCAGACTATAAATTGTCTCCCTTCTTATGGAAATTAGAAACTACAAAAGAAGTTCTCACCGAAATCATAAAATAAATCGCAGGGGGTTGGAATGGTTGAATACTCAAAAAATGTATGTCCTTCAAGACTGAAATGATTCGATGATCAGTTGCAAAACATTTCTAGTCTCTCCGTAAGATGATATTATGCGAGATTCTGTATGTTATGGGGAGCCCATTCTAAACAATGGAGTAATGAAGTCAGGGGTGGGAATGAACGGCGCGACGACTCGCGGAGGAAGTGGACAGGAAGTCCTTGAAAACGAAGACGACGCAAAACCGCCTGTAACCGCAAAAACTGACACTCGACGGGCTGTGGTCAAGATTGCCTCTTGGCCCGCCTTGGTCCCAGCAAGGGTGGAGAACAAAGGGGTGGCGATGGTTCTCCGACAAAGAAGAGGAAGAAACGCGCAGGATGGATGGTCAGCCATCCGTGATTTCCCGTCTTCGCTTTTGTACCGAAAAAATTAGCTGTATCCGTTACGCATTCGCACGTATTCGATCTTCTGGCGAATTTCGGACCCCGGACGATAATGAGTTTTCGTGGGTGAGGGGATGGGGGGTGGAAGGGAGCGAAATTGAATGATAGGCTGCGCGTAAACATTGCTTCGTTTCCAGTTCCTCATCTCCATCAGCCATTAAAATTATCCTTGGTTATTAAGATTTTCTTCCTTATTATAATGAAATTATTTTTTTATATGTATATTAGGAGATTGGAGGTAATTGTGCAAGCCTTTAAAAACTTTATAAAATTTGTCAATAGAACCTTTTGAAAATTTGTACGGACGGTAACAGTCTGTAAAAAAGTTTGCGTTAATCAACAAAGATAAATATGATAGATAAACTGGATCAAGCAACGCTTTACTTAGAAAATTCTGGTTAAATAAGACGTCTAATTAATCCTCCCTGGGCACGATTATTTCCCAGTTTGTCTATTTTTACTCACTGTTCTCGGCTTTCAACGAATCTGCAAAAATTCTAGAATTTCAGCTTTCTATTTCTATTCTGTATCGATAAAAAATAAAAGTTTTAAAGATTAAATTCGGTGAACTGCGGTTCTCCCCACTTCCCCTTCGAAACGATTCAGAAATTTTCTCCTAGACATGAACGACACAGTGTGCCTACGGAGGGGTAAATAAGATAATACTACACTACGGATCACGGAAGTTTGGCAAGAAAAAATGTTTAAATTTAATAATTTAAAGCGTATCGCTCGCTTCAAGAAAGTTTATATTATTACATAGTAATCTTACCCCTCGCAAGGTAAGTTATTATTAGTGATAACTAGACTGCGTATCTTTATGCATTTATGAAGAAATTAGTTGGATGAAATATAAAACAGTAAATAATAGATTAGCAAAATTAAAGAATATTTCAATGTTGCCTTCAACGTAACAAAGTCATTAAATGATGAAATCAATTTTTATTTTATTCCTGCTTCGCACAATTAATTCAGAATATTTTTATTTTGCATAAACATCCCCAGTCTAGTAATAACACATCAATAGTAAGGTGGGGTCTCTTAGAACCCGACAAATAAATTTCATAAATAGCCTCGTTTTTAATAAATTTGAGATAAAGAATAACACAGGATAAAAAGTAAACAAACACATTAAATTTTATTCATATTATAAAAATTCTTTTCAAAAAACTTTTCAAGAAGCTGGGTCTCCGAGACTCCATATTACCTCGCGAAGGTTAAATATCCTTTCTACAATAACCAATGAGGGTTTCTCGAAGAAACATTACAATAAACATTTTACGACAGGAAATTCCTAATGCGTTTATGGACGTCGGCAGACTGCGAAACTTCAGTGAGCGGTACTTACTGTATACTGTAGACAAACCTCAAAACGACTTCGACAGGTCCCAAAACCTGAAATTGACACTGGAGTGCAACGTTTATGTTTTTCGCCTATCTTGGTGTGTCATGAGACCGGAGGGAAACAATGTACTCTTTGTTTTGGTTCTAGATCGCGATCTGGTTACGATTCTAGTAGCGGTGGAGACTCTGACAACGAGTACAGTGGCAGCGTCTGTCGAGGTGCTGCCAATCTGTCACAGAATCCAGCCGCAACGAATGCAAGCATACAGGGGCAAGGGAAGCACATAAACAAAGGAAGGTGGACCAAGTCGGAGGTAATTAAACAGAAACCGCTATTTCAATTTTACGAGTAATCTTCATCAGTGACCGGGTGCCAGAGTTGGGAAAAAATTTAATCAACGATTGACGAATAAATTTCTACTTCAATCGTTAATTTTATAAATCGTTAATTGCCGTTAACGATTAAATACTTATTAATCGTTAATTTTGGCTAACGGTTAAATTTCAACTTTAGTCGATAATTGCAGTTAACGATTACATTCCTTTCAATTGTAATCGTCAATCGGATAATTGATTAATGATTAACTGCTGAAATTTCGAAATGAAATACGGGATCAAAACTGTATGTGTACTGAAGAAAAATGCAAACTGAGTTTTTGTTGAGATATATTTCTGTCAATTCTCCATCTCCGCTTTCTGTCTCTCCCTCTCCCTCTTTATTACAATTTATCGATAGATCGTGTGGCGATTAACTTCATCAATCGATTGAATCAGTCTCCGATTTTTCAATGATTCCTTCTTTTAATCAACGATTGACGATTAACTTTATCAATCGATTGAATCAATCGCCCATATTTCGAAGATTTATTTTTTTAATCAACGATTGACGATTAACCTCGATTGGATCAATCGTTCATTTTTCAATGATTACCTTTTTTAATCGTACACATTAATCAATCAATTTTGGTTAAAATTTTCATTGATTAATGTCCAACTCTGCCGGGTGCCTCAAAGATTAGCTGAGTACGAAAAAGATATTTCATTCATATGGTACTGTGACGTCATTGTTCATTGTTGACATTACCGCGGGAGCGACGTCACAAGTCTCACAGTTGATACCTGACGCTGCTGTGGCGTCATCGGTCGCTGCGATACCGAGAAACCATCCATTCAACAGAGACTCCGATTTAGTCAATGAAAAAGTTTATCTATATTGCAGAACGACAGTGATCTGAATAGTCTGGTTGTTTCTACGTAAAATTCATCAGTTTTATTATCATTTTATTATCTAGCATAAAGTTCTTTAACATTATTACAAAATTAACACTTTCTATTTGATGATTTGCTCCGAGTCGCCATTAAACATTACTACACTGTAATTGAAAATAATCCCTATATCAGTACACAATTTTGTGTTTAATGAATAATTAAACGTTCAAGTGTGATTCAAACAAGACAGAAAGGAAAATACTCTAGATCAAACGAAATGTGCAAATTTTGGAGTTGACCCTTAGCACTCAATTGGTGACTCAGAGTCACCACTAAAAAAATTGCTGTACCATTATTCTCAATATTGTTTACAGTATTAAACATGTTAGTATCCAGAGTTGAGCAAAAATTTAATTCAAATAAAAATTGCGAATAAAGTGGGTTTTTTCCAAGTGGGTTTTAAACCCACTTTATTCCAAATTTTTATTTAATCAATTACTACACATTTACTATCCATAAAATGAAAAAAATGCAATGGAATTATGCAAGGTGGGAAGAAATGTCTAATTTTCAAGTTGAAATAGCTCCGACTACAAAGGATTAAATGTTATGCCATTGAAAAATGTGTCAAGTAAAAAATGAAAGAAGTAAATCCTTTTTTCAAAGACTAAAAATTCTACTTGTGCGAGGCTCGTTCAAGTCACGAGAGATGCCACTTAATTTTCATGAAACTGATGCATTCGCGATGAAGCGCAGCGAACTATAGACCGAAATTTCGCGAGGGTCGAAAACTTCTGATCACCGATACGGATGAAAAGAGCACGGCGGCGTCCCATTGTTCTTCCCTTTATCTCGCCGCCATGAAAATTCCCTAACGCACACGCGATCGCGTCATCGCGCCGTGACTTTGATCGGATGTAACACGAGGGGAGGGATACAATGAGCATGGGCCACGAAAAAAAAAGAGGTCCACCCTTCGTAGCTTCTACAACGAGTTACGTCCGCAGGCAGATGCCCTCGACCACCCCATAGTCATATGCTGCCATAGAGCAGAGGCCGCGCCGTATGGTTTCCCGTGGGAAACATCATAGAAGCGTATCGATCCCGTGTGCGCGTTTGTTACGCGGCCATTCTCGCCATTCTGACGCAATTGCGAATTCAGAGTCACAAGCGTGACCAATTTGTGATTTGCGCGGCCATTGTGCGCCATTTATCGATCTATCGAAGCGACCGAAATCGAATCCCGGAGAGATTAGTGTGAATTTGATGCTCCATGAGAAAATGATACTTTCGAAGAATTTCTTATCTCCGGATTTGATGCATTTATAACAAAAATGAATAAGTGCAATTTAAGACATTAAAAGATTGATTAAAAGATTTTGAGAGTTTAATATATTATTTTCATCACGTTAAAATTATTAATGAAGAATATAGATTTATATTTAGCTCCTGCATCTTGCAATTGATGCACAAACTTTTCATTTTTCATAAACATCTGGAGTCTAATTATTACTAATTATTAAAGAGGAGGAAAGAGAAGTTGTTTCAATATTGTAACCCCGAGGGGAACGAATAAAGTACTACATAGTTTGAATACCTCAAGTTTGAAATTTTATCGTGTTCCGCGATATTAGATAGGGGCAAGCGTGTTTATCGAACTAAAAAGAAGCAAATTAACAAGTTAAATTTCATACATCGTTGTAGCCTCTCCTCAATTTATCGATCACATTTCGACAATCTTGATTCTGTTCGAGAACACCTGCTGCCGAACGAGGTCGGCCATCGGACTCTTTCTCCGTAAGGTATTAATTTTCGAAATGGCACGCCGTGTATCTACATACGTCTTTCATTTACTAAAACACATAAATTCAGAAAAAGTGTATAATCTGCAAACAACTTGTAAGTTTGAGTTAGCAAGATTACAGAAGAGAAACAGGTGCCATTTTCTTATGGTAATGTTGTCGCTATTGTAAAGTACAATTTTGCACCCTGATAGCATCGATTTCTTTTTTATCTGAATAACGAGCGTGCAGTTTTATTGGTTATTTTAATGGTCCACTGATGATTTGACATTTGGTTTATAATTGTTCCAGGATGGTTTGTTGAAGCAGTTAGTGAGCAGCGTGGAACAACGGGGCGCGGTGCTCCGATGGGACACCATAGCCGGTCATTTCACAGATCGAAGCGACGTCCAATGCCAGCAGAGATGGGCAAAGGTCGTGAATCCGGAACTGGTCAAGGGGCCCTGGACGAAGGAGGTACATATATACCTGAATTTTGTTGCACCCTTCTCGCATCGAGCCTCTTTCCGGCCATTGTCTTTCGAACCCCACGAAGCCGGCATTGAAATCTCCACCACTTAAGGGTAGTTCTGGTCGCCATTCTTTTTTTTTTTACCTAAAGCACACTCTACGCGTTACCGAAAAGGGAATCGAATTCGACCCGAGAAATAATGCTCTTTATTGCACTACAGTAATATACATCTCAACAATTGTAACAGTGCAATTGAAGACAAAATATATGAACACTAAACCTACCATCACCGGTCAGAATGACCGGTCCCAGATTTTTTATTTTACGATTATTGATATAATAAAAATAACTGTATAGATATCTTTAGTGGAGCACATATTTCAATAGGAGCTGCACAAAATCTAAATAAAATCAATCTTGACATTTTTATAAGGGAAGTTGCCTTACCAGTTACTTTTAAGGATCGTTAGGTTTAGTGAAAATCGTCAAACTCACACTACATCATAAAATACATAAATATTAAGAATTAATTTTTACACACAGTGACTTGAATTAATATTCGGACGCTCTAAAAAAGACTACAACTTTTTAAATATTATACTATACGATTTGAACTTTTTTGGGAAGCTAGAGCAACCCAATAAAATATAAACGTAAGAAATATATTTCTCGCCAACCCAATACATATAAACATTTACATATTAAACATTAATTACGTTTATACTTCTACAACATTTCGATACATTAACCCTTCGTACAATTTTTTAAAATACTGAAAATATTTTGTTGAGTGATCTAGATTATGTATCAAGTCGTGAATGATAGGGAAAACTAATTATTTGCAACTTCAGCACTCGAACAATGACTATAAAAATTGCTGTACCATTATTAAAAATATTGTTTACATTATCAGTTATATGGGTATCTAATCAGTTACAAAACATTTAGGTATTAAACATTCTAGGTCGCGGAAGAAATGTATAATTTTCGTTCTCGAAGGGTGAATTGTTCAGTTTAGATTACAGTCATGAATTGACTACTGAGTTGAACGATAAATTCAGGAAAGAGATACAAGTATTTACATTTAGAACACAGTTTGACAGAGTATAGGAGACTAGACCGCATGTTCCAAGAAATTCGCCAAATCTGAACATTTTTCAAAACGGCGAGACTCGAGCTTATCACTTGTGCACTTCGTCATTCGCTTCCTCATTAAAAAGTATGTTACCGCAGCTCCGGTGCAAGATTCAGTTGTCAGACCGCGGAACCCGTTTCCACAAGTATTTGGACTCGATCAGGGGGGGCCGTTTCTCTTGTCGTCGACAGAAAGTTCGCAATGTACCGTTACACCCCCTTTCTCGAAAAGTTTCTTCTACCATGCCAGAGTATCCGGGATGAGTTCGCCCGGAGCCAGCACAGTTTACTGGCTATACACAGGGTGTTTTTTAAAGAAGTCTGTCCAACGTCCAGCTAAATATGGAATCGGAGTACGGTACTCTCAATTATATTATTTATGTCGATCGGTTCGAATTTATACCAGGCGGCGATTTTTAACTTGTACATTTTTAATCTTCATTCGGACTGCTGTTTAATAGTCACAGAACAGTTTAGATTCCCCTAGCCATCATTCAAGGGTCAACCCTTGCGAGGACTCTGTTAGCCTATGTATCAGATGATTGCATAAGTGCGTGCCCGAATTGAACATAAAATCCAACGGTTAAAATTTAAAGAATACAGCTTTATTAATCAATTATATAGTCACCAATCTTTTCTACAATTAGAAAAATGCCGTGTAGTGCGAACTATCATCTAATAGAACAGCAGAGAAATATTCCAATTGTTCTTGCACACCACGAAATTGTGGCACCACAGATGAGCGTCGTAAAGTAGTAAAATAAGTGACTACAGGTGCAAAAGTTGATGTCGAGTCTGGTTCAACAGACAAGCGGAATTACTTACCCCTTGCACTATGAAGATTTCAAACAACATATAATGTCTGCTATTAATTCCCTTGAAACTCAAACAAAATTCTATTTTGTTATCGTTACAAATCGTTGAAGAATAGGCATTCTGTAAATATACACTTGTTTCTTCCAAGAAACGTCAAACGTGAAAACAAGCCGTAAGGCAAGGGGTTGTAAAATAGTTGCAGGGTGATGAACAATGAAAAGAATTCCTGTAAAAGCGGTAAAGCTACGAGAATGAAAAAATCACCGCTGGGTAGAAGGGAACTGTTGACTCTCCGGAGTCGGAGTTGTTTTGAAGTTGGAACTTGTGGCCCTTCGCGGCGTGATCCTGTGCATGGCCGGTACTGTACGCCTACACGTTGGGCCGGGCAGAAAAGAAACGAGCGAAAACGCTCTCCACGGTCGCCTCGGTGGGGTATGCAATAAGAAGAAGAGAGGTCTGGACCCGCGGAGATGCTGCGTCGTCGTCGTCGTGCCAATGCACTTGGCAACAGCCAAGGGCAAGTAAGCCGCTGCCCGTGTACCGAACGCGTGTACACGCGGTCACGGGTCCTCGTCGGTGTGCACCTGATTCGTGGTATGGGAGCGCAAACCCATCGTGTCCTCGTTGCCCAACTCCTACATCTCTCTCTCTTTCTCTCCTCCAATACCCCTCTCCAAAGTCTCCCCGGAGGTTCGTGCGCGACGATCATCTCTCCTCTCCTTTCTTCGACCTACCGCCACGTTCTCCGCCTCTCCGTGACTCCACGAGGACCGGAGAAATTACTTACGAGACTCGAGCCGATGCGATGGGATCACTCGGGCAGCCTTCCGGTGCTCGTCGCCGGTTCCACGTTTTTCTACGACACGTTCGATGGAATGTTCCCCTTTTCAAGCTTTCCGAGAGCCCGTGCCACTCCATCAACAACTCTGCCCTTGGATAATCGAATGCCCACGGGGGGTGTTCGGGAGTTACTGATCCAATGACACACCGAGTCCCAGCTTCTATTAGACGCTCACGGAAAATGACTTTCGGAATGTCGAGTATTGACTGGAGATGAAAGAGCTTGTGAACCTGCCGAGGGCTCTTGAAAGGGCACAAAGCCGACCAAGAATCCATTAAGACGTTCAGTTTGTTGTCACGCTCTCTGCTTGAATGTTCACCCTTGTTCTAGTATGAATGAAAAGCTGTATCGGAATTAAGGGGGTAGACTCGTCTCTGGGATTGCAAGGGATGCGCCTTCTTATTTCTCGATAGTACAACGATGCGGTTTTTCGGTTGTCAAAAGCGCTAGATAAAGGACCAGTCTAGGCCGCAATCGCCCTCTAAAGTCGTATTTTTACGTTTACAATTAGTAAAACTAAACCTACCACCACCGGTCAAAATGGCCGGTTCCAGATCTTTTATTTTACACTCATTGAAATAATGACAATTATTTGATAAGAAATTTGAAAGAGATGTCTTTAATAGAGCACGTATTACAATAGGAGCCGCACAAAGTCTAAATCAAATGAATCTTGTCATTTTTATAAGGGAGCGTGTTCCAGTTACTTTTGAGAATCGGTAATTATTCAGAAGCATAAAGGTCGTCGCACACTAGAATTTTCTAATTGTAAAAAAGAATGGTGACTACATAATATTCTTTTTTACACTCCGCCGTGCAGTACAGATTGTAACATCTATAAAAATCGGGCACGAAGTTACGCAATCATCCGACATTTCCATCTTCGCGTTAGGAGAGTAGTCCGGACATTCCTCAATTTTTTTTCCGTATCCTCGAGTGTGTGGAGTGACACAGGTAGTAGAGTCGTATGAAGGGCCGCCACGGGTTTCGTAGGGAACATTGGTCGTGGAATGTACCAAACCGGTAAATCAGGAGGTTTCCGTTTCGAGGACTGACGATTGCCGATGTTTGCAGGAGGATGAAAAAGTAGTAGAATTGGTGGAGCGATACGGGCCGAAGAAGTGGACGTTAATTGCACGGCATCTGAAGGGTCGTATCGGTAAGCAGTGCCGGGAACGATGGCACAACCACCTGAACCCGGGGATCAAGAAAACAGCGTGGACGGAGGCGGAGGACAGGATTATCGTCGAGGCTCACCGCAGGGTGGGCAATCAGTGGGCGAAAATCGCAAAATTGCTGCCAGGAAGGACGGACAATGCGATTAAGAACCACTGGAACAGCACGATGAGGAGGAAATACGAGACGGAGGAAGGGAGATCCGCCACCGGGAACAGAGGTTTGTACAACTCGTTCGTTACACGAAAAGTACCGCTTAACTCTTGCGTCAGTAACCAAAAATTTCGACGATATTCTGTCGTGTTGCACTTTATAATTCCAACGTGAATAATAGGGGTTAATTCCAAATGTGAATTGAGACTAGACTGCGGATTTTATGACATTTATGACGAAAATGAACAGGTGCAATTTAAAGCAGTGGACAGATTAAACGAATATTAAAATAGCAATGTATTCGTATTCGATTGAAATCAGTAGAGAAATAATGACAATTCTATTTGACTTCTATATTGAAAAATATATGCAAAAAATTTTATTTTCTATAATGATTCGCAGTCTAATCACCGAGAAACCTAAGAATCCACAATAGTCTTGCTATTCATCGCCAAAAACATTAGAGACGTTTTAAAAAGAAATTGAAAGTACGAACTCGGTTATTGAGAAAAGAGTTAATCAAATGTGGATCCCCTGGGATATTTATTATACATTCTTATAAAAGTATGTAACTCAAAAGAAAAGGTTTTAATCTTGTTCTAATATTCCAAAAAGTCTTTGCACCGACTATTATAATAAAATGTTCACAACCGCAAAAATTAGTGGAGGTAGATAAATTAGGCTTGGTCCTTTAAAGAGGACAGAGACAGACAACTTTTAAATTTAGATTTAGATATTTGAGCTGTCGTGCAGCATTCGTACAGTAGCAGTCGTTAAATGGTCGCTCAAGGTCGCCGAGACACACTGCTGCGTAATGTTCTCTGTCTTAGACGGTTGGTCTACATTGAGCGACCGTTTTACATTGCAACGAGCATGATCCTTAAGCGCGTGTAATTTGGAGAACAGATGTTCTCATGTCACCGATGTTTACAACAGGACGAAGTCGAAGAAAAGCCACGGAGCCACCAACCGCTGCGAAAGACTCCCTCTGCACGATAGAAGACGTTTCCGATCACGCTCGCCTGAAAATATTGTCCACGAGCAACGACAACGCGACGACGAATTCGACGACTATGCAAACATCGCATACTCTGGACATTGACCAGCTGGACTGGACCAGAGCCTGGGAGAATCATCAAAACCTTCAGACGTTCCAGGGTCTTCTGAATCTGAACGATCGCACGCACAGCACTGAATCCCGGTTGGATTCTCCGTCGAAAAGGGCTAGCTCGTCCGTGAAAGTCAAGACTGAACCAATATCACCGTTTACAAAGTACGTTTTAAGGAGGTAGACTCGTTTCCCCAAAGTTGGGCTTTTTCAGCAGTGAAATCGCCCTCAAAAGTCCTATTTTTACGTTTACGAAACGTAATTTGCATTATTCGGCAGCACGTAGCCGTCGCAGATTTATGAAAATAGCTGCGCAGCTGTTTGCTTCCGAATAAAAATGCATGGTTCCTAAAAGAACATAAATTTTTAAGTTTTGTAACACGAAAAAGACATCACGTGACTATCTCGTTGTAGGTATTTCGATTTACAAATCCAAGGTGAGGCGACCAACTCGAGAAACTCGGAGATCAGGCTGATGCCCATGCCGGACCTTGAAGACATGTCGGGCAGTATGACGGAGAAGGAACGAAGCAGTCCACCCCCCATCCTGCGCAGACGCAGAAATACTCACACACTTCAGCAGAGAACCGACACCCCCGATAGCGGGAACCAGTCTGATTATTTGATAATAACCCAGCATCAGCCGCAACAGCAGCATCAGACCGGCGACGCGACCCCAACCACTCCTATTAAACAACTACCGTTCAGCCCGTCACAGTTCTTGAACAGTCTCAGCCCGGAAACATCCTCCTGGCCGCGGGCCAGCACGCCTAAGGCGAGCAGCCCTGGTCCACTCACCACACCACAACCCACCGGTCTTCGGCGAAGTCAGAATGGTAATTTACCGACGAAGCATTCTCAGTTTTATGGGCTATCCTATCAACAACTTCTTCCTGTTACCAAACAGGAAATAATTAACCCTTTGATTCCATGCAGGAATCGAAGACTGCGGATCTTTATGCATTTATGGGTTTTAAAAATTTTCAAAAAGTGCTAGAACATCAAATTCCACGGAATTTGGTACGATTTTTAGTTATTCCAGAATTACAAAGGTTATTTCGCTTTCTTAAAATTTGCCTACGAAAATTGAAAGTTGCATAAACATCCGCAGTCGACTGACGTATCAATATTTTTCAGTCTAACTCTAGAAAACCTGTATTTACAGATGGCAATACGCCGAGGACGCCAACGCCGTTCAAGAACGCATTGGCAGAGCTGGAACGGCGCAGCGGCGCGACTACTCAGTTACCTGCTACCCCAAGTCGTCTCGATGCTTTAACCGAGATCATCAAACAGGAAACCGATCGTGAAAGCTTAGCAGGGACCAGTACTATCCTTCAAGACTCTGGTTATAGCACGATAAGACGACGGGGTAAAGAGAACAGCGCTCCTGGCGGAAAGAGAGCGCGGAAAGCTCTCTGCCAAGCCTGGGCGAATACTTCTCAGGATAATTCGGAAATGAGTTTCGTTGTAGAAACACCCGTAAGTCGAATATCACGTTTGCTATTCTTATTTGCCGAAAGCAGACTGCGGATATTTATAAAAATTCATTGAAAATTCTTCCTTGAAAAATTATAAATATCGACAATCTGAATTCAAATATCTTTCACCTAACTGGAGTACCTTCGATATGTCACATATTATTGATACTGGAAGGATATCTCAGAGTCACGTTTCCATTTATTTTTAATACTCAACGTCACATGAAAGTGAAGATAATTAGACTGCGGACCTGTATGCAAAATAAAAAATGTTTGTATTGTTTGCAAGACACAGGAGCCAAATAAAAATTTCATTCTCCTTTTGATTATCTTGTTAAGGTGAAACTAATACACTGGGGGCTATAAATCTTTTTAATACCTCTAATGTTTTAAACTGTACGTACCCATTTCTGTCATAAATGTTTTCTCTGAGATTTTTTTTTATTACCAATAATAAGCGAGATATTTAAGGTGTATAGAAATTGCGGGAAAACATTTAATGCAACGAGATTTCATTGTTCTTTCCAGAGTAAAAGTTTGGACACATCTGTATTATTCTCCCCGGCATCAATGGCACTGGAGGATAGTTTCTTGACAGCAGGGACTAGTCCCGTAAAGGTAGAGAACCATATCCATCATAATCAAAATCATATTCAAACTCAACCAGCCCTATCCTGGTATTATTCCCGTACCAATCGCCTTTAGACACGCTAGCCGGCCTAATTCTCTTTTGTTTAACACTCTCTTGTCTCTGTCATTCTCCTTACGTTTATTTTATTTTTAATTCTGCCTGCCTCTTAATAATGTAATGCCCTGTCGCTTCTGTCTCTCTCCATCCAACTTATTTCTGTTTCCCTATCATTTTTTTTGTTTTTTTTTATAAATCATTAATTTATGAATACATGTTAATCACCAAGGCGCGCGGAAAAGAAACATAACCTCAGTTAGCTAACCTTCGCGACCCTTAATCGACCTGCTTTCGTCGCCCTGGTATCGTCCAATCCAAAGATTATTAGCATTCTTTTTTTTGTCTCGTAAGTTCTAAGTGTAACATGACTAACATTAACGGGGCGTAAATGTCATCTGATTTATTTATATATATATTAACTTATTCCAACTACGAGTATGCTTATCCTGTTAAATTATTTATATGTGGCTGATACGGTCTGAATATTTTGTAAGTGTAATTTACGATCATGTCAAAGTTTAAAGGGCCTCTCGATCGAGTACTTAAGTTATTAATCGCGTGTATACAATTTTTTTTATATTTAATTACATTATTAAGCATTGGAAACATTCGTACTTATTCGCATAGTCGACACACGATAGAACATTGTTTCGTTTTTGTTTGGTTTAATCACTGGCTTCTCCTTTGATCTAGTTTCGCTAAGCATTGAATTATGTTTATGAGTATCCATGCTCGTTTTGATTTTTTCCTCTTTTTTTCGTTTTTGAAATCCTTTTTTGTTGATACTTTAATTCGTGTAAATTGTTCGTGTACGTTAACGCTGTCGAGACGATGTGAACTGTAATTATTGATCCGAGTGATGTCGCCATGTTACTGTAACATTTGACGCTGTAAGTTCGTCGAATGACCGAGTCTGTTTCTTCTTTTTCTAAAAAAATTCGAGAAAAGGTATTTGTACATACGGATAAAATAGCGATTCGGTTCGATGACCCGAAACGATAGCACAGGATATACGTAAACGAGGGGTTATCGACCTGTTTGTTTGCAAACGCGATTTACGAACACGCAGAGTCGTTTGCAGTCTCGCTTTCGTCCTCCGAGTTCTCGACTATCGAACGAAAGAATGTAAAAGGAAGATTGTTTTGCTTTTGGTAAACGGGACACTGGTGACCCTCGCGGCATCGAGCGTGTTCACGTGCATCAAAACACAGCGAGAGAAAGAAGTATATACTTACACCATGATTCTATCTTTCCGTCGACGATAGTGTTTTCCATCGACCAGGCTGAGAACTATTTTTAAATTAAGTAAATCGCTAGACTGCGGATCTTTATGCATTTATGAAGAAATTGATTGGGCGGAATATAAAACAGTAAAAGATTTAAACAATTCAAGAATGTCGTAATGTTGCTTTTAATGTGACAACGTCGTCAAAGGATGAAATGAATTTTTATGTTATTCCTGCTTCCCACAATAAATGCAGAATATTATTTTGCATAAAGATACGCAGGCTAGTAATCACCTTCAGTAATATTCTGGCAGACTAATGTAACACATACTTGTTAACTCATCACTAGACTGCGGATTTGATGCATGTATGACAAAAACGAGTTGGTACAATTTAGCACAGTAAAGAAGTTAATGTATCAATTATTAATGTCATTAAGGAAAAAAGAATTGTAAATTTATCTTTTGCTTCTTGCAATTGCTCCAAGCAGTTTTTATTTCGCATAAAAATCCACAGTCTATTCCTCACTTTGGATACAATGCTAACAAACGGAGACATCAAAGGTGTACGAATACTTCTTTCTCGTAGAACAGTACGTTCGTAAATGTATCCCCGTGACTCTCCTTCGTTCTTAGAGCGATCCCTAGATCCTGCACGACGGTGTATGTACATATATACATATCTATATATATAGGTATATAACACAAAAGTATATATATAAATAATATCTTTAAATATTTATTATCATATTAATATATTCATATATTTATATATTTTTACTTCTTTCGTAAATAACGTTCAGTTGCCGCATGTCTACAAACTAACTCGAACGTAAAACACCCCTTGTATAGGCCTGGCCTAGCGTACCAAAGTACTCCTCCCCCTGCTCCCAGTCCCACTCCTGCTCCGTAAAGAACCCGTCCCAAGAAACGACGAGTCCAAAGACGATTTTGAGCGGCGGTCTCGAAACGACGCTTATTCCAAAACCGACATGCAATCGCGCAAAGAGAAACGAAAATAAAAATGAAAATAAGGGCTAGTCATGTCGCGGCAGTTGTTCGCCAGCGATGGCGCGAAATCTGCTCCGGTGAGAGAACACGTGTGAGGACGAGTCAACGCAGTCCCCTAATTTTCTTCGAAGTGAGTCCCCCAATGAGTCCCCTCTGTTTCTATTCCCTCTCTTTGTCTCTCTTTCTCTCGTTTCTCTCTCTCTCTCTCTCTCTTTCTATCGGCGCGCTACGTTTTGTAGCCGCCGTCTCTGTCGACTCTGTATCGCCCACTCTGTCGAGTGACTTTCGAAGCGTGAAATCGATCGGCGCTCTCTCGTCGATCATCAAACGTACTTATTTTTTCACCCCTGAGACATTCTTGGACAGGAATGTTTCGAAGCGGAAATACTTTTTTAATTGCCGGCTGTAGCTAGTGTGTCTATCCTTTCCAGACTTCCCACGACTTTGCGTCCGTACAGCGGAAGCCTAACGCCAAGAGAGCGATCACGTTCGACGCGCTCGACAGTCCCTGCTGTATCATCAGCCCTCTGCCGCTCAGGCCGGCCAAACGCGCCAAGGTGAGTCCCTGTTCTCTTTTCTTCTCTTCTCGCCGTTTCTCTACTCCTTTGTTAACTGGTTAGCTGTTCCCTCGGTACAGTGGTACCTCGGTATACGACCTTAATCCGCTCCTGACGAATAGGATGTTTACCAAACCAACCTTTCCCCTAAGAAACCTATAACAATCTGTTCTTATGTAAAACAAAACTCCTATTGATATTATACCTACGATGGGGTGTAAAATAATTGAAACACTGTTTCAACACATAAATTAAAATGAGATTTTAATATAGATTTTTAAATTTAAACTCTGCTTAATGCTAAAATACACAAAGAAACAAATGATATTCTATTCCGTGGAAGAAGAGTCCCCTTGCAATAAAACCTGACATTCTGGTGTTTTTTCTTTTTCCATCTTCTTCTGTCGCTTTTCACTAGGATCAGCTGGTTTGTCTTTTATTAAAAATCTGCCCGAAGAACTTTGTTTCCGTCTTCTTCTCAGGATATTTCTGTGTGCAAAATTCACACAAAAAAGTTATGTCGTATACCGAGCAAAATTTGTCACGTCCACACAGGACGTATTCCGAATTGGACGAACTCCAAAGCAGACGTATATCGAGATACCACTGTACTTGTATCGCCGTTCTCTTGTCGAAACTGTGTTCTTCTAACTAAAGGGTGTCCTAACAAGAGTGGAATATTTAAATTCCGAATAAATTACAGTTTTTTTTTTATTTAATCATAAAATAGACATGTGAGAATTATGTATGGGACAACATATCTGGTCTTCTTTGGCTTTGCTGGCACATTTACGTTCTTTTGAAGAAATTTATAATTTGAAGGAAGTATAATTGTGGTTGAATCTCAGAAATTCTCAATCACATTTTCGTATAATTGTGGCTGAATCTCAGGGATACTGCGTGTACTCCTCCTTCAAGGCTTGGGTGGTCGAGGGCTTATTCACATAAACTTTTAACTTCAAAAAACCCAGAGAAAGAAATACAAAGGCGTTAAGGGGGTAGACTCGTTTCTAGGATTGCAAGGGTGCAGGATGCGCCTTCTCATTTCTCGATAATGCAAAGATGGTGTTTTTCATTAGTCAATAGCGCTAGATTACACCATTTTATTAATAATGGCAGACTGTATACTGTATACCATCGAACTGTGATAAATGGACTGCGGATCTTTATGCAAAATAAAAATTGTCTGCATTTATTGCAAGAAATAGAAAGTAAATTGAATGTTGTTTTTTCTCTTAATGTTTTTTATAAAGGAGAAATCATGTATTGACATCTTCAATTTTTAAAATTTTTCAACAATTTTGAGTTTCCTTTACTCGATTTTGTTATAAATGCAGAAAGATCCGCAGTCTAGTGATAATGGTTTAACTTTCAGAACACAGCAGCAAATTTTAATTTGTTGGGACACCCTTTATCTGAATACTTATCCTTACATTATCAAGCGATTGTTCTCGATCTATTAATTTCAAATAACAAAGCCAGTAATCAAAATTGTGCATATGATTATGTTCTCTGACAATATGTTTTCCACATTTCTCAAGAGAATACGTTACTCTTAATAAAATGGTAGAAGTATAAAATCTGTTATGAATATGTCTAACTCAAACCTTACTAGCTTCTGTGTTTTTGGTAAGACTACACGTTCGATGGTTGATGGGGGTAGTATTCAAGTAGTTGGAAATATTAGTTTGGAACGAAAGTTCGTAGCGTTTTTAAATTAGAAAAAAAATTCAGTTAAAAAATTCAAAGATAAAATTAAGATATTTATTCATAGGTTTATTGAATAAAATGATAAGTCACCTAAAAAATGGCAAAAAGTAATAGAAGAGAATGGAAAATATGTTATTGAACAACAAATCTATGTATAAATATCCTAATATTATCTTTGAGTTTTAATTTAAAAACGCTACGAACTGTCGTTCCAACCCAATGTTTGGTAAAATTTCAGATTGAAACATAGAGTAGTTCACACCTGTTGTAGTCCTAAGGTTAATGTTATTTATTCTGTTAAAGCTACAGTTGGAGGCGCAATGGACGACAGTGGCTTGCGGACGCACACGCGATCAACTGGAGATGACCCGAGCTGCTCGGCGATTCCTCAGCAGCCACGGATACCTGCCGCTGCGTCCTCGTTTCCTGAATTTCTGAGAGCGTTTCTACAGCCGTAGGGGCCTCGGTCGCACTTCGTGGTACAAAGGAAAAACGCGACGTTGAACTAGTCGTAGTTTAAAACTATGCGGCGCTTCCGTTTAAGGAATATGGCCTTCTGTGTTTTCTTTCCATCGGATATTCTATTAGAAAATTTTACATGGACTGTGCACGACCGCGCTACGAGATTGCGATGGCGGGTCGACGTTGCAGTCGATCGAAATCAACTGATCGCTCGAAGTCGCAAAAACTTTTGCTCGCGTTGTTTGAACCGAATAAATGATTCGTGGTAACAGCGACTCGGATAAGCCTACTCGTTAGGCGAAGAAGTATGATTGTACAGAAAAATAGATCCATTTGATTTCGATCAGACTGCACGCGCGCCGACGCACTGCGTGTATCGTTCGGTTGAATGCTAAAGGAACCACGGTGCAACCGACATTGCATCCAAAAGGAGAGGGAATGTCACGAGCTTTCCGAACTCTTCCGTTCACAGTTTGTTGTTCACGTCGGGACGCGTGGAACACGAATGAACCGCGAAAATGAAAGCAAAACGAAAGACACTTTCTTTTTTTTTTCTCTTTGTGGGTGACAAAGATGTTGCTACAAGATGCGGGCTCGACGTGAAACGAAAACGAAGCGTTTCTCAATGAGAAACCGTTCGACTTTGTAAAGGGTCGTTAATTATGCTGCGTCATTTCCACTCGTCGTTTCTGACAACGAACAAATACAACTATTTTTACTAAAATAATGTTAATCGATAAGATACAAGGATCGAGGGAATTCAATTTCCTCGGAAATCATGAATGAATTTTATTTGCGATTATTCTTATCGGCGATTGGACGGGCAGCGATTATTACTGAGATTATAATGCAGATCATCGTTGAATGATTTAGAACCTGGTAGAGCAAAGCAGATAGTCAACAGAGGGAAAAGAAAGGAATTGCGAATGGAGACAATAATGATACTGTTCTATTGATTCTTTTCGAAGATCATCTACCTTGCTTTGCCAAACGATGCTGGGAGAAGTGTCCTTGTTGCGCGCAGATTGTAGCGACTTCTTGTCACGCGTGTACGAAAACATAAGATGAACGAATGAAATAGTAGCCGGTTTGTTTGATACAATAGTATATATTATATATAATATAAAACAAAAGCATTATTGCGGCCGTTATGTACAAAGAGCCTTTGTAACTGGTATTTAATTTACAACTGAATAATAAAGACGTGATGAGAATCACACCAAAAAAGAAACGTCGCAATTGCTCCTTGAATCTGTGGTCGCACCGGTCACGGTCCTCCTGCAAGATGGACACGGTGACTTAGTCCATGCGGCCATTAATAATACGCTAACAATGTGCTAAGACGTTACGCATAGCAGACCTGGACGTAAGTTACTTTAAATACCACAACAGACATCTCGAAATTGCTCGAAACAGTTCCTTCGTGTCTTTGTTAAAAGTAACTTAAAATTAACGTTCCTTTTGATACGAATACAAATGATCTCAATATAATTTGTCTAATCTCTTATGTTATTAAAAATTATTCGTAGAAGGTTATTCTAGCGAATGTTCATTCGATTAAAAAATTAATAAACAAATTCTTTCGACCCTTGTGCACACTGTTAAGGAAACTATCAATTTCACGAAACATTTATAATCTTTTCTAGCGTTCAAGTTGAAGCTCGATGTTGAAAGCTGATATCGGTGCGCAAGGTTCAAAAGCTAATGAATAACAATAATTCCGAGACAACGATTCCGTTGTCGCGTCGAATAAATTATCGTGGAATTACATAAACATTATTTCCGTTCGATTAACATGATTCGCTAATTGAGCAATCACTCCGTGATCAATATTAATTGAAGTAATGTCCAAGTCTGGCGTATAAGTAAATAACGACAATTCGGTTTTCGGCGTACGTCAGCGTGCTGCTCATTCACGAAACTTGGAATGCCATGGAATGAATAAGAGGTATAAGTGCTGTGTGATCACCAACTTGACATTGCTCAACGAACAAGTGAAAAATCCCAACGAGCGAAACAGTCCATGATCGACTCGAACCGTTTTTGAGCTTGATAAGCAAACACGAAATCGTTCGAGAACCTGTTCCTCCGACTCCGAGTCGAATTACAGGGTTCAATCGTACACACAGAATCTTCAAACAGTACAAACTGGACACGATTAGCGATATACATACAACATGAGCGATCCGATGAGCGTGAAACATAGCCCTGGGGTTCTGTTTGTTGTACACGTGTTCATAACCACGCGCCCACCCGCCACGTGGGAAATCAGGATTCTCCACAGTAGTGCTCAATAAAATATTTAGTACAGTGCCACTGATTACACTGCAGCCTTTAGTAGTCTGACCTTCGTTACCAATTAATATACTACATTCTTCACGGTCCGACCTCATTTCTCGATTATTCTATCTTAACATCGAAACAGTAGAATACAACTAGTTCCTCGATTTCTTCACTATGTAATCTTTCCCCGAGGACTGTACGACAATGGATACTCTCCTCGCTTCAAGACTAATCGAATTCTCTACGCTTTTGATCCGTAACGGACGCCTAATCTTTTTGTTTGTTTTTTTTTATTAAAAATTTAACAATCCGAAATTGAACTATCTTCACTAATATTTATTGTACAAAACAAGCTAAATCGGCCTTACGTAACTAACAAGGGGACTCGTCGCCAACCGCTATGGATTTTGATGAAATTTGAAGGTACGTTAATCGAAATATCTCTTACAAATACGTATTTTAAAAAAATAATTTATATCTGCATTGTAAAAGATTGAAAGAGTGGTTTATCTTTGCAAAGTTGACTCGTAGACTGAAGGTCTTGAAATTTTCATTGTTTACAGTGTATCATCAAGAGGTGTTCTACAAGACATGTTTCTTCCAGATTTACAGCTGAAATTTCATCAATCTCGATAGGCAAGTTGTGCAACGTCGATATAAGTTAGCTTCCTAATAAAGAAATGAATAATTCCGTTCGCAACGCGAGAACACGCGTTAGAAGTGTGCGATTAATGCCTCCTCATCGAGAAACCAACTGTTTCGCTAGAACAGAAGCCGCCACAGCTGCTTAGAGCAAGTAGAATTCCTACTTAATTAAAAAAGGTTTCTTACGAAAAGCGAGATTGAGAAAATGAGGGGGAGTGATCGAGTACAAAGCGAGTTCATGACGAATAAAAGTACAAATATGTTAGGACAGAAACACATTGTCACATTGCATAGGCTCACATTGCTTCACAAACTTCGAATATAAATTTTCATTGTTTATCACTAGACTGCAGATATTTAGACAAATTTGAAAATATCATGGACCAATTATAGCTTCAACAAAAATTTTTATTTCATTGTGTTTTCGATCATTTGTATACGATACAAATGCTCGACATTCACAATCTTGATCAAGGTCTTGAGTATTTTCATGTGAGGTCATGTGACACTAATTTATTCCCATTAACTAGACTGTGGAACTACATTGCTAGCGTATAAAACGATTTTTCATAAAATATACTGTTTCGTTTGACTTCTCATTCGATGGAATTGTTTATAAAAATGATCAAGAGCTTCAATTTTATTTTAGTTGCACAGACTTCCACAGTCTTTAAGGACTTGAATCTCTAGTCTATATCTTGAGATCTGAGTCGCGTGTAAGGGACAATGTGTTTATGCGAACCCTGATTATACACACATCATTAAAAAAAAGACCACATAGATTTCGAATTACCGATAAATTTTCAAAGAATCGTCACACGTCAGGTATCAGGTTTATTACGTCACCCAACTGTCATAGATTCTCTCGCGCATTTTGTTACGGAGAGAAAGTATGCTGACACATCGAGAAGACCCGAGTGATCCTTGACTAGATGGCGATCTTTTCGAAAATTGCGCGTTATGATGTAATCCCATTAACGAATAGAAGGCATTCTTATCAATTAATAATCTCATTGTCATTCTATTTCTACGTGTATCTGCGTAATATAAAATCGGGGAACTATATGCGTAGTAGATAATCATAGAGGAACTCTTAGCTGATTACAACAATAGCTAAAAGGGGATTCGTTCCGATCTTCTTTCTTTCTTTTTTTTTTGCTCTGACTAGTACTACCGGTACATGTTGGTTGGTTGATTAGCATTTGCGAAAAGATTGCATCGAAAGAAAATGGTCACGCATCACGAAGTGTAAGAATCTCCATTCGGAACAAAAATGAAAATATAAACAGCGCAAGAAGAATTTTGAAGAACGGGGATACCGTGCGTCGAGTCACCGATTAATGATAATAAAAAAGAAATAATACCGAGAACGCGTCGTACTGTTCACTTCGATTTACAGTAATCAATCAAACAAAATCCTCGCGAACAGAAAATCGTACGTTCTTCATAATTCGAGCTTCATATTCATTTCCACCAGGATTAATATATCCGCGTTACGCCTGACATCGTAACGCGAGTATTTAATCGTATTCAACGCGGCCTTTTGATGAGCAACAGATTTGAATCAGCTGCTGCATCTTAGCCTCCTAATAATCTAACTTCTGTAAAAACTCTGAAAACAATCAACAAAGACGTGTAAATTCGCTAAAAACAAGTAAAGAGGTAAACGCAATTCTCCTACTGTCTTTTTGAAAACGTCTGGGAGCGAGACTCTCTCGGGAATGATTCTGTATCATAGTCCCATTAATACTCGGAGTTCTGACGTTGCGATTTCTCTTCGTCGCCCGTATTCGTGCTGCCGCCGGCTGTATCGTCCAACGTTTCGGGATCTGCTGAAAGGTTCGAAAACATGTTCAAAACTCTGTTTTCATAGAATATGTGAAGTGTAACACTGCATTTCTAATAACTAGGCTGCGGATCTTTATGCAAAATAAAAAATTGTCTGCATCGATTGCAAGAAATAGAAACTAGATTCAATTTTATTTCTTCCCTTAATGATTTTAATAAAGAGAGAGGAGAAATCATTCAATTTACGAAAATGGTTCAACAATGTTGAATTTCATCTACTTAATTTTGCTATAAATGCATAAAGATCCACAGTTTACTAATAACTAGATTGCGGATCTTTATGCATTTATAACAAAATTGTTGTTTTCTCTATTAAAATCATCACAGAAAGAAGTAACATTCAATTTAGTTTCTATTTCTTGCAATAGATGCAGAGAATGTTTATTTTGCATAAAGATCCGCAGTCTACTAACAACGTAAGCTTCAATGTAGACAATGCAGAGAGCGTTAGCATTTACCTGGAGAAGGAGATCCTTTGACTCTGCAGGTATTGTAACTTCCACAATTTAAACATTTCAAACCTACAACGTGAAACTTCACTGTCGACTCCTGCAACATTAACATAATCCAATGAATAAATTTGTTACTGTTCTACAATCAAAGAAGATACGTCTAACAGTTAATATGCTGTACCTCGTGGCAGTCTTTACAGAGAATATCGACTTTATAATCTCTATATTCTTCTGGCATTGGTGTTAGTGACACTTCCATGTCTAAAAATCTCCATAAGTCAGTCATATCTAGAAGAGACACTTGGCAAATGGGGCATGCGTAATGTCCTGAATGTAACAGCTCCTCGAAACAGGGGCGATGCAGTAAATGACCACATTCTGGAATGTGACAGGGTATGCGACTCGTGTGAATGTCCTCCAGACAGACGGGGCAATTTGCATGTGAAACATTTTCCACGCACTGAAAATATCAAATCAGCGTTAGTACCACTATTCTTAATACCCTCTCTTAATATAATTTTGAAAAATCTATGGTACACGACTAAACACTTTTTAATGGAACCTCCAATAGCAACAGCAATTTTTATTGTGAACTAACAAATCACCCTCAATAACGTCATCTAATAGTTTCACTTAAGATTGCAATGTAAAAGAAAATTTCTATGCTTTCTTTTGGTACAGCACAATTATTGAAAATCCTATTAATAGTCTTCCGGTAGGTAAAGTGTTAAATGCACGCGCTCGTAGAAGTGTCTGCTCATTTGAGGCATTCGCTATATCTCATCCAAGTGATATTTTCATCAACATTCTTGCCGGGACGAGTAAATTGGCAATAAAATGTGCAACCGGTAATACCAGTTACACTTCAATAGACACTGCATATTTGCGCGAAGAGTAACAATTACAGTTGACTAATCGAACTTTTAACACTTTCAATTCGTGAAAATGATTACGAGTGTAATCTGTGTGTGTGCTATTATTGATCGAAGCGGAAAAAAATCGTGAACCGTGTTTCTCCTTCGAACGAGCAAACACTTCCATAACTGTGCACACTGTTTACCGTGTGTCCATTTTGCAACTGAACCGGCAAGCACATGTTGCACTTGGCACAGTGGAAAAATCGGGCTCGACCGCCGACCCGGCATATCCCGCAGCCATCGCAGTGGTACTGATTCCTGTCTTCGTCGTCGAAGAGATTGCATACGAGACACGTGTATTTGCCGAACCGGCAATGACAGTTCTGGCAAGTGGCTTGCACCGGTTGACGGTTGTCGCACAGGACGCATATCAGCTCCGTGACTTCCTTTCTGTTCACCGTGTGAGTCTCCCGTTCGTCGTGGCAGAATCGACACGTGTACACCTTGTTGCAGCAGGGCGTCTGGGAACAAATAATTCAATTGTTAATCAAAAGCAAATGGTAATAATCAAACTGCGGATTTTATGCTTTTATGACAAAAATCGGCACGTACGATTTAAAGCAGTGGACATGTTAAAGATATTTAAGGACATCAATGCGTTAGTTTCAGCTTAATAGGATAATTAAAAAAGGACACAATTTTTACTTGGCTCCTGCGACCTGCAGTGAATGCAAATATTGTTTATTTATTATTAAAATAGCACAGGGCACTTCTTTTCCCTCTCAAAAATAAAAATTGCTTGCATATATTGTACAATATACAGTCACGCACATAATTGATCAGACACACTTTAAATCCGAATAACTTTTTTATGAATGAACCAAACGACTCCAATTTCTCTGTAAGGATTAGTTTAGTAAATGACGTCTAATAAGTATTGTGACAAACAATAATAAAAATTGATTTTTACAACTTTTTTAGCTGGGTCAATAACGAAAATTTCAAAGATGTGTTTTGTAAACTATATAAATTATATAAATTCTGAAAATATCGTTGAAACTGGTTTACGAATTATAAAGCGGTAAAAATGGCAGTTGTAGGCCGGAAATCATGAAAAATTGCAATTTTTACTAGCCTTACAGAGAAATTGAAGTCGTTTGGTCCATTCATAAAAAAGTTATTCTGATTTAAAGTGTGTGTGATCAATCATGTGCGTAACTGTAGAAGCCAAATAGAATTGTCATTACAGTAATGTCCCATTCTAAGTAAATTCTCGGTTCTGTGTTGTGACCTAGATCGGAACAGGACGTAGAAAAGGACAGCATGTCCTTGCGCGGCATAACACAGACCGCGCAGCCGAAGGCGCAACAAAAAATAGCGTATCGGTGAGACAATTCTAGTACAACACTGAAACTTTTTTATTTTTTACTTACTTTTAACGAAATTTTACCAATATATTTGTGACATTTCTCTGATTAAAATGACACCAAACAAGATACAATTTGACCCATATTTACTGTACATGTGAAGCATAATTTATCATATATTTAACATATGCTATGTATAGCACTTTTTTGCATAACAAGCAAATTAACGGAGCTACAGCCCATTGGAGGTTTTTAAACGACTCATTTTAATAAGAACGTGACATATCTTCAGAAAGGTTGTACAAGAAGAAAATTGTGTGAAAATAAAAAGGTTAGCATCGCATTGGTATTTTAAACAATACAATAAGTTTTGAATTTTTGCCGACCGTCGCGGTCGCTGTTTCTCTTTCTTTTTCACTCGCTATCCTCTTCTATGTCCTAAAGTTACGCCATACCGTCAATTAAACCACTAAATACGAACTAATATAAACGTATTTTTAAATTCGTCTAATGTCTTGAATGTTTTAAATTACACCTACTCATTTTTGTCATAAATGCATAAAAACCGCTGTCTATTTATTAACATGACTGTTATTGGCATTGTTAATCTTAGATTCTCGAAAGACCATTAGCTAAGTGTATGGACATTGCTCTAATGACCCAAATAACGACATGATAGGGTAGTAAACCCAACGGAGCAATAAGAAGTTCGTTTGCAACCAATTAAGCTCTCGAGGCTTTTGGAACGTGAAAAACTTTTTGGTACTCGTTTGATAGAGAAAGTATTTGTACATATACAGTGAGCGTACAAAGTATTCGTACACCTTTTAAAAGCGTATAACTTTTTTTAAATTGGACCTAATAGCTTGAGTTTTTTCGAGACGTTAGAAGGATTAGTTTACTAGCTAATATGTAAAGAATATTTTAAAATTGTTATTGGTCGCAATTTCAAAGGAAAAAGGAATATAATTGATTGAAAATAGCAAAAATTTTAAGAATCTGCAATTTAAATGAATCGCTACCCGAAATTCAAAGATTTTTACATCTTACAATGCCCATTACTTTTTTATATGTATATATTGTACATGCATATAACTTACTTACATTAGATTATCAAAATACGTGTTCTAAATTCCCATTACAGGCACAGAAAAAATGGTAAAAATCCTGGCTTTTACTTTTTTCTTCGTAATTGCGACCAAAAACAATTTTTAAAAAAATTATTCACACATTAGCTATTAAACTAATCCTTCTAACGTTTCAAAACAAAACTCAAGTTGTTGGGTCGAAGTTATTCGTTTTTAACACTAAACCAACCGAGCACTAAAAACGATTAAAATGTTTCATCTTAGAAAAGTGACAAGACTCTATTTATTTAGATTTTGTGCAATTTTGATTACGATATGTGCTTGGATAAAGAAATGTATCGAATTAATTTCTATGTAAGCAACTTCATAATTTCAGTACATAACTGTAAGATGAAAGATATAAAACCGGTGATTCGACCGCCAGTGGTAGGTTTAGTGTTAAAAGATGTACGAATACTTTGTACACCCACTGTACAATAGAATGTTGGTGGGGTGTTTGGTAGAAGGAGCCGTGTTTCAAATTTATCAGTACAAAAAAGTTCCCTCAGCGATCCTGGTTCAGAAAACGAAGGCCTCTGATAATAATCCTATTAGCCCCCGTATGAATCCGTCCTTGATCCTTAACCGCTCCGTCGTAGCAAGCGGTTATAAGCGATCGGCAAATCCATTCGGCGGGAGCGGTAAACTGACCGTCCACGTGCACCGGAGAGACGCTGTCAGTTGCGGTCACAAGCTGGCCGTCTGACGCACGTGGTTGCATTGCGCGTTATTACGAAATTCGGAACAGAAATTGTTGGCCACCGAAACAATTTGGATTCATTCGGGATAGTTGAAAACTCTGGCGACTCGAATACAGTCAACGTCTGCGTCACGTTGAGCAATCTTGGGTTTTCTGGCCGCGGAGAAGTTTTCTCTTGGACCGATTTTTGCGATACGGATGTTGAGAGACCCATTAGCGAGGCTGCCAGTCCAAAAATACACCGGTGCAGCAACATCACTCTTGTTCCTTGTTAGTATACAATAATTGTTAACACGTTCACCACGCGGAATCTATTTCGAATGACTTTCCGTTCACGCCAATTGTATAAGTTAACAGACCGCACCGCGGTACGTCCACGTCGTTTTTCAATATTTGACTAAAATTACCGTAACGTGTGCTTTCCGTGTACGATGTACCTACGTAATCGCAAGTGCTTCTTCAAATCGCAAGCCTATCTAGATTATTCACGGCACGGTGTTTCTCTGGGCAATATTTGTGGAACAAAGATTGCCAGAGTCTTATCTCTCAACTCACAGGTAAACAATGTGAACCGGCGTAAGCAAGTGAGAAGTCGAAATCATGCGGGCAGCGCATGCTCCGTGCAGCAGAGAACAGCTTCGGTTAGGTTACAGTGTGAATGACAAAAATCGTAATTCTTGGAATAGACAGTTTTGCTGCAAAAAAGTGTCCGTACACGCTTTGAAACGAAAGGACCTTTTTAATCTTCATTTTACGAATTGAGTTTGTCCCACGGTGTCAAATTGACATTGGTAAACGATTGATGAAATAACAAGGTAAACAGTTATTATTCGACGATTTACATTTTTTATTTGCATCTTAGGTTTCTCGGTTATGTGTTTCGCATTAAAAAACTAAAAGCCGCGAAGTTTGGGACTTCACCTACAAACAACAGAACAGTAGAACTTATTTCGGGAAAACTGTGTCGAATTGACACGAGGGACGGATGAGGGTTAAAATGAGTTCGGACTTGAGATTTTTTGAGATATTAGAAAGATTAATTTAATAGCTGGTGTACAAAGAAACATTGTTTTTTTACAACTTTTATTAAAATTTGAAAAAACATTTTATAGATCTGTATCAATTACACCAGAGTCGCCTGATAAAGATTGTGTCCCCACTCTACCTTCCCCTTCTACGACGCTATTCCCCACGCTCGCTACGATCACGTGACGCGTTCTGTCTCTGTCGTGCATATGTCCGGCACTGGCAGAGAGAGGGTAACTTTCTCCCCTTAATTCGTGTTCCCTTCCCTCGTCCGACAACTCTGAATTATACTCAAACCTGAGCAAATTTTATTTATAAAAATAAGAAGTAACTTTAATCAAATGATTCCGTACCGTTATTTTCAAATAAAAAGATCTCTGTAAAACGTATTTTTGAAATATGCATTAGACTCGAATAAAAGAGTTATCGATTCTTAAAATTTTCTTCAAACGTCATTTAGTATTTAGAATTCTAAATTATTGAAAAAAGTCCACTTTTAGAAAAGTTACATAATTTCAAGGGTGTACGGAGACTATCTTCTTTCTCGATTAACGATCTCTTTTTTCTCGTGTTGTCTCCCCCTTAAAATCATCCACAATACTTTTTCTGAGGGTGTGTGTGTGCTTTTTCTCCCCCCAGATGACGCTGAAGCGCTGATCGCTACGAACAGTACACGACATTTGACTTATCGCGGCAATTGGTAAGCAACACTTTGAAAGAGGGCGTCCCGTTACACAACACGACGAAACATCATCGATTTGTTTGCTATGTACACATGCACTACGCATACACGCGAGTCCTGGTACCCTGTATTCAGTGTATTCTCACTTGATACGTTTCGCCCTAGACGAAACGTGTGACGGAGAAAATTCCCTTCCCTAGATGCGCAAGAAAAATGCGCACGACATCGTGCTGACATCAGTCATCCGAGGACATAGTCAGACGCGGCTTCTGTGGCTGACTGATACCGGTAATTGACAACTGACATACCGAACGTCTATTCCGTATACGTTGCCCCCTTTTTCTGTACGGAAACAATGTTTTTGAATTGTGCGTTCATAATCGATAATTGCACGTCCCGTCCGAAAGGCAGTTACGATGCGGTAACTGGACTGCGGATGTCCACGCGGACTCAGAATTTTGAAAAGAAATTTTATACAACTTCGGAAAGCTTTTTTTTCTTCATCAGCGTCGAAAAGTTTTCATATTTGCGCAAGAAAGGGATTTCACGCTTTTGCAGCGTCATCCTTCTACAAGGGGTTGATACATTCAAGACAGATGTTCGATTGTTTTATTCCACGATTGCTGGAACATGTTTATTCATTCTGATATCGCGATAAATATATCTTTTCTAGGAAGGGAACCTTGCAGCATGCATTTCGTACAGGGCGGAACGAATCGTCTCTCGCTGCATGGTCATAAACATGCGACACGTTTCTGTGTTTACACGCGATGGGGGAACTGAAAAAGCTCGTCCACGGGCGATTTCGGAATCACTAATTGCGAAACCGCTACGTCATTTATTGTATCGATTACCCAGCAAGTTCAAGGATAACCGCGGAAGTATCGGACTCCGTATATATCGACTACAATAAACAAATTTATTTAATTCTCTAACTAATTTAATCTTAAGTCGAGACTTTACTTAAGTCGGTATGAATTTGTTCTTAGAAAAATTTACGAATTTTTATCATTTCCCACTAAATAAATAATTCCGGAGAGTACGTATTGACTGTGTCACGGACTTTTGACAAAAGTCCGAACGGTGAACTCGATTTCTCAAGGAATTCACGAAAATTCTTGTCCTTATCAATCCAGAAGCGGCGCAACGCGAATTAATGATATAATTAACCCTCAATTGGAGGCGTGCGTCACTTACGCAGCAATTTAGCAAGCAAATTAATCGTTTTACATAAAGAGCATCGATTAACTCTCGTTACGTCCCATTTGCCGGAATCAATGACAAAAATCATTGTAAATTTCGGAATAATAAATATGTACGAGTTAATGATGTCACGAGAAGCCAAGAGCTTGACGAGATCGAATCCATCGTGTCTTCCCGAGCACGTACGAAAAATGGTAGGGACATCCTTGCGTGAAGAATTGGACAGCCCTACCAACACAGAATGTTATCCTAAATAGTAAACACTCTATTTCGTCTGAAATCGTGTAGACAACTTCGTAACTGAAGTATCTTATTTACAATAATTTTTAAAAAGTAGTGTTCTATTTGGAGTCCATGTTTTGAGATTTAGAAAACATTTTAAATTGATATAGCAAATTAATATATTTTATCTTCCGCTTCAGATTATTCGAAACGAAAGTTTGATTTGTGCTATCGAAGATATCGTTTGATTCGAACCGTACAGCATCGGTCGGTTGGAGCAATATTGGAAAGGCTGCTGTTCCAAATTCTGCTCGGCTCCGAGGAAGAACTGGCCGAGAATGTGGCGGGTGAAACCACGGCGAGCGATCATCGGGGAGCCGCGTGATCGAGATGTCGAATGCGGAGCGCGGCTGATTACATACGGACCGTTAACGTTAGAAAGGCGGCGAAGCAGCGGGAAGAAGACTCACCACGAATTTGGACTTTCGCTTGTAGTGCTTGCAGCCGTAATCGTGGCCGGCAGTCTCGTCGGAGGACGGTTCTTCCTCTTTGGACGTGGACGCGCGTTCGCCGATGGTATGCGCTTCGTCGTTACTCTCCATCGTGTCTTGTTGATTCCGAAATTCCTGCCTCTTTCTCCTCCGCCGTCTCCTTTTTCCCATCGACTCACCCGTCCTTTCCAGATTTTCTCGCCGCGTGTTCGATTAACACCGCCCGGTACACAATTTGTTTGTTTAATTAACACGCTGGCGACGATTCGAACGGGATGGCGGACAAAATAGAAGAAGGCAGAGAACACGCTCGGAACACGCGGCCGTCTGCGTATCCCAACCGCGCGGGTTTACCCGGGGCGTCCACGAAACGTATCCGTCAACCCGAGCCGACGGAAAATGTCGGCAACCTGCTGTGGTTGCTCGCGGCCGTAACATTTTCTCGAGCCATCGCCGCTGCCTCGCGTATGTATACGATTCTTTACGTCGCGAAGGATTAGCGAATGGATCTCGCTACGGTCAGGTTTCAATCGTGGGCACACACACAAGCTCTCTTTCTCTCCCTCTCTCGCTCTCTCTCTCTCTTTCTTACTCCCCTTGTTCCCCTCTCTTGTGAACGTTACATACACGAAAGTAAAACGACGATGGCTACTCTTGTTCGCGACCGCACGAGAAAATCAAAGCGTCGTCACAACAGAAGCTTTACACGGTCATTTCGAGGAAAACCGATCGTCATTCGACACTTCTGACACCACTTGGCTTCACCGTACTGTCACCATGGTGTAATGAGTAATGATTACAACGGCAGACGACGTTCCGAAAAAAAGATGCAAAACCACCGCCGGAAATCGGAATGGCCGCTGGAGGTACTACGTCGTTGTCGCTGCACGCGTGTCCGGCCCGCGAATATTTGAATCTACTAACCGTGTTTACAGTATGCGCAATGGTTTAAATTATGTATCGAGCTGTTTTATTCGTTATTTTATTTCGATGTAATGAAATATCGGGATATGATCGGGATATGGAATTGGAAAAGTTTTCGAATCAGAAAACGTAGTTGTCGGACTCGACGCAGCCAGTTTACTGCAACTGAACGTGATTCAGCATTAATTTGTGTTCAAGTATAGCGACTAATTAATTTATTGGAAATATTTGTATTATGTTTTAATGTTATACCCCCTAGAAACGAATCTATTATTATATGTATGCGTGTGTACGTTCATTTTTCATTCAAAATTTACGAATGTATAAGAATATTTAATATATTCAACACATAATCAAATGAATGTAATTTTGTAATCAAAGTTTCACTCATGAAATTGTTAAATAAACCATTTCTCTACATTACGGTTCAAATATTTCCGCGCTTTTCAACGTTGTTGGTTTCATGGAAACGACACAAACATACTATTGTAATTTTTTTAATGAAAAATAAAGAATATTAGTGTGTTCTTTATTCCGTCACCCCGCACATGACTTTTTGATAGTAAAATTAGATTAACATCTTCGAAAATTTTGGATTGAGAAAAATTTTTTAAATTAGACAAAAATTAGTGTTGGATAATTCCTCCTAATGGAGAACACAAATTTGAAGAGGAGGTTTCTGGAAATTTTCGAAAACCTCGAAAATTGGATTTTGGATTAGAAGAACATGATAGCGAAAGCGAAGGAGGTGGCACGAAATTCAGTAGTACAACTCAACGACAAGCCAGAAATTCGAAAATTTACGTTTTTCAAAGTTTCGCTATTTTTGCAATTCCAAATTAGTGCAGTAGCTCAATAACAAGTTAGACAGGGGTACATTTTTGTGGAAATCAGTAGTATTACTCTACGACAAGTCGGACGTTCCGGAAAATTGGTGGTTCAATAAATATAGAAGTAGATACGTTTTTTTATTACATTACCTTTATGTATTCATTGTAGATTCATACATAAAATGTTTATACATATTGACGTGAATAAGACAGGATAAGAGTACCCCACCCTGGTACCGCCCCAAGGTTCGTCTCTTGTTTACACGTACTCTATGCTGTTTCTATTGGCAGTACTGCAGGAATCGTAGCGCAATTGCAGCTAACTTCTCGCGACAGTGCAGGAACCATAAATTTTCCGTTTATCATAGTGGCCACCTGTCGTTGGTAGCACGAAACTACTCTTTGGTATCACTGCGGTAGGGAACAGGGAACAAGGTGTGATAGTAAATGATGGGTGTCAAGCCCTGAGACGAAGTCTGTGTAGTTTGATTGCACCGATTGTTAATCGGGACGTCGCGTCCAAGCATCGTATTGGGTGACATTGAAAGTGTTTCACATACAGTGCGAAATATACGTTCACCAATGTTGAAATGAAACAGAACTGCGTCATGTCTGGCGACCCAGGGAAGTTATGCGATAGGCACACGCAGTTCGCCCCGCACGGGCTCTGCAATCCGTCGGATTAATGATCAATGGCTTTATTCGAGAAACGATATACGAATAAAGTGCTGCTAGATGATACAGAGAAGCTGTCGAGCATCATTGAAAATGCAAGAGCAATCGACGGTCACACGGTACGGCGCACGCTTAACGCGTATATACATACCTACATATGCCTGACATTTGCTCGATAATAGGCGACGTTTACGCACATCGGGCTTAGCCGCGATTTCGTATTGAATCAGGTGACGAGTCCCCATTATACGTCGACGTTCTCGATCTTTCTGCTACCTCCTCGCCGATTACTGTTGTATTCCTTCCTGATTTGTAATCGGCATTCTTTCCGGTGTTTTACACTTTACACTTTACACCATTACGCAAGTATTCGTGCACTTACGGGAACCTTATTTTTAATGTTTTCAGAAAATAATTTACGACGCAGGATCATTTCTAAAATTTGTCCGACGTCGATTTTCATCGATTTTATTTAGCGGTCGTGATTAACGTACATATTCGCAGGTGTTTTTGTGAATGGAGTAAATGACACTCGGTTACAAAATTGAGCATACTGTCATAATAAAAAGCGAATTATGACTCGAATTCACTAATATGAATTTGTATTTTATTGTGCAAGAGGCTTCCGGTTCAAGTAAATTAATTTTTGTTTTGTCAGCAAAGTAACAGTTTTTGAAAGTCCACAGAAATATTATTAGACAGATAAAAGATATCGCGTAGTAGAGATATATTGAAATGATGATACCGAATATAATGTTTGTTTCACAATTTAGGAGTATGTGATCAGAACACAAAGAGGTCCATTACCAGACAAATTTTGGCGAGTCAGCAGACGCTACAATGACTTCTTACAGCTCAATGCAGCTTTATCAATATCAGGCATTGACCTGTTCCTTCCTCCAAAGAAAATCATTGGTAATATGGAACCAGATTTCGTAACTCAGCGTCAAGTAGCACTACAGGTCAGTTAAAGAAGATATGATAATAAATCAGCAAACGTTGAGCAACAGCTAGTTACAAATCCATATTTTCTAATGTTTTCAGAATTTTCTAAACACAATACTAATGAATCCTATATTGGCATCGTCCCTTCCCATGAAAAAATTTTTAGATCCGGAAAATTACACAGCACCGTTACATGGTATGATATAAATTTAATAATCAAAAAATAAGATGTGCATACCTGTAGATATACCGAGTACGGTACCCGATGATCTGAACGGGACGATTCTCGAGAATTTTCGGGATTCCAGATCGAGAATCCCGATGTCTTCGAGAACCCTAATATGCTCGTGATTCTCAAAATTTTTGAAAACCGATTCCGACTAAAATTCTCGACCGTCTCGGCCCGACATTTTCGGGTTCTCTGGATAAATCTAATCCTACTAATTGACTAATTTTGCCTTTCAGAAATAGCTCTACAACAGGTGTCCTTAGCTTTACGCAGTGAGGCAAATTATGAAGTCTGTAAGGCGATTCCTGATATGGGATGGCGGTTAAGGAAGCACTATTACACGGTGAAAAATCGTCAGAATCCCAAGCAAGAACTGCTGCTTGCATGGGTCGAATTTGGCCCAGACAAACACTTGCAGGATAAAGATATGCAAGGTGTTTTTAAAAGTTTAGGCACCCTAAAACATAACTATATAGAACCAATTGTTTACCAACATGTGACGGAGAACGGAGCTCTAATGATAAGAAACTTTTATCAGACGGGTACACTGCGTGACACTTTATGCGTAACGAAACCGAAACAACCGTTCATAAAGAAATATGGAAATCCGAAACAAACCAAATCTTTAACAGTGCCTGAAATTGCAATGTATGGTTACCAGGTTGGTTAAAGTATCTCTACATTACAATAATAATTAATCAATGTAGTCTAGCGCTAAATGGTGTTTTAATGTTTCAGATTTTGGAAGCTTTAGGATTTCTTCATGAGAAAGGTCTACCCTATGGGCACTTGCATACGGGCAACATTCTTCTAACTGAAAGATGTGCCAAATTATTAGACGTAGAAAATGGTTTGCTAGGTTTGCCTGCATTTTATCGGCCGTACGTTGTACAGAGGCGTAAACTTCACGCTACGGTACAGTACAAGTTATTATTTATGTACGTTGAAAACGTAATATTGATTAAACGAAGTAATCGTTCCCAACAGACTCAAGTGGACGTCTACTCGTTTGGCCACGTGCTGTATGAAATGGCATTTGGAAGGCCACTTTTAGAGGCCACGTGCACCGAATTACCATACTGCGAGGCAAATCTAAAGAATCTGCTGGAGGTGATCTTGTCGCCAGAAGATGTGAAACAAGATCTACCAACAATATCATACCTGCTGGACCACCCGTTTTTCGAATCAGCCAGACGCGGTGCGATGGCGATTGGATCTGTGGAGAAACCACACTTTAAGTTAAGTAGTCATTTAAAGCAAGCTCTTCAGGATGCCGTGAATAAAGCAGAGCAAAGACTGAAAGACGAACAAAAAGTGGCTAGACATCAAAAGAGGCTTGTTAAAGTTCAAGAGATGATGAGTTCGGATGAGGAGATGAAAAAACGGAAACAGAAACTAGTAAGTGTATCGTATAAGTGATGTACGTCACTCATTCGGTCATGAATAAAATTAATCTTTCCGTTTTCGCAGAAAAAGGAACAAAAATTGGCACAAGAACAACGCGCTGGAAATCAGTTAAGTACAAACGGATTGAAGCAAGTGAATGGCAAGAGTCCAGAACGGTCGGATAGTCCCACAAGCACTTCCACGGCCACCAGTGTTGGTACCTTGACTCCACCTTCTCTGCGTGAGTATCAGACTATCTGCGAACAGACTTCACTAATAACTAACATTAATCTTACGAAATTTTTACATTAGCTGGACACAAAAGTTGATGGCGCATACTACGCTTATTTCTGTCACGTAGGTCATATCATCATTCATTAATCATCGATTAATAAGCATTCACGCATCTTCTCATTTGACCATTGCTTGGATACATCTTCAGTGAAGTATATTTCTCTGATTCTGAATTCTGTACGTTCTTGTAGATTTCTCTTTTTATCCTTTCCCGAGTATGCGCACCCCTCTACCATAGTCGCTAGCAGTAGATATAAACGAATCGACCAAAATATAGACGTTAACGTAGCGGATGTCCAAGCGATGTCGCACGAGTATGGTGAACGAGTTGCTCTCAATTTAACTGAAGGTTTTGTTAATGTGCCGCAAGGTGATGCAGCCTCTAGTAAGGGTACTATTCCTCCGCCTCCGATGCCGCCATCCAACGACGTAGCCGACAACGTCCCGAAGGTGACCAACGAGCGAGCTGCTTTGCTCGGGAGTATTAGTAACTTCAACAAAACTAGTCTTCGCAGAGTTGCGAATGGGCCCCGTTGAGCCGGTAGGTTAGACAACAGATGGGAAATTGACAAACAATCTTATTGTAATGGGAACCGTAATGCATACTGCAGGAGTGCTATTTTTCCTTCGTCGAACAGTTTAGACGCGACAGAAATTATACATTTTTATTTCGATCGCGATACTTGCGAGAATCGTGGGATCCGAATTTTTTTAGAGATTTTTGAACGTGTTCGCTGCAATGGCAAGCAATCATTAATCACATTCGAAAATTCCTCTATTTACATGTACATATATAACGTGACAAGAACAATTACTGTCTCAATATCTTCAGAATTGTAAAGTCATAAAAATTGCCTCTTTCTAGGTCATATTCATTGAAGTAATCTCTTGGAATTTCGAAGATATTATTGTGCTATTAGTTATTGTTTTGTCTCCTATAATGAGAGTCGGCTGTTTAGGCCTATTTCGCTGATGATTTTATTTTCGGAGTACCGTCCATAATCGGATTTGTGATTGTAGACAAATGAACTAAAGTATGGAGAGATTTTAAACAAAAGGTGATCTTTTATAAACCGTGATCGTATATGTGTAACCGGATATAGTAGTTGGGCAATCAATGTATTCAAGTAGAAAATCATTTCTCTCTCAATTCCGTTAAATATTCAAGGATTAAAGAAAATTTATTGATAATAAATTTTATTCGTGTAACAATTATCGCACACACTATCACAGGTGGATGCATAATAGAAAAAAAACAATAACAATTGTATAACATTGGTTGTTGTAGAAATTATTTTCTTTCGATCCAAGTCTCGCGATCATCGTTTTTAACGGCTTCGTTTGATCGTTTTATCGTTCTTAACGAGTCCTTAAAGAATAATTGAAAAATTTGAAATAATGATATATGACCAATGCGATAGCAACCATGTTCGTCGCGTAAAATTCGTCTCGTTAATGTGTACCGTTCCGTCTATTTCAAAGTTTATGTGTGACGTATTAATGTACAGATCGATTGACAGTTTTCTGTGAGTCTCGTTCGTACCGTGAACGTGAATATATTGTATGTTGCTTTCGTTGTGTCGGTCGTAGACTCGGAACCGTTCGTTTCTACGAGGAGAAAATGTGCCAATGGAAATGTATGCGATTTTTTCGTCGAATAGGTATGTTATGGTGACGAATAACTGTAACCTATCTCTAAATGTCACAAAAAAAGAACAGTACATTTATATAGATATATGTAAAAAAAAGATATATATATATACATGTATATGTATAAGATTTATCTGTGAATAACTGTCACGGAAGCTGTGTAATATAGACGCGATTTTCATACGTGACGTTAATTTTAAATGTAATTTGTTGATTTTATCCGCATAAATGCTATACTTCATAGAGTAATATAAATATTTGTTTTATTGAGAATTGTAAAATCAGAATAAAACGAAATCTATATTTATCAAGTAACAGAACAAAATATAAATAACTCGTGTGTAACTCTGAGATGTTCTGAGAAACACTTGGTAGCAATGAAAAATCGTCATTGAATCGCGACATGTTCCGTCTGCTGAAAAAAATAAACTCGCTCGATCGTTGCGTTTACACTGTGTAATGATGTGTATACCCAAATATGAAAAACCATTTATTAGAACGAAAATAATTGCGCCGACAGAAGTATCACATTACACTTAAAAAAAAGAAACATCTTACTCCGTAACAAAAATTTTAACACAGAAAGATAGCTTTCACGTAGGAGATATTTTACTACTCGCTAAGACAGTTTAATAAACACAAAGTATATGTATATCTTTGCAGTATTTTTATCATTCGAAGAATCTTTAATACTATATTGTAAATTCTCAATATATAAAAAATATATATGTGTGAATACCGCTGTCTAAATGTATGATTATAACCGTTAGCAGTACAGTTGGTTTCGTTTGCGCGCGTGCAATATCTACACGATTCCTTTTTAAAGGTCATCGAATAATTCTGCTTTCGAGAGAACTTTCCCTCGCATGTATCTTCCACTTCGGAGTGATATTTATTTTTTCCGTACAATTGTACTTCGTCTGTGCGCAGCGGGACAAAATCGTTCGTCTTCCTTCATTTCCGTTTTTTGTCCGGCATATAGAAAAGCAACTCGGTGAACATATGAAAATTGTGTTGCGCCAGCCGCGTCATCACAAATTGTAGTTGTTGAAGCAAGCGTTCGTAGACCAGCCATCAAACAAAACAATGGCAAGGTTCACCACATTCCGTGCATGAAGCTTTTGTAATTTATGAATCTGTTTTAAAATATGTTCTATACACAATCTGCGCGAGTCTTTATGTAACATGGTTAGTCCTATGTACACATATGTAATGTATATACAATGCTATCCACGCAATTGTGTCACCGTGAGAATGTATATGGCATTCTTGATTAAGTCGGGAGGACTTGTATTTAACACGTTGACTGTCGAACCAGCAAGCAAAGCCAAAGCAGTTCGTTTAGTAAAACAAAAATTCGATGCGAAGATTTACCGATTATTCTTTTTACACTCTTACATTTCGCAGATATTAACTAAATTTGGCACACGGACTTCGCCACAACAACATTAAAGTTCTTACATATCCGGATGAATAATTGCGTATGAGGAACGCGGCAGTCAACGTGTCAAATTAACAGCTAAAACCAACTGTCATGAGTGTAGCTTGTTTCCTTTTTCTGAAGAGTTTAACACTACTGTCCCAGTCTCTGTGTATTACATTGCCCAACTACACAAGTATTATTATCGTTCACAGGTGATCCCGCTCATTAAAAATCCCAGCACGAATACCACCTACAGTCATATTATAATTCGATTGTTATCGTTATCTTCTCTTTTGATAAATTAAAGCTAATTGGGGTCGCAATCTGATGGCCCCAGCCGAGTATCATAACTTCTCCTGAAGTTTTTCGGTTACCGTCTTCAATCTGTAAAAAGAGAGGTCGTTTTTATCTTGTAAATTACATTTTTGCGGGCTTGTTCCGGACCGGGGATGCGAATTACCTTTGAAGCTCCTCTTGAATTCGATCTGTGATCGCTTTCCTAGTTTCTAACTCGCTTGCTTTCGATGCTCGCAATTTATCTAACAGATCGCTGAAATCTATGGGATCGCCATAGTTTACAGTGACCGTATTTCCAAACTTTAACCAGTATGGCGGCTCGTTTGGAAGAACTTGGTCCATGCCAAGGTGACAGATTGGAATCACTAGGGGTGTAACAGGTGATTCCATTATTAACCTTCCCACGCCCCATTTTAATCTACAAAACGGATCGGGATGAAATAACAAAAAATCTAACCAAAATCGCAATGCTATTAAATTGACGGGAAACAAATGGCCGATCAGCTTCCACAATTTTTTGATATAATAGAACTTTCCAGAATTTGTTCTGGATGATTTTCTCTGAAATGCGTAACTTTAATTAAGGTCCTGAAAAACTTGATGGAACGTTTCCGGAAAAGACATCGATGAATTCGAGAAAAAATTTGTTGCTTCTGATTCGATCGTGTTCTCAAGTATTTTCGTATCGGTCATTTATTTAGATCAATTCAATAGAATCGAAGATATCGAACCTCATGTCCTCTTTGAGCATGTTGACTTTTCCCTCGGGGAAAACGTGCAGCCAATCTCCGGCGGCCAGCTTCTCCATGCAGAAGTCCATCGCTTCCTGATATATTCCGCCGCCTCTGATTACGGGGATACACCTTCCCAGCATAAAGAAGTAGGAATGCCAGGTTTTCGTGAAGCAAATGTCGTGCGCAGCGAGCGACCATCTCATCTTACGTCGACTCAGGAGATGCCTCAGGTCCAGGGACGCTAAATGAGTTCAGAGATTTTTCTGTCTTAAATTCTTTCATTCGATCGTGTATCGACGTCTGTCTGAGAAAGAAAAGATTACATATGTCTCAGGAAAGGGGAACGTGACAGCGTGTCAACTTAATTCGATATTTAAACGAGGCTCGTGTCGCATTTTACATTCGTCGCGCCGGTTCGCACGGCGCCTTGCAATGCATATCGCATATTTCCCCGTTTTTCACGTCCGTTTTTCCGATTGACCCACGTGTCGAATCTTGATTGGTAAATTACGATGCTACAACGTGGAATATCACATCGCATGAATATTCACCGAGGTTTTATGCACGGGAGACCGATTCTCGATGACTCTGCTATACCAGAAAGAAGCTTAAAAATCCCACGAGGAATGATTAGACAATATAGTCTAAGAATATAGTCTAACTGAGACTGATTTGATGATCTACGAAATTGAATGATTGACTAAGAAAAGGAAAGCTGGATAATATAGTCACAAAGTTAATTTTTTCCGTTCTTCGTGGTTCCTCATTTGTTAACAAAAATCTCCGATAAGTGACAAGGTGAACAATTTATCGTAAAATATTCCGAAGGCAAACGGAATAATTACAATTTCGATCTGGAGTGCAAATATTTGACAAACACGCGATGTAGAATATTTTTAAACCGCAAGATACGAAGAAATCGATCTTCTCGAGTTACAAGAAGCGCGGGCCGTGCTTATTAACACCCGGGAAAGTACAGTAGTATTCAAAGATCCCTTTACACAATTACTTGTTTATCATATTGTAAGATTCAGATCAGGCCGGATCGGTGGAACAGTATCGTGTGCTAAACGAAGAATAGTCAATAATGCAGACGCAGTGGAATTCCATTTACTATGGCCGAGCTTTTACCAACGCGAGTACAACGCCACGCCCTTACTGTAGGGATCAAACCGGATGCAACGGTTCAAGGTTTTCAAGGTCGCTTCAAGGTCAATGTGTCGTACACAATGGAATATCCTTTTCGTGATCTTCAACTCTTAGACAAGTCGAAGTTCAATAGCCTGGTTACACTGACTTTTTATCGATTTTGCATCCAATTTGCACACGGACAAAAAATATATTTCCGATGGCTAGAATAATTGGATGATCCACTGCACATATGATGCGTTTAATGCTCAAGTGGTGTGAGACATCCTATATGCTGCTCAGTGGCGGCTTAAATTAAGTGGAGGCCCCAAGCGGTAAAAATTTTCCGGCCCTGAAACTCAAGAAATACAGTTAGGAGCAAAACTGATCACGCATACTTTAAATCAGAATAACTTCTTTATGAATGGACCAAACGACTTCAATTTCCCTGTAAAGCTAGAACAATTAGTTTAGTAAATGACGTCTAAAATATATGATGAAAAAATGCATTTGGTCGGAATTGTGAAAAACATAATGAAAATTTAAAAGATGTGTTTGGTCAACTCGTATAAATTATACACGTTCTGAAAATTTCATTGAGATTGGTTAATTGGTTTACGAGTTATAAACGATTGAAAGTGGTAAAAAGGCAGAAAATCTTGAAAAATTGCAATTTTTACCACATCTGATCGTTCATAACTCGTAAACCAATTAACAAATTTCAATGAAATTTTCAGGACGTATATAATTTATACGAGTTGACCAAACATCTTTTTAATTTTCGTTCGATAACGAACGCTAAAAAAAGCCCAGCTAGAAAAGTCGTAAGAATCAATTTTCACTATTGTTTTTCACAATTCCGAGCAAATGCATTTTTTCAACATATTTTGTAGACGTCATTTACTAAACTAATTCCTTCTAGCCTTACAGGGAAATTGAAGTCGTTTGGTCCATTCATAAAAAATTTATTCTGATTTAAAGTGTGTGATCGGTTTTGCTCCTAACTGTAGAAGTTGGAAGGAAACTCTCATAAACTTATTAACGAAAAAGAAAATTAATGAAAAATGTAAAAAAAATGAATGCTGCGAAATTCGGGGCCCTGTGACCTACGGTATCTCGAGGCCTCACGCGGCCGCTTAGTCCGCTTATCATTAAACCCGCCACTGAATTGCTGCTACCAATTTAGAAAATTGCTCATAAATAAAACATTATTTCTACTCGTACGCAAACAAGATGCCACCGTCATAAACAACATCACTTTTGCATTAAACAGGCTGTTATATTTACGGAGTATTCTCATCCGTAGTCTAGCGACGAGTGGCTGGGATAAATGGAGTTCCACTGTAATCGTCGAAACGGTTAAGAGAACTTACCCCAGATGCCTGGATCGTCGAAGCAGCTGTAATGATTCGAGACGGTGATGAGAGGAACATTTTTTGGCCGGCAATCTAGCACTCGTGTCATAATATGCTTGTTGTACACCATGGTTTTGTTTAGCCATTCTTAAACATCAAGGAATAGAAAGAAACGGTTCGGTAAATTAACTCGCATTTCTGGGAAAGAGAGGGCTGTGGCCACTGTTTCGATGCTCGGAATGCGTTTAACTATTACCGTGGAACGGGCTTTGTCCTGACTCTACATAGAACCGACGTTTTTCAACGCGTGCTTGGCAAACCGTGGTTTACGTTCACCTTTTAAATACTGCAGATACATTTTTACCGTGGCTAAATATTTTTGAAACGTTTACGTATAGACAAACGCATTTTCGCAGAACAATTACAATATTCTTTTACAGCAATAGTTAGTGATAGTAGCGGATTAGTTTGATAAGACTCGATAGCAGAACAATATACTCTTGAGCTACTGTAAAGATTTTCAGATGAGGATTGTGGTAAAACACATGGTAACAAATGTGGTTTCCGGTGTTGATAACGCATATTGCACATGTTAGTGAACTCTTTCAGTAGCCATTGCGACGTTAATTTATTTATGAAATCATTTCTATAGCACTTTGTGTTGATCTCGGACTCTTGTTGTACCTTTTATTCTTCATAAAAAGAGAATTATAGTTCACTCTGATACTCTACCAATAAAATTTATAAATACTACAACATTATAGTACTGTAAATACAATTCAGTGACGTATCAGATTATCTTTTATCGCAAATACTTTGTTGTTCATCATTTCCTAGAAGAAAAGTTTCTATCTAAGCATGCATAAATATTTTTTCTAATGTGCTTCTAAGAAATAATTGTACAGAAGATCCTAAGATTCAATTGATAAATTATCAACCATCTAAAAGCAAGCAATGGGCGAGTTTGCATAGTAAAAAACGTGTACGGGTTAACAAAAATTAATATCACACATATTTAGCTAATTCTGTTAAAAATGTTCATCCCAGGTTTGATTGGACATGATAAGGCAAACGATTAAAAATCAAGTGAATTAATTTTCTCGAGCCTCTGAGTAACAACGTGCAAAAGAAAGGACTTCTGCGAAATAAAACCCCAGTGGCCGAAGTCGAGTAGAAAAATCATGCAGTTGAACGATACTCGGTGAAGTGACATTGAACGATCGAACACAGGAGAAACGGGTGTCGAGAGCATTGATACTCATTCGTTATTATTACAACATAGAGAAATTGACAGCGGTGACCAAGAAGGGAGCAATATGGAGAAAGAGACACGACAGGGGCAGGGAGAGGAGAGTTGCGCATGTCACATCTATGCGCCCGACCAATTGAGTAATGCGCTTAATTTCCGAAGTTTATTGTATCGTCACTAAGTAAGCGGAGAGCCGTCCTCGTAAATCAGTGCTGTCCACGGTAGGGGCCCCTCGCGTGCTATCTTCCCCCTCCAACCGCTGTTTCGCCTGGCGTATCTTCGTGGTGGGGGTACGGTGTGTAATTACGAAAGCGAGCGTTTAGCCATAGCGGCATATACATGCATTGTACTTACATACGGTGAAGCGTGACTAATAGCAATGACTGTCACTTGCGAGGACTGTCTTCTTGTATATCACTTACTTCATTTTAACCCCTTGCCGTACCATTTTATTTTCAGTTACAGTGATTCCATTTCATCTTCATTCCCAAAAATATCGTAGAAGGTACAAGTTATTTTAATGCTTAAATATTGATTACAAACGAATCAAATCTTGTTTCATCTAAAAAGAAACACATAACATTCACATTTGTTAGGCTTGGTTAAAATCTTCAAGACGAGTCTGACTCGTTAACATACGGCAAGGAGTTAAATTGCTTCTCGGAAGTGACAATCCAAAATATATAGATTCAATTTATACACGAATTTTCAGAACACAGTTGAATTGTAGAAGCAACGTGCCAACACAAATTTAGCTTAATTTCAAATGAATAACACTAAAAATTAAACCAGAAGAATAAAACGGTACGCCGTACTACTTAAATAGGAGTTAAGCAAGCATAAGAGTAAAAAGCGTAATTGCGAATGTATAAAAAACTTGATAGAGCAAAGTAGTTTGTGACGCAAGGTCGGACCTGGCAGCGTTAAAAAATCAATGAAAAACTCAACGGAAAATATTTCCTTGTTGCTAAGGAAACGCCTTCGGTGTTTCTACGCTATAAGAATTTGTGGAAGAAAGAGAAACGTGCTGTTCTGAAATTCTACGGTTTGAATCGCGCGCGCAGTTCCCGCGCTTCGGCTGCGCTCGCTGCGCACCACCACCGTCGCGCCGGCGAACGGAGCGGTGATGGAATGGGGATAAGGTTTGTCCCTTGAGAGAGAATTTTGGACAGCACTGTCGTAAATCAGTGATACTCACTGAGAGGCCAGCAATGGCCAACGACTGATTTCCTGTGCCCTTCGTTGGGCGGTAACAGAATTCTACCTGAAACGAAAAATAACCAACACTTTGCAGAGTGCTAAATCGGGTCCTAACGTTGATGAGGAACGTGGACGAGTTCGTTCACGAAGGTTACAGGAGATTGTAAGACCAGCGAGACTGGTCTACGACAATGGACTAGCAAACAGGACCGTCGTATACAGTTGGCACCTTAGGCAACGTGTCTAGGAACAACGAAAAATTTGGAGCCTACAAACAAAGTTTAGGATTAATAGAACTCATTAAAATAATAAAAGGTCGCCATGATGGTTCAGTATGGGTGGGGTGGAGGTGGTGATCGATGATCGAGCACAAATATGATGATAGAACATTAGTAAACATTAGCGAGATTGATTTGACATTCACTTCTTTAAGTATTCGTGATGGACTGGTTTAAATTATTCTTGTACACTTTGTAATAGGATTATGAACAGAGGTAATAGTAATTCGTATTTACTACTTGGAGAAGTTCACGGCCCCAGGAAGTTTAAATAAGGTTGTTTACTTTGCTACTACTGCAGCGAAGATAAAGTCGTTTGTCATGTTACGCACGTGTTTACTTGCTTATACAGGATGACTCGCACGGGTCACTTTCGAACACGCGACAGTCATAAAACAGTCATTGACCAGTCACTGGAATCCATCACACTAATCAATATTTCATAATTAGTATTCCAATGTTATTTATTATACATATGCGTCTTTGGCTATCGCGTGGTTGAAAAGTGTCCCGTGTATTTAGTAAGTTAGCGCGCGATCATTTTATCTAACCTACTTTCAGTTTCGTTTGGAAACATTCGAATGGGCGCGCGAGATTCAAAATATGGCCACACCAAAATATGATAATCTATTATATGTTAACGAATGTAAACGTAATAAATTAACGACTATTGTCAAACGTAAATATGGATAACATGACCTTTGGAAGGAAACGGCGCGAGACACATAGTTGCAACAGGTGACTTCCTTGATCCTCTAGCTCTAACGTAATATGGCATTACAAATCACTTTTTCAACGTGGTCGATAAGTTCGATGAAACACGCACGATACGGCCGATAAAATCATGCGATACGCTCGACGTCGTGTTTGCTTTAATATCAAGTTTGGCAAAAGCGAACCGTAAACCATTTATGTAAATAAATAATTTTCAGCCGAGTTTCATCGAGCCGTAGAGAAGCACCAAGCAAAAAGGAATACAAATTTGTGTACGTGTTATCTTACACAAACAGAAATCCCGTTAAAAGAATTATTGTGACGATTAAACCGGATGATTCCGTGTAATATGATTACATAAATCGGAGATGTTATCCTGCACGCGAATCCGTCGCATGTACACACGCCCGGTCGCGAAATAATGAGCAATTCCTTCGGCGATTCAACGCCTGGTTATCCCTGCCATTCAAACACGGGTAATAGGGAATAACTATAGAACGCGCAGTTACAACACGAGTCAAATGCGTTCTGCTGTGAAATTAACGGATTTGTCAGACACGAAGGACAGTTTCCAGGTGAGAATCGAATGAATCGTTGACAGAATATGCGACAACGACGGCGAACAAACCCGAGGATTTTTAACGAAAAAACCGGCTCGTGTAGCCGCTTACCTATAATGATTTTCGAGAAAATCCCTACTGCAACGAAGGTTATACTGCTCGCGATGTTCCAGAGGTGGCCCGTGTTTCGAAGCTTCGGTAGGATCCATTTGATGTCGTATAACATTGCACTACCTTCCGCTGACTGGATCCGACAGGGAAAACGGCAGTGCGGCACTTTTCCGGACGATTGGGAAGTGACTTCCCCGCGAGAAATCGTCTACTCTTTCGTAACTCGCGACAACCATCTTCGTGCCAACTTCACGCCATATTTCCCGTATCTGTCACGTGGTCGGCCGACCGTAGCCGAGCCCGGCCGAGTCGGGTGCGGTATGCGCGACTTTAGCAATCCAGCTTTACTAATTTAATAACGGCTTTGTTTTCGAGAAAATCACTCTCACGGAATTTTATTTTCGATTTAGGCTGCGAGACTATCATTTACATCAGGCTCACACGAGTGTCTAATGGTACTTCGCTCGTAACGTCGTGTAAACTCTTATAAAGTACATTTCAATTTTTAGTAGTTGAGTATAATTGTATATTTACTAGGTTGAAATAACCCTTTATTAAGAATAGTGTATTTTATCTGTGTTTTTGTAATTTCAGTTATTTTAGCTGTGGTTTTGATTTATTAGAAGCATCGGTTATTTACGAGCACTTTTTATTGCAGAATGAAGTGAAGCTAGATTATAATCGATTACGATACGCAGACATATTGAATCGTTCGAGTTGAAATTGATTGCGTTTCGAATACGTGTTCTTGTCTTGATTAACGAAATGCTAATGTATCTCTTGATTAATTTCGTCAGTGTAGTCAGTGTAAAACAATTTCGCCTCTTGCGTAATCACTCAGCTAATATACCGATAATATACCGATATATGTCGTTAATTAATCGACAATAGTCCCCTAAGAGGACTACATAGAAGGCTTATTGTGAATTTTTACTTGTGGACTTGGTCATTTCGTGATCATTTTTCTACGTCAAATAGATAAAGTTCTGACGTGTACGCGTGACTCTTCGGCAATATTTCATTATCTATTGCTGCGGGCTTAACCTATGCCCCTAATTTGAGATAATTTGGAAATAGCAACGTAACTATTGATAAGTTCGTGCTCGAAAAATTTACCATAATCGTCCTATTAAATTGTAGAGAAGGAATGTCTGATTTTGATCGCGTTGAGATAAGATTATACATAATTATTTTCATAGAAAAATACACACCTTGTCACCTCGGTTAGTTTCAACTATACCAATTAGAAGTAATTTTTTTTAATGGAAGGATGACCCGTAAAACTGAAAGAATGCAATAACGAAGCCAATTATTCGATACTACAGACATGTTTATAAATTATGCTCGAACAGAACGCGTATTCCATCGCCTGTTAAAGAAAATTAAAGTCGCCTTATTATGTCTTACGTTGTCCACTACAAGGTGTCAGTTGTCGAGTTTCAAGTAGCTGGTACACTATGCTTTCGCTGTCAGACCGTCTTACAAAAATGATGATTTTGTAAGTGCCATTAACGTCACTTTTATGGCTAGAAAATCTACTACGTCATGGTCCGGTCTTGATGGCTTACTACAAAATCGTAGGACCAAAAACACGTGAAAGTAGCCTTGTCTGATGTGAGACCCAATTCGACAACTTTAAATTAGAAACCAGAAATGTCCATCTCCCAATGTTTGTCCTTGAGAAATAAAATGTGATGTGTACCTATTAAAATGCGACTAACAATATAATATATTCCACACGAGGAAACAGGCGTTGTTGTTCGAAATGATAAGGTTTAGGAAGTTGACAACATTTCCTCGTCCCCTTTATAAATATTTTATGCGTAAGATAAAACGCTGCGTTTAGCGAATTAATAATTCGGAATTATGCATTTGAAGCTCCCAAAGTGAAATATTTGAAGGCTTGTTTGGAGACTCGAATGGTTTCTCATTACTAAATTGTAAATTGTCGTTTCTATTAGATGTTGATGGAATATTTGATTCATCGATGTAATGCAATGACGTGGCCAATGGGAAGTAAAGAAAAGCCTGGGGTCTTTTTCTCGTGGTGGTACGACGTTTCCCAGTGTACTAAAACGGTTCCGACGAACACAAAAACCCGATATATAAAAAGAAACAGGGAAAAAGTATCAGGAGCGCAGAGAATGCAGCAGCAGAACGTTTCGAGGATCAACGATCGTGATGAGAACCTCCGCCTCGTATACTCTTCACGGTTGGAAAGAAGGTACCTGGATGGTATGCGAGTTTGATTGGTTATTAGACACATGTCATTTCGTTACTGGTCGAAGTACAATGTCAACAAATCAGATTATGGGCGTGTATTCTTTCTAGCAAGGGTCAATAGGCACTTGACCAATGGAGTCGGATGAGTCGGTGTTCAAAGGAAACCAGGAACATTTATCCCACCTTCCCGACAGTGGCGAATAGATTTATACACAGATTATGCAGAACGGTGGTAGCTAGAGGTTTTGTTGATCTTGTTAACGCGATTCGAAAATTGCGCAGGGCGCCTTATAATAATCATAGCACGTCCGTGGCCGTGGTAATAGTAAAATGCCCGGCAGATCGGAGATAACCATTCACGGGTCGAACGGGTACACAATAAGACACAGATGTCTACGAAGTTGTGCCTCCGGCGGTGACTCTGCACTTGCTATGTCAGCCGAATCCAACCCAGCAGAAGCTACAGAGGAAGAACAGGGAGAAGGGTCGATGGGAATCGTGCCAGGGAAAACCATACTGAAAGTTCATGCGAATATGCTTCGGTTCACCTATGAATTCCTGCGGATTTTTATATGAAAGTGAAGTACATTTTTTTTAACATTTTGTATATGTTTTTGACCTTCATACCATCCTCAGATTGAAAATTCACCTATTTTGTTTCCAGATATGTTATCTAAATTGTTTTATTTCTTCAGTTTCTTTTTTCATACAAAAACAGACCTTGGAGTTGGAGTGGAAGTAAGAAATCATGATGCAATAAATAATTATCAGTCATTTTCCAGTCAAATGGCTGCAATCATTCGAACGCTATTACGCTCTCTTATAAAAAAATATTCACCTAAGACAGCAATTAAGGGTTTCGAATTCTATCATTCGCGGAATTTTTCGAACTTATTTTTAGACAAACGCAATACATCCGTTTGGAAATGTTAATGTCGTGCTGTAAAAGAAACTGCAAATCTTTATTTGTAAGTGCTAAAAGAGATGCTATGTCTTATAGTGATTTAATAAAGATTCACAGAGTTTTATTTCAATCTGAGGGTGCGACAATCAATTTGGATAACCCTATACTATTCTTCGGCGATGGATTAGCCCAAAGGCCAATGATTTATGTAACTTTAATGTATATGAATTCAAAACCGGTTGTGTCTATTCTTACCGTTAATGAATGTTTCTTTTCGGTCATTCTGTTATCCTGACGGACAGAATGTAATATATTTCTTATCGTTTGAGCTCAAGATACTTGTCTGGACTTTTTTCAAACTTACTGAGTAGCTCCAGGGTGTACTGCACTGCTGAATACTATACTACTTCTTTGCACTAAAAAAGAATTTCAAAAGTGACTATTAAATAAGTACTCTCTTTTATCAAAAATCACTGAAATTCACAATAGTTAATAACTTACTCCAGGATCCTCTCTAAGTAAATGGCGAGATTGCAAACGTTACGTATACGTGGAACGCGTGGAAGCAAGGATGATGCTCCACCAGAAATATGTGGTCCGCAGGACTAAAAGTTCGAGGACTTCGTCCGACGACTTCGCGTTCGAACTGGTTCGATCGGGCACGTACGAACTTTTCCGGCGTCGCGGCGTCGGTAGGTACATGCATTAGCGGGGTCTCTTCGGCAAAGTTCATGCGCGCGCGAATGGAAGGGCGCAGCACATCGGACGTACACCGAAGGAGGTGAAAAAGAACGGAAAAGATACAATGATGCGAGAGCAAAGTCGTAGACCGCGGCGGGGGAGGGACGAGAGGAGAATGTCCGGTGGCATGTGGGAAGGTGGGGTGGGGGGCCTGACGCGAGAAGAGAAGCAACCAGTTGAAGGGGCCCGGGGTAGGTTGGTGGGGGAAAAAGGGCCTCATCTCGGCAGCCAGTCCGATTCCGAGTCTCTCGACTGCGTGTTGCCGTGGCATCGTACGATACAAGACACCCTTCTGGGTTTACAATAGTGCGGAGGATACCAACGACGAACTACCGAACCCGAAGACCGTTCTTCGCCGGGCTCGTGCTGTTCGGGGGGGCCCCCGGAATATCTCCCCTCCTCTTTCGCGACATCGGTTACCAACAACGGGGGGCGGGCGGGTGGTAGGGGGGGCGGTGGGAGAGCGACGGACAACATCGAACCGGTCGTGATTAAGAAGACGCGAACTAGTTCGACGATTTACGAGCTCGCGTGGACACATCGTTGGCCGGCTGCTCTTTCTCTCTGGTCCCCGACACGAAGAGATGACAGATCCCGCGGCGATGCTCGCTGCTGCTCCCGGGTCTGCAATGCGCGCGGGTCTTACGGTAACCTCGGCGTACGATCGTTGAACCGCGAACAGTTACCGAATACGATCGCGGAGCGGCTTCGCTTGTCCGTCCGTTGTGAAACACGAGATTCGAGTCGCGTCGAGATAGAACGAGATAGAGGGGAGGGAAGGGTAAAAAGACGGATCAAAGAGAAAAGGACGAAAAGGAGAGAAAGAGAAAGAGTGAAGGGGGGAATCGGTGGGGCAGAGGCGGGACAGAGAGGGACCGTAGCCATAGGGAGGAGAGAGCGAGAAAGTATCTAAGAGAGAAAGAGAAAGAGAAAGAGAGGAGAGCGAGCCGAGTCGTTCGGCTTGACTCGAGTCGAGTGCAGTGTACGGTGATGCCGCGAGGATGCCACCGTCGTCGGTCTTCTCGACACGATATAGGACGGCGCGACGGTACCCCGTGATCTGCCGGGGCCCCACGACTCTGTGCCACGGCGTTCCGCTGATAGTCGCGCGGTGCGGTGCAAGTGCAAGTGCAGGTGCAGCTGTGAAGTGGTGTCAGTTCGTCGGCGTCCAGGAGATCCGCCGAGGGGGATATTGCGGGGTGTTCGGTGGCCGGCGATGCTGGCTCCGGGGTCCCGTGTGTCCGTTGACTCGCGAGGGACCGCTTCATCGTTGCCACCATCATTGTTGCTACCGTCGTCGCGTATGAGAATTTCGTCGAAAGACACGCGTCGCGTTACAGTCCCATCGATACACGAGAAGCTCGGTGGTGCCCGGGGTGCGCGTCGATCTGTGGATTTACGCGCAACGATTTCGGGATCGAGACTCTCGAGCGGTACCGAGACCGAGCGGCTTGGCTTCAGCATCTCGGCTGCAGAGAGAAAGCAACAGGTACGTGTAGTACGCGTTCCCGTATTCTCCGCGGTTGCACGTTGTGTGTAAGCCGTAAGCGTTGCCTGTTCGTTCGTTTGCTCGTTCAGTTCGCTCGCTCGCGCGCATGCTCTCGATCGCAGATCTCGCCGTGCTCAGGGCAATACACGGTGGTGCCCGCTTAGTGGTCCTGGACCTTATCGCGACCACTATCCGGGCAGATGGAGCAGAATCGCATGGTTTGCTCGCTCCAGGTCTGAATGGGCTGCGAGATGGAGCGAGGAACGTGGACAGCTTATTTGGTTAGCTAAGTCCTAGACAGAGGACGACTACAATGCTGACTCGCTCGGTGCACGAAAACGGGACCGGAATTCCGAGAACCCAGCTCTTCGCAAGGAACGAGGTAGCTAATCGGTCGCACAAGATTTCCCACCTATGACTCACCCACCAGTGGATCGAAGCAGTCGCTGTAGGGCTCGCACCACCTCCACCAAATTACCATTTCCATTAAGCTGCGTTCCGCATCTTACGTGAACAATAAAATGCAACGAATTCGCGAGAAACTACTGTTAGGTTGGCAACTAGATTCGCGACCTCCTGTTTTGTTATGCTGAACATTTTGGCGGATTCGGGGTGTCATTCACTGGGGAGTCGAAAATCTACTGAACCCAACTTGATTGTGTTAAAAAGAAAACTTATAAATTCTTTTTGTCAGTTCTTATGCACAGGGATTATTCTACAGTAGGACATACACATATTGCATCTTCAATGATGAACTTCTACCGCCGAGGAATTGAAAAATTGCCGGGTTCCTTGCACAGACTCGTCTTTCATCGCCGAAGATCCTCGACTCGGCTCTTCACAGCCGATCTGCACCTCCTCGTGCGAGTCTCGTTACTTTTCTGCAGCTTACTCCGGCAATGAGATGACCGTGCGAAATGCTCGCGGGATTACGCGTTGAATACCCGAGCTTTTTCGCGGACCCAAGGTTGTAGAACGATCGGCCTTTGGAATAGAGTTGTTACGGATTTCGATGATCACTCCGAAGGGTGCGGAAAGGATAATCGGGTCTGGGCGAGTTCGGGTCGTTAGCGACACACTTGTATTCCAATTAAGACTTTAGATACTCCAAATTTATGGCAGATAGTTTAGAACGTTAATGGAAAACCAATTTCGATGGTACGTTCCTGGGTCTGCAGCTTTCACGGAGAAAAATTGTGTTCCTCCAGTTTTGGTTTCATTAACTTGGAATTCCTCAATAAATTCTCTTTTTTGTATGCTGAAAAGCTCGAGTTTATTATTATAAAAGTTTATTATTATAAGATTATGGCAAATGTTACTTACAATTAATAGTGCTTAACTTTAAAGGTAGAACAATATAATATAAAACCGGTTATGTACTTACTTGCTACACTGTTCCGACTGTTCCCAGACGAACATTGTTTGGAATTTGCTTAATTCATTAGATTTACAAATGACTACTTTATATTTCCTTTATTATTCCGAGTTGGTCTAGATAGGAGATTACATTATTATTTTTCATTATTCAAACATTTTTTGATTAACGCTAGTCATATTTCCTGTGTATTTCAGACGCTAATCAATGTCGAACGACTACATCGATTATGAAGTATTTTATGCCCCTCGAAATCGATAAGCTTTACCCAGTTCCGCATAATTTCAAAGTTCTTCTTGTGAAATTGCCGTCTTCAAGAACAGTCACGATTGGAGATAACGGGCAGATAGCATCGTCGTTATACCGATATCCGATTGAAAGTGTTCTTTTTATAACATTATAATAACTCGAGGCACGATGCGCGCCACGTAAGGGGACTAAGCCCGTGGACCGGACTTTATGAAACGACGAGGATCACCTTTGATCGTCCCGCGACTTTCAACTGGTGGCCATTAACGAGGATTTACGTCCTCGTTTACCTGCCTCCTTCTTGCGTCCGTACTTCGGGAGTCAATCGAATTCGGTCGGATGTTTGTCCGGAGTTAATAACACCGTAAACCGATCTGCTGGGCATCGCGTTTCGTAACGACGCACAGTGCGTTGAGAAGCCCGTTTCCTAGACACAATTCCATTACTTCAAAATTATAGGCGATACGAAAAAATATTTCAGATGAAAGTCGTTGAATATAGGAGAGACTACGTGATGATTGGATATTTAGAAACACTTCTTCTTACGATTTTCCTATGGACGAAAATTGTGAAAGCACCGATTGCGATTAGGGTTCACTGGTTGCGACGACGCAACGGACTGGTTTTGCTTTGTTGGCGGATTGAGATTACGGATATTGTTGTGCGCGCGGAACGCGGTAACTTAGCGGGTTCCAGGAGTCGGAACGGGACCACCTACTCTTTTCGGGGAATGTTAATTGGTCGTTTCACGAATTATAAAGCAACCGCGGGTCCGGGGAAGAGTCTCACCGGCCACTTGCTATCGCGTCCATTAACATACCTCCGGGTTCCCCTGGGCTGTCGTCGGCCCGTCGCTAGCGACGCGCAACACTAACGACGCAAAAAAGGATACTAATTACACCGCGAGCTGGTTCTTGCGCGTAGCCCACTTTCCTTATTTCCCCGTGTTTCGTTTCGGTCGGCCGTCGACCAGCAATTATGGCAACTTAGACTAATTATTGTCGTTTATTTGGCCCCGGCGATCCCGCCGATGGAAATTGCCGGCGTGTTTCGTTTCGCCGGTGCTTACCAGCCATGGTAAGGGAGAAGCATTCCCCACGAACGAGGCCGTGTAATATTATATACGGGATGATCGTAATCGTACGGACAGAATAAGTGAGTAAATTGGATTTGGCGAGCGCGGCTCCGAACGCCGGGGACTTCTTCCGGCTGAAATACTCCACGCGGACCTGCGATATGCCCGCTTATGTTTGTTAACAGCGATCGTCCCGGACTCGTTACATTTTATCGCGGGGAATACACTTCGCTTCAAACACGTTGCAAAATTACATACCGCGAGTATGATACCTATTACTTTACGGAGCCGTCTTCGGGTCCAACGCCTGGAAAAGAAGTCGTTTACAATTTGTTTTTCCTTGGTAGCAATGCGAACTTACTCCGAACGATACCATAACGAACGGCTTTCATCGATGGAATCACACGTTAACTCGTTGGCTGGTAGTCGTCCATGTATGAGTGACCGAATTATTTCTACAGATATAAAAATCATTATTGTATCAACGGAATTGGTTATCAACATGTTCCAATCTGGTTTTATGTGGTAGTAACGATTTCTTTCCTGCCACCTTTACTCAATTATTACACAATTTACTTCAGGAATGAAATTTCTGTCTTTATGAAATTACTTTTTAAAGTACCCAACTATTTTAATACTAAACCTACCGAACCTTAAAAGTAAGTGGTACATGTTCCCTTATAAAAATTACAAGATCGATTTTATTTAGACTGTGTCCGGCTTCTATTGTATACGTGCTCTATTAAAGAGATATCTACTTATGCAATAATTTCTTATGAAATCATTTTTATTACTTCAATAATTGTAAAAGAAAAAATCTGGACCGGCGGTGGTAGGTTTAGTGTTAAATTTGCTGTAGATAGAGTGTTAAAAAACTGCACCAAGGGTTGATTTGCGACGATGCCGAGTGCAGTGCGGAAGGAAATCGCCTCGCTGAAAGAGCGACACAGGTAACCTCGCGGTTAGGCAGACCAGGGGAGCATGATCGCTGTTGTCCGGTTCCCGGGCATCGAAATTCGGCGTGCATGCGAATTTCTCCGGTCCGAGGAGGTGGATCGTGTGAGCTACCGTCGCTCAAGAAGGAATCTGTGCTAAAAGCTGCATTCCAGGCTGCGAGATAAGGTTCCGAGGGTGCCGAGATAATTTCTGCCGCAAGATCCGTTCGTTTCGCACGATAACAGAGCACAGTGTGCTGGAATTAAAAAAAGCGGGACGAAATTAATGTCTGTGTTAATTATACATAATTAATTACAAATAGAATGGAGGTCTTGTATTACTTAATTGCTAGAATGAGAAATTGTCTTTACAAAGTACCCTTATAGGAGATACTTTAATCGAAGAAATTGAAACTGCCAATTGATTTCAACAATTAATGTCTTATGGGCGTACCCTCGGAAGTAAACACTTGGAGAGTGAATGCTACCGTCAGTCACAAAATTTATTGATTGCTAGTTTGACGAATTTTAAATGAATAGTAAAATTACAAGAAAACGTAATTTGAAGAAAACTTAGCACTGAAATTGTTGCTACCGGAATACCGAATATTATTTTATGGGAACAGTGTTTTAGTAGGATCAGATCAATGCCTATGGGATGATTTTAATAGTGGGTAAAAATATAAAAATTCATTTTTAAAGACCTGGTTTGAACCAATTTTATAAAAGCGGCCCACTGTTCGAGAATCACGCGAGATGACTCGCAGGGAGGAACAGCAGAGACCTGGGAATGTCGATTCACGGTGGTATGTCGGTCATCGTGGTAACAAGGTTATTGTGCACGATACACCGCGGTAATTAGAAACTCTTGGAACGCTGGAGGCGCGCACAGTGTTAAAGGGTGCCACCGATAAGGTGTCAGATATACGAGACTCGTAAAGAAAATCACTTGCGAGATCTTGCACGCCGATAAAACAGGAGAAATTTCTGGATACACAGCTGCATGTTAGAGGCTGAACGTTCGCATGAACGGTCTAATTCGACGGGTACCATAGAACGAGGATCGGCTCGCGTAGTCTCGCCCTAACTGTACCTGCATCTCGCTGCTTGCATTATAATAAGTCGCTTGGATGTTCTGGAATACGTCGTTACGTTAGCTCCGATGGCAATGATTGTAGGCTACGACGTTTTATAGGTTAGGAGTTTTTGTACTTATTGTTACGGAACATTCTGTGTTTGTACGAACACGTTAGCTTTTCTCACGAATATATGCGAGTTTCGTATTTTTGAGAGATAGAGTGCAAAAATGTAATTTCTTTCTCTCTCCCACTGCAGGTTATAATAAAAATTCTCTGGAGAAATTGCAGAAACCAAGCTTTACTTATTATACCATAAATGTTACTAAACTAAACTGAAGAGAGCGTTGTCGTCGTCTTCCGGTTCCGACTAACTAACAATAAGTGTGAGGTATGAAAGGTTAAGAGTGCTGTACAACGAAATCCGTGTGTATGAAAGATGTTTATGGTGCGATGGTAATATTATTAATTTATGTATATACATATATTACTCCTCTGGACATTGCACGTGTTATTTGGCTTCCCAAATATTCCCAAGAACTATAAAGAGTTTCTTTGATCGTTACACCTTATTAGCGCAACAGACTTGGACGAAGACAAGCTAGTCTGTAATCATTTGTCGAAGATCCAATCAAATTACAGCAAGGTCTTCCTTGTGTCTAGAGCCATTGCCAATCAGTAAAATGATTTTAATCTAAAAAGAGTTTATTGCCGATTATTTTCGAGGGAGGTGGAAGGGCAAAGTGTTTTTACGTCCTTCAGTATGTCGCAGAGCGCCGGCGCGTGACGGTCGCAAGACCATGAACGGCCTTGTAGTTCCTGTCACGGTCTTTCATAAAAGATCCTAGGCTACGGGATCTACGTAACAACATCGCGGTCAAACGCTCGTTCACCTCTCGATCCTCCATTCTTTTCCATCTTGTGCCTTCTTATTCTGGTACGCCCACGGCGCGTGACTATGATCGAGTTCGGTGATCGCTCATCGAACTTCCAACTTTCTCCGCGGCGCTGTGGCGGCCCGATTCTAGTTCGAATCTCGCTTTCGATTAATTCCGCAATCGTTGGGCAATTTTCAATTTCGCTTTTATGGACCGTGACCGGTCGGGTCCCGCAGAGAAAAAACAAAGAGCCGATCGACGCGTTTCGTTAAACGGCCGGATAACTTATCGACCTGGTTCCACGACGCGTTTTGTTGCTCGGTTTTCGCGGGCACAGCTGCGCCATTATTTTTGATCGCATCTCTCCAAGGGGAAATATTTATAATGCCGTCGCCGCTGCCGCGCCTCGGCCCCGCGAAAACGAGCAAAACGAGTCCCGTGACGTTTTTCAATGGGCAAGGATACGCGCGAGAGACGTATGACGGACCGTTTTCTCGTTGGTTCGCTTCTTCTTTCCCGCTTCGTCCACTCTCCGTCGGCCTTTCGAATATTTTCATTGTAATAAAATTTCAGGAAGGTGTAATTACCTGGTGTCGGTTAATCGACGCCGATCGAGATCTCGCGGGACACCGCTTACCCGTTAATTACCGGCTTCCCATTATTGATTCGAGAAGGGTGTAATCGCTCGTGTTCCAACCTATTAGATGGCGCCTTTAATTAATTATTTTCGCGGCGCACCTTGTTGTTGCCCGGTAACGGGAAGAGGCGGATGGGAAAACGTGGGGGACAGGTGCGAGACGAGGAGGATCGGTTCCTGAATTTGACCAAGATTGATGACTAAAGGTGTGATTTCGTTTACGCGTTTTGACGCAGCGTTTTGCTACTCCAGCGCCATTTATACTCCATTCGTCATACTTCACATCAGAACTGCGTCTAGGCGTGAGCCACTGCGTCTAGACGCGTGCGGCTACGCCAAAAATACAATATTGCATAGGAATATTCTAGAATGTTCCACGATATTGTGGAATTGTCAATCGCGGCCTTAATAATTTAAAAATACTAACCAAATATTTCAATTCAAACGTCAAACGACATTTGCGCACGTAGCGAAATCAATTTGAATAGGAATAACCTAACTGGCGGATGTTTATAATGTCGATAATGCAAACAGACGTCGTTAATGTAAATTCCTATTGAAATATTGATTTATTGATTAAAGCTGCGACGTTCGTTTTTTTTGTTGTATTGAAATATGATTAAAAAAGCAATTTTATTTTTTCCAGAATTTTCCATTTTTGCGGGCAACTTTTCCAATTTTTCTTACCCTATAACCATATTCGGTCTATTACGCACATTTAAAAAAAATCAGCCAAATCGGTCCAGCCGTTCTCAAGTGATGCGCTTACCAACGAATAGCATTTGATTTTTATTTATATAGATAAAATTGGTTAAGTGTATGTATAGATACAACATAATTTAAATATAATTATTAATATTAATTGACAAAATATATCATTTGAATTATTTTTTAAAAATATGGAAACGACAGTCAGAAAAATTTTGGCGCAGTTTTTAATGTTTTGTCAATCGCGGCGTCCCGAAGACCAAAAACGCCGAGCGGGTTGCCTTCTGAAGGGGAACCGAAAATTGAGCAAAAAAATTTTGTTGTCTTAAAATAAAACTTTAAATTGTTCATTTGTTACTTATTTAGTAGTTTTCTAGATAATTTGAATCATTGATGTCTTTGGTTATAAATTTCTCTGTATTTCAAGAAATATTCATAATATGAAGAATAATGGTCAAGAAATACAGAGAATAGCTAAAGACGTCGGAGATTCAAATTATCTGAAAAACTACTAAATAACTAACAAATGAACAATTTAAAATTGTGTTTTAAAACAACAAAATTGAGACAATTAATTATAAAATGATTACAAAAAATATATATTTATTACGATACTTATCAGAATATAAAAATCATTTTTTAATGAATTTTAGTGGAAATTTATTATTTGGAAATTGCTCTTCGGTCGTCCGAGATTGTATATCGCGGTGCAGCGTTCACTTCAAATAATTTTAATTTCGTCAATTTTCAAACGTCCATTTTCTTAAAAGCAGGGCCGTAAAGGGGACACTTGGGGCTATATCCCCATTTTTTTCAATTTTTTAAAAAGTGGCCCGCTGTGAAAACACGGCAATTGTTTAAAACAATAGCAAAATAATTTATGAAAAAACATTTTTTTCAAAATAACAACATTTTGAGTGGATACTCTTAGGTTTTCACTACAAGCTCCTAAAAATTCATTTTTCTCGGAGTACTGGTTCTGCTATTATAATAGTATTCTGAAGCAGTGGATCGACAAAACGCATGGCTGAGCGTTTGGACTGCCTCGAAAGCAGTGGGTCAAAAATCGCGTGCGTGTCGTTCTGGCGCAGCATTCAGAGGTCTCGAAGCGAAAAAACAAATTCAAACGTGTGCTCTGAACACATATCGTAAATCGATTTACGCACGTGTCGAGGTTTGGGCGATGATCTTTCGTTTTTCTTCGCAAGTGAAAGACAAGGAAAGACATACCAAATCGCATCATAGCAACGCAAACTTGTGCGTCCAGAGGCACAGAAAAGAGCAACGACGAATGGAGTATGGACGACAAAACGTCGCGTCAAAACGCGTAAACGAAATCACACCTTAAGGGAGCGGCGATCGCGTAACATTTTTCTCCCGTGATGCTTCGCGAAACGGGAGAACGCCGCGGGAGCAACATGCGCCCTTCTCTCTCTTTCTCTCTGTACACGTTAATTTCAACCGCCGCCGTAATAAACGAATCATTTGTCTGATTTAATAACGCCCCGGTGGGCCCGACAACGCGGGAATGTTAATTTACGATAATTATTGTAGTTTATGGTAATCGCCGGTATTATCTTGGCCCTATACTCGTTAAATTAAAGATCACGAGAGCGACGCCATTTGCATAAACCCGGGTAAACCCGAAGCGACAACTGCTCATTACGAATCATTTTCGGTGTCCGGACTTGCTCCACGTGGAAAATGATCGAGAGTTTCCGGCTGGTACATCTGGCCAATGCAGTGATTTTTTGTATATGGCGTCGCTGGGATTATTCAATGAGGTTCTTGTTGTTGATCGAGTTGTTGATGCAGATTTATTGCGCTCCGACCCAGGAATCTCTATTTTATATATTTAACTCGTATATATTTTAATAAAAACGTGATAAAAATGCAATGGGACGGTTTATAACATTTTGAGATTTAACACTAACGTTTTGGTGATCAGATATTAATTTTTATTGTGATATTTAAACCGTCTTGGCTCCATTAACCTCTCTGCAGACTAGAATCTTTTCAAGTTTAATTTTCAATGCCTCGATTATCCTCGATTCAGTTTCATTCGATCGGCTCTGACGATTTGCTTTCACCTTATCAATGACGATAATGATACTGACGAGTGAATAGACTAGAATGATTCATTGTAGCCGCCAGTGTCATCATCGGTAATAACAAACCGGGCGATAAAGGTGCTAATGCGATTATAATAAGGGAATACTGATATATTCTCTTCCACAGAGACTCGATTCACGGCGAAATCGATATTTTTAACAGAAACCCGATTAATTACACCGGCGCTGATTTATGTCCCCGCACAGCGTTTCTGACGCTACGTTATACATTGTGCAAAAATGGACCGGAATTACGAGTTTGACGTGTTTCCAGTTCCCGCGGTAATTCAAAGATCCGACATCTCGAGGTTCGTAATTAATTGAACAAGATGTTCTCGGTATCGATATTCTCCGGGTCTTTTTCTTTCGGAGCAACATTGTGTACTATGTTGTTTGCAAACGGGGTACATTGCTGCTCGTGTCTACTCGACACCTTAGCGACCGTCGTCTACATTTCGATCTACCTGTTGTTGCAGAATGCTGTCACCCGGTCAAGACGGCCAGCCTCCTAACAGTTACTCGCATGGTAATGTTGTCCTTCAAGGTGCACCCTGCGGCCAGTGTCGAGATTTATGTCCGGCCGGATACGTGCCCCACTTTTGGAGGTGAGTAGTCAGATTGTACTTTGCATGCGTCGAGCGCGTTAACCTTTCCGCTTCGAAGGGCACCTACAGGGTGCTCCGAAATTCATCAAACATACCGCATCGGTGTCACTCTTCACCAAACATGTTACAAAACGGATCATTTTGAGACGAATATAATGATCTACCCGCGAAGGTCATTCAAGGTTATTCAAGGTCATTTAGTCAACCAAAATGTATGGATTATTTAAAACCTTTCTGTATTTAACATGTTTGCACAAATTCTCCCACTATTATAATATTAATTATTATATTAGCGAGTAAAGAATGGACGTTCGGAGAAATTTTGTAATATTTTTTAGAGGAACATTAACAAATTGTTGATAGAAATACAGTAAATGGGTACCCGGTTGACTACACGAGGGTTAAAGGCTTTACATACGTTTGATATTGTTGATGTACATTCAGTTTCCTGTTCGTGTTGAACGATCCGGTTCAACGAAGCGGATGACAGGGTTCGAGCGTGCATCGGATAATTAGTTGTTGTAATGGCCGAGTCCGTAAGTGTATACAAGGTGTCTCATTTTGTTGAGTGATCAGCGTTATCCCTCGGGCGACGTAATATGCGATGAAAGCGAAGTCAACGTTGCTGATTCCGAAATGGCACTCGGGCGTTTTGCCACGACGCGCGACGGCGGCGCGCCGCGACCGGAGAGTTATCATTAGGCGGCGAATGCGATGTCGGTCTCGGGACGATCACCAGGGAAATTACTGACGGATCGCCGCGCCGGCGTAAATACTTCGGTAATACCGGCTAAACGAATCCGGTCACGATGCACGCGATCCTTCTTTGATTCCCTCCGACCGGCCGGGATAGCTGATGCACTCTCGCCGGAAAGGAAAAGTAAATGGCACGAACCGGCGCGGCAGTGGCCGAGTGAAATCCGGCGAGTACGTGCCGCGAACGGAGAAAAACGGAGCGCAAAAACGCACGCTGCTCGAAACGGAAAATTATCTCGGGACAGCATCCAGAGAAGTATCAGGGTTCCAAGATCCACCGGGGTTGGTCACGATCGAGCGATCGATAAAACGAGGACGACGCGGCGCCACGGTGGATTGCACTCGGGACAACCCGTTCTGAATTTAAATTTTCAAGTTCTGCCAAGAAAAATGTATAAAATTTTGGTTGCAGATTCTTAAGTTTATACACTCTAGTATAAATTGTTAACGATTGACTTGAAGAATTACATTCTAATGGCACGAAACATCCCTTATAAGGGTAGTATTTTAAGGGTGGTTTCAAATTAGATTTATACTCCAAGGATAATTTTTTACATTTCTTTATAGTAAAAAATCATTAAGTAATACTGTTTTATTCATCATAAACTAGTAAAATGTAACAAATTTTCATTCTAATATCTCGCGGTTTTACCCGGAAAAAATCCAATTATTTATACATTTAGAAACGGTATTCGAAACGACGCGGTTCAGAACTTTTCTGGAGAATGATAGTCCCAGTAAAAACGAATGGAAAGAGAACGATAAAACTCGCTCGAGGATGGATGAGAGTGAGTTGCAGCTCGTGTCGAGGAAAAGTTTGTTTGTTTGCGAAATGCAATGTACATAAACGTGTTGCTCATGTATATGGACTCGAGCGGAGCTGTGACTATTTCGAATGGAACGTCGTATAACTAACCTCGTCTTTGCTGGAGACCGATTTACGACTTCGATGCACGCGCGGTATCCATAGAGACGGAGCACGACTAACTGGTTTCCATGATCGATTATTTATCAATTACTTATGACTCCGCTTTTTCCTCGGTTCGTCCGCTGCCTGTGACATCGATGCTATTCTTGCGCTTCTTTTTTCTTCGCTGGCAGCACTTCAGCTGTGAAATGTTCCGTCTTCGCTTTCACCGTAATTCCCTCTTGCACCGTTACCGTCAATTACAGGGCCGAGTAATTCTTACTTTGGGTAACTGTACACTTTTTCGGAACATAATAGCGTGGCTCTCGTTCGGCCTCTGTGTCACTTTGATCAACTTTTTGGTACTTCTTCGTGATTTCAGAATGTAATAAATTATAAACAGCTTTTGAGCGTGTTGAAATGTTTCGTAATAAATTGTTGGCAGAAGATGATGAACAGTAATCTTCTTGATAAGAGTTCTAAAACATTTAATTAACACTCAATCAATTATTTACTCAATTAGCGGTTTGTCGGCGATGTGGTTTTTCATTAGCGCATAAGTGGACTTTTTGAAATGTACTTTGAAAATGCAATAATTCAATGTTGCATTCCACATAAGGATACTTATCGTAGTATTTAATCATTTTCGCAATAAAAATAAAAAGTCGAAATTACGAAGCAAGTACTGATAAGTACAACTTCAAGTTCGGAAAATGGCGGCGATAGAGAGGACCAGCAGTAAATTCTCCCGAACATCTAAATATACTTCGCAATAGCCGGAGACCGTGAAAGCTACCAGGTGCCGGTCGAACGGACGAAACATCGATAAATTGAATAATAAAACGTGGCGAACCGAGGACGATTGGAACCGCAGCCGCAGGAATACGGCGCGGAGGCTGCGGAACCGCCATTATTTTCCCATCAGCATAATAATCCCGTCCCTGGCGAAAATTTCCTCGGTCTCCTCCGGCGAGAGTCCTTCGAGCGATGCCGTGGCCACGGTCGTAGCCGGAGCCGGAGCCGGAGGAAGAGCTAAGTAAATACTTCACGGAGCATCAACGATTATCCCCGTTGCTCCCTAGCGAATTCCGTGGTAGACCTTGAGACGGGCTCCCTTCGATCCCCGGGCTGGTTCTCCGGGGAAGCGCGAAACGCTTTCGAATCGGAGGAACGTCTCGGGGCCCGGTGGTATAGTAATTGCCGGCCGATTTCCCGTGGGCAGCCCCCTCGACGCGAGAAATCGGCCGGGCCGGCCGGGCCAGGGGAACCCGAGGAGGAAGCAGAGGCGGACGAAGAAGGAAGGAGAGAGGAAGAGAGGGGAGGCGATGAAGAAGGCGAAACCGGAGGAAGACGGAGAAACACGGAGAAGCGTGGCCGTGGTTCCGAGCCAGTCGGCCAGCTCGCAGGAGATCGAAAGAGGGCAAAACGAAGGTTTCTCGGCTTCGGGTCGTAGGGTCGACTCGTCGGTCTCACGCGAGCCCTGCGTGCAACGAGACCGGCGATGGGCCGTTCCAAGACGAATCGGCTGGCAACCGAGCTAACCCGATGAGAAAGAACGAGATGGGCAACAGTACTTCCCCGGCCCCAAAGATGAGAGAAGGGGCAGACGTATGTTGGCCTGTAATTAACATACCGAACCCCCTTCCCTCCTCGCGCAAAGTTGGTCCGCACCGCACCGCACCGGTTTCGGTTCGGCGTCGGTTCGCAGGTTCACCGGAGGAGATGCAGTTCGTTATTCCCGCGAAACCCGCGCCGCTTTGTTCTCTGTCAGCGTCAGCGTGTCCCAGTGCCACCTACTTCTGCTGGGAGTCCATTTTGTTTGGGGGTTCGAGTCGAGGGGGTGTCAGGAGACCAGATCCCCGTGGGAGTTCGCCGCGCGTGCCGAGACACTCCGCTGAACCGACTGTCAGCGCTATCCTCGCCCGCTGCTCCTGATACGTTCCGAACCGAGTAAGTAGATTAACCTGGCGACGGTGGTCGAGTCAGACAACAGGCCACGATGATCGTGTCACGACGCAGCACAATCTATAGCTGGATCGGCCGGATCGTGACGTTTTGCCCAAAAACGAACGTTCTCGTGTCGATATCTACGAACTTTCGCGGGCCTCTGAAATGGAGGCATTAGTACAAATTAAGAAATATTACAGTTGCAGTACACATTGAGGTTTTGACATTTTGAGAGCAGCATTTTTCACAGAAAGTGGAAAAGTGACGATCCTATTTAATATTTTCGTTTTGTTCAATAAGGCTTAATGAACCAATGAAAATTTTTAATATCCTTCACTGATTGCCCTTCGAATTTATTAATCACGACCTAACTCAAACCTAATAGTACCATTATGAAATCATTAAAAGTCAGCTAGAACCGTTCTGCATACAACAAATAACGTAAAAGTATCGGTATAAATATAGTCCAAATACGTTTTACCGTTTTCCGCGCGTTTCTCTTCCTGGCAATTTTCGAGTTTTCCATTTTCTCGAGCATGGGAAGCTCATATCTTTAACACGTTCGCCCCCACGAGGCCTCGTATCGTAGTTTTAATGCTCGCGATCGATAAACACACAGCAATCAGCGTTCGTGTACCTTGAAAGTACAAGTTCTAATTTGAAGAGCGTGTACCGAATAAAATATCGCGCGTCCGATGGAACGAACGAACGATACGACCGAACGGCGAGGAGGATCGTGTTAGTAGACTCACGAATTAAATTCATCGGGGATCGATCCTACGATCCGATACGTTCAGGTTCATAATTACGGGAAAAGAGCGATTGCCTCGTACCCCGTATGGCTTCATCGACTTTTTTCCCTGGGCGTATACTTTAATGTCGGGGATTATTACCGCTAATAGATTGTGGCGGATTCATATTTTTCACGTCGGCAACGATCGGGAACGATCTCTTCGGATTCCGGCCTGATTGGTCCGAACTCGAGCCCTTCTAGTTTTTACGTCTGCAACGGAAATAACCATAAGCGCGCAGCGAGGATACTTAACAAGGCGTGCGCGCCCTTATGATTTAGCGGTGTGCGCGCGGTACGAGATCGTTGAACGTTAATTAAATCGATGGTCTAATAAATTAGAAACGCCGTGGGTACACCGGTCGGTCGTATTGATTAGATCCTCGAAACGGGAATAGAAAGTTCAGCTGGTGTATCTGGGCTGCGGATCTTCATTGTGGGCTTCGTGCGCGCCTTCTCCCCGCTCGGATCTACGTTGAATCGGGCTCGCGGTTAAATTGGCTGCGTGTTTCGCGATCGCGAAATCATTTCTGACGACTTCGCCTTCGCAGAAACACCTGCTCGCGCCCCGGTAAGAACGGAGACTTGTTTTTTCAACTTTCGCGCAAGTTGCCGGCCGGCGTGCCGCAAGAAGATATATATTCCTGTCGTCGCTTAATGAAGAGGAAACTGCTTCTTTGGAAAGCCGGGAATCTGCCGGACTCGAAGCCCGAAGCTTATTCTGGCCGGTTGTAAATCGATTGCGAGCATGCCGAAGACTTTAAACGGCAAATAGACGTCGGTCGAGATGGCGTTCGATATTCAATTTCATATCTTGGATAATGTTATAATTCATTCGCGTCTTCAACGATAGATTCACAGCTATTTGAAGCTAGAGAAATGGGTCGCGCCGTCTGCAGAACTGTGGCTAGACCATCATGGCCGCCGTTAACGACCCTCAAATATGGTCGCGACGGGGTTCCAATTGATTTCCTCTGGCACGCAAGAACGCGCCGGAAAACAATGACCAAAGTCGATCATCACGTCCCGGGATCACTTCAGCAATTTTCCCTAACGCGGAGGAAACTGAATGGGAAAAAGAGTAATTTCCCGGCTTATCACCCCGAGCTCCTATTCAAGACGCCAGCAGATCTTCCCAATTTGTCTAGGAGATCTCATCGAGAGAACCGGTCTTTGGAAGTGCTCTTGCTGCGGGTCGTTCGTTTATTAGCGCTATCTGCAGCTTCGTTAATCTTCGAAGAGAACCGCCTTATCGTATTGATTACACTCGCTGTGAACTCTAGGGTACTCCGCGCCATGATTAACCGCAGCGCGCGGTGAATTGGCGGATGGATTTGATAGGGGATTCATTTAATAGCGGAATATTTAACTCGTCGCTAACTGTTTGAGTCCGCCATTCACCCGGTGGGTTCAATGGAAAAACGTCCGTTCGAATATTCGCGAGAACTATATATAAATTTTCTATTTTATCTTTCAATTTGCGCCCTTATCCGAGTTGAAGAGTAAGAGTTTCATCCGGACGAGATGAGATTTGCCAGCTCGGTGAGCTACAGACTGGTCGAGTCTGCCAGTCGACTGTCACGGGAATAAATGGAGCGAGAGAAAAACTTGTATCGCCGTGAAAACCACGAGAGGAGAGCTGAAAAGTCGCCAGCAGGTCGTCTCGCGCAGGTCGAAGGCTCCGAGGAAAGCCTGAAAGCGTTTTAATCCTTTGATTCCGATCGTCTTTGATTGATGCTCGCCTGCTAGAACCTGGCTGGCCTTGATCGAGTCTTTCACACCGCCGATACGCATTTTTCAAACTCGGATCATTGATTGTGCCCGGGGATGGAAACGCTAAAACTGTTGTGCTTCTTTGTTTAGATTAAGCTTTAGAGGGCCATTTTTCCGTTGGAAGCTCGAATGAGCTTTATTAAAAATACACAGGGTGTTTTTCGTCCATCTAGTGGCGATTTGTGACATATTTTCAACAGCTCAACGTGTGAACGACATCAGATTATCATTTACAGGTATTATACGAGAAGTAAATACGTCCATTAAATTATTGGTTAATTATTTGCATCCTGGGTTGCCAAGCTCTGGAACTGTTCTTTCGGTTGGTCTTTGTCGAGGTCAAAGGGAATCGTTCCGCATAAAAGTTGGAGTTTTATCGGCAAAGTCACGCGGAAGGGACACGTACTTAGGTAGACTCGGCTCCGAGGAAGGTAATCGGAGTCCGTGTCAGCAAGACGCAATTAACGCTGTCCCCGGTCTCCACCGGCTACCTCACCTGACCCCGAATACTATCCGTGACCCGAAATAGTCTCGCGTGAGCCAACGGGCGCCCCGTTAACGCCATCGGGAACGGTACACCGAGTGTAGCCGTTGCGAAATCACCGGATCCCATTGTTTCCGGTGAAGACGTTTCAACACTTCATACGCGGACGTGACCGTGATTAACATCATTTGCACCGACCCTCCCCAGTAGGGGAACTCGTTAGAGAATCGTTAAGGTAGTTACAGTGTCGGAACACTGGGGATGGACAGGTGGTTCCTAGCGGGGAGGCGATTCTTTAGTGTAACGTACTACCTGTTCGTGTTAACGCATCGACGCCATGTCGGCCATGCAAGGGTGACGTAATTCTTCAGCCGTATTCAGCACTGGACCGGGCCCGTCAAAATGGCGGATTTTTTCTTTTACAATTCGTGAAATGAAAGGAATACTTTCTTTAGTTTTAGTATACTTCTTTATCCAAGTTCATACGACCATACAAATCCTGTGACGTCTGAATAAATCCAATCCTTTTATTATTACTAGACTGCGGATTTGATGCATTTATGACAAAACTGAGTAGGTGTAATTCAAAACAGGGAAATGATTAAAAGAGTTCAACAATGCCGATATACTATTTCTAACATTTTTACTTAGTTCCTGTAGCTTGCAATCTATGTATAAAAATTTTATTTTGCATACAATTCCGCAGTCTAATTATTACATACTAGATTGCGGATCTTTATGCAAAATCAAAATTTCCTTCGTCACGTACAAGATGCAGGAACCATATAAAAATGTCTTCCTATCTTTAACAATTGTAATAAATTAAAAACAACACGTGGATGTCCTTAAATCGTCTTAATGTGTTTACTGTTTTAAATTACATCCACCCATTTTTGTTATAAATGCATAAACACCGCAGTCTAATGATTATAATAGAATATTTGGGCCTACCAAATAGATGAGGGGGCGTCCTCTCGAGGATCTTCCTAAAAGGAAAAGCGTATAAAATCACAGTGACATCTCACTATTCACGGAGCATTTTCATCGTCTCGTAAAATAGACATGGACCCGCAGGATCCCCCATATAATCCAGCACTCAGTCGAAGTAGTATAATAGACGAACAGGTAAAGGGGACTGAAACGTCTAATCCTCGAGAACCAGTTCCGCTTATCGCGCGGTGTACAGTTACTATGATATCGCCGTACCCGCACAAGTTATCGCAGTATGTACTCGATTTCTCTATCAATTCCGGCCAAATCGTGGCGATTATACTAGAAGGATATTTTGCATAACAGCTTGGAGTCCACAATAACTTACCTATCCCAAGTAAAATGCTTGGATACAGCCTATAACATGAAATAGTTTCAAGCTGACACAGGAACTCCCATTTCTGCAGAATATTAATAACGAAATGCTGTGTTCCGTTAACGAGTACCTTTATTTGCAAGGTACAACTTCGGAAATAGCTCTGATTGGCCCGTGTTTTTCGTTAATAATTCTTGAACGAAGCCGCGGAGAACATTTTCGCGCAGGAAAGAGTTATTTCAAATGACCTTAAGAATCACTCTCTTCAAGGAAATACATTTTTTGGAACACCCCGTAATATGGTTCGTTAGTAAAGACATCAGAACGAGTTTACGCGAGGTTTAAAATGATTTCGCTAAAATCGATAACTCGTGTTTCCCTGGTCAGCGAATTTCGCACTTAACTCACGTATCGCCGAGGGGCAGTACGTATCGTCTGGGCCCGACACCCGATGAGATACGATTCATACCTAATGAAAGGGAAAAAGGAGGAGTCCGGGGGCCCGAATCGTCGAGCTCGATCGCGCCAGCTTTATCTGCCATTCTCGGTTTTAATTTCACCGGCTATCGTCGCGGTTCTCGGAACCCGCAAATTACCTTTGACGGAGAAACTCTCGCGGCGACGCGACGGACGAAGCCAGGGAAAAAAGAGAGGAAGGAACGGGGACACTGTCGTCGTTTCGCGTTCGTCAAAATGAAGGCCTTTCTATCTCCGCTCGTGTGTTCTTGTTGCGACGTTTTTCGTGTCCCCTTCCTATCGGGTACGCTCGTCGCGTTATCGCCGGCGAATCTGTACAGCTTTTTTTATCGGGCTCTTGAACGTTTTACTTTAGGAGATTATAGTGGTTCCGATGTTGGTCCTCCGTGTTATGTTTATTGGAGAGCTGATTACCATGGGGATCGAGAAAAAGGGTGTATCGACCGGGCAAGATAAAAGTTCGTGAAAGCAGATGCCGTTCGAGAAGCGAGGAAACCGGGAAGAGGTTTTAATGAATCCGAAGGCATTCGGGGACTCTTCGCGGAGGTAATGATGCGTTTGCTTCGGTAATTGATGGTTGAGTGGCCGACAAATAATTGTGGACTGTTGACACGATTTTTCAAACGGGGTAGGATATTTGGATCAACTGTTATGCTTAATACGTTTCTCAACAGTAATTGCACTAGACATTCTTGGCTGGTATCCATCCTGTTTCGTTTCTCGCTTTAATTCGACCGATTCGGCTTCATTCGTAGTCTTATATTTTAAATATTTCTCCTGCAGCGTTGTTGCAATTATGCAAATGTTTTCACAGGAAATTGTTTTACGAACTTCATTATTCAAGGGTACAATCAAAATTGTACGATGTGACCAAAACGATTCAAACACATCTTACAATGAAAATTGTATATGTACAATACAATCAAAATTTTACGATGTGTGTCCAAAATAATTCAAGCACATCTTCAATGAAAATTCTACGATGTTTGGATAAAACGATTCAAGCACATCTTCAATGAAAATTCTACGATGTTTGGATAAAACAATTCAAGCACATCTTCAATGAAAATTCTACGATGTTTGGATAAAACGATTCCAGCACATGCCGCCATAAAAATCGTACGAAGTCTCAATAAACCTAATCTGCTAACGCACCAACATCATTTCGTGAATGATTTCAAGCGGCATCGTTCGCGGCAGTATGCAGCTAACGAAATTATCAATTCGATCAGTCGTTAATCCGCGAGATAAAAACAAACGGGAGAAAGTTGGAATAATTGTTGGAGCCGGTGACTGGCAGGCTCGTAAACGTCCTGGCCGAAGATAAACGCTTTTATCCGTGGCCGTGCCGAAAAAGTATGCCCCTAAAAGTTCAGTCTCCGCACGCCGATTTCTTCACGTTCATCGAACCGCGAACAGAAAGGGTTAGAAGAGAAGAAGAATGTCGCTCCGCGTCGCAGGTTTCGTACGCGCTACGCTCGCAAAAACTTGAAGACCTTTCGGTTCCTCTTGTCCCGGCTCTCGGGCCCGCAACCCGTTCGCTCGTTTCGCCTTGCTTCGCTTCGCGCCGGCTCGTCCTTCTTTCATCGACGCAACCACGATCGCTCGCGCGAGTTTCGCTTGTCCTCGTCGTTGATATTCGCGCTGTTCTCGGCTCCACTCTGCAACCACGCGATTCTCCAACACACCGACTCCATTCTCTCAACACATTTTTCGACGTTGCGCATTTTTGCCATTTACGAGCCCTCCATTTTGTGATGGCAACGTCAACTTCAATCGTTAAAGTGACGATGTTGTGAATAAACAATTTTATTCTAAGATAAATAATGTCCCATCATAAAATAAAATATAAAGAATTGGAAATTCGCAGACCATCTCTTGGTAAAATGGCTACATTGTCCAACTAGTTTGAGATATTCAGCTTATTTTCTGGAGATACCACTTAAATAGCATATGATAATTGCTTTCTTCATTCATTCTTTAGTGAAAATGAATTTTTCATACAAAATCAATTTTTCAATGTTCCTAGACGGTGTTTCGGTGAAATGCGATTATTCGAATAACTTAGAATAACATAAAATTATTCTTGCGTTATATGAATGGGTGCAGTCGCTGTGGAGTCGGTGGCGCGACGTTCGGCGGTCCCTGAAATGATAAAGATCGGTAGCATAATTTTCACGGAATCCGAGGCGCGGAGATACACCGCTGTCGTCGGTACGGTCGCGGCGGGGGAATGATTTTTACGGCGAAGAATCCGGCCACTTTTTCTGATTCCTCGGGGCCCACCTTTTCTATACACGCGTCCAGGGGCCGCGGTCGTGTCCTGCCTTTTACGGTGCACGTTGGCCGCCTCGAAAGCCGCTAATTAGCTTCGCCCGCGTTCACCTCCGAACGTTTAATCGTCCCCGGCCGGCTATATTCAGACTCGCGCGGCCGTTGTTCTGGTTTACTTTCAGCGGAGTCGCCTCGTTCCGATAATCCGGAACAATTATTGAATTCTCTGTTTCCGAGCGAAACGCTCCGTACCAATATGCTCGGGCGTTCTTTATCATTTTGATGGTACGTTCCCGTACACTCCGTATTTTATAGTATCGATTCCGCGGTTTTATGAAGATGTTGTGAACCCCGTGAAAATCATTTTTAAATATCAATTTACCGCTTTTGGATATTTACTCAAGTATAACTAGATTAAGACTTGTGTCCCCACTCTACCTTCCCCTTCTACGAGGATTCCCCCACGTGACGTCACGGTCCGGTCACATGACGCGTTTCGTCAGCAACTGTTATGCTTAATACGCTTCTCAACAGTAACTGCGTAAGATATACTTGGTTAATACTCATCCTTAGATTGCGGATTTTCATGCAAAATAAAAACGTTTTGCATTGATTATGGGAAGCAGGAATAACATAAAGATTGATTTCATCCCTTAACGATTTTGTTACATTAAAAGCAACATTACAACATTCTTGAATTTTAAAAATCTTTTGCTATTTTCAATTTCAACCAAGCAATTTCTTCATAAATGCATAAAGATCCGCTGTCTACTAATCCTGTTTCGTTCCTCGCGCACGTGTCACAATGTCACGTGACTAATTCGGTACTGGCAGAGAGGGGGTACCGTTTTTCCCTTCAATTCCGCTGATTAGGCTGAAGCTTCCCCTGATCTGAAGGTTAAACAGGTTGTAACAACCTCTCCTAGGTACTTTCAACTGCACAGAATTAATTAACGGCGTGACAACGTGTTACGGTGCCATAAAATCTGGATCGCGAACGAATATCGCTTGGTACGCGGCTACCCAAATATTGAGTCATCCCATTGACCCGAGGATGGTCGACGGTGCTTTCCTCTCAACGGAGAATGATATATTTCCGAGATACTTCGGCAGCTTTAACTCGTCATCCTTTTTACGAGGGGCGGATTTAAGGTGACGATAAAGTTTGGCATTTTCGAATGTCAGGCATCGTAGGAACGCAATAAACACAGTCGTAAAGTCGAGTGCGCCGGTTATGAAATGATCTCGCTCATTCCGGCGGCTTTCGTCATCGAGAAAGTTGCGTGAACTTTCCCAATCGACTCTCAAATTAATTAAAATGTGAGGAGAAATGCTCGCGATTAAGCGATAAACCGAGACGGTTACGTTCACTGCTGAAATTGGACACCATGTTTTCCGTATAAAGTCAGAGTTGTTGATGAGAGCATGAAGATTCGGCTACTTTGTGATATTATTTCGTAAATATAAATTCATTTCAGCCCTCGAACCTTCGTTTTCGTATGAAGCGAAGTAAAGTATATTGAGTTCAACAAGAGGATTAACATCGATCTAAAAGCAGTGGATTTAAGAAGATGTGTAAAAGAAAATTGGTACACATGGATTTAAATGGCTCCAGCCATGAAATCTTTAAAAGGGTCCGCCGTCAAAGGGTTAAATGCATATGCAGCAACTTTAATGTACGTAAAATTGAGCATAACCGATCTGAAGACCGGTTATCGGAGATCGACAACGAGTAGAAGGGAAAAGTTAATGTAAAGTTCGTCATCAGCAGCGTAGAGTTATGCTTTCAAGTCGCCTATCTACGGAATGATTCGAAACGAGGGTAAGAAGCATTAGCAGCGGCAAAATTACGTTCCCCGTTCGAAGGAATACTCCACTCCCATCAGAACAGCAGTTTTTGTCAGCGAGTTGGCTAGCAAGTTTATTCCCAGTGGCTAACTGGAAACGGAGTGGCCATTCCGCCACGTCTACGCCAAACCTGATGACTCTTTCCACTCATATGTCCCCCTGTCCGTTACCTCGGATACCTATTACACCTGTATGTTTACACGTGGCCATCAATCTTGAGCACCTAATCCACTTGCACGACTACTTTCAGCCACTAAGCTGGCCATCCGTTTCACCTGTACCTACCTGTGCTGCCTTAGCGGTCGTGAGAACTGAACTCGCGTTTCGTTCGTGCGACAACCACTGTCCGTGAATAGCCCTTCGACATACGTGCATGTGCATGATCTCTTGATCCACCGAACGTCTCTAAAGAAAATTAATCATTCGACCCCTCCACATCCGAGTGGACATCCATAATAGGTGGTTCTTTCAGAATTCTTATCGCAACAAAAGGAACTCTTGTTATTCTGAGCGAGCTGGTAGGATTAGATTCTATTTTTCTAAATACTTTTTACCTTTCTTTTTGATATTAGCGTCCATTCTGATGTACAGGGCGTACAGAAATGGATTTACGAAGACCTGTAAAAAAAGGTTGCCGTAAAATTGTCTGTATTCTACGCATCCTGCAATAAATATAAAGACCTTGATATTCAAAGTCCTGAAAAGTTTTATTTTGCATAAAAATTCGCAGTCTAATTATTATCTATGTATGAAAGGGAGAAATACATTTCCACTTGTCTTCAGCCTCCTACAATCAACATGGAAAATGTTTATCTCGCACGAATATCCCACGAACGATTTTTAATTTAGCCCGAAACTTTGACCAAGAGAATTCAAATTGCATCGGAGGGAAGAACACACACGTCGCGGAAATTTGAATTAACCAGCATATTTGCATAAAATAAGTATGCAACGTCTATAACGTCCCCGACTGGACCGAGCACACCCGTGTAGGGGTTCAGGCACCCTCATCGTTCCCCGTCGGAGCAATCATTCCGCGGAGACGGTTGGTCCCGGGGCGGGGACACCAGGTGTGATTAAAAGTAACACGATGGCAAATATTTAATAAAGCACGCGTCTAATCAAGCGGGCTCTATCAGGGTCGCAGGGGATGGGCAAACATTGCGGAATCGCTCGTACGTGACCGACCGCCGCCGAGCCCGCAATTCCTGTGAAATCGGCTTCCTCGATTATCAGTCGTGTAACCACGCGAAAAACCTCACGAAATCGGGTTCTGTTGCATTCCTCGCGTTCCCCACCGTGGTCGGGGAATTTTTCTCCGGTGCCCACGCGTTTTCTTCGCATTGCTCCCGTGCCCGGCGTAGCACTAATGAACAAATGAAAAACCATGCTTCTGCTTAACTCCTCCCGTAGTTAAGGCCAGCCTGGTATTGTCTCGTCTAATGATTCGTCGACCGCGCTATCGTTCCTTGAATCTGCGTTTCCCTCGTCCTCCTTTCTCCTTTTCTCTTCGAACCCGCCCCACCCTCTCTCTCTCTTTTCCTTCTGTCTTGCCCTTGGTACACGTTCTACGAAACGATTCTTCTCTCTTGCTCGTCACTTTGCCTTTCCGGAATCGTTGACGGACGGTAATAAGGTCTCTGGAGAGTTTCCATGTCACTGTCGAATTTCATGATACCTACGTCCTCCAGCCGTTCTTGAATACTTCAACGATTCGCGGAAAATCAAAGCTATTTGACAAGCCTCTTCCTATCAGGCTCCGCAGCGATTTTACTATACCCCCTGCACGTCTAATCAACCTCGCTGACAGACCTTCGATCTTCGTCACGCAGATATGATAGTAACGATGGGGACCACGTCGTCAATTCTTTCAGACAGATTAGTGGGAGTTTGTTGGGTTAGCAATATCTGCGATACTGTAAAATCAACTTTTGATTTGTACATCGCAAATTCGTTTCCGTATAGACCGTACTAAATGGTGATTGTTCTAGAATCGTTATTTCAACACCTGGGCAGGCGAGCACTTATTTTTTGTCTTCAAACTTTTGATCGTATTATTGTTGGAAAATAGCGAAATTGTTACAAATCTCTATTTTCTTGGATACTTACCAAAAAGTTTAACGACATCAATTTGATAGAACGTCATAGAAAATTTTATGTACGATCGCCACAATTTTTTTACCAAACTTAAATAAATGAAACTTTGTTATAAACTTCGACTTTCCTAATCTTGTATTATTAAATAAGTTGTTCTCCGATTTTGTCTGCCATCTAATATGTTCAACAATATTCGCAAATATTTCACCAAGATTAATGCTCAGCAAAGAAATGAAATGTACGACCGCATAAAGAATCGCATAAATAAATGAATAAACGTACGACGACCGGAATTCGAATAGCAAACAACATGGCGGCGTCGACGTGCGTTAAGCGCCTCCTAGTGCGAGCCATTCGTGGTTTCCATCACGCCAGATTAACCGAGCCATTCAAGTACCATGCTCATTGTCCTGCGGAGGGTTCATTTTAGTAAAATTTCCGGCGCACATCCGTTCCGCAAATATTCGGGAAAAATTGAAGGAGCAGGAAGGGAGAGGGGCTCGATACTCTTGCAATCATTGGGATGTTCCTCGCTCGGCTCCTCGGAACCGTTAATCGCGTTTAATAGGCAGATTTACGAGGTTTTTTCTACGTGAAAGTCGTCGGCCGTCTGTTCCGCACTCGACACGTTGTTTACGCGACCGCGTACCTCGCCGGTCGTTTGTCAACCGTTAAACACTGGTCACCCTCGCTTGTCCTCTCCCATTTTCCAGCGGATAGGGCCGCGAGCGATACCGAGGTTCCCTTGATTAACGAGACACCGCATATATCCGGCCTGAGTCTCCCCCTTTTCCCGTGATGGGGGATCGCGGAGCATTGTTGCACTCGTGCTTTACTGCATATTGCCAGCCGATCGCGTAGCGACCTTTCGCTGCTCCAAGGGAAACCAGATCTTGGCGCGGTCCCGTTGCGACCGGAAATTGAACCGTCCGATATCGCCGAATCCTACGAAATTAAAATGTAAAATATCGTAGACCAAACTGATTTACCAAAACTGAATTTAAAAAATGATGGTGAAGTTTTGACATTATCAAAGTGATTTTATTTATGTATATTATATTTTCGATATGTTTCAAGTGCCAAAAAATAATTTCCAACGGCTTTACCAAGGTATAAACTTTGCACCCTTTTCTGTATAATTACCAAAAACTTTACCATACTTTTTTAAGAGAAGGATTTTGAGTTTCGACCCCAATGGGGTATCGGTTGTACTTTCCATCCTTGTGACGAGTAGAACGCGATGCAATAAAAAGAAATGGTTGACTTTCTGACCTTGAAATTCAAGGTCACTTTTAATTCTCTTTTAAGTGACTAGTAATTTCCTTCACGAAACCCAGGAACGTCCTAATACTTACGGTCGCATACAGAAAATCGTAATCCGACCGCTCGCGAACCAGTGTAAAGCGCTCCGTGGAATACCGCGTAAATGTAATTTATGTAATAGGCGGAGTACAGAGTGTACGAGCGGTCGCTTTAAATCCAGATAATCCCCTCGAATTACGAGCGATCGAACGAAGCCCCTGTTTCGCCCTGTTTCATAACAAAAAACGAACAGAAATAATGAACATCAATTTCTCCGATTCGAGGAGCCCGGTTAAATTATCGTCGAATAAAAACCGGGCGGACAAGAATCGAAATTTCTCGGTTTCGACTGAACGCGCGGTTGCACGGAGAGACTCGTCGAATCGTTCGATTCTTTTCCGTCACGGGAAATAACAGACCGTTCCGTCTAATCCGCCGTCAACGGCACGCATTTGTACAAATCCGACTGGTTACGGGCTGTACTTTTTATTTCGTGGTTTTCATAGAGGAGGGCAAAAACCCCGGAAAAATTACGGCAGAGATAACTCGTGCTCCCCGCAACTGTGCTCCCGGTGAACACGCGTGTCTCTGTTACTCGCCGCGGCGCGTTTCTCCGGCTGACAAATTACATCGAGATCGCCGACGTCCTCGTTCCCTGTCGTTCGCCGCGCGATGATGTTCGCGGGGAATAGTTGACATTACTTGAAAACAAGTGGAACGACGTCCGTCGACTTTCTTCATCGTGGCTCTCTGGACGACTCCGGCGTCGTGTCGATGGGACACTGGATTACACGTGTGCATTCGCATAAAATTATATACGGCCCAGTCGATGAGATGTCATCCCGAGGTTGTCATTTATGTTATTTTTACGGAGAAGCTCCACACTGAATTTAATCCTTTCGATGCGGCGAACTGACTTCGACTGCTCCGAGAAAATACTCGAGGGGGATGTTAATTGGATATGCGCATGATTTTTGTTCAGCTATGAAACTGTTCAGCTGGGTGCAATAAGATCAACGAGCCCTGATGAAGTATTAGGTTGTTCCAAAAGTTTATTTCACTAAATACACGTTTAATATTGTTAGATAAGCAACTATTGATCCTGGAGGTTCGAAACTTCGATCTGCATCCGCGCCGGGTACAAATCTACTGGATTACATACTAAACACATCATAATTCGTTGGAGAAGGTACTTTTGAGTCCGGTAAAGTAAAGAGCATTATTATTACTATTATTGGTATATGGCATAAACCTACTCCTAGTAAAATAAGAACTCATTGAGGAGTTCCAAGATGATTTAAGGACAATTAAAACAGTAAAAATTGAATACATCTCGCGGACCCAATTCGCGCACGAAAGGGTTAAAAGAATGTGTAAATGCCGAAACGAATTAAATACTGCCATCACTGCGATCGTCCGAAGCGTCTGGAAGGCAAAAATCGACTGAACGAAGTCTAATTAAGGCCGATACGTCGGAAAAAATCCAGTGATTACTATGTACACTTTGCAATGTATATACCTCTCAACAGGAGCGTTTCAAACTGGTCCAGTGGGTCCGAGAAAATCGACAGACATATCGTTATTACCCACGCTTTCGAGTTTCTGTATCCTTCGGAACATTTTAATGCGATATAAATATAAATTAGTACTTTAAGCATTAAACGTGACTTTCGAATAGCGCCACATTTTTCCGGCTCGTTACTGCAGCTTACGCGTCAGCCATTACACTGGCCTTAAGCGGCAGAAGGGTTGAACTATATAACCGAGAAAATATTGGATTACTCATTGCCGTGGTGCACCTTGATTCCCCATATATGTAAGCGAGAACAGGAATCGAAAAAATAGGCGCTGTCTCGTTGTGGACGCTGCCTTAAAACCTCGCTAACCTTCTGCGACCCTTTGAGTAATGCGTCTGGTTCGGCTTTAACTTGGATCGTGTGCACGCATGTCCTGGTCACGGATACGTCCCCGCAGACTCATCGTTTTAATGCAGCGTTAACCATCGATCGCTGATCGAGTCGATACACCGCGATAACCACGTTAAACGCCGCCCGGAGACAATTTCAAAATCTCGCTATCTGTCAGCTTCTCGTGGGAGCGACGATCATGGCAGCGCCATTGTCGCGTGAATTCGCCCGATTTGTCAAATCGGTTGTGCTACACCGTGCGCGCCTTAGGGCGTACGCTGTTTCACTCTCGAACCCTGTATCAGAGTTGGGCATTAATCGATTAAAATTTTAATCATGATTGATTGATTAATGTGTACGATTAAAAAATGAAATCATCGAAAAATCGACGATTGATTCAATCGATTGATGAAGTTAATCGTCGATCGTTGATTAATAGAAGAAATCATCGAAAAATCGACGATTGGATCAATCGATTGATAAAGTTAATCGTCAATCGTTGATTAAATTTTTCTCCAACTCTGCCCTGTATTAATTTCTAATTGCTTTTTAACCCTTAATTGGACTGAACTGTACAACCCTTCCCTTCATCGTGCTTTTAGTATATACAATTCTATTCGTTTAGACGCATTTATGTGCTATATTCTGTTTTTATATGCAAGTGGCGAAGCTGCTCATTTACAAGTAGACTAAAAAATATGCGAAATAAAAATGTTGTGTCTGAATTGCGACAAACTGGAGTGAAAGAGAAAGTTATTTACTATTTTAATATGTTTAATAGGCTGATCTGTAATGTCTATTTCACATTACTGTCATCAAAATCAGTGAGGCGCACCCTCTCCTGTATCATTACCAAAAATATTAATACAGTTTCAATTCCGGGACGGTTGGCAACGCTAACCATGACTGATGTCTGTGAAATCTGTTTCCGGCGAAGTCTGTGTCGGCGATTTCCACGGGACCCGTTCCAAAAAATTTATAAATAAAGCAGCGAATGTTTCTGGGCCTATCCCAGTCGGGTTTGTCCTTAAACGAGCGGCAGAGGACGTTCCGGAGGGTTAGAAACCGAGAGAAGCCGGGAGTCAAGAGCGGAACAGGAGACCGAGGGCCAAGAATGTAGCGTTTTTATTTACGAGCCGGGGAGGAAGATCCAGGTCTCGACCGCGCGGCCGGTCGACTCCCGTTAATTAAATAATATTTCTCGAGGAGCCCACGGGAGCAGGGGCGTAAAGCCACGATAAGAGCCGCCGGGGAAACGTCGCGTCGCCTCGGCCCACGGAAGGAAAAAGAAAACATGGCCCCGCTAAGAGCACTTATTGCAGTATTGAGATCGTAATTCAGAGGAGGCCTCGTCATAAACGTTCCCTCGGCCGGACCTCTGGCCGGCTCGGACCTTTTCTTCCCTTTTCTCGTCCTTCCGCCGACCGGCTGACTATTCTTCTCGCATCCCCACCAACGTATCTTTCATCGTACGCCCCCGCGCGCAACACGATTTCTGGGAGTCATCGTTAACCGCTCGACGGTCATCCTGACTGATCACGCGAAAATTGGACACGCCTGTACTGGCTGGATCAATTCTCGGTGACTCAGACACCGGTCTGTTCATTGTCGACGACTGTGTTCGTTAATGGTGTTCGATGGTTCCTCGTTTCTGGTGTTTGTGGGTCAGACGATCGTTTATACGGTGGTCGATGGGTTTCCTCTTCTTTTCGATCTCGCCTTATGGCGCTGCTGCGCTCTTTGTATTGAAAGTGATTGGGTTTGCGAGCAACGTGCCTTCCCAATTACCTTTAGTTGAAAACCAGGCAAATATTTGATGTTATTTTATGGCGAGACACGTGTCTTAAATCGTTTTCTTGTATCTATAAAATGCTCCGCAATCTAAAAGTGAAGAGTACTCATCAGTTGTACTTCATTTAACTGTAGGTGTCTACTAAACTGCGGATTTTATACATTTATGACAAAAATGGGTGTTTGTAATTTAAAACAGTAAAAATATTAAGGCAATTTAAGAACGTCCATATGTTATTTTCAATTTATTAAAATTCAAATAAATTTTGGTATGGTTACAGTGTCTTGTAAATGAGGAAGAGAATTTTTATTTTGCATAATCATCCGCAGACTAGTGACTACTCTTCCATAAAAATGACAATTAGAATATTTAATCGTACCAGATACTCCTCCAGGTACTTCAATTAACAAATTTATCACAAGCCACAACTTTTCCATTGCATGTATTCCGTTTCTTTCTAAGGTAAAATATTTTTGTCGTTGCAAATATAAAGCTCTTCGTTTCACGAAGTTACACGAAGAACAATTTTCGTCACCCACGTACTCAACGCGTGTACCAGAAGGTTAAATTAGACAGAAAAATCAGAACACGCACTTTTTCGAGCAAATCCTCTCAGCACAGTACCTCGCGCAAGGGGTTGAGCGCGATAAAACAAATAGCAATTCATCGTCAAGTCCCATCATCCCCGAGAAGCGTTTCTAGAATCTCCAGGGTAAAAGATCCGCGCGTTAAACGAGTTAGGCCGCGAGCGTTTTCGGCGCTGCGGTGCGTAAGGGACGAAAATCCGGCGAGTAGAGTACCTATAAGGTCGGGGTCGGATCGCATGCCGGAGCGTTGCGAGAAAATCGCGTGGCGGATAGAGGACCTCGCAAGAGAGACGAGGAGGAGGCGGAGGACGAACAAGAAGAAGAAGCGGTGGCGGGACGTTTTACGAGACACAAAGCGGCGCCGCGCGCCCATCCCGATCCTCTCCGGAATGAATCTCTTGCTGGGTAATTAGGCAGATTACTTTCCGGAGTCGTTCGAGTCCCGGTTTCTTACCCGACTCCTAGGCGCGGTATATATTTCGAGCGCGTGCTGGGGTGGAGAACAATTAAACGAAGAAATTCTTCGGGTTTCGGGATCGAGGGACGACGATGGGGATGGGCCTTCAGGTTTGCGAGGACGAGAGCAACGTCGGACTCGTGTGCGGCCGATTCGAGCGGAGCTTAAATTCACCGCAGGGCTAATCGACCAAAAGGCGCGTTTCTAGCGGAAGTAATGTCGCGCTTAAAGACCCTCCTCCCTTGCTCCTACACCCCCCGGGGCCTCACTTCCAGAAACGGTGCCATGATTGCCGAAAATATCGCGCCGCTGCGAAACCATCGGCACCGGGGGAAACGAACGATGATGATCACCGGGGGAAGGTACGCGGAACGGGTCGGTGCGGGCGAATGCCGATAAACGGCCGGGTAAGAAGAACGATGATTCTTGCGCGCAAAATGGACGCCGAAGACATTATTTCGGTTTGCTGCGTTTCGGTGAAATTTTCCTACAACAAGCAATCGTAAGCTGTTGAATGTTTCTCTGAATTATGTACTTCGGGATCAGTAGACCCATTTATTACTTGGAGTAGCCACTGAAAATTGCTCTATCATTATTTAAAATATTGTTTACATTATTGAATATGTTGGTATCTAATCAATTACTTAACATTTAAGTTTATACCAATTTTAAATACATATCAATTCCATATCCATAAATTGACAGACATGATGAGAAATGATACGACTGACACACATTTTACTAAATGCAGTTTTTAAAATTTTCAATACAGGTCCAAATAAAAAGGTTGTAAAAGTAACCCTTAAAATTTTCTCCACGATTCTGAAGAATTGTAGACTGGCAACTAATCGTTCGAATATCTCGAAAAAATTCAAGTCGTTTGGTCCAATCTTACAAAAGCAATTGTCTTTTTAAAAATGCCCGAATACTGTGATTAAATGAAGAGAAATATTGAATATGCGCCGCAGAATATGTGCAGTTTCGATATGACAAGGGATTGAAATATCAGACACAGGTGGTCGACCAATCGGCTTCAAAGAAATCCGAATATGAAATGGTGGCGGCAAAAAGAAAGGGTGAAAGCAAGATTCGCAACAGAGCACGAGCATACTTTCGCTGGCCGTATGAGGAATCGCTGGGAATCCCGTTCCAATAAGGAGAAGCTCGACGGAAGAGTGTCGACTCTTGGTCTCGGCGCAGTTAGGTTAAGAGCGAGACAGCAGAGCGAGGGTGGGAATTAAATGGGGCGGACTCTTGATTAGTTCGGTCGTCCACCCTGTCCGTGTAGCAGCTACCTCGAGAGCCACACCCACGCCTTAATCCCGGATTATGAATATTTTCTCCTCGTCCAGCAGTCGTCGGTCGTAGAGGAAGAAAGTCTGTTTTGAGAGGACACTGGACAGTGGCCACCCTCGCGCCGTGTTGCGTCTTGGGACGCTTTTATTGTCCCTGTCGATGCTTGCACGCTTCCTCCGCTCGTTTTGCGCGTCTGGCCGATCTCGTTACGCCGGACCGTCGCGGAATTAAAACGCATTAGGTCGCTGCGGCCAGGGGGAATGATGATGTCGACGAGTTATGGCCTCTCTGACGGCCGATCGTCTCGAGGGTTTGCTTTTCTCTTTGCTCGCTATGATTTGTTCCGAGGAATCGCAATACCGATTCGGAGTCTCGTGATTATGCACCCTGCGCCGGCTGCCGGTGCAATTGCTCCCTAGAACTGAACGTCTTCCGTTGATTATTTAGCGGGAGGCCGCTACTCCAAAGATTTCTTCAGCTATTTATGCAAAATAGTTTCCGAGTCAATTGTAGGGAACAGAAGACGGATTAAAATGGGTTCTTCCTTTTGATCAGCTTAACAACAAGGCGGACGCTTTTGATTTCAGGGCAGTCATGACTAGATACACCCAAATGCTCGAGCATCAATTTTGTTTTACATATTCCTGACCTTCTCCTTTGAGATCAACGCTGATCCTCTCATCGGACCCAATACAAATAGCTTTAAAATCGTGATGGTTTCAACAAGTTCGCTACTACAATTTGTTTCATTGCCCACCTCCACTGTTAACAAAGTTTTCTTAGGAATTCTATCTGTAACATGTTTCACACGTGATTACAAAAATGGTGATTATTCAATTTATTAATCTTCTTCAATTAAATCAATAAAATTTCACAAATACTTACGTAATCAAAGTTTCTTCTTTACATCGTGTACTGAAAATATGCATGGGGTGTAATTACACTTTAGTACAGGGTTAGCAATAGCCTAACTATAAAATGATGTACTCCTGAAACTGAGGTTCATTTACGAGAGCAACACAGCAACAAACCGATGCACTACAGGAAGCAAGAGTTCATTTACAAGAGTAAAAGAGTAAATAAACTGACGTACTCTTGAACACTCCGGGCCCCCGTGTACAGAAAAAAAAGCATGTTCAAGGAGTTACGGGGCCCATCGGCGCGCAAAACTTCATTAAGAGGACAGAGTTACACCTGGCCACCTTTCCGTGCTAGATTTTGAGATCGGCGGGTGGTCATTAACCCTTTGGCACAGCTGGCTCGCTCGATCTTCTCGCTCGTTAGGTTATCGGGAGGCTTCCTTACGGGGAACGTGCAAGAACAGCGGCGAGTGCCGCGGGTGATCCTGGGTAGGCGCTATAGTAAGTATACCGGATATCTCGGGGAACAGGGTCGAGTCTTATTGCTCGTTGTTTTCGATAGGTTTTAATGCCGCATTATGCCCAAGCACTGACCTGCCGTGCGAATGAACGATTTCTTGCAGTTCCCCGTAAAACGAGAATTCTATCCGAGCTCAGAATTTCTCCTCGCGCGAGTTTTTATGGGACAGTCCCATTTAACTATGTCGATGGCGATAAAAGGAACGGGGGCTCGTTTCCTTGCTTGCTTTGATCGTACGAGCCGGCTTGTATCGCGTTTCTTCGGCCCTTTTTCTCTTTGTTCATTAACTCGCCTCGTCGATAAGAACCATTTTCGGCGCAGCATCGCGGTTGGAACAATCATTAGACTTCATGCATGTATAGCACGATGGAGTACATGAAATTTAAGATTGCAGTATGATTCGAAAAATTTAATACAAGAAACGAAAAAACCAGGAAATCGAATGTATTAAAAGTAGGATAACATCCTTTCAGCAGAGCCTAGGATGTAATTACAGGTTTCAGTAGACCGTGTCCTTGTGGGAACACTATCCCAACGTGTCGCAAGCATTCCACCGTTCCAATCTCGAATGACGTTTGCGTCACTGATATCGGGGACACAGTACTTCTTGCATTTTTTCAATGAGAAAACATTGCTCTTATATGTTCAAGTCGCACCGGTTCGACGACCTGGAGTCTGGCTGTGAATGCCCCTATTCACTGATTAGGTTGCAGTAGAGGTATCCATTAGTGGACAGACGCGTAAATTGCCAGACGTTTTAGAGACCAGAAGTTTTGATACGAAATCACAAAAATTCTATAATTCGCCTGTAAACAGATTAACACGTCTGGTGCAATCATTTTTTCCCATTAATTCTTGCGCTGTTGGAGTGTACAAGACTCGAACCGTTCTTGTTACCTCTTTTCCCAAATAAATCACTTCGCGCAAATTTAATACACCTGTATATCGGAAATCCCGCTGCATTAGCTTATATCAGTGTCTCTAACAAGATAACGTCGATCCCGAGGCTGCTTTCGCTCCCGGGAGATTACATTTTAAGCCGAATGGCTCGCATAATTGTCGATAACGACGCGATACATTAAGCATCGCGAGACTTCTTTCGTTTTCGCTGCGCGCAGTCCATCTTTCGAGCCGCGATTAAAGCAGCGGGCAGATTTTTTCGAAACATGATTTATGTCATTGTACGATGGGACACCGCGGGTAGAACAATCTGGTATCTCGCGATTCCTCGAACGAAACTGGATTCCATGGAAAAGTAGTCGCGGCGGAGCGAGTGCCGGTGCCATTCATCACGGGCGAGGAATCTCTCTCGTGCTCCGCTAATCAACTTCCGGAGCCGTGCTCCGCCGGTCCGAACGAAGGCTGACTATTAATCTCGGTTATGGTTGCCCGTGTTCCCGCGGACGAGCGTCCTTCTTTCGTGCTTTCCCGAGAAAGTCCCGTCGGTTGGTCGCGTTCGTTTCGTTCTCCTCGAGCGCGCATTTACTTGCCGCTTCCATTTCTTCATTCTTCGTTCTTTCGCCCCGGTTGCCCATTACAGGCTCTCGCAGAGAGCATCGTGGAGCGTCGCGACGCTTCGCCTCTCCTTTTCGAACGGTTTCGTCGGAATTGCCCCCGTCGCGTTCCTTTTTTCCGGCATCCAGCTCGACAAACATCGCCGGTCGTTGTCCCGGCGAGTCTAGGACACCCGGCGCCCGGCGTCCGCCGGCGTCTGGCGTCTCGGCGCCCGTTTTCCCGCCTTCTCTATCTCTCTTTCCTTCTTCTCTTTCTCTTTCTCCCTTTCGTCCCACAGTGCTTTCTCTTCGCTGCGCTGGTCCGGTCGCTGCACCACCGGCTGCCCGGCCAATGAATGGACTAGACAAATTGGCAGACACATCTGGCCACCTTCTCCGCCACCGTGAAATTTTCCGTTCCTTTCTATCTGTTTCATTCATCGTCCATCTCCGGACCGATCGCTCCTTCGTTTCGCAAGGTATTCCGTTTCTGCTTCGAGCGGGACGCAATCCAGTGCCGCTTTTTGTTGTGAAGGACACGTGGAGGTCATCTTAATTTTTTTAATGGAATCATATAATTTTCCGCAATGTTCGATGTTTCTTTGTATTCCGAATAAAAGCGTGCGAACCTATTTATGTCGAAGTGCTATTACTTTGGGAGATATTTTAATTTTAATATGTGAATACTTTATATATTTATGTTATTTACGTTATACAACAACTTGTATAAAATAGTGTCCGAATATTACCGGGAGTCACGTAGCCAGAAGAAACTGAACTCGTCCATTTATGAAAGAGTTGTTCTATTCGATTGGCAAGAAAGTAATTTCGGTATTTCAAGGTGAAATAGTACCCAATTTTTTTATTCAAGCAATGAACTTTAATATATTTTATATTTTCTATTTTTTTCGATGATCTCTTGCCATTTTCTGATAGCTTTACAATTCCGCGCTCATCAAACTTTTGCTCCTTATCGACAAAAAACTAATCCAAGTGCGATTTCAGGTCATCATCATTTCACCTTAAACTACCGAAATTACTTTCTTGCCAACCCAATAATTTAAAGCGTGTGCTAACAATTATGGGAGTGTCTGTATATTCTACAAAGCCAATGAACGAAACAAAGACGAAGAGGGCGGGTAGAAGCTTTCGAAACGCTGCGACCTATCGGCCAGCGTAAAAGTAGGGTTGCGGAGTCAGGGTAGCCAGGATTCTGCGGATCGGGCGCGGCGACGAGTATGATGTACTGCGCTAATAACCGGACCCACGGCCGGCTGTGGCAGATCCTAACGATGTTTTAAGCCGTAATTAATTTACTGGCCGACCCCTTACCTACGGTATACAGCCGGCGTTGCACCCTTAAATTCGCCGGGATCCAGCGACGTCGAGCGTCGCTGCACGCGGATATCCATAGCTCTCGGCCTAGGGTACCCGGCCGTATCGGGTTGCACGAGTACGAGCTTGAATGAAGCACGAAACTGCGTTCGATGATCTCTTCGCTCGGCCAAGGAATATCTAAATAGCGATCAGTTTTGGCGGCAGGTATCCTCCCTACGGTCGGCGAGAGGCAACGTGTGGGCGTGAAGCTCCGGGCTCCGAGTACTTTTCATCTTTTTGCTCCCTCGTTCCATCTCCTTCTCTTTCTGCTTCGATCGGAACGAATCGTCTTTTCTCACGGGACTGCTTTGTATTGCGTGCAAACCGACGCGATGCGTCCCACCGGTCACGGGAGCGTTCGAATGTTATCTGTAATTCGAATGGACCAATAGCCGCGGATCTGATTTCGAAGCATGGTGCTCTCGCACCTCGACTGTCGCACTGTGAGACGAAATGATCTGACGAGGATCATAAATCGATTTTTGTGATATTATAATTTTGGGAAACAAATTGACGTTACTCTAGAGACATTTATTCCATTTTCTAATATTCGCTTGCTTTTTTTCTCGGAACCTATACTGAATACTAATTAATTTACACTAACCCTTTGCAGGCGGAGCTATTAGATGATTGCATAAATTCGTGCTCGAATAAAAAAAATTAGATTGTCACCATTGTTTTCTAATTGGAGAAATGAATGGTGATTATATAATTGATTAATAAAGCTGTATTCATTAACATTTAACCATTGAATTTTATTTTCAAATCGGGCACGAATTTATGCAATCATCTGATCTTTTAACTCAAAAATTAAGCATTTCTTTCGACCTAGAATATTTCGATTGTATATGATTTTTTTTCATTTTATGGATATGAAATTGATATAATACGTCAGACAATACTTGATAATGTAAACAATATTGTGAATAACATCGTGAGTCGGATTGAAAAATGCTTTGTTGGATGATATACTAGCCTCTTCAGGATCTATTATGCAGGAATCAAAAGGAATTGCTAAACGACGATTCTTCGAATTTCTACACCGGTCTTGCTCCATAACGTGTCCAAGATGTCGATCTATGGAATACTGTAAAAAGGACAATCATGCTATGAAATTTTCCAACGATTACGTCCCCTTTAAGTAATGAATAGTGCTGCAACTCTCTGGATGACACGTTAATATTAAATTCCTCAAGGGTATCAGAGCATGATATATGACTACTGAGTGCTCGCACATACTTTGCGATCAAGTAAGCTGTCAAACAATATTCTTCTATTTTCTACGCTTCTCTTCAACACTCCGATTCAAAGTATGTGTACTCAATAGACACATCATGCATCTGTGGCAAAAATGAGTGTGCAATTTAAGATAGTAAAAACATTATATTATTTTCAACCGATTAAACATATTAAGAAAGAAAATAAATTTCTGTCTCACTCCAGTTTGCTGTAATTCAGGAGAAAAGAATTTATTTTGCATCTCTAATGCATAAAATGCATTAAACCTACAATCCAGTGATCAATTACGCGAGTCACTGCGCGTACGTTAAGCAGAAAAAGCCTCGCGTTAAAATGTTGGTTTGGCAAATGAACGGCTGTCAGCGGTGAATCAAATGACCACAAGGTGATAACGGTGAATCTTCCGAGCATAGATTTTTGTTCCCGACGCGGGGGCATTACGGCGAACGCTGATGCGGACGAAAGCAGCTTCGGCCGAGCACTACTTTTCCGGGATTTAGCACGCTTTTTCCCCGCTCAGAACACACCATTGCCAACTGTGTCTCGTCGTATAACTACGGATTACCTCTCTTTATCTCTCCAACCCTCCGACCGAATCCCTCTCGCCATCCCATTTCCCCGACTCGTACATCTCGTCGAGTGGCCCCTGCCTGCGCGCGTTGCGATAGGCAAGCGCAATTCCTCCGGTTGCTCCTTTTTGCGCGATTTAAGTAGACGGTTCGGCGAACGTTCATATCCTCCACGGTTCTCCAGTTCTCCACGCCGTGTGGAACAACGTAATTAGCCACTCCGAGTCATTTTTTTCCAGCCGGCGAGAGAGGGCGAAGTCAACCTGTCCTTTACAGTCATTTGCATTCTTCGTTCGTTTAAGGTAAATGTCGCAACCACATTCTCTCCCACCGTGGCAAGAACTAGAAGTAAACATTCAACTTAATGGATAGTGGCTCACGAAATTGTTCGAAACATCCATAACAAAAATTTGTTCGAAATCTGACCAAAAGACCTGATTGTTTTTTAGTCATCGTTTCATTAGTCAGGTATTGGTTTACTAAATGATGCGCAAATAGTTCCTTCCCCCTTTTTTTCTACGATCATAACTTCTGACTGAATTCGAATTACTTCCCGATCTTGCTGCCATCTGAAAGAGCGTTCTTTTAGTTTTAAGAAGAGTCGTGATGACCGCTCTAAGAGTTTCCAGTGCTGTGCATCAATTTCAAGCAATATGGCGTGCGAGAAGCATCATTTGCGTCACTGCTTCCTCTTTGCATTCCAGCTTAGGAAATCAGCTGTTGAAGCTACTGAAATGGTTTGTGCGGCGCTGGGAGAGAACGCTGTATCTTACAGAACATGCTAAAGTGGTATCAAAGATTTGAAGCCGGAAATTTAAATTTGGAAGACGACGGTATTGTTCAAGTGTACCAAGAAAGTTTGATGACGGTCAGTTAGAGGAACTGCTCAACGAAAATCCGACCCAGACGCAAGAAGAATTGGCAGAAAGATTGGGAGTTAGCAGACACGATTTTATTACATTTTATAAAATACATTTTACGTAATAAAATCTTGAATTTGGAAAGAGAAGGGTAAAGAACTTATTTGCACACCTAATAAAATAAAAAACTTTTTTATTTGAGCCCTTTGTTCTGACTAGATTAATAGAAATAGCAATACATAATTGAACTATATAATTGTGTAGCAAGACCCAAAATAAAATAAACGTAAACTGTTAGAGCGAGGGGTTAAATGAGTGATGGCTTTAATTCTGAACCGTGTTGCACCAATCGCAATGTTCCTCACGTTGTCTGAACAATCGCTGGGGCTCGAATATTGTAAAATATCGGCGGTCCCGGCAATCACAGATATCGGAAAAGAATCGAAAAAAAGAACGGAAGGGAAAGAAAGAGAAAGAAACACAGGGCGATTCGACCACAGTGATTAAGGCGGTCGTAATCGAGGATTAACGCCGCCCCAGCGATTTTCGATATGCGTCCTGGTCCGAGCTCGTTTGCGGTCGCCACCATCGTGAAATCCCACGAGTTTTAAGCCGCCACAGAACGGAAAAGATGAAACTCGAGACCCACGAGCAGCGCGCGCGGCTCAAGGAAGCTTATCCAATTATATCGACACGCTCCGGCAGTTATAGATTAGGGCTCCACCGGGATACTTCGCGAATCGAACCGAACCGAACAGAACAGAACCGGGCCCCGTGGCATTATCCGCGCACACTCGATATACCGATTGAATTTAAGTTGGCTACAGTGTCGCGAGATGGAGGATCACGATTATGGACAACGGCTTCGGAATGCAAGGGGAGAAGGAATTTATGATTATATTGGGGAACTGGGCGGAATCGCTGGAAAAGAAGACAATGTGTATTGCCAGGAGCCCAGCGAATTCTATTCAGGGATTAGTGAGCCGGATCGGGGATAGTTACTGTTAAAAGCAGCAGCGACGATAGCGGGAGAGATTTGTGCTGGCTCGATTTTGTGCGGACGGACGCAAATTGGATCTATCGGTGACACAGATTGATCAGGTGCAGTAACTTACAGTTAGGTAGAGAGAACTGAATTTGAGTAGTTACGGTCTAGAGACTCGGTTTCGTGGACTCAAGGATCCATGAAGAAGATTGCTTGGATTTAAAACAGCGAGCTAGATATTCTTTGAACCCTCAAATTCTAGCCAATGATGTTTCGAAACCTTAAGTTCAAACCAAAGATCACAAGCGATGGCGAAGTTTCCGATAACGTCCATGCTCAGAATTGGATCAAAGTTTGGAAATAGGTTCTTTTTTGACTAAAATGATGATTGTCAGAAGGATTTTTGGCGATCTCTAGTTTGGGAATTTACGCTCAAAATTCTCTGGCTTTGACAGTTTTCAAATTTGATTTCTCCTCCGTGGGTATAATAGAAATGTTTCAATTTCAGTTTTACCTCTTCGGTCATGATCCTGTTGTAGTCGGTATGGTTTCCAATTAATCAAATTGGAGTCTACTATCTGCAGTTCCATTTTGCAAGCTTGATGTTTCTAGTAAAATAAGAAGTTTGTGCCTCAATTACAAGATACAAGAGCTAAATATTATATTTCTCATTAATAATTTGAATGTAGTAACAATAATATGTTAATACCTTTAAATCCTTGTAATGTTTTCACTGTTTGAAATTGCACTTACTCATTTTTGTACTAAATGCATAAAATCAGGAGTCTACTTTTATTACGCAAATCGTAAAATGGTTCCTACTTGAATTTGAATGTAGTGGAAATAATATATTAATACCCTTAAATTCTTGTAATGTTTTCACTGTTTGAAAAACTGCGCCTTCTCATTCTTGTAATTAATGCAAAAAATCCGGAGTCTATTAATTGTAAAATTGTTCCAACTTCTCTATCGATCCAATTTGCGTTTCCCAACGTTGCGAGGAAGGAGACATTCACCAATTGAACTTTCTCTGTAAATAGTGTTTACTCTCTAAACAGCAAGACTATCCGCGCCCTCTCAATGTTCGAGTTCCTCGATTTCAACATGGCCATTGTCTGCAATCAGTGTTTAGTATTTATTGCAGAATGTCGGACGCAGGGGTCAGGAAGGAAAGCAAGAGTTCTCCCGATCGATTTTACATTACGATTCCCGTCTGGTACTTTTTGCTTTTATCGAGGTTGCGTTTCGGAATCCTTAATCGGGAAACGATGTCGTGGGTATGTAAAATCGGGACGTACATCGGAGAACAGGTCGTACGAGCAATCGCTTGGCTGAATGCATCGGTGTACCCACGGCAAACAGGTCGGCTTTCACTTTAAGCTCTGTTCACATTAAACTTGCTTCGTGGATCCACCGCGGAATTATGTACGACCTTCTGATTCTGATCGGTTTAAAATTGAACGCGCGGCGGTGGCTGCAGAAATTGCGCCTATTCATTGTAGCTACCAATTATAGTTGTTATTAATTATTGAAACTCTTCAGTCTCATTTTGTATGAATAATTTTCATCTGAAACTAAAAATTAATTTTTGCGCCAGTACGTCCGCACAGATAAAAATAACTGCGTCCTGTTCTGCCGTTTGAGTTTCTGTTTGATTAAATAAATTACCAATGTTATGGCGTTTTTATGACGGATGGTTCGTTAGTGGAGATGTTAGCACTCAAAATGACGCGAAGCATTTGATCGATAGTGGATTTAAATACGCGTGTAAACGTGGCTTTAGAACTGTGAGAATGAACCGCGACCTTTAAAGTGCGTGGATCTTCCTAACCGCAGGTAACTATGACTGACAGATAACTATGACCGATGGCTCGATCCGATATAAAATTCCATGTATTTTGTACAGGTGTTTTGTACAACTTGTAGAGACGAATTCTTCAAGAATAAACTATTAAATATTCCATTCGAAATCGCGGTTCACGCATAAAAAGAGTATAAAGCCACAAGAATCTTCGAATTTTGTGAAAATCGTAGTTTCTCACAATTTTTACCATTTTAATTATTGCTCATGGGATCCTTCATCGATTTTGATGAAACCTTGTGCATGCATGTAACCTACTTGGATTTACAAAATGCATGTTTTGAATTGTCGTTACAGGCGCATATAAAAAAGTTAAAAATCATAATCATTACTTTTTTCTTTGCAATTTCTACCAACGATAATTTTTAATTAATTTTTTTATAGATTATTACTGCCTGATTAAGACTTGTGTCCCCACTCTACCTTCCCCTTCTACGACGCCATTCCCCCACGCTTCCGCCACGGCCCAGTCACGTGACTGATCCGGTACTGGTAGAGAGAGGGCAATATTTTCCCCTCAATTCGTGTTTCCTCCCCTCATCTGATGACGCTGCGCCATTGTAACTATTGATGCAGAAGTTAATGTCATGTCTGGCTCGACATGTAACTGGAAAGGGTATCATGGCGCAGGGCACGAAAATCGAAGGGATTTGGATAGCTAGCCTAGTTGGGTCCCAGGACACGTTGCCGGAGAGTGGAGATCGACGAGTTGGAACCGGCGATAACGATCGATCAGCGTCTCTCGGCTTCGGTACCTGGTCCTCCTCCGGAGTTGGTCGCCCTTACACGCGTCTCCGGTGCTAAAGCAAAAGCTATCGAATTTCATGTATATGCCTTCCTAGGAATGCAGGCCGCACGGCGCGCGTAACTCTATACGTCGGTCACGCACCGAGGATTCGCGGGAGCGACGTATATGCTCGGTATTATGTATACGCGTCAGCCATCGCCGATCGAGGAAGGATTTCCAAAGGTTGCTCGTTCCTCGGTCGCCCGCCCGTCTTCTCGATCGACTGACTCGCTCCCTGGAGTGATCACGCGACGGAGAAACCAGCGAAAAATCATGCTCAACAAGGATTCTTCCACGAGCAATGCGCCGCCGCTGGTACGACGAGACGCGACGGTGTACGGCAGGCATGTCAAACTCTTTTACCACCAAGGGCCTGATCAAGTATTATAAATTAATTCGAAGGCCGTAAAAAAAAGTAGCCACGAAATAAAAAGGAAACACATGTTTCTTATTAACAGAAGTTATCACAAAAGTTGTTTTTTTCCAAATTTTCAAAATTTGGTTGAATTTGTTGAACTGTAATTATTTTTGAAATCGATTGTAGACGCTGGTCTGTTAATCTTGAACTTTCCGCAGTTTTATTCTATTTATTTTAACGTTGAAAATAATGGTTCGCACATATATGTGCTACCACTGCTAATTGCATATAACATATCGGGAAATCGGTCGACAGATAAATAATTGTAGACATGTGGAATAACAACATCCATATATTTTTTTTTCTATACGGAATCACAGTGCATTTCGATTAATTCCAGTTGTACAAATTTTGCACTCCAAATTCACCCATCTGCAAATCAATTTCAGCTTTCTGCAAATCAAATTCAACCTTTTACAAATAACGTATTTTTAAGTAAGTTTTTGTAAAAAAAATCAGATCAAATGTTAATTTAATCGAAATAAATAAATAATTAATTTTAAATATTCTTAATAGGTGAAATTCATTTGCAAAAAGGTGAAATTGATTTACAGAAAGGTGAAATTGACTTGCAATAAGGTAGTTTTGGATTGTAAAAACCTATAAATTTTGTCATCATCAGTTTCAAAGTTTTCGGTCGGGCCGCAAACTATTTGTCGACGGGCCGCATGTTTGGCATGCCTGGTGTACGGTATTACCCCTGTAATTGTCCGAGCGATTTTTGCATGTTCCAACAAAAAAAGCGTTCTAATTTAAAATTGTTTTTTTTAGTTATAGTTTCATGTCGCATTAACTGCTAGTTATCAGTAAATTCCGAATTTTATGCATTTCTAACAAAAATGAGCAAGTGCAATTTAAAACAGTGAAAATATTAAAAGACTTTAAGAGCATTACTATATTATTTTCACACATTAAAATTATTAATGAACAATATACATTTATATTTAGCTCTTGCGTCTTGCAATTGATGCGCAAACTTTTTATTTTGCATAAACATCCTATACTACATTATTCGTTTGATAAGTTTGGAAAACTGTTAATACAAACAATGGTGATTGAACGATATAATCATATAAAGTTGTATAATATCGTCTCCATAAATGTCCGACCCAATATCCCGATTCCCCCACAGAAAATTATAATCCAACTCCAGTAGCGCCTCGATACTAGCACAGATTCCCTATTCCAAGCAAGTCACTCCTCCTGGGAGAACTTTCCAGGCGCATTTAATGTAAATCGGTGGAAAAGTTACGCCGCACAAATACTCGAATACCGACGATTCCGAATAACCAATTTGTCGGAGTTTTTCCAAGAAATTCCCATCGGCATTATTGCGGTTGGATATAAAACTTGCCAGTATCGCGCCTTGTCCATCTACGATCAGGTGTATTCGCATAAGATAGGTTCATCGGGGCCTGTTTCATTCCAGTCATGCGCTCTTCCCTAAGTTATCGTTCACGCTTATCTTCGTGTCCCGTGTAAGAAACTCGCGGCGGCATGGCATGGGACGCGTCCCAGCAAAACGCAAATCCCGTTTCCGGTTTAATACCGGCGTCCGCGTCGTATTAACCGCGTGTTCAATGGCCGCCGTGCTCATTTTTACTCTGTCTCTCCTCGTCGTCAGCCTTTCCAGCAGCTCTCAATAAAACCTGGTCGGGTTATGGGAAAAGTGTCTCGCAGGTGCGTTCTCCGTATCGATGATCCAGTGTTATCTGTTTAATGTAACACGGAATCTGTTAACACGTCGGTTACAGGACAACTTACACCTCGCCGGACATTATTGCCGTCAACTTGGAATTCATGGTGGAGGGTTCTTCTCGCAAGCTATGAACGTGCGACGCGCCGTTCGGAAGCGTCCGGATAAAAATAATCCACGGAGATCGTGCTCCGAATAATTTCCATATCGTCGAGAATGGACTGTCCTAGCTCGAGGCGGATTGTATTCAAACGCGTGTGCAGCAACCGGGGCCGCGTTAACGAAGCGGATCGAACGCTTGAAATTATTTGCGCAATGCCCAGGCCAGCGAGCACGTTTCCCGGAATAATCCGCGATCGAGAGGAGCCAACAGAGGCCCCGCCGATTAATCGAACCGTGGTTAATGGGGCACCGCAGAAAAACTGTGGACGTCTAAATTGCGACCCTTTATCGCGTAAGATAGTAGTCGTCGCGGCGCGTTCCGATGCAAATCGCTATCAGCGGGGTTGCAACGTTCGTTTACGATCATCGGCGCGCGCGTAACCCTAGTCGCGTACCGGACTAATAAAATTATCAGCCGCGGAAACAAGAAACCGCCGTGCACACCTCGGGAAACCACTAGTATTACAAGCTTTATGATTTTATGCAGCCACCCGAACCCGGACACCATCGCGCCGCCTCCGAGCTGCAAGTTGCACTTGAATGCAAGTGAAAATATATGGGCGAAATAGTCGCACCTCTTTGGATAACAATGTCCGGCAAAAATTCAGCTCCAGCTTCTAGTTTCTGCCTTTCATTCCTTGTTCTTGTCCAGATCTGTTCTTTTCAGAATTAACGATTCGATTTTGGTTTCCGAGACCGTTTCCGCACAAATTTTTGAAATTTTTTTCAGGGAGACTATCGAACTTTCTGCGTTGGGATTTTGCACACGTATTCATTGGTATTTGGGGTACATGTGCGATTTTTTAAAAGCAAAAATGATAAATATTACACGAATTATAAATGTTGGTAGAGAGCATGTTTTGTATATTAACCCCTTGCCTTACGATATCGTGTCTAACTCGAGATGAAGACTCTGAACAGATTCTGATAGAAATGAATGTTAATAATTTCCTTTGAACCGAACTAAAATTCTATTTTGTTTTCGTCAATATACAGCTATTGGAAAATATATATAGGTATACAATTTATATCAACTTTCTCCTTTTCTAGAAAATTGCGATCTACAAAAAAATTTCTAGTCACTGAAATCGTAAAATAAATCGTAGGGCAATGGGTTAATTACATTAATGTTTCTAATGTTCTAATATCCTTAATTTGCTAAAAGTTTGGATAGGCACATTCTTGTTATTTTTGTAATGTAAAATAGTCACTTTTAGTGCATTGTAAACCTAATGTTAAAGAAAGTAATATTTTTATTTCGCACGAAAATCCGCAGTCCATCAGCATACACGGATAAAAGCGCATGTATCAGAAACATTCGAACCGCAAATTCATGGCAATTCATTGTCGCGAAACAACCGGTCGGACGCTTCTTGCGTGCCGATTCAGGCGTCAAAGAACAGAAATTACGCGCGAGAACGGAAAAAACAGTAGAGGAGGAAAAACATTATCGCGCACCGTTAAGCAGAAACACGATGACAGAAGAAATGATAGCAACCTTTCACGAGGGAACGCGCGTTTTCTTCTGCGGTCACGAGTCGCGATCTGTCCGCAAGAAACGGTCGTGTCCATCACGCGACTAGGATTAATACTGCAACATGCATGCGACGACGATGGCATAATTGTGGTCGATGCGATTTCTTCCTCGCGGACGACTTTCCATTTCTGCCGGACTCTATGTCGCGGTTGCTTGATGGCATAATTGCGGCCATTTACATCGATCATTACGATTTTTTTACTGTTAGGAATTTACAGATTTGTTTTTGTTCCGTTATTGTTTCCACGCGTGGATCTTCATGGGACTACCGCAAGGAAATTCTTTGGTCACTGAAATCGTTTTCTTTTTTTGAGGTGGAGATGCACGTGTGCATTGGATGTACAGAATGTGCCTCTTTTTAGCAGACTATGATATGTAACTTTTACATTTTTATTGATTTTATTGATTATATTTTTTCGAAAATAATCTTCTTTGAATTCTTACATTTTCATGATAAGACTGACAAATATTTTAGAATTTATTAGACGAAGCCAGAATATTGATGATACACTTTCCTGGATTATTGTGTCTTTTTTTAAATTTGATGATGAATATACATATAACATTATAACACTTCACTGTATGTATAATCGACGTTGTACAGGGTGTAAAGAAATACTTGGTCTTGTCTGCCGTGGTCCTTGACCTTGAATTTCAAGGTCAAATTTATTTTGCGCCGCCTCCGAAAAGATTGTATTGTATTTAAGTTCGTGTGTATTCACATAAAAGAAATGGAAATTATTTCATACTTTTTATTGCATTTTTTTAGTGCGTTTCGAAGTCGGTTTAATTTCTTTTTATAAAATTTTTTAATTTCACACGTTTTAGTGGAACGAGCAGAATTTGTAGAACACCGTAGGATAGTTCTTCGGTCTTATTGGTTATTTGCAATAAAAACCGCAAAGAATGAAAAAATGCAAAATTGGTTTCCAAGGGACCAATCGGGAGACATACTCTACAAAATGCAAAAGGTTTCGTTCCGAAACCAAAAAAAGCGAAAAAGAAAAAAGGCACATACAGATCGAATTGAGTAACCTCCACCTTTTTGGAAGTCGGTTAAAAATGGAAGAGCTACAATTTTATTCACGACCGTAAATAAATATGTAAAAGCAGTTCAACGCACCGCCTAATATTTTCCAGAGCAGAGGCCTCTTGATGTCGGGTCAACGAGTTGGAATGCCCCCTTAATTCAATGTCGACTCTATTAAAACGGACCCTTGAAGGGCAAGGGAAGAAGGAGAGCAGCACTCGTCGCGAAGGACAATTCGGCCGATACAGAAATTTTACGATCGGCGTGTTCGTTTGAAGTCCCTTCCCAAGTACGGAGAAGCATATTGCGAGAGCCCTGCGAGTCCTCGAGAGAACGAACGCGTTCCGATAGTTTGGCCGGCGAACCCTCGCAGCTGCCCCTGTCCCGTTCAAAGCTCGTTTTTTACATGAAGTAATTTTTAGGGGTGCCGACCGAACTGTGACCATCGCGGAGGGTAAGGGTACACCGGTGCAAGGGAAAGGGCTTTCTCTCCCGAAGAAGAATCGGGCCACTCTAGAGCCTCTTTTCGCGCCTCCTCGCCCCTCGGTTTTCTTCGTTTTCCATTCTTCGAACACCCCCGAACCACCCTCCACTCGCAGAAACTCCATCGGAATACCCCATTAGGAGCGTCGCGCCCGATTTTTTCGAGATAATGATCCTCGAACTTTTCGAATGGCTTTTCCAACGAATAGCCTTTTAACTTGCCGCGCGGATTATGGGAAGAGCGATCTGAACTTCTCTTCCTCAAATATTTCCCGCCCCTCGCGCCCGCCTCCCCGTATCTCGCTCGAGGCGAACAGCGTTAATAAGCAAGACTTCGACGGAGAGATTCGATTATGCGATCGCGATTGTTCGGTGCTCGGAGAAAAGACTCTTTTCACGGTGACGGAGTTTGCTCTTGTTAGGGCTCTAACATCAATGCTTTCGGTTATCTACAATATCTTCTTTTCACGACGTTTGGTAACAAAGTACAAAAATTAACATTCGTAAATAATTCATTCTACGTAATCGCAGTTAAAATTACTATTTATTTATGCAGTCGAACGTATTTATGTTACAACCTAATAATAATATTAGTCTCTGTACTATCGTTTTTAATTTCGGTTATACATATTTTTCCATTTAATAGCAAAGAAGTTTATTCTTCTATAAAATTTCCAAATGGTCACGTCGATATGTTCAGGGACTGGCTAGTGTCCCTGAAGAAATACAAGTTCTTCAAGTTTTGCATCTGTTCGATGACTTCTTGAAAGTTTTATGAAGTTGATTAGATCTTTAGTTTGGTAAATGGATAATGGGATAACTTTCTAGTGAAATGAGGTTTGCTGGAGGGAGTGAAGGACAGGAAAAATGATTTTCTTCGAGCAGGACGATTCTCGGACACGTTAACTGTTCCAGTGCCGGTTCTAGCTACCAGTTCTTGCTCTCTTTCGTATTATTCTGGTTTCGAAGAAAGGGAACACACAGACACGCGTAGGCGAAGGCGGTGGGGGTCGATTCGTAGCGGAAAGTGAGTTTTCTACCAACGCCACCCTTCCGTCTTTTCCTTCGTTTTTCACGCGCGACGCGGAACGATGCTCGCGCGAGAATGTACAGGGTGTCTCGTATTTACATCACGTTGCCATCAAAACAATCCAACACTCGTACGTTTTGCAGAAATAATTTCGCGAACGTTCAACGTCCATCGTTATAATCACATTGCGGATCTTTATGCAAAATAAAAGTTATCTGTATTAATTACAAAACACTGCTGCCACATAAATAAATTTTTTAGAAAAGTAACTGTTTTGTTATATTTGTTCAATGTAAACATAATGTTCCTATGTCCAAAGAATTCTTTGAATCAATATTATAAGGAAAAGGAGATTGAAAATTGAAAACAGTCGATAGAAATGTGCAAATACTTTCGTTCCACTCTGTACAAAATTGGAAAGATGAAAATGGAGACACCTTGTAGGTTTATTCTGCACGCGTAGGTATACGGGGTGGGACAATAACTTCTCTCGAGTCAAAACAGCCCCTAGGTTTGTCGCAGGAAAAAAATCGTTCGGTTGAAAGCCAGTCGATCTCGATGGACACCCTTCGCGTTCGGAACTATCGCTCAAAGGTAATCGATTCTCGCAGAGAAGCTTTGCTTCCTATCCTCACAGAAATTCGTTCGAAATCTAATCAGGATCTTTAACTATCTAGCTGGATCTATCTAATTCTTAAGAAAAAATAAATTAATTGATAATAGCCAACAAATTATCGGCTTCAGGCGAACGCATCGTGTGCGACATAAATTAGATAAAATGTGGTCTCGTGCGCTACTCACTGATTATCGTTTCAACCCGCTATTGCCGCACTACTCATGTTTATTCAACGAGGTAAGTTATCGTAGTTAAACAAAACACCGAGTTTCCTCGTTTGTAATGTGATATGAATGTTAATCGACGTCTTCCCTAACTCACGATTCGCTTCATTGAACGCAATCAACGAATTAAACAATTTCCTTCGTTCACCGGGGGAAAACAAGACTTCCATAAACAGTTCTGGTTATTATTAGCGTTACTCAGTTATTGACTTCAATCTGCTGTAAAGTGGCCCAGTTAAGATGCACTACTAGGAAAGCAAGAAACGATAGCACAAGCGATGCTTGTAAATGCACCGGACGGTTCGTGATACGGTTTTCGTTTTTCGCGATAAATAAGAAGTTTGTCGAGTCGAACTGTGCATTGCTAATTGCCAGTTCTAATATACCAGCGTAGAAGTTCGCTCGGGCTAACGATTCTGGAGTATGTTAATTCAGTATTTCTTTTTAGCTGCACGCGGAAAATGATATTAGAAATTTGTTATCAGCGGAACGGGATCGTGCGAACGACGTTCGTGAATAAGCTGATCCTTTCGCGTTTTCCGGCTTCTTTTTATTCTCCAACGTGTCCTTTTCAATTTTCAAGGAACGTGACTGGGAAATCTAAAGTAAAAAAAGTCATGTTACAAGAATTACCGACAGAATACTGAAATTTTTTATTGAAAATAAAGCTGTTCCTTTTATTGCAAAAATGTATATTTTGAAACATTTTTATATTGCAGTTTGTAGATAAGACTAATTTTACTTTCATACTGTTTTTGTGAGGTTATTGGAAGTGCCATGGAAATAATAGACAATTTATTAGACATTATACAGTATTATATTGAATGTAAATAATGATCTGTACGAAAGAATGGTCTGTCATTTAGCCAAATGATATTCAACCCCTATTTAATTGAATTCATTCTGTTCGAAATTTTCAGAATGAGCTCGGCTCGATATTGCAAGGCAGGTCGTTAATTAACGCAATACATCATTTCATTAAAAAAATGAAGGTGACCTTCATATCTCTAAAAAAAATTACAGAAAAATAAACATTTTTTTGGTATCGTATGAGCCCCATTTTACCATTCAACTTCGTCCTTCAGACATTTGACGTATCATTTAAACAACAAAGATATTCAAGGTGGTCAAGTTGGGACACCATGTATATTATAGTAAAAATCGCACAAAATATAAATAAAAATCTTGTTATTTTTATAATACCATACACATTAGTCTCTTTTGATGATCGGTGGGTCTCGTGTTAAAATAATATACCAGTTTCAGTAGCTGATCTATTCCCAAGTAATTTTTCGGACAATTGTCATTAGTACCTGGCCCTATTCTACGAGAATAGAATTATTGCTCCACCCTGTATAGACGCCAAGACGTAGAGAAATTCTCGTATATCTTCTCGGCGGCCGGAGGCAGCACTCAGCCTTCGGGATAAGTTCGTTAGAGGCCCCGGTGCTGTCTTCTGCTCGAAGACACTCCCGAAGGACGGAGGGTCCTTCGGAAGTTCGCGAGCTATTGCCCTTCCCCCACCAAGCCGGCTTTCCACGCCCTTGGTCGCCGGCTGTCTTACTAATTCCCAACGTTTCGACAACCGTTCAATTTTCGCAATTTACGAGCCCGTTTAACCACCCCCGCCCCACCATCTCGCTTGAACCGTTTCACCGCGCGCTTTTTCTTTCCCCGTCGTCGTCGAATGATTTAGGATCGGTGTAATGAATAGAGAGAAGAGATCACGGGGCCACCGGAAGCTGCCGACGCTTCCATGATTTCATTTGCATGGGCGGGACTGCGTAATGAATGAACGAGTCGCTGTATTGAATTAACAGCACGGTGTTAACCGTAATAAGGGGCTGACTTATTGGGTGCGCACGTTCTTCTTCCTATCTGTGAAACTTCCTTATCACCGTTTTTATTCCATTCCATTATTCCAGGTTGCAACGACCGGTGTAGATAGTTCGCCGTTCATGCAATCGTGGTATCCGCAAATTAGGGCGGACGAATGAAATTTTATAGTCCTTTGTTTGGTTATACAGCCTTCACTGTTCTAGGTTAGAAACGCCTGTATTAGACAAGACTGATAATATTTTTATTTTATTGTACCTTTTATTATATCTTAATTTCTGTTATATTTTCATTTCTCTGTCAGATGGAGTTTGCTTGTAAAATATGTCGAAAATACAATAGAAATAAAATCAGTTTAACCCGTTGCTGTATTTTCACGAGCCAGACTCGTGATGAAGTTGTTTAACAAAGTTTAACAAATATGAATGTTACGCGTTTCATTTTAGATCAAATAAAATTTGATTCGTTTGTAATCAATAGACTGCGGGTTTCATGCATTTGTAGGAAAAATGAGTAGGTGCATTTTAAGACAGTAGAGAGCTTACAATAATTTATAAACACCAACATATTATTTTCGACTTGTTAAAATGATTACAGTAAGAAGCAAATATGTCTGGCTCCTGTCCCTTGTAATAGCAGCAGCCAACTTTCATCTTGCATAAAGATCCGCAGTCTAGTAATCAATATTTAATCATTAGAATAAATGTAGCCATACAAAAAATATACATTTTCTCTTCTCTTCTACGTCATTTTTCTGGATAAAGACGTTCTAATCACCGTAACTGCAAAAGAAAAGGTGCGGCAAGGGGTTAAGAAATCTTTATTATAATTTTTCAAGAGAACTGTCAAGTTTTTTGACTCGAACTCTTTTGTACTATCTATCCTTGTGGTGAGTAGAATAAGACGCAATAAAAAAAGATCGTAGACCTTCTGATCTTGAAATTAATTTTGCATCCTGTACGATATAATTGATATACTAGAACGTACATTTTCTTCCGATATGGGAACACGAGAAAACGTAGGGTGTCCTATCGTATCCTCTAGCTCTGACTGTAGCTGCATCATCCAAGTACATATTCCAAAGTCACCGGGAATTCTACGTAGAGCGTTGTAGCCACTTGCAAAGAGTCTACAGCCGTAAGTGGCCCTCCGCGAGGTAACCCCAGGACTCCATTGTCACTTCTTGCGAGTCAAGAGCCAGTACTTACAGGCCGGCAAAGTGGCGTCCTCGGGTTCTCCGGTTCTCGGTTATTCCGATTGAGTGCTAATATTACACGGGCCGATTCCGCGAGGAGAGTGGTGCAGGCTCTGCCGTTGTTCCACCAATTAATTTCCGCGAGGCTCAGGCCACGTATCATTACGATCCGTCGGTCGATTGGGTAGCGGTCAGGCTCTTCGGGTTTCATCCTAATGATCGGAGAAGAAGAGGGCCGCGCTGATCGCGTGCACGCGAATCGAAATCGTTCTCGCTAATTAAAATAATCGCCGGCCTGGTCGGAGCGGTTTTTTGCCCTTGGCCGGGGCTGATAACAGGCCGCGTAACTTTTCAATCGAACCGCGTGACCGCGGAGAAAAATCGGGGACGGAGGAGTGGGGGATTTGTGAAAGAGTAAGGTGAGAAAAAAGAACGTCGCTAGACTGAATTAAACTAACGACAAATTGGCGTTGGGCTTGAGGCAGCGGGCTTTATTCGAGCGCGATGATGATGATCGATGCGGCACGCTCGATCCCCGGCCCCGGCTTGAAATTACTCGCGTTTCAGACGGGGACTGGCTCGCGCCCGTCGTTCGCCATCGTTCGTCGTCGTTCGCGATCGTTCGCCGTCGCTCGCCGAGGACGACGGGACTAGTCCCCGCAAAAAACACGCTTGCTCCGACGACCGGACCCGAGACGAGGCCCCGAGAAACTCGCTCGGCCGATCGCGGAACCGCCTCGTGAATCCCGATTCCTGGGAAAACTCTCTCTCCGGGAAAACCTTTTCCTCGAACGCTCCGGCCATCTGCGATTTTTGTTACATCCAGTGGTTTCTAATATTTTGGACAGCTACTCGCATGATCGATCACTAGATCTTTGTGAGAAATAAACATTTCCTATTGTCAGACTCAGAATTTCGATGAAATTGTAGTTTTCGTATGGAATTTTTATAGTTGTGACATTTTTCTCGTGCGTCACAGAACTCTATTCTACTCCGGATTGTATTTGCAAAAATAATGAATAACTTTTTCGGGTGCTCTAGCATTCGCATGAAGTAGAATAGATTGGTGATGATCAGACACGCCAGCAAATATTTTGAAACGTTGTCATGTTTAAAATATGGCAATCTTTCTTACGGATTTTGTGACTGTTCATGAGACACGATGAGATAAACATTTCTGAATTGCATTATTCATGGAATTTCATTAAATCGGTCCCATGCCATGTTTTCCAAGTGTCCCATAATTTATGGACAAGAGAGTATCATTTATTTCGTTCTTAGTGCAGACAAACGTCGTCAGCAACAATTATTGATTATTCAACACGTGACTCAATGCGGTTCTTATTCCCCCTATTATCTAATTAGTTACGTCACTACAGCTTGTTTTTCGAAAGACAATATCCATTAAGTATTAGGTACGCAGAGAAAATACGAACTCTGGAAAATGTGTAGTTTAATATATTGACAATTCTTTAAAAAGTAAATAATTAATTTATTCCTTGACTCCGAACGACGTCCAATGAATATCTATGTCAATAATTTCTTTCAAATTCTACCATAATTTATTCCTGTCAATACGCAACTACTGACTAATAGTTAACATAGGCATATAATAGATATTAATTTGCGTCTTCTAGGAAATAATGAATAATATTAGGTGAAGTAGCTTTATTTATATAAGCGAAAAACGCTCAGAACTTTTTACTTCACCTAATATTATTCATTATTTCCTAGAAGACGCAAATTAATATCTATTATATGCCTATGTTAACTTTTTACTTCATCTAATATAATTTTCAACCATATTGAAGAGCTAACGTTTCAGAATAAGAGTTTAAATCTTTGCAGACAAGAAGGGACCATTGCCTGGAATAATGGAATCCGCGGACGAGAATGAAAATAAAACGGCCTTCAATTTTAATCGACTTGCCCAACAAATTTCCGAATATTACAAGACGTTCTCGAGACCTCGATTAAGGGAGACCCATTAATGAGGAAGCAAACGATTCGCGCGGATACCTCGAACGAGCCAACGCTTACGAAATTTTAATTCCTCCGGTAATGGATCCCGCGGAAAAAAGAAACGGCGATAAAATGTTAATTAACATCGGATTTCACAAGTTCCCGAAGATTTTCGTGCGCCATAAGTGCATAATATCCGAGACGCTTCTGGGAACAGGATCGAGGATGGATCCGTGATGAGAGGTAAACGATATGACTTCATCCGGTGGCGATACCGCATTCGAAATAAACGCGGCGCCTCGAGGAGCGTGTCGTTAAAGAGACAACATAATTAAATAAAGCGACTATTATCGAATTCATGACGAGGACACGCGATGACCACGCCATGGTAAACAGGGGAACGATGGCGACGATAATTCCTTCGCGGTCATCGCTTAACGAGCCAGTTTACGATTGACATGATTCTCACGTTAATTTTATTTCTCAATTATGGCGAATTCAACGGGGCTGTTGCTTTCTTTGCCGAGGCCTAACAGGATCGTCTCGGTAATTGGCTTCCGTCGACAACGACGCTATGGTCCAAACCATCGTCTGTTGAACTTCGATACGAGTTCATCCTCGCGAGATCCTTGGAAATACGAGGGAATGGAATAATAAATATTTTCAAGCACTGTTCCGAAGAAAATTGTGCTAGAACCACAACAACTCTAACATGAAAACAAAGTTCAAGTTCTTTCCCTTGAACTTTCCAGCTTACATTTAGTCATCGTTAGCCTCCGAACGACGGAACAGCGATATCGGACTCCTGGCCGACACTTAACTGTAGCCAGCAAAAAGCGTTTTTGATGTTTCGTTGTCGGTTTTGATGTTTCGTTGTCGGCACTGGCTGCCAGTGCACTACCCAGCGAATCGCCCTGTAAAGAGGGATAGCAATCATCAATGATCCCTGCGCGGCATTTAAATGTCTCTGGAGTGACTAACGAAGGCACAAAGGATCGCAGCAAGGTGCTTCAACCTGGTCAGGAGTATATTACCAAGACTATAAACGCGGCTAACGATTCAACTAAAATATACCACTAAGAGCACAAATAACTAGTCATTCAGCGTGGCATCGAGAGCTGAAGCATGTTCCAACTAGTGTATTTATTATTTCCGGTTGGTTCGAGATCCACAAAGTATCATGGAGGCCGGTGCTCGTCGTTTCGCGGGTTTTCATCGCGCCAGCAGCGGGAACGAAAGCCGCTCGATCTCTATATTTATCTTAATCGTCCCCTTCCTCTCTCGTTCCCTTCTTCTCGCCCGGTTCTATCCGGCCGATTCCGGCCCCCGAAGTTCCCCGTTTTCGGATCGATCGTCCAAGCCAATCGCCAAGGCAAAGCGTCGAGGACCGCCGCGATTTACGAGCAGCCGGCTTAAACCTCGTCCCGAAGATCCTCCTCTTTCAGGTTGCTCCTTACTTACGCAGGCACTCCTCCCTTTTCCTTCGGTTACCCCTCAGTCTCTAGCTCTCTTCTTCCCAGTGGTGTGCTCGTCTGCTTTGAATCACGGTTAGAGAGTCTCACCCTGTCGTCGAGGGGCGGGCGGCAACCCCCGACGATAAACCCTCTCATCGGCGACGGGCTTATCGCCTCGAATTATCCGGAAAGCCGCGGCGAAGAAGAGGGAAGAGTGGCGGTAGTCGTACCTGCCGGGATCGGAATGGCAGATCGTCTCCGGAGCGGCGCCGTTTCAGCACAGACTCCCTCGCGAAATCGAACGCGGCGACACCAGCTTCCGAGAGATTCCATTGGATAACAACCATCGCTTAGCCTGTCACGCGACAGACTCGCTGATGTAATCCTGTCCTGCTACGGAATTGCCATATTCTCGCACGCTAGGTCTCCTGTTTCGAATTACAGTAAATATTCGATGGACGCAAGGGCCTCGGGGAGGTTCGTTTGCGTAGTTCGTAGAGAGACACTATGTTTTTGTGCTTCGAAGACCGAGCCGAACGTAGAAAAGGCCAGCGCGTGTAAACAGAGACCGCAGCAAAAAATAGAGTACCGATGTGAGACCGCTTCGTGCAAGAAATAAAAGTTTGTTTTTACGATTGGATTATTATTAGTGGTTCACACCGATACACCCGACCCGGGATCAGATTACGCGACATGTTTAATGTTTACACTGCTCGGCGACCGAGGCAGCTCGAGCTTCGCGGCCCCTGAGGCGTTGCCCAGCAGTGAGGGGATATTTTTTGCATGTAACGTGTAACACCTTCTTGCGTCCATAGAATATTTACTGTACTTTGGTCCCAGAAAGTGGACGCTTCTGATGGCTGCGGAGGCAGCATTGGTTAGCCTTTCTTTAGTTTAAGGACGTGTGGAAAAATACATTTGCGTACACCCCTCTCCCCCCGAAGGGGGGTAGTGTGGGACTTGGGGGAAACAGGTCTTCGGTTTCCCCAATACCTATTACAAAAACCACACGTCCAGGACTTATGCCCTTTCCTCCCTCAACTTCTGGCTCGCTGAAGGGTCAGACGGGGCCCCGCTTTTCGCATTTCTCCCGTCTGTTTTATTATGCAAGCTGGCTCCACTCATGTTCTTGTTCAATTTGGTTAGCCTAACGCCTAAGCGGTTGCCGATCAACTTTTAAAAAGTAATGTTGAAGGTACGAATTGCCATATTCTCAATCTTCAGGGATTCTTTCGAACTGCTTCACTCTCAGAAAACGGACGCTTTTGATCAATTTTTTAAAAGCAATTTTGAAGGTAGATTTTCTAGGCTCTTTGAGACGTTATGCGACAGTCTCGGTGATGTAATCCTGCCCTACTAGGCAGTTGCCATACTCTCCCTCTTTAAGTCCTGTTCTGAATGTTTGACTCTCCAAAAGTGCTTTTGATGTGCAGCGATCAGTCCGTCCTCCTAGAAGTTAGTCCCCCACTTTTAGAATTAAATAATTTCAACAGTTGTGTTGGAGCAGAAACTTACAATTAGCACAGTTCAGCACAACTGCTGAAATTATTTAATTCTAACAGTGGGGGGCTGACTTCTAGGAGGATGTCCTTCAAGATTGCCATTGCCCATTTTCCTTGCCATCATCATTATACAAATAATTCACCGAAGTTCATGTTCCTTGAAAGGAGATGTCCTTTTTAATATGTCCACTGGCAAATATCAGTATAACTATAAATTCTTAAAAGTCACGTGTACCAAATTTTGAAGAGTCCTCACTATGTTCGATCTCGTATTATCAATTTCTTGGGTATGTGTTTATCGAACGTCGAAGCGTATTTCATGTAATTTGAGACGCCCTGTAGTGTAGACACACTGAATACTCGGGTTCTAGGTAGACGGTACTGATAATACAGAGCTGTCGGCGGTTAATACTCGGTGTATGGAACATTACGAGGTCGTAGTGATAATTTGGTACCCTAAGCAGGTGATGAGTTTGGGGTCATGGGAGGTCACACCGAGGATTCTGGGGACTTAGGAGATGATGCTGAACATTATGTATTGTTGGACGTGGATATAAACGTCTCCGGACTCCCAGGAAGGTAGCGAGGAGAACGTAGAGTAATTAGTACTCGGCGATAGAGTCTAGACACAGTTCGATGAACTATAGGCTCTCTAGAACCTGTCGAACTTCCAAAATTGGGAATGATGATCGGATCATGATAATCTCTGATGCTGAAACTAATAACATTCTCAAACCATAGATGTCCATGTTCATATCATTGAAAACATTGATATTACTAAATTCCGACACACTCGAAAGCTGATAATCTCGAGTTCCACTTTCGATGAAGTACAAGCAATCACGAGAAACTGTTACCCATAAATCAAAGTTTCAGACACATAATTCTCGTTGACAATCAGGAGATCGGCGGTTTAAAAACTGGTACAAATTCTGCCGCGGTCCGGGTGAAACTGCTCGTAAATACGAGCGCGTAAAATCCCGAATTGAATCACTTTGTCATAATTAGATATCGATTACCGCAGCATGTAATTACCCGTATGGATCATAAATTACGGTCGGACTGGCAAAAAACCTGATTTTGGAGGTTCGGCGCTAATTCCCCGGCGCGCTGATTACTGGCATTCAACCTTCGTTTTCCTTTTTTTTCCCGAGAGATCGGAGAGATCCGAAAGCCTCGGCGAGGTGGCACGTAAGCCGTAAATCGAGCGAATCGCGTAATTCGTGCCAACTTTACACCCCGAATCGTGTTTGTATCTTGGTCCTCCCCGCTTAAGTGCAGACTCCGATAATTTATCGCCAATAATAACGCAGCCGGCAGTCGTTCGCTCGTCAAAACTTTCCTACCCGATGGGTGCACATATATCACGGGCTCTCTTGTCCCGTCCCGTACCGTCCCGTTTCGCCTCGACGGCCAACTTTTCCGTTTAATAAGTCCCTACAATTTTTCACCCTTCCGAGAGCCCCCGAGCGTCCTGTCTCGACGCACTCTCTCTCCGCCAGAGAGCACCAAGAGAACGAGAGAGGAAGCTACCCCCGATTTTTCTTTTTTTTCCGAGGGGTGAAACGACTTCTACTCTCAAACTCGCGTTAAACTCCTTCCTGACTCTTAACGGCCACTCCCAACCGTGATACCCGACGGTCACGAATGTTATCATAATTTCCTAAATACCCACGCAATTACGCGTTCGATTAAAACTTAACCTTTTACCTCCTGTCATTCCGCGGATGAAAATTAAACAATTTTTTACTACCTAAGTTCTCGAGTTCTCCCGAGAAATATGGTTTTCTGTATTAAAATGGAAGCTGAGGAACGTTTTCGTATTTTTGTTACAGAGATCCTCTCGTTTGTTGGGTTTAAAAAAATTCCTTGTATTTTTCTGACAATGATCCTCTCATTTGTTAGGTTTAAAAAAATTCCTTGTCTTTGTCCTTGTATTGTCTTGACAATGATCCTCTCGTTTGTTGGGTTTAAAAAAATTCCTTGTCTTTGTCCTTGTATTTTCTTGACAATGATCCTCTCACTTGTTGGGTTAAACAAATTCTTGAACTAGCCGATATTCGAACAGGTCGAAGTAAACAGTCAAAAAATTGTTCGATTATTCCTCCATTTTTAATATAAAAATTAAGTTCCATTTTTTAACGATCGTGTCGGTTGTTGCATTAAAAAAACTTCGTAAAATTGCTGATATCTCGTAAACTAAAGCCGACCGCCATACACTTCCAAAGGAACAGGTTGTTCAGAATTGTGTGACCTTGACAACTTATTTAAAGCTCATCAAAATCCGAGAGGGAGTAACGTTTCGACAAGTTTACCTCAATGTCTAATAAAACGAACGAAAAACACGTTAAATTGTAAATCGGAATTCCAGCGCACATAATCCTTCGACAGCGATTGAAAGCGAATAAGCAGCAAGAAAGTTTATCGCCGGTATCCATGAAGCTATGGAATGTTATTCGCTTGTGGATCGTGTCGAACTGGATTTAAATCGTGACTTAAGCAGGCAGTGATCGAACACACTCTCACTGACAGCCCGGCGATGCATGGAGCGTCGTTAATTAAAAAAAGTGATAATTAGTACCTGTTTAGCAAATGATGTAAGGAGGAAGGGAGCTCTTAGCTAGGCACGCTCGTAAAACTCGCAAATGGCGGCCATTTGCTTATGCAGCGTGTCGTGCTGAGCCCGAGACCGCATCGTGATTGAACAGACTATTCCGTTGAAAGTGCGATATATTGAGTAACCTTGATTAAAAAGCGATGGGATCGGTACCAGTTTCGTGGAGGGAAAATGAAAGGATAAGGAAGCATCTCGATCGCAGCAGTTCGGAACGGCGATCGGTCATTTTATGCGCGTCGAACTGGATCCAAAGGTGTGACTCAGGCACGGACGAAAGTGCAGGTAGAAACCGTGCGGATAAAATCGTGGATTCGCGCGTGGGCTTGCTTTACGCGCGGCAAGGCTTATCCGGATTTATATCGTAATAACGATATCGAATTGCCCGACGACTACTCCCATATTAGGCTTGATTAGAACGGTGCACCTATCGCGAGGAGACGTGTAGGTTTCGCACGCTTCTCCGCGCTGTTATTAAAGCCTGATTATTTATTGAAAGCGGGATAGGAAGTGAAACCGCTCCGCCGAGAAGCTTCGCACACTAAATACGGGCTCTAAGTGATTGCCGTAGAAATTGTTCCACACAACGCCGTCGGAAACTTCGCGGAAAAATGTTCGGTGCATCAATCACGACGCCTTCTACTGCCGAGGATATTCCAGAAAGTGCAAATATTTGATATAAAAAAGAATAGACATTGATGTATTACCGGAGTGTCCAGATTTCAACAATTCAGATTTGATTTCAGTTCTTCAAGTTAACCCTTAAGGTGATTTCGGGATAGATGCACCACATTTTGATTTCTGTTTATAAACATTTTATTACAAAGAATTGAAAGTGTAGACGGGCATAGTTGAATTGTTTATTTGAATCTCTTTAATAAAATATAACGTTGAATGAGTACAACTTTTATATTGATATATTAATATACTGTTGAAAAAAGGACGAAAAAGTGCATCTCTCCCTAGGGCCTGGGGTTAGATGCACTCCTAATTGGGGATAGACGCACTCCTTTATTTATAGCCTCTTCTCCGTACTTCTATTTTCTTTCTTTCTCATACCACACATGTTACATAAATTAGTATACATTGTACATGTTTCATGGAGCCATTTTGAGGCATTCGGAACCACAAATCCAATCTTCTTTAGATGTGGTTGAATAATGATCTTCCAAACATTCGATACAATGATTATCAGAATCTTCAGGATTGTTTATGATCGTTTCTGTTGGTTCTATGTTCGAGTCTTCCTGTATTAATTTCCTGTAAGAAATTACCCTAAGTGGTGCAGTGTTCACAAAGTATCATAGGACCTTTCCTAAAATTCTGTATAAATTTTCTCATGTACCCTTAAGCAATTTGAGACTATATAACTAATCCAAATCTGAAAAGAAGTTACAGAAACTTGATATTTGTAACAGTAACTTTGTTGGAATCATGAGAAGCGCCAGGGTTAAATTAAAAAGTTAAGTAATGTGGAGCATCGGTGAGAATTTTTCAGACTGGAGAATACTAAGAGCCCCTAATTATTGAAATCAATTTTACAACAGCAAAGTAAATTCTAGCAACGTGAAATTATTCTCAATTTGGTCGATTCTATCTACGTAATCTATTTAACCGAGAAATTACCCGAGCAGCAAAACAGTCAGACAGGAAACTGTTGTTAAACATTCGGTTGGTAGCGTACCATGTAATTGTAAGCCGTGTAATGGGGAACGGTGGGCTCTGAGAAAGGAAGAACAGAAAAACTTGGGAACTGGAGCGACGCAGTACTATTGTTCCACGTGGCTAATTGCAAGTCGAAACTGAGCAAATCCTGAGGCTCGCCGTTTAAATCATTGCAATTGTGGACGCGATCTAGTTTCACAGATAGAGGTTCATTACTCGAACGATGGATCCGACGTTCTAGCCAAATTCCAACAGAGAACGAGGGACAACTGAACCTTGGCTTCGCTTCATTACAGCTGTCCGCTTGATTAGTGCATCTGTCTGTGGAGCTGCTAGGGAACGGATATCCGTAGACTAGGCAGGTCTGTCTTTATTGGAGGATCTTAATTAACCGTAGACAGTGGAGACTTCCATCTATAAACAATACATTATTCTTCATCAAATTTTAGTAAGAGGAAAATGTCATCCGTTTTCTACTCTTTTAAAAATTGTTGTACGTTCGTGCTCATAATTCTGGTGATAATATCTTATCTAATGAGAAGATTAACTGTGAAGCATATTCAAAGTAATTCCATAAAAATCGTAACTAAATCAAGGCTCATTTTAATGTCTTTTTTAATGTGTTTAATATTTTCAGCAAAGCAAGTTGGGTTACAAAAATTCTATTTATACGAGTTACACATTACTTTTTTAAATGTGTTGCACAATTCTCTCTCTCTTTCTCTTTCTCTTTTGTTCAGAAGGTAAAAAAACCATTTATTTCACTTCTGAAAGATTTAAATGCATACGAATTCTTTCTACAAATATTTGCAATATATTATGGAGTTTGAACAAAATATTTTTGCAATTGTCATGGGAAGTACTTTATTCTGTCTTGGAAACATAAATATTATTCCTGACTGGTATCGAATAAGACGAATTTAAAATTTATTTTGATAAATTACACGTTTCTCGCGTAATTGCTGCAAAAACGAGTACCACACAGCATACGTTCCAAATAACAGTATCTCCCAAGCGCACTGCGACCCAGCAAGGGTGACAATTCAAGGGTGAAAGATTGCGTGTTGAAAGAAGCACAACCCCTAAATCAGGGTTACTAGTCCCAATCAAAAGTCAACAACGTCTTCCACCACGAAAAGATTAATCCAAAGAGGCGGTGACACCGAACCTCCCAAGAAACACAAATTAAAAAAATACACCAAACCAAAGAAGAATGGAAGGGGAGAACGAAAGGCGTAGAAATTGAACGTGACAGGGGTGGAAGATGGCTGGAAAATAAATGAAAGTAAAAGTTGGAGCAGATAGGAGGAAACGTGAGAAAATGAGTGGTGTATCCTGGGAACCGAGCGAAAAAAAGAAGCGAGAGGTGCAAGAAAGGTTGTTTGGTATTGTTTAACCATTTGAAAGTGGATGCTTTTGATGATTGTAGGTGTAGATTATATTGCACGGTTTACCAATCTTTCCTATCATGTTTGTAACATTTTAATCCGTTCTTCACTGTCCCAATTTAATTTGTGGGGAAGTATATACATAGCACGATCTTGAGGTGACGAATAAAAAATGTATATCGAGGGAAGCAAATAGGAAAAGCAGACAACGAGAGAAAAATGTAATAATAAAGCTCGAGTTAAAGCAGAATTCTCCACCCTAATTGTGAGATGCGAAAGAATATCCGATGTCTCTGCAATAATTAGAAATTAGACTAGTAGAGGCTACAAAAACGAACGAAAGCAAAAACTAGAAGGTGAGAAAGGGAATGGAGATACCTAAGGGAAGCAGATAGAAAGAATCGGAAAGAGAGAGAGAGAGTTGAAGAGAGACGCAGACGGCGAGAGAAAAATATAGCAAGAAAGGCTGAGCTAAATTAAAGGGCGTCGCGAACAAAGGCGGATGTGCCTCGAGAGCAAAACAGCGGCGTGTGTAGGCGGGTGACTGTGGGGGTGGTGTCTACGTTTGGCTCTTCGCCTCGGATCAAAGCGCGTGGCTCTGGTCTTGGCTGACAGGAATAGAGATGGAAAGCGAGGTTCGCGGTGAATTTCAATGCGTTCCGCGATTCGTGCCTGGAAAACCATTTTCGGGGCCGGGCTGGGTTCGGGCACGAAAACGAACACGCAGGTAATACAGCCTCGGCGCAAGAGGTTGGGGATGAAGGGGGCTGCGGAGCAGACAAGCGAAACGAGGGTACCGATCGGACTTCTCGGTGGAGGGGTCGAAGTGGAACGAAACGATTATTTACTTTCTTGGACGACAAGAACGTAGTCCGTTTGAAAAATGTTCGATCTCGAATACCGAATCTTTATGCAAAATAACATTTTTGTTGCATGCGTTGAGAAATTTCATTCTTTTTTTAACAGTACACCTACCACTGCCTGTCAAATGACCGCTTTTATATTTTCATTTTACAAGGATAAAGTTGTTTACATGGAAATTGATTCGGTAAATTTGTTTACCCAACAACATATTGGTATAAAAATTGTACAAAATGCAAATAAACATTTTAATCGCTTTTAGTGCTCGGTAGGTTTAGTGTTAATCGATTGAATAAGTTGAAACTATTGAAAAAAATTGACAACAATTGAAAGTTTAAATTGGAATATTTTTTGGGTAGCTCACACATTATCTGCAATTCTAAATTTCACAAGAAGTAGCCCCGGCAGAATTCTGAGTCCATTCGCAAGAAATCATATTGGATGAGAAAGAATTTTTCCACGAAATCGAAAAGATAATTGGCATGTTCAGTGACGTTTTATTGGTTGCACAGTGGGTGGGGGCAGCCGGCGCAGAGAGTCATGGATCAGGAAAATTACGGACAAGGATGGAGCCTGGAATAGGACGGTGGAAGAGGATCGATCCGTTCCTGTGCTCGGTCCAGAACGATAATAGGACACGTCATAGCGAGCAGGAGCCAGGTGCACGTAGAAAATGTGGGCGCAGCCGTGCATGCTGATGAGGAAATCGAGACTCATGCAAATAGTTCGAGGGGCGGTGGGGCGGCGCTGAATCTTTACCTTTCCGTTACCGTTTCCTCCGGCAATTACGCCGGGCATGTTCTCGGGTAACAATAAAGACGACGACCGAGGGATTAGACGATGCAACAGGAAATACACGACTGCATATGTATTCCGGCGGGGATACGGCGAAGGAGAACGTTCGATGGGCGCGAGTTGGTATGCGGGGACGAGCACGGGGTTCGTAACAGTCTGCCGAAGAATTCTGCATTCGAATTCGGTCCCCAAGGCTTGAAACGCGACGCTCCGCAATCGCGCGAGCACGCTGTTGACATTTGCCTTCGCGGATCCCTCGCGAAATCTTGTTTGTTTATCGGGGATCCGCTTCTTCGATCCGTGGCGATCGTTCTGGAGCACTGGTACGCGATAGTACGCGATACAATGGCGCTGGGTTACAATTTCAGATAATTCCAGGTGTAATATAAGAATTCATTTTAAGTTAACCTTCGAAAAATGGAATTTTTTACTCTTTAGTAGACATTCGGATTTCAAAAATGCGATTAATATATTTTGTAATACGAATGTTTATTAATATCATTATCGGGATAACAAAATCCTCTTTTATTAATGTGTATACAATTTTGAGAGGTAGGAGAATTTCGTTTATTTCATTTTCGAGACTGGCAACCGTATCATAAAAAGGAAAAGAACACTATTTATTTGTTCTTCCTTTGTTACCAAATCTGACAATTATGCTTCTCATTTCGCGAGGCTAACATTCAAATGAAATTGCAAATGATTGATCGTGTTCCAATACCACAAACGTAATTCGACCATAAGTTCGAGGAAAGAAGGTTCATTTAATGATCCGAGGTTTTTAGCACGACTGTTCGCAACGTTGAAGATGCGTGGGCTTCTGCGGGGTTCGCGTGACGGCGAGCCGCGCCGAGGATGCTCGCGTGATCGATCGCGATCTAGATCGAAGGAATTTCATGGAAACTGAACGGGGGATTGCAACAGCTTCTGCCGCAACTTCACGTGCACTCGGAGAGGGCGGACTCCGTAACGAGCCGAGATGTAACCTCTCGAAACCGATCAGCTCGTGTACCGGAGTTATTATTCCTTAGCATGATCGGGGCAAATTATTGGCCGAGATCGCGCCAGCCAAGTGTGAAGTTGGTAACAACGATCGGCCGGTTTTTTTCTCTTACCGAGCGCGATGGTATGCAGTATGACAATGGATGGGATCGGTTCTAGTTCTAGGTTGAACATCCTCTTTCTTGTTGCTCGATCCTTCTGCGGAATAGCGTGAGAAGCAACGGAGCGAGCGATCAGGGAATTAGGAGCGTGTCGTGATTTTTTAGCGTGCTGTTGTTGGTAATTTAGCTATTACTTTTCGCTCCGGTTCGGTTTTGCTTCCTGCGGTAAGCGATCCTTCGTAATACTTCTACGCTTTTAAAGCAAACAAATAGCGAGCTGTTCGATTGTTCACCATGATGTGATTTTATCCTGAATCTCAATACTCTATGTTAATATTGTACATCTATGTAAATGACATCGTAGTCATCGTAAATTCAAGAGGACAATCCTTTTGCTATTTTAAAATCTAGTGTAAAAAATCCAGTGTTAAAACTTGTAGTATTTCGTGTAATTAAAATATTTCTTTAATGGATTAAAATAGTGGTTGCACCATGCTTGACATTTTTCCAAAATTTTGCATGGAATTATGCTAACTGAAATTGTTTGGTTATTTACTCATGTATTCATACGCAAGTAGCTTAAATATTAGGTCGTGCAGATATAATATTGTCATCGCGAGCTTCCTCACTCAATTGCTTCAACAAATTTCGCATCACAGGTGCATTTCGAATCACAGTTGTGAAACCATTTTCACTGAAGTCCAAGGAATCCACTCACTTATTCCAGAATATCTAATTTACAAAAAACATAGTCAGAAAATATGAACGCTACATAGATCAGAGCTTTCTGATACGATCATGCTTTGCTATTAGGAACCGATCTTAATTGAGAAGGATCATGCCCATCGCTACTCGAACGCTCGCGACTCGGAAAATCGAGTATGGGAACCCAGGAGAGGCGACGACCGAATCACAGGCAGCGGCCGGGCCCCCCGCCCTGGTTTACCATAAGAATGGTCCCCATTATCCCGTAGATCCGCGCCGGGAGATATTCCAAGTCGAGAATGGCCGAAGCCAGCTAAGGGGCTGGTGACAGATGCTCTGTATGCAAATTCCCGAGCACCCGTGAAAACCCCATAACACGCCATCCTCCCGCTGATTCCCTCCCCCTGTCGCGAGTCCTCTTTCCACCTGCGCACTCCCTCTTCACCGCTGCTTCAACATTGCCGTTCTCGATGCCAAGACGTTCCCCGTGATAAAGACTTTCCTCCGGTTTGTTCGTCTCTCTCGTTCAATCATCTTCTTCGCGATTCTCCCCGCGTTTCTTCTTTCTCTCCAAGGGTCCTCCGTCCTTCGTCGAGTTAACTCTGATTACGTTCTATCTTCGTGCCTCTCTCTCCCTCTCTCTCTCTCTTCCGTTCTTCCAATGTTATGGAGCAGCTCCCCTGGCCCCTTGAAGAGCAGGGAAGACCTCGCCGAGAACAAAGGGAAAGGGAGAGGCGTATCTCGAAGGCCGGGAAAAGGCGTTAATTGAAAGGAAGCGAGGCAGGGCCCAATAAGATTTCGTCGTTCCACCGCGAGCAGAACGTCCAGCGGCAATTTCCTCTATCCTCCAGCAGTGGAAGATGGCTACGCTTGAGCTCTACCCTGGCTGACCCTATGCGTACACTCCAACAAGAAATTCGCACGTGCGATCCTCCACGAGGCCGAACAAAATCGATTCTTGCGGCGATGCGTCGCCCGAACTCTCTCTTATAGCAGCCGGCAAAAAATTAATAACTTCCAAACTAATCCGTTTGCGACCCCTAATACTTTCCGAAGAGGACTCGAAGGCGTGTCGATTAATGAAAGAGAAACGTACAATGTTATTTATTGCAATTTATTACTGGGGAGTTACTGACCAACGCCTGTTTGAAAATTTTTTTGATCGGGTGATTAAGGAACCTATGAAGGTTGGTATATCGAGATTGGCATAATTTCTATTGAAGACGTTTTCGCTCATTTTTTAATGCAGTTTATTACTGGGTGATTAATGGCCAACTTTTGTTTCAACAACTTTTTATCGGAAATGCGTGAATTTATGGATTAACCATGCAATAATTTATTAAGGAACTCAAGGTTGGGAATGGTATAATTTTGATTAAAGAGGTATATTGCCTTGCATGGTTGTGTCAGAAGGGAACGGTTCACCACGAACGACTTCTGTCGAGAGTTCCGTGCCCGGTAACGGCCGTTTTTCGGAACAGGAAGAAATTAATTAAATAATTGCACGAACGCCGCTGTTCGAAGCGAAAATTCCCCTAGTCATTCGCCCCAACCCGACCTCCTCCACCAACTCTAATCGTTACTGGATCCGTGACTGGCAGTTTAGATGTGGGCGACAGCGGCAAGACCGAGAGCGTGTCTTGAAATTAATTTAATTAGCGGTCGGCGCGGGTCTAAACTTCAGTCAAACGCTCGTTAATCGCACCTGTCGTTACAATCATCCAACAACGCTATCGCGTTGGCCACTTGTCGCGCAACCAGTTTCTCAAACGGGGTTTCTTGCCCTCGTTACGCTCAAACACCGGCGTCACCACGGCTTTAATATTTCTGGCTTAAACGTTTCGTGGCTTTCTACACCTTGTAATTACGAATTACGATACTATTCTTGTTAGACTCATGCAAAATAAAAATGACTGCGATTCCAAAAACATTTTACATTTATGTCTACTAATGATTCTAAGAAATCACAAATAATACAACCGAGAAAACTCTTCTTAAATTCTTCAGATATTTTTGCTATTTTGTGTTGTACTTATTCATATTTTTTATATGCGCTGTCATTCCAAAGTCTAATTACGTAATTACTGTTTATGATTGAAGACGAGATTAAAGTGGTGAAAATGAAATCGTGCAGGTGGAATCATAATTTTTATACTGTTTTCTGGATTCTTGTAGTTCATTTGTACACACACACACGCACATATTTTACCAGGTAGATCTTTAGAAATTTATTTAGGAACTAAATACGGTCGGGTTACATACCTGAGATTGTATTGAGAAATGTACAACAGGTACGTTAACAAATTCCTTATAGTTTTCTGGTATATAAAACATTTTTTAATAAATTAAAAACCAGAATCAGAGTGATCCGCTTCAAATTCTTTATTTTAAAATTGCCGAAACTGTCTCTAAAAAGTCATTGAATGAATTGATTACCCAGGAAATTGGCAAACAATAGGGGGAGGTGGTAAAATGTTCAACAGACCTTCAATAACTGGTCTTTAAACATAATTGTCAGAAGACTTCTCAAAAGTGCATCGCATAATTCTACCTCAGCATCTTGCAACGCATTATGCAACAGGAACTCGAGTATCGATGAAGAGGATCGATCTACAGGCCGCATTTCCGGTACCAGACGCCTCGCGAGGTGTTTATCGAGTTATCGAGACTATCTACTGGTAACGTGTCGCATAATCGTCGCGGGCACTCCGCCATTTGTAAATGCTCTTGCCGGAGTGTATGCAAAATGGCTGAAAAATTGCGCGCACAAAGGAGAAAGGATTCGAACGAGATCGGTGGCTGGTCGGGGATGAGGCTCTCGGTTTGTCGACGAGAAGAACGAGCACGGTGTAGACTCTGTAGTGAGGATGGCGGCTGTGGAATGGTCTCTCGACTTAATACAGAGCCTGGAAAGAGAGAATAAGAGTGAAGCGGAGAGAGAGAGGAGGAGAGAGAGGGAGAGTGTGTATGATGAGGCTCCAGAGTCGACGGATGAAATTTCATCGCGGGAATTCAATTAAAAGTAATATACCGAAGGGTCGGATTCCGGGCGAAAAAGCAGTCGCGCGCTGATGGATAGATAAGTAAATACGTGAATAGACGGACAGATTTATCATCTGTTGGCGTTTAACGTCTCCATTAAACCATCGGACCTGACCGTTCCGGATATGCGATGGGGACTGGATGGGGGGTGGTAGACTCAGACAATGCTGGTTCTATTTGAAAGTAATTTCTCTCGCGTGTTCGCGAAGCTGTTTCATTATTGGATACTTCTGTCAGGATTTTCCTGCGGATACTTTTCCGTACAGACGTAATTGCATTGCTAAATGATATTGATTCTACAATTATTGAAAGTCTAAATGGCTTATACAGTGAGTGTAAAAAGTATTCGTGCATCCTTTAAAGTGGAATAACTTTTTTATAATTGTACCAAATGACCTGACTTTTTTAATCAATTAGAAGCTTTGATTTACGAAATGATATGCAAAAAAGATTTTCAAAAAATTTTAATTTACAAGGTTACAGGAAAAAAATGCATTTTTTAAAACCTTTTTATTTGAGCCCTCAATGAACATTTAAAATATATATTTTGTAGATCTATGTTAGGACTCATTTTGTTGTTGACTCTCTAAATTATTTCAGGAATCTCCGATTCTAAAGATTTGTAGTTATCATTTTACAGCAGTACCAAGTATGCAACGCATTTGCAAAACTGAGATTGGTGCACAAATAAAACAGATTTTAAGCAAAGAGCTAATTATACTACAAACAATAATTGATAGGCTACTACCGTAGTAATATTACGGTACTACGGTAGTACGATCGGTATGTAAATAGAGCAGATATAACATACCCAGATATAAAAATGGTAATTGGATAGGAGGTCTGTGATAAGAAGATTGCTGCATAACTGAAGACTACAGCACTGCAAGAATGATATTTAAGCAGTACAAAACTGATACGGGGATAAGAAATTTACAACATAATATTGAGATAAGAAGTCGATAACAAAATAGTGAAGGAAGCTCGGCTATCAGTTGCATTAACAGCCTAAACATGTTTGAAGCAGCGATATATTCCCCATCGACGAAGCCAATGGTTCGAAAACGTCCCCGTAACGGGACGGTTTGGTTAATGCATACAAAGTGGAGCTGTGAATTACGTTACGTTCCTCCTATTACATACTTCTCCGACACCGTGTAGATAGAAAACGTAGTAGTCCCCAGCCGTTAAAAGTCGCCGCGAGTTTTGCTCGCGGAATGTTGATGGCGGCCATCGGACATCGAAGAAGTCATAAAAGCCTCGAATTATGGTATCGAGCGTGCGCGCGTGTGAGCTCTCGTGCGGAGGTATTAATTTCGAGTGGAAACTCGTACGCGTAACCGTAATGGCACCGAATTTAACCGAGCATGTCTCGTTGTAAATGAACCTATTTACTCGAGTCCGGAGACGTTTAGTAGACGACGACTCTTCGCGTGGACAGGTTGCGGCCGCGGAATCGTTCGCATAAGTGATTCATGCCGTTCTGTAGCTCATAGCATACGCCCGGCGCGGCAGGATTCATTCGAGCGCGGTCCAATTAAGATACCGAGCTTATAAGCACGTGAAACTAGAATTTATTACCTAATTACCGATCGTATGCTCGTCTATTATTATAGTGTCGCGAAAAAATTTAATCAACTCGTCCCGAGACGTTCGCTGAAGCGTTATTACTACGTTTACAAGTGTAGAATGTGTTTAATCGCGCTGTAGGTAATGAAATAAACGTGAGACAATTTTTCGAGATTTTATCGCTCGTTTACTGTCCGAGTTTTGTAATTTCATTTGCCCTTGCCCGCTGAATTGACGCTGTTACGCATAATTAGGCAGATTTCCAAGTTCTTTTGTTAGTTATATCTGTGGTTGCCAGGAAAATATTTCAGTTTATGCATTAATTGAGATTTATAGTATAGGCTTTACGTCTTTATCAGAAAATAGTCATGAAAATAAATTCGAAAGGCTTAAAAACATAATGCAATTGAACCGATATCCTATGGCAAAGCATTAGTGACCAAAACTTTAAACGGCAGTATCTCGAAATTGAAATTATGTGACATGCGGCGTTCTTCCTGACAACCACAGATATACGGTTGATAGAAAGCTTACAAATCGTGACTTGTACTTTAAAAAACAATTTTTGCATTGCCTAGTAAATTAATCTTACTCAAAATTCATCCTGGTCAAAATGAAAAAAGTCATACGTTTGTAAAGGGTGCATGAATAATTTTACGCTGACTGTATAATGAAATCATTGGAGGTCCAGTTTTAAGGGTTGAAATTCCGCACACATCTGATTGCCAAAGTAAGGGTTAATTAAGCGGCGATCCACGACGTTAATTATCCTGCATCTACGACATCAGGGTCTGGGTCTACCGAGTGAGTCGGGTTCCCGAAGGGTTGTTCGAAGAACGAAAACGTCGGCCATGTCGCGCGGGGGGTGAAAGCGGCTGGAACAACGTCTGGACATCGGCGGGAAATTGGAGACGTACCAAAAAAGTTTTCGCGAGTCCTTATTATTTCGAGGACAATTAGGGAAGAGGGAGAGGAACGGAGAGGACAGTCGTCGGAGTGCAAGGACCTCCCTGTTGAGGGGGAGTTAGAGAGGGGCGAGCAACGGCCGAGTCATCGTGAACTCTCCTCTCCGACGGAAAATTCGTTCAAAATGGTTTGAATTCTTGTCTCGAAAGACGAACGGCCGACGCGATTTCGGAATACTGATGCGTCACACCGAATATCGAGGGGCTTCGGGACCGGGGTTGTTTCTTTATTCCCGCTCTCTTTCTCTCGCAACCACCCCCAACCCGACACCACGTAGCGATGGGGTGGAAAAGGGAGAGCCTCGAACGACACCGAATAACCTATGTAAGAAATATCGCCCAAGTAATAGCGGGAGAACGTGGAACCGAGACTTACGTACATAATGCATTCTTGCGATGTGTTCCTCGAAGTGCCAGACACTTTTTTTTTTATTTGTAAGCATTTTAAACCCTTCTGGGTTTATTTCGTTTTACAGGTATAATATAAGCGACATTAAGAACACAATAATAATACAATAGCGATGTCCGTTAACACTAAATATGCAGATTAAAATCTTTGAAAAAGGAATGAATACTAAGACAAGCTTCAATATTTGGCTAGCCAGACACTTGCAGTTGAAAAATCAACTTCTACGGATCGGTGTTAACTATAATCTGGCAATTCTTCTTACCTAAAAAATGGAGAGATTGATTAAATTTCCTGGACATGTCACACATTAAATGAATCAATGGATAATTGATTTTTAATGTGGAAGTTATATCTGTACACCTGTTATTTTCTGTAGGTGCTATACATTAATTGAACCTGTGTGTAACAAATTTGTTAGAATTACATCTGTGCCCCTGTTACTTTCTATACACGGTGTATATTAATTGAATCAATTCAGCATGGCAATTGAACCTGTACATCTGTTATTTTCTACACATGCTATAAATAATTTTAATCAATGAATATCAAATTTTTATTTTGCATAAAGATCCAGAGTCTACTTATAATATTTTTTAAATACGTACAAGTGCAGGGCGACACCTTGCCACCTACCATTACACTGTCAATCTCAAAGCCACTCCTGAAGCCAGTCAGGTGGTCTAAAAATTGTAAAATGGCCAGCTTCCTCGAACACAAGCTACGCTCAAAATAACATCGCGAAACGCATCACTGAGTCGATAAACAAGTCCTAATCAGCATGAATTTTCTATAATGATAGTAATACCGTGGGGTGCAATGACGGACCGATAGGAAGCCGGAATAATTGTTCCGCGTAGTATAACCAGCACATGTAACACGTGTAACACGCACTTTGTGTACATTTCTCACTGTCCGACCACAGGAATGTGTCCAGCGGTCGATGCTTCGTTCGTTGCCCGTGTGCAACGTCCATTTGTCTCCAACTTTCGTCTGTGTATTCGGGGAGCTTCGGCTCTCATTCTGAATAGCTATATTTTCCCGGCGCTGACGTATGTTTGGAATTTTTAATTTAAAAACGAGCCCGCTCTCGAAAGAATTCGGAAACTCTGCCGGACACTCCAATAACGCGTGGCTGTGAAACGTCGGCGAGCACCCGTTTGCCTAATGTAAGCTCTCTAATTCGTCAGTTATAAATGGATTCTTACTATTCTCGATTTTATGCATTACTCATTCGTAGACTGCGCATCTTCATGCAAAATAAAAATTGTCTTCATCGATTGCGGGACATAGAAGCCATATAAAACTTCCTTTCTATTTTCAACAATTTAGTAGACTGCGGATCTATATGCAAAATAAAAATTGTCTTCATCGATTGCGAGACATAGAAGTCACATAAAACTTCCTTTCTATTTTCAACAATTTTAATACATCGAGAATAACATATGGGCGTTCTTAAATTATTTCAATGTTTTTACTGTTTTAAATTACATCCACCGATTTTATGCATTTATTGTTATTGTCAAAAATCATTGAGGAAAGGGAACACTATGTATTCGACTTCATTTTTCAGTAATTGATGCAGACAGTTTCGCATAAAGATCCTCAAGAAATGAATTTTGGAAAGATTGTCGCACAGAATTGGGAATAATTCTTCAGTAATTTGGAGAGAAGCGCTGAAGCTCTTAATTCACCGGCACGGATTGAGAAATTAAAGGCGCGGAACCCTTCGACAATTCGACAGACTCGTGTTTCAGTTCCTCGGAGCAGAAGCGATCTCATCAGCGCCGGCACTTTGCATGTAAACTGCAAATCGAACTCCGCGGATTCATCGGCTCATATTCAAGGAGCACGAATAGGAAGAAGACAGGAAATTCCTGTGGGTAGAATACCATCTGTTTTCCTCATTTTATCGGTCCCCGTTCGTTATCCGCGCAATCTGCTAGCTCGCGAATCGATTTAGGGCCTCGCGCTTTGTTCCGCGGTGACAGTTCCGATATTCTTCCGAAGGGGGCTGCTGCGTAGGGGGTGATCGAGACGCATTCGTTCAAATCCCGTCGTGACACTCGATTTTCGCGACGGGAAAGCGAGCCACGAAGCTGCGCGGAGTTTGTACCGAAAGCGAGCGCGGTCGGAACTGTGCCAAAAAAATAAAAAGTAACGAGCGCCCGTTTTCGAGGGGGGTCGATAAACGACGGGAAATGAAACGGTCCTTTTGCCCTCCGGTTTAGCGTTCGTTCGCGGGAACGCGCCCTTGAAAAAAGCTTCGGCCTCGCTTTCACCCGTTTATCACAGGCGACGAGTGGCTCTCGACTGTCCTGGACTCTCCGGTGATTCGATATTTGCCCGGATAAATGGTTCTCTCCGAACGAAGACACCCCTCTCCGTGTACCATTCCCTTTAAGGTGAAACGCTGCGAACGTTACCGCGGCGAAATTTAATTAAAGATGGAGAGATTAATACTTTCCTCGCTGTTCTTTTTATGAAAATAAGCGCGGTTTATTCGCGCGATGCCACCTCTCTCGCTCGGCTAAATTGGCTTCTCGAGTGACGGGCTCTGATAGTGCTCGGGGTAGGCGAATCTGCGGAACGGAATTATGGCAACCCTTTTCGGGTCAGGATACCATTAATTGTTTCTTCGAAACGCTAAAAATATACTTCATTTAACGACTGAGGATTTTTAGGCAAGATAGAAATGTTCTGCATTGATTGTGGGAAGCAGGAATAAAATAAAAATTGATTTCATCCCTTAATGACTTTCTTACACTAAAAACAATATTACGATATTCTTGAATTTTTCTAGTCCATTATTGTTTTATATTTCACCCAACCAATTTCTTCATAAATGCATAAAGTTTCTTTACGACCCCTTATTTTCGAAATTGAACTGCAACCCCTTTCTCCTACGTCCGAATACTTGTTCCAGCTTTTCAGGTTACGCAAAGTACGTATAATTTAAACTAAATTTACGACCGATTGAATAAAAAGGCCCCGAACATATTTGCACGTGTAATATATGTAAGATCAAGACAAGGCTCAACACAACCACACACACACAGTTCTTCTTCCCCCAGCAAAGCATATACTGCGGCGCCCCACATCGAACGGGGCATCGTTACACGTTAAAAGTCCGAATAAAAAGATACATCCCCGAAACTAAATGAGCTGTATAATCACGGTAACGCTAAAAGCGGTAACAAAACGCGACCGAGAGTATCTCCCCATTCGTTTTCCGTGATCGGCGTTCAACGAACCGCTCCGGCCACGTTCGCCGGCGTGCCCGCGCAAATCCAGAGTTTATCTGGAAGGTAGTTTCTCCCCGATGAGCGATTCGCATGTAAACGACATCCGGTATACTGCCCTTTGGCGACCGCTCGTAAAACCGGGGGCTAGAGACGGGCACCTGCTGCCGATCGTCGCATCCGCCTCCTCTTTCTTTTCTGTCGACGACCCCCAGAACTTGCTGGACGCACATATTCCCAGCAATCTCAGCCCCTGGCCACCGGCAGGCGAGAGGACTGAAATTTCCGGAATAGCAAACTGCGGGGGAGGTGGCTTGAGACGACCGGCGACGAGGAGGACGCCTCCGCGGGACGAAACGCCACGAACGACCGCAAATTCTATTTGCTCGATGGAAAACGCGCACCGTATGCCGCGAGGGCTCCCTGCAACTGTGTCCCACCCTGCGACACGACTATACAGGCTGTTACGGAGCTGGTGGCACCGCCAATAAGGGTGGCTCTTGCAGAAAGGGTGAAGGGTGGCTCTGCAAAAAAGGCGAAGATACACAATGGAATTTTTTCATACAGTTTCTGAGATAATTGACTTTAAAATGTCGTCTAGTTGTGTCCTTATATTCAGCAGGAATAAGGGACTGCATAAAGGGTGTTTCTGATGTGGTCGTTCAACCAGGAAGTGCAGTAGAACTTTTTCATATACGACGCCATTTTTAAAAATTGATTTTAAAATTGTTGAGAAAAACGTCGTCAAGTTGTGTCCTTATATTCAACAGGAATAAGGGACTGTATAAAGGGTGTTTCTGATGTGGTTCAACTGGGAAATGCACTAGAACTTTTTCATATCGGACGCCATTTTAAAGAATTGACTGTAAGATATCGTCAAGTTGTGTCCTTATATGCAGCAGGAATAAGGGACTGCATAAAGGGTGTTTCTGATGTGGTGGTTCAACCAGGAAGTGCACTAAATTTTTTTCATATAGGACGTCATTTTAAAAAATTGACTTTAAAATGTCGTTAAGTTGTTTCGCTGTATGCACCAGGAATATGGGACTGCATAAAGAGTGTTTCTGATTTGATAGACCCGGGAAGGGTGGTTCGGCTCAACAGAAAGGGTGAAGGGTGATTCTACAAAAAAGATGTAAGTCGATGATGTACAATAGAATATTTTCATATAGGAAGCCCTTTTTAAAAAATTCACTTTAAAAATTCGTCAAGTTGTGTGGCTATAGGAAGCAGGAATATGGGACTACATAGAGGGTGTTTCTGATCAGGTGGTACAAGGAGAAAGGGTGGTTTGGTTCTACAAAAAAATGTAAGTCGAAGATGAACAATAGAATATTTTCATATAGGATGTCCTTTTTAAAAAATTCACTTTAAAAATTCGTGAAGTTGTGTGGCTATGGGAAGCAGGAATATGGGACTACATAGAGGGTGTTTCTAATCCGGTGGTATAAGAAGAAAGGGTGGTTTGGTTCTACAGAACGGGTGGAGGCTCTTCCGCACTAGTATGTACAGCAAGTAGAATAGGCAAACCATGATCAGACACGCTAGGCAGTTCCCATTCAAATTCGACTTTCTCAGGAATGAGACTCCAGACGATAAATTTTTGATTCCACATTGTCTGGTTGTTTTTCCGTCTAACTTTGCTCCGTGTCCGGTTGTGCCATCAGATCGGGAACACCCTGTATTTCCTCGGCTGTTTGCTAGCGTTCGCGAGGCAGTGTGCGAGCGAGTATGCGAGCTAGTATGCGAGTGTGTCTCCTCGTGTGCGTCGCCGGATTCTAATGGATCCCCGACTCCGTCCGCTCGTAAATCCTGCCCTGCCCCCTGCTGCCAACTGACTACCCCTACCCGGCATCGATTACCGGCCAAGATATTTCCGGAATAATGGCTATTGCCGAGTTGACGGTAAACAGAACCGCGACCAGACCCTGCTCGAGTTTTTGGGAATCTCGAGAGGATCTGCCCCGAGGAGATGCTCTGGCACTGGCTCTCCCAACCCTTTGCGCTCGAAACCGCTTTACAATTGACAGGTCCAAGTTTGTTCACTGGAAGGTCAATGGAAATTATTGTCGCCAGCGTGGGAACGCTGTTTCACGAGAACAGTGATCAGAAAAGTGATATAAAACGTAGCAATCATTTTATGGGAGAACTGGAAGACAAAAGCTTTGCAAATATGACGTATCATTTATTAGTTATGTCTTTCATTGCGAATTCGATGAAGAAGGTAATAATTCGACTCCGGATCTTTGTACATTCATGGTAAATTTATGAAACGCAGGAAAACATTTATTAAAGTATTATAACATTTTTAGTTCAGTCTTTTTATAACGAATCTCCCAATCAGCGAAGGAGGCGGTTCTTCTAGTCCAATTTTTAGAAAATAATCTACGAAAATGAGAAGTTCGGAACCTGGAATAATCAGAAGTATCAAATTTTGTGGGGAGATCTGCTCAAAGTTGAACCTCTCGAATCCCTTGTTAGTGAATTCATAGAAGTTTCAAGGGTCACGACAGAAAACTGTGTCTTCGAGAGCTCTCTAGTTAGCTGGGACGCTTTAAGTGGAAGACAGTTCTAGTCATCTGAACTTTCACTTCAAGGTATAAACTAGATGGCTCTACAAGGGCTAGCGTATTTGCCTTGGCAGCGAGTGCTTGCTCAAAGACAGCGTATCGTTTCATATTTTTAGCACCGGTGTACGCTAACCAGTCACAGGCGGATGACACCGACCGCGTGTCCTAAAATACACCCGAGAAGTCTTTCAGTAATTTCCACCTTCTTCAACAAATTTATATCTTTATACCAAACAGTTACAGTATATTTTGTACAACATACGACGCAGAGAAGAATAATCACTAGACTGCGGATTTTATGCATTTATAACAAAAATGGACACGTACATTTTAAAGAAGTGGACATGTTATAAATATTTAACGACATCAATGTATTAATCTCAGTTTAATAGGATAATTAAAAGAAGAATACCATTTTTAACCGACTTCGAAAAAGGAGGAGGTTACTCAATTCGATCTGTATGTGCCTTTTTTTATTTGGCTCCCGTGTCCTACAATCGATACAAATATTTTTTATTTTCCGCAGGGTTATTTCTGCCCTTAACTGTAGATCTACCAGATGCTTCATCAATTACAATAAACACACAATATTATAATTTTTAAGAACAGCAAAAATTATATTTTGGGGGAAATAGAAGTTCGTACACCAGAGAATATAATGAATGATTAATCGTTCCTCCGAATCCGAAGCAGTGTCACCAGACGAAGACTTGTCCCTACTCCACCTTCCTCTTCCAAGACGCTACTCCCCACCACCGCGGCGCGTCACGTGACGCGCTCCGTAATTTTTCCCCTCACTAGTCTGCAAACTGTTCTCAGCACTATTCCCGTAGGAGTTCCCGGTTTCCATCGATCATTGCGGTCGGACTGTTGATCTCGCCGAAGGATCTCGTTATCGACGTGGTTCGTGGTTTCCCTTTTTTACGGCACTTTGAATTCCAAAGTCTTTCCCTTAAACAGACAAGCTGGAAGTCGCGGTTATCGTGAAGCGAAGGGGGATGATACGTCAGCCGGAGCTCATCAACGGTACGGGCATCCATCGTGAATACTAATGCTACCGCGATCTCGCACAGGGTGCTGCCGTAGGCTATGGTTACAGTGGTAGCAGCCCTGGCCAACCCCCTCTGGTAATCTCGTGACCGTCCACCGTTATCCTGTAAATCCACCGTGCGTGGGCGGACGATTCTTTTTCCTTTCGACCCGGGCTCGCCTTTTGCTTTCGCGGCACGCCGACCGCGTATCGTATTCCGATGTCTAAACAGACTTTACGATTGTTATCCGGGAAATGGAGGAGTCCAATAATGACGGGCCGGGAGGCTCCTCCTTCCAAGGAGTTTGCATGATTCGGGAGGGCCACGCAAGATTACGCGGGATAAGATACGTCCGAGGGGATCAGACTCTATTTTTGTGGTTCGCGAGGGTCGCTTTTGCTGGACGATCTTTTGTTAACCCTTTCCGGCGCGTGATCAGCAGAGTCTAAGTTTCTTATTTCGACAATGCGGTTCTTTGCGATTGGTCTGTGTTTACTGCAAGGAATGTTACTTCAAGGTATTTTTATAGCGAATTTATAAACGATTTTATGCAATTATAACAATATTGAATCGGTAAAATACAAAACTGTGAAGACTTTAGGAGAATTTAGAAGCACTGTTACACTATTATCAGTAGACTGCGGATTTTATGGATTAGTGACAAAAATGGATATGTACAACTTGAAGCAGTGGACATGTAAAAAATATTTAAGGTCATCAATGTGTTAGTTTCAGCTTAATAGGATAATTAAAAGAAGAATACAATTTTTATTTGGATCTTGTGTCCTGCAATCAATGCAAACATTTTTTATTTTGCATAAAAATCCGCAGTCTAATTATCAGGTTGTTCCATTTATTAGAAGATAAATTACATTTTTAATTATAACCTCTTTCTCGCTACTGATCTAGAATTTTTTTATTTCCCATACAAATCCGCAGTTCAACTACAAATATTTGTTGGTCGTTACTGTTTTTATGCAAATTTCTTCAAGGGTCATTGGTGACCTCCATTGTCAACGTATTAACACTAAAACTTTTTCTTTCTTTTTTTGTTTAAAAACGCGCGGAAAAAATACATTTATGTACACCACCCAGAGGGGGTAGTGTGGGAATCGGGGGAAACAGGTCTTCGGTTTCCCCAATACCCACTAAAAAAAGGCTCTTTCCTCTCTATCCTCTAATGTACCCGAGAGAGCATAGTTTAGGGCCCCGCTTCTTGCACATCTCCTAAACTGTGTTGTAATCCGGGCGAGTGCCACTCCTGTTCTTGGCCTTTCGTGTTAACACTAAACCTACCGATCATCAAAAGTGACTGACGTGTATAGCATAATAAGAATGACAAGATTAAATTTATTTATATTTTGTGCGATTTTTACTATAATATATACTGGAGTCAAAAAATATATTCAATAAATACCCATGAAAACACCTTCACAATTTCAATAGTCAAATAAAAAATCTAAAATGGGTCATTTGACCCCTCGTGGTAGGTTAGCGTTAATACAAACAATTTTGATTTCGCATAAAGATCCGCAGTCAAGACCGCACTGAACGGAGTGCAAACAAAAAAATAAAAGCACTGGCGAAAGGGTGGCACGGCAAGGTGAAAAGGGAAACCGGAAAGGGACAGCGTGGCCGCGCGGGAGCAGCCACGTGCTCCGAGTCGAGCATCGCCGGATACCGCCGAACACGGCCGAACGCGAGATTTCGTGTCCGTACTGTCCGTACCCGGTGTCGGAATGCTTTGCTCTCAGTCGTAGGCGCGTGCCACGTACCGTCGTGTCTCTTCTGTGGTTCGCTCGTTTTCCGCCCTTCTGACGTTTCTCCTCGACACGTGTTCTTTGCGATTCACGCAAGCAACCCCCGACATAATTACAGCTTTTGCACGAACAATCTTTTTGCATAAAAACAAAAGAAATGTGTGCGAGTGTCTGTGAACTTTGACGGTTCTCAGTGACACAACTGTGCTTCAAGATACTTCAACACTCTGGTGAGAAGTCAGTGATCGGATGACAGTAACGCTGTGGGAGCGATGAGGAACCGTTCGGGGGTTCATCGGTAGCGACAGTGCTCGACAGTTAAGGTAGAAATGTTGCGTTTTGATCATTCTTTTTTGTGCGAGTGGTTTTTGGAGCAGTTGGGGAAAGCGGACGTTCGATTTTAGCCGTTGTAGAATTGTGAAAATGCAGTGACTTTTAAGTGACGAGTAGACTGCGGATCTTCGTGCATTATAAAAATTGTTTGCATCAACTACCGAAAATATGTAGAAACGATTCATTCTTCTTTCTAGAATTTCAATAAGCTGAGCCTACTAGACTGATGTCCCCAAATTCTTTTCATTTGTCTACTGTGATATATTGCATCTAGTCATTCTTGCAATAAATTCTTAAAATCATTAATTTAAAGATGCTGGGGCATCGTAGACATTTATGTCTTTTCTTAACGATTCTGATCAGATGAAATAGTACAAGTGTTGGAATATTGTTTAAATATTTTCATTGTTGTATATTCTACTCATTTTTCTCATAAATGCATGCAATCCGCAGTCTACGTATAAATAACCGAATAAATAAATTTTCCATTTTATTTGACAGAACTATAATAGTATCTCTGTCGACATTTGACCCCACATTTATTTCAATGCAGTCGCGAATAAATACATTGATTTAACGAATTACTTGCAGTGGATAGTGGAGCTTCATGCAAAATAAAAATTTGCTATATTAATTGCAAGAAATGGAAACCAAGTAGAAATTGAATTCTCTCTTTAATAACTTCAATGTGCTAGAAATATGTTGATATTACTAAATTGTTTTAAATTACACACCTCCATTTATCATAAATGCATACTAATTAAGAATCGTTAGATACAAAATTCTGAGACTGGGTTACATTTCAACACGACTCCTCGTTTGTAGGATTAAAGCAAACATCAGCAAGATTCTTACCTTACAGTATTCGAGGCTCGCGGTCAGTCCCCGGGCCTCCGGTCCCTGTAGGTACCCGAAAACAGGTGAAATTAGACCAAGATTCGCATCTCGACGTCGCGGAAGATCTCGCCGGTGTTCGTTCTTTGTTTTGCGTGTGAACTCGCAGTATTTTCTGGTCGGAACACAGAGATCCGTTTGATTTATCGCTACGATTATTCGCGCGACAAGAAACACGGAACACCGGAAAGGATGCTAAAGCGGAACAGAGGAAGAGAGTGAGTGAGAGAGAGAGAGAGATTTCTACCCGGGTCGACAGTCTTTGAAGATGCGCCAATTAGCGGGCAAGCTTCCAAGTCTCTTCGACGGGGGGAGAAAAGGGCCCCGAGGACCGTATGTACCATCGTGGCCCTTTCGGGCGCGCATCTCGCGTTGCGATTTTTAATTAGCTCGCGTCCGAGGCCGGGACACGAGATTAAAGGCGCGTTTACCGGGAGCGCTCGGCGCCTAGGCGCGCGCGCCTTTTCTCGTAAATTTTCGTGCGGGTCGACAGGCCCGCTGTTTCCCGCTATGCGTGGCAGAAAAAAAAGGTTTCGTCTCTTCACGGCTACTTACAATATGAAGGTATCCTACCGCCTTAGAGGGAAGCTGATGTTTACCTAAACGAACCGTGAAGAGACGAGACCTTTTTTTTCTGCCACGCACAGCGGGGAACAGCGGGCCTGTCGACCCGCACGAAAATTTACGAGAAAAGGCGCGCGCGCCTAGGCGCCGAGCGCTCCCGGTAAACGCGCCTTAAAGCGCCGCGACGCGTACTCCACTGTTGCGTTTAAGTCCTTCGTGTGCCGCGCGCCGGAAAATCTGTCGAGCCTCTCGCGTTGCGAGGATTAAAGAGGAAAGGGTTCCCTTTGCCGCGGGTGCTTAACGGGGAATCGACGGGAGCCGTTTTTTTTTTCGAAAAAAAAGACAGCACGCTAACCCTTTCATTAGAGCCCAGACGACACGTAACTTCGTTTTGTGAAACAACATTTTTATTCTTTATTTTCTTTATAATTCACCCCTTGTGCACTATAATCGAATCAAATAGTGAAGTCAATCCACTCGATAACATCGAGTCAGACTCGTGACGAAGATTTCGAACAGAATCTACTAAACATGTTTGTTATTCATTTTCTATAAATAAAATTTTACTTTGTCGTCGAATGTTTCAATCTGCGGTGGTTTCAGTCAAGACAGAAATTTTCCAAAGCCTTGACGGACGTTTGAGTGTATTTTTGAGAAAAAATATGCCTTCAGTTTCTCCAAATTTATTCTCGTGCGATCATTTTTTACGAAATTATCACAGTTTATATATAGACAATTTTTCGAAGAAAATATAATTAATTCGAATTCAGTCATTAAGTTCCTATTTCATTTTAATGTGAATTAATTTTCCCTGGCAAGAGAAATGTTCATCTAGGAAAACACGTATTTTTATGGAGATCCACGGTTTTTACCAGCATTATGTCTTATGATCGACTCTTTGCCTCACAATTTAATGTAAATAATTTTTTATTGAACACTGTGATAAGAGACAAGTGTTCTTCATCAAAATCCAGTGTCATTTTACGAATATTCTTTTCCTATCATCGTGGGAAGTAGTAATAATAAAAGAATAATTGTAGACTGTTTTTTTAAACAGAACGATGTCCACATTGTGATTGATCGTCATTGATTTTTACAAGAAGACGCACTTTAATGAACCTGGAACGTATATTATCATAATAAAGATAGAAGAATATTCCATACAAAGAAACACTGAAAAATGGGGTACCTATAAAAATAAAGATCTATAAAATGAAATCAACCGAAACTGGTCACAGAGACGTGCTAGAAGACACTTCGGTGAACTCTCGCTGTATAAGGAAGCAAAAAAACAAATAAGAGCAAGGCGACTGCGAAATAAAAATAACTGCACGAGCTAAATAAAATTTAATGATACGGATATAACGTGCAGGGGCGAGCAATTAATGAACGCTGTTATTAACTCCAATATATTCTGCAAGAAGGTGATAAAAATCGGGTCTATGTCCTGAATGAGCGGTTACCGGTCTGAATCCGGCGAAGCAGGTCTCGGGGACGCATCTCACCGGTTCTGGGCTTGTCGGTTCGAGACAAATTCCGGACGAGCTTTCCGAAAAGAGGGATCCCTATCGGAGTCCAGATCTCCGGGAGCCTGGTCCAGGTCGCCGCGAGCATGCAATACGAATCTTCTCGGATCTCTCCGGCTCCTCTTTATCTTTCACTCTCCCTCTCTCTCTCTCTCTCTGTTGCCGTTTACCCGAAAGGGATTACTTTCCCATTAGGATCTTGTCTTTCGTGGACAAATAGTCGAAACTTGAGCCCGGCAGCTACCGGCACGGCGATTTTTCCCTCGGGCTGGTGGATCGTCTTATCAGGGACTCGACAGGAGGCCTCTTCGATTTTTTACTTTATCGCCGGCGAAACGAATCCCTCGAAATACCCTTGCTTTATGGACCGGCCACGGAACTACGCTTCCACTGTCTCCCACTTTTATTTCGGCCAGTTGAAAATGATGAACCTGCTGCCAGAGATTACCGTTTTACAGCTTCGTGCCGTGTCCGGGCCCGGCTCCGAACTTCGAAATTAATGTTCTGGAGAACAGGTTCTCGAGCTTTCTTTTTTTTATTGCGGATTGAGACATTCGTTTTGACAAATGCGTTCTCGCTCGTGGCTTATTATCGAAGCTCTTCGGTCGGCCAGACTTGGGTTTTGACGTCTGTGTTGCTCCGAGTGTCTTGAAGAATGGGCGAAGGCTTGGTAGACGTTCGTTCCTTTGGAAATACATATGTAGATGCTTTGGTCAGTCGCCAAACGCTTGGTTCTTTGGAAAAAAAATTGTCCATGATGCAGCTCCAATTGTAAACACATATGAAAGCAATCCCTTGAATATAATCGTGCTTAAATGTACATTGTACATTTTTCTCAATTATTTCCACGATGATTACTTGATAAGAATTTTTATTTGGTTCCTGTGTCTTGCAATCAATGCAAATATTTTTTTTATTTTGCATTCAGATCCGCTGTCTAATAACGACAATAATTTTGTAACACTCTCTGCGACGTATACACTTACGTGCACTTAAAAATAAAAATCACTTAACGACTTGAAACTCTAGATTGATAATTAATAGACAGCGGATCTTTATGCAAAATAAAAATTGTCCAGCTGAATTACAACAAACCGGAGTGACGTAGAAATTAATATTTTCTCTTGATATGTTCACTAGGTAAAAGTATTTTTAAATTCGTCTAATGTTTTGAATGTTGTAAATTACACTACTCATTTAACAAAGAATTATTGCGAGCTTCACAAGCTGTGCATAGATAGAAACTAGTCAAAAAACCATTAAAAAATTCCACTTTATCCTGAAAGTGTCGACAGAATAGAAAGAAAATGTCAGTTCCTTATAATTTATTGTTCACGCAACGCAGTAACAATACGAGCCGAACAGTAATTCATAAAAGTGCTTCACACCGTAAATAGCCAACGAGTCACATGAATAATTATCGTCCACTCCGGATGCTTAAATAATTCGTTCCACTCACACGCGAGCGAGAGATTTATCCGGGAAGAATCATTTATGCATTCTGTAACAATAGTGGCAAGTGGATCTTCGTTAACGTTCGTAATTCATTCCGACCAGAATTGTCTCCATCTCTCATTTTTCATGAAGCCATCACCGGCGAGAATCGTCACTTTTTCGCTCGCGTGACGTCTCCGAAGTGAAATTACACCCTTCTCCATCATCCTCTCTCTCTCCCTCTGCGTTCCTCCCCGGCGAGAAACTCGTCGGAAATAATAGTCGTCTCATCAGACGGAAATGAATGCTTTAGATTACTACGATAAGCTGGTAAGCGTGAACCTTAGATGTAATACCGACCTCCCGGCACCGGAGCTCTCTGCGTGGTTGACGACTTCGTAACCTGGAGATTCGTCAACGTCAGACCCCATTAGCAGCCGCCCTTCGCCCACCGTCAACTCGCGTTAATTCCCTCTTACGGTGGGTGTACGCTCGGCTCTGTTCAACTGTATCGTCGAATATCGCGATCGTTCCACGCCGAACGACCGAAATGATCGCTTTCGAGGATCTCGTAAACCGCCGCGATCTTACAAAGCCCCGAAATGCCCCTGAAGAGACCTCTAACGAGGCATTTTTCTCTGAACGTTCTAACCTTCTCAATTTTTATTGAAGTCACGAGTAGACTCCGGATTTTATGCAGTTTTCACGAGAATGAGTAGGTGCAATTTCGAACAGTGAAAAGATTTTAAGAGTATTAGTATATTGTTCTCACTACGTTATAATTATTAGTGAAAAACATTAATTTATATCTAGCCCCTGTCTCTTGCAATTGAGAGTTTCTTCATGATACATTTAATATTACAATTTTTTAATTTAGTTGTCTTTTCGTCCCGTGTGGCAATTTCTCACTTTGATCTCGCTGCTTTAAATTTTAAAGGAGCACCGCAGTGGTATTAACGAAACTAATTTTTTAATTGGATAGGAAGAATATCTAAATATGTAAAAATGTGGGGATGGTAGTATTAAACAAACTAATTTTTTATTTGGATCGAAAGAACATCTGAAAATGTGGCAGGAGTAAAATTGGACAATTCAGGGGAATTAGAGAATGTGGTGGGGATGATGATATTAAAGAAACTAGTTTTCTGATTGGATTCAAAAATGTTTAAAAATGCAGCATTCGAGACCGTAGAGGTCTCGAGGAAAATCATTTCAGAGATGGCGTAAATGAATTAGGAAATCGCTGGAAAAAGTATATTGAGCTTAAGTAGAATATACTGAAGAATAAATGTATTTTGACTCATTATTTCATGTCATTACATTGTTAGGCTACGAACTTTCTGAATAACCTAGTATTGTCCCCTCACTACGTTATAATTATTAGTGAAAAATATTAATTTATATCTAGCTCCTGTCTCTTGCAATTGAGAGGTTCGTCATGAGACATCTAACCTTACAATTTTTTTGTAATTAAGTTGTCTTTTCGTCCCGTGTGGCAATTTTTCACTTTTATCTCGCCGCTCTAAATTTTAAAGGAGTAATTTGTTGATTGGATAGAAAGAATATCTAAAAATGTAAAAATGTGGGGATGATACTATTAAACAAACTAATTTTTTAATTGGATCGAAAGAACATCTGAAAATGTGGCAGGAGTAAAATTGGACAATTCAGGGGAATTAGGAAATGTGGTGGGGATGATGATATTAAAGAAACTAGTTTTCTGATTGGATTAAAAAATGTCTTAAAATGCAGCAGGAGTAAAATCGTAATTGGACATGTATTATCGGTGTCGGGCAAATGTTCTCGTCGGTGAGAAGACCAAAAGAAATTTTCACGCTTTTGGAGAACATCAGACAATTATGGGACCAGAGGTGAGGACGAGGCGACCGGTTGATTTTGTCTTGGCTGTACAGCTTGGAACAACGGTGTTGGCATCGCTTGTCGCTCGCCACCGAGATAAAGGTTAATTTACCACCGTTACATGTAGGCTGGAGGGCCCACCGTGCTACCAGGCGAACGTTAAACACGCGTTGCAAGTTCGTTTCCACGCGAAATCGTAAACTCGGCCGAAAGCACCGGTTCCCAGCATTTTCGACCGTTTTTCACGACCCAGACGCTTACAATGCATCACGAAGATAAGGGGCTTCTCGATTAGGGTGTATTCTTAAGTGCCGGGCTTCGACTGTACTCGAAACTTGCATTACCACTTGACGAATCACTGCACCGCCCACACACACGCACGCACTCTGCCTCTGTCGACTTTCAATATGAACAATATGAAACGTTCTTTGTTTTAAAATTGTTATTTTAAGATTTATCGTCATTTTCGTCTTCAAGATTGACATCGGTGAATCTTTGATAACTTCTCCCGAAACAGGTACCTAAAATAGTTTCTTTACTGACCTCTTTCCCCTTTTCTATTTCAGGTGAGTTCGCTGCTTGATTATTTAATCTTCGAACCAATGGTTAAACAATTGGTCGATTCTTTTACCTGACAGCAACAGAAATTGGTGAGTAATAATTACTAGAATACGACTTGCTACGAATTCACAGAATATTAAGAAAGCGTGTATAAACAAAATTGCTATTAAATAATTCTTTAACGCTTAAGAGGATCTTAAATTGCATTTAAAATAGAAACGCGTAGTGCGATAGTAAAATTTCATGTAAACTCACAATAATTATATTATTAATAGTTAAACATTAAATAATTATTAGCATATAAATTTAAGAGGGGCCACATAATATCCCTAGTGACCCTAAATAGTTCAGTTAAGGGTTCGTCGACAAGATTCAACCCCCCACTCCATCTGAATCAAATAAAAATAACGGAAACCCGCGGAGTCTGTAGTCCAACCATGACCGATTCAAGTTTAAACATCCGCCGACGCCGGAGTTAATCAAATCTCCGGAATGAATGATGAACATTCGCTTTTACGATCAATAGGTATGCGAAAACGGTAATCGACTCCCCGCTGCGCGAACTACCGTGTCCTCGCGAAATTTTTCAATCCACACGCGAGGCGTTCAACAGGGACGACAGAATATTCGTAGAAAGTAGTTTCACGTGTTCGCGTGTCCTCAACGCGATGCCGTTTATAGCCCGGCTATGACACACGATGATTTATCGCGGAACGTAAAATGTTTCTTCGTTTTCTTCCTCCCTCGCTTTCGGGCTTTGTCGCGCGCTTTAATCGGCGACTTTTAATGCCCGACGTCTGCCTGCACTTTAACCCGACGTTCAGGTAATAAACGTTCCTTAACCAACATCGGGCCTCCTTCGGGTTCCCTCGTAGTACTTGTTCGCAACTATCGTGTATTATTTTCCGCCATAATCGCGTAACTTTGTTTCCGTTATTGGCAGTTTCAATAAAATTACCTGCTTTCAATGAGGCGCGTGCCATTGGCAGTTTCGATCAAATCGTATGACGTTTATGTCGTTAGGATCAACCTCGGACATTTCATTCGCTGTACAATTTCACCACTTGCTTTAATCTTAATCCGTTGCCGTATTTTGTCGAGCCAGACCCGTGATGAAGGTTTTTAACAAAGTCTAACAATTATGAATGTTACGCGTTTCATTCTAGTTGAAATAAAATTTGATTCGTTTGTAATCGATATTTAAGCATTAAAATAAATGTAGCCATACAGATACAGTGAGTGTACAAAGTATTCGTACACCTTTTACAAACTAATAACTTTTTTATAATTGTACCAAACGATCTGATTTTTATAATCAATTGGTTTACGGAATGGTATGCAAAAAAGATTTTCCAAAAATTTTAATTTACAAGGTTACATGCAGAAATGAAAAAGGTTTCGAGAAATGCCTTTTTTATTTTTGCATGTAACCTTGTATAAATTATAATTTTTGGAAAATCGTTTTTGCATATTGTTTCGTAAACCAATGCTTGTAATTCATTATAAAAAATCAGGTCGTTTGGTACAATTATAAAAAAGTTATTAGTTTTTAAAAGGTGTACGAATACTTTGTACACTCACTGTATACATTTTCTTTTCCCCTCTACGACATTTTTGTGCATGAACACGTCTTAATAATTTTAATTTAGTAACTGTAAAGAAAATGGTACGGCAAGGGGTTAAAATTACGTCTCACCTGAAATGACGGGTTCTGATATTTTTAGTTCTCGATTATTGAGATTATGGATCCATCAGGAATTGTTCACCAAATTTATTTCTGTAGGTGTCTTTCTCGAGTGTGATCCCCAGAATATCTTCTCTAATTTTGACAAAGTAAAAAATCAAGTGACGGGGTCTAATATTTTTAATTTACGATAATTGAGATTAACAAAATTTCTTTAGGTGTATACAGAGTGTCTCACTCGAATGTGACCCCTAGAATATCTTCTTTAATTTTGACGAAGTAAACAATTTTTTATTATATTTTGAATGGTACCAAGTGGTCAGTATACCGCAGGGGTTGTTTTCCTCGAAGTTTTCAAAAATACTGTCAAGTGAACGTCAAACTTAAATTTCGTTTTCAACTCCTTGCCGTATATTAACGAGTCACACTCGTCATGAAGATTTTGAACAGAGTCTAACAAATATTCTTTTCAAATGAAATGAAATTTGATTCGTTTGTAATCAATATTTAAGCATTAAAATAAATGTACCCACACAAAAAATATACATTTCCTTTTCCCTTCTACGACATTTTTAGGAATAAAGACGTTTTAATCACTGTAACTGTAAAGAAAATGATACGTCAAGGAGTTAAGGAGAATCAAAATCAGTAGGAAGTGTCTTCCGCAGCAGGGGGTGAGAATTCTACAAAAATTGAGGAAACAAAAATTGTGGGGACCCAGCGAGGGTCACCGGATCGACCAGACCAACCGTGTAGGTTTTATTGCGGCTAAGGGAGGAAAACCCGGCTGTCAAGGCTTCCATCAAGAGTCCGCGTCCAAAAACGTCCGCGGACGGAAGCCCGTGTCACCCTCTCGGCTGCGGCGCGTTTCAAAATAGCTCGTCGTGCCCGGCAGGTTCTCCGTCAGTCAGAATTCACAACAGAACGGAACGGGGATCAGAATATGGCCTTCGTCCTGCCGTGCTGCGAAGGGGAGTATCGTTCGAAGATCGCGCGTTCAGCTTCTATTTCTGTCGAATCGTGCACGCTGCGACGCGGAGCCATCCGTTCCGACGGATATTTTTAAGGTTCACACCGTGTACAGGGTGAACCGTTTGCGGTCGGTCTGACAGCGACCTCATGATTCGACGAGTGATTCGATTTTACTCCGTTTAGGGGAGATGTCAACTGTCGGTAGCTTTCTCACGCTAGATCCAATGCCTTAGGTCGTTGCACATGAAATGTCCGAGTTCAGAATGCAAATTTTGCGAAGTGTTTCAATCAAGAAATATTATTACAATGTACAGGTTATTATCGTGTATTCGATGTTTTTTTACAATGATAGAGAACGCTCAAAAATATAGATGACAATCTAAAAAATGAGGAAGGTGAACGACCAAAACATTCAATTTTAGTATAATCGAACAACTTGTTATTTTATAGATAAATTGATAGATCTTATATATCACAGAAAGAAAATCAGATTCATTTTGTGCATGTCGTTATTTATAAGTCCAACGCGTGGCATGATATTTTAACTTGCAACTTTTCTATGACACCAGCGATTTAAAAATGTTGATGATCACCGTTTTTAATCGTACACATTAATCAATCAATCTTGATTGAAATTTTAATCGATTAATGCCCAACTCTGCTGTACACCAGCGAAGATTTCTTTTCTTGATCAACGATTGACGATTAACTTCATCAATCGATTAAATCAGTCTCGATTTTTCAATGATCACCTTTTTTAATCGTACACATTAATCAATCAATCTTGATTGAAATTTTAATCGATTAATGCCCAACTCTGCTGTACACCATTCCTGGAACGTTTTTCGAGCATACATGTAGCAAGTCCTGCGACGAAAGAGGGGGAAAAATTCGTACCGGAAAGGGTAAAATAATTTCGGATGGATCGAGTCAGTTGGAACACCCTGTAGATGAGCTCGCCGGCCGTTCCCCGCGGAATCTCCTTGTGCGGTATATACATATGCACGCGGGAACCGTCGCACCGCAATATTTTCAACCTGCCGTCGCCTCTCGAGACTTTCTCTTATCCTCGTAATTCACTGCGAGCGGCGGATGCTTCTTCGCGTTTGCCGGAAAACCTTCGGGCGACTCCGATACAGTGGACCAGAGGGATGTTGTTAGCGATGGGATCTAGCGTATCGCGAGATGTATCGAAACACGCGGCACCGCGAATCGCTTATGCTCGAATATTATACCGGGTGCTCCTCGCAATAAACATCTCTCGAACTTCGTATAGATACCAACGAAAGTTACAGCCGAAAGTTTATCCGTTTCGAACGAGCTGTAATTAACCCTCCGAGCCGACTGCGAGCCTCAAGGCGTCTCGTCCCGACTGCCACGGAGAGATCGTTATCTTTCATCTTTTTTCTCTCCTCCCTTTTGTCTGACAAACCGATCCTTCGGGATTCCTCTGTATAGTTTTTTAATTCCGGACAGCCCACATTTAAGACGAGACTGACATAAATTTATTTTTTTCATCGTGTACATTTTAATAATAATATTTAGTATGGCTTTCCACTTTATTTGCGCGAAAGGTGTTGCGTTCGCAGCGAAACTTGGACTCATTTTAAAGCTTGAATCCTCTGTTTTCTCTATCAACGTTAAACTTTTCCTAGAAAAATTTTGCAGGATGTAACAAGTGAAAACCTGAGGACACGTTTGTTCTTGTAAATGCCAAAAGTTCAAATGTTTGTAAAATGGTTAAAAAAATGTTTCGTGAGTGTGGATCCACCGTGAATTTGAAGACTGAAGGTTTCCCTTCAAAACAAGATCTCAAAAATTAATGCACGATTATTTTTGACTATTTTATGGAACAAAAACGAGGAGCAAGTTTGAACGATAGTTTATTACAATAGAATAGCTTGCAGCAATTAATTTCGGATACACGTGTTCAAAAATCATTTTTATCAAGACGCTCCCTAACTGTTTCTTACTGTAACACTTAAAGCTTCGTTCACTGCATCCAACGAGCCCGAAGCAATTAAGCCTCGGCCCGAACCTCGGGTATTCGGAACGGGATCAGATAATTTCGCATCTCACCCCGGCATCGCAAAAAATTGAGAAAAACTTTCACATCTCGGCGAAGTAATAAGGTATAACAAACGATTCCAGCTAGCTTGCGTAACGTTCGTTCGGAGATTAACAGATGTTCAACCGGGAAGCATCAAACACCGCTTACGCGAGACGAATAGGGGAAAGTTTCGTCGCGATTTATTGGGAACGAGGAAACGATAAAAACGGAAGAAAAGTCAAATTAAGAACGACCTGTTATTGGGTCCGAGGGACGGAATTAGACGGGGCCGGCAGAGAGGAGAGAGAAATATTGCGTCAAATATTTAACTTAGACAGCCGTGTGCTTGTCGGGGGTTGATGCGGGGAGGGTGGCGAGGGATTCGGTCTCTTCAACCCATAGATCCCGAGATCGACAAATACGAGAGATCCAATTACTAATGACCGAGTGGTTAAACAAAAATTGCCATCTCGATGCCTCCCCGAACGTGACTCACGGCTCCGTGATTGAGTCTTGTTTGCATTGCGTTTGAATCTAATGGGACACTCGATGTCTCTAAACTCATTATTTCTAGGGTGTACTAATTGGTCTTTCTTAAATTTACACAGTCTTCCATTTATTATTTAACGGAGTTATTAGTTTGCAGCCGACTACCCCAACCCATGTAGTAATTCCAATTTTAATATTAATGCTGCTCTTCATTTTACCGGACTAAAAATTTGTGCCTTTCTCCTACGAATCATGATGTATTTGGTATGTAATCCAGTAGATTTGTACCTGGCGCGGATGCAGATCTAAGGAGATATGGTCGCTTAAAGTTGAGCATATTTCCAGTTTCTTGACAGGTAAGGGCGCCACCATATTGGTTGTAATGACTGCTTACTGAGTTGGTTAAGCGGCTCGCGGTCGTCACTACAAACCAATATGGCGGCGCCCTTACTTGTAAAAAATACTCAACTTTAAGCGATCATAGCTTCTCAACTATTGATCCTAGAGATCCTAGAAATACATCATGATTCATAGGAGAAAGGTACCAATTTTGAGTCCGGTAAAGTAAAGTTTACCCAATATTAACGTTGATATTGCCATCACGTTTAACCCATTTAGTAATATCAATACTAATATTAATATTAATGTGGATTAAACGTGACGACAATATCCAGTAAATTTTTATTGAGCGTTAATATTAATATTAACGTTTAACCCATTTAGTAATTCCAATACCAATATTAATATTAATGTGGATTAAACGTGACGACAATATCCAGTAAATTTTTATTGAGCGTTAATATTAATATTAACGTTTAACCCATTTAGTAATTCCAATACCAATATTAATATTAATGTGGATTAAACGTGCCGACAATATCAAGTAAATTTTTATTGATCGTTAATATCAATATTGGAATTACTAGATGGGTAAGTTAGTTAAAAGTAAATGTAACAAAACATTAGAAAAATGTGGTATGTTATCTTTCAACAATTTTGTTCTCCCAGAAATTCTCTTTCGTTCTACTCGCGGTCTTGATTCTCCAAGAAAAAATGTTTTATATTTCGAAGTTCAGCAAGCATTTTTATGTCCAGTCTCCGAGAGAAGCGTGAAGGGAAACAAAAAGGAAAGAGAAACATGAAATGGGGCTCTCTCGAAGGATTCGATTCCCTCCTGGATTTCCCTGTCAATGGCCACGGTTTCTCTTGATTTCTCGATTTTCCTCCGCGACACCTTCGCGCACCAGGGTAAATATTTGATGCGATTTTTCTTTCTCATCCCTCCGACGTTCATCCGACAGACATTCGGATTCGCACCCTCGTTACATCTTACCTTCTCCGCCTTTTTTCCTCTCGCTCTCCCTCTCGAAGTTAGCACGTTTTCAATGATAATCCCCTTGTCCTTTCCAGCGGCCTCCTGCTTTCGGTTTGTTAAACATTTACAGCCGCCATTGTTGCCGCGGTTCACTTTCTCCTTGTATTCAGTATTCTCCTGATTTTTCGGGTTCTGTGTCTCTCGAATGAAATAAAGAAAATCCATTCCAGTACTTGGACCGTAGATGTTTGTATGAATAAATATTTACATACGTCTCCGGGTAAATAAAATCTTTCTGTATCAATATTAATTTATAAAAATAACAACATTATTTCTAGCTTGTTGAAGTCGCAGACAATTTTTATTTTGATAGCAAGTTTAGTTAGTTATCCAACTATAATTCTAAACCAAAGAAGAATTGGTTCAATATCCAGCATTTGAACCCCTTTTAAAACAGTATAACAATTTGAAGAATTGATTTACCAAATGACATGCAAAAAAGATTTCGAAAAAATCTGAAACTGACCAAAAGTCGCGAAAAACTATGATTTTTACGACATTTAACCACTTGTAGCTCTTGGGTATGTTAATCGATTTTGATGAAATTTTCAGCAGGCGTATAACTAACATAGATCTACAAAACATATATTTTATATTTTCATTAATGGCTCAAATAAAAGTGTTTTAGAAAATGCTGTTTTTATTTTTGCATGCAACCTTGTAAATTGTAATTTTTGGAAAATCTTTTTTGAAGATCATTTAGTAAACCAATACTTCTAATTACTTACAACACATCAGGTCGAAGAAACCTCAAAAGTGTTCCTACGTTAATCGTCGTACGATGCGTCGACGATCCAGATGATTATGGGCGTGTGTCGGAAAAATAAATAAATGTATCCAGTTTCTTGGGGCTTCTGGGCCGTTGCTCTGGCGTAACGTTCATCCGAGGGAAATCGCGGCGCACGTGCGCCTCAAAGAGGGAAAATATGACGTCTTAACCGTTTCGAGGGTTGCGGAACGTGTTCGTCGAGGGGCGTAAGGGGTGCGAGGGGTGGTTCGTCGCGTGCGCATATGGTACATGTATCATTGCGGTTCTTCTGTGTTTATCTACCCTCTTGCTCGCTGCAGCGAGAGAGTAAAGCGGCACGATAAGAATGGCGATTCGCGCGTCCACTGTTCAAGATACCGTACGCCGGAAAACCTTTATGATTCCGCCATGGGGGGAAGAGCGTAAGGAATTGTTCTGCTGGAAAGAATGGAGACGGGAAACGCCTCGCTTAGGCTCCTCCCGTTCGCGACTATTGGAACACCTGCCGAGCACGACGAGAAATATCCTCCGCGGAGATTACGAATTTTACGCCGGACTTTAGTGTCCCCTATTAACATAAGCGTCGCCTGTCCAGCTTCGCGGGAATCTCACCATTAAGTTGCGATCTTTGTTACCTTTTTTCCTCGCCCATCCTGATCCTTAGGAGGCCGAGAGATAGCGGTAAGTAGACTGCGGATTTTATGCGTTTATGACAAGACTGGAAGCAGCCATTTGAAACGGTAGAAAGAATAAAATAAGTTAACTTGTTTCAGACTGTAAACGTCTTTACGGTACCCTCAAACTGTAAATATGAGTCTGCCCGATGCTGTTTTTATAATAGTTCTTAAAAAGATCTTAAAAAATCACAATGATTTCGTCGAATACTTTGTTGAAATACTTTATTCAGTCCGGCCAAGAATTTACAGTTTAAAGGTTAAGAATGTCAATATTTTATCATCAACTTATTGAAATTATTAGAGCAATTTATGAATGACTCCTGGTTTTGCATAAAAGTCCGCAGCCTGGCAGTAAACATCTTTATGAATAATGGAGGACCGCTGATTATGCTCTGGAGTATGCACTCTGCCTACCCTTATCGTAATTGGTTCTGCAAACCAGTTGGGTACTTAGGGTAAAAATTAGATCACGGTATATGTGCACTGGTAATAATGTAAAATAAAATTGTGTGTATCTCGTTATTGATCATTGCCTGTTCTCCTTAAACGAATAGGATCACCGGTAATAATTCTTCTGTATAGGCAGAATTGTAATAATTCTAGCAATGATCCATCAATAAATTGGGGATAAGAAAACCATTGAATTTACAGCCCCTCCATCTTTTTTATTTTTCGAAAACCCATCAGCAGATTCCACCTCGAAAATAGCTTCCACCAATCTTACGAGAAACGCCGACTACCAAAGCAGGATTTCGTCCTATCGATCCTCCCCAATCTTTAATATGCTCGGTTCATCCTTCATCGATGGATAATGGCGGCTCAGGATCGTATACAACGTTTATCCGTGGCATTCTCATTCTTTCGCCCCCCTATTCGTTGTTGCGTAGAGAATACGGATTCTTCTTTCAGAATTTGAAGTAGCCACAGGTAACCCCACCCCTCCACAACCAAAACCTATCTTTATTACCTTTCTTATCCGTAATCCGTCAATCACGAATTTCATCGATGTCTAACTATGACGCCTCAAGATCTAATAGCTCGATTTTAACCCTTTGCACTCGGTTGTCCCCTCTGAGGAACCACTAAAAATTGCTGTACCATTATTCAAAATATTGTTTACATTATTAAATAAGGGTGAGTCACCTAACGTTGCCACCTCAAATATCTTTGTTGTTTTTAAAGAGACGTCAGATGTCCGAAGGACAAAGTTGAATGGTAAAATGGGGCTCATACGATACCAAAAATGTTTGTTTTTATGTATTTTGTTTTAGAGATATGAAGGTCACCTTCATTTTTTAAATGGAATGAGGTATTTTTTAATACATCAATCGATGCAGGTGGACATTCATTATAAAAAATTACTAACCTATGTATGTCGAAAAGTTAATAGTGCAGGCGATATTTCAATTTAAATAATTCTAAAATACCATTCCATTACTGTCGTAGTACGACGTTACATTAGTAAATAAACGCTAATGTCCTTAGTAAAACAGTAATGATGTTTTAGAATTATTTAAATTGAAATATCTCCTGCACTACTAACTTTTCGACATACATAGGTTAGTACTTTTTTATAATGAATGTCCAGCTGCATCGATTGATATATTAAAAAATACCTTATTCCATTAAAAAAATGAAGGTGACATAAAAACAAATTTTTTTTGATATCGTAAAGCCCCATTTTACCATTCAACTTTGTTCTTCAGACATTTGACGTATCTTTAAAAACAACCCTGTAACTCACCCTGTATATCGGTATCTAATCAATTACTAAACATTTAGGTATTGTATGAGGCATTATACCTACTTCATATCCATAAAATTTGAGAAATCATAGAGAATGGAAATATTCTAGATCGGAAGAAATGTTTAATTTTCTAGTTAAAATAGCTCCGAGTGCAAAGTGCTAATAAAACAAAGCACAGTCAATTCCTAAATTAATATTTCATTGCCTGGAGTGTAACCGATAAAATTAAACAACACTTTCTGTTTATTTATTATATGTATTGAAGTACATATACTCGTAGGAAACCTGTTTTAAAAATGGTGTCTTCTTGTGTGCACTGTTACATGATACTACTCCGGATGAATATCAGAACCTTCCCGATTATAAAAATTTTCATCAGAAAAGACAAGAGAAATTTGTAAAAATAACGAGTAAAAAACATTTGGAAGGAAGTACCCCCTCAAGACACAACACTCGTTTCAAGGGGTACAATCTCAAGGGGGCAGGAATCCGGAGAGCTCGTTGCTCTTTTCTCGGGAGTGTCGTTACTCGAAGCCGACTGGGCGACGCAACGCGAATCGAAATTCGCGTTTTACATATCCCGGCGACGTGGATCGCGACACATGGGGCCCTCCAGCACGAGAACGAGGAAATTTGATGTACTAACCGTTCGCGAGGGTTATGAGCAGGCGAGAGAGACGCGTTAGGGTGACACGGTCCGCATCTGGTGCACGTTTCGTTCGTGATAAAAACGTGCTCGCCTACTCGCGTCGACGAGAGAGGGGTAGCACGGAGAACAGAGCCCGGTAAATCACGCCGGACCGCATAAGCACGATCAAAGAATCGATTTCAACCCCCTCCGAGGACACTTGAGCGTATCCTCTCAGATAGTCTTCCCCCGATCCAGATGCGTTCCGTCAAAATTGTCTTTGATTCTTTTACTTTTTTCAATTTTCTGTTCGTATCCCTAGATGAACAAACTTTGGGTTTTTTAAAAGGGGAGGTATTGGAGAATGTACTTGAATTTTTTTAAGCAATTGTGATCATTTTTGTCGAAGTTGCAGCAGTGGGAGTAATGGCTTTGACAGACATGTTTCGAGAAAAATGCATTTAGGACGTACAATTTGCATTTCCAGAATTTTTTAGAAGAGAAGTATTGAGTATTACAATTTGAAATTTTACAGGCTTATTAACTGATATTTGAAGAATGTACTCGAATTTTTTTAAGCAATTATAATTATTTTTGTTGAAATTACAGCGGTGGGGGTAAGTGCATTCGAAAAAGAAGCTTTGCTCTTGTTATTGATAACATTTCTTATGAATTCTCTATTTCTTTCGATCTCTTATGAATACTCCAAAAAATAGTTATAGTAGTATCACGTAAAATATTAGTACAGTCACTCACAAAATGTACCATAACGCCAGACTGCAATTATTTAGTGATTCACTAAGATGTATTTTAGTTTTTTTTAAGTTTTTCCCACCCCAGTGCCTATAATAAATGACGGAAGCGTGAAAAGTCGGATCACGGCAATGACCACACAGATTTCGTACGATCATCAAGGGTATCTGATTTGTTGGAGAACGAAGACCGATCGCCGTCACTTTTTGCAACAGCCAGGGCAAACAATTGGGTTCGAGGGTTCCAGGAAATTCGGTTGACTAAGCGCGAGCTTAGATAAATCAATAACCGGCTTCTTTTCCGGGGAACCTGAACCCACAAAAATTGCCCCTGGAACAACCCTTCCCCGGTATCGAACAGCACGCGATCGTATCGAGGAGAACAAACGAGCGTTTTACGGGCTGTAGCTAGATAACACTTCGGAGGGTAAACAAGACCATGACGCGCGGAATCAGCGTTTTGGGTTTCGAGAATGGTTAAACGTGCGAATATTTTTCCTCGTTTAAATATCCTTGTTAGTCAGCAACTCGAACCTTTCAAAAATTCGTATCTGATCGACGCATTTGAAGCAATTTTTAATAACCAAAATCGATAACATTACTTACTGAAGGTAATCGATAAGTAAAGATATTAGTATTTTTCAAAATTTATATTGTATTAATATTTAAAAAATTTTTCTTATTTCTAATATGTGGAAAATTATGATTTTTGCATAAAAATTTAAGCTATAAATTCGAGATTCAGATTTCTCCAGTGTTATCATTTTTATACTTCGCAAAATTTTATAAAGGATTAACATGTACAAACAACAGATCCCCATTAATTCTTCAATAAAAATTGATTTTTGTTATCACCGGACATCTAAAATCTTCGCAAACGCACTTATAGCTTTCGAAAAGAGAGTTGAAGTCTGAATATTTCGGGCGAGTGCTTCATGCGACAGAAAAATATTAATTTAATTTCACGCGGGCGCGTTTGTTTTTTACCGAGTAAATTCACCGAACACGTACGATCAGTAAATGTTTGAATATTATCATCAGTCACAAGCCGCGGTGTTTGTAAGTAGGACTACAGCTAGCCAGTCAGAGGCACAGCTTTCAGAAAAATGGCAGCTCTCAGGTACGCCGATGTACCAGGCAGCAATTCAGTGTCATCGTATATCAAAGCGCGTGGCTGAAGGCAACAATAGTGTCGAGGATTTACAACACTTGTCCGCGTGATTCTCACAGGCTTATATGCAACATCAAGGAAGCTGTCCGTGGCGCGGTTAAATGAAGCTACCGCATGATTCAAAGTACATGCGCCACCGAGGCGGCGAGGAAGTTTCTCGACTATATTAGCAGTTGTGGAACAGCTGTATAAAAGTTTAAGAACTTCAGCGATATTCAATCTTCGGTTTTATTAACCTCGCGCTATCTCATTGTTGGACCTGCGGGCTCGTGATACTTGATGCGCGAACACTGTCCCCTTTCGAGGTTTATATGCCGGTCACTGACACTTGTGGACGCGCATTGATACCAGCAAACTGGTACCAGTAGCTGTACACATAGATAATTCTGTACTGTTGTAGATAATTATAGACGGTTGAAAATGTTCATGGATACTCATAAAATTAAAGATTTATGAACCTGGTTCAGGACTCTCATCGACATTGATGTCCATTTACAGACAACTGCAGCTACCCGCAGACATCTACAGATAACTGCAGCTACCCATAGACATCCACAGACTCCATTGGGCGATAACAGACCCAGACAGACCTGTTATCTCCGCAGGATGATGGTCATAGTGGAGATTCGTGTCCACGTCCAGAGAATCGTGCACGTTGTGTACAGTTTTGGGTGGTGGTGGGAAGTTCAGACATCCACAGACTTTATTCGACGATCACAGACACCCAGATAGACCTGTTATCTCCTTGGGAGGATGATCCTATCTGAGATTCGTGTTTAGGTGATCGTGTACACCATGTTCTGGGTGGACCTGGAGGGTTATCTAAAGTCTAACTAAAGACATCCTTGGACATGAACAACAGTTCAGACAATTCATGTCCATGTACAGGCAACTGTAGCTTCCTATAGATTTGGACGTATTATCGTAGACACGCAGACAATTGTAGATAACGATCCTAGTGGAGATTCATGTCCATGTCCACGCGATCGTGCACACGATGGACAGCTCTGGATGACGGTGGGGATCGAGGGTCACCTATCGAGCACCCCGGTTGCACCCCAGCCGATCGAAGCCCTAGGTTTCCGCATCGTTTAACACTGGCCTGGTGGACTCGTGTGACAGTGTCTTCGGCTTCTTATTAGTCATAGCCGCGGCGGTGGTAACGGCGGCAACGATGGGTCGAGAGAACCCCTCGTGGACAACGTATCGAATGTACGCCGATGCATACACGCGCAGGAGGAGCCTAGCAAAAGGGGGGCCTGTGTGCGAGGGGGCGCGCCCCTAGCTAGCATGCACCCCGCTAGCTAGTGTTTCGCTCGACGCTTACCCGTTCGCCTGATCCTCCGTCGCCGCGCTAACAAAATAACAAGAATATCGTGTCCTTCCGTTTACTCGCCGCCACTTTTTTCCTCTGTCTTGCGGTTTTTCGCGACGCGAGGGCGCTTAGCCGAACAACGGCCGGTCGAATCGCTTGGGGTGGCGCCAAGGTGGCTCTGGGGTGCCCGAGGACCTAGTTTCTCCGCGTCGAACAGCCCAACCTTCGGAACAACCTCGAGGATGTTTGACTAGGATGGGATCCGCGTGATCATCAAAGGGTGGATCTCCAAATGCTGGAGAATTGCTGACGACAGCCTCTTCTTTCGTTAATTGAATGCAGTTTGTGACGCGTCCGGATGCTGGTGGCCGATGAACTGTGTCGAGAGACTATGGTGGAAGTGGATGTACTGGTCCTTGCTGGTGGCGACAGTGTCTGGGGGAATTAATCGTGACTGTTCCCGGTTTCTAGATTGCTATGTTTGTTTGTTTTGCTTTGTACTCATTTATCCTGTTGCCTCGTGGAAAGAACGTGGGAGTATTCGAGAACTGCAGGGGTGTGTTTGAACGATGAACCCCTTGATACAAAAATTTGAGGACATCAATCATCTGGGAGGAAGAGATTCGTGATAATCGCGTGTGAAGAATAGACTGAGATTGTTAATCAAATGATTCTAGTAGTGCAGACAAGATTTTTATGAAAGAAGGTGTGACCAAGTCAATTTTAAAAAAGAATTCTAACAATATTGTCACCAAGTCAATTGTAATTTGTATAAAAATTATCAGTATTTAAAAAATAATTCAAAGAATGTGATGACGTCAATTGTAATTTATTAGAAAATGTCACTATTTAAAAAAGAATTCTGAGAATAATGTGACGAAGTCAATCGCGTAAGTTATAAAGAAAATGTCAGTATTTAAAAAGGAATTGTATGTTTAAAGAAGCTCTATTAATTATTTTAAAAAGTCAATATTTTACGAGAAAGATTTGCCTGAATAGAGATAACTTTCTAATGGCAAGCGGAGATTATACAATTTTTTAACGAAGATTGCCGATAACAGAGACTGAGAATATCGATTAGCTAATCTTCCGGAGATACGTCGGTGCACTTCGTTAGCTGCATTAGCCAGAGACCGCAAGGAAGTGTCGGTAATAAACGGGGGAGGATGGCAAACAGCTTGGCTCGGTTCGATACCTCGATTTATGTGTCGTGGGGTGGACACTGGCAATAATTCGCCGCTCAGCGGCGACGATCATGGAGACCGTCACTCGTGCCTTCGTTTCTTCTCCCGCGTCCTCGCTTATTGTTAGACAGTATCTTTTTGTGCTTCTGAAACAGCCCGGACGGAGAAATGAGGCGGCTGTCGCACACGCAGTTCTACACCGGCGAACGTGTCAGGTGGCAGATGACCAATGTGCAACACTCGCGAATTGGATTCGCGAATATCAGGTAATGTCGCGCGTTTCCATCATCTCGGAAATTTCTTACTCATCCTTGGCCTTTCAGAATAATATGAAACTTTTTGCTGGATGTAGATAAATTTATTCATTTTCGTGTGACGTTTAATGGGCTCTAAGTTGATAATCAAATATTTTTTATTGAAATAACACTATATAATTTTTGAAAATTTATAAGTGTATATGAATTACATCTTTATCTGAAGAATGAAATTTATTTTGTTAAAAACTGTGCGCGTTTGACGTCACTGTAGACATTTTCGTATGACATCGTTTAAATAGACCCTAAGTTAACAATTAAATATTTTTGATGTGTACAGTATTATATATTTTCAACAATTTTTTTACTGGATATGAATAATGACTCATTCGGCTGCAGATTATAATTTTTTAAAATAAAATCTGAATGCACTTGTAGTTACAGAGACTATTTTCGTATGACATCGTTTAAATAAGCCCCAAGTTAACAATTAAATATTTTTGATGTGTACAGTATTATATATTTTCAACAATTTTTTTACTGGCTATGAATAATGCCTCATTTGGCTGCAAACTATTATATAATTTTTTAAATTAAAATCAGTGTCCATTTTCATATGTATAGGACTATACGGTATTACAAAATTAAGAAATTTATATGTCTGAGGTATATGAAAATACTTTCTTAATTAATGTCCTTCATACAACACGATATTAAGATACTCATATATTAAGGCAAGACAATGTACCATAAGTTGAAAATGATTAAAGACACGTAAATTATAAACTCGTTCGGCGATTCCGCAGACAGTTTCGAAGTCTGATAACTTCCAAAGAGGCTCATAAATTACTGTGAAACTTTAATCAGGCCAACCTCCGGACATGTTTTCCTCGTGATTAACCTATTAACCGGAGGAGGCTAGTTAACTTGTTATTTGTATTCAAATACGCCTTGATGGTGGATTAGCTAAATTCAAATTGCGTCGCGGCGTAGAGCGATGAAATATTTACCAAAAGAAGATCGATTAACGAGAAACTGTCGCAGGAGTTTGCGAAGAAAGTTTTAATAGCTTTCCATTTATCTGTTGAATTTTATTAGCGGATATTTATGTTAAAATTTATGGAAAGCGTACATTTTTAGATTAATTTTCCAATGAGTCTTTTAATCAGGGAAAGAGAGATTTTTCTCTGAAATCAATGTTTAATAAATGACCTATAAACTTGGAAGATTCAGTCAGAAGTAAACTGCGGATTCTATGCATTTATAATAAAAATGAGTAGCTGCAATTTGAAAGAATAAAAATACTAAATTAATTTAACAGTGTCGATACAAAATTATAAAGGGAAGTAAACTGTGGATTCTGTGCATTTATAATAGAAATGAGTAGCTGCAACTTGAAAGAATAAAAATATTAAACAATTGAACAGTGTCGACACAAAATTATTAAAGGAAGTAAACTGCTGATTCTATGCATTTGTAATCAAAAATAATAGCTGCAATTTGAAAGAACAAAAATATTAAAATAATTTAACAGTGTCGTTCCCAAGTGGCTTGGTCCTTGTAACACATCCAGAAAATTTGTATTTTGCATAAACATCCGCAGTCTGCTCGCAAGCTATCAGCAGACTGGTAGCAGACGCAGGAAGGTCAACGGTCGGTTAACCTTAGCCAGTCCGGGCCAGTCCGGCGCACTTTACTACCCTGGTTTTGTATCCAGTGTTTTCCAAAAAGTTAAAATACTGGATACAAAAACCAGGGCAATACAGTGAAGTCGCGATTCTTGTCAAACAGCCTATGTTCTGCACGGACAGTGATCGCATACCGACATTATTTTTTTATTCTGCGTCTACCGTGCCGAGAGTTCAAACGAAAGCCAAACGTAGAGAAGGACAGAATGACAGTGAACGCGACTTTACTGTAATACAGTATCCAGTATTTTCCAAAAAAATAAAATACTGGACACAAAACCAGGGTAGTTAAACCAGGACTGGCTAAGATAAACCGACCTTTAATCGGAAATACGGTGTCGATTCGTTTCCTGTTATACTACGCGACCGGCATCGTGCGTATGGTGGTTAGAGGTTGGCGTAGAGCCGTGGAAACGTTACATTGCACCCTGGGAGAACGGTTAACCGGGTTGACAAGGGTAAAGTAATTGATACCGACACCGAGACGGCTGACCGTGGAGTGAGCACAGAAGCGGAATATATCCGGCCGGAATTATAGGATTATATTAATAAGGCGTCTCACGGGTCTCTTACGGGGCGCGCTCGTCGTTTCCTCGACGCGGCGTGGACACCTTCGCGAAAGCCGGAGGTAAATTCTCTTATTGCATACTTCGCGGATCTAACAAGCTCTTACGGGCGCCGGGGTGGCCGATAAATTCACTTTGTACACGGTTAAGCCTCGGTAACTGCCGAACCGGGTGACGGCCGCGATCCAACGTCCGCTTATGCTTCCTTAACGCTGACAAATAATCGCGCATCCGCCGATTAATACTGCTAATTGTATCAGGGATATCAATTACGTTCTTATCTCCAACCACCCGCCGCGCAATTAAACAGATACTAATTACATTTATAAAAATAAGAGACGGGTCTGCTAACCGGAAGAAAAGACATTCGTTAACACGTTGAATGATGCGAGAACTATATTTTAGCACTTCGTCGAGAATGAAGTACAAACAATGCATTACATTCTTATACAAATGTAAAGGTTTAAACAAACAGGTGCGGTCGCGAGTTCGATCCCCGACGCTGCGCCGGCACCTCTGGAAATATTCCATGTGCCATGTAAACTGTGGTGCCCAAGGTGGTTCGGAACCCACCTTATAAAAACTGTAGATCCCGTCGCGAAATAACATAGTTGAGAGCGACGTTAAAAAATAAGTGCTAGGTAACTGTTTTACCATCCAAAGACTCGTACTCCACCGATCAGTTCGGATAAGCGAGGTTCTACTACATTGTCAATTAAACGAGCAAATCTGCTGTGAACTGTGTCGTGTTTGAGCTCGTTTTAATCGGGAAGACGCCACAAATATGTTGATACAAGTTTCATAAAAAGATAATCGAAGCGTGAGACATCATTCGATTGCGGATTTTATACATTGATGATAAACAGAAAAATTCGTTGAAGAAGAAGAGTATAAAAGATTGTTTAAAAGACAACAAAAATGTCGAACTGGCTCCTGTTACCGAGAACAGAGGCAGCCAACATTTATCGAACATGAAAATCCCCAGTCGGGAGATTACTGTACTTGTCAATTACGCGAGCAGCAACCCGTAGATCGCGAATATTGTATTTCCGAGCGATCCTCGGCGCAGAAGCCGTACACCGGCTGTTTGTATCGAAAGGGTTAAGTTACCCGTTGGAGAAGGTTCACGGAGGAGGGTGAACCACGCTTTCGTTGTTGGCTGATACTTTTTCGCGATCAATGATCAGCTGCGCGTCGGATGAAGGCCGGGGGATCGAAGTTAATCCCCGAGGTTTGACTTAAGCGCGCCGTTAGGATGCTGCACGACGTACGAGCACACACGCACGCGTCGCTGTCTTAATTCGCAACGAATAGGACGGCCGCCGCTCCACGTCGGAATCCCTAAATCAGGATTAACGAGGAGATATACACGGGCCCGTAATCCTTCGCGCGGCAAACTAATGTCTCGTTCACGCACGTCCGATGTTTTGCCTCCGGCCTCGACCCCCGCCTCGGAACAACGGGTCCCAGCCATTCTCGCCGGGATAGAGGTCCCTCGGCTCCTCGCGTGTCCTTACCAACCCGTTTAGTCATCCGGCTCGCAGTTACGCGAACGCTTAATATTAATTTTACTCCTTAGACGCGGCTAACAGCCATTTTCCGGATGAACCCCGGCCACCATCCCTTGCTTTGTTATCCAGCACCCTGCGCGGACGCGTACATTATGTTAATTGTTTCCTCGCGCCGTGATTTACTATCACCATTACTCCTCGAGTTCCTTTGTGCGAGCAGCAGCTTTTTTACGTCGACGTCGATGCAGAATTAGTCCGCGAGGCACACTTCTTCAGTTTGAACGGGGTGAGGCGACGAATCTAATCACCTCGGACAACTTTATTCGTTGCACAACAAAATTATTTCTGAGGATGTTGCGTGGTACCAGGGAGGACATGATGTGCGCAAGCAGTGGATGGAATTGTTAATGTTTATGAATGAACCATACAGGGTGTCCCAAAATTCCTTCAACAGCCGGAAATGGGAGGTTCCTGAGATCATTTGAAGCGACATTTTCCTTTGCAAAAATGTTATCCGCGGCTTTGTTTAGGAGTTATTAACGAAAAACACGGACCAATCAGAGCGCGATCTAGACGCGAGTTGACACAGTCGGCCCGGCGCGCCAACTGTCTATTGGCCGACTGTGTCAACTCGCGTCTAGATCGCGCTCTGATTGGTCCGTGTTTTTCGTTAATAACTCCTAAACAAAGCCGCGGATAACATTTTTGCAAAGGAAAATGTTGCTTCAAATGATCTCAGGAACCTCCCATTTCCGGCTGTTGAAGGAATTATGGGACACCCTGTATATTTAACAAACATGCGCGTACCCAGAGTTGGGCAAACATTTTATTTAAATAAAAATTCTTGTCCAACTGTGCTCGTACCCTTATGCACGTTTCTTTAATGATGCACATTCATTTCTTTATTTCGTTCAACCAAATTCACTTCATACATTTTACCTCTCACTCATTATGTTTCTTTCTCATTCTCATCGCACATATCCATACATTCGCCGTGGGAAAAAGAGGCATCTGTCATGTGAGTGCATAGTAAACAAAAATGTTTCAGCTGTCAAGGATTAGGTCAGTCGTTGATTGAACATCGTTGTTAACGAATTGAACATGTTCTGTTAAATACGCTGGTGGAATTAATTCTGGACACTATGAGTAAAAATATTCTTTATTTCATATTTGTGCAGAAAATTGTATATTCTGCTATGCTAAATTGATAACGTAATACATTCATTGTAATCTATAATGTTTATACTTAATATTTTCACATGATTTGGTTTGCAAATGTTTTAAAATTTTTATTTTAAAAAATCTAAACTATGTTGTTATTTTTGATTTTGAGCCTGGCGAAACGTTTTCGTAACGAAACGTCGCATGATGTGAAATAGCCAATCACAGGATTCATTGTAACAACCAATCAGGAAGGCCTTGACAGTCTTTACGAACAGTTTTATACTTTCATCATTGTTTTACTCAGGCATTGTGTTTTCAGAAGTGAGGACCTCAGTAAAGTTTTTAAAAGTAAGAATAACGACTATAAAATGGCTTCGAATACCTCGAAACGTGTTGAAATTGTAATTTTTGTTGTATATTAAAAATATGACTGTAAGTGGTCTTTTTACTGATTTTTTTATATAAGCGACGCGACGTCCTAAAATTAAAAATGATTATATATTAAATAAATGCGAAAAATAAGTAAAAATTTAAAAGTGTCCAGAATGGGTTCCAATTATAAACATTGATAATTCCACCCATTGCTTAAACAGACTTGAAATTTTAATCTCGGTGATGGAGAACGAGTGGAATGCCGAAAAAAGAAACTGCAGGACAAGGAATTAGAGCAATTATTGAATGAAAATCCTTGTCAAACACAACAGAAACTTGCTGAGGAACTTGGTGTAACTCAACAAGCAATTTCCGTTCGTTTGAAGAAGCCCAAGCTTCGAAACGTAACGTGTATTCCTCTAATTTACAAATAAAGATCAAAAGTATGCTCAAAAGGCACCGAACTTATTTGTACACCTAATAAAACATTTTTTCCAGTGATGAGGTGATGAATGACTGATTTTTTCGATCCCGGTTCTTAGATTTCTGGGCGATTTTCTTCGGTAACCTGTGAAAGCGTGAGATTGAGTTTCTCTCCGGGAGTCTATAAGTTTAAACGAACAAAAGGGCCAGCTCCCGTCTCGAGATCTCAATCCGATCTTCGTTTAACATCAGAATTCCATCAGCCGTCCATAAGAAAGCGGGAGTTGCCACCGCGGGCACCGAAGAAGTCACTAGATCCGCCGCCGAACACGTCCCCGAAGAATCGTTTTATTACACAAACAAGCCCGTTCCCGATCCCGGGGAACGTCTGGCCCGATCATTTTTCTCAAGTAGACGTCCCCGGGGATACACGGTCCGCGATGATCCCCTCGTTCGCCAGCCAGGTTACTTGGTATTCAACCGGTGCCGTTCCATCGAAAAGTTGAGCGCCGGCCCCCGCCTTTGCGAAACTTCGATACCGCCGCCGGAAAACTGTCCGTCTTGTTCGGCCTGGCCCCGCGTTCCTCTCCCCTTTCTCGCCGTTTCTCTTTGTGCCTCTCGCTGCCGGAAACAACGAAAAGGGTGAGGCCGAAGGGAGGAATCAAGGAGAGGCGAGAGGAAAATCGATTCCTTTGCTACCGAGGTTCTGTTCCAGCTTCTTTTGACGACAGCCCGCCCCCTGGACTCCATCAGCTAACCCTTTGGGCGGCATTTCTTTTCTTAGCTCTAGACAGAGGAAACGGAGAACGCTGGTTTCATGACAGCTTTTCTGTTTTCTAAAACTCCTGGTTTTGTAAGGTGTTCGTACAGTCTTTCTGAATTTACGACGAATTGAATCTTTCTATTATATCCTCATTTTGTATTATTGACATTATAATCAAGCTCATATTGTTATAAAAATTGAGCAAAATCTATATTTTAATCTTGTCACTTTAATGTATCAAAATGTATCATGGTTTCTCTATATATAATGATAGATATATATTTAATGTTGAAAATTCTTTATTCGTTAACAGTAAGTCTACCATTGCCGGTCAAATGACCGGTCTTACAATTTTAATTTTATAATTATTGAAATTATGACGTTGCTTATATACATGGAAAATGATTCGATAAATTTCTTCACCAAGCGCATATTGCGATAAAAATTGCACGAAATCTAAATAAATAGAGCCTTGTAATTTTTATCAGCCAAAACATTTTAATCGCTTTTAGTGCTCGGTAGTTTTAGTGTTAAATTTATTCGTAAAAAACATCCAACTTAACGTATCACGAAATTGTAATTATTTAAGCAAAATTGTTTAAAACAGCGTCAAAGTAATCTTGTATTACACATACACGTATTTAACATGTAGTGAGTGTAAATAGTATTCGTACGCCTTTAATTTTTTTATAATTGTTCCAAACGACCTGATTTTTTATAATCAATTGGAAGCATTGGTTTACGAAATGATATGCAAAAAAGATTTTCCAAAAATTATAATTTACAAAGTTACATGCTAAAATAAAAAAAGCATTTTTTAAAATCTTTTCATCTGGGCCCTTAACCAAAATTTAGAATATATGTTTTTGTGTTTTTTTTTCGTTAAGGGCCCAAATCAAAAAGTTTTAAAAAATGCCTTTTTCATTTTTGCATGTAACCTTGTAAATTATAATTTTTGGAAAATCCAATGCTTCTAATTGATTATAAAGAATCAGGCATTTGGTACAATTATAACAAAGTTATTCTATTTTAAAGGGCGTCCGACTACTTTTTACACTCACTGTATGTATACAAATTTCAAGTTACATTTTTAAGATACATCCTCGGAAATATTTATCAGGTTCCATTGAAGTGGTTTATTTTATATTTTATGGAACCACGATATCATTCGATAACCAAAGGAAATGAAAGCTAGTGATTTTTCTTTTAAAATAATTGCATCCGACGCAAACATCTTTATTTCAGCAATCTAATCGCTGATATAATAAACAAATTGCTCGCTAAAGGGAACATTGGTCCGAGCGGAACGGTTATTTGTATGAAAATTTCCATCTAAATCTCGTTAGGCCACGGAGAGATGTAAACATCGGCGATAACAATAATTAATACTCTCGATATTCTGGTGGTCACTCTGGTTTCTACGGGTTCAGTGCGCCTGGTAGTAAGAGTCCGGACCGACACAGCTGCAAGACGGGTTGCCTGACTGGAGGTGCAGGTTTCTCGACGCGAGTAGTTCTAGTTGCCTCGAACGGCGAACTTGAAGTGGCAGTTCAGGTTAATGAATATACATTATGCGCTCGGAATTATTCATAGTAACACTTGATAAATATAACTATTCCATACAGCAAGTCCATAAATTAGATTACAATATCGTAGCGGCCGCTTAAATATTTTATTTACGTTTAGCGAGTACAAAATCGTCGATCAATTTTTATCTTCGTATGATTTATCGAACTTATTTCTGCTCGCATTTCGTTCTCAGCTTTTTCTTAATTCTTCTGTGTTCTATTTTAAGAAGCACCCTGTGCAACTTGTTCGGCGAGGTATTGGGAAAGTGAAATCATGCAGATGAAATAATTATCAGCGGTATTTTACAACTACAAGAAAGCTGCATTATTGTTATTATTATTATGACAAGGTCTGTTTAGTTTATTTTAATTTTAGTAGATAGTCAGGCTCGTTACTAATTTGAAACTTCGGATTGTACATTTCGAGACATTCTAAATACATATTTCACATTCGCGATCATGACAATGTGTTATTATTTAGTTACAACCTATTTACCGTGTACAGGGGGGGTAATTGGATCCCATACATTTTTGGAGCAAAATGAAAGTGAAAATTCTTCAGCCTAAGTATTTCTGAAATTTGATTGATTTATTTTAACCCTTAGCAGTCGAGAGGTGACTCATGTCACCACTAAAAATTGCTATACCATTATCCACAATATTGTTTACATTATTAAATATATTGGTACCTAATCAATTACTACACATTTAAGTATTGTATGAAGTATCATATCAATTTCATGTCTATAACATGATAAAAAATCATATGCAATGGAATTATTCTAGGTCAGAAGAAATGTTTAATTTTCTAGTTAAAATATCTTCGATTGCAAAGGGTTAAAAGATAAGTATAAAATACTTAAAAATTTGAAACATATCACACATAGCATTGCTAAAAAATTTGTATAAATTCTCCATTCGTCCACTTTTTATTTCCGTTATTGTCAGCCTGGGGTGTATCTGCACCCCAGACTCGGAAAGAAGGTTAAAAAATTCTCGTAACAGATAGAAATCCATTTTCCAACATTTCCAGCGACATTCCAGCATATTGAAAATGGTACGGCGTGCACAAAAACGACACTACACAAAAATGAGATTCAAGAGAAAAGAATAAATGAGCCTAGAATCGATTAAATGGATCGTACAAGCTATCGACACAGCCGACAAAGGTAGCAATGTAATAATCCATCAGCGGCACACTAGTGTGTATGTTCGCCCTCACGGAAAACCGAGGATGCCCTCTAATTCGTTGAAAGCCTATAAGGAAAAAGCCCAAAGAGCGGCAGATCAAAGACCACCCGACGACATAAATATACCTCCAGGTAAACAATCGGAAAGTACCGGGATCGAGCTGTGCCACTCGACGGAGGAAACCAGCGCGGAATCATTAATCCTTAAAGGGTCCGTAACTTAATTTTACGTCCTGAATAAACCCCGTGACCGGTGTCGGGTTAGGTTCGCCTCCCATAATACGTTTTACGGGCTGTGGTTATCGTTTCTCGCAGCCCGTTGACATCGACGGTTCGCCGCTGTCGAATTCCATCGAGTTCCACGAGAAAAACGACCGACTCTTCGGTGGACGATACCCTCTATCTGTTTTAGGGGATGTTTTTACCTCGATAGCATACGATCACGAATTTTTATAGCGGCATTAATCGACATACTAGTTTAAACCATTTGTGCTGTGTTCGTCGATCTTCAGAAAATCGTCTCTGTCCGTTTTAAGGGATGTTTTTACCTCGATAGCATACAATCACGAATTTTTATAATGATTTTAATCGACATACTAGTTTGAAACATTTTTGTTCGGTTCATCAATCTTCAGAAAATTTACAATAATTTTTTTTACGAAATGGCGATTGCGTCCAATGTTATAGTGGTTCAACGATATTCTATTAAAATTAGTCTTTATTTAGTAGACTGCGCATTTTTACGCACTTATGAAGAAATAGGTAATATTAGGTTGTAAAGAAAGAATTGCAGGATTTTTACAATTTTTACAACAGTTTTATACCAATAAATATTTACCTTAATTTAATGAGTTATATGTCATTTTAAAGCTTGTTTTACGCTCTATTTAATTATGCTTTATATAGAAAAATAAAAGATTATAAAAATCTAAGAATATTGTTAGATTGTTTTCAATGTATCAAAATTATTAAGGGATGGAATCAATTTTTATTGAACCGCTTCGTTACACAATCGCTGTAGATTACTTTTATCTTGCATAAAGATCCGCAGTCTCGTGATTAGAAATTCTTCATCGTTCAGAATTTCATAGAGAAGAAAGTTTGTATTTATTGTAAGCCTATGTTTTCTCCAAAGGCTATATATCGACTAAATCAAAATAGAATTTGATTTAGGTATAAAGAAAATTAATAACACGTCGAGAGTCGATATTGTAAGGCAAGAAACGTCCATGCCCGAATGAATCTCCGATGAATAGATTGAAAGGCTGGAGTCAAGCAAGTTGGATTGCGTCTAGCACAGAGGGTACTTGAAACTGATGTTACCTGGTCGTCAGATGGACCGTTCGGCGAGTTAGTGGGCGTGGGCCCCGGGAAAAGGTGGATTCTACCGCGGACAGGATTCCCGTCACGATCAAAGACGCCGGGACGCTCTAATACCGAGAGGCGAAAAGGTCTGCTTGGTATTCGAGGCGCGAGTTTCGTCGGTATAGGAGGGGTCGTGATTGAATCTACCGGGCCGGCCACGGTCCAAAGAAACACCCTGCCGGCATTTATATCCCGTGGGATACCCACCCCCGTCGTTCCTCGACTCGTTTCTGCCTCCGTCCCGTAAGCCACGACAGGAATAGTTTTATTATGGCATCGTTGACCATAACACGCGAGGACCTCCTGCAAGGATCAGCCCCCTCTCTCCCAACCCACCCTCGACACTCTTACTCCGTCTATGGGGTGTCCGGCGCCGTTTCAAACCGGTCCCCACCTTCTTTCGAAGAAACGTTTTACTAATGATCGTCCAAAAAAAAGAAGGATCCCGACGTTACTTCCTTTCAACTATCGTTACCTGTTTTTAACACTGAACCTAACAGCAAATTATAGAGAATCTTTCGTAGGACATGACTAAATACATTTCGTAAATCAAACACATCCTATTATGAAATTAAAAAATATATAAAAAAAACTTTTTAAATTCTACGCTTATATTAAAATGCACTAAAAAGGAGAAAATAATTTTTTAGACATTAGATTTTAGACATTGAATTGTTGAAATTATAAAGACTCTTTCGTAGGACATGGTTGAATACATTTCTTAAATCAAAAACGTATCCTATTATAAAAAATAGGAAAAAGTCTTGTGTACATAAATAGAAATGAAATAGTTTACAAACTGTAACGTCGTTTTTAAGAGAACGATTTACTTAAACCCATAGTTCCTTTGAGACTTTTGTTCCTCACGTTAAGCACTGTATGATGCAACAAAAAGTTTCTAAATTGTTGAAATTATAAAGACTCTTTCGTAGGTTATAACTGAATGCATTTCGTAAATAAAAAACGTATCCTATTATAAAAAATAGGAAAAAGTCTGTACACAATTAGGAATTAAATAGTTTACTATTTCTGGGACTTGAGACCCATAGTATCTTCGAGACTTTTGTTCCTCGCGATGAACAGTGTACGAGAACAAGAAAAAAAAATTTGACCTTAAAATAAAAGTTCAAGAAGAGACCCAATTTCTGCAGATCAATAGAAAAAGGAACAGAGGAACAAAGGAACATTAAATAGAGATAAAAATCGCGAGGCAAGGTGTGAAACGTTCGATTGCGAACGCTTTTATTCGCACATCCCGACTTCCAGCGTTGCTTGAATCGTTCTTCGCGCAATGTAATGCCATTTATTCGCGTATGTCCCGCGTCAGCGGATATGATACACTGCGCGGGGCTACCGGGCAATCCTGAAGAACCCTCTTTTGAAATATGCCTCGTCCCTCCCGCCGGCACCTCGCTGCGAATCCCTCTGGCCGAAGTCTGCGCGGCATCATATTGAATATGGGATCCCATAAGTCGGGCGATAATGCAATATGCCGACGTCAGGTCCCGGGGTTACCAGTCTACGGCCGATATGGAAGGAAGTTCACACGAGAACTCTCTATTAAATCCGGATTTACCGTCGTCTTTTCTCTACTGCCTCCCCCCACCCCTTGCCACTAACTTTTCGCTGCCGCGTTTTCGCCATCGAGCAGTGGATCGAGGGAATTTAATGATTAGACTGCGACTTTTATTCGTTTCCAAGAAAAATGGAATGGTCAGACACAGAACTGTAAATATGGTAGAAAAACTTGACAATGTTGTTGTATTATTCCAGATTTATTAAAATTATTTACTGTCATCAGTCCCTCGGTTACGCAACTTAATTAATTCCCTCGTGTCTCAAATCGGTACAATGGTAAAACATAATATATAAAAAATACTTTTTAAAAACCACGCTTATATTAAAATGCACTAAAAAGGAGAAAATTATTTTTTTCCTGGTTCTCCATAAAATACCGAATCCAGTTAAATGATTAATAATATTTTCCCCAAAATTTCAAGCAACTAGTTCAAACTTTCTTCTGTTATAAAATTAGTGTCGGAATAGATAGAAAAATTTAATATAAATTTAAATAAAATCATGATATTAGTGACTATAAAAATAAAAGCGTGGAGTGCTAAACTATATTGACGTAATCTTCGTGGGCGATCCACTCTTTTATTTATAGTCACTAATGTTATGATTTTATTTAAATTTATATTAAATTTCTCTGTCTATTCCGACACTAATTTTATAACCGATAGTTCTTGATTTTAATCAATTTTTAAGCATTAAATTATTTTATGTAGCCATACTAAAAATATAATTTTTCTTTTCTCATCTACGACATTTTTGGAGATAAAGACGTTCTAATCACTGTGACTGTAAAGAAAATGTTACGGCAAGGGGTTAAAGAGATAATTTTATAATAGTTTATGAAATCGATGGCCGAACTGTAATAGTTTATAATCTATGGCTGCTGCCAAGACATTCAAGGCAAGGCATGTTAACAAACAGAAGGCAGTACCTCGCTGACTGTAAGCTGAGAAAAACGCACATATAATAAATTACTTTCATTAAAGCCCTACAAACTGACCCGAGGGACGGATGGGGGTTAACAATATATTTTCATTATAGTTCAGTTCCTTACAATCGACTTGAACAATTTTTATTTCGCGCAAACATCCGCAATCCATTAATGAGGATCGTCGAGAGGGGGGAAGACCGATGGGAAGGAAATCCGAGGAAGAAAAGCAGCTTTCCGAGAATCGAACGGGAAAATTAGGTCCCCCATTCAGCGAGATGTGTCACGAGTAATTACGAACTGTCTCGATGCGAGTCAATAGGTAATTAAGCGGCTTCACGGTTTGAAAAGGGCTGCGGCTGCCATTGAGCCCGCGCGTGGACACCCGAGGAGACGCTGCAGATCGTCGGGGACGTAATTAGGTAGGTGAGATTCGAAGTTAATAGGCCGTGCCCGCGTCTGTTGGTAATTAATAAACGTTACCGTTATGGGTTACGGCTCGAGATCATCGATGGAGGTGCAGTGCACGTGTCTGAGCTGTTCGAAGGCTTTCAGCTTTGTCAGATGGTAGTTCAGATGGTGGTAACTTTCCCGAGAAGCTCTTGAGAGTTTTAAAGCATCCGGAATTCCTACGGTGTTCTGAAGGTGCCACAAATCTTCAGGGATCGCGAGGAGTATCGCAAGTTTCCGAAAGATTCGCGAATCTCAAGTATGGATCTCGACGGTCTCAAGTGTTTGGGAGATCTGAATTTAGGGAAATCTTGAATTTAGAAACGCCTTTTTATACATTGCACAAGTTGTACAAAATTCACGAATCCAAGGGATTCTGTAGATCTTGACAACCTTGATCATTATGGAAATCCCGAGGGTGAAGATTTTGGCTGTCCTTGAATGTATAAAAGTCTCAAAAGTACAAAGTGTCCAAAATTTTTTGGATTTTGTACAGATTACACAAGTTATACAAAAATTCACAAATCCAAGGGATTCTGTGGATCCAGACAACCTTGATCATTATGGAGATCCGAGGATGAAGATTTTAGCGTTTCTTAAATTTATAAAAGTCTCAAAAGTACAAAGTGTCCAAAAACTTCTTGGATTTTGTACAGATTACATAAGTGACGCAAAAATTCACAAATCCAAGTGATTTTGTGGATCTACAAAACCTCGATCATTATGGAAATCTCGAGAGTGGAGATGTTGGCAGTCTCTGAATTCGTCGAACCCTCGAAAGTACAAAGGGTACAAGAGTTGGACTCTCTCGAAGCCCTCAAAACTTGATAGCGTACAAAGAACCATTGAAATGCCAGAAATAAAAAGAGCTTCGAGAGTTTCGAGGATTTTGTAGGTTCGAAAAGCTTCGAGAAGCAGTATGTCCCGTGTGATCCCAAAAATCTCGAGAACCCTAAAGACCCAACCGGATCTTTATGGCCTCGGAGGTTCTGAAACGCTCAGAGAGTTTTAAGAGTTCAAAGTATCCTGACTGTTTTTAAAGAGTCTCGGAATGAGGTTTTAAGATTGCTCCGAAGGCTTTCACTGTGTTGTCCTATGATTTACAGTTCGCCTACACAGCTTGCAATCGTCTTCTAGACCTGCAAATAATTTTTATTGTTCTCTTTATGTCCTGTGCATTTAATGTCCTGCTCACATTTTATTTATTTAGTGTCTCTGGAACAGCTTGAGCAACTCGAGACTCTGTCTACTTCCAACTTCTAACATTGTGTTTGCTTCTATGTTTGCTTTTACCATATCGTCAAGTGTTACATTCATCTATCAAGCTGTAAATGATATGGGGAAACAATAGAGGCGATAATACCACATTTAGAAGATCAAGGTCGATTCATAGTTCATTCGGGAGATCGTTTGATGATATTAATTAAATCTTCAGATTGATGAACGTCGTCACTTCTATTGGATCACAGTCGATCGTCATTCACCGGATCCATTCGCTGTAATTTACGATCGTCGCAGCTGTGCCTCTTTTCTCATCGTAAATCCAACGTGGCTGTCGTCTTTATGGTTTACGGACTTCGACGAAAATTCGTGTGGAGCGAGGCATCCCCAAACCACTCTCATCCAATCGGCTGCGCATTCGTACCTACATCACCGCATTCCTGCCAGGAACCTTCTTCTCATCTGACCACGATACACATTCAATATTGTAATTTTTTGGTGAAAAATAGAGAATATTAGTTACCACAGTTAATGTTTTCTTATTTCTCCATCCTGTACCTGAATATGGATAGGATATGGATAGAGAGAAATTGCTCAAATTACACAAGAATGAAGTTTTGTGTATTAGTTTTAGATAGATAGATATTCGTTTTAGATTTTCGCAAATTTTCGACCTTCTGACTTGTCGTTGAGTTGCACTACTGAATTTCGTGCCACCTCCTTCGATGTCATGTGCTCCTAATATTTCCTCAATTTTCGAGATTTTCGAAAATGATCGCCAATTTTCGACAGTCTGACTTGTCGTTGAGTTGCACTACTGAATTTCGTGCCACCTCCTTCGATGTCATGTTCTCCTAATACAAAATCCAATTTTCGAGGTTTTCAAAAATTTTCGGCCGTCTGACTTGATGTTGAGTTGCACTACTGAATTGCGTGCCACCTCCTTCGATGTCATGTGCTCCTAATACAAAATCCAAAAAACCCGAAAATTTTCAAGAACCTCAAGAAATTGAGTTTTGTATTAGGAGAACATGATATCGAAGGAGGTGGCACAAATTTCAGTAGTGCAACTCGACGACAAGCCAGACAGTCGAAATTCTTCGAAAATTTTCGGAAACCTCAAAAATTGAATTTTGTATTAGGAGAACATAATATCGGAAGAGGTGGCACAAAATTCAGGAGTACAACTCAATGACAAGACAGACGATCGAAAATTGGTGAAAATTTTCGAAAACCTCGAAAATTGAGATTTATAGTAGGAGAACATGATATTGAAGGAAGTGGCACGAAAATCAGTAGTGCAACTCGACAAGTCAGAGGCCCGAAAATTTTTGTTTTAAAAGTTTTGCTATTTTTGCAATCCCAAATCAGTGGAGTAACTCAAGTTAAACAGGCGTAAATTTTTGTGGAGATCAGTTGTATAACTCTAGGACTAGTCGGAAGTTCAGGAAAATTGGTGGTTCAATAAATATATACGCAGATATGCTTTTTGATTATACATATTGTCTTTATTCATTCATTGTAGATTCATGCATAAAATGTTTGTATTGTAGTGTGTGTTTGTGTGTGTGTGTACATGTACATAACTTATATTATAATACAGTTAATAAACATTTATAAGAAGACTTTTGACTGGCTCAGAAAGACTGACAATTTGTATTGCAACCTCGTGTATTTCACTAGCTGATCATTTCACTTCGATGGCGTCCACTGTCGTACATTGCCGGACATTTTCCACGGAGTTGGCAATTCAGAACTGTAGACAGAGAAATGTATTGAATGGAGTGTCTACTGATTTTAAGTCTGTGGCCGCCATAAAGCTAGCTCAATCTCCTTTTTTCCTCTTATCCCCCAATCGATCCACTCGCCAGCCACTTTCGATATTTCGCTCGTATTTTAGGCATTCCCTCGTAAGCAGCTGCTTTTCAATGTCCCGAGAGGGGTGGCTAAAGTCCAGGGAAAAGGTCGGACTCCGACAGCCCTCTTTGTTGAGGAATTCTACGTGTTACATGGGCTTGTATGTTCCACTGAATCGCCAATTAACACGAACCCTGCCTATGCCTGCAAACGTGTGCTCGTCTATGTGTTTTCTTGGGTAGTGGATTCGTAACAATTTTTATTTCCCTTATTCTAATTTCGTAAATTTTTTCTTTTTATATTTGTTCATCTTCTGGGGTGATTTATCTCTACCCTTTTTTTAACTTTCGAACTTCCTATTGCATCTATACATTGTATATTAATCAACAGCGGATCTTATGGATTTATGACAAAAATGAGTAGGTGTAATTTAACACATTAAAAACATTAGACGAATTCAAAAATACTTTTCTATCATTTTCAACCTATTGAACATATTAAAAGAAAAAGTCAATTTCTATGTCACTCCGGTTTGTTGTAATTCAGGTGGAAAATTTTTATTTTGCATAAAAAAATGACGGGTTCTAATACGTATTTTCAATTTACATTATTGAGTAAAGATGCGCCCGTGAGGAATTATTCAACAAATTTATTTCGTTGGGTATATAGTATAACAAAGTGGCTAAAAATTATAGGAGCCTTGTATTGTTATTTGTATAAAGTAATATAAAATAGGAAGCATACAGCTGCGCATGTTGCCGAATAATGCAAATTACGCCTCGTAAATGAACAAATAGGACTTTTGAGGGAGATGGCGCCCCAGATCGATCTTCAATCCAGCGATTTTGGCTACTGAAAAACCCCGTGTTTGTATTATCGAGAAATGAGAAGACGAATCGCGCACCCTTGCAATCCTGGAAAAAGGAGTCTTCTGCGGTGGTCCGAAGCTTCTGGCCGGCAATGTATGAATAGACCGTGGATCTTTATTCAAAATAAACATTGTCCACAGATGCAGGAAATGTTTACTTTGCATAAAGATCCCACTCACAAAGGCTAAGCAATTCTGCTGACTACCGGTGCTCGAACGCTGATCGTTTCGCGGTCCCCTAACAGGTGGGCCTCGGATTCGTCGCGCACGAAGCTTATCTCCGGTCCAGTCTCACCTCCGCCTCCGTGCTGATAAGGTTCCAGGTTAAATTCGAGCTGCCGGAGGCGAGCCGCCGAACTGATTTAAGGGCCCGACATCGGTATCCCGAGCGAGCACGGGCGATCGACCGCCTGGAGGGGTGAAAATCACCCTAACCGAGAGGCGTATGCCACCGGTAGATAGTCCGGCGTGATAAGCTAAATGCTCGCGTCCCCTATATTACTAGCTTAGGCAGAGGCCGGGTCCGCCTCGAGCGTAAACCGAACGAACGCGCCTGGTCCACGGCCACCGGTGAGACAGATCGTTCTGGGAACGGGGCTTTACGCGCCGCTTCTGCTCCGGATTCGTGGCAGATAAACGCCAAAGCCCTCGTGTCGATACCTGAGCACCGAGCACGCTTTTTAGATGGCTTTTAACGGCGGACGTACTCCGCGACTGCGACGCTCGCAACGACGCCGACGTCCCGACGTTACAGTGATGTACACTCCATCGCAGAAGTCGGACGACACTTGCTCTAAAATGGCCTCGTTCCGACGACAGCCGATGCTAGGTGCTCTCGTCGACGCGTTGCGAACAAAGGCTTCACTTGCTCTGATCTGTAATCGTCCATGAAAGCGGTTCTTGTTCTTATACGAAATACTGTCCCGATGTTTCATCATTTTGTCAACAATTTTCAATTTTTATACTGATCATTTTTTTACACAATTTATAATTCTGTTTACGTATTTATGTGGAATACAAATTTTCAATTTCACAAATTGGAAAAGAAGTATAACTACATTTATAAATTTTTAAGTTACACCTCAGTTTTGTCGTAAATGCATAAAATCTACTTATCAGAAGTCGACAGCGGATCTTTACGCAAAATACAAATTTTCCACCTGAATTGCAACAAACCGGAGTCACATAAAAATGTATTTTCTCTCTTAATATATTCAATAGGTTGAAAATAATATGAAGATATTTTTAAGTTCGTCTAATGTTTTTAATGTTTTAATTTACACCTACGCATTTTTCTCATAAATGCATAAAATCCGCTGTCTAATGATACGGCAGACGATTATAATTAACTTTGTAAATTTCTTTTTTTTAAATGCAATAGTATGACAAAGTGAGACAAGATTAAAATACAATTATTCTCATCGCTCACAACAAATAGGACGATGTGCAGAGCACACTATTCAATTCAGAATCGATGAAACATGTTTCAAATTGATACAAGGGGAATTAATGGGGGTTCAAAAGAATAAAATAGCATTAAAAAGGTATTTTTAATATTTTCAGTTACACCTACCCATTTTTCTCATAAATGCATAAAATCCGCTGTCTAATGATACGGCAGACGATTATAATTAACTTTGTAAATTTCTTTTTTTTAAATGCAATAGTATGACAAAGCGAGACAAGATTAAAATACAATTATTCTCATCGCTCACAACAAATAGGACGATGTGCAGGGCACACTATTTAATTCGGAATCAATGAAACATATTCCAAATTGATACAAGGGATGAATGATGATAAGAATAAAGTAACCAGAATAAAATAGCATTAAAAAATCACCTCAATACGTTTTCCGTACTTCTCCAGGACACAACATATTTCGCCATAACTCGTTCTAGTCTTGACAGGCCCAATTATTCTTGCGGTATTCGTTACACTGCCTCTGATTTATTGCTTGTTATTTAATAACTTCATTATATTTATTACCGCGACGTATTGTACGAACCGTGGGACTGTGAACGTAGTAAGACAACTAGCATCTCTGATTTCCACACATATGATGAAGAACATAGCGGTTCATAAGTAACGAGAACTGTTATGCGAGCTAAAATTCAAGTCGACCATTGTTCACCAGAGCATGGTAACAACAATGAATAGAGAGAAATTAAAGGGAACAGCGAAACGTTTCGATTCATCTGATACTTGTGATCGGGAGTGTACTTCGAAGGGAAAAGTAAGTACTTTCGCTTTATGAGGATTCCTTTGAAGGTGGTGCTCGAAGAGGGGGAACGTTTTGCGTGATTTCGAAAGTAGATTGAGTTGGATCTCGACGAGCCGACTCTTTAATATGACACATTGAATCTTGTGTACTGGGAATTTCCAGGGAAAATGAAAATGCACAATTGCCACTCGAGGATGGAGACAAAAGTTGACGTCCTGAACCACTGTAAACAAATTTTATTACACGGTCGTAAATGGGACACGAGTTTCTACGTAAAATGAGACCGAAAATAATTTATTTTGATCTCAGATCTTCTAGGAAACAAACAATATAAAAGCTTAGATACTTTTCACAAAAATTTTTTAAGTTCTTGTAAATACAATATAATGGCCGAATGGCGCTTTGTTCTTATTGCTCGGTTGCAGGAATAAACAATCTAGTCTACATTAATTTTTAAGTTTTTTTAATAGCATTTCACCCTTCGTTTATATTCACGATTAATTTTTTTACTTAATTCTGGAATGAAATCCTTATTTTAATATAATAATCATTTTCACGTCAAATTTTTAAAGAATTTTTGCCTTACAATATCGTGTCCGACTCGTGATGAAGATTCAGAGCAGAGGCTAATAAATATGTGTGTTATTAATTTCCTTTAAACCGAGATGAAATTGTATTTTGGTTTTGTTAATGTATAGTTATTGGAGAACATGTAGGCATACAATAGATATAAATTTTCTCCTTTTTTAGGAAATTACGAACTATAGAAAAAGTTATAATCACTGAAACAGTAAAATAAATAGTAGGGCAAGGGGTTAATGGGAAAAAATAAGTACTGGAAAGAAAGCAATTAAAGAGTGAATTTTTAATCAATTCTGCCATTATTTTTGCAGTTCTTCAAATAGTCATTTTCTCTTCTATTTAATATAAATGTTTAAATTCCTTTTCGGAACACCCAGTATCCGAACCGAATCTTATTTCGTTCAATCGCGAGAGTTTCACTCGGTAAGATGCAAAGCACCGCACAAATACAAGCCTCCATGTGGCAACCTGGTGGTCGAGCATGCAATCACCGTCGAGATTGAAAGATTGCCTCGATTCTTTCGAGCGGAACGTTATAATTTGTTGGTCCACTGTTACAAAAATCGCGGAGTATAGGGTATAGATATTGGATATCAGCTTTCAGCCGAATTAGGGTCTATAGTAGCTCGACGGAGGCGAAAGTACATCAATTTAGAGCTTTCTTCGTAACCGCAGGCCGGATTCTCCGGCCAAAGGGGCGTGTTTAACTCAATTTTCGCGTTGAAGGGGCACGCTTCGATTCAAACGCGGCCTCCTCAATTTATACCGCGCTGTCGCTGTCCCACGGGGCGCGAGGGGCACTTCCGGCACGGCCCTGGCTCAATTTCCGCCGAAGCTGCACCCTAAATTTCAGATAACGCCGCAACTTGTCCCCCGCGTATCCTGCCTGCGGCTGTTTCGTTCCTGGACCCGCATCTTTCTGACCATTCCCCGAAATCCACCTTCTCCCACTCCGATAAAAAGAAAAGACAACGATGATGGAGCCTTTAAACGAATCGGCATCATCCGAAATATTAAATACCAAAACTGTTGAGATACATTTATAATAAATAGACTGCGGATCTTTAAACAAAATAATAAAATATATAAAAAAAACTTTCTAAAAACCACGCTTATATTAAAGTGCACTAAAAAGGAGAAAATAATTTTTTTCTGGTTCTCCAGAAAATACCGAATCCAGTTAAATGGTTTTTCCCAAAAATTATAAGCAATTAGTTCAAACTTTCTTCTGTTATAAAATTAGTGTCGGAAAGCAAGATTGGACTATGGGAAGAGGTTTGAAATTCGATTACAAGATTTGACGCATACAACAACACGGCAAGTTAATATAAAGTGTGGTAAAAATTGTTTGCATCGATTGCAAGAAATAGAAACTAAATTGAATATTATTTCTTCCCTTTGTGATGTTAATAGAGGAATCATATATTGACATCTTCAATTTTAAAATTTTTCAACAATTTCGAATTTCATCTTCTGAATTTTGCTATAAATGCATAAAGATCCGCAGTCTAATAATAATTAATTAATTGGACTATCTTTTACACGAGAGATTAAAGTAAATTAATAATGTGTCTCCGCTTTTTCTGTTCCAGGTGAGTCCAGTGATCTACGTCTTTGTAGCTAGAAGGCAAAAATGTAAGTGAGTCAACTGAAATTATGCAGGAAACAACAAGCTCCTAAAACATATCAGAGCCAGAAAATTATTTAATTGAGATCAATAGATCAGGAGAATTGAATATTTCGTACCAGCGATAGTACCGCAGATTCTTGTACTCCTTCGAGCAGGCAACCCGCTCGGCTGAGGAGATACCTCGGTTGCATACTCCAAGGAGTTCGAATCATGCCACTGTACTCGGGCGCCACCATCGATGTCGTCATATCGAATAACACTCTACTCGCAGAGAGGAGTTTCAAGCAAAGTGGTACATACATACACTGCTGGTCAGAACAAAGAAACACCCGGCCATATTTAATAAAAAAGCGTAAAAAACCAAATAAAAACACAGTAAGTTTTGAAAAAGGATTACGCTATTTAATTGAATAGTTCCGAGAGTATATGTGTTATTGCGGATTATCTGATACTTGAAATGCAATAAATCAGTCATTTTACAATACAATTTCTACATGAAGATATTGTTTGTCATTATATCTTGAATTATACTGGGTGCTTCTCTCTTTCTGGGCGCTTCTCTCGCACAGTAGTGTATATTCACATGTATTACAATTACATACATACTATTGCAATATTCGCTTCAAGAACATGTCCTCATTTACATCTTCAAGATTTACCCTCTTAGCGAACTCGCCCGAGTTATGTCGGATTTAAGAAAACGATTTTCTTCCGCGCGTCCGAATTAACTCGTGAGACCTGCAGTTTTAGTTTTCTATATAAATACAACCGAATATACTCGTTAGACAGTGTTGTGCTTATTTCATCTCACCCGAAAGAAGGTTAAGCGAAGTAGGTGCAATTACCTTAGTCTTCTTTGCATAAAACAACATTTTTTTGTGTTTTTTTTCAAGATTTGTTAATGAACTTTTGTATTTTGAGGAAATAGAGAATTAAAAAATTGGTGGGAAAAAGACCGCTTTTGAATTTTTAATTGGTGCGTTAAGGAGTTAATAGGACATAATTTCAGATTAAGCCGATCGCTTTTTAATTGAATACGCCAACAACTATTTCGACGAGAGGGTCGGCGTTTAATAACCGATATCTCCCGGGCTCTTCCGGGCCCCGACTCGACTCATTTAAATGATGCATAAAATATTTCCGCCAACAGCGAACGAACCTGATTTGCACGCGGGAGCGCGAACTCTCCGCTCCGTGCAATCTGAAACTACTTTCCGACTAAGGACAACGCGCCGCGCCGTTGTATGCATAAGCAACGAGGCGGCTGAAGATTCGCTTTCATGAACAAAGTTGTGCCTGGATTTATGCGCGAGCCCCCTCCCCGCCGCCGGACCTTTAATAAAATCTCGTCATATATTTCCATCGCTTTTATTTCATGAAAGATTCAAAAAGAGCCCACCACACGGAGCACGTTTCCGCGAATCGGACCAGAGTTATCGACCGAGTCCTGTTACCCACAGAGCGACCGGATCCTCCACTTCCGGTCCGCGCCTCGAGGACGTCGCAAAAACGGGGATCGACCCGATTCCCCGCCAATTATTGGGATGGCAAGAAACTAATGTCGGTATTTTAAGGTGAAATAGAGCACATTATTTTGTTCAAGCAATGAACTTTAACGAATAAGATATTTTTCCTTTTGCTCGATGATCTTTAGCAGAAGAGAATAAATAAGAAAATATTTTGTTGATTAAAGTCCGTTGTTTGAGTAAAGAAATTCGGTTTCATTTCACCTTAAAATACCGAAATTACTTTCTTGCCAACCCAATAGTTTCGATCGGCAATCGGCAATCACGGCGTATGGAAAAACATGTAGTTTGCCGAATAACATTCCTGATAATTGCGAATAGGTGAGAAGGACGGGGAAGGTGAAACGCGGGCCCGCTCCCCGAAACTTTTAATTAATTTCAGGAAGTCGACGGGGGCCGGAAGTCGATGATATTTGCACGAAACCGCGAACTCAGCGGCGAAGACCCACTCTCGACGAGTGCCGCCCGAGCAGGATGCACAAGCAAGTGCATCTCGAGCATCCAGTCAACAGCGAGAGTCCTTCCTTAAAGCTTTCCTTAAACACTTAGCAAGCGTTTTAACCAGACTCGTTCGCCCCCTCCCAACTTCTTCTTCCCTGACTTCTTCCCCCCGTTCTACAGACGCGATTCTTTTCGTCGCTCGATTTTCTCGTTTTCCGCCGCCGCGTTCTCGCGTCTGTTACCGTTTACAACTCGCCCGTTTCCTTTTTTCCGTTCATTTCCGCCAGTTTTTACTCCCCACCCAGCCCCACCTCTTTCTAGCCGCCGCTTTCTCGAGGCTTCAGGTATTTCTGATTTTTTTTTTCTGTCCGTTCGACTGCGATTTAACCGTTTCTTGGATAGCAGAACGTTTACTTTTGGCTCATTTTATGAGCTGTTTCGCCTGTCCGATCCGGATACCTATCGAGTTTCCTAGAACATTCCGGTATTACATTCGATACGCGACCCGTTGCAGATTTTACCGAGATATATTATACCAGATTAGATATTTATATGGAAATTTATACATCGAATTTAATGTTTTATGCCTCGAAAATGCAAATTTATTGGAGTACGGGGGAAAATTGGGCTCTTGATCACTTGAGATATCTACGTCCCATTCAGAAAGATTATATGATTGGACAAGCTCAGGATGTTAATGATCGCAGAAATTGATAATTTTACGTTACAGTAATTAATTTATAAAGCAGAGCCTAGCTAATCTTAATTTTGATTATTTTTGTTTGTGCCTATGTTAATAGATTTTCTGTTTAAATAAAGCGCTCGTTTAAAGAAGAGGTCGTTAACCTCTTTTGCTACAGAAAGATTACTAGAAACTGTACAATATAGCCATTTTTAACATTAGGTTCAGGGGACCCACCAAAATGACTAATCTTAATTTGCGATTATTCAGATTGTAAAGATGCTTCCCTGAGGAATTATTTACCAAATCTATTTCTTTGGGTGTATATTATTGGAAAAATGGCAAAAAATTTGGACAGAAACATTCTTGTGATGTTTATAAAATAAGGTACTCGTTGAAGAAATAATTTGTCTAATTTCTTCAGAAGAAATTCCCAAAGTTCACGCACTCTTCAAATCGTTGATTAACCCTCAGAAAATGGACGACTTTTAGTTCTAGAAAAAGTAGTTACGCCGACACTCGGCAACATTCTACTACAAAAAATTACTACAAATCGCACAACACATGTACTTTTAAATATGATACTCATTAAAACAAGGTGTCGTCTAATTTAGTCAGAAAAAATTCCCAAAGGTCACGTACTTATCAGATCGTTAATTAAGCACGTCCCTTGCGGTAGTTCTAGAAAGAAGTTACTCCGACACTCATCAAAATTTTGCTACAAAAAAATTACTACAAATCGCACAACATATGTACTTTTAAATAAGATACTGATTATAAAACAAGGTGTCGTCTAATTTAGACAGAAAAAATTTCCAAAGGTCACGTACTTATCAAATCGTTAATTAAGCACGTCCCTTGCAGTAGTTCTAGAAAAAAGTTACTCCGACACTCATCAACATTTTATCATAAAATAATTACTACAAGTCGCACAACATATGTACTCTTAAATAAAGTACTCGTTGAAAAAAGGAGTCGCCTAATTTTTTCAGAAAAAATTCCCTAAGGTCACGTATTTGCGGATCGTCAAGTGAGCATGACGCTTAATCCAGTGGCATTCGAGCACACCTTCGAAAGAGGTAATTCGTGCGACCATAAGGGGCAATGGAAGAGCGGTAGGTGGAATCGGGAGGGTAAAGTGCACCATAAAAATTCATTCGTAACAATTTTCGGTAACGCTCAGCCGTTCGCAAAGCCGGTCACGCTCGGATCGTGGAAATCCTGTGGCCGGCGTTGAAGTGAAGCGACGGTCCGTTTATGATTGGTACGAGTCCCATGGCGGTCGTTTAACGAACGGGGGTGGAATCCCTCCCCTTCTTCTCCGGCTCGCTTGTACACGTTTCCGCGGCAAAGGCAGCGTCGGCTTAATTCGGTCGTGCCGCGAGATATATTAATTAACGATGGGCTCGACTTGCAACCCAATTTAGAAACAAGCACCTTGTTTGCATACAAAGGAGCGTCATAGAGCGAGTTCGCACCCTCGATTCCGTACCGATACAAATGGCCCTCGCGCTGCAAGATGGCCGTAAACGCAGCTGGATTAGACAGAGGGGTAGCAACATTACGAGAAAAGATTCAAACCGGTGGAAAAGGATGAACTTTTTTTAATGGGTTGCTGGAGGGGGTTTTGTTGGACGATGATCGTAGGGTTCGAGAACCTTCAAACTTTAAGCGTAAGGATAATGCCGAGTGCTTGTATGTAGATTTATCCCCCCCCCCTCTGTAAAATTACGAAGATATTTAACACTCTGAGGTATCACTGGAAACTGCAATGAATGCCTTCTTTAATAAATTGTTAAACATTCAAGTATTAGTAAATACATTCACACTTTGTGACAAAATTAAAAATGTTAAATGTAGACTGCGGATTTTATGCATTGTTGACGAAAATGAGAAAATAAAATTAAAAGCAGTGAAAAGATCAAAATAATTTAAGAATACCAATATATCATTTTTATTTTCGCTGAAATTATTCAGGAATGAAATTTCTATATGGCCCCTGTTTTTACAATTGTTGCGTACAATTTTTATTTTGCATAATGTCTAGTCATGTGTAACAAAAATACAGTAGGACTCGATTAACCGGCTTGATCGGGAGACAAACAAACAGCCCGGATAAATTAAGGCCCGATGGATAATCGAGATCCGAAGGACATAATTAAAATGTACATTGTACTTCAAAATAAATATTTTATTTTTAAACATTTTATTTTTTTATTTTTAAAAATTTGATTTCTCTCGTAATATAACATATAACATTATAATCATATTTAAACGCATATTTGTTTATAATCGGGATCCGGTTAATCGAGGTCCTACTGTATTCTAAATGGGATGAAACAATTCTGTTTTTACCAAATTAATTATAAAATCGTGGATTACACTGCGGAATAAAATGAAGACGTAATCAAAGATGTAATAGAAATTTGTAGCAACGTGTACGAAAACGAAAAAATTGGTTAAGTTGAAAAGTACACTTGAGAATTACGTGAACCTCGAGCCAGTTGGTTACATTAATTGGAATTTGTAATTGGACCTAACGAAGGCGGAAACTCGAAAAAACTGTTAGCAGGGAATGGAAAGAAAGGCGGAGCACCACAGCGCTCCGACCATTAGAATAATCTGAATGTTCTGTAAACTGCGAGTGTTGCGAAGATACTGAGCAGGTTTATGCAAATTCGCGAGCGTTTAGAGGAGTTTGCGAAACTGGAAATTAAACTGGAAGATACGTACATATACATATACAGCTTCGTTTAGGATTTTCCTGGCTCCGAGAAGTTTTTTCAGACATGGACAATGTCTACGCTGCTGGTGCTAACAGCGAAATGGAGGCTGGAAGAAAACTGACCGACATATTTCTCCAAGAGGGGTTTAACCTTGACTGTTATTTATTCAGCCTGTGAGACCAGTGTCCTCTTCAGTCCCTCTAACACTAAACCTACCTTTGTCTTACATTTTTAATTTTATAATTATTGAAATTATGACGTTGCTTACATGGAAAATGATTCGATAAATTTCTTTATCCAAGCACATATTGCAATAAAAATTCCACGAAATCTAAATGAATCGAGCCTTGTCATTTTTATCAGCTAAAACATTTTAATCGCTTTCAGTGCTTGGTAGTTTTAGTGTTAATCAAGTATTAGCTCACGCAAAAGTCCTAATTTCCCCTATTTTAGTGCATGAACATTTCGGAATAAATTCCAGCGTTTTTATAGAAACACTGTGCGGCGTCCACGTTGAAATTGGTCACATTGGTCCAAGAGACTGCAACTTGACCATTATTTATTTATCAAACGAAACCAGTGTCCTTTTGAGTCTCTCTTAATCAAGTATTAGCTCACGAAAAATCCTGTTGTTAGTATATGAATATTTCTGATTTAATTCCAGCGTTTTTATAGAAACACTGTGCGGCGTCCACGTTGGAATGGGTTCAATTTGGAGGTCGGGTACGCGTTACCTCGGCACGCCACGACAGGCCGCGTCAGTTCAATTACCATCGGCACGAAAAAAAGACCGTAACGCGACACGAACGCGTGTAATTCGAGACGCGCGGCTCGCTAAGGGGAAAGGGTTGCGGATTAAAAAATGCAATTTCTGCCTAACGAAAAATACGAGCGCGACGCCAGGAGCTGGGAGCGGTTTGCAGGGTCCGGATACGGAAAACGAGGGACCGGTAGAGAGAGAAAGGGAGAACGAGAAAGCCGTGTTTTGAAATTCCATTACCGAACGAGATGAGGTCAGTGTACGGGGCGATTCATTAGCAGCTATATTTTCTCGGCGTTTCTAGCCACGGTCAACCGAACGGGAATGGGGGGAATATTCTCCGCGGGCCATATTTCCTCCGACGCGACGTGAAAAAGGGAAGAGGGTCAAGACACGCGCGCGCGACACCAGGAATTTAGATTGGCCTCTATTATTTTAGGAATCACCGGACATCGCGTTAATAAACGGACCGAACGACCACTCCGCTATGAAATACAGACATTCCGTCTTATTTATTTCGAATTTATTCCAGAACGATTGCCATGGTGTCCGGAATTCGACGGGCAGTGTTTATCTAACTATTCGGCCCTGTTAAATCGTGAGGTATCGGTAATTCGCCTCCTTTAACGTGGTCGTTAGGCGTGTCGTGAGTTATTTGACAACGATCGAACGCCGTACAAGGCACTCTTACTTCTTGTTATTATAGTTCCTCGGCTTCGAAGCCGACTTTACATGTACTCGCGCACTGTTTTCTTCGAACATTCTGTTTTTGAAGCCGCGGTTTTACTATGAGGGATCATTACCTTCAGGGTTGAGCGTTTATGAACATGTTCGAACACAAAAACCAGCGCACGAACCTCGGAAATAGTTGCTCGGAAAGTCCTGAGAGGAATCTATGATCAAGTGACTGCGGATCTTTATGGAAAATAAAAACGTTCTGCATCAATTGTTAGAATCAGGAATTAACTGAACATCTATTTCTTTGTCTGCGAGGTGTAATTATCTTGAGAAGAATGTCACAATACCCTTAAATAATTTTTATACCTTCACTGCTCTGTATTTTACTTTCTTTTACGACTTCACAATTTAAAATAACAAATTGTATCGCGGGTTAAAAGTTTCACAATTTAACCCTCCGCGAGCAAGTATATTTTTTGCACCCTTCGTGGTCAACAAGGGTCGTTTACGTCCACGACTAATTTTTGTACTGTTCTGAACATTCAAAAAATTTTTTATATATGAATTGAGAAATACGTATTGAAATCCCTATTTTAATATATACTTGTTGTCAACCAAATATTTAAAGCATTAATAGAAAAAAAAGAATTTAAGAATGACCAATTACTCTATATTTTGAGACAAAAATAAAAGCAAACAAAAGTCTTTCATCACTAGAACTACCAACACTAAACGCAATTAGCATACATTGCCTTATAATATCGACAAAATTGCATTTATTTAGATTTCGTACCAGTTTTGTTTAAATATGTGTACTTCTTTCTCAGAAAAACATATTTATAATATTAATATTTCTAAAAGAACAAATCAGGAGCGAGTCATATTGACACATCCAGTAGTTCTAGTGTTAAAATACCTAAATGTACGCAAACACACAATGCGATCGGTAAAATATTGACTTTCCGCGACCAGCGCGGCTGCACGCTCTGAAAACCGTACAGCTAAGAGGTTAAAGGGTTAATTAAAACATCTTGGTGCTCCCCTCCCCAAGGCGGTGAAGGGATGGTCGAAGTTCCATTATCCGCAGGGAAGATGCCCGAGGGCCGGTCGCGTTGAAATATGAATACTTTTGATTTCTTTCACCCTCCCAGGGGAAAGAGAATCCTTTCGGGCGCAGATGCCGACGCAGTCCGCGGCAACCAGTTTCCAACTAGTCGTAAATACCTAGGACGATCCCGGGTGGAAGTGTTTTCCAGCGACTCTAAATCAAGGTCACCGACGGTGTCGTCGTCGCATCCTTCGCAGGTTTCTCGCCTGTGTCGTATGATTTACTACTTTCGACGGGATTAATAATTTCCAACCGAGGTAGCAGATGTCCCGACATTTTCGCACCCCATTCGCGTCTTCTCGCCGCCAAACGTTCCGCGGCCTCCTTTCACCCCCGTCGTTCCCCGCCCCTAGAAACACCATGGATCTGTCACAGTCCCTATGACGAATCTCCAGCACACCGGGATCCAGGGAACCGCCCCACAAACCGCTCCCTTTGATATTTTTCACCTGAGACGCTGGAGGAACAACCGAAACCAGACAGGTAGACGACGTCCCGGGGATTGATACGCGGCCATTCTTCTTGCCCTCTTCGAATTTCTTACCGAGAAATTGGATTTCGGGATTAAACCCACCTCCGCGGAACGACTCCATTAAAAATGAAATGTGGGAATCCCAGCGACGCAGTGTGGTGTTTCACCTGAAGATGGGAAAAAAACTATTTTATTTTGGTCATAGGTTTGAAAGTTGAATCTTTGGATTCTTATTAACGTCAGCTATAATATTGTTAAGTTGAAAATGTAATATAACTTTTTCTATATAAATTCATTAACGTAATCACACCGTTGTAACCAACATATTCTGTCAATGAATGACAAGTTTTTAGAAATTTAATTTTCTGGTCGTTTGTGTTCGTCATTTATAATTAAATTATTTTAATTTATATATGATTTTATTGATTTATCATAAAACAATGAATATTCAATGAATTTATATTATTAAGAGAAACAGTCAATTTCTATTCAGCTTCGTTTTCTTACAAATGATGCATGAAAATTTTCATTTTGCTTAAATTTATATGAGACTGTCTTGAAAGAGTTGTCATCATTGAAGAAAACGAGGACTCCAACATAATGATAAAAAGATGAAAGAAGTAAACGCCTTTTTTATACATACAGTCAAGAAATTGATTAATGAAAGAGAAATTTTATAGAAAACAAGAATTCAATTCAACAATGCATATCGTTGAAGAAAATGTTCAAGAAAAATGTATTGAATAAGACGTTTTAATTCTCGACACATGAAAGGCGTGTTTTTCGAGTAACATAATCAGTGAACTGGTTGCCCAATCGTGGATTAGTCGAGTCTTGTTCGTTCCCTTTTTAGTCGATCGACTCGCTCCGTGGAAATAATCATTCAGATGGCGTATCTTGTTAACACCGCTGGTAAATAGCAGTCCCAACTTGGTCTCAGCGTTGACAATGACGCTGATACCGATCTCCTCGGGGGGCGTGGGTGACAGTACGAATGACAAGCGTGTTACGCCGTTGTGAACAGGATTTAACACCGTCATCGGATCTCCGCCGCTGTGTTTCCTTCATTCCAACGTCGGATTTGTGTCTGCCCGATTAAACGGCACTGTTTCAACAGATTCTTATGTAAACCGATCCACTTACGCTTCATCATACCGTATTATTAAACTTTATTTATCGATAACGTCACTTACGAGACTCTTCGAACACGCAAGAGAACAATTTTTATGTTACATATGTTAAATATGTTTATCAATAAACATTCAAGAGTGTATACCGGTTTTAAATATTGTCACTAAATATCGAATACTAAATTTAGATTAATTGTTCTATACTAAATAATATAACAATTATATTTACATAAATCTAAATTTAGTGTTCGATATTTAGTGACAATATTTAAAACTGGTATACACTCTTGAATGTTTATTGATAAACCTATAACAGCGTATTATGCCTATCATTTTTTTCTGTTTTCACTTAACCACCTGCCGTATTTTAACGAGTCTCACTCGTCATGAAAATTTTAAACAACGTCTGACAAATATGAATGTTACGCGTTTCTTTTTAAATGAAATGAAATTTGATTCGCTTGTAATCAATATTTCTGACGTTGTCAGGAAGAACACCGCATGTCGCATACTTTCACTTTTGAGATTATTATTATTATTTATTTAATGCTTTAAACCAAGTATGGTTTATGTAGCACACTTTTGAGATATTACTCTTTAAAGTTTTGATCACTAATGTTGTGACATAGAACATTGGTTAAATTGCATTATTTTTTTGAGCCTTTCGCATTTATTTTCATGACTTTTTTCTGGTAAATACGTAAATCCTATACTATGAAGCTCAATTAATGCATAAATTCAAATTTTTTGAAATTGTAACTAGCGGCGTTTTTCCTTGCAACCACAGATTTAAGAAAAAATGTAAATTTTCTTTCCTTTCCTACGACATTTTTGTGGATAAATTGTTTTAATCACTGCAACTATAGAGAAATGATACGACAAGGGGTTAGAAAAGAGAACACCTGCCCCAGTGCCCAGAATCACTCTGTAATCAATAACAACAAAATGAAATTCTGTTTTTTGGTAAATTACGTGTGCAGCAGATCACATTCGAAATTTCCACGAGTCCGACACTCGCTGTTACAGCGCAAGGGGCGAAGTCCAATAAAAACAATATATTGCGAAATATCTTTAGTGGTATATCATTCGATTCTCCGGCGATGAATTCCGGACTGTCAGCCGGTTTTTGCGCGATTTGAGGGAAAGAGGTGGCATTACGGGTACAGTGAACGCATTAGGATCGTTCTTACGACGTCGCTTGTGCATTATAATTTTTCTCGAGGCCCCATAGCCACTCTCTTACGGTTATAACCTTGCACTTTCCCGGGAACACGTGTAATTCGCGGTACAGCCAGCCAGTTCTGTTTTCCTTGGAAATCTGAAATATTCCATCGACGATCGGGTATCACTCGCGGGCAAGATCCTCCTCGGGGCAGGTACACGCGCGAAATGCCCAAGGATATGATTACCGCAGTAACCACCATAACTCTTCCATGTGATCAAGAATCATTTATTAATTTTCCATCCCCGAGAGACAATTTCTGATGGCGATCGACCGATCGGAGCCCACCCACTGTAATTTCATCTATACATACGCAATCACAGTGCGTGTATAAACGTGCTCGATAATTTTTTTCTACTTCCCCTTCCTTCAACCCTGTTCTCTCACCTGTCCAACCCCCCCTCTCTCTCTCTCGTGTCGGTCTACCACCCCTCGTATGAACGCGTGCAAAGAAACAGACGAAAACGACGAAAACCGAGCTCCCAAGGACGGGAGCGAATACGTCTCGAGGTTATCGCCTTAAACCATACGTTCGATTTATTAATAGTAACGTGTGTAACGCGCGAACGTAATCAAGATGAAACCCGCGCGTTGTCGTTAATCATTTTTCACCCGGCGGATCGGGTGATGCATGGTTTTTGTGGATCGTCCAGATTGCAACAAAGTATAAACTGTATTTCGACCAATTTGCAATTATAATGAAATTGGACCGTGGCCGATCGAAAACAATAACTGTCTCCAGGCAATCTACGGAAATTGCTATTTATTAATATATAAATAGTCCAATCGTTTACCTTTTTTGAGAAAGGAAGGATGAGATTAACTTTTTCAAGTGACATTTTATATGGTTTTCTAGCGCTGGTGACTTTTTTTTTAGTGGCTTGTGTTTAGAGTTGTGCGTGGGAGGGTTGAGAAAATTATTAAGTTCCGCTTTATGTAGGTCGCGAAGAAGCCGTAGACTTCTTGTAGCGTTAGTATATTACATAGATCCACAGGAAACAAGTGTCATACTGGAATTTAATATGTTACCACCCAGATTCAATTTACATATATTAATCGGAGTAAATTATTAATGGATATTTTATGTATCTATGTCACACTCAAATTTCTTTGCAAAGGAAACCTGAATGGAATTTTTCAGACATGATTTTTGAAAAATGTAATTCCTGAATTGTTTAAATGGAAAAATTATTCACAGTGCTCCACTGTGAGAGATAAACAACAGCAACAGTAAATTTAACATTTTTAACAATGAAAATGACAGTAACATTGTCACGAAAATGTTCCGAATATTTGTACTAGGTGAAACCTCCCTTATATCTGTGTGTAATTTGCTCATCTTGTACATTATGCAAAATGCAAGTATATTCTTTTGTATATTGTAGTTTTCTTTGTGGCAAAGAAAATATGAATAAATACAGTGATAGAGACTTGAAGTGTCGAATAATTTTTTCTGGAGCAGTGCAATGGTTAGGTTGCTATTAAGTATGTTAGTTTCTAATGGAGAGTTGAAAATGATCAAGTTCGTCGATCCATGACGTCACAGAGATATCATTTTAACACATCTACCTTATTATTTCATAATTTTTCAAAATCTATGGACCATATGGACCTTTTTAGTAGATCCTCCAACAGTAACAGCATCTTCAATCGTAAACAAACAAGTCGACCCCGGGAACTTTTTACTTCACCTAATATAATCTAATAATTTTGTTTAGTATTATCATATAAAAAAGATTTTTAAATTTCCTTCTGATATGTCATTATAACAGTAGACAAACAAGTCAACCTCAGTAACATAATGTAATCATTTTATTTGGTATTACCATAAAAAGAGAGTTTTAAGCTTCCTTCTGCTACATCACTATTCTTGAAAAGCTTCTTAACCTTCACAAGGTAATGTGGGCTCTCAGCTTCAGATCTTTAAAAAGCATTTTTATATGAATAAAATTAAATCTGTTCGTTTACTTTTTATCCTGTGTTATTCTTTATCCCAAAATTAAAAACGAGGCCATTTATGAAATTCATTTGTCGGAGTCTAAGAAACCCCACCTTACTATTTATGTGTTATTAGACTTTACCTTGCGAGTGTTAATAATAGACTTCCGGTGGATCAAGGCAAGAAGTTGCTCCGAAAAAAGTTAGTAAGCACTGAATCAAGAAGAGGAAATAACATTAAAACAGAACAAAAAATACGTCTATATTCAGCGCGTACAAGATGAATGTCTCGGATTTGAATGACGAGAGCCCGATCCTTCCGGACGTCTCACCAAAGAACAATTCCCCGAAGTGACGCCCGGTCGATTGCCGGTAATTTCAGCGTTGTGCCCACAATCATGTTCCCGAATAAAGACCTTTCTAAGAAGAAAGTCCCAAGGACAGCCGCGAGCGCGATCCGAGGCTACCGCCGCGCAAAAGCAGCTCCGAACGCGAACCTGAAGTGCGTGCCCGTTGAAATGACGCGCTGCAAACGCTGCAAACCTCGAGGAGCCTGAGGAGAGAAAGGATATTTCAGCGAGAGAGGAGGGAAGGAGAGCAACGAAGGCAGGAGTCGGTCCAAGAGATGTGCAGGTTGTTCCCGATCTAGCGATGGCCTCTCGATTCTCGCTCTTGCGCGGTGATTGGCAGAAAACTAAATCTGATCATGCTCCGGAACACCTCAAATCGAAAACAGTGATTTTTAAGAATTTTTTTCGGAATAACTATTGGACATGTGGGATTGGACCTTTTGGGGATGTAAACAGACAGTCTTGGAGTACGAGAGGTTTCAGTTCAATTCTTCTCATTATTACAGTGGGTGTAAAAAGTATTCGTACGCCCTTTAAAATAGGATAACTTTTTTATAATTGTACCAAACGACCGGATTTTTTATAATCAATTAGAAGTATTGGTTTACGAAATGATATGCAAAAAGATTTTCCAAAAATTATAATTTACAGGGTTACATGCACAAGTAAAAAAGGCATTTTTTAAAACATTTTGATTTGGGCCCTTAACGAAAAAAAACAGAAACATATATTCTAAATTTTCATTAAGGGCCCAAATAAAAAAGTTAAAAAAATGTCTTTTTTACTTTTGCATGTAACCTTGTAAATTATAATTTTTGGAAAATCTTTTTCGCATATCATTTCGTAAAGCTTCTAATTGATTATAAAAAATCGGGTCGTTTTTTTTAAAGGTGTACGAATACTTCGTACACGCACTGTATTATATTTATTGCACCGGCCAGTTGTGGTGTCTCTATCTGAAACAGATAAGAAAAAATTGTTCTCAATTTGTCTGACAATTGTAAGAATATGAAACTAAAATAGTGTGAACGAAGGAGGTCTTGTTAATTTCCTTCGGATCCTAAGGTGAGTAGTCACTAGCCTAATCATATTTAGATTCCAATTTGCTCCAGATTTTAATACCGTCTAGCTTAATATTAGAGGGATTTTCAAGTCTAAATTAAACTATATAATTAGCAACCAAAATTATTTAAATATTGACACACACTGTAAGCAGTTTAGAAATTGGGTTTGAATAAACAAGATTACTATCTCATTGGGTTAGCACGACAGTAACTGTAACTATATAAATTATAAATGAAAGGTTAATGAGTGTTCGAACCGGAGCTAGCATCCTCAGCGATAGTAATCGCATGGATGTGGACTAAACGAATCATACGACCAGATTAGTAGTAAATAAGCACTTGGTGTTTCCAGCGTTAGAAATTATTTATGACCACGGTCCGATTCCACTTGTTTAAAGTAGTCTAGTCTGATCCAACTTGCCTAGATCCACTGAAACTTCTTCGGTCAAATCCAGTTTAGCCAGAAATTCTTTAGAACAGTATGATCAGATCCAGTCTAGTCGAGTCCAGTTTAATTTAGTTTCGTTTAGTCTAGCCTCGTCCAGTTTACCCTCGCGTGATCCAGTTTCGCCCCATTAATCAAGCGGTTCAGACATTAATCTCCCTGGACGTTACTGGAACATAAAATGATAATTTCCTCTCCAGCAGCCTTTGTGGATTAAAAATGAATTACTCGGGCCACTAGTTTGCATGCTTCGATCCTGATGTGTACAAAGAAAAATTCTTCATTGAACAGATCGACAGCCATTTACTGTTCTAACCGTTTCCAAAAATTTGGAAAATTGTTAAACATATACTAAAAATGTAAAATTCTCTGTTAAGCAGATTGACAGCTATTTACACTATGCAAATAATCTGAAAATGTAAAAATCTCTATTAAACAGGTCGAAAAATATTTACCGTTCAATTTCCACCGAAGAATTATAAGAACACCACAAGATGACAACATATTAACCTTCGCGAGGTAATGTGGGGTCTCAGAGACCCCAGCTTCAGATTTTTGAAAGAATTTTTATATGAATAAAATTAAATCTGATTGTTTACTTTTTTCCTGTGTTATTCTTTATCCCAAATTTATTAAAAACGAGGCTATTACCACGTTTTTATTAGCTCGCTTTCTTGTCTGTCTGTTCTGTACAAATTTTGCAATTGATTTTAAACTAACTTTCCGATTTACTAGAGACTTGAAATTTGAAACATAGCTCAGAACTGGATGACAATGCAACATTTTAAAAAAATTTTTTAAAAAAGCCTATGTTTATGAAATTCATTTGTCGGTGTCTAAGAGACTCCACCTTACTATTTATGTGTTATTAGACCTTACCTTGATAGGGTTCGATTGTGCTCTTTCAAATTAGGTTCACAATTAAACTTCAACAATTCTTCCAATTTCTCTATCGATCCCCCTATCTCTATCTCCAACACGGCCTGAAGGTATCCCAAAAAATCGATTTTCCAATAGGCGTTTCACAAATTAATAACCACCGTCGGCGAGCACATTTCGGATCCTCGAAAAAAGCTCGTTCGAGGTGAATTGCCTTTTGATAAATCACCGAGCAATTCCGTGGGGCAATCACGGCTGGAGGCGGGACAAGTCGTTCAGGATTATCGACGTCCTGGGGAAGAAATTCCGCAGGATGTTTCGGATCGGATCGAATCGAATCGGAGTGGAGCGTTTTGTCATAGGATCGCGGCGAGGCAATGCGAGACGACGCGAAGCGTGTTGAGGCCATCACTATCCGGAGCGAGGCGCGCGGGTAATAGAGGCCAGGTAGGCGGGTCGGCGCGCACGAAAAGTAGGGCCCCGCGGCTCCGGGGGAACGTTTTTCTCTAAATTACAGCTCCGCTCGACTCGTTCGCTCGCCGGCGAGCCTTTCCCGCGAGCGAGCGAGCGAGTAAGCGGGTGAACAAGCGAGTAAGCGAGCGAGCGAACAAGCAAGCAAGTAAGCGAGCGAACAAGCGAGTAAGCGAGCGAGCCACACTCGGGCTCTCGTCCAGCCACTACCTGAATTCTCGATTTCTCTGCCGCAATCTCTGAAATCCGTAAACGAACGAGCACGGTTGGCGGCCACGGCATGGCGCCATTGTGGCCGCGTCACTGACCTTCTGCTTAATTGAGGAGTCCCCGCTTCTTAATTCCGGACCGTGAATCAAGCCCAACCATCCCAGTCCCGAATTTTTCAACCGAACTACCCCGGAGTCAATCTGCCCAAAATTGTGCACACAATTCGCATCTTTGTTGATTAGACGGTCTTGCAGACGGACCTGTATTAGCGACTTCCTGATCTGTAGAATCGGATCTTAATGTTATTTTCGTAACAGGGTAGAAAATTATGGGGCGGTTCAGGTTCTTCCTTAACGATCCCAGTCCCGAACTTTTTCACAAAATTATCCTGGAATCGATTTGCACAAAATTGTACGCATAAAAAAGATATGAAAAGAAATCAGTACGAAGTGCCTCTAAAGATCATTTTTAAAAAAAATTAATACCGAGTGACCTCTACATATCATTTCAAAAGAAGAACTCAATATCGGGCGTCCTCCAAACATGATTCAGAAAGGAAATGAAAGTCGAGTGATCTCAATATCGTCTTAAAAAGAAATCAATATCAAGTTGTCCTTTAAATATCATTTAAAAAGAAATGAATGTGACCTCTACATATCATTTGAAAAAAAGAAATCAATATCGGCTGACCTCTAAACGTCATTCAGAAACGAAATCGATACTCGATGCGTGTTAATGACTAACTTCACGCTTAAAGATTCATAGAAAATTTAACATATTCATTGTCCTTGCTCGTAAAAGCTGCAATCTTTTAATCTTGAGAATAACACTCGTACGATACTAAATTGCAATCTATAATACTCCCCTCGATAGAATTCATTTCAATCCTGACGGTCACCTTTAAGTTGGAATGTTGTTGAAAGAGTCGCCGCCCAAACATTAAAACTAACGAAACATTACGCGTACATAGCGGGTACGCTAATAACGTTAATTAGAATGAATGAGCTGGAATATTTTTCGTTTCGATTTCGTCCTCGTTTTCGGTCAAATTGACCACCGTGCGCCCGTCCCGAAGGAAATGTTCGTACACGCGAACGGTAAACCGCGGATTTTATGCGTTTATGGGGCTACGATGTCGACCGTTTTATGGTTGCAGTTCTTGCCGGTGTCCCTCGCATTCTGCGAACACTCGAGGCGGTTTGTTTTATTAGATACTTGCAAAAACGTACGTTCTTGGTGATTAGCTTTAGAAAGTAGTGTGGTACTATAAACAGCAATCTTTAGTTAGCATGCACAAATTCGCCATTTTACTTTATGGCTTGCATTCCCCTTTTGCGGGGAAAGCTTCCTTTTTGAGGTGCTATCTTTTTCTGCTGTTGGGTCGTCGTCGTCGTCTGTCATTCAACGTTTTACTATACATATATAGCTTCTTTTTCAGACCACAATTTCATTTTAGAATTTTTTAACGCGTCCATAATACTTCCCTAAAAAATGGTCAATCAAATAATGCTAAAAATATATAATACTCCCTCTGTCCCATAATTATAGTAGCAAGTGAATATTTAATAAGTTATGTTTTAACACTGTTGTCATTTGTTTTGGCACATCTTCAATTTTTAGGTCAACCTAATTATTACGAGTTATAATTCGTGATAATCATCGTGACCTAACTCTGCAGTATCAACATGGATCACAGTTGCCAGATCAGGGGAGAAAATTACCCTCGCTCTGCCATTATCCGATTAGTCACGTGACATAGTGACACGTGATCGGCCGTGTCAGAAGCGTGGAAGAATGGCGTCGTAGAAGGGGGAGGTAGAGTGGGGAGACAAGTCTTAATCTCTGACATGGATTTCATGAAATTTTTTGATCCAATTGTTTGACAGTCGAAGTGTTAATTACTATATTCAACATAGTAGATTTGACATTAGTAGCTGAAGTTGCTACATCAGCTCGTAGCAAGCGTTAATTTTTCTCCAAGAAGGATAGCGATAGAATTACTTCATTCTTCCTCGAATTTCATTCTACTACGAACAAATAGTACATAAAAGAAGAAGAGAGAAGGCAACACATATAACGCCAACTTCATAAACATATTTAATATTATTGAAACGACTCCTTTTATTATTACAAAGAATTGAAGGAATCTCCTGATTGGAGAAAGGAGACTCTCTCCCATTCTGTGTTTTTACATTCCTAATAAACAATCTATTAATTAACAAGCGAATCAGCCGGACAGAAACGAATCTGTGAAAAGAGTAAGAGAGATCCATAAAATGAATAATAAAATAGTCGCGGACGACACGGACCACCGTGCCAATCACGTCAATTAGGAAAGACGTTTCTGGAAGCAGATATCCGCAGATACCTGTGAAACGGTACGCATGTCCCCGCGGCATTTAATTACACCATACTATTGAATCTCTAACGCTTATCGATCGAGGTAATGGCGTTTCAGCTACAGAATCCTTAACGCGTCGATGGCAACCATTCATTAAACAGTATACCAGTGGTTCGAGCCCGCGCGCGCGCGCGCGTATGCGAGTGCCGGGGACGATCTTTCACGGGAATGAGCTAAATCAGGTGGTCACTATGATTCTGTCCGTGCATGGACAGCGGTTTTTCACGAGATGTCTCGATGTTTATTGGACGAGATAGGTAAACCGGATCGCGCGACCGCCCCGCGCCCCGGCCTATCTGCCAGGAATGAAAATAGAGAAATGATCGAGAACGCCCCAGGACAAGGTTCACTGGGCGCAAATTTCCATCGTCCTGCCATGCCGCTCCACGGAAATTCCGGTGCCACCTCTTCGGCTACTATACTCCCTTCCACGTAAACGAACATGATGAATGCGCCACAGTCTCGAACTTGTAGAAATTCTTTATCGATCGCAGCACAGGGATTCACTCCAATAGAACATCGTTCATTCATAAGAAAAGAGATACAAGTAAAAAAACGAAAATTTTACGGGAGAGCCATTCGAAAATTAGCAAAATTTTCCAATTTTCTAATTGGAAACGAACATGATGAATGCGCCTTAAAAAAAGTTGTCTCAAATGACCTCTGAAACATTATTGAAGGAAGGAAAACGTTCTTAACTTGTCATAATTAAGTCATGAAGATCCTACTGATAAGAACCATAGCGGAAGAAAAAATCTAAATCGACAAATGAGCTCGCAAAACAATCGAGAACAGGCAAAGTTACTAACTACAATAATTAAGCAAGATGTACAAATTATCTTCAACAATAAGTCCGCGCAACGACCTAATAATTTTCATATCCCTGTCACCGAGAAACGAGAACGAAAGATGAAAATTCTTTGGGCCACTGTTCTCAGCACTTCGAACAAGAATAACGCGTAGCCTAATTCCAGGTTACGCCAATTGGTCTCGTCATTCTCCTGAAAAGAATATGAATAAGTCGTGGGACTGTGGCCTTCGATCTCCGTGTCCTCGACCATAATTCCTGAAAGATCAGCCTGAATCCCCATCGTCGATCCTCATTCGTTTCTCGCTGAGAAAGATACATTGTACGCAATGATTGTCGAAAGTACTCGTACATGCCGAGAGCAAGAAAGAGAGAGAGAGAGAAAGTGAGGGGAAAAAGGAGAGAAGAGTGAAGTGGAGGGGCAACAAAACAGGTAGAGAAACTGATGGGCACTTGGACCGGGGCACCGGTGCCCCATTCGCCGCGAATGAACTCACGTAGGTTCGAGTATGCCCATCCGCAACCCATCAGGAGATGGATTCCAACCTACAATCTGCATAATTCCCCAGCTTGGATTTCCTTATCCTTTCGCGTTGGTTCGCTCGCGCCCAATGGAACTCGGCTTCCATTAACGGCTCCTTTTTTTCGCCGTTCCTTCCTTGATGAGGGGACCTTGAGGGCTCCTCGAGGTTCGTTCGCGCGTGAAACGTATTGTTTACAGCGGGGTCTGCGCTCAACGGGCCCCTCCACTTCTACTACTGCGTTGCCAGCCACTTTTATGGCTCTCCACCAAGAATTCGTGGCCCGCGAATCGCCCTTCGATGAGAATCAGATAATTTCGCCGAGAAACACCAGATTCGCCAGAAGTGTCTTCGAGGTCCATTCGGTCCAGTCGAGTCCTGGTTCATTTAACTTCGCACAGTCTGCTTTTATCACCACATCACGATTAATCGTACAGTCGGAACATTAATTGACGTGAATACAGGTAGCCCTCCTACAACACGGTTTCGCTCTAACATGATAAGAAAATTGCGAAAACCTTTGTACAACACTGTACTTCTACAGCACTGGATAACACGATTTTTGTTTAACATATTTAAAACCTAAATTACTTTAAAGTAAAGATCCGCACTCTGGTTATCAGTAACTAATCAAAAAGTTTTGCTATGACTAACATTCAAAAAGACTATTAGTCAATTTTAAATATTACTTGATTATTGCCCTATTCTGCCCTGGCTTTCACATAACACGGTTTCACACAACACGGCATTTTCTAGGAACCTATCTACTGTATTGTAGGATTTAAATCGTAAATTGAGTAATACGATCGTAAACTCGAAATGTTTTAATACGAAATTTGAATTATAGCAAATACAACTAATTAAATTATCCCGTTTGAATCTCCGTCTGAAATCAAACACGTCTTTTCGTTTTCATACATCGAACCAGAATGACAAAGTAATCGCATATTACAAATATGAATAACGAAATCGATAAACATAATAACAGATATCGAATCGTCGCGTCGTTACAGTTACTAACGTCGTGACATTCGACGGAATTCTCGCCGCTCAGAGATGGCATCTCCCTACAGTATTATAGGAGGGTTACCTGTATACAATGGGATCTCGATTATCTAATTTATTCTATAAATTAACCATTTTCGGACAATTATCAATTAAAAAAAAAAATAATTTACACATTAACTAGAAAAATAATCCTTCTAACATCTAAGAAAACTCCTCGAGAGCCTTATGATCCTATTTTCACAAAGACATTCGTTTTTGAAAGATGCACGAATACATTTTTCCCACCGCTGTGATTCTCAAGAAAATTACAATGGGCGTTCGAAGAAATTCGAGTACACTGTCCGAATGCTACTTAAAAAGTACACCAACTTCGGAATTCAAATATTCAACGCGTGCCCCTTAAGAAATTCTGAAAATTGGCTAGTAATCAGATCGATCAACAGCCTTGCTCGATCCGCTGGAACCCGTGCAAGGAGTCGATGTCGTCGCGAAGTGCATCGGTAAACAAGGTGCAACATGCTCGCCGGTTTCCCTAGGTTTCAAGATGCCGGTGTCTGGCGTCTATCCAGAAAAGAGCAGCGACATGGACGCAGCGCGGCGGAGGGAAGAAGCGGAGGGTGCAGGAGGACCTCCGCGCGTCCCGTTTACAAATATTGAAACAAGCGGGTTCGAGCAGCTACTATTGACGGAGTGTTAGGGGCCCCCGTTCGCCGTATTCCCTTTCAAGAGACTGTTTCGCGTGTGTTATCCTCGGTGAGCCTCGCGGCCGCGGGAAGTCGTAATGAGCGGGAGAACGCTCGTGGGAAACGAGGGAGGGCCCCGCGTCGCTCGCACAAGCGCGGGAAAGAATGAAAGCGCACGCGTGTCCCGATGCGATGCGATGCGATGATGAGACCCGCCGGGTCTCCGGCACCGAAGATTAAAACGAAACACTTTGTTGCGACGCGGCTGAATTTCCGCCAGGGAAATAGATAGAGGATCCGGCCGAACGGTGTGTGGTCTCTCGCGTCAAGATGGAAAAACCTCGAGGAGGATCGGCGGAAGACAATGCAGGGTCAGTCACCTCTGTTGGGTGGCTGGGCATTTACAGTCTCGGTAATATGGGTTTAATAGTTTTACCTGCGAGATAAACTACGAACTCTTGTAGAATAAATCACTAGAAGGAGTCATAGAGTAAACTGTACTATTGCTGGCACTGCACTAATTATTGGCACTTTTGATTTAAACGGCAAATATTAAGAATTCCTGGTACAGAAAATCATTTTACATTGCTTCTTATTTATATTTCAAAGCAACGCTGTAAGTTTTCTTAATAGAGCTGGAACAACGCTGGTACTGTAAAAAAAAATTATATAGTCACCATTCTTTTCTACTTGTAGAGAAGAATGGTGATTATATAATTGACTAATTGAAGCTGTATTCTTTAAAATTTAACCATTGAATTCTATTTTCAAATCGGGCATGAACTTATGCAATCGTCACTTTTCTATGTATTGGGTTGGAAAGAAAGTTCGTAGCGTTTTAAAATTAAGAATCGAAGATAAAATTAAGGTATTTATTCATATGTTTATTCAATAACACGAGAAGTTACCTCGAAAATGGCAAAAAGTAATAGAACAGAATGGAGAATGTGTTATTGAATAAATCTATGAATAAATATCTGAATTGTAGCTTTCAATTTTGATTTACAAACGCTACGAACTTTCATTTCAACCCAATACTATCCAATAGGGTGTCTTAAGACGCCTACAGTGTACTACGATTCAAAGTCATTCAAGGTCGTTGAAGGTCAACTGCGATGGAAAATATTTCACTTGCACTTTTTTTCGTCATTAAGAGTTTCGGATGCACGCTACATCTTTTCTAGAATTGCTGGACTGATATTGATCAGAATCAGCGTGTGTTCCAACGTTCTGATCCCTGATGACCTAGCTGCAATGCTTGCGAGACGTGGGGAATATAATTCTAGGAGGACATGCCCGAAAGCATCAGCTGTAATAACCATTGTGCATTTAGTCGTGCGAATTTTGTACCGTGAGATCTTCGTGAAGTTATAAGTGGAATTATACGAACAATCACAAATAAAACTGGTATGAATGTTCTGTTCAAATTCGCTCGGATTTGAATAACGCACTGCAATGTTTTATCACTGAACGAGATTTTTTTTGACTTATTTATGAGTGCACACTCTATCACAGGTTCATTATAAAATATTTTCATCCCATTAAAGCTTCACCGTGCAGTCTGTCCGCTTAATTTTTCACGCGAGAAGAATTTTTAGTATTTCCGGTTGAACATTGGGGAGGAATCGACGAAGAGTATCCGAGCGGAAAGGAATTTCGAGACATATGTTACCTGTCTTATAAAATACGCTCTATGATCTCGCTCGACGATCTCAGTTAGATTCAATACCCTCGCGCAGTAAATAAGTTATAGCAGCTCAGTTATCTAGCGGATTAACGAATAGCATGAACCGTACAAACAGCATTAACGCGTGCAAACAGCATAAAGAGATATGAGTCATTTACACCACCACTTGATACTATTTACCCAGCCGCATTTGTTCCACTTTGCTATGCCACATGCTTCCTCGATGGAAGCAGCTATCCCTTTAGCGAAGAGCAATCAAATAACATTTGTGTACCGAAAATATTAAAAGTCAAATTTAAAATATTGGAATCCAGTATTGTATTTAATTCTTCAATTAACACCAAGTGACGAGTTAATCCGTCGTGAGATCAAATAGAGAATAAAAATGGCTAAAACTCCGAATAAACACAATTTGCTATTTTTGTAAAATAAAATAAAATAAAATAAAATAAAATCACTTTTGGTGCTCTACAAATAGTGTTAAATACAGTAGAACTTCGATTATGCGTGCTAATTAGTGGAACATGATTGTTCGGATAATATGTACTATACAAAAATTACACAGTTTTGCTCTTTTCGTAAAATAAAATAAAATTGTCATTTTTGGTATTCCATAAATCCTGTGTTAAATATTGCACTTCGGTTGTCAGCTAGGTTATCAATTTTTGAGATGAAATAAAGAATAGAAATGGCTAAAAATCTGAATAACTTTTTATAAAATAGTCATTATTGGTGCTCCATAAATCCAGTGTTAAATATTTCACTTCGGTTATCAATTCGCGAGATCGAAAAAATTCGAGAAGAAAGTAAAAGAGAGTTTTTCGCGCAGCTGCCAGGCGGAGAAAAATCAGAGCACGAAGCATCTGGAATTAGTTAGTCCATCGATGAACATGATGCCTGCCCTCGATTTCCCTTTAATCCGTGGCCGCGAGGTAATTTCCAACAGGCAGACGTTCGAGCGGAAAATGATGCCGAAACAATCTGAAACCACTGCTCCAGAACCGTCCTCGATCCACTGAACACTCTCGGAACACGACTGGTTCGATGATCGCGTGTTTCCGGTGGCCGTTCTCTCCCGCCGCGATAATGATCTCCAATTATCTCGAAGGATTACCGCGAACGGGACACCGGACGGTTCCACGAATCGAAAACGTAAAGCACGCGAAACGTAAATGACGAAATTAAGGAATCGCGGCAGGGAATGCTCGCCGTGCAGTTAGCCGCGGACGGAAACCAGTTTCGCGCGACGAAAAATAACACGTGTCCCTCTGAACGTGAACTGCTGCGTAGTAGTAACATCGTTGCAATACAGGTGCGCTCAACAGGCGTAGAAATAGGAATACAAAAGCCTTCGGAAAAATTCCGGAGCACTATAATCGGAAACGGAGAATCGTAAAACGTTCCATTTCTGTGGAGTGCTAAAGACACGGTTACGCGAATTTAATTTCTCAGTGCCGGGAAAGTGGAGCAAAAAGTCTCAAAAAATTTCTTCACGTGCGTCCGAGTGCCAGTTACACGGCAGATTCACTTTAGAATTTTCACATATGGTAAATGCTTGTACTCCGTGTACTGTCATTTTCACCTACACGTCTCTGTCAGGATTTATTTGAAATGGAAAAATGTCATCGTCAATCAAATATTTTGTCAGAAATCAAACAAGGCTTTACTAACAATTTCATTTTTCCTTGTAAATCGCCTTTCACTGAAGATTAATGTTTGCCACGTCAAGTCTGACTGTCTATTAATTTGATTTTCTGGAATTCTTTTTAAAATTTATACCAGCTCGAATGGTTCCTTAAGATTTTGAAACGGCCTGTACACGTGCAGAAGTAAACGGAGGATGTTGCAGAAGTATTGTTAGAAAATGACTAAATTGAAGAGTAAAACGTTTCCTTCCTACAAAGACGTCATTTGGGACCCACATCGAAATACCAAGCTCCGCTATTTTAATTTCTCACAGACAGAATATTGGAGGAAAAAATTTGAAAAAATTACCGAACGTGTATAAAGCTGTGGTCTACGTATCAGATTTATTTCAGAATTTTTCTGAATTGCTGTCGGACACGATAAATCTTTCCACGTGCAATTTCGTACGTTCCCGAGGTTTTAGTGTAATGCGAATGGCCTTCGCTTATGATTTTGGTGCGGCCTGTACGCGGCAGAAGTAAACGGAGGATGTTGCAGAAGTATTGTTAGAAAATGACTAAATTGAAGAGTAAAACGTTTCCTTCCTACAAAGACGTCACTTGGGACCCACATCGAAATACCAAGCTCCGCTATTTTAATTTCTCACAGACAGAATTTTGGAGGAAAAAATTTGAAAAAATTACCGAACGTGTATAAAGCTGTGGGCTACGTATCAGATTTATTTCAGAATTTTTCTGAATTGCTGTCGGACACGATAAATCTTTCCACGTGCAATTTCGTACGTTCCCGAGGTTTTAGCGTAATGCGAATGGCTTTCGCTGACGATTTTGGCGCGGCCTGTACGCGGCAGAAGGAAACGGAGGAAAACGTAGGCAATCGCGATGAGGAGGTTGTAACGAGCGTCCCGCGACGCAGCTGCGGATTCATAGCCGAACGCGTCGCGCGAAGCACACGCCTGCTACCACCTGTTTTGGTTGGTAACAGGTGCCGAGGAACGCGGCCACGACGGACGTACGGACGAGCAACGGACGCTCGCGAGAGCTCACGCGAGCAAGAACACACATCATCGTCGTTAAACAGGCTTTTAATTGCTCCACCACCTACCGATCAGCCGTGATCTAATGAAGTTCCGAACGCGTTTTTCATGCGCGCGCCTCCCGACCAGATTAATCCCCGGCGATCGGCAACAAGAGCTCGACGAACAGGAACGCGGAGGTATTTCTCGGTTTCGCAAACGACCGGGACGATGATCGAACTGCTGACACCGAAACCAGTCGAACATACGCTATCGATTAACGCGTACGCCGGTAGCGTTTGCCTCGGCTCTTTCCAGACTTCATCGTCGCACGATTTCATTAAATGCTACGTTAAGTAGCACCTTTATCGATCATCGCGTGTCGCGAGCTGTTCCCCGGCGAGAACTATGACGGCTACTCGACTTTTCTCTCTGCAATTAGATAAGATAAGGATACTATATTTTACTTTTCTCAGAGGTTGCGGATCAATGGATAGAAGAATTTTATATTTTGCGTTATGATCGGGAAAGATATATGAATGCTCTTTGCGCAGCGTGAATCTCCCGAATATGTCAGTATGTATTTGCATAACTAGACTGCGGGCTTTATGCATTTACGACAAGAATGGGTACGTATAGTTTAAAACGGTGGATCTATTAAAAAGATTTAAGGCCATCAGTGTGTAAGTTTCACGTTAATAAGATGATTAAAAGAAGAAAGAAATTTTTATTTGTCACCTGTGTCTTGCAATTAATGCAAACATTTTTTATTTTGCATAAAGATCCGCAGTCTATTGATACATTATGAACGCCGAAGTATGCGATAAGAGACCAATGCGTCGGGAATATATTTTCTTGGACGCCTTTATACCAGTCAATTTATGTTGAATGCCCCGAGGAAAAATCTAATGCAATAAATATACAGCATCGTTTTATGCGAAAAACATTTATATAACTTTCGCGGTTGAAGCACAAAAGATTCTTAAATCCTAAAAATGGCTAGAGACTTTTTAATGAATCCTATAACAGCGACAACCACGTTAGCCCCAGTAACGTCATCTTATAATTTCGTGTGGGATTATGATGTAAAAGTATTATTTTTGATACAACATAATTATGAAAATCCTACGAATAGGCTTCCTATAGGAAATGTGATAATATAAAATTATTTAAGATAAAGGAAGCATAAAAATTAACGAAGGGACTCTCTCATCTCTGGTCGGATTAATGAGGATATCTTTGTCAATTCTACGGCATTGAATAAAATAGTTACAGTGTGTGTGTGTGTGTGTGTGCGTGTGTGTGATTCACATAATAAATTCACTGTGCTTTACATGATCGGTAAAATTCGGAGTTTTCAGGACTGAGATGAACATTGTAATTGCGTAGTCAGTCGATGATGTAATGAAGACCCAAAGCCTTCCAAACGGGATTTTCATCACAGTGTCAGGGGAGATGTATTTCTCAGCGCGGAGGCACGAGTTGCCGGCACGGCTAGGAAGGAATCCACGGAATTAAATCGTTTGAAAGCGAGTGTCCCGCTCGCGGGGATTACCCGGTCGTCGAAAATGGAGTTCCACGGGTCTCCGGGCTCGGGAATGTATTTACGTCGCCGCGGGCGTCATTAATAAAGATTTAGTCGGTAAGCGAAGGTGTTCGAGAATCAGCGGACCTTCACGGATTAGAATCGAGGAGTCTCGTGCTGTTACTTCGCAAGCGAATCACGTTCGGGGAACAGGTTGTTCGGTGATCGCGACGGGACTCGATATGTGCTCGATTCGAAATCTACTGGGGCCAGAATTCAATTTCGAACTATTTACACATTTGCCATTATGTGCTTCCAACTCTCTAAATTACATTTCTCAGCAAAATGTTGAGCAATACTTATAACATGAATATAGCAAAATGTAGGGACTAGGTCAAACAATTTTATAGAATGTAATTATTATATTGCGGATCTTCGTGGAAAATAAACATTTTCTGCATCAATTGCAAGAGATGAGAGCCAGTTGCGCGTTTAATTCTGTTTTGAATAATTTGAATACCTTGGAAATATCAATATTCTTCAATTATCTTAATTTTTTTCCTGTTTTATATTCCACCAACCCATTTTGAAGAATTCTAATTTCCACAGGTCATTTTAGAAAAGTCACAATCGAAGAAAAATTAAAATGGTATTAATAATTGCTGTCTATATACACTTTGTTTCATTCGAACACTTCAAGTGTTCTTATAATCTGCGAATGTGTGTGTTAGATTCATAAATACATGATGACTCACAGCTGTTACTAATTTATTATGAGAAACCAGTAAATACTTTCCATTTTAACTTCGATGATTTCCCAACCAATTCAATTGGACTACGTAGTCGTTTAACACGAGGTGCAAGAGCATTTCACTTTCGAAACAGCGTTACATAAAGATCGACCCTACAACCATAGATCTCAAGAACCAGCCGACCTGGTAGATCAACAAGATCAATAGCGCCCGAATCTGTATCGCGTTCGAAACGATTAGAGTCGCGGCGTGCATACGCGGTCCAAGCTACCAGATTTATTTTCCATCATGGCGGAGCTATCATTCTTGCGAGATCAGCTTCTAATCTTAAACACGGCGGATCGTTGAATACATAATTTAGAAGGCCTCCGTGCTGGCATTTAAACGCTGATTTACGAACTACCGAAGTCTGGGCGATTAATCTGGCCACCACTCGTTTATCTTAACACTTAAACAGAGAGAGGAGCTATAAACTCTCGATACACAGGAGATGCGAGAAGGGTCCAGAACTTTCAGAGAACTCTGGAGCAACTTGGACAACGAGCCTAAATAATTCTATGACTAATCCCGTGTTATTCGTTCGTGTCAGAAGACGATTTCGAAAAATTAGCGGATTAGACCTGCAAAGGTTAATCAAAGACTAGAGAACGTCGGTGGAAGAATTTTTTACAACAATTTTTTACATCATTTTTATCTCGGAGGATTGTCCTTTTCCGATCGTAAAAATTTCTGCAGCACTAGTACCTACATCTGATTTTTGGGAACATTTACTTTTCTTACAATGAACTAACACATTTGGTGCTACGAATTAATGAACTTTCAATCACTCCATATTTTTTCAACGCTAAAAATAATTAATTTATATTGCATATAGAGACATACATATACATACTAATAAGACTGCATTTATTCAGATTTTGTGTGATCTTTAAGATATGTATGAATAAATGAATTTATTCAATCATGGTCCCACGAAAGCATCTGTATAATTTGAACGATTGTAAACTAATTGGCTTGTAGTTCTAGAGCTAATATCAAATTGGCACTCGATTAAAATTTCAATGCAATAGAAAAATAAAAAATAAATTCTAAAACTGCCACTTGAAGATGCTTTCAAACAAAATGATTGTCTTGTTATGGAATTGAATTGATGTTTTGTTATTAAATTTATGAATACCTTCTTTAAAAATGGTGAAAACTACGACAAGATGAGACAAGATGAGAAATGTACCAAAAAATGAACAAATTTGTTGCAAACTGAGATGAACATAAATCATCTCGAATCCAAGAAATCGCACAGAGGCTGGCCCATCGACATCTGTAATAATTCCATCAACGTCGAACGGCACGCGCAATAAAATCGCGAAATCGATCGGACAGGATCGAAAAATAAATCGCGGATTTCGCCGGAGCGTGGAAGAATGAGCGATCGATCAATCTCGGGCATGACACGCACACATTTGCAGCTCGTTAACACGACGTGGGCCCCGCTACCGAAGGATGCAGCGAGCGGTTGATCTTGATGATCGGCCGATGATGGGAGAGAGATCCTTGCGCGCGAGGACGACCTTAAACGCGCACGCCTTCGGGAGCCTTGCGAAATTTCAGCGCGGCGAGCACGCGCCCCATTGCACCGCATGTGCATAGACGCGCGCGGATTCATCTGCATAACAGTTAATAATTCCGGTGCACGGTACCGGTTACGCCTGGATCCCACCGATCCTCTTTCGCCTCTCTTTCTCTCCGTTGATATCCTTCCTCTTCATCTTCCGGGGCAGAAGCGAGCGAAGCTCAACCGGGTTCATCACGGACAATCGTGCGCCACCTGTTTCGCCCGCGTGTAATGGACGGCTGCATTACTACGGCCGCAAGAACTGCAGCGGCCGGTGCAATACAGCGTCACGGTGCATCGAGCCCCCTCGGGAAGTTTGCGTTCTTTGCCCCTGTTGCCACGAACGCGGTGACAATGCCGATTTTTATGCGATTTTTCGGGGAAAACATTTCCAAAATAATTGGTGCAAAATTTATGCAGAATCGATGCAGGTGATCTAAACTGCGGATCTAGGCGAAATCGAAGGCGATGGAAAATTTATTTTCTCGTTTAACACTAAACCTACCACGAGAGGTCAAATGATCCATTTTAGATTTTTTATTCGACTATTATTGAGATTGTAAGGGAGTTTTCATGGGAATTGATTGAATACATTTTTTTACTCCAGTATAAATTATAGTAAATTTATATCTCCTAAACGCACAGGCTTTTTAAAACTTTTTTTAAAAATATTGCATTGTCATCCAGTTCTAAGCTATGTTTAAAATTTCAAGTCTCTAGCTCATCGGGAAGTTAGTTTAAAATCAATTGCAAAATTTGTACCGAACAGACAGACAAGAAAGCGAGCTAATAAAAAAACGTGCTAAAATCGCACAAAATATAAATAAATTTAATTTTATTATTTTTATAATACTGTACACATTAGTCACTTTTGATGGTCGGTAGGTTTATTATTAATCGACTTGAAATGTTAAATATAATGTAACAGTGTCATTAAATATCTCTTACGTTTTCACAAGCTTTGTATTAGACTTGTATTATACTAATTATAATATTAGACTATTTAGTCAAATGATTTGAATGAGATTACAATTCGGCGTTTTATCAAGTACGGACTTTATGCAGAATAAAAATTGTCTTCGTCAATTGTAAGAAACAGGTGCCGAATATAAATTTCATTCTCTCTTGAATGACTTCAATAAGATGATAATAGTACATTGACTTTCTGAAATTCTTTAAATCTTTTCATAGTTTTCAATTTCACCTATACTCATGTTTATCATAAATTAATAAAATCTCATTAGAAGAATTTGAACATACAGTTGTATCATGTTCAACCTATTGAACAAAACATGGATTTCTATTTCACTCCAGTTTATCGCAATTCAGACAGAAAAGTTTTATTTTGCACAAAGATCCGCTGTCTAGTTAGGCACGCCGCAATTGATTCGCATACGCAGCGTTGATCAAAGAGCACAATCACTGTGCACAGAAAAACATAACAATCTTCGAGTAGTAACGGTGAAAATGGACGGCCAGTGTGCAATCAGCGATTGACCGTCGTTTCTCGCACGTCGGTGCCATCAGCCGGGAAAGTGTTAAATGATTAATGCCGGTAGGACATCCTCGAACCGTGCCGTTAGTTGCGCAACACCTCGTAAAATCATCGGGGCTCATTTTTCAAGATTATTTGTCGGTAATGATGTTAAAGCGACGCGGAAATGGCGGAGGCGACGTGCAATATTTTAAGCGTCCGAACAAAAAGGAAGGATCCCGCAAGAGAGAACGGTTTCGGGGTTGCGGGCGATTGATATAATTCGCACAAAAAATCGATTCAGCACGGCCGATGGCCACCGGAATCACGCGATGAAGACATTTCTCGGGCTCGGCGTTCCTGGAAGAACACCCGAAAGAAAAAGGGAGGACAAGCAGCCCGGGCCGGAGAACCGGGTGCCTCGTCGCGTTCTCCCTGTATCGTTACCAGCTGAATTAAATTAGGCAGCCAATTTGAAGCCAGTTACGATCGATATAAACCGTCCTCAATCTCTTTTTAATCGATCGAACAACGAGACGGTCAATTTTACAATGAACCGGGCACCCGTACACGCCGCCGGCTTTCTCTGGATCGACGTGCCTGAGAAACATTCTTGCGAGGACGAACACGTTGGTTTTCGGTAATCGAGCCGATTCCTCGACCGTCGCATAGTGGTCGGAAATCGTCGAAACGTGGTCAAAATACAGTGAACTGCAGTAATATTCGGATAATTTTAGAAAGACGATAACCCTTTTAATATCAGATTTTTTTGAGAAGTTAGAACAATTAATTTACTACATGGCGGAAAGATTGCAACTGGTCGGAATGGTCAAAATAATTTAAGAAACAATATCTACTATAAGTCTGAACGAGAATATTGAGGAATATACAACTTTTGGTATACATCTTTAACACTAAACCAACCACGGTGAAATTACCAGTTTTAGAGTTTCCGATAATCGAAGTTTTATTTATGGAAAATAATGGTCTAAATCTCCTTGTCCAAGCATCTATTATATTGAAAATTACAGACAATCTCTATAAATTCAGTGTTGCCATTTTTCTAAGGCAATATTTAACGGATACTTTTAATGCTTGGTTATTCATAAAATCTGTGAATCAAACTTTATCTTCATACATTATAAACACGATAACATTTTTAATATCAGATTTTTTGGGAAGTTAGAATAATTAATTTGCTACATGACGTGAAAAGAAATGTTGAAAAAATTGCAATTAATCGAATTGGTCAAAAAATAATGTTAAAAAAGATATCTACTGCAAGCCTGAACAAGAATATTGAGGAATATACAACTTTCAGTATTCATCTTTCAAATCTGTCTATCAAACTTTATCTTCATACATTATAAACACGATAACATTTTTAATATCAGATTTTTTGGGAAGTTAGAATAATTAATTTACTACATGTCGTGAAATGATATGTTGAAATATTGCAATTGATCTGAATGGTCCAAATAATTTAAGAAAAAACATCTATATACTACAAGTTTGAACAAGAATATTGAGGAATATACAACTTTTGGTATTCATCTTTAAAATCTGCGCATCGAACTTTATATTCATGCATTATAAACACTAATTAATATAAATCCGATATTATTATTATTATGCATAGTACTTACATTCATCAACTGCATCCATCGTATACAGAACAAATTACACACTTAACATTCACTTAAAATACTTAACACTTGCTTTTTGACACCGTAGTTCACTGCACGAAAACTGCGTGACGAATGAACGCGATATTCGTATCCCCACCATTCTGCAGGTATACATGGTATGACCTTTTCACCGTGGTTTTCCTATAGAGTCATTACCTGAATATCCAATAATTTTGGCCATGTGTTAGCTCGCTTTCCTCGATCGTCGCAACAAAAAATCCCATCCAGATCGGTCCTTGGAGTGGGGACTGCACCGAAGTGTAAGTGGTAACGAAATTTGAAGCTGTTGCGGTTTCGTCCGAGGCATCGAATTGTGGTGAAATTGATTTGTTCCGAGAAGGTGTGCCAGGCAGAGAAATAATTAAATAATTGTTGCATAAGCCGAACGTAATGCGCTCAAAAATTGGACGTGTAAATTATTCCGAGAAAACAATTCTGTAGCTACCAAGGCATCTCGAAATCTTTGTTTTTTCTGCATTTTGATTTATGTATTGAATCCTTTCGTTTTGTGTTTTAGAAAAATATTTCGAGGCAGACACAAGAACGAGCTTTAAAATGAAATACAGTGACTCCATTAATATTCGGACGCTCAAAAAAAAGATAACTTTTTTAATATTGCACTATACGAATGAACTTTTTTGAGAAGGTAGATCAATTATAAGCCCACATAAAAAAGTGGCAAAATACAACTTTTAGTATTTTCTATGCAATTCCGACAACTTGCAAATTTCTTCAAAAATTTTCTTCACGTTGTTGTGCAGCAAACTAATTGTTTTAACTTCTCAAAATAGTTCAAATCGTATGGTCCACTATTTAAAAACTTATCGTCTTTTTAAGAGTGTCCGAATATTAGTGAGAGTCACTGTACATATAACAATAAGATTAGATTAACAATTAGATTAAAACGCCAAGTAACAGCAGTTCAATATCGTTAACGGAAATGCTGAGCCGTGTTCAGAGAATCTAAGATCCCTCTGAATTACAACTACATATTTCATGAATTAATAAACACTCGATAAACACTTAATGGCAGAGGACTTTTAATCATAATTTAAAGGCACGTACTTCTGTGTATTTCTAAATTAATCTCGAGAAAGAGACTTGCTATTAACATTCACAACGCGACGGTAACACTTCGTAAAGTAGCTTCACATGTATCTTGTAACCACTCTAGGTAGTCAGACGTAATTCTCGTATCGATGATTTGTAACGCGAAAGAGCAGAGTTCGCAAGAATAGCATAAATACCCGAAGTATACTTAGAAACTCCTGTCTGTGGTTAAATGTTACGTACCATTAATGGTTATTAGCCGACGCTTAACCCACGAAGTTCATCGAAATTGAAACCGAAGCCAAGGTCTTGTGGCTTCTCGGAGATTTCGCTGGATCTTCGATCCTTACATACCAGGTGGTCCCGTGGATCTCGATCAGAATTCATCGGCGTAAAACAGCTTACACGCTTCCTGAATTACCACAAGATTAAAAGTCTTGTTTAAAAAAAAGCACAATTCTTTTATTTTTGTAAGCGAAACTCTTTTAATCAGGCCCTGAAATCGCTTGGAACATATTTCCTAAAATTTGTACTCTTTTATATTGTTTAACACTAGCACTACTAAGCTTTGAAGAGATGTACACTACTGTGCAAAAAAAAGAAGCACCCGGCCATATTTAATATTATAGAAAAGCGTAAAATATCAAATAAGAGCACAGTAAGTTTTGAAAAAGGATTCAGTTGTTTAATTGACTAGTTCTGAGAATATGTGTTATTGCAGATTATCTGATTCTTTAAATGCAATAAATTAATCATTGTACAATACAATTTCTACGTAAAGATATTGTTTGTCATTATATCTTATACTGGATGCTTCTTTCTTTTTCACAGTAGTGTATACTTCTTCATAATAAGAACAGGGTTTGATTTATCCAGATTTCACAGAATTAGAGTCGTCAGATTAGGACTTGTTTCCCACTCTACCCTTCCCCTTCTACGATTAGTCACGAGACTAATCCGGTGCTGGCAGAGAGGGGGTAACTTATTCCCTTGATTCGAGTCAATTCTCCTGATCTGACGACTTAGATTTGAAGATTACTAACCCTTTGCAATCGAAGCTATTTTAACTCGAAAATTAAACATTTCTTTCGATTTAAAATATTTCCATTCCCTATGATTTTTAAAATTTGATGTATATGAAATTGGTATAAATACCTCATACAATACCTAAATGTTTAGTATTTGATTAGATACCGATATATTTAATAATCTAAACAATATTTTGAATAATGGTACCGCAATTTTTAATAGCGCCTCAGAGTCGCCATTCGAGTGCTAAGGGCTAAAAAGTTTCTCAAGAAAATATTTCTATAATTTCACGACTTGTAAAATGAAAAAATCTGAAATCCGTCAATACTGACTGTCTCGGTAGTTCAATGGTTACGTATGAAATTGAACTGTTCGATCATGACTCCTGGTGGAAATTTAATAAACGCCCGGTGCATTAATCGAAGGAATGCTATTCAATAAAGCAAATTATCACCGTGGTCTCGCTCCCTTAATTAATAGCGAGTTCTAAGTACGGGCCCATATTTATGCATCTCTTTTGGCGCTATACAGGTAAATATCGTGCCGCAGCACACCACCCATAAATAAAGGGCCCGGCGAAGAGGGGCAAGATATCCGTTTAATTGGTTAGCAATAAATACAAGAATCGCTCTGTCCATTACGAACTGCAATCAGTCGGTAAAAAATAGGCTATCAAAGGCATGCCAGGCCCCGGAGAAATATGTATCTCGAGCAACCGGGATGAAATTTGCTTGTTCAGAGTGCCGAAGGGTGGGGGGAAGATCTCTCATTCCTACCTCCGGGGCAGCGGCCAGGTAAAATGCATAATTTAAATAGTAAATAGCGTAGTCTGTTCTTAAACCTTCGCACAAAAATAAAACACATCTTTGTTCGCATTCTGATCGGCAGCGTCTGCAATTAATCTCTAATTCGACCGATATGGAAAATAATACGGTGCGGTGTAATAGTTTATTTATTACAATACATCTTAATCCGTTTTCTTTCTCTCGCTGGCCAATCTGCCAGATATTTCTCGTGATAAGCGTAATAGGGTTCGAGATTACTGTAGCATTAAGCGATAGCGATCGGTACACTCTTATTATTAACTGGAAAAATCGAATGAGAGAATCATTTCTCGAATGGGAGAACAATTTTTCAAGTAGAAAAACTGTTTGGTTTCTCAAAAGAATGGACTATATAATAAATAATATTCAATGTGGATCATTATTCTCATCACGTTTTGTTAACTGAAATAAAAATTTCTTTTACATGCAATTAAACGAAAACCCAGTACAAAGAACAATGTCAAATTTATTCTTGAACAGAACTTTTCTTAATCAAGTTAGGTGGATATATCTGAGCGAAAAAACGTAATTGAGAAGTTGATATAAAAACAGAGAAGTGTGTAATTTTATTATTACAAACATTTATCGAGACTGCAATTGAGTCAACGTATAAATGGATCGGTTTATAAAATAAATTCCTGCAGAAGCAGTTCCAACAAATGTCTGCAATAATTGCGAAAGCAAGATTCTAAAATGGAGCACTTTGATCTCTCGGATACGTCTAACGTCAATTTAATCGTGCTCTCTGCCACAGTGATTATTGGAGTCTACAATGTTTCTCCTTGAAATGCTACTCAGTCGTGTTCCTTCAGCATTGATTGAAACGGAACACGTCGGAATCTGAGAAGATGCTGGTCGATGATTAAGCGATTGAACCACAGCGGTCGATGGGAAAGCCTGTATCATTATCCGATCCTAGAATCCGCCGGAAAAAGACTAGTTCCAGTCTGGTTACATAAGAATTTCCTAGTTCTAACCGCTCGGTGAACTACAACATATTCGAGGCGATCCAGTCTGCCCAGACTGCCATTAAAAATTGCAGTCTGGCTCGAGTGCTTTCAAATTAGTGGTACGGGAATTCGTTTTCGAAGATTTTTTTCTTTTGTGACCGCTGGCTTTCGTTCTCCGTAGATGATTTAATACCGTGCCCGTTAAATGAGCATGGTCCGAGTGTTCGTCTTACTTCCTCGATGGAAAGTATAACAGGTATCGTAATGATATACCAGCAGAATATCGCTGAATTATAAGAAAAGGAGAAAATGATGAGAAGCTGATTGGAATAACTTCAACGCGCGTATTATATGCGATTCTGTTATAAAAAGCAGCAATTTTCATGGAGAAATCCTCTTTCTTGTTAATCTTTTAATAATATCTTAAATAACTGTTCGTATTAAATATTTAACAATAAGCGTGATTTTAATATGAATACTCCAGAATTTTTATTGTATAATTTTTACTGGCAGTCTTATGTCCAGGCTGTCGACGAAATTAAATGAAATCTTCTCTCCTTAAAGAAAATGTTTATACATTGCAAAATGTATTTAGTAAATATTAAACACTGAACAGGAATTATAACAAGATACCAAGAACATATAAAAGGTTGAATGCACAAAATATGCAATTTTAAAAAATGAAATCAAATTGCACCAACGTACTCACACATACCCAATTGTATCATGCATATTATGCTGAATAAAACCATTTGCTTCTTCAACTGAGCCAAACCATGAATATTATTCATCATTTCCCAAATGATTTATTCAAGCAATATCCACGTCCGGTACGAGCTCGTCGCAAAAGAAAGAACGAGATCGAGGCAGTCTAATCAAAACATACCGTGTGTGCAGATTTCAAACGAAACCCCAAAAACGAATATCGGACGCAAACGAATCCGAACATGTCGCGAGAAAAAAACCCGAAGAAACCAACCATAAAAATCTGCGTGATGCCCCAGCTGACGAAGAAGCCGGTCTCGGAGAAGCATCCCCAAAAGCGATGGTGTCTCGCGTGCAAACTGTCCCCCGGTGGCGATCGGGTACCGCGAGCGATGGTCGGATCCCGTGGACGGTCCATCCTGGTCAGAATGCCTTCAGGGTGACCAGGAAGGGAAGGAGGGGGGTCCCGAGGGGAGGCGGGGAAGCTATTCGTCCTGACGCACGCATACATCGAAGTACCGCGAGTAGAGTGCGCGCGTACTTCGAACGGGGGTCTCTCGGCGAGGCGTCGGGCCCCGACACGCCACACGTATTAGAAACGAATATAAATATATCGGGAGAGAGTGAGAGAGAGGGAGAGAGAGAAAAGGAGCAAGAGGGTGAGCGAGCGAGGGGAGGGAGGGTATGGGTTGGTGGGGGCAGGCGAGCCGGCATTGGCGGCGTGGAAGTTACACGCACGGACGTCCGCGGCGTTACGAGAGAGAACGGGCCCCTGATCCCCCTACCCTAGAACGGACCCCTGGTCCCCCTACCCTAGAGCGGGGTCCGCTCGTACCCCGCTCTTCTCCGGCCGCCCTGAGCCCCGGAGTACGCTCAGTGTCCGCTCGGCCTCAGCACGCCCGAGTGGGAAGCCCGGGACGCCGCTTCTAGAAGCTTTTTGTCGCGGCCGAACCGCTCGCGGGACCGTTCTTCCGCGCCGTCAAATCACCGGTGCCCACAGCGGTCCGTGATCGATCGTCGGGCCCTTAAATTTCGGCCGCAACCCCTTCGAATCGCGCGCGTTCCAACAGTTTCTCGCGCATCGTCCTCGGAAGAAACGGTCCACCTGGCGAGGCGACAAGCGGATAGTCGTCCTCTCCTTCGTGGTCGTCTCCTCGGTTCCGGTCCGCCGATCCCGGGATCAGCGAGCCTCGAAGCGGTATCGCTTCTCTCGTCAGCATTGACAGCGGATGGAACAGTGCTCCGGCAAGATGACGGCCCTCGAACGTAACCGCGCGTTGCTTTCCGGAGCCGAGTGACGAGCGGACGTCGCGTGTCAACGGGCTGACGTGAAGCGGATTCGCCCGTCGAGCGGATAGAGGCGTATTCCTGTTCGGTGGCATCGCGATCCGCGTCGCAGGATCTACGGATCCCATCGTGTGTCTAGTTCGGTGTTTCTCGCGAGTGGGAGGCCCCGAGAGATCGGGAGTACCGATCGACCGGTGGAACGTTATCGGCTTCGGTCCCCCTTTGTGCTTCGGCGTACGCTCCGCGTATTAAAACGTTAATCTCCGACTGTACTACCGGTTATACGTACAGATTGGCCTCTCCTCCCCGTCTTCGTCCCTTGCCGGCTTTCTCTCTCCTGGATCCCTGTTGTGTCTCTTTCTCTCCCGTCCCCCTTCGGCTACCCCTTCGATCCTCTTTCTCCTCTGGTTCTCGCCTGTTCCATTCGCTCTCTCCCTTTCTCGTCTGCCTCTCTCGCTTCCCCTCTATTCTCTCCGCCCCTCCACACCCCTTGTTCTCGTCCTCACCGCGTCCTGTCCTCTCGAGCGTGTGTTTCGCGAGCGCGTGCCGATCGGCAGAGATGCGGCGCGCAATCGTCAATCGGGCCCAGCTCGCGCGAGCCCGGTCCCCCGTGGCCGCCGCCGCCTAACGGACGAGCAGCACCACCGACATCCAGATCTCTTCTTTATCGATCGGCCGCGATGACGACTTCCTCCACGAGCAGCCGGCCAGCCGCGAGCGTGACGAGCCCCGGAACGATCGAGAGATCGACGCGACGGGCTCCGGGGACCGGGTGGACCACGATCTTATCGCTACGCGGCGATCGAGCCGAAGGACGCAGCGACGATCGGCTGGCGATCGCCGGATCGGGCCCCGCCGAGGCTTAATGCGCCTGGATTAAACGCGAGAGACGAACGCGCGCGCAAAGAGGAACGACGGACAGCGATCGCCGGATAAAGAGCGCCGATATCGCCGGGACAAAAAGACCAGGTATACACCACCGTGAACCGGCCGGATGATCAGCGCTGATGCGCCGTGAAACTCGCGGCCGAGGCGCGGAGACACTCAGACACCGTTGAAGAGCGGACCCCGCGAATGACAGGGCCGAATCGCTGAAAGGATGTCGAGCCTCGCGAGGAGACGGAAGACGTCGCTGCTGGGGTCGAAGCGATGGTGGCAGGGCGGCTGCTGGGCCACCAGGAGCCATCAGGAAGCCTACCTGCGCAAGCTCTACGCTAGAAAGAACGACCAGGGCAAACCCATAGAGGAGGACACCTCCGCTCGCAGGGATATTCAGTCTAATTGGACTCCGGGTACTGTCTACGAACTGCCCGCCGCCGATGAACACTATTTGGACGCGTTCCTCAGGAGCCGCGAGGACGAGCACGTGGCCGCCGACGTTATCGGATGTTCCGCGTTAGCTACCGCCCGGGCCAGTCCCACCGAGAAGTGCGTCGAGTTCCTGAACGGCGCCCACGATGCCGCAGCCGCGGCCTTCGAGCACGAGCGAGGCGGGCTCGTGGAGCCGGAATGCAACCGCGGCGCAGAGTGCAGCTCCCTGCATTCGGGTTACGATGTCGCGGCCGCTACAGCCGCCGCCTCCTCAGAGTGAGTTCCACGTTGATCTCGTTTCTCCATCGCCCGCGGGTTTTTCTACAGAGCGATCTGTCTGCGACCGGCCCGCGGATCCGCCTCTTCTTTCTTTCTTTGCCCGATGAAAGTTCACCACCGATGACGCAGTGCCTATCCGCTCCCAGAGGCGTTGGTTGCCTCCTTTTGTTCGAGGCGCAGTGAGTCGGTGAATCCGAGCGACTGGTGATTCTTCACTCGAGGATCGTCTCAGATTTGTGCATCCTTCGACGACCTTGGTCGCGCTTTCGAGTGCTTGGTAATTCGGGGTTCGTGCGATTCTGGGTTCAAGGTCGCGCTTGTCGACCAGTGGCAGGAAGTATGTTGCCCGCCTTGTTTGCAGCGTTGGTCTGTGAGAAATGCTGTTTCTGTGTTTTTGATATCTTTTTGCAGTGTTTAAAAGTGTGGATGGATAATAATCTTCTAGATTGCGCGAACTACACGACTTATTTGAAAATCGCTTAGGCATCGATGCAGTGTTTCTTGGCTTTATGGGGACAACCTAGTGGTAGAGTGCAGAAATGACACGGCTTATTTAAAAACTACTCGGGTAGTATGCAAAATAGTCCCGGTATAACATAAGAAATTCACGGTACACGTGTGCACCTGGAGTCTTGAATGCGAATATGGTGCGTGTATGCACCTGGAGGCTTTAAGGATTACGGCAAGGTGGTCGAAGCGTCTTACGTCGACTTCGATTAAACTCTGCGAGACCTGTTGGGAAACGTTACTTTTTGCTAGGTCGTCGAATGCCGAGAGATTCAATTTCATTTATTTTCTGGTATTCGCAACGGAGAAATTTTTATTCAAATCGGTTTCTCACGAGGAATCGCACGACACCGCGCTTCTTTCTTTTAAGTGACGCCATTTTGTTCGTGTACCCTCCTTTTTCATGGGAATGAGCTCAGGCTCCCAAGAGAACCATGCCGACTATAATCCACCTTGGAATCGGTGACAAAGACATTCAGCGAGCCCATGCATCGCGGAAGCCCGTTTTCTTTTTCTTTGACGCGACGCGTGGAAAGTGTGCACGCGCCATTGCACGGGAGAATTTCTATCAGAAAAATCGCGAAAGCTTTCTAAAAAGCATAATCTACGTAATACGCTATGAAAGTTGGAACTTTCTTCAAGAATTTCCAGCATTCTTCGTAAGCCATAATTTTGAATAATTGTTTCTGTCACAACAATTTTAAAATTAATTCAGCACCATCGATCATTCGTTCAATCGGTGTAATCTGCTCGTGGATAAACAAGTTTTCCTCGAGTCAACGGCCAACTACAGCTTCCAGACAAAAGCATTCCACCATAGTAAATCAATAAACAACCACCGCGATTATATCGTTTCTCCTTCGACAAAAACATCGAACACAACGAGCCAACCGATCCACATAACTCCGGTCGAACCGCCATCGATCGCGAGCACCTTCGCCTTCAATCGACCTTGAACAAAAGCGATTACGTTCTCGCCAGAAAAACGAAAAATATCGAAAGTGTGTTTCGAGCGCAGATTGCTGCTGGCGCGTCGAAATCGATCTTCTTTTTCGAACACTCGAATTTGCAATGCTGAAGGAAATCGGTGGCCTCCGTTGGAAAAACGTTCGTGTCATTATATCTCGACTAAGCGATGGTTAATCGATTTTTAAATTCCGACACGTTATTTACGGGGTTGCTCGGCCTCGGAACCGTAGGGCTTGATAAGTAAAGTGATGCCTTGGTCATTCCTCGGTGTGTAATCAGCCGTGGCACTGCTCCAGTCGGTCGCGTCTCGTGGAAATTGAATTTCTTGCCGCGCGGTTCGACGACGATGCCGACTACGCCCGTAATGACAGGCCGTTCTCTAAATTGTAACGCTCGCACTTTCCACCTCGAGCCAATAGATCTCGAGCCGCCATTCACAACTCTGAAAGCGCGCAATCCACGATCTGACTTCTTGCGAATAACTTTTTCTTGTTCGATCTTCCAAACTAGCTGATAGCAAGAAAACCTTACAGAGAAGACGCGTCTTTTTCGAATTGTAGTAATTCAAGGGTTGAAACCACCCTCTTAAGAGTTCAACCTCTTAATTAGAAGATTAAATAAAGTTCGACTTCTTAATATTATATACATATAAATTGTTACGGACAGAGGAAAGTTTGTATAATAAAAATTGTGTCGTTTCTAACATCTTGGAAGAAAATGCTGGTACTACAAGAAACCAAAAAGTTTATCAAAGTTATTTGAACAAACAATAGTTCCAAAAAGTCATAAGTGATTAAGAATTTAATTAAAATATGTACTGCCAAGATTCACTCGTTTTTTTATTCACTTATTCGCACGAAATAATTTTTTTCGTTATTTTATGTATTTTATTTACTGTTAATACGTAGTACAGCTTTTTACGGTTCCATTACCAAGATCGAGATTAAAATTTAAAAAATATATTCAACTCGGTTTTTCATACAGAAAAAGTCTTCGTGTAGAAACTATTCAGAAATAACTGTATTGTTTTTCTTTTTGGGTGTGAGAGGAACAAATTTTTTCGATCATGCCTACATAATTAAAGAATACCAATGAGACATCGATCATCTCTTCTTATGGCGTCGGCGATCGTCGCATAAATCAGAATATAATTTCGACTGTTTTCTCGCTTGTTTACGGTTCTGGGATTCCTGAACCGAATCGAAATTATCTTTTCCGTTTCCTCGGAATTACGAATGCAAATGAGAGTGAAATTTATCGGCTCCCGTGGGAATGGAATCTCTTCGGATCCCTCGGGAAGGGGTTCAAGCATATTAATATGCAGTGTGCATCACGCTGACACAAATTGAGCTCCGAGGGGCAGGATTTTCGAAGACCTCTTTCTAAAAAAATTTGTTTACGAAGACCTGCCGAAGCAAAGAATAAAAATTTATTCATATTCCCATATTCGTGAGTTATTTCGTGAAATTCGAATTATGTGATAAAAATAAAATAAGGAGTCCATAAGTTAACTTATCGTACTAAATTGTGCACGTCATAATCGCGTAAAGATTTACAGTGAACCGGATTAATATTCGGACGCTCCAAAAAAGACGATAACTTCTTAAATATTGTACTATACGATTTGACAGGATGTGAAAAGAAATTTTTTCAAAAATTGCAATTGATCAGAATTTGAAAAGTTGCATTTTCAACTTTTTTATGTGGGCCTATATTGAAAATTTAAAAAATGCAGATAATAAATAAAAAATGTAGATCTGTGTCAATTATATGCACTGTGAAAGTTCCATCGAAATCGGTTGATGCGGGGAAAAACGACAGGCATTCAAAGATGTAAAAATCCTTAGATTTATTGCAGTTAGAGGACGAAAATCAGCAATTTTTACCACCTTTAAACGTTTATAGCTCATTGCAATGTCGACCGATTTTCACGAAATTTTCAGAATATGTTTAATTGACGCAGATCTACAAAACGTATTTTTTAAATTGTCAATATAGGGCCACATAAAAAATTTGTAAAATGCAACTTTTAGTATTTTTTATATAATTCCGATCAATTGCAATGTTTGAAAAAATTTCTTTTCATATCCTGTAGTAAACTATTTGTTCTAGCTTTCCAAAAAAGTTCACATCGTACAATATTTAAAAAAGTTATCGTCTTTTTTGGAGCGTCCGAATATGAATCCGTTTCACTCTGTATCTCTCAATTGTAAATTCTGACAGAAATGGAACGGAAAAAACTTGTTCGCAGAGCGATATTGAATCGTTCAACTCTATGAACTACTCGCGTGACGATTCGGTGATTTCAAGAGGAGGATGTAGACAATTGTTGAGCTAATTGTAACAATAAGCGATTACCCGCAATCAGCCCCATTACTGGTTGTATCTATCATAATGAAGCGTTCTGTATAATTCATAACACAGAAATTATCGTGGATCCTCGATAGATGTAGATAAATCTGTATTGGGGTTTACGACCTTCAATGCAATTAAACTCGCTAAGTATAATCCTTCCTATGATGTAACATTCCTTCCAGCACTAAATGAATCGTTTTGTATCACCACTTTTACCGGATTCGTAGAAACCGGTGAGAGATAAAACATCGTCGCGTGTCAGTTGATTATTCACGTAACTGTCTAGGAACATACGAATCTTCTTTTTATTCAACGAATGTCTTCTTTTCATACAGTACTTTCTGGGACATATACCTCCAAACGAGGACAAATATTTTTTTAGTAATAAGCATGACAGTCTCGGTCAACGTTAGTGTCCACAGGTTTCCTTAAACAGAAATCGCTGAAGTTTTACGACGCACAGAGGCTGTTCTATAAAAAAGAGGAGATGATCATAAATTAAGTTGTAATGCATACTTCGGACGCATTATCTCGAAAGATCGAAGTTCAGAAAGAGACGCAAAAAATCTCCAATCGACAGGATAATTCCTTAATTCGTAAAAAATTCCAACACGATAATTCCCTGATTCGCGATTAAGTGTGTCATCACATTCTTGATATGTAAATTAATGTGTACATACTATTCTAGATTAATTGCACTATACATAAGTCTTACTAGCAGTTACAATTAGATCAATAACAGCAACACCTACTCGAATCTCGAAAACAGAGGCAACAGAAAGCAAAGATAACAAATTAGTGTCGGAAAAGTGATCACGAGACTAAATCATTAGAAAACAGAATATAAAGGTTCTGTCACAACCAGCTGTTCTTCTCCCTAAACAATCCATCAGCCCATTGTTCAAATTCTTCATTGTATCCACCCCATTGGGTAGAAACAATAGGAGCGGAACCAATCAAGGCAACCCCTAACTGATGAACACTTCATATACTGTATCTAGGACCTGTGAAAAGAGGATTCGGTGGGAAATTTCAGAAATTGGGGACAGGGAGACAAGATTTCAATTTTACATGACGGGGATGAGGGAAGTAGACTGCTAGCTCCATGTAATTCTTTTAGGGAGCCTAATCATTTAGTTTATAATAAAAATTGATTGTTTAATACGTTCATACTGCCACTGCGACTGGGCTGCTGGCTCCACCTTCTCTGGGGAACCTCATCTAGTTGATGCTAATTAATCTAGTAGATCTAGTAGAGCTAGTAAAGCTAGCAGCTTAATACCCTCGTTCATGTTCAGCTTGTAGGTCCCCGGCAACTTGCGATCTCCGCGCTATAGAATATGGTTTAGCTACCAGTTTCGCGCAGTTATTAGTTAAGCTAGAAGAGTTAGTAGAGCTAGTAGAGCTTTTACAGCAAACAGAGCTAGTAAAGATAGTATAGCTAGCAGCTTAGTTCCCCTGCCTCAGTTGAATATGTAGATCCTCGGCAACTTACAATCTCCGTGCGATAGAAAATATTTATTTATTAGTTAATCTAGTAGATATCTAGTAGATCTAGTGGATCTAGTAGAGCTGGCAGGTGCCCCCTTGCCCCCGATTGGTTTGTTGGTCTTCACCAACGTTCCCCGACTGATGGAAAATATTTCCGTCCCGAATTTGACGCGGCGTTCGAGGTGTATCGAATGGTAGTAAGATGAGCCCAATTCTGGTTCCAGGAAAGTGTGCAGAAGCTGCAGGTGTCCCAGGGAGGAGCATCAGCGGACTTCGACGGAGGCGGGCGGTCCCTCGGGACTCGGCCTCGGTCCCGGCCCGCCGATGGCCATGGCAATGGCTTTCCAGAGCGGGGCCGCCGGTTCTTCTCACCAGGAACCCTTCAAGAGCCCCGTACAACCGGCCCCGCCGGGTCTCGCCCTCCAGGAGGCACTGATGCATCATCAGAGGCACTCGCAGAGCGACGATGACAGCGGATGCGCGCTCGAGGAGTACACGTGGGTGCCGCCCGGTCTCAGGCCCGACCAGGTAACAAACAACCTTCTCCACCCCGCCGTGACTCGAATAACGATGCACACCGCCGATGTCCAGGCGATTTTTTCACCTGACGCATCGTGACCCGTACCTCCAACGATCTACTCTCCCTTGACCCCGACCATAAATACCGGGCAGCCTCCCGTATCCGAATTAAGCGATTAACACGTCCGCCAACGTTGCTCCTTCTGCTCACGGTCTTCGTACATGAAGATAAAGGCTGCTCGATTTAATTTGATACGGTACATCTTTCACCCCTTGCGAAGAGCTGCTTCAGATGATTTCATTTACGGACTCCATTTTATAGATTTTGGGACCTAACCCTTTTTGAGATTAACGTTGAATCTACAATTAGATCATGGAGTTTATGCAATTATGATAGAGATAAATCAAATTCAAAAACAGTGAAGTCATTATAAAAATTTTTAAACTAAATGTCTGTGTGGATCCTATACTTCTCAAATAATCTAAACAATTTTTATTGGGCATAATTGTCCGCATTATAACGTTTATGGTTGTACATATGCACTAAAAAGAAGAATGTGGAATGTTTGTGGTCAAATAATATTTCCACTGGACTTGATTCTATCATATCAGTCACAGAAATGCATTTATGAGCATTCCAGTCGTCCCTAACTCCAGTACGCATACGAATGAATCAATCCGCGGAATAAATTCCCACAGAAGCACTTTTACGTGTCGCGTAATCGTAAAACCAGGAATCCGAAATCATTTTATGCTTCCACTGGCAAAAAATAAGTAAATACCTTGACAGATCCTGATCCACGACAGTTTCTATTTCGGATTCTCGAAAGCGTGTTCGTACAGTAGGAATTTTATTAGATTTTAATGAACACTATCGGGACAGAGAACGTGATTTACCGTCGTTCTAGAACTCGGTGGTCTTAACGACACGACATCTCGAATATGTCAGCGTCCTTCGATTGAAATGGGTACGGAGTATCGAGGAAACGTCAAGTTCCGACAGAAGTCCGCGATAGGCGTTTATGGTCGATAAAGAAAAAAAAACGAATCACCGTCGCGAAGATTCCGCGCGCGCGTGTTACGAAACTATCCGAGAGTCTCAGGACCCGAGGAAGTGGGCGCGCCCCAGATACGCTATGTGCCATACGCGGTTGACTCTAGATTTGCATAAAGGTTTGCTTTCTCTCCGCCTGATTTGCCGGGACGGTTATAACAGATGGATGCCTGCTGATTTTCGAGAATCGCGGGGATCTCGCGGGACGACCCCCGCGAATATTTTACCCTTTGGTTGCGATGAGCACCGATACATCGACTGATAAATAATTTCTGTTTTAGTACATCAATTTTATGTACATTTAATTTAATTAATTATCAGATTGACCATGTACGAAGTATCATTACAATTCCTTCCCAAGAACGAAAATTGTTTAGAACTAGACTCTCTTAATAGAAATACTATTTACATGCATTTAATAAAGTAAAAATAAATATGATCAGAAACGTCAGCGACTTCTTCTTTTCAAAATGATCCTTGATCTTTATAGGTGTGTAAAAATATTTTTTATATTTTATTAATTTATCTTCAAAATTTTTAATGTAATTCCATAAAAATGTTGCTAGACTCTTTTGTAGAATGAAATTAATAGAATGGTCCTTGTACGTCTTCGGTATTAATTGTGTGATTTATGAGACGCAGAATTGGAATTGTAATATTTATTAATAAAAACTGCAACATTTAATTTAGAAAAGTATAGGTACCTTTTAATTCTCCATTTTTAATGAATCTATGACAAACAAGAATAGCTCAAACAATTTCCCAAGCATGCCCAATGAATTTTAATTTGCTATAAGTTTAATTCAGTGAACTACTCCTTATTCGCAATTTAATATTTTAGACAGATCGTTCCGGGACAAAAAAGCGAATTTACACCCGTGATACGAGCGTTAAAAAACTCATCCTGGACATTAGGCGTGTCTAATTAATACTGGCCTGGAAAAAAGCTGATTAATTCTTTCCGTTTACTGGAAACATCCTGTACTAAACCGTAAATCAAGGACCATTAAAATGCTAAAAGGATTCGATCGGCGAGTTAAAACGCTCCGGCGTTACAAGGACTAATTGAATCGGAAACGCGATATGTAGCTCAGTTTCGAGATATCCGCTGATAGGTGTAGTTCGAAAGATGGAATCGAAGCGCGGCGAGGAGGCTTATTTATCGGCATTGTGATCCTCGATATTCATCATTCATGAATAATTCAGAGATGAAATGCTTACAGTTACACGGGACACGTGACGGAGAAGTTCTCCCGCGAACAAAACAGTGGAACGGGTCCGGCTCGTTTTATTTCGCTTACGGGACCGTCGTTTAACCCGAATCGCGTTCCACGCTTTCGACTTGCGTACTTACATACATATGTGCGTGCGTATATCGAGCACGCTTTCGAAACGGAAAGGCCCACTGGCGTCGATACCATTCGAATCACTCCGACTGACCCCGCCGAAAAATTCCAGACACTCTGAGACATCGTTGTATATGAACAACTGCAGCGTAAAGCTAGACAAACTTTTCTTTTGCTTTCGAGTTTTACTTTTGACTCTGTACGATTTCGGAATATTTTCGGTAGGAAACCAAGTAGCTAGATATCTAGTTTACTATATTTTCTTCAATACCCTTCTACGCTTTCTGATACTGTGACAAGACCACTCTAAATATGTGAGGCGACTTTATTTGCACAAATAAGAAAAGAAAAATTTTTTCGCTTGTGCCAGAATTCGCGAGAAGTAGAGTTGGTTGGCCACGATCAGACGCGTCAGCCGATACCTACTTATTAAAACTATTTTATATATCAAACAAAAATGAATTTCGACTTCATTTTACTCAATTGTCAATTTTACTATATTCCTAAATTCGTGTAACGTTTTCATTGTTTTAAGCTTCGCCTACTAATTTACGTTATAAATGCATAAAATTCGTAGTCTAACAGTTGGGTATTACAGCCATATTATGACAATTGTTACTTTGGATACGGTCAATATCAACATCGACAAAAAATCTTTAAACATCTCCGAAACAAATTGTCAGCTCAACTTGAAACTTCGTACCGATCCGCGTCTCGATACAAACAATCCCTTGGCACAAGAAAAGTTCAAAAATGAAACGGCCTGAAAGGGTCGTTCCTAGAGTCACTCTGTGTAATTTTCTCGTGGATGAGAAGAAAACGGATAATGAGAATGGGTTCGCCTACACGTTGTCGCAGGTACACCTGTACTTCAGCGCGCTACCGGAAGACAAGATCCCGTACGCGGGTAGCGCCGGCGAGCGGGAGCGGGTGAAGCAGCTGCTGCAACAGCTACCGCCTCACGACAACGAGGCCCGATACTGCAGCGGCCTGGCCGAGGAGGAGAAGCGGGAGCTGAGGGTGTTTGCAGCTCAGCGGAAACGCGAGGCTCTCGGCCGGGGCCACGCGAGCCAGCTCGAGAGGCCCCACGGGGCCGGGTGCCGGGAGTGCAGCAGGCCCATCGCCGCCGGAGAGATGGCGGTCGCCGCGAGTCGGGCCGGACCCTCCGCCCTCTGGCATCCGGCCTGCTTCGTCTGTTGCGTCTGTAGGCAGCTGCTCGTCGACCTGATATACTTCTGGCGGGACGGCCGACTCTACTGCGGCCGACACCACGCGGAAACCCTGAAGCCCCGGTGCTGTGCCTGCGACGAGATCATTCTCGCCGACGAGTGCACCGAGGCCGAGGGACGGGCCTGGCACATGAGGCACTTCGCCTGCCTCGAGTGTGATCGACAGGTAATCCCCGGTGTCACTCACCTGACTCCATGTCCGCAATCTTCATCCATGTCCTCGCTTCGACACTGACACGCATTCCTTCAAAGTCCTTCGCGAAATGGAACTAAACCATGAATCATGGACCATTAAAATGCTAAAAGGATTCGATCGGCTAGTTAAAACGATCCGGCGTTACAAGGACTAATTTAATCGGAACCGCGATAGCTCAGATTCGAGATATCCGCTGATAGGTGTAGTTCGAAAAATGGGATCAGTGCCACTCACCTGACTTCATGTCCGCAATCTTCATCCATGTCCAAGTCCTCGCTTCGACACTGACATGCATTCCTTCAAAGTCCTTAAAATGCTAAAAGGATTCGATCGGCGAGTTAAAACGATGCGGCGTTACAAGGACTAATTGAATCGGAAACGCTATAGCTCAGTTACGAGATATCCGCTGATAGGTGTAGTTCGAAAAAATGGGATCAGTGTCACTCACCTGACTCCATGTCCGCAATCTTCATCCATGTCCTCGCTTCGACACTGACATGCATTCCTTCAAACTCCTTCGCGAAATGGAACTAAACCATAAATCAAGGACCATTAAAATGCTAAAAGGATTCGATCGGCGAGTTAAAACGCTCTGGCGCTACAAAGACTAATTGAATCGGAACCGCGATAGCTCAGTTTCGAGATATCCGCTGATAGGTGTAGTTTGAGAAATTGTATCAGTGTCACTCACCTGACTCCATGTCTGCAATCTTCATCCATGTCCTCGCTTCGACACTGACATGCATTCCTCCAAAGTCCTTCGCGAAATAGAAGCAGAACTGAAATCGATCAGGACCTTGTTAGACAGTGAAAGGATACCTAACGTGGTCGTTATATGTACTACAGGTTTTCGCACTCCTGGATGAGTACCAGTTGCAATTAGTTTCACTGAACTTCCATTCATCAGTCTACGCTCGACACTTTTATTTCCCGGTCAGCCTATTAATCGATACCTACGTTAAATACTGATTGATACATGAATAGAGACACATGCAGACGTAGTCCCGGATTATTGCGAAGGGGCGCAGTAGCGGTACTAGCACGTGCAATCGCGATACACTACCGGCCAAAAGTTTGGGAACATGTTTCACTACCACCGTGTTGTACACGGTGAGTCGAGCCGAATAGCTGCTTCCCCCTTTCCGAGCATATTTGAACACTGCGATCGCTGTATCCAAATTGAAATGTTTTTACATTTTGTGCATCGAGAAACTTTTGAAATGAACCACGTGCTCCTTGACAGATTTTGTTGAACATCGCATTAAAAAATGAAGAGGTCTATTCATTTGATGTTATTATATTTGAAAAAATAATAATTTACGTAAATTTTAATTGGTTTTAAAAATCATTAATTATCACTGCAGAATATGTTTCCACAAATGAATTTCTTTCGTATAGAAATGAATATTCTGTAATCTGTAACAAAATCAAAGTTCGAAGGAGGATCTATCTTATTCGTTTGAAGGAATGAATTTTAGTGAGGGGTTTAATCAACACGATGACTTCTGACCCGACAGGGAGACAATACTTTTGGTCGGCAGTGTATGTCAGCGATTCGTTTAGCGAGTTCGCAGACACGATAAGAAGCTTTTGTCTGGTCCACACGGAAGAGATGCAGCGCGCGTCCGGGTAGCTGCGTATGACATTTATCGACACCTACATTCGATGAATTATTGCGCGCGAGTTGTTCGCCACGGACAGCCGTCGCAGGATATAGAGGAGGGATGGGCTCTGAGACTGACAGCTAAATCGTTCACGGGTAAATGACTCTCCGCGGACCTCGGCGTAAATAATTGTCGCGTTCGCAAAAACCGTAGACGCGTTCGCAGCGCCCCCAGCGATGCCTGCATTGCAGGGAGTTGCCACCTTCGGCGCCATTAAAACTATTTGAACAGGACTATCATTTTGTACAATAAAAGATCCTCGGGGCCAACAAAACTCGCGATCACCATCCAGAAGCAATTTTACCGAGGAAAAACCATAGTTATAATTAGATTGCAGATGTGTATACTGTCCTGACATCTTCCATTGCCTTTTTATCAAATCCTGTCCGTCATAGTAGCTGCCCACCCAACTCTTAAAGCTCCTGGCGCATATAACGACGTTTATTAAACTTATTAAAATAATTAACTCTTGTATGGTCAACCGCGTACTCTTTTTTTTTCCTCGTTCCAATGAAAATGTAAATTGTCCAAACTAATCTTTGTACTCTGTTATAACAAACCACATATTCATTATTTAAAATGACGTATAGCTGTCTACTTATTCTATACATATACAGCTTCAACCTTGTTTGTACATTTCAATTAACAACTCAAGCAGTCTGGTGCTCAGAGGTCCTCGAGTGCCACAGAGCAGAGTCAGTAATCTTATGAGGTCTTCATAAAAGAGTTAATGGACTTGGGTTAGTAGCTCACTGGGACTTCTAAGTTAGGTCTCAATCTATCCTCCGAACACATAGACTATTAGTGAAGCCTGTGACAGTCAATTGATTTGACTTAGTGGCTCTTAGAGACCTTTAGCTTGGGTGCCAGAGGTTCTTCAGACCTACAGACCAAACTTAGTGATCTCATGAAGGTTTGAAGTATCAATTGACTTGAATTAGGGTCTCAGGGATCTCTGATTCAGTCTCAGTCCTCCAGGGATCCTTAAAACAGTCCAAAGTTGATGATCTCATGAATCCTTGAAGGCTTTAGGACCCTTAACTTTGATCCAAATCTTCAAGACCTGCGGATCTAGGAATTGTGGGTTATTCGATCCCGCCGTGGGATAGCATTTTCCCCAGGAAGAAGGGCCCAACGATCCTGAAGTTTGCATTGTTTTTCCAGCTGGGGGGCCAGAGGTACGTGATGAGGGAAGGACGGCCGTATTGTCTGCGATGCTTCGACGCCTCGTTCGCCGAGTACTGCGACAGCTGCGGCGAACCGATCGGCGTCGATCAGGGGCAAATGTCGCACGAGGGTCAGCACTGGCACGCGACCGAAGCCTGCTTCTGCTGCGCCACTTGCCGTGCCTCCCTCCTCGGACGACCGTTCCTGCCTCGAAGAGGTGCCATTTATTGCAGCATAGCGTGCAGCAAGGGAGAACCGCCGACGACACCGAGCGACTCGTCCGCTGGCGCGCCACCGCCACCATCTTTCCTCAGGTACACACGCTGAAACCTGTATCGTGGACATTCTTCGGCCCCCTTTGCCACGATGTCCCTGAATAATGTCTTCCTACCTCGCAGATGACCGTAATGTCACGATTCACCGCATATCTGATTCTATTATCATGATCGTAGTATTATGAATTAGCACGTAGATTAGGAATCCTACTAATTTAGCTTGTTCAGCAATAGTTCTGCCATCTGGCCACAGATACAGCGCGATCAAGATCTGATAATACAAAAAAGAATGAATCGAATTAGCTAGACCTTCTTAGTCCCCAAGATGTCCCTGAACGATGTACACGCACCTCGAGCATCCTTGTAACATTGCTCGCCGCGTTATGAATTATCGCAAGGATTAAGGAATCCTTCAAACTGTCAGGCGAATAGTGTCCCCAGGTTTCCCGCGGAACTAACATGGTAAAGATTCGTTCCATCATGTTCTCTACACGATACTGTTATTAAACCAGATCTCGACTTTCGTGTACATGTAGGTACTTACTTCAAAGAGTGTCCACTATGTCATGAATTATTACTAATGCGTCGTGTTGGTTAATTAGTTACCGGTTCGGCTGCAGATATCATAACGAAGAACTGGTTTGGCGATATTAATGTCGATGAGCCTCAAACGAAAACGCTTTACGACCTAGCTTGACTGAAGTCTTCGGACTTCAAAGTTTCGAACACCGTCGTCTAGATAACAAACTAGTTTGGGGAGCTGAAACTTCACGCAGTAGAGGACGAGGTGTTAACTGTCCGCAGTCGCGACACCCTTTATTTGCTCAGATGGTGGACACAAATCCAACGATATGGTTCTGCAGGATTAGCACCTTATTGTTTCGTTCCATCTATCTGTACTTGCTCTTGGTTGAACAACCTAACTGAATCATCGTAAGTTAGAGAATTGGACGGAACGACCGTGCAATGTTGTTCTAGAATTAAGGTGGCAGACTCTCATTTCTCGATAATGCATAGATGGGGTTTTTCAGTAGTCAAAAACGCTAGATAAAGGATCAGTCTAGGCCGCAATCGCTCACGGAAGTCCTAGTTTTACGTTTACGAGGCGTAATTTGCATTATTCGGGAGCATAAAGCTGCGCATGTAGCTATTTTTATGAAGGTGCAACAGCTACATGCTGCCGAATAATGCAAATTGCGCCTCATGAATATAAAAATAGGACTTTCAAGGACGATTGCGGCCTAGATTAATCTTGTATCTAGTGATTTCGACAACTGAAAAACCCCATCTTTGCATCATTGAGAAATGAAAAGGCCCATCCGACACCCTTGCAATCCAAACACCGATGGCAACTCTTCGGCGTCTATTGACATCCTTTTTAGAAGGATGTCGACCTCTCCGCTTTCCTGTCACCCCACGATGTAGTCGTAGAGTTAAACATCAGGAAACATCAACCCTTATGAGAGTACATATTTGTCTTCGGCCCCGACAACTCTGATTGTCGTTGCCTTCGCGACTCCCTTATTGACCTAACGGATTACCATTCGACTTTCCAGAACTGGTCGAAGACCGCCACCAACCAGCGAGGGTTCGTCGAGTCCACCGCCGCCTCCACCTCCACCCCCGCCGCCGGGATCAAGGCACACCCTTGGATCACCGCGCAATTCACCCCGAATGACCAGGAAGCATCATCAAACGTCCGCTTCCCTGGCGACGACACCGACGCAGAGCACGGTCAGCCCAGAATTCACGGTCGACGGGTTCCCTTCGAGCGGCTCAAGGACAGGTGGCCTTGACCGGGTACTGCTCGAGAGGAATCTCGAGAGACTGCTCCAGGAGCGTAGTTCTCATCCGGAGGAAAATCGCAGCGAATTGGGAAGGTAAATTGGTTTGTCCTTGGGCGAATCGAGTCCCTTTTTCTTTCGGCCGAGGCTATTACTTGTCCGAAACTACAGGCTGATCGAAAAGAGCTCCTTCGATCTCGAAAATGTCCTCCAACCCCTGCACTGATTCCGTCCCGACGGGATCTCGCACGCCCCTAATAATTATCAATCCACTTCTTTGAGATCAACATTCATCTTTTTTTCTTGGATCCAACAGAAATGGAATTTCAACTGACGAATGATGGCCATGTCAAATAGTAGTCACTTCAAGTTTTGAATATGATTGTTATTCACTTTTTTAAGTCGAAATAGAATTCTATTTTTCTGTTATAAATAGACTGTATATCTTTATGTAAAAATTTGTATAAATTGTACAAAACAGAAACCAAATAGGAGTCCTTTCTTTAATGATTTTAATTAGCTGAGGCTAAGACCTTCCAGTTCACAAGTTGAAATTCCACTTCCTCAGTTTTGTCATAAACACATAAAATCCGTAGTCTACTGATAAGCAGAATAATTTGTAATTCTAATAAGCGCAAGGTGCACGCGTCCCGCGTGGCTTGATCGTAATCTAAAATTGATCGAAACGCGTCAACTATTTAACTGATAAATGTGTTCCAGGCTAATGCAAGCAAGGGATCGAGAACCGCTAAGATGCGTGCAGAATTGCGCTCCGTCGCACGCGTCGAGCATGCCGGAGCTGCCGCCGCCTCCTCGACCGTCGTCGGGGGCGTCGGCGTCGGCGTCGTCTACATCGACCGGCGCTGTGGCCGGCATCGCGGTGTCGGCGACTACTTTGGCCCAGGAATCCGCGACGTCGCCGACGAATCTGGTCGTCAACCAAACGGACCCCCCGACGCCGACGTCGCGACGCGTGCGGTTCCAGGGAGATCTTGACGTGAACGATCACGCGGTGTCGTCCTCCCGCGTCACCCTCTCGCCCTCCAACGAGAGGAATTCCTCCTCCTCGCCGTCGCCGTCCCCGGCGTCCTTGTCCAGGTCGAATGTCTCGCGATCGAGAAGCTTACAGCCGGAGGAAGTCGCCGGCTCGTCGTCCTGGGGTGCGTAAACTTTGCTGTTTTGCATACGATAAGACGCCCACGTCCCAATCCCGCGGTTATGCGAATATCGGGGCGCCATCCGTATAGATATTGGACTCGCGGGCGCGTTTTATTTCGGTTTAACAGCTCGACGTAAAGTAGACGAAGCATAGCGATCGCGGGGATCTTTGTGACGCGAGAGAATTTTGATATGCCCATTGCATCTTAGAAAACATCAAGGAAACTTTTATAGTCGACAAATTTTAATTATGTTGCTGCAAGGAGTTTTTCGGACCACAAAATCAATTCTAAGTATATTCCAGATCTCATAAAATAATCCATAGAAATATCAATTTACAGAAAGATTTATGTAGTGGTAGCTGTAAGAAACACCTCGTAATTTTTGAGATGCAAAAATTAAAGATAATATCTATCAATTTATTCACATAAATGCAAATTTGCAGAATAAGTATTGCGATGCGAAAAAGCAGAAGCAATAGCACCAAATGTAGAAGGTTAAATTTGCAGTAAAATATGCTGTACAAGAATGTAGCATGTCAACTATAAAATAGCATGTAGATATTAAAGTATAGAACGAAAGAATATTGTTTTAGGTAAAATTGTAATTTTACTGTGATCACAGGTATGGCAGGGGGATCGAGATCGAGGATCGAAGGCGAGGACGAAGACGTGGAGAGCTGCTGTTCAACTTGCAGCTCTTCCAGCAGCTCGGACGAGGCGCAGGCGTACGCTCTTCCACCTAGACGAGCATACGGTGGTGTGAGAATCTCCTATGTGCCGAACGATGCCGTGGCCTGCGCGAGGAAGCGCGGGCCAACTTCGACGACGTCGTCGAACCCAGCACAAAAGGACACTGAAAAGTGCATCGTGTCTTGATGACGTCTCCGAGAACCTAAGACTACTGTTCTACTGTACGTGCCACTGATGAATGCGCTTTTGCAACGAGGAAAAACGTGTTCTTACACCACTGCCTTTTGCTGCCAATCGGCCGTGCTCTTGCCAGCGTTCTGCTGAGGATTCTCTGCCCGTGCTTTCCATGAAAAACGACGATTTATACGCCTACAGATTGGGATAATCGATCTCCAATAGGAAATTCACAGTTATTGATAAACGCGAAATTTTCATAGTCTCCGTTAATTAAAAAAGGGTTAGGTCTGCATAAAGAATCTAGAATATCTCATTTGTTTCTGATAACAGGAAGCAATCAGGTCATTTTAACTAATACTTGTCAAGGTCACCTATATTATTATGACCTTCACGTGACCTTGAATGCCATTTAAACATGGATGACCTTCAATGTTTCCCTTTCCGAACCAAATAGTGTTTTTCTTTAGCATTTCTCCCTATTATCGAAAAGAATTGAGATATTCGAAATCGTTGACGAAGAATGTTCAACGGATCCCTATGACGAAGACAGAGCATTGATTAAGAAACGATTGATTAAAAACATAAGCAAACGCCACTGGTGTAAGTGCAGTTTTCTGTCGCTGTGCATTGGAGCCAGGCGGCGCGATGTATTAACATTATAATTTATATTATAATTCGAGTCTCGATTGGACGCAGCGAAGAACGGAGAAAACGAGAGGGTGTAGAGGAAGAGAAAGAAAACGCCGAAGTTCCTAACGAATTTTTTCGCTGTGTCCAACGCGCCCGAGATTCGACATCTTCCCGCTCGATGGACTCACACATGGAATACTCATTTCTGTAAATAGTGGATGTACTTCCGAATGGGCCGGCCGACGGACACCGGACGTCCGCGGCGCGGTCACGCTTCTCCTTCTATTTTTTATTACACCCCCGTCGATGTAATTTGATAATGATAACGTTATATTTTAATACCACTGTCATTCCCCCTGCGACGCGAGAGTTCACCCCCCTCTACCTTCTCTCCACGTCCGGCACGGGCTCGGATTGCTCCGTGGGGCACTGGCTCCGTAAAAGTCGGGAGCAACGAGGCCACGCCCCTCGACGTAACTCCTCCTTCGCTGACGTCGTTCGCCCCCGAACAACGCCCCTGGGAGCAATCTGGAAACTTGTCACGCTCGTGCCTGCGCTGTACGCTGACAGAACAAGATATTCGAACGCCAATGACTTTTGTTATCAATGGACAGAGTTTTTAACCCTTAAGTGGACTATTGGGCTGCATTGGAATTGATTACTACGTTTGCGACGCTGCAAAGCAAAATTGAACATTCATAATTGACTGCACAACGAAACAAGTTGTCGAAGCAAATCAAAATAAAGTAATTAATGAATATCTTCGATTGGCTTTTCTCGGAATGAAATTTTCAAGTTTGCTTGAACAGTTGCAGTTGCTGGCGTATTAAATGTCTTAATCGAGTTGTTACATTTTTCAAGTCCATTCTGGAGGCTCGTTTAAGGGTTAACGTAGCGTCTCACTGGCATTAGCAAACAATTGATAAAGACTGAACTGAGGTGTCGATATTTTGTTCTCGCATCGTATGTCTTCGCCCGAACATTCGGGAACCTGAAGAACTCCGCGCCGCGACGTTTCCGCCGCGGCACCGCAGTGTCGCGTTACGCTTGTAAGTACAAACGACAGTTTTTCAACGATGTAGACAATCTGAGGAAGCATTCGGGAAATAAATCGAGATGATGTCGATCGATATTGTGTGTGTGTTTCAATCGAATCGTTCTCCCATGCATGGCTCTTTTTGGTTCGACCATTTAGTTCGTAAGTAGTTCGTGCGTTCTATCGTGTATTTTTGTACAGACTTTATTCGCAGATTTAATGTGCAATAATAAATTGTTTGATAGTATTCCTCTGACGAATCGTTTATTTAAAAGGCACATTCGAGGATTCATAGGAAATCCTGCATTGACGGTAAACGTAGATGATTAAAACACATAAAAACGGAAAACTAAATCAAGTTTTATTTTTAATGAAGATATTTATTTTTAATAAAGAATCTATTTTTTGTATGTTTTTATTAAAAGATTTCTTTAACGACGGCGGTCAATTTTTAATTCTCCTCATGCTACCCTGGTCGGAAAGAATGAGAACCGGTTTCCAGCAATTAAACAAGACAATTGGTACATAATTAAAAGAACATCTGCAGTCTGGTCGTTAAAACGGTGCCGTTCTGCGACGACCATACGGGAACTGCAAGGTAATTTCTAAGTTAATTACACTTTCTAGAATCGTTGTGGCAATGATTTTTTCAAAATCTGTTCATTCATCGCGAGAGGTGCGCTGAACCGAATTAAATCATACCACTGCTCTCCATAAATTTTAATGACGTGACGTAAATCTCGAAAGAACGAATAAAAGACATTTCAAGGTTAATTAAGACTTTTTCCACTGTAATTGTATTTTTTTTACCGTAACCAGGAATTATTATAATTGCGCAAGGCGGAGCTTTTTACACTAAAAAGTGGAAAAGAAATAAATAAATCAGAAATTAAATTTTTGTAGAAGCTAGAAAATAAAAATCTTGTCAAAAGCTGTTGTATAGGATCATAAAGGTGACAAAAATTTGGAATTCTTTTCAAAAATTGTTACGTTCTACAAAATGATTTCTACAGCTACTAAATAACGCTGAACCACTGACATCTATATTCTATTGCCGATTTCTCAATAATATGTTTCTCTAGCGATACTTTCTGCATAAATACAACTCCAACTAAATTCTTGGCCAGAACTTTCAGGCGTAAAATATGCTGAAACAATGTCGAAGCCAATTTTCTATCATCGAGCAGCTAATTATGTAGTCAATATCATCGAATTTCGCTCAAGAGTCAACTTTCTACCATGTTCAAGTCGAAACGGTACCTCCTTCTGCGAAGGAATCATATAACAAGCATTCCGCGGCAATAAAAACCGCGAGCGGAATTTTCACGGTAGGAAACTGACCACGAGAAAGCATTTCCCGTCTCTTGAAATACAACGAAGACGTGTTATGAGTGGCAGTAGGCGAACGCACAGGTTCCGTCAGGGAAACGTTGTTATCTCTTCCGATATCATTAACGGGGCCAATTTTATTATACCATCAAGACGTCCGTCCATCATTTTGTCCGTCAACGATCTTACAGAAATTCTTTCACTCTGTCGATCCTTGTTATGAAACTTCAAAGACGTTCTTTTCACAACAAACGATTCCAAATCGACTGTCATGATGTGAGAGTGAAATTAACACTTCAACTACCGGAAGCCTATTAATAGGATTTTCAATAATTGTGCTGTACCAAAAGAAAGCATAGAAATTTTCTTTTACAATTTTCAATAATTGTGCTGTACCAAAAGAAAACATAAAAATTTTCTTTTACAACTTTCAATAATTGTGCTGTACCAAAAGAAAGCATAGAAATTTTTTTTTACATTGCAAACTTAAATGAAACTATTAGATGACATTATTGAGAGTGACTCGTTAGTTCACAATGAAAATTACTGTTGATATTGAAAGTTCCATTAGAAATTGTTTCGCCATGTACCATAGATTTTTCAAAATTATGTTATAATCACCGGTTGGTAATGTGTTAAAAATTTAAGGTTAAATGTAAATTACTACACAACTATGATATGGATAATGTAATATAAGAACAGAGCCTACTCTACTTGAAAAAATAAGCAAGGAGAAAATAGTAAAACATGTTATTTGAGCCCACGTTCAATGTGCTAATCATGTATACACAATCAGTAGATACGGAGTGCCATGCACAGACACGTTACCTGATTTCTGTTCGAAAGCAAGCGAGTTTTACGAATTCATTCTCCTCAAAAAATATCTCCAATAAACGGCTTAAAAATCATTCCGACTTTCCTATTTAAAAATTTTTATTATTTAGTTAACACAGTCATTTTGAACTTTTTGTAAAAATCTAGTTGAAACGCTGTAATCTTGGATAAAATCATTGTTCATATAAAATATTTGTTTTATGCCGTATACATTGATACACGTGTATGTAATGGCAAATTGTAAAGTTAGTGAGTCTGGTTTTAAAAAATCTCCAGGATATAATGCAATACAAACATCTGTGGCTTTTGACATAAAAATTGAGAGAGACATTTACTTTCTCTTTTAATAATTAATACATACGTCTAATATCTTCGTTTTAAAAGAATGTCCAAAGTATGCCATAACCAGAAAAGAATGTAATAAAAATGGCTGGAGCCTTTTCCTTAGGAATTGAAACAGAAACATACATTCTCGAATATCTTTGTTTTAAAAAATGTCCAAAAAGGTGCATTATTCTTTTACCACAAGCAGGAAAGAATGTAATAAAAATGGCTGGTGCCTTTCCCTTAGAGATTGAAACAGAAACACACATTCTCTGAATGATTTCGATAAAAGCAATTAAAATACATACGTATAATATTTTCGTTTTAAACAAATGTCCAATGGATGCTGTTACCACAACCAGAAAAGAATGTAATAAAACTGGCTGAAGCCTTAGAAATTGGAACAGAAACATACATTCTCGAAATGATTTCGGTATAAAAGCAATTAATAATCATCTTCCTTTTAGAAAAATGTCCACAGGATGGTTTATAATAAAAATGGTTGCGGCTTTCTCCTTAGAAGTTAGAAGAAAAACACTTTCTTGGGACGATTTCGATAAAATTAATAAACGCATACGTATGTTTACCTTGTCTAAAATAATTGCCACCACATTTCGGTCGAAGAGGGAGCAAAAAAGCTAGCAGAGGTTTCGCGCGGCCGAGTCTATCGTTGGAAAAAAAAATGAAAACGCACGGGCGAGTGGCGAAAAGAGCGAAAGTGGTTTCTCCCGGGGGCCAGACGTTTGTTACGCTACTATCTCCCGCGGTCGTCTTTTAGCCTCGTAAAGTCTCTCTCTCTTTCTCTCTCCCTCTCTCTCTCCGTCTCCCAGAATTTGCTTTCTCCAGAGAGCTCGCGCGCGCGCGTGTTTCACGGAGATCTTGTCTATGACGGATCGTCGGAGGAATCGGAGGAACGAGCCACGCCGCGCCGTCCATTAGAGAACCACGAGACCACTTTTCCAATCGAGGATCCTCCGGCCGCGTTACGAAAGATCGGCATTAGCATATAGGCACGCAACGCCCACTCACGTATCGTACATTTTCTATATTGACTAATCGCCGAACGTGCCAGAAGCTATTCAAAGGATGCGAGCCCGAGCGAAGACCGAGAATGACGCGATTATGTCACGTTAACCCCGGTGTACCGCGAACAGGTACCCCGGCGTTACATAAGCATAAATTCTCATGGTTGGATAGAGAGACTTCGTATTGTGACCTGATTAAAACCATACTCTCGCCGGGGGCCACCATTAAGTCTGTTTTTCTTTTTTTTATAGCAATCTGGAGAAACAGTAGTGTCTTTATCTCGTGTTTAATATTATTATTGAACCGTTCAATGTTTGTGCAAACGTAGATTATTATCAACAGAAACGAGAATCGAGGATAACTACCAACACTCAAATGAAAGAAAGACGTCGTTCAAGATTATTCAATTTTGTGCAAAATTATCGCTAAAAAGTTTTAACAGTCTCTCAAGAACTTAACACATCCAAGAAACTTCTCTTCGAACAGCTGACAATTAAAATCAATTTCCAAAAGTTAAATTCGGATGATATTTTCAAAATGTTGAATTCCTTATTTAGATGAGAATTACATGATCTAAATAAGGAAGATGGTTATAATTGTCAACTGTTCGAAGAGCCTCGATTAGGTTCTTGACGGAATATTAGTTAAAATTTTTTAGCGACAATATAATTACACTAGCATTGCAATACTTTAGTTGTACAGTAGAATTAGGATATATCTAATAAGGGAAAATGTAATTATTATAAACGTAAGGCACATAACAGAGTGCAATGGAATTAGTGACGATCGGGCCAACTACAGTGAAAGTATTTTCAGACCGAGATGATTTTTATAAAGAAAGCAAATTCTTACGACTCTCCAAAAGAAAATCACATTTGTCATAGTTAGTTCTCGGGTCCGGACAACTATTTGTCGCTCGTGAAGACGCGGCAGTCGACGTTTTAATTAGTACCGTTGAATATCGTTTATTGTTCCTGCGAGGCAAAATTGCATGGCGAATATTAAAGTCGCGTAGTACGCGAACTAGGCCGTGGTTACGCAACTATAACGCGTAAATGCGGCACCGGCTGCTGGCTCGTACCTGTCGTACACGCCTGAAAGAGAACGCACTCTCGCGTGGATGCTCGTTTTCACGGAATCCTCCTGGAACGCGTAACGCAGGCTACTGTAAACCGATGTGGAATCTTCCCGGACCGAAGAACCGTTCAATTAACGTAGATTTATAATTCTAGACGCGCTCGGAACCTCTGCAATTTTTCCCAACATTAACCGTTCCGTACAAAATGTGACGGAGATGTAAATTGCTTTAGAAAAATAATAAGATCTCTGTAAAAATTTTAAAGCAAAAAATGTGAAACGGGTCGTGGTACGGTTGATATAATTTTCTCAAACAAAAGTTTGATCTTCGAAAATGGACGTTTTTGATTACTGAATTAGCTCCCGTAAACACCCACCAATTTTTTAAATTATGTCTGTTAAGTAGTAATTGAGATGCACATTGATCTCGTTGCATTCCATTGAACAACTGCGAATTTAATTCGATTGTCACGAATAATTAAATGATGTTCTGGAGACGCTAGATTGAGATATATCTCGTTTGTATATCTATTGGGTTGACAAGAAAGTAATTTCGGTTTTTTAAGGTAAGATAGAGCCCAATTTTTTTATTCAAGAAATGAACATTAATGAATAATATATTTTCCCTTCTGTTCGATGATCTTTTGTCAGAAAGGATGAATAAGAAAATATTTTATTGATTAAAGTTCATCTCTGGAATAAAGAAATTCGGTTTTATTTCACCTTAAAGTACCGTAATTACTTTCTTGCCAACCCAATATTGTAATAGATAATTGATGAATTCTGTTTAACCCTCGCATGACGATGGCCGAGTCTGCGGTGACCCACAACATTCGTGTTCACCAGAATTGCCAGATTATGACTTGTCTCCACACTCTACCTTCCCCTTCTACGACCCTATTCCCCCACAGTGTCGCCAGAATCGACCAAAACTGGTCGATTTTTCCTCTCCTCCTTTTCCCCTTCCATTATCCCATTCCAGCACCATGAGCATACTCCAACATACCCCACTAAGACCGTAGACTGGTAACGTATTAATCTGGTCATCAAAGAGGGGGTAAACTGTATTCCCCTCGATTTCCTCGATCTGGCGACGCTATTCCCCCATTCTTCCGGCCAATCACGTGACGCGTTACATCTCTGTCTCTGAATAACCCGGTACTGGCAGAGAGAGGGTAAGTTTTTCCCCTCATCTGGTGTGGATCTCGACTACCTCTCTCTGGTCGCTGGGTCACGCGAGGATCAATTTAAAAAATATGTCTTATGAATGAACGAACAGACTATGTTTTGCAACCGTCTCCCCGCAAGGGAAACCAGTAGCTAAATCAGTATGATTGCGAAACTAATTTGAGCAGTTTCATTGAGTACCCCGATACGTCGGAATTTTGCCATTTTGCCCGGGCGATATACTTGCCCCACATTAATTTGTCGGAAAAGGTATAACAAGTGCGCGCGCGACTATACAAGTCGCTAGTGGTCAACGGTAACGAATGTCCCCGGAGGGACACGGTGTCCTGGCGACCATAATTTTCAGCGTCGCGCACGCAACCGCTTGCTATTCTATATACATTTGGCACCTCGGCTAATGACTAATGACGACACTGTCACGGCAACATATGCCACGGACGGAATCAAAAATTCATTCCCCTCCACGTTGCCACACTGGGCATTCCTTACAGCCCTCCGCGGCACGCAACCACAACGATTTATGTAACACATCCACGGAATCGCTATCTGACCGAGAAATCTTATTCGAGACATCGCTATGGATAGATCGATAGCAATCGAACCGTGCGCAAGATTGAAACGATCTCTTGTTAACATCGTGAAGTTCCTTTTGCTGTAGAAAAAGATGTAACTCGCAGTCGCGGAAAAACGAATCGCTGCGATTGAATCTAGAATCATCAACAATTAAAATAGTTGGCGATGATTTAACGTCGCATGGAAATTGTAAGAGCACACTTCTTTGAACTACTGAAATCATTTCACGGTTACAAAACGGTTTCTTGTTGAGATTTCTGATCAGAGGTGGGTATTGTTTGGCGAAACAAATATTTCGAATACTATTTAATATCTTAGATTTTATTTTGCTTAAAGGAAATAGTATTTTAAATAAGATATACAATTTCGAAAATAAAATATTTCTACTTTAACAATCTGAACGTCAAAATAAAATATTTCTATTTCAACAATTTGATCCACGAAATAATATATTTCTATTTTAACAACCAGGAACACGGAATAAAATATTTTACTTTTTGCATTGTTATAATACTCTGAGAAACCGCACAAATATACAGTCTATCTTATCGTTAAGAAACGATTTACACTCATAAATGTATTGAATTCGAACCATTATTTTCAGCAATAATATTTAAAATTGAAATTGAAAATAAAAACAAAATATAAATATTTTCAATATTCTTCAAATAAAATACTATTTTCAAAAAAATTACTGCCTCAAATAAATTATTTTATTTTCAAAAATTACTGCATCAAATAAAATATTTTATTTTCAAAGTTGTACACATACTTTAAAATACTATTTTCCCAGCTCTGTTTCTGATCGAGGGGTCCGCTGCTAGATGGGGCACTCGTTTCGTAATATAAAGACTATAGTAAATCATTATTTTTCAGTAGAAATCGTAATGTTGGGCTACAAATTTTTTGGACACCACAAGTCAGAATTATTAAAAATGTAAACATTTTTATATGACCAACAACAAGAAGGAAAAATTTTAAAAGCACTTCTAGACACCTTAATCTTTTCAGTGCACCTAATTAAAGATTAGGTTGAAGAAACGTGAACGAAGTACGATTCTGATAAAATTTTATTTCATCAAACATCTGCTTCGTAATCGTCAGGTATGTTTAACTTGACATTCAGCAGACTGAAAATAAAGTACAGCTGTAACCAGGCTAAAAAGATTACAAGCTGAAGAAACGGGCGAGATGCAATTAAGTATGATAATTTTTGGTAGCACTTCAGTGCCATTCGAGGGCAAAGAGTTAAATATAAAACCGCAAGAAGACGCATGTTCGAGAACTCGTTTTTTCGGAACGGTCGCAGCGGGGAGCCCTCTTAGCACTCGGTATAAAGAAACTCGAGTACCAGGGTATCCGGCACGTTCTTCGAGGGGTACAATTACTCACAACGCTTCCGGCATCGCGGTCATTACCAAAGAATCAAAGGCACGTCGCCGATCGGACGTTCCGTGGGATGCGCGGCTCGCCCTCGAGTAAATTAAACGGTCTTGTTGCTCGTCGCTGCTGTCGATGATTAAAATGAAATTAGATCTCGAGGGACCCCGCGACGGTATTCTATGGGGCCGATTAATATCCAGAGCGAATCGCCGCGGCCTGATGTACGAGCATACAGTGGCTCGCGAAAGTATTCGAACGCCCTTCAAAAGAGAATAACTCTTTCAAAATTGGACCTAAGGATCTTATTTTTTTGGACTCGCGAAAAAGATTTTTGAAAGATTATAAGACACTTCTTTAAGCATATCTTGACTTTTAAATTACTGGCTGGAATAAAAAGTTTTAGAAAGAGCCGGTTTTATTCTCCCATGTAATACCTACCAATTGCGATTTTTTCAAAATCTTTTTCGCATGTCGTTAGTAAACCAACGCTTCTAATTGCTAAAAAAGTCCGGTCGTTAGGTCCGATTTCAAGAAAATTATACTGTTTTAAACGGCGTACGGACACTTTCGTGAGCCACTGTACATTGTATACACATATCTCATTTTACGCGGCCGGTTTAAATTACGGGGAGGTGGCTGAATGGAATCGCAGTTTCCCGTTAACCGGAGTCTGATTCACGCGAGAGTCATTCGCGAGTCACTCGCCCCTGTGCAGAAAGAGAACGCGTTCCACGGCGGGTACGCTGGGTTACCGGCACGGACCCGGCGGGTACACTGATGCCTCGATAACTAGTCTGTTCGAGTCCTACCACCTGCTAGAATCGGTTGATTTTTACCCATCATCTCCAGGAGGTAATCTATGAATCGTTGAAGAAGTCGATTTTCTCGGTTGCATTTTTCAAACGAGATAGCTTCGAAGATTTATTTGTGGAATTCTATGGTTGGAGTCCTGCAAGTAACGAAGTAAATTATGGTACCATGTCACAGATAAGTGTCGTCCACAACCTCGCAGTTTACTCAAGACGTTCGCTACCATTGTCACGGATATGCGACGTTCAGAGTCCCGCAGTTTGCTTGAGGATAATCAAACTAATTCATTTAAAAATTCATAGTCTACTTCTACCAAATTGTTTGCATATTTATTTCATGAAGGTGGTACCATAGAGGTGCAGCCATTTTGTAAAGAAGAAGAAAAAACATACAAATGTTCCTTAACACTTTTTGCTTTAACCACATTCTTCTAATTCCAATTCTTTAAGTACATCCTTCTAATTCCTGCCTGTAACTACATTCTTTTATAAGAATAAATTGTGGCACTCTCAAGGTGACCTAGAACCGTAAAAAGGTAAATAGAGCACCTCCTTGGAGGTTCCTTGGACCTTACTGGAATCCAACCTTGTTCTCTCTCAACGTTTCTAGCTCTGTCGCGCCGAGTCTCCGAAGGATGCGAGGAACGTTTCGGATTCCTGGCGCCGCAAGCTCCCGAAGCTGCAACAGTCATCGAGGCAAGACTGTACCTAGTAGTTTCACGGATCCTGGAACATCCGCGACCGGTAAACGCCCAAATGATACCGGGCGGAGCGTGCAACGGACTGCCGATGGTAACGGGACCGAGGAACTCGTTCGTACGATCGGAGATTACGAATGCAAGGAATTCCATCGTATGCCCTGATATTCCTGTTTCGAGCCGGAAAAAATCAAACTTGCGAACACTGTCGTTACAAAGCCGGGAAACAGTTACTGCGCTACATCAGTGAAAGCAACGGAGCCGTTCAAACTCCTTTTGCAAGTGCAACTGATATTTCTAACATTTTTGTTTCGAGTCGATTCTAAACATAGATTACCAGATGAACGCTTCAATTCGCAACCGTCATCTGGGATTCTTTTTCTCCTATGCACCAGCCATCTTGATTCCAACAGGAAAATAGAGAAAAGTATAGGCCGAGGAAGAAATACGAAGACAATAGCGCGGAACAATCGCTGGATGATCAGCTGCATCGGTTTTCACCGTTATCGGCTGAGAATGCGGAACCATCAGAATGTGGAATCCCCTGCGGCGCCCATCTTGGATCCAGGACTATGGAGAAAGATGTCTGAATAGAAGGACGGTGACAACAGTTCATATTTCTTGTTGCTTACACTCATTTACTGGCTCGTAAAGACCTCTAAACATGCAAAACCAAATCCACCTCGATGCGACTCCATTTTGCTTTTTACTCTGCCAACCATTAGCGAGGACAGTACAATTGTCCCCCATTCGTTGCTCGTTTTTCCAGCTTATTTGCTCCTCAAACAAATCCATTCTTTTTTCTGACCTTCATTTAGTAGCTTATTTTAGTTGCTCATTTATGAAGCTCTGTACAGATGCAAAACATGAAATCAATTTTAATTCAGTTCGACTTCTTATTCTGCAAACCATTAGCGAAGTTAACTGATTCTGCACTACTTGAGATATTTCCTTGTCTCATAATCAATCCCGATAAATAAAAAAGATTTTGAAAGAAATCTGTTTTGTGGAGGTTCGGAACATTTTCGTAGTTTATATTTCCGTGTTTTATCATTTTTCGCGACTGGTGTCCAAGCTAACAAAAAATAATATTATGCAAATTGAAATAACGGCTGCTCTTTACTTTACCGGATTCAAAATTTCTGCCTTTTTCCTACGAATTATGATGTATTTGGTATGTAATCCAGTAGATTTGTACCCGGGGCAGCTGCAGATCGAAGTTTCGATCCTGTAGGATCAATGATTCAGGAGTTATGCTTGATTAAAGTTGAGCATATTTCCAGTCTCTTGACAAGTAAGGGTGTCGCCATATTGGTTGTAGTGACGGTCGCACGCCGCTTACTGAGTTGGTTAGGTCGAGGGGTGGGGGGGGGGGGGCAGCAACATAAGCGGCTCGCGGTCGCCGCTACAAACCAATATGGCGGCGCCCTTACCTGTCAAAAATGCTCAACTTTAAGCGACCATATCTCCTCAACTATTGATCCTAGAGGATGGAACTTCAATCTGCATCCGCGCCGGGTACAAATCTACTGGATTACATACCAAATACATCATAATTCGTAGGAGAAAGGTACTAATTTTGAGTCCGGTAAAGTAAAGTTTACCCGAAATAAGAATTGAAAACCATGGTGGAACCCCGCTAAGGGTCAGCCTAATTACGTCTGATAAATTTCTGTTCGTAAAATCCCTTCTTAAATTGCATTTTCCAGTGTTGATCGCAGAACGCGAGGCACGCGAGCCCACGTGTTCGGGATCGGTGACTCTACCGAGGATTTCATCATCGTCGGAAGGAACGCGGCGGGTCGCGGGCGAATCTCGGCGTTGCCAGAAAATCACATCGACAAAATTTCACCTGACCGCCGCCGCTCCCCGACGATTTCACGGATGCCGAGCGTGTCAGAGGCTCAATCGCGAAGTTAATCATACGCGACACAAGTAGGCCGGCCGCGCAAAAACAAACGATCCGCGTGCGCGCAAACGCGAAATCCATATAATTGCTGGCGCGGCCGCTGCTGCTGCTGCCGGCTCGTAAAGTATTCCAGCAAATCCGACATACATTCCGGCTTGGTATCCCGCTTACGTTTCACCTCGGCATGGAATGCAGTCACCTTGCGGCAGGTGTACCCGAACGTCCTCAAACGTTCCAGCGGCGTACTTTCCCCGATACGAACACCGAAGATTCGTCTCGAACGATCGGTTACCGATCCCGACGCGTCCCCGCTCAAATCTTGCTGGACGATTACCAAGTTCACCGTCCACAAGCTGTCCTTTGACACGAGAAATATTCTACATTCAGAATATTAACCCGTTATGTTTTATTTTACAGCTACAGCAATCGAAACTTCTTTATCATTCATCATAATGCTATAAGAAAAACAAAACTGATGTCTACTGTACGGCTATATTTTCTCTAATGGCTAGATAACGGTAACGGAAGAATAAAATTTTACCGTGGACTAAAAGAACGTAACACTAAACGTACCACGACCGGTCAAATTACCGGTTCTAGATTTTTTAATTTCACAATTAATGAAACTCTAAAATTGCTTTCATAAGCAATGACTTCATAAATGTCTTTATTGAAGCACATATTACAATAAGAACCGCGCAAAGTCTAAATAAATTAATTCTTGTAATTTTTATAAGGCAACCACGTGCGTGTTGTTTTTATAGCTTGGTACGTTTAGTGTTAATGTCATACAGTCTCGTAATTGATGGCACGTTTTAAAGCAGAATAACTTCTTCGTAAATGCACCTTCAGTTTTTCTGTCGAGCTAGATAGATCAGTTTACTAGACGATGTACATTTTGATTTGGGCTCGTAACGAAAAGTTATTTCGAAAATATATTTCGTAGATTCATGTAATTCACACAGGTACATACTGACAATTTCATCCGAATTGGTCGACTGGTTTACGAGTTATAAATGATTAAAAATCGTGAGAATGGTCCTGAACATTTATACAGTTCTAAAAATGGTCCACCGTCCGAGGTTAACAAGTTTGATAGTAAATGAATGAACTGAAATAGATCTCCCGCGATTGGTAAGCAGCAGTATATGGCGAAATTCAGAAACGTCTGGGCCATTGGTGGAAATCGGTTGCGTACGGGTACCCGTGAAAAGGACCGATCAGACCGGATAATTCCAGGTTAGATATGCCGCGAGCCGAACTAACGGGTCCACGGAGCTCGTTTACGCGACCTCTGGACGGTCATCCCGTGGCTAAATGCGCGAGAGGCTTTCTCCGTGGCTTGGAATGCGGCCTCTCCCTCTGACCGGCTCTCCGGCTCTCCGACTTGCTTCGAGGACAAGAGGTACATCGGCCTCCGCGTTCTCTCCCTCCAACGGATCGGTTCTTCGGGATCGACACGCCCGGAAAATCCGGCTTTCCTCCGGCAAATAAGGGATGCGGCCGATATCTCTGCTGTTACCGATCAGTGCCGATACAGATTTTTTACCGCAGGCGCGACTAGTTTCTAAGCTGTTCGGAATAAAAATTTTAAGGAATTCTGGCGCGCACTCGTGGCTGTTAAGAAGCCACCTGGAAGCAGAGTTGGAACTCAACGATTGTCGAATTTTCTACTTCAATCGTTAATCGCAATCAACAATTAAACTCCTACTTTAGTCGTTAATTGCGGTTAACAATTACATTCTTTTGTACGGAATCAAAACTCAGATTTTTCGATGATTTCTTTTTTTAATCAACGATTGACGATTTACTTCAATTGAATCAATCGTCGATTTTTCAATGATTACCTTGTTTAATCAATCAATCTTGATTAAAATTTTAATTGAATAATGCCTAACTCTGGCTGGAAGGAACGTGGGCCTGACTGCGAACCTTTATGCAAAATAAAAAATTTCTCTCATCTTTTAATTATCTTATTAACCTGAAACTGATACACGAGTGCCATTATCTAAGACCACGTACCATTTGATACATTTTAACTGAACTGCCTCTAGCTCCTCAAACATGAAACTACTCTATAATGGTTTCATGTACGATTATTATAATTAAAGCACAGTTACACGTTGAACATTAAAATGTAGTAAAATGTGTACAGTAAAATGTGTTGGATGGCCGTCAGAAAAGCACATTGTAAAAATGTGCGTACGGTACATGAAAATATTCATCGAGTCCGGGACAATGTTGTTTTCTCTCACGATACCTCTTTTTGAGCACAATGTGCTATTAATCGAACGTGGCCTACTCCCACAGGCGAGCTCCTCCTACTTCTTCATCGACCGACTGCTAACTACCCAATAAAATACATGCTTCGGGTTACTTTCCAAAGGAAGCTTTTGGCATACTGTATCCGTTCACAGGCGGGTCTATGGCCCAAAATATTTCAAAAATTGGTTAGAAAGTTTTATGTTCTAGAACCTTGTTCTATGTTCTAGTGGTTCTTAACCTTTTTGAAGTCAGGGAACACTTTCAATTATATGAAAAATGCGGAACACCAAAATTAATGATCGAAAAAACAAACAAAAACATCCCGCGTAAAAATAAATATATTTTAGAAAATATATTATTAAATATACTTCGCGGAATTTCGCGGATCTAGAATCTACAAGATTGGAAATAGTACCGAAATTGGATCGTCGAAGGAAAATGTATAATCTAAAGCAGTTCGTACAACAAATTACGTACTATCCACAAAGTGCGTTGCAAAATTAATCACAGGTACACCTTTCATCTAAACTACTTTTAAAAAACAATTCATCATATACAAAAAAGGTAATCTTACATGTGTAATTTTTTAACACAACGGCTATCGACATCACCAAATTTTTGACAACGAAAAAATTCTTCTGTGACAGATGTCTGACAGCGAACGTCCTCTACTACTGACGCGCGTTCACCCTCGTGTCTTCGCTTTCCGAGACACAGAACAAGAAAAAGTCCCGCAGTGAATTTAAATATTGAATATCGGATAAGCGCGAACGCATGCGATTCGAACGAGCATACGCAGTTTTATAAAAATAAAATAACACGAATGCTTGTTCAAACATGTTACACAAGATTACTCGCACTATTCCTCCTTCTACGTGCTGCGTATCGTTTTCAAACACTTCCATTCTACGATTAGTATGTGCATATCGCTCCAGTAAATATCAGCTCGCAGAACCACAGCTTGTAGGTGACTCAGTAATTAAGCGTTTCCAGCGCGACAGCTCGGGAAATATCATCGATGCATGGAGTTGGGTCGAGCTTGGGGATCGATCATTCACCTAGCGCTCGTGTTGGTATACGAGCGTGTGCTGGAGGGACTGGTTTGCATGGATTTATGTCAAACTATGAATAACACGCGATGACAAAACAATTACACGGAGTCACTTGTCGCGAAGGGGTTCATTCAAAATGAGAACTTCAGTGCTAACCGATCAGAGGGAATTTGTTATGGACTCGGATTAGTCCGTCAAACTGTTTATATAGGAATGATTTGTAAAGGTATTGGATAATTGCAGAAGATGAATCTGATTTTAAGAAAGATCAAGATGTTCTCCAAAACGTTGAAAATTGAAATCATCTAGTACTATCAATATCGCATAAAAATGTTACTCTGTCACTACATTGGTACTTCTAACTACAGTAACTGCTTGCACAAGACTGGGTTAATTATACAGGGTGAGTCATCTAACGTTGCCACCTTTGTTGTTTTTAAAGCCTAAGTATGAAGTCTACAAATAAGGGGCTCGAAAATTAGTGAGTGATTAACTAGTAGACTGCGAATTTTTAATGGTTAATGCAAAATAATAATGTTCTGTGTCTGTCATATGGACTAGGAGCTATGTACTTAGAAAGTTTGCGTGCATAGGTAATTAAAGTCACTGAATTCCTAATGAAAGGGACTATCATTGTAGGTGTTTAAAAAAGGGTACTTCCGTTTACCTTGATATCTCTAAAAAAACACAAAAAAACAAAAATATTTTTGTCCTTCAGACATTTTACGTATCTTTACAAACAACAAAGATATTTGAGGTGGCAACGTTAGGTGACTCAACCTGTATAGAAAACAGTATTACCAATTAACCCTTCGACTGCTGTGCCGGAGTCATTTTTGACCGGGAACATCCAAATTGTTATTTAAGTACTCACTTTGTGGCAATTAAACTAACTGAATAGCAGTTTCATTGAGGATATCGGAAAGACTAATGTATCTACACGAGATATCATAAAAAGAAAATATTTAAAAATGATTAATTAGAGCTGTGAACGGTCTTAAGCATTGCCAATTATATGGCTATAAAAATAGTCCATTGTCCGAGGGTTAAATGAATGCAAAGCGTCCTTACTTTTAATTGACTGGAGTCCCTCTGGAATTAGCGTGCCTCCATGCATAGGATCCGTGAATTCATAAAATAGAAACATCATGCAAGAGAACCTGTAAGCAAACAGAAATGAATGTTACATCTATTCTTGAAATACTCCAGAGAACAGAATAAATTTCTCGTTTCAATTTTCGCGAAACAAAGAATTTGCATGCAGATTCGAAATCTACGATCTATAAGAGATCGCGGTCGAGAGTCAGATATGGCGTTGGAAAACCACATGGACGATTGGATACCGATCTGTACGGTTGCTCATTTTCTGGTTGCTATATTTCCGAACGGACCATGCTGTATCCCGGCCCGATATAATCCAGCTTAATGGCGGGGAGCAAAGCGAAACGATCGCGCGGTAGATTTGCTCCGCAATCTGCACGCCGCCCAAGGCGCGAATTAACACTGCACGGGCTGTGCTTGAGGCCGCGTGCCCGACCACTGCCCGCTTTCCATTCCGATCGAGCGGATTTTGCTCGGCGCAGCCGCGTTTTAAAAAGAAACTAGCTCCGGCATAAATACGATCGACGATAATGCAGCCGCGCCAGCACGCTTACTACAAACTCGTGGTGTACCGATTCAATGAAATTTCGTTTCCGCTCGGCGTAACGACGCTATCGGAATACCGATTCGACGCGAAGGCTGAGTTGCATAAATATCCGCGACCAGAAACGCAAACTCGTTGAGCAACCGGCGAATTTCGCGCGACATCCTCGCGCGCCGCCATTTCAAAACAATTCGGATCTCCGCTCGATTCTATCCACGAACGCCCCAGATCGATTGTAAACACTTCTCTGTCCAACCTCCTCGCTTTATCAGATATTTGCGATCGACTGTGGATTTTTATACGACATAAAAATTGTCTACATTCATTGCTTTTCTTAATTATTTTAATACGCCGAAGACAAGATATTTATCTAGATTCATTTAATCCTACTATTTTGAATTTTACTCAATGTTGTAACAAATGTTTAAAACCCACAGCCATTTAAATTGTTTCGGATGCAAGATGCTTTCAGGGTCAATTCAAGATCATGTACCAATAAGTTTCGATGAATGTGTGATAAATAGTCAGCGGATCTTTATGCAAAATAAAAATGTTCCGCATTGATGGTGGGAAGCAGAAGTAAAATAAAAATTCATTTTATCCTCTACTCACTTTGTTACGTTAAAAACAATATTACAATGTTCTAAAATTTTTCGAATCCTTTATTTTATATTTTATATTTTATATCCTTTGTTATATTATATTTCACCCAACCAATTTTTTCAATAGTGCATAAAGATCCGCAGTCTAGTGATAAAATAAAATTTAGAGTATTTACATAACCACTGAAATTTCAAAATTGAAAATATGTGGCTACTAAATCTATGATCTCATAGAAATTCAAGGCTCCAATTAGCTTTAAATGATGTACAGAGAAAAAACATCTATTAGTCGAAGAGGGAATGCTACGTTTCTGACAGAAACCATGACGCAAGGCAAGTTCGAATAATTGTTACCGAACAGCCCATATACTGGCAACTATAAGCGGCAAACATTATCCGCGCGATGTATGCAAGTGCACGGTTATGATTTCCCTTCCCTTTTCTCTCCACATCGCACATTATTTCACCATCTCGAGCATTCGGATTTCATACTTCGCGAACGGATTCATAAAGTCAAGAATCTTGTACACAATGTCTACGGTACAAGCAACAGGTGCAACACATTCCCCGATCAACAAGTATTCGCATGAAATGGGATAATCTGATTCGAGGCTGTGATTTCTATTGAGACATGCTGCAACGAACTGCGCTATACTTCTATTACGGAATTATAGATTATGTTTTCAAGTTTGCATTGCAAGCAGGGTCTCGAATTATTCCTGTTTAAATCCGTGCATTCGATGGTAATTTTGATAGAGACCAAATAAGGGTAACAAACGTTCTTTATCCTTGGAGCGCCTTGGATTGCCCCCCGGGGCAATGCTTTGGAGCAAACGATGTCAGAATGGGAGCAGATTTATGATCTATCCTATTGTTTTGAGCAAATCGACATGTCAGAGGTAAATACAAACTATTCTAACTTTCAAACCATTTGAATTTCACATTGTACTACATTCCGATAAACACGATGCTCCCTTAAGTTATTGAGAATGTTACTGTACTGAAGACAAATTCAAAAAACAAATTTATATTCTGATTCATTATTTTCCTCACATGTATACTTTCGTCGTAATAAAGATTTAATGTTCGAACTGCTCCGAAGCCCCTCCCAGTCACAGTAGGCGTATCCCTAGTAAGAGTAGGCGTGGCTCCGCTGCCCTCGGAACCCGGACAGCGCTCCACAGGGCAACCTGTACCATAGCCTGCTGCATACCGCAGCAATTTCGAACCAAGTACATCAAAACCCGGTTAATTGTCGCTTTCTAACCCACCATCTCAAGACCAAGTCCGTTGAAGCGTGCCTCGTATCGAATAAACTTTCTACATCCGCTCTGAACGTTCTTCTCTCTATCGCAATCGATTTAAACGATCTTCTTCTCATATTATTCGCCTCGGATAAGTGTCGCGAAGGAGCCCCGGACCTGCGACACATTACTGGACCTTGCTGTGTATCGTCATACCGTGCGCTGTGAATTCGTGGCGAATCGGTGACCCGAATGTCGTCCGATCTGCCTGTCAGAGGGAGCCAGAGCACAAGAAGACGTCAAGTTCCACGGCACACGGGAGAGGTTGCCGGAGTGGGGGTACAGGTAGAGTTAGAGGGCAGGGGGTCGGAGGGGAGCTGGCAGGTATTCAGAGGCGAACGAGCGAGCAGAGCCAGGGCTCAAGAAAGCAGGCAAACAGGCGCAGGCGGCCCGGTAATGGGCGGGGGGCAAACGTAAGGGGCCGCGGGAGCGTAAAGTGAGTTTTCGCTCGCGGCTGCTTTGCAATGCCAGGCAGTCGAGGTGAGTCGAGTCGAGTCGAGCGGAGCCGAGCCGAGAGCCAGTCAGTCTTGGACGTGGCCCCGTCGCATCCTTCTCGCTGCAGGATCCCTCGTGCCCGACCACAACCACCTGTCGAAATCGACCCGATCTTATCGCGGACCGTTTCCACGAACGCTCCTCCTCGATACCTCGAAATGGCCGCGTTTTCTCGAAGCTCCCGTGCCCGGAGATCGCCGGCCCAGTGAATCATCGATCGATCCCCGCGAGGATCGGATCCATCGAATTGTGACTTTGTTCGCTGATTTTTCTCAGCTCGTTTATCTCGAACTCTCTCTCTCTCTCTCTCCTATAACGACCATGTACTCGATCTAAGATACGTACTGTATCACGGTGAACAGTGTTATTTTGTGTGTGCGTGAACGGGAGGATCAGCTGTGGCTGTTACGGAGAACGATATTCAACAGGTAGGAGCACCTTTTTTTTCTCGCGCTAGAGACGTCGCCGGACAGTTTAATGAGCGCTCTTTCTTACCGGCCGCTAGAAACTACGCTCCTGATCATCTAACGCGGTGAAAATTCGAATGGTCCCACTTCGCAATGATACTTTCTACCCAGTCGAATTTCAGTCGAAAGTCTTCTCGCTAGTTTTTACTTTTTCGGTCGGGATACTCGCTCTGGTTGTTTCGATCCATCTTAGAGAGTACGCTTTTGCTTTTATAAATTCGTATTAAATTAACCAGATGAGTTCTAGTAGCAAATCATGCTTAAACAGAAACAATTCTTTTAACCCTCATTCGCTCCTGAAGAATAGTTGCATAAAAGAGACTGGGATAATAATTCAACCATGTTTGCTTTACGCGTGAAATCAACAAATTATGTTCCATTTGTAACGTCGCATTTTAAAGAAATACATCTCAGAACGTAGACATAAAGGGATCAATGATTTTTCAGTATGTGAAAATAGTAAATGTTTGGTACAGTACGAACTTCAACGTCGTCGCAGCTAGTTGAAAAGAATGATAGATAAGAAATTGCAGTGCACGCCTTGTTTTGAAATCATTGATACAGTCGACTGTGCCCGAGTATAATTTGATCTGGAATATCGAAATCGTTATTCAACTACTAACTTCTAAGTCTAACTTCTAAGTACCTCCACAGATGTGTTAAAAAATTAAATAATGCAAAATGATTTAGAATAACTACAGTGTTTAATCGAACACCCGGTATACAAACACAAATGCACCGGTGTGTAGACTAAAGTTAACACCAAGGACAATTAGTGGTTCGCGATCGAGATCGATGTCGTCGACGCGGTAGCAAACCGAAAGCGTCCGCGCGTGCGGGAAATTGAATGTTGCGTGAAAATACACAACCGATCGTTGCGAATAAAATCATTGTCCAACGGATCACGCGCGATGACACTGGCAATCAATTCCCGTCGCGAGACGCGACGCAGACTTGTTCAACCGATTACGACGGCGATTGTTTTTGTTTTCCTTTATCATCGAGCAACGCTTCCTGCATCCACCGCGCGTCATACTTATATTCTCTTATATCCTGTAGGTAATATCACGTGTGGCGTAATAGCTCATTATACGTAGAATGCCGGTGAGAGGAAACTTAATGATAGTAACGTCATCGGCGTTCCTCGCCTCTTCGTTTTTCTTAATTACGAGCCGAGAGATTGCGCCTTTCGTGTGCCGCACAACACGCACTCTACGAGCACTCAGCCGTCCGTACTCCCACTTTTCGATTGTCTTTTTTCTGTGTGGGACAGCGCCGATTAAATATACACGCCATACGAGAAAGAAGCGTTTGTTGATCGAGACTTTAAAGCAAATTCTGAGTTCAAATCGATTCGAATGAAGGTCTAGAGCAAGCAAGGATCTTTAGTCTCCCTTTCACATATTTGCAGCATGGCTACAAAGTTTCTGAATATTTTGTCCGTCGATTAATTCATAAGTGGAACGTTAGACAGAGCTTAAAAGCATAACGTAATCGATCTGAACATGAAACATCTGTGTCTGTATTAGAACATATTTTGTGTTTCAATAATGATATGATAAACGAGTGTAAGAAACCATCGCTGTTTTTCAGAAACTGCTTAAGCTTGCCGAGTCAACGAACGTCTATGAAATCCAGAATGATTTCAACAGTATGTTGCTCTTTTTGGATACTATTTATAATAGTAAATAAGCCGTAATCTCTCTCTACCAAACATTTCCGGTGGAAGTTGTGGAAGACACACAATTAGATTATTACGTTTGCTTTGCTGAACTGTGCCGTTTACATAATATTTATCAAACCACTTGATTAACTCGTTGAAAGCATTCGAAATTTTTCTCGGTTCTAAAAATGCTAGAGATAGAATTTGTCTTATTACGGAACTAAATGATTCATCTCTACCATATCGCTGTACCAAACCATTCTTTTGCATCTTACGATACACGCATTGACACAGATGGAAAAAACAGCCTTTTAATTTCGCAGCAGGGAAGATTAATTTAATTGCGTTCATTGCCGCAACTTCGAATTCAATTAAAAAATATTCAGGATTTAAGGAAATGCCGAATTCTTCAGCTGTAGAATCAATTGTCCGTAGCAGGAGTATGTAATTGCTTTGCCGCTTCGAAGACAATAATGCATATATCAGTGGAACTGCGATACTATTCTCACGATCTTCATCTGTAATACTTGCATGAATCCAATGCGAGAATGCGAAGAGCCCTCGCACGAATCTATACAAGAATATTAATCTATAAAATCTTGCTTCCTCCATCACGAGCTTTCCGGAGCCAGAAAAATGGCCCCGGAGTTGATCCAGGCTCTGCAAACGCCGTGACGCTGCCCTGAATCGAACCACGAGCGAATTCTCGTTGCTCCATCCCATTTTCAGCCTCCGATGTTCTTATCCATAGAAAGTAAGAGGCGCACTCTCCTCGTTCTCCCCATTGTGCCCGGTTTGTCGCGCAGTCGGCATTGTTTCCATCGTTTTTCCCTCGCGCAGGGAAAATACTTCTGCCTTTGGTCGCGTTCCTATCGTACGTTATTCCAGTTGATCGCGTCGTTCCAATCGCGCGGCATAATGCCGCGGGATCGCGTAATATCCTCCCGAGCAAGAGAGCGCGCAACAAGCCCAGTGGGAACGAGACGAGAATCCGAATGAAACGAGAGAGCCTCGTTTTCCACGACACACACGTCGAAGGAGAGCATGCTCGTTTTAACGGTCGCAGTTTCGCTTCCTTCTTAGCCCGGTCACGCGGCGAATTCCCATTTTCTCATCTCTCGCCCCAGCGATCTCCCCATCAATGAGAACGATCAGTCACCACCGTGGCACGTTTAGAAACGCCGTCCTTTTTTCCGTCTCCTTTTCCTCTCCGGAGAAACGTTTCCTCTTTCCATTATACTTTTGCCATTGTTCCGCGGTCTCGAACGCGACCCATTTCGATACGACGGCATACGTATATGGGTATCAAGGTGACGTCGCATTGTTCTGTATATGTTTTCTTCTCTCGGTTTCACTACCTTTTTTCGGTATCGATTAACTCTGACATTTTATAGAAAACGCGAGTATCGAGATTAAATTTATTGTCTTGTTCTTTCATGTTCACCAGAAGCAATCTAACCAACTTGTCCTTATTCTTGAAGTTTTATCAAATGCTGAACGATAATGGAAATTATTCTACCAGTAACGTTGGAATGTACCTGTTCAGTTCAATAGCTCAAAAACGTCTTCGATCATTCCAGAGATGCGTTAGAAAACATCGTTGACACAATTTCTTCGGAAATCTTGTGATTCTTTTTTCCATGGGTCATTTCGTGTACTTCGAGCCCACGCTACAATTTGTTTTGACATTCGGCGTGCATAAGCCAGCACACAGCCATCGCGCAGAAACGTAGAAGGTAAACAGTGACGTTCGAGAAAGTTTAGCGTCCGATCAGCCGCATGCTTATTTTCTTATGAAAGTATGGTTTTCTGCTCTTATTAGAACCGATGCTGCGTTTCAAGTTCGTCGATGTTTTTTAATGTTTTGCGAGCAGATGCCAGTGGCTGGGAACACGCCATCGTCATGATTTCCCGAGAGCGGGAGAAACGTTTCTCGAGATCACGCATGAGATCGATCGGCGGCATTTAGAGCGCGGATAATAAGTAAGCGAGCAAGAACATCGGTAAGGACAACGACATCGGTGTTCAGTGGAATGTCAACTCGTTTTCCACGAGCCGTCGAAGGCGGATCGTTTTCCCTACGTAGCCGAGCCCGCTCTCCCACCTCGTTCTGCTCTTACCTCACCTTCTTCAGCATGGCGTTGGCTATCCGAGTCGGAGCTCCACGCACAAGTGAGCCGTTCATCGACACCGATAGAAATCGCCGTGTGCCCTCGGTTGGAATGTCAATTAAACCCCTCCATCGCTCGATGAAAACTGTTCTCCACAGACCCACGCAGAGAATATCTCGAAAATAATACCCGAAGAAACAACCGGCAGATCTCTGAACACGTAACTGAAATCAGATATTACGTGCATCGTTCACACTCACTTCGGTTTTATGAACGATCGTTTAGCGAATTTCAGATTGAATCGCGATCGACGCATGTACCATTAATTTCAACACTTTCACTAATGGAAACGTGTTAACCATTAATAGATTGCGTGCGCGGCCGTTTCGTTTGCTAGCTCTGTGCCAATTTCTGTTCGTAGTGTTTCTACTTGTTCTCCTAAACGGAGAGAACAACATTCGGTGACTCAAAAACTGATACTGGGAATAGCTTGCTGTTACTAAAGAAATGATTCAGGGTTTTTCGCTGTGAATCACAGACTTTTAAGAACAATGAGACAGCCTCCGACTGGACCAGGACACAAGGACGCGCGCACAGATTTTTACGAACAAATTGAGGCCACGAGAAAGAACAATTAGGGCCACAAAAGACCAAGTCATCCTGGGCAAACGAATGAGAAATTCGGCCGACGTCGAGCCCGATAATTCCTCGCGCGGTCCGCGATCCTCGACCTCAGGATCGGCCTCCATTTTTACGAAAACACGAGCGGAATGCCGTGCAGCGAGGATCGTGTGCGCGTGCGCGATTAGCATCTCGGCGGATCGCGCGAACCGTTGGCTTCTCGGAATTTTTCGTCGCCTCTCGAAAACCGTAGAAAGCCGCTTTCTGATGAGATAACGTCTATTTTTGCGAGCCACGGAATCCCAGGGACAGAGGTAGCGAGATTTTTCCATCGAGCTTTGGCTTCCACTCGAATTCCCTCCCCACCGTGCACCCCCCTAGCAATTTCGCAACGTCATCAGGCGGGGGAGCCGTTTAAGAACAAGTGGAAGACCGTGTCGTTGGAGATCGGCTGGATCGGGATTCCGCAGAATGTCAGGTTTCCACGAGGCGAGAAAAAAATGCACCCTATACGCGCGCGCGTTGCAACTCCGCCGTTGCACCTCTCCGCCACGCTTCCGAGCTCCTCGTACTCCCACTATCTGTTTTTCATCTGCACGCGAGTGAATTGCACCTCCCAGGTAGGCGATCTCCGCGTACTTCGCCGATGAGGCTAGGCTGAGGCCATTCTGAGGCCGCGCTGAGGCCACGCTCAGATTCCTCGGAAGGAGATCCGCTCCCGGCCTGTCGCAACCTCTCTGCGTAGAAACGTTGTCGCAACCGTTCACGAATATGCTAATCCACGTCGAACTTACCCGCGGATTTAATAGCTTGCCCTTTAATCCTTCGATCTATACTTTCAAATTTTAGGCCGGCGAAATCTCCCGGCTATTCCCACATTCCATTTATCCGCACGGCGTCGTACGCAGAGGCTCCGCCGTGGCTTAACCCCTTCCGATGTCTTTCGCAACTGCCATAAGTACAACGTCAACGATGCTCTATCTGAAACCCGTCCCTCAATTTACGCGAGTATTTGTTTTACGCGGCAAATTTACCTCAATTTACGCGGAACTTTTACCTTTTACCTTTTAGGTGGAAAGGAAGGAAAACATTAGCAGTAGTGTGGCCTCTGGAACCCTATCAAGTTTACAGATTTAATTTACACGATTTTCGCGTAAATTGAGGGACCGGTGTATTATATTAATTGTCTACTTTGTGGTTTAAGAGAAATTTGAATTAAAAACCAGTTTGTTGACTCTAGTACTCGCTCATTCACAAAACAGTGCTTAAAAGCCTCTAAATGAAGCTCCTCGAAAACCTCTTTATGCCTTTACACAATACAGAACGTACAAATTCACGTTTTATTTTTTTCATGCAAGCAACACAATGCTGACAGTCGTCGAGTTTCATACACCGTGCTCGACAGCCTGCTATAATTGTTCTCATCCGCTTATCTCGATGCGCACGAGTCCTTCGCCTTTGTCTCTTCCGAATTCTCACGTCCAGTTCCTCGATTCCGTGTTCCGACCTTCGTTTCGGACGATTCCCCGAAAACTTTCCCTGTTTCTGCTCGCTCAATGTCGTCCTTAAACCTTGCGCATGAACATGGAGGTCGGTCCCTATTTTCGTTTCTCAGTGTCGAAGAGGTGGAAGCGAGAAAGGAGGAAGTCGCGTGCGAGTCACGGTGTCGTCCTTCCGTTCGAAGGACCGTTATTCGCCTCTGCGATGATGGATCGATAGTATTTGCGGTCTTCGGTATTTCAAGACGGATATTAAATTCAATAAATTACACGTTTCGATGGGACGCTGTAATTTTGCCAGCCATTCATTAATAGTTATTATCGCGACGCTTTTTCCGATTCGATTGCAGTCAAAGGCTAGCACGCGTACGCATTCTTGCGGATAAAGCTTAATTTCATTCAAAAATACCGCACAGAATCTTGCGTATCAAAAATATAATCGAACTTCTTTCAATTGAATCTTTCCATTTTTAAAAATGATAAGAGCAGTTATGATTACATAACGATTACGCAGTGAAATAAATTCTTTTATGTAAATATTTTTATGCTGTCAGTAATAGTAAAATAAAAAATCTGAAGCAAGCCGTTCCGACTCGAAACTTTTGCATCTCATTATCTTTTCGAGCAGATGAAGAAAGCGAGTAAAAAGTAAATCACGTGTTATCGATCGCAGGAATTTCACGCAACCGTTTACACTAACTTTGCAGCCCGCTAACAAGGAAGTGTAATTAATGTTCGCTTAAACGAAGTGTATTCCTGTTTTCCAGAATGAGGTTACAATAACCACATCGTCAATTATATAACAAGTGTTTCACTCCTTCCCATTAACGAGTATAAATAACGGGCTCGGTAATGTTAGGCATGCACTTTCTAAAAATTTTGTAAATTGCTTTTACAACACCGTCTCTAATATTCTATTAGTCGAAACGGAGTGTTGCGCGGGGCGTGAGCGACCATTTCGTGAATATTAAGCATTCGAACGGTGTCGCAGGTGGCTGGATGGTTTATGCAAGATCATAAGCTCGCGCGAACTAATAATTTATGCAATCTTAACCAATCGAGTTGCCAAAGAACAAGTTTCCACGAGCCTCGAAAACTGGCCTTGAATTCGTAGAGCACGCGTCTCGATTACGCCAACTTTCAGCACCATCGATACCAAGATGGCGTCCGAGGAGACGAGAAAAGCTCTAGTTCTTTCCTTTCGTTTCCGAGTTAAATGTACAAACAAATATTCAAACAATATTCCTTCAAACGTAAGAAAATTAAGAAATTGTTTTGTATCATTTGAATTACCAATCATATAATAAGCAATGTTAGTTTACAAAAGTCTAAACAACATTTCTTAAATCGTCTCTGTACAGTTCTATCAAATCTGAAGATATTGAAATCATTTTTCTTTTCGCAATAACGTATCGACGAAAATCGACGAGTGAATAGTATAATGAATATACGAAGTTGGTGCCTATCGCAATAAAATGCAAATGGAATTTATTCTAACGAATAAATAATTCTCCGAGGACACGAAACTTTCCTCGGTGAATATTTTAATCGGACGACGCGTTTAGATATTCAGGAGAATTTTTTGCGGCCTGAAGGATAAACGACGGTAAAACGTTCTGAGGAAGACGGACGAGCTGAGAATTCGCTTTTTCTTGTTCCAGGCTGGCCTCACCGAGGCGGAAGAAGTTAATCAACGAGGGGTGCCCATGCCGAGCGTCAGGAAAAATCAGCAGGAGGGTCTCAGGCGCGCGAGAGGAAAATTCCCAGAGGGAACAAGCACGAGGTGTTCAGTGAAAAAGTAGTGTTTGTGAGCGTGGACGACGCTGGACGATCGTACGAGAGCAAGTTTCCGCCTGAAAATGTCATCGAAAACGTGTTCCACGGTAATCGCGGGACTGATCCTGCTGGTATTGACGGTGATATCGTACAGGGAAGTGCAAGGACACGTCGCCTTGACTTTTCCACGGGCGAGGAAGTACGACTTGGACTTTCTGGACAACTCCAGAACACCGGGACCATGTGGAATGCCTCGTGGTGAGTCCTACGTTCTACTAATATTTGTGCAGGTTTGGAGATGCAAATAATTACAATGTACACACACTGTCGTAATGAGCCTTGCCTTTCACACCGCTAACCAGGAATACTCTCCGTACAGTATTTATCACAGAACCGCTTAAAATAAGTATGTTAGGTGTACAGCACACCCAGGACTCGTGAAAAATGACGACCGAAATTAAAGGATCGTCACGTCTCAGGTGAAAGGTTGTCGATATTTAACCTGACGCAGCTTCGTGGAAAAATCGTGGACAATGATCTACCGAGGCTCATTTCGTAGGGTGAAACCTCTACTTTCTCTTCCTTAATTTGTTTTTTTCCCGAAGATACCACTGCATTAGGAATTTGATGAAAACACATTCAAATGTGTCCCACACTCGAAGATTGAAGCCCACTGTTTACGAGGCCATAAAATCTTATGCGTGATATTTTATTACCATTTTATTGCGGTTTAAATTAAAATTGTTGCACCAGCGCTCCAATGATCAAAGTGAAATGCAACAATAATGGTAACAAAAATGTCGAGATACGAAAAGGAGGTTGAGGAGACAAATCGAAAATTTGGTCCATTCAGAAAACATTATTTTGCTCGGAGAGTTGCGTACATATTTGGTCAGAGTTATGAAGAACAACTACGCTATTATTTTTCTCGGAGTGACTGTTCTGTGCAAACCTTGGCCTCTTTGGAGTCAGTCCGTGACAAGGCTGAATCGGTTCATTATTAGTGCACGATACAGAGACATCGACTCTTTTAATAAACTGCTGGCCTGCAATACGCTACCATATCTATGACACTGAACTGGCGTTACTCTACAAACTACTATGCTAATAGTTTATCGACAGCCCGTATATGTCAACGAAACTGATCATTACACCATAGTCGGCTATTGGAGTACGTACACACGCGTTGTATTGGCAGTAATGTTGTCACTATTTTCGTATGAACACCTGCTGTTATTAACCCCTTGCTGTTCTAATTTCTTTGCAGCTACAGTGATTGGAGCGTCTTTAAAAAATGTTACAGAAAAGAAAATTTATTACATTAAAACTTGATTTCCTCTAAAAAGAAAAGCGTAACATTTATATTTGCTCGACTTTCGTAACAAATACCGTGAAAACTATACGTCCGATTTACTTCAGAATTGATACACATAATTCTAATAACTAGACAGCGGATCTTTATGCAAAATAAAAATTGTTTGCGTCGATTGCAAGAAATAGAAACCAAACAGAATGCTATTTCCTCCCTTGATAATTTTAATAGATGAGAAATCATGTACTGACATCCTCAATTTTCCTATAAATGCATAAAGATCCGCAGTCTACTAATAACATTGTCTATCGCAATTGTTTATAACAATCGTTTAAAGTTTGATTTTTTTGGTAAAAATTGAATGTTCATTATCACTTTGCTCGCATTTGTACAAAAATGGTTTTTCCTTGAAGTGCCTATGCTTCGCGATAGATATTTTATCAAGGAGCAATAAAATCATGAGACTTTTTAGTTTCTGATACTCGTGGGCATCACAATTCGTTACACCGTTTGCGAGCGTCCTGCCGGAGGAGTACTGCATTTTCTACGACACAATATATCCTTTAATGTATGCCCTAACGATATACATATAATAATAAAATAATTGTCACATTCATAGTTTCGTAGAAAAAAAATTCGTAAACTTTGGTGTCATTTCGTCCGCCTCAGGGTGGCGTGACCCCTTAATGGCGATTACACCCTTAACTCTTCGGGGACAAATACTGACTTACACCGTGTCTCAACCGCTAATTTGTACTGATTACTTGGAGCTAATCGGAAAGAACAGCTTTTCACGCCCCATACATGCAATTGTAGCAATTTCTTGCCAGCGTTCCCATGTCGCCCCCCACCTGTACACCTCGGAGAGGGAACGAGTCGGTGAAACTCGAGACGTCGCGACGTCGACAGGTAGAAAAACAACGGCGAATCCCGTTCGATAGTGTTACCGACGGAGCAGGTATCTCCGGATGTTGCCGGATCGTCACACGATCCTTGGAACGCGAACCGGAAACTACCGATGGAATTTTCGCGGTCGACTCCGGGGATGGCGTCGTTAGTCGATCGCCGGGATGCCGGAGAGGGTGGCCAGAAGGGGGGGAAGCGAGGAGGTGAGGGACTTCTATGGGAAAACGACATTAACACGAAGACACGTTCCCGGTGGGGATAGCCCGCTAGTCTGATTCGAGGCGACTTTCACCGGCTCGCGCGAAGGGAACTCGAACCTCGGTGCCCGGCCATTACCTTCCACGTCTTGCCTCCACTATGCACGTACGGTGCACCGTGCACTTTTTTTCCACATGCCTGCGTTCGCCGGGAATATGTGAACTTTGGATGCACGCGTATACCCGTGTGGATCGAGTCGCTCGCGGAGCCGCGCGCGTGAAATGACGTTGTTTGAAAAGACTGCCTTTTTGACGCGGCCCTGGCGTAAATCTTCGGATCCGAGAAGATACCGGTACATACAGTCGCTCGCAAAGGCTGCGCATTACTTTCATATATTGTACACCCGTCGTTTTAATACATTCTTCATTATACATGAAATAAATTGAACGTGAAACTGTTCTAGAGTCATTTAGAGTGCAATAAATGATCGAAAACTTTCGCTATATAAATCCACACCGAACCGATTTGAAGTGAATGCTAGCCCATCAACTCCGCATATCTATCCTCTATGTTACCTTGGCGCTAAGATCTAGCGGTTACGTATGCGGACATTTCTAATGCGCTTTTTGCGTAATTGCTACCGGTTTAAACTGAGCAACGCATGACTAACCGAACATTTAGATTGTCAATAAATTTTCTTACAAGATAACCAATCCATTTTTACGGGCCCCGTGTCGTTCCGGCAGACAAAGAATGGCTCGCATATTTTAAGTTCCACGTAACTCCATCTCCGCACAGTTCTTGCAACGTTGAGATCGTCTTCTCCTGTGTTGGCGCACGAGAAATTCCATCGCTGTTCCACTCAAGATAAAGGCGTCCTGTGAAAGTTCACTGGATATTAAAAAAATTAATCGCTCCGATCGAGTTGAAGGGGCACCGGATCCTAAAAGCTCTCGGTGTTATCGAATACCTTCCTTCTCGCCTGTTCCCTACCCTCTGGTTTAAGAGATGTAGGATCCTATTAACTAACCACCTCTTCTTAATTTCCACATTCTCCATAATCTCGTCATATATCACTCGGGAACCAGCACTAAGCCCTCAACGTAGCAGGACGTAAACCATTCCCCGTGCGTCGTAAAAAGGAACGCGTGGTCTCGGCACATCCACCTGTGTCACCCGAAACCAGCACGAACACACGACCATAACCGCTCACGCACTCGACCAACGGTGTCCGTGAATGTCGTCGTACATAGTAATTTTTTTACGGCCCTACGAATCGGATGTTACCGCGTCGATGCCGCACGGCATATTCCCCGGTAATTTAATAGTCGACGCAGCCCGTGACAGACCCGAACAATTTTCGCATAAATCTGCGCGAGATCGCCGCGAGGGTGCTACATCATCTTATTAAGTCCGAAGCTATTATCATATTTATTATCCATATCTCTACCGGAGCTCGATGGTCGAACAGCTACTTAACCCAGACATTTACAACTACTATGATTGGTGTTGAACTGTCAGAAGTTGTTTTTTACTCTCGGATGAACAAATCTCTTAAGGAATTTTTTACAGATCTTCGAGCGTACTTCTTTGTTTTTATCCGAGGTTTAATCAATCGTAACTCAAAAGCGTATTGTACTGCCATAAAGTCCTATGAAACTTCAATAATACGTGAAGCTAAAAGGTTTAATAAAAATTCATAACTGCGGTATATATCCTTATGGTGATAACAAGGAGGATGAAAAATCAATACAAAGATCTTTGACTTGTACGAAAAATCGTACACCAATTTTATGAAGACAGTTTTAAAACGACGAAGAAAAACTCCCCTTCGATTTTCCACCCGCTTATCGGTATAAAAGTGTCCTTGAGTAATGGAGAAAAGTAAATGTTTTTCGAGGAGTAAGTTCGTAAAGATATTGTATATCCTAGTGACAAAAAGGAGGTTGAAAAGCCCATAATAATATTTTTGACTTGAACGTCTCGTTCAGGATACAATGAAACGGTGATGAAAAATCGTACACCAATTTTATGAAGACAGTTTTAGTGGCGAAAAAAAATTGTCCATGCTCCTTGAATATGCGTGGATCTGTAAAACGTCGAAGAACAAATCCCCTTCGATCTTCCACCCGCTTATCGGTACAAAAGTGTCCTTGAGCAATGGAGAAAAGTAAATGTTTCGTGCGAGGAGTAAGTTTGCAAAGACCGAACGATCAGCTCCGTGCACGAAGTAGAGAACTTGTTTTCTATCCGAAGGCGGGGAGAAGGCAATAGTCCTTAAAAGGCAGGATCGGTCGCAGAAAACAAGCTCCGGAGGACTTCCGGAAATTAATTATGCTCCATGGCACTCTTGATTGCTTCCGGAACCGAGTCCGATCCGAGAAGAACCACGATAGATCCTTATCGCGAAACAGTCGGTGGATCGAGGATGCTCTAACTACCACCACCTTCCGAGTTACGTAGAAATTTGTTTTCGTAACGACTGATATAATTCGCGATACGAACGCATACCCGACGTGTTCCCCCATTCGCGATGATTTATATCGCCTCATTTCCGTGTAAGTAGTTTCCGCGACCGGGAAAAATACATTTTCGGAGCCGGCTTGTTTCTCGGCAACGATTTGTTCCTTCAAGCAGCTTAGAAATTTATTGGTACGAGATGCAAGCTGCATTTAAATGCAAGTTGAATCAGTTCTCCCAATTAGCTCGTCGGAATGCAGATCCACCCCAGAATCTGTTTTCATAATAAAGATCACAGAATTGATTCGCTCTTACACAATCCTTATGTTTTTAAAGTAATACAATGTATCCCGTGGGCGAGACCACGGTGAACTTGCATTTGAGCATGTTTCCGGCGATTGTTATAAATTATCGCGTCTCATTATCGTAATGAATATTAACATCTCATTGTTTGATCGATGAGCCTGAGAAATTACAAATTTCCGTTTCTCGAAGCCATTCCGCTCGTACGTTGCATCATAATCGTTCGCGTAGAACGCGTTGCGCAATATACAGGGTGTTTCCGAAACGGTGGCACAATCGGAAAGGGGTTGACTCCGTTTGAGTGAATACACCGGAAAAACGGAGTAAATTTGCACACACGTTGTGCATCATGCATTTCCTACAAAAATTCGAAAATGTTTTTACTGGCACTGTTATTAAGAAATAAACTTCTAAATAGAAATCAATGTTGTTGAAAAATTGATTAGGAATCTCCCCTGAATTCTTAATCCTTCATTTGTAAAAGTCATCACCGGTAGGTGAAATATTAATTCTAGCCTTTCGAGGCCACATAGATCGTCACCATAACAACATCTAATTATAATAAATACCAGGAGATGAGTACGCAATTTCCTTTTTCTCCGCTATCCAAGACATTGGTGTATGATCCAGTTCTCCAATGAAAATAATTGCAATGCTTTAAAAACCAGGTACTCAAGAATTTAAAAAAAAACAAACAGGATGAACAATATAATGCTGTTAAAATAAATATATAAATTGTACTCGCGTGAAAACAAGTTAATACTACTTAGCTATTTATTTCCCGACAAGCTAGTACTAATCTGAACTTTAATGAAGGTGCTTTCATGTTTCAGGGGATATCAAGACTACATTACTGTCCGGTAGTAATTTCAACGTCACCTGGCATCTGGCTTATCCTCATCGTGTGAGTAGACTCGCATTTGTTATTTTGCGCACCTATCCTGCTACGACGCGATGAGTTTTTCATCTCGTGACGGAACGGATTAACGATCAACTTTCGCATCTCGTTAATTCGCCTCCGTCTTATCGCGTACGAGACTCCGCTTTTACTCGAGGCGATTAATTGAATCGGTTGGTGAATTTCGTTAGCCGATGGCAAAAAAAGAGAGCTGCGAAATTGTTCCAGCGCAACCGGTCGGTTAATTCCTGCGCGTGTGCACGTGCTTCGCGCGCCGCTGGAAGACCGTTAATGCGTGCGCGAGCAGCCACGCGGAAAAATGTCTAGAAAACCGGGGCTGGATGAAAAAACGAATTATACAAGCGGATACGCGAGAGTCGAATAAAACCACATTTGATCATTTCGCCGTATTTCCCCCTCTCGCGTACCGCAATACATTCCCATGGAAATGCTAACCTCTTCCACTATTTGTATACAAACGGAACTCTTTTTTAGCTGGCTCCGAGGTAACCTTGAGCAATAGAGTCGGCAGGCACAATGTCAAGGACTCACCAAAACACTACATGTCCTTACTGTATTTGCAAAGTATTTATATCCTAACCTTTCTCACTGTTTGTACATAAACAGAACTCACTTTGACTAAGTTCACGGTGGGCCTGACGCAATGTCAAGGTTCACAAAATATTAATTTCAAATACCAAGATTGACTCATCCTGCTAATAATATTTACACGAAATTAGTATAATGGAATCTATAAAGATAACTGCGCAACACCCAGTGGGTGTACAAAGTATTCGTACACCTTTTAAAAACGAATAACTTTTTCAGAATTGAACCCAACAGCTTGAGTGTTTTTTCAGAAGTTAGAAGGATTGGTTTACTAGCTAATGTGTAAATAATTTTTTTTTAAATTGTTATTGGTCGCAATTGCGGAGGGAAAAGTAAAGGTGTCACGATTTCTAAATATTGTATTTGTGCCTGTAATGAAAATTTAAAACATGTATTTTGTAAATCTAAGTCAGTTATATGTATGTACAGGGTGTATAAAAAGTAATGGTCATCTACACCTCTGACACGGTGGACATTTGTAAGAGAAACTTGCCGCTCAATTGTTTATAACAAAGAAAACTGTTGTTGAAGTTTGTTTATACATCAATACCTTCTACTTATCGAGAAGAGAAAAAGTTTGAAAGGAGCTAGATGTCGCAAACAAATAGTTATTGAAATATAAGCTGTTAAAGTTCTTGCAAAATTTGATTGTGTAGAATTATACCTATAGACAAAACTACAGTCCACACGACCGTGTCGATGAGACAGAACATGATCGTGTGCGTGCCTTAAGCCTTAAGCTAAACGAAATTTAAAGGGACATTTGTCGATAGGCCCGTACCAAGTGATCGTCTCCCTGCCCATTCGGATCATTTTGAAGTAGCAAAATACGAAAGAATACTTTATACAGGCACAGATATAGAATTTAAAAATCGTGACCTTTAATAATTAAAAAAAAAATTTTAACTGAAAAAACTCAAGCTGTTACGTCCAATTTTGAAAAAGTAATTCGTTTTTAAAATGTGTACGAATACTTTATACACCGACTGTAGATATTACAGTTGCGAATACTGTGTGACGTGTATTAATTACATACATCGTCGCAGTATTCGAATTTTCTTCGTAAGAGTCTTTGACTCTATCGATGTATCCAATTTCCATTACTTCAGGCTTACGTGTGGACAGCTATTACGACAATGTGTGTCAGCTTATAAATTTCAAACACATTGTCTATACACTTTACACGCGGCTCGGAGATAATTGCATAAACTCGCTGGGATAATACTCTCCGGTAGATTATACTTTATAATCCCGCGAGAAAAGTAGTTAATTTCGTTTTCCACTTACCGGTAGGAGGCATCCCCCGTAGAGCCCGGAGCGTCCCTAACCTAAAACGCAGCGGGCACGGACGAAATTCATATTCTTCGCGTTGCGTCGCCGCGAGTCATCGTGAAAGACATCACGAATTTGTCCGCGCGTGGTCTACGAAAGGGAAAGAAAAGGCAGAGGCTGAGCTCAGCCTACGCTTGCTGGACGTCGCTCAAGGTGACGCTTGTTGAATAATTCAGAAGCGAAGCTCGGCATGCGTCCGCGGGTACACTCGGCGACGCGTACCTTACGTAGATTGCTAGGTCGGAAAGAAGGTGGTAAGGGATAAGTCGTTTTGCATGTGGATGCGTGCGGGATCCAAGAGAAAGAGAAAGATAGAGACCGTACCTGACAGTGCACACGTTGGTATGTCGGGTACCGTAACTCGGCAGTCGCCAATGACTCGGATCGAAGCCAAACCTCTCGGGCCCCGTTGCTTGGAAAAGTCATCGAGCCGTGAAGGAAGGATTGAAATTGTTCGAAGGAATTCGCGGATAATTGCGCCATAAAGAACTCGCGAATAACGCTAAAACGAAAATTCTCGTCTCAACTACCGGCGTCAGTCGTCGAAACAATAGACACGTCCCTCTTTGTTCGATGGGAAATGACTAATGGGTAGATGACCTTTTTACAGCGGAAGAATTGAATGCTTGAAATGCTTGTGTTTTCTAACCAGTATCGTTATGTCTTTCGCGTCTGCTCGGGGAGAACGAGTTTCCCTGTATTCTTATAATCAGGTGGGTTATAGGTTAAAAGAGTAGAATATTATTAACCCTTAGCACTCTCGAGTGGTGTTCTAAAACTTCTGAGTGTTCTATAAATTTCGTATCCATGAAACAAACAAAAATCATATAGAATGGAATTAGTCTAGCTAGGAAGAAATGTTTAATTTTCGAGTTGAAACACCTCCGAGTGCAAAGGGTTAATAAAACGGGCTACGATAGTACGCTTTCTTTTTCATTGAATATAAAGAATTGAATATGACAGACACGTTGAATCAACGAACATACGTACTTTGGTGTTCCCTGTAAGTTTTCCTCTGTTTAGCAACAGCAACTGGTTTGAAATGGCGTAGCCGTAGCATAGGCGTCCGACGAATTCTTCGGACGAAAATATCCCCGGCATGAGAAAAATTCGACAATAACACCGGGGCCGCGTGCAGGTGTGTAGTGTGTACGCCGTGCGAAGCAGTACCACTTCGCGAAACCGCCTCTTCCCTTTCTCCGCGCGTTTCGAGTGGCGGCGCAATCGTCGCTCGAAAACATTTCAAACTCTCTCGCGGCAGATTATTATACGACCGGCAGACTTTCATCAAAAGTGACAAGCATCTCCAGCGAACGGATTCCACTCCGCCGGCAAATGCGTCTCGCGCATTGTATTCTATAACACCGGTCGTTGTAACGTGTTCCGCATCTTAGGAAATGTTAGGCACGAGTGAAACTGACGCGTTCCAGCGATTACCGCGGCGGATGACGCTACAATGTGCTCGCGCAGTTATGACTCGGCGCGGGAAACTCTGCTTCAAATTTGAATTAACTGGGACATTCTAATGATTATTCTTTACTATATATTATTTGATAAAAGGCATGACTATTATCGTTTGCATACTTCTATACTTCCGATATAAATTGTGAGCATGCAAGAATATAAAAACGTATCTGTTTGTTAACGGAAATATTAAAGCAGTTACAAAAAGAAATTAAATCTAGACATCTTTAGAAGTTGAAATCATTGTAGCGGTGAAGAATAATTGTTGGTGTCCTTTTCTCGAAAGAGAAAAATAACTTTGTCCCATGAGATTACTGCTTGGTTCATTTATGTAGAGTGGTTTGAATAATTTTAATTAAAAGGAGAGGAATTAAAGTGGACTTTTTCGATAACGGTTTTTTTGCGTCCTCAACGATCACTCATGTAGGTTGACAGCCTGAAAGTAATTATACGTTATCTTTCACTGGAAGGAACATCGTACGGTTCTGTTCACGGAACGTGACGCATAAAAGAAGTATGATATTGTTCCCAAGCACGACTCGATTAATAACGGTCCTCCCGTTCGTTGCATCTATATTGAAGGTGTCGGAACAACGCGGTCGATGACTGAATTGATCGGTAACTGTTATGGGAACGTTCGCTTGCGAATTCTATCGTACGTTCTAAAAAATTGCACCGTTATGGATTCAATTAAATTTCAATCGCCAAGTAAATATTTAGTTCACAGTTACACTGATTAGAACGTCTTCGTCATGCGTCATTTCTTAAAAGAAGAATAAAGTTTATGTAATTTTGTTAACAACCAAACAGAACTTAACGCGATGCCGACTGCATTAACTTGTCCACTGTTTGATGCTATACAGGAAACGCACCGCACGTGAACCTAAGTTATGGATTCAAATATTTAGTTCACAGTTGCACTGATTAGATCGTCTTTGTCGTGCATCATTTCTTAAAAGAATAAACAGAATTTTACTTTGGTTAAAAGGAAACGGATAATCTCCATCACAAATCTGACTCGACGTTAGAGGGCAAGGGGTAAAACATGTTTTTAACGCGATGCCGACTGCGTTAACTTGTCCACTGTCTGATGCTAAAGAGGAAACGCACCGCAAAGGAACCCAGGAGTGTGTTGCCGCGTGCAATTCCACAGTCTCCCATTTCCAATTCGTTGAACTTCTCACGAAGGCGGGAATTTCGTAACGGCAGAGTTGCGACTTCTCTCGGGACGTCGTCGTATTTGGTGGAAAAAGCTTGCAACTCCTTTTTTCGTCGGCGTGACTGATCGAGCCTCAGGCCGGTTTCTATGCCGTGGATTCCGCGATAAGCTCGCTCGATACCGCTATCCGAGTCCGATCGATGTCTCAACGTCCTCTTGACCGTTTCTCGCTTCCGACGCGACGCGAGCGTGGCGAACGAAACCGCGCGGAAGTTCACTCATTGGAACTAAAACGATTCCGTCCGTAGCTTGGCTACGTTTCCAAACACAACGGCATTAACCCGATCCTTGTAATCGCACGGAGTCGCGTGGCCCGTGTTTGCGATACGCGATGTACGTTAACTTTATAATTGGACCTCCGCTCATTATTTTCTCCTGGCATTGTCTACATCGGCATTTTTTTTAAATTGGCCGATCTTGTTGTTTCGAACTTTCATCACCGGGTTGTAAAACTTTATGATTCGAAATATTCTCGTTACGCAACGCGGTGTGTTTTATGCACTTCTAGTATGAATTTTCTAGAAAGATGTAACAGGCGAGATTACGTTCAATTTTTGTTTCTCTGAGTTTACCAATTGTGGAAACTTTCGATTTCGGAATTTTGAAAGTTTCCTATCTCTTCTACTGATCGGTGTTTGTGTTTCAGGGAGGATTTCGGTTACAAATCCTGGACGCTCTTGATAGGCCGCTGGTCGATCTAACACCCGTCACGAAGAACAGCGAATTCGTGGAAGACGACGCCACGTGAGTCTGCTAATATTATTCATTGTCTGGATAATCTCTTCGAGTTTATTACAAAGATAACAAACATGGATATCATAATTTTCAGGGCGCAGAGTTACGCCATACAGTTACCACAGAATTTCACTTGCACAGACTGCACGATTCGACTTCTTCGAGAAGCTGAGGAGTGGGGTGCGAGCTACAGATTCTGGTCCTGTGCCGACATCGATGTAAGCGAATAAGCCTGATAATGCTTGATGAGAATGTTCGATTAGTCAGAAGTGTTCAGCACATTCCAACGCTGATCTATAATTTGTGTGTATTAGATCATCGATAGGAAGGCCTACAGGGAAGATTGCAGCGGTCACGGCCGATATCTTCTGGCTCGGTGCAGATGTGATCGGCTGTATCATGGTACTAGGTGCGAATTTAAGGAGGAATGCCTGGATGACTCGGATTGCGGTATTCAGGGCACGTGCATCGACAATGGCGGCACGACCGCGCCCACCAAGCACTGTTACTGCAACATTGGATGGTTCGGTCCTGGTTGCGCGAAGAGTAAGTTTCACCGAGCGAGGACTTCGAGGACAGCGTCTAGGAAAATGAAATTCAAAGAACATTCCTGCATTGCGCATCCATAATTATTCAGCCAACATTGTGTTCTCCGTACCGTAAGACACAATGTTTATTCTCCCCGAAGTCCTCTCTCCAGTTGGCCTCAAGTGAAATTGCTTAGCATTTTCTACATCTTCGCATTGTTAGCGTCTCGAGCCGCTCTCTATTCAGTCTACAACTTCTTTCAGAGTCCCCAATTAAGACAATCGACGTGGACCTCGACGCTTACACGACGAGGAAGTTCTCCGACAACTTTACCTTCTACTGGCGTATACTCAAGGAGAGCAAAGAACTCGAGGGCGTTATGGTTGTAAACGGCACGAGCTGGGTCGGCGTTGGCTGGCGACCAAACGACTTGTCACCGGCGTGTCGAGCTTTCCCCGAGATTCAAGAAAAACCAAAAGGAGAACCGCTCCCACAGCCAGAGCCAAAATCGGAACCGGAACCCGAGTCCGAGCCGAAGGCTGAACCAAAACCGGAACCCGAGCCTGAACCTGAGCCCGAGGCGGGAACGGAACGGTCCGGTGCCAAAAGGAGATCAGCCAAAGCTCATGATCTTACTTCGTTGGCTGCAACTCCTCGATCCGACGCTGACGTCACTGTGGAGACTAGCGTGACTTATCGCGTCAGCACAAAGCAAGGCGAATATCTTTTAGTTCTTCTTCTCAACTTTTTTGCTACAACGAGCGTGCATAATGGTCCTTTTTTCCAACGTCGCGCGTTGCGAACAATACTTTTGTATGAGATCATCCATTGTTGCATTCTATGTGTATAAACGTCTGCGTGTTGCCTAGGCCAAATGTTTATACATGGAACGTAGTACATGACTGATTAAAAGTAAATGCAATTGCACGCTCGTATAATGTGTAGCTTATGATTAAGAGCGACGTTCAATATTCATGTTCAATATTTCTGCAGGGCGTAAAAAGAGGTCTCCAGACTCTGCGGCATCCTCGGCAAATGGTACGTATCGACGCTTCAAAGAAATTTACCAATTAAGGACTCCCCACGCTTCCCGTAATATTATACAGTAGCAACAAGTAGTTAGCGTTTGAATAAGTAGTAGTATATTTGGCGTCCTTATTCGAGTTCGAGACACTGCGCACCAGGTGGTGGTCCGTAAGAGGTACAAGCAGTAGGTAGTTGCACGACGATCGATGCTTTGTTGCACAGGGGAACCCGTCGCCGAGCCGAGCACTGTTGACAGCACCAACACCACGCCCGAACCTATATCAGAGCCAAAGTCCGAACCAGAGCCCAAATCTGAGCCTGAACCTAAATCCGAACCTGAACCGAAGTCCGAACCCGAACCCAAGTCCGAACCCGAACCCAAGTCTGAACCGGAACCGAAATCCGAACCCGAGCCGAAATCAGAGCCGAAGCCAAAGTCTGACGCAGAGCTGGTATCCGTTTCAAAATCTGTCTCGAGCCCGGAGTCGAGATCTCAATTAAAATCAATTTCGAAACCGCAAGCAAGAGCCTACTCGGAACCCAAGACTGAACCCGAACCGAAGTCAGAGCCCGAGCCTAAATCGGAGCCGGAGCCGAAATCAGTACCTGAACCTAAATCCGAGCCAGAGCCTACATCAGAACCCGAACCCAAGTCCGAGCCAGAGCCTACGTCGGAACCCGAACCCAAGTCCGAGCCAGAGCCTACGTCAGAACCCGAACCCAAGTCCGAGCCAGAACCTAAATCTGAACCCGAACCAAAGTCTGAACCAGAACCGAAATCCGAGCCCGAACCCAAGTCAGAACCAGAACCAAAGTCTGAACCGGAACCCAGTTCCGAACCAGAGCCAAAGTCTGAACCGGAACCCAACTCCGAGCCACATCCAAAGTCAGAGCCGGAGCCAAAGTCTGAACCCACCTCGGAACCGGAGCCGATTTTGGGCCTCCGAACGAGCGCTACAAAAGGTAACGAACTAATCAGCCGAGTCGACGCTTCTCTCCACATTCGCTCACATTGCGCTTTCACAATTCACCTAGGGTTACGAGGCACATTTTATTGGCACACCCTGTACATAGTCAATGTCGATTAATATTTATTCACACACTCACACCACAGAGAACTGTTCCCTCGTATTGTTAGCAACCTAAATATCTCTACACACTTCCCAGTATCTAATGAGTTTGACTTTCCTTGAAACGCAAGGAGTCAACAAAACGTGCAGCAATCCAGTAGCACTTCTAGCAGATAAGAAGTAACGTATACCATCTATTCATAACGTATCCACGTAATCAGTAGTACTAACACGACGTACGAACACACTCGTTCATGGAAAATAGGTAAACGTAGAATTTTAAAGAAGTCGACGTGATTTGTATTCGTCTTGGTATATCTGCTTCCTTTGTCGCTTTCGCATTAATATCTCAGTATTGTTGCATCCTGTAATTCACTATACTGTACAAGTATTGGCGATATACCTATTATACTCATGTATTCTATACAATTCCACAGACAGATACTATGAGTGTCGATAATTATACCGACCCAATGACCAATGACCAGCAGTCGAGGTTTCTAGTAAAGAAAATAATTACTTAGTATACCATAATCATCTAAAACCTCCGGCAGAAAGTATTCGGCCTTTAACCATTAGAGTGCATCGTTAGCAGTGTAAAAATATTTAATATAAAATTTTTAGACAACAAATATTTCGATATTTTCCAATATACAATATCGTTCTAACATATTTAAGTCACATTCGTTAAGGGGTTAGACTCGTGTCTAGGATTGCAAGGGTGCGGGATGCCTTCTCAATTTCTCGATAATGCAAAGATGGGGTTTTTCAGTAGTCAAAAGCGCTAGACAAAAGATCAATTTGGCCGCAGTCGCCCTCAGAAGACCTATTTTTACGTTTACGAGGCATAACTTGCACTATTCGGCTTATGAAAATAACTACGTGCGCAGCTTCATACTTCCGAATAAAGAAAATTACGCCGCGAGAACGTAAAAATAGGAAAGGGGGTGACTGCGGTCTAGATAGATCTTTCATCTAGCGTTTTTGAGTACTGAAAAAGCCCATCTTTACATTATGGAGAAATGAGAAGGCGTATCCCGCACCCTTACAATCCTGGAAACGAGAGCCACCCTCTTCGGAATAAAATAAATCGAACATTAACTGCCAGGAGTGTCAGCCATGACTTCAAAAGCATGAGCGCGGCCCGCTCTCATTATAAGCTCTTCGACAGACCCGAGAGTTTCACGTACAACTCGAGAATGCTGTCTCGAATATTTTAAGTCATCGTAAAAAGTAACTGTACCTCGAGCCAGTCATCGCTTAATCGTTCGGGACATGATCGTCCGGCTTATTTTAATCTGACCTGGTTGTTCGTGATCGAAGCGAACCTGCCTGGACCGGTGCACAAGTACACGCCGAAACACGACTTCAACCCCATGGACTGTACCGACATCATAATCGGATCGGCCCGAGGGAATAGTCACAGAGTAGCCGACTATTACACCAGGGACAGATCCACGCCCAGGAAGGACGACTTTTGGGGTGGCAGGGACACGCTGACCGCCGCCATGGGATTCGAAAAGGATGGTGTTACCACGATACTGTTCAGACGGAAACTAGCTGCGAACGAGCCGACCGACCACGAAATCATCGACGCGAACATGCACGTGATATGGGCCAAGGGTCAGGAACCCGGAAAGTATGTCCACAACCCGCCCAGTGGCATTGAGAAGGCCAAGGTCAGCGTGAAGGACTTCTACAAACCCGATGAGCTGAAGTATCACGGCCACGGGTCGCAGAGGGGAGCCCTCAGCCTCAATTTCTTCGGTAAATGGAGCCATTCGTCTTCTTATTATTATTTTTTAGCGAAGAAGTATTAATGAAGTGTACTTCCTGTATTAATTAAGTTACCAAGGAGCAAGATAGATTTTCAAAATTAAAGTATCAAATGATACCTTCCTTTTTGTAGTGCATTGAATGTTAACTTTCATATTAATTTGTCTAAATATTTTCAGAGGAGAAGAACAGGCCAGAGATGACCAATGGTGATACAGACATGCCAGTTAGAACTTGCCATGGCGAATGGCACTATCCCAAACAATGTTCATCAGAAAATCGCACTTGTGAATACTCCATACAGTGGACATACAAAAGTCGAAAGGTAACGCGATCATTGAAATAAACATTTTAAAAATTGCACCATTAAGAAACGCATAAATGACGAGAATATTCTTACAGGATGAATTGTCGTTCGTTATCTCCACGACACACACAGGCAGCTGGACCGGTGTTGGCTTCTCTGACGACGAAAAAATGGTACCGTCTCTAATTAGCTTAAAGATACTCTGAGCGTGTGAAATCTCCAGTATCTCTAATTCACCTTGTTCGTTTTCCAGTCGCAAACGGATGCTGTGTTGGGCTGGATCGACAACAAATCAGGTCGTGCATTCTTGATGGACACCTGGATCAGTGGATACAGTGCGCCATTGCTCGATCCATCCCAAGATATTTACAACACAGGTGGCAGTATAGCGGACGGTGTAACAACCCTGAGATTCTCGAGGAAACGAGTAACGAAAGACAACAGGGACCTCTCGTTCACCGACGATCACTGTTTGTACATGATGTACCCCGTAAAGGGTGGCACTTTCCACGCTGTTAGTAAGAAGATACGCAAACACGAAGCTATACCTGTCGTTTCATCCGAGAGAATATGCATCAAATCCTGCGGCGACGAAGGTTGGTATCGTCCTTCAACGTTTTAATGAAAGACATTTAATTTATCTTTACTAAAAGATAGTTTCGTTACCGCAGATCTGGAAGAAATGACGACACCCGCACCCCCAAGGCTACATTACAATGTAGAAGTGAAACTGGTGAACTTGGGCGACGGTTTCACAGCACCCACGCCTGGCAGCTCCGATTTCGAAGTGATTTCGAATACGATAGCCGACAGCTTCGGTCCAATTGTCGAGAAACTACCTGGTTATTATCAGATTCGGCTAGACGAGTTGCAGAAGTAAGTTCTGAGCGTTGCGTGACTGTATTGGCTAGCGAACTGGTCGGAGTTTTAATTGTTCTATTAATTTCTCGAAGGGATGTGGAACAGAACGGCGTTATCGCGCGTATGGATTTAATATTGGACAAGAATGAAGTTAAGGGCAGGTCACTGAAGCCTATGGACACCAGCGCGGCCGCGGAAAAAGCATTGAGAGAAGCTCTCGTCAGTGGGAAAGTCGGCGCACTCAGCGTGGACCCGCAATATCTGGTCATTAAGGCACCTCGAGGTGTGTAGAAGATAATACCCAACTTTTAAAAATAGAGAACGACTCTGAAAATTGCTTAGTAGAATTAGTAGAATGATTAAATCAGCGTATACATTAGCAGACCCCTTCGAAAGGAAAATTCAAAGATTTTCTTGTAATATTGTATTTAATTCCATTATATCTTTCCCTATTTTTACAACAAACTTAACAAAGCGAGCTTAGTAGTGACAAGCTGATGTGTTCATACATCTCTAGCTTCATACAATGTATTTATAATTATGTGTATAGTATTAAATACGTAAGTGATATAAGGCATCGATCCAACAATGGATAATTCTTTTTTGTTTTTGGTCACCAGTGAACGACTTAATTGGAGAAGACGCGGACGAAGGATCGTCATTTACGTCGGATCTGTTCCTCGATCCGACCAAGCTGTACATCCTCGTCGGTTGCGTGGCTGCGTTGCTTGCCCTGATCCTATTACAAGCGAGCTGCACTCTCTACAGATCGTCCCGAAGACGAACAACGAAGGTACATGACAAATTCTACCGTGAACGTTTTCCACCGTCTCTCTTTCTACGTAGCCGTCCTGTCTGCGCTGTTCTCTGCTCGTGTCCCTCGATTACTTCTCTCCCTCTATCTTTTCTTTGTTTCTCTGTGTATTGTGTGCATCTAACTCTTTTTATAACGACTGTAGTACTGTGTCGGTAAGAGCAGTGCTGGTTTTCGAACCTGCGCGTGTCAGAATCTAAGAAGCCGAACCCGTTTCTTGTTGGACCTGTTCAGTAGTAGCGTTTCTAGGCTATCAAGATAGCTTTTGTACGAGAATTTGCCTGTTCTCTGTTTTCCGCGTTATTCAGTGTAGGCAGTGTTTGCGACGAAGGCGAGCCAACGTCGATAGAAGAGGGGAAAATAGTTCACGATCTGGTTACACCATAGACATTTTTCTTGTGTTGTGATTTTTGAGTATACGATTGAAGGAAACGAGTCGCTTTTGTCTCGACGAGACAGCTATCGCTAACGGCTCTGGCGCACACGGTGAAAACTGTAGACAACCCCGCTCTTAGTGAACCCGAAAACGATCTTCTGCTTCGCTTGTGTTGCATGATCCGCGCTCTCCGCGACCATCACGTGGTAAAGAGGGTGTACTCGCTGCCTCTGGCTTCCTCCGACGCTCCCAACCCGATTCATCGCACGAACGCGACGCGGTACCATCGACAAAACGGCGATCACCACCATCACCATCACCATCATCTTCGGCATCATCACCAACACGCTCCATACGATATGCAACGTCCTAATCCCAGCTGGTAGAAGCTTCACACTCGGTACACGATCGACGCGCTAATATTACTCATCGTACGCTCGTTTGCTCACTAATCCAGGTATAATTCTATACTGGTTCTCTTGCTATTGTCTCTGTCGCTCTTCTCTCTCTCACTCTATCTTTCTCTCAATCTCTCTCTCTCATCAGATGTTTATTTACCCTAATTTTTCCAGCACTCCGTTTCAGACGCGAGCAGACCGACCATCTCTTTACCCGCAATTTCGCACGGTTCTGCGAGCTACAGCAGGCTACAAGTGATTGCAAGCAATAGCATACTGAGGGCGTATATCTCATGACTAGACTGCGGAAGTTTATACAATTTTTCGAGACGATTTTTAAGAAGGAGGAACCAAATAAAATATTATTTTCTGCGGCAGTAGCCTTTGTAGATCTGAAATGTGAAAATTTTCAGAAGCCATAAATGCATAAAGATCCGCAGTCTAATGACACGCGTACCAGACGACTTATAGAGAAAATATGCAAAATATCCTAGAAAACAGGATTCCCGAATTTCTACTTCGTCTGCTACAGTCGTAAACTTTAGACATCTGTGCCCATGCTAATGGTTGCAATCACATCGACCAGTCTGTGTATATAAAGCCGAATGAATAGTGGATGGAAGAGCAGCCACTTTGAATCTACAGCTTTGTTCTCTTGCATCCATTATGTTCGCAAATAGAAGCGCTCCGAAACTGTCGACTGACAGAGTCAAAGCCATGTCCACACTGAAGCAACAAGCAACTTCTTGTTGACGTCCCACGTTTCTTCAAAGAAATTCTTGGTGGTTTGTAGTCGGAGCTGTAAACGATGTTCCTACAGTATATTTCTACATTATTGTCCGATTCACAAGCATATGTTAAAATGTCTAGAATAGTAAAATAGGACAAGGATATTAGCATCAAGTTAATCAAAAAGTACAGAGGAGAAAAATTCAGAAATACAAAAGATGATGAGTAGAGGATCTTTTCTACATCAATGTAGTAGACTCAGCTTATTAAAATTATAAAAAGAAGAATGAAATCTAGAACGTGCAGCCTTGAAATCCAAAGAAACCGTTGTTTCAGTGTGCACAAGGTGTTGCCATAAGTTAGCTTAACAAGCGTTGCTCGTGTTGCTCCAGCGAGGGAGAGGAGCTAAACGATAATGCCACCGGTTGTTTTCAGGATCGCCTGATCGCTAGCAACGCTTGGAAGGACTACGCTTCCGGCGCGAACACGAACTTCGCGTTCGAATCGTTCGAAACGGAGGAGAAGGCTCCGCCGCCACCAGTTTCGAGCCTGCCTCGTCACAGGGAGATGACCAGCAACGGTCTCGGTGGTACCGACCAGGTGGAGGGGCCAAATAGGATGGTGGGTCCTCGGGCGACGTATAGTTTGCCTCGGGCCCCTGGTTCCAGGCACACGGCGCCGATCCAGCCCGGTTACTATACCCAGGACCGCAGGGACCACTATCAAAGGTCAAAAGGCAACGCGCACAACCCGTCGAGCGGCGTGTCGACCCAGCCGAATCAGCCGGACTTCTACTTCATGCCCAGCCAGCGCAAGTACAGCGGCGAGGTGGTGCGCGTGTACGTCGATTATGGCAGCCAGACGACGAAGTAGAAGAGCGAAGATGGGAGCATGTGACGCTCCGCCAGTGGCCCCCCTCTTCTCTGCTTTCGAATCCCCGAGCGGACAATTGTCGTTTCTTTTTCCTCTATTTTCCTTTCCTTTCTCTTTTTTACATCGCTTCAGTGAAGCGACCGTGTGTACATAAGATGTGCAGTGAAAAGCGGACCTGCAGGAAAAGAAAGAGACTTCGCTCGTAACGAGCTCACCCGCCGGTGCTGCCCCCTATCCTGATGGAACAACGTTCCCCTCTACGAGGCAAGAACACCACCCCTTTCTTCTCTACATCCGTCGATCACTCTCGCTCGCGCGGGCTGTTTCAAAAACAAAAACCAGCCTGACGGTTCTCGTTACGGAATAGTACGCAGAAGTGGCGCTTACGACCAAAGAGTTATCGATAAGGCGCGCCCGATCCGCGGCCGGTTCCGTACGAAGCACGCGCGAGTTATTATTGTATCTATTCCACGCGAACACGATGGACGGTGAACACGACGACGCGACGGTACCCGCCGTTGCCCGCTGTGCGCCCGAAACGTAATACACTGTACTTACAAACAAGCATGGACGTTTGAGTAATAAAACGTTTGTACATTCTCTTTTTAATCGAACGCGACATGCTTCCCTTCTTGACTCAGTTAGTCGGTAAATAAACGTTTCGAATAGAGCATAGTATGTTCTAGTGTAGTCTGTATCATACGGATGTGACTCTCTCGGTTAACCCTCTATAACGCTGCGGAATATTCAAGTTGTTATTTGCGTCTTCCATCTCTTGGTAACAGTTCATTGTTTCAGCAGCATGCAGCTTTTTCGACTCCAGTTGTAGTAAACAATTTTCTGGTACAAAATCGGGTTATGGAGGGTTAATGGTGTCCCTGTGAAAGAACGAACTTCTACACGGTGTTTTGGCGAATGGCGGAAGAAAATTTAAGAAATAATTCTCCGCTGCAGTGCAGGATAAAAATGATAAGTAAATGGATTGCTAGACTGCGGATTTTTATGAAAAATGAAAATTGTTTGTTTCAGTGCAAGATGTAGAAGCTACATAGATACTTATTTATTTTATTAATCATTTTATTGAGTTGGAAATGATACAATAGTATTTTCAAGTTCTTTCAATGTGTTCACTGGTTTGCATTTGATCTACTCATTTTTGTTATAAATGCATAGCATCCGCAGTCTACTTATCACTAATAGGATAACATGTCCTCTGACTCTCGAAACCGAGGTTCAACATCAAATTCGTTTCTATCCGTAGATGTACTACCTTGTATTGTCTCAGAGAATCACCCATTAAATTTTCTCCGACCTGTTGTCGAACACCGTGATTCTATGGGGGTAGAAGTAGCGATTAGTTTCCGGTGAGACAAGAGTTTCCTATTCGCCTAGCTGTTAGAACGATGTTTTCGAGACTGAGTTTTCGAAAAGAGTGGCCTCCGATGATTGCACGCGTTCTAAAATGATCAGTGGACGGTCGTAAAGCGGTATCGTGGCGAGGGGACAACCGTTTCAAAAATATACATGAATTTAGGACTCGCTTTCGCTGTTGACGAGCAAATCATATTTCTGTTTCCGTTACGTGGAACGGGAGCCGTGTGTCTCGCTCGCGGCACAAGAGAACGAGAGCAAAACAAGGAAAAACGAAAAACAAACTGCGAATTCTCATGGCTGTAATTGTCCTATTAATGTCAACAACAGTGCTGGTAACGGTAATAAGTGGCGACGACGCTCTATAGACACAGTGGTGGTTTTGGTGGACGCGAGAAACAACACCCGCGCAAAAACTCGAATTTATACATCGAGCCACTTTCGAAATTCTTGTCCGTTCTCTCTCTCTCTCTATCTTTCGTTTCATTTCTCTCTCTTTCACTCTCTCTTTCTTTCTTTGTCTTCGTGTTCTATGCCGTTATAGATTGGATCATTGGAAACTTGTGTGTAATACTTACAATGACGACACCACTGTCGGCGATGACAATCATGTTGGTACGGATTTATAAATTATTACAATAATGGTAAAATTAACGATAATACTTGTAATAATTCATAATAACGATAGTAGCAGCAGTAGTAACGATGGCAATAATATTACAGTATTAATAATTACATTTAACGTCGTTAACAACGGCGTCGCGCGCAAAAACATGACTTCCGATGTGTGTGTGTGTGTGTGTGTGTGTGTGTGTGTCTCTCTCTCTCTCTTTGCGTATATATATATATACGTGTATGTGTTTCTCCATGAGCGATGGAATATTCAAGATACATAAGAATAATAATTAATGAATGAATTAATTAATAATAATTAATGATAAGGCGACGTCACCCAGGTAAGCTTTTTAGTCCAATACCACCGAGAAAGTCTTTGTGGATCGTTTGTTCGGAAGCCAATTAATAGCACGCATTGCCTCTTGATCCTATTATTACATAACTAGTAATCGAGCACATAATCTTTTTTTTTCGGGCCTACCGTAAAACGTTATTTTTTTTTTCTTTCCTCTTCGGTCACACACACGTGCGAAGTATAAGAAACAAAGGGGTCTACACGCTCTGAAAAATCAAGCCAGCACACCCGTCGAAGCTCGCGGACGAGGAGCAAGAGAAAGATTCGTCAGGATCACGAGAATAAATGCGTCTCGAACATAGTATACACAGTAGGAGAAACAAGTACTCATACACTCGGCGTTGCATGCTTTTTTTAATCGTTTAAGTACTATTTTTATTGTAACAACTAGGTTAAAAATTCTTTCCATCAGTCTATAGAAGTTTGATAGAAAATCACGTCCTCGCAAGAACCGTCTGGTGCGCGTAGTCTTTAATTTAGCGGTATGCTGAAAACAGTATTAGTAATCGAAAGCAAGGTTTAGAGGTGTATGAACACTTTTTCCGCTGACCGTATACAGAGCGACCACCCAACGTCGAACCTTCAATATTTTCTTCGTTCGCAGTACCACCGTAGAACTCCTGTGAACGACGGTTTTACAATTTCGTTCGGAATTGTTCATTAAAAAAAAGCTTTCTAGGTTCTCTCGCGAGAAGGTAGAACTCGTTCGATACCCTATTGCTAAGTCCGAGGTAAATGAAGATTACGGCTAAACGAAACCATAAAACTTCACAGGCAGAATTCTACCAGGATACAGAGTATAGGGGAAATATTGCAGCTAATAATGTCAGGTGGAGAACCCTATCTATTTACAGTTCTACCAAGCAAATTTGCACTTCTCAATGCGCAGACGCGTGCGACACGCGAGCAGGAATTCTAATGCAGCGATAAAAATGATCGTCTCGTTTCCTTTTCAAGTATGCAGCCGTAATCCGTATCAACACCCTATTCAACGATAACGTATCACCTAGTCTCTCTCACCGAGTCCTACTTCCGAACTCAAATTTGCTCGGTAGAGTCATATTTGCTTGGAATAAGGATAAACCTGTAAGTAAAGGATAATGGCAGCTTTGTTTGACACTCAATCAGGCTCTCGTTAGTCGATTCCCTTTGAAATGGAAGCGTATCGTGTCTACAACAAAGGGAAATATACCCGAGCAAACCTATACACCCTCGAGTCGCTTAAATCCTTCTTCCTTAATTAATTCCTCGACGATCAAGCAAAACTAGGAACAGGCAACCATGTGTGTTTTGCTCACAGATCAAGTTTACCCTTATTCACAATTATATTGTTTAATCATACAAACGGTTATTATAATAGAAACGAATTTATTCATACGATCCGTCGCGCGTATACCAGCTCTGACGGGTATGCTGTTTCCGAATAGTTTCATTTAGTATTTCGTATTCATCACTATCGCATTCTTTCATTCAAGCAAGCAGCATGCAACAAGCATGCAATACACATCACGCATACCCTACCTCTCTCTCTCTCTCTCTCTCTCTCTCTCGCTCTTTTTCTCTCTTTCTGTCTCGCGACATGCAGTTTGCTTGTCTTGTCTCTTCTCCTTTTGTTTTGTTGCTCCTATATACTGGTTCTTGCTCTCCTTTTGTAGTACATTCCTGGTCCACCGTGCACTCGTAAGGACGCATACAACACGCGGAGGTCGGTAGCACAAAAAACTGTTCTCCCTTTCTCTCCCACTCTCTCACTCCTCCTCTCATTCACTTTCTCTCCCGCTCTTTCACTCTCTCCGGCTCCAATTTGTCGGTCAAAGCAGTGTAGTCGAGAGTACGGACAGGCGAACATCTGATAAATGGAGTGAACACGATAGTAAGGCTTAATTTTAATTTGTTAGTAAATCGTAATATCCCGCGCACGCGTTGCTGCATTCTGTGCACAGACGAAGCCTGTTTTCCACGCAGGTAATGCACTCGAACGACCGGCTTTCGCTCGTCACTCGAGCTTTATTTATATATATATATATATTTATATATTTATATAATATTTATATAATAATCTCTCTCTCGCACACACTCTCGCTCTCTTTCGCACGCTCGTTCGCTCAATCGTTCTCTCTCGCGCGCTCTGTTTGTTTACTTGAAAACGGCTTTTTAACTCCGTCTTTGTTCTATTATTTCATTTGCATTTTTTTTTATTATTCGTTTTCTTGAACGACGTGTCTTTCTCGTTTTCGGAACTTATTTTTTTTCCTCATCCCGGCTGTCTCTCCCTGCCTCCCAATTCTACCGATCTTTCGTTCTCTTTTTCTTTCTCTCGCTCTCTTTCTTTCTTTCTCTCTTACGCGCTCGCTCGCTCGCTTGCTCTCTCTCTCTCTCTCTCTCTCTCGCTCTCTCTCCCACACGCTGTTTTTTTTATCTCTGTACATCTATCATCTATATTGTCACTCCGGCAAACGATGCCCACGATCGTTCCCCATTATCCGTTCTGCTATCCTGCATCGCTCTCGTTCGTTCGCCGCTTATTGTTCGCCGTTTCACTTTCTCTGTCTGACGTCGGAGTCCTTGTTGGGCGTTGGTTTGCTGCGAAACAAAATGGGTAACGATCAATTGGAATCCCTAAGCAGCTTGGAAACGGTGCAGGACGACTACGAGGCCACATGCGGACGAGTCACGCGATTGGACAAGACGCGGAGGAATCGATATGCGACGACAATGTCGCTCTGTGGCGGTGTGATGGGCGAAATTTCTGCCTGCTAACCGTTCAACTTGAGGTTTCGAATTTTTCACAGTAACTTTCGCCACTGTACTGTCCGATAATTGTAAATATCAATTATCTTTAACTTCTCCAGAGAATTTGGATTCTTTAGTCCGAAACTATATATTTATAACTGTCTGAGAAAATTTATAAGGTCCTAATATAAGACTTCGTAGTCTGATTAAATAGTGTACCACTTAAAAAATACAATTATGATACTAGGCTTTAATAAAAGACTCTTTTGGTCGAACCTACATTACCCCCCAAAAAATGTATAAAGGACCTGTGTGTCTCGCGTTCGCGAATCAGAATGCTTTCTCAAGTTGAGCAGATAGTAGCCTCAAGTTTTCGAACGAGTTCGAAACTGGAAGCGAGTGGGGGACGTTTGGAAATCAACGGGAAGTTTGAAGGACATTTAACTTGTATGGGATAGCGAAATCTCATGAAGGCTCCTGTTGCTGTGTGGCAGTAAAACGGTCGGATAAACGGAGCTGCCGGTACTTGTCTCGAGTTTCAGTCTTCCGTGGTTGCGTCAGCTTTTCCTAGCACCCTTTTCGGGAGACGCCAGTAAAGCTGAAAACGACGGCAAGTCTTCAAGGGAAACGAGGTGAGGCAGTAGCGGGAAAAACTCAATCGCGCAGGCGCGGACGATCGACGTTGTTCTGTCGGGAAGGATTGGGTCTCAACGGTCCTGTAACCGGGGAACTCTGGCGGTGGCGGTGTTACAGGAGGATCAATTGGTAGTTCGGATGGTGGAAGGGGTCCACGAAGTGGAACGTAATATTCCGTCGTGTCGGGTCCGGAAGTGCCCGCACTAAGTTTGACGCGTGCATGCAAAATGATTACACAAACAACATATTCGTAATCGTTTTTTAAGACGCTAATCCAGTACTCTTGGACTTTAAGAAAATACTACACGATCTTGAAGTACATATTTCACGAATAGTCTTCCTTCAGTCTTCCTAAAGCAACTAACATTTAGAAATTAGTTTGAAGTTCTAACAATTAACATACAGTGGGTGTATAAAGTATTCGTACACCTTTCAAAAACTAATAACTTTTTTACAGTTGTACCAAACGACCTGATTTTTTATAATCATTTAAAAGCATCGGTTTACGAAATGATATGCAAAAAAGATTTTCCAAAAATTATAATTTACAAGGTTACATGCAAAAATAAAAAAGGAATTTTCTAAACTTTTTTATTTGGGCTCTCAATGAGAATTTAAAATTATACGTTTTGTAAATTTATGTTAGTTATACACATGCTGAAAGTTTCATCGAAATCGATTAACACACAAGCTACAAGCGGTTAAACATTGTGAAAATCGTAGTTTTGATCAATTTCTGCTTAAAATCCACAGAATCGTACATTTTTTTATACGTGTCTTTTTTCCTGCGTCAACCGATTTCGATGAAATTTTCAGCATGTGTATAACTAACATAGATCTACAAAACATATATTTTAAATTTTCATTAAGGGGCGCAAATAAAAAAGTGTAACAAAATACCTTTTTTATTTTTGCATGTAACCTTGTAAATTATAATTTTTGGAAAATCTTTTTTGCATATCATTTCGTAAACCAATGCTTCTAATTGATTATAAAAAATCAGGTCGTTTGGTACAATTATAAAAAAGTTATTAGTTTTTAAAAGGTGTACGAATATTTTGTACACATACTGTAGAAATCAAGTTTGTAGTATTTTTGTAAAGACACGCAAGAACAATAAAAGAAAATGTACGAGCAAAGACCCAGGTAGTCCCCGTGATGGTTAAAGTCTTGGGGGCAAGATTAGGTAAATACTGAAGCGAATAAAATACGTACGTGTCGGGACTCTGATCGGTGTCGGATTCCTCGAGCTCAGCCTTGTTCCGCTTCTTCTCGTAAACTAAAATGATGGTGCACAGAACGATGACCTCCGCGCAAATGCCTAGGAAGGGCCAGAGGGCGGCTAGCTTGTCTTTGACCCTGAGGAATGTTTGGGCCTCGGCCACGTGATTCTCGGAAGTGTCGGACCAGTTATAGGACACCCTACAGATGATGTTGCCGCGGTCCTTCATCTCGATGTTGTCGACAATCAGCAAGGTGCCGTAGATACCTTTCTCCTGGTCCGTTCCAATCTTGACGCGTCCTTCGCTGCGCTTGTAAGTCTGGTCCCCGAACGTCCATGACACCTTGATGCCGGGACTGTGCTTGCCGGAGCACACTAACTGCAGCTTCTCGCCTTCCACCACGCTGACAGATTGAACCATGTGTGCCGTGGGTTTCGCTGCAACAACAAACCAATACCTTAACGAACTTTTGAACTTTCGTTCATGCACAATTATTATCTTTTAGACGTAATCTTTGGTCATCCAATGTAGCGGTGCTAACCAAACCGTGCGCCGCGAAATTATTAAAATTGTATGAAAAATGAGTAAAATATGAAATAATATTCTCAATATAAATCGTTAAAATAATTAGCTCCAAAAATATATGCATATATACAGGGTGTGGCCGGACGGGTGGTACGACCGAGCAGGGGGTGATACTACATGTAAAAATACGTCGAAAAAAAGGAATAACATTTTTTCGTTTGACTTCGCGTGCTTTAGTAAGTATATGCATAAAGTAGAATTGGTTGATCATACGATATTCGCTGCATTTTCTCGAAAACGAAGCGTCAAACAAAAACATGTTGTTCCTTTTTTTCGACTAATTTTTACATGTAGTATCACCCCCTGCTCGATCGTACTACCCGTCCGACCACACCCGGTATAATAGGTGCGCCGCAATTTTTTCATTTGCTGTAAAGTGCGATATAAAAAAGTTTCGGAAGCACTGCACTGTAGATTAACAGTGTATTTCACTGATATTGCGTTATCTTGTTATCAGAAATATCGATTTCACTTGGTATTGTAACTTTTTTTAAAAGAGTAACTGTTTTAAAAGAGCACTTCTGTGGTGCAATATGATCTAATATATATATATATATACAGGGTGGTTCTATACATATATACTGCGCCAGCTTAAACACAGCACATAGCTTACTTTTTGCTTCTGAAGTAGTACAAGTTAAAACAAAGGATGACCATTCGTAAGAAATGTGAACTTTTCCCGACGGTTTTTCCTGCCCGAGATAATCGACTATAATTCCAATAAGCATTCCACGGATCTTTACGCAGATCTCAATTTGCACGAATTATCTTACAAGAACAAGGACGAGGAACAAATTCGATTTACCGAATAGCAAATTTCTTATTATAAAAATAGATCATAAATGCATAAAGATCCACAGTCTCTGCGTTACAGTTTCAGATAAGTATTATAGAAACCGCAAATCATGGCCAGACATCGCTGGAAAATATTTTATTCTACATCTCGAACGCAATTTTTCATGCAAACTCGTTTCCTTTCCAGTTTCATTTCCCGTCTACCGACATCCCGAGAATATGAATTTACGAAAAGAAGTAGGGCTTTGAAAGAACCGATACTCACGTACGATCCTGTACTCTGTGGAGGCATTTTGTTGTGCCTTGCACGAGTAGTTCCCGATCAAGTCGTCGTCGCTCTTCAGGAGCTCCAGAGAGCCGGTTTCGTTGTCTACCTTGAAGAGATTCTCGTGGTCGACCAAGGCTCTGTGGATCGGGACATTATCCTTCATCCAAGCGGCCTTCGAGACGGGGGTTTTATTCACGCATTCCAGCGTCATGGGCACGTCCTTTACCGACAGTACTTTAATATGGATATCTGCGTTACAGAAGATGAAGGACGTTAGATATCAAAGATTATATATCATTCTGAAATTTGTAAAAGCACAAGCTCTAGAAACTAGTCAACGATTTCTAGATTTCATTCGGTCTAAATTCCGTACTTACAACTTTTCTTATTTTTAATTGGCACAATTACTGGTTAATCGGAAAGCACAATCGAACGCTCACAGATTAGTAAAACAGCGTTTAGTAGAAAAGTGTTACGTACAATAGATATATTCTGTTTTTGTATGCTAGTTTGAAATTCGTTCATTTTCAAGAATTTTCAGGGATCACGTTGTACAGTTTCGTAATTCCTGAAGAAGCATGGCCGCTTTATCTTCGAACAGACTTTCATTATCGAAGTCCAGAAGAATGTTATCTTTCGACCGTGCAACAATACTAATACATGGATCGATGTATTATCGCGGCGAGTGAAATGCAAACAGAGCCGCCATACTTGCGTTTCAGTTGCCTCTGATAAAACTCGTAATGCTTCGTAATTTACAGCGGCAAGCGTAAATTGCGTTAGACACGCTGGAATGGTTTCAGATTTAACTCTGGTGCTGGATCGGTCATGGAAAGGCAATAATGTACCTGCGATTTGTATTTTCCAGGGAACGGTAGAGTGTCTGTCTCCGATAGAATTTGTTGTCTAACAAAATCTAGCGGAACGTGACGGACACGCATGCGCGAATTTCAATTGTTGTTCGTTGTTGAAACATTCTCAAGGATGTTTTTCACCTATGCTGAAATATCTATCCTCCGTTGATAAGAACCACAAGCAAACAGTAGTGCTGACTGGTAATGATAAACCAATGTTAGCGATAAGCAATGCAATGGCGAGTTGTGTCACGGAAAAGCGCCTGCTTCGCAAGAAATTGGAACAAAGTTAATTCATGATTATCCGGACGCTTTTCTTTGTCAACACGGTTAAGCACAACAGTATTAAATTCTGTACAAAGTACGCTCGATTCGCGGTGGCACAAGCGTGGAGACGTTGATCGCAATTATCATTTAGGCTCGCGCAACTATACTACCGCCGCAGCTGAAAAGTCGTGCGTCAGTCGAGGCGCGACAGAACGGAAACCGACTCGTACTAATTGCGTGTAATAAGAGTACGGGACTCTGTTCTGTCAACGCGATCGTAGAGAGCAATTGAAAATGCGATTACATGGTAAGAATCAAACGAAATTGGTTAATTACTATTTTCCTTAGGTACAACTATCGTGTCGTTCAAATGCGACTGAAGGTTGCTTTTGCTCTCATTGCGTGGTTGTATTGTGTCTTTGCGCCGATCAACGGTGACCGACAATTTTCTGTCAGTGCCGACCACGTACATACATGCAATTTCTTGCGCAGCACGAGAATATAGTCAGCTAAATTCGCATGGTAGGAATAGCAGTCGCTAAGCAATATTTAGACAAGCGCAACAGTAGGGAGGGAATCACACTATTTGTGTTCGTTTCGTCAATTTTGATTCTTAACGAAACTGCAATTTTTTACATATTTTAAAAGTGTGGATAGCTTCGTATGGCGGGGATAATAATCGCAAAGCAGTTGTTAGGATAGAGAGACGGTAAGGAGGGAGCAGCGCAATAATGGAATCTCCTATTCCATAAATTATAATTTCTTACACAGCCTTAAAATAAGATTCACTCACTTCACATGGCGGGGATAATCGCAAAGCAGTTGCTAGGATAGAGCGACGGTAAGGAGGGAGCAGCGCTATAATGAAATCTCCTGTGCCACAAGTGTTAATCATGAACAAAATTATAATTTCTTGCACAGCCTTAAAATGTGATTCACTGACTTCACATGGCGAGGATAATGTAATAGCAAAGCAGTTGTTAGGGAAGAGCGACTATAGGAAGGGAACAGCGCGATAATGGAATCTCCTATTCCATAAATTATAATTTCTCACACAGCCTTAAAATATGATTCACTCACTTCACATGGCGGGGATAATCGCAAAGCAGTTGCTAGGATAGAGCGACGGTAAGGAGGGAGCAGCGCTATAATGGAATCTCCTGTTCCATAAGTGTTAATCATGAACAAAATTATAATTTCTTGCACAGCCTTAAAATATGATTCACTGACTTCACATGGCGAGGATAATGTAATAGCAAAGCAGTTGTTAGGGAAGAGCGACTATAGGGAGGGAACAGCGCGATAATGGAATCTCCTATTCCACAAGTGTTAATCATGAATAAAATTATAATTTCTTATACAGCCTTAAAATATGAGTCACTTGCTTCACATAGCGGGGATAATGATCGCAAAGCAGTTGTTCGGATAGAGCGACTGTGAGGAGGAAGCAGCGGTATAATGGAATCTCCTGTTCCATAAGTGTTAATCATGAACAAAATTATAATTTCTTGCACAGCCTTAAAATATGATTCACTGACTTCACATGACGAGGATAATGTAATAGCAAAGCAGTTGTTAGGGAAGAGCGACTATAGGGAGGGAACAGCGCGATAATGGAATCTCCTATTCCACAAGTGTTAATCATGAACAAAATTATAATTTCTTATACAGCCTTAAAATATGAGTCACTTGCTTCACATAGCGGGGATAATGATCGCAAAGCAGTTGTTCGGATAGAGCGACTGTGAGGAGGAAGCAGCGGTATAATGGAATCTCCTATTCCACAAGTGTTAATCGCGAATAAAATTATAATTTCTTACACAGCCTTAAAATATAATTTACTCACTTCACATGGCGGGGATAATAATCGCAAAGCAATTGTTAGGACAGAGCGACTATTGGGTGGGAACACCTGTAGTCACGATACGGAGTCATCGAGAGGGAATATTCTCTAGGTAGAAAGTTAGGTTCTCGCGTATGCTCGCCTGCACGAAGCTCCAACGTGAAAACTTGTCACGACTACAACAAGCTACGCATCCTCATGCAGGGTACGCAAACATCGCCGAGCATGCAACAACCAAAGCAAGCAAACGAACTATACCAGGTCGTTTCATTAACCCTCACGTGAATGCTTTCAACTCGTGTTTCATTCCAACCTTCCACTCGCTGCATGTTTCAACCCTTATATCAATAATGTTCTAATAAAAACGAACTTGCATTTTAATCCCACAAATTAGTGTAAAATTATGTTAGAAGAATGGAATTCATTGTCCCCCAATTGGCGAGACCTCTCTAATTAAATTAAATTGTTACAAATCAAGCATGTGCCGTTAATCTTGTACCACGACGATTTTATACTTCATAATTGTTGAACTTGTTTCTCGAAGAGGGGCTTTGGCACTTCACATCTGTTCACAGAGAACTTAAATGCACAAAGTATTGCAAAGATCTATCAGAAAGGCTTGTAATCGCGAAATAAAATTCGTTCTTTCAAAAATTAGTTTAAAATGCCAGTAACAATTTTTCAGTTGACGCTTCGTTTTCGAGAAACTAGAGTTTGAGAATTCGGCGGTTGCGCGTGCGGTGTGGAATAGTTGTCGGCTGACGCGTCTGACCATGACCGACCAATTCTACTTCCTGTGAATGCAAACTGAATTTTCTCGAAACTGTAGCCAACCAAAAAAAATATATTTCTGTACATCACCTCATGCCCGGTTTCGCCACCTGTTCTGATGCAGCCTGTACAAAAGCGTCATGGTACAAGTGCAACAACTTCTCCCAACTTCTCTTATCTTTGGTTGGAAAACTCTCAAAGATTATTATCGCCAGATAACAGGTTGTGATACGAGAGAGGTTGCCTGGCCAGTTAACCGCGAAGTGGCAAGCTGTTGTAGCAACGATATAAAAAAAAGTGCAAGACTGCCAAAAGGAAAGCGGGCGAGCAGCGGCAAGCAGAAGCAACCTGGTTGCGCAAAGATGGCCGTGTCGAGTGTCTCGGCATACGAACCAAAGTATATCCACAGATGAAAGGCTTCGCTGCTGTCGGAGGTGCATTTGTAGTCCCCGTCGTGGTTGTCGGTGGCGTGTAACGCCCGCAGCGTGCTGCTTCCGGTGCCCGGCGAATTGACGACCAACTGACCACTGGCCAACTCCGGCTCGAGCGACTGCCCGTTTCTGGTCCATCTGATCGGATCGTCCGGCTTCAGGTCACTGCACTCGATCGACCAAGGTTGGCCCTCGCGCACGTCCGACACCCCCGTGTAGGTTACTTTATCGGGAAGAACATAACGAGCACACGTCAAGGAGGCATACCAACGCCGATAGGATCGAAATAATGTTTGGCGTCTGGCTTTTTTCACGGACGCTAGGCATGCAGTTCATCCCTAAACCGAGTGCGCTAGATCCGTTTCACCGGCTCGGAACGCGAGCCAGAAACAGTCGGATTATAGATACGCAGAGTGTCCCATCGACTCGCTCGATCTCGATCCTTCCTCTCTATTCCGAGGATCCGCGAAAGCGTGCGATCGGAAGACAACATAATGTGTGCAGTAACAAAAATTAATCGTATTCTTTCATTTTCGGCTTGTCTGGGGTTGCATAAGATAATCTGTAGATGTGACCCTCTTAGGACTTCCGCATCCCCTGTTTCATTTTCCAGAAGATAGATGTTCACGAGGCTACCAAGATTGCGACTTATTATTAGACTGCGGATTTTATGCATTTATGACAAAAACGACCATGTATAATTTAAAGCAGTGGACATGTTAAAAGTGTTTAAGGACATCATTGTATTATTTTCAGCTTAATAGGATGATTGGAAGAAGAATACAATTTTTATTTGGCTCCTGCGTCCTGCAATCAATGCAAACATTTTTTATTTTGCATAAAGATTCGCAGTCTACTTATTATAGTCTGCTCTAACCCTGAATGCCCTAATGTCTACCTAACTAAATGCTCTGCCATTTCGGAACGATTGTTATGACCGATGAATTACGTAAAGTCTCTTCTAGCTGAAACTAATCTACGGTTCAATTTCTTATTGGAAATAGAAACAAGCCTTGGATTTCTCCATTCTCCGCGTTAACAGACCTCTAGCTCACGCGTATTTCGGTCTCAATCTCGATCTGTTAAACTATAATACGCAAGCCAAACAAATAAGAAGTCCCTTACACAAATTTACAAAACGATCGGTCATTATACGTTCGATCTTTCGTAATATCAAACACGAACACTCGAAACGGCCGACGGAAACAATCAACACCATTTCACGCGCGTATGCATGTCTACTCCGTATATGTTTCCTTACGCAGAAGGCAAATATACATCTTGCGAGATCGTAGGCTTACTTCATAAAAACGTGTATCAACGGTCTCGACTCTCAACAAATAAACGCACTGCGAAATGCCCACTGGGTGTTCCGAATGTTCGCAGTATTTCAGGAGTTGGTAGAGAATTAAAGAATGCGCAACGAAACAAAAATGTTGTACATTATAACCACGCACCAAATAGAATTGTATTTGGTAGATTCTGTTCGAGAACTTCATCACGAGTCTGGTTAGTAAAAATTGCTTCAAATGTAGAACACATCGATAGACATTGAATAATTATCGGTATAAATTTGATTAAGGACGCAGCAACCCCAATCCCCGCGCAAGGGTTAATCCCGCGTTCTACGGTTTAATGAAGACTTTGAGTTGAATATTTCGCCAAGGAGAATGCGAGTCGCTGATCGGTTTAGCAATATGTATTGCTGCCAAGGAGGGGGACTATACCGCGAGGAGTTCGTTGCTACCGAAAATTCGTGGTTCTCCCGGGGTGCGTTGAACAGTTGGACGATCAATCTATAAATACGGAGGAAAGAAGTTTTCCCGCGGCTAAATTCGGTAGAAAATAGAACTTTGTATCCGACCGGCGGTAGATTAAGCTTCGAAACCGGCCGGCGCCAAAAAGTCAATCACGATGGCCACCGCGGGAACCGGACTAACGTGTTCCCCGCTGCTAGTACACGCACCCGATTCTATTTATTTTTAGCGATTTATTCTTTTACAACCCTGTCGTCCTCGTGAACACCAACTCGACCAGATGAAATTATAATGCATGCCGGCCGACTGAGGGGGCCGAGGGGGGTGGGAAGGGACTGGACTGATAATCACGAACACGTCGGGCTGACCTATAAAGTGTTGCCGCGGCTGGCTTCTGCCTCGGCGTGTGCGCGACTTAAGAATACACAGGCGAAGATATCGAGAGATCGATGTTTGTTTGGAGTTTAAATATTTACGTAATGCGATTTCGACGAGCGAGAGAACGAGAGAAAGAGAGAACGGGGCAGAAAGAGAGAGAAAACAGCAAAGATGAGTCGACTAGCTCCGATTTCGATCGTCCATTTTTAGACCGAAATCGACCATCTAAATACAACATGAGAAAGGAGTTGATATATCGGTTGCTTGAATTCTCGCATCGTAAACGTTTTATCGGGCAGCCCCTACATCGGTGAGTCGATTCCACTTGTATCGACTCAATCGGGGAATCGAACAAATCTTCTTCCTTTTCCTCAATTTCCAGAACGAAGACACAGATCGCTCCCAGTTTGCTTAAATCGAAATTCTCAAGCAAGGTGGCTGCCAAATCTTTCCATGCACCAAGTTCACTGATGCACCAGCATTGAAGGAAAACAGATAGTTATTAGACTGCGAATGTGATGCATTTGTCACGAAAGTGTGTGCATCGAAACACTAAAGACGCTTGAGGAATTTGAAAACGTGTTTGGACCAACCCTCGCAGGCCTGCACGCTATTGCACTATTATTGCATCAGGTAACGCTATTAATGACCACACTAAGCTAAATTAGCACCGTATTCAGATAATCGGAGGACTATATCTTTCAGGAGTGGTTACACTGCATTAGTCGCTACTGTACTCGAGTTAATTGCGGTTCGTGGAGATCTCGGAATAAAATCTAGGGACAGAGCCGTCCGCGATCAGCCTAATGCATAATCTAACCGGACGACTTCGATCGAAGTGGCAACTTCGTGTCAGAAGTTTGTGAATGAACGTCGTGCAGATAAAGCGAGGTAACCGGGCACCTTCCTGTGTTTGTGACACGGTTTACGAAGTTGGAGCTGTATTGGAACGCAAAGTAGGATGGAAAAGAGATCGATACCGGGGAACACGTGCCGCATGACCCCTAAGCATCAGAAGAGTCTATACGTATATCGAATCATGTGTTCTACAAGGTGCACCACGTAACTTCTCTACCTGGAAAATTTTATTCTGTTGCTTATTTTAGTTGTCCATTTACGAAAAAAAGAAATACAGAAGACTGCTACTAGGCTGTTCGTATCGCGCCGAATACTTCTACCTACCCCAATATAGTTCTTCTAGAAGGCGTTTTATCCTTGTTACTACCCTAACACGACATCATCCTGCTTATTGTTACACTGATTTTATGCATTACTGACAAAAAAGAGCAGATCAAATATAAAAATGAAAAGACATTACAAGAATTTCAGGATATTGTTATACTACGATTAAGAGAGAAAATTTCCGTAGCTTCAGTTTTTCACAATCGACTTGGACAATCTTTATTTTGCATAAAGGTAAGTCTACTTATTGTTTATAACTTAACACTTTATCTAAACGAAATTTGTTTTTTTTATGGATGCGCTATATCGAGAAGAAGCTTAATAATTTTCTTTCGACCGCTGATAGAAGTAAACAAGAAGGAGATCCAACGTTTGATAGATTTCCGCGAGAATAATCTTCGAAGGAGGCAGAGGCATTTGGTGGAATTCGAAGCTCGAACAACGAGTCTCACATTCAAATTTTTCTAGCTCCGTTGTTGATAGGAGCGTGGCAATCTCCCGCTTTCAAATCCCGCCGAGTGGTACGTATAAATAGCTTCAGATAATACAGCACCAGTAACAAGAACGGTGTCGATATCCAGTGCGTCTGCGGCTGAACGGAACCGGAAGCGCTCGGCCCTTTGTCCGGGGGCCACGGGGCGAGCTCCGTCGGGTCACCCGCGAGAGGCTTTCCGAGGAGCACGAAAATTTTCAAGCATTTCTATGCAGAAATACATAAGCGCGATGGAGGACACGGGAATTGGAACGCCCGTGATCTAGGACGCAATTTGGCAAGTTGGGATTGCGCGTACATGCGAGATGGGAGAGCGAGAGTCAGCAAGAGAGCCAATGCTCGTAAACACGTTCCTTTGCCCTAACGATGCCAAAGGTCGAAATATTCCCGCCTATCGCGCGACTTCGCCGCCGAACCGCGAAACCGGTCGCACGCCCATAAAAACGCTCTCATAACCACCGCCACTAAGCGAAATTCAGAAGCGTTGTCTGCAGAGTGGCCCAACGACTATGTCCATCTTGAACAACTCCGTTATTTGTCTCAATGCGAAAAAATTATATATATATATATATATATAAGACTTGCATGGTATGGAAGGCGAAATATAGAGTTGCAGACAATTTTAAGACAAATAGTCTGAAATCTAACAATGCATTTGATAGAAATTGAAACAAATCGAGGGATGACACTTTTAACACATTACCTACCGGTGATTATGTCATAATTTTTAAAAGTCCATGGTCCATAGCTGAAGACTTTTTAATGGATCCTCCAGCAGCAACAACAATTGCAATTGAGAACCAACAAGTCACCCCCATTAACGTCACTTAATAATTTCGTTTGGGATTACAATTAAATTATAATTAAAATCCTATTAATAGGCTACCAGTAGGTAAAATGTTGAACATTAAGAAAAAAGACCAACCAAATATTTGATAAAATTCTTACGCGTGTACAATACAATACAGTAATTAACTAATATAACTAATGTTTTGCAACTAGTCCCTAAATGGCATATGACAACATTTGCGTGATACAAAATAGGGAAAATCGATCAAAGACTAATAAATTCGATTTCTTCCCTGCAGCTCTTCCAATTGGACTAAGGGGGTGAAATTTGGAACAACACGCTCTTCCCGCACGAGCTATGAAACATCGACGGTTTAATTTTGTTCGAGGTTATCTTTGACCCTTTAATCGAGCTGCGAACGTTCAGGAATCGATGTAGGGAGGGGTTAATTTCGACAAGGGTGCAGAAATGGGTGGCACGAGCACTCTTTGTCGAGCGCTGGACCTGAACCTCTGGTTTATGCTGCCTCTAGGTTTACTACCGTGCTATATATCACCTTCTTCGATGTTTACCAAGCAGATACCAGGCGGGCATGTAAACGTTCAAAATTAGCAGTGGCCGACAAGGTGTCCGCGGCCGTTTTCAATTCGCGCGCCTCCACCTCCCTTCTCACTCTCTCTCTCTCTCTTGCTCGAGATCGATTCGACCCGTATTATTAATTTTGCCCGCGAGAGCTCGCGAGAAGGAACGAATTTCAAATACGGGTCACATATATGCCGGTCACTGCACCGTCTGATAAACTCGTCGGCCACGAGGATGGCTCCGCAGAGCCAATCGCGCTTCCCGATAGAAATACGTTGCAATTTTTCCGCCCTAATACACTCGGTGAACAGATGAAATTACTCGAGGAGCAGGCAATAACATTCGCGCGAAAACTTCTATCTTGTTCCTCGGGGTCTGTTGTTCCAGCGAACAGTTGGCGAAACTGATTATGGCCGTGTACGTGTTTCTTTGATATCTCCGTACAATTTTTCTCAGATTTCGAAAATAGACTTCTACAATTTTATCAGCCTGAAACTGCAAATTTTGTTTATTTATAAAAATGCAGATTCCGACTTGGAAGATGCCTCTAGTTCTCGACACTGACGGCTCTATCGCGCTGAGTATCGCTTTAGTCAGCGTTTTATAGTCAACAAAGTAAACTGTAAGTACACTGTAGGAGACGTTAATGATCAGCGCGGACTTTACGCATATATGAGAACAATAAGTGAATCGCTAACTAGTGAAGACACTACGGAAGTTTAAGAGTACTGTTAGATTATTCAACGACTCATTGAAGCTGTTACAGGAACAATCTTTCGTGAAACTTCTGTTGCTTACCATCGACGCGGAGAACTTTTAGTTCGCTCATGGCGTCGGAGTATGGTTATCACAGGGAAAATTACAAGTAGGAATGTATGTAACTGAAAGACCGTACAAAAGCAAGAAACGTAATTTTTTCGTTCACGCCATCCGCGGCTTTCAGGCTGCGTATGCAGGGAATATTCGAGCAACGTGCGTTTGCATAATTCCCTTGCAGCGCAAGGTAGGCGGACAGGTAAAAAGCACTCCGTGGAATTGATGTTTCATCCTCGCAAAAAGGTGTATCATGTAGGCCTTCAACCACTCGTTTCCACCCTTTGATATAGCAGCGAATGGTCCTAGCAATATTCTCTTCGATAATCTTGTCATCGGCAGACCCGAGAAATTGCTCGAAGCATAATGAACACGTAAACACGCAGGTTTTAATATTTAACGCGGCCATACCGTTGATGCGTGCAAAGACCAACGCCTCTCTACACGTGATATCCGGTTCTATTTAGCTCTAAACACACCCAACGATCGTAAATTCAAAGATCGACGGAATACGCATAACGATTCTTTTTCCATTCGCTTATAATTCATTGTCTCGAGCTGAAAACGAGATTTAAACACGGGCCAACGTGCGCGTGTTTACGTCAGCCAGTCAATAAAGAGATCCTAGTTCCCTTACGTCATTCCGGGGAGTCATAGTGGATACGTGGCAACGAAGATACATCCATTGCCAACGATACACACACGATTTATTACAGCTAAACGGGATCCCAACCGAAAACTATATATACAACGCTGTAACATTCTTTTTATAATGCGGATGTTCGTGAAAATGCATTTTCATTGGAAATTGTTCAGAAACTCGTTTCTGCGAGCTTTAACGTTATTATATTTATTCCTGCTCGTGCACAAACAGATACAGTGTAATTATTATTCATAAAACCTTTCGAAACGAGTCGCGAGAAGTTAAATATTTTACGAAACCTGATTTTAGACTGGCGTTTTCCTCAAACGACCTCCCTACGTGGTTATGTACAGGCTCTGCAATACATGCAATAAATTAGCACTAAATGCTCGTTAGTCGTCATAAATTAGCGATCGCAGCGAGCACTGGCCAGCGAGAATAGTTGAGTAAACAACCAAGCGGCCGCACGGTACAGAACAACGACGTTCAATTCGCCGCCATCTTTTTCCTTGTGCGCGTTTCTGCGAAAACCGCAGCATCGGAATAGCTGACTGCGAGCTTCTCGGAAAGAAGACGAGATTTCCCCGCGATAAATCGACCTTCGGCGAATGCAAAATCCACCTTCGTAATCCGCTGTGAATATAAATTCGTTCGAACGATCTTTTTTTTTGGAACGGGTATTTGCTGGTGCTCTCCGACGAGTTCGTGGCGATAAATGATATCCAATATTCAACACATGTGCTCCCTACGTGAACATCGATACCTGTTTGCGCTCGATACACTCTCACATGTAACTACGGTGAATCTATCCTGTGAGAAAAAAATCGGCATTGTTACATAAATAACACATAAGTCAGCATGCATTGCGACGATCACTCAACACGTCACTGATGGAAGCAGTTTGAATCACCCGGTAGCTAGGGAAGGGTTGCCTCAACAGTGCTACAGTTGAGATATAGTCTTTTTCTATTTGCACTACTTTTTGTGGAAGTTGATTTTTTATACTGTTACTTGATGTTCTAATTTTCAAGATCTTAAGAAGATAAGCAAGTCTCCCCTAGATGTCAATGAACACATCAACTGCGTCCATTTGTCTAAAGATTCGCTGCTACTCACAGATAACAGGAATTATACAGGGTGTTCTATAAACCAGCTTCTTCCTTTCGCATTCCATTATTCCAATTCGGTATGACTTTATAAAGTAATGAAATTATTTAGAAATAAATAATAACATAATTCATTTTAGAAACTGCCGTGTTGAAACACCCTCTATAAATATACTGAACGGGAACATATGCTGTGCTGTTTAGTGCTGTAAAAATTCAAATGTCCAAAGCGTTCGAACTTCGAGTCGCTTCGGATACTTCTACCTACTCGAATTTTACTTTTATCGAGAACTACCGAGCTCTTGAGTTATCAGTTCAAGATGCTTGTTTGAATTCTTTCCCGAGTACTATACTTTTATCAAATCCTCCTTCGCCTCCAGCTCCAAAAACCTCTTAAAATATTGAGTTATGATAATTAAATCAGATTTTCAGATCAGATAGTAACTTTCCTAGATATCTTCTGCAAAGTTGTTCCGAAAATGTTTCCTGTCTGAAAAGCGCATCATGCTCACACGAATTCTGCTCACGACTTATATAAGAACTTCGAACGAAACTTTTCTTACTTCTAAAATGCAATCGTCGCTTTCGATTATTTTATCTGACCAAGCAAAGCAAAACGGCGACGGGAAAATATGAATATCGAGGACAATCATCCGAGGATTGCACTGACCGGGTTCGGTTCTCAGTGAAAACGGTAAATCGCGACGACGGCACGCGATCGTGAGTGACCCAACGTTTCGATGACGAATCGGTAAATTTACAACGTCGCGACACAATAGCGTGCATACGAGTCGGCATACGTCACAGCAGTATTTGTCTGTGGCGGTAACAAAGGTCGAGCATCGGCCACAGCAATGATTCACCATAATAACTCTCTCACTCTCTGCGCTATCATGATGATGCAGCCTGTCGAACAACCCCCGGCGATACTGCCGTCATTTTTCGGTGATTAGCACGCTATCGTTCCTCGAACAATACATGGCGGACCACTATCGTCGTTTCCTATTTGCAGAAAGATGCTCCGAAAAGGAACAACACTTCTGCGAGGGATAGATAAAGACTAAAAATATGCGGATACCCGAGATTACGGATAGCTGAAATCCGACTTGGAGTTGTTTAAAATATGTATCTACTAGGAACCTATACCTATATACTGTTTCTAACAGAAGTTTAACTTTCTTGTTAACCCTCTGATGACACATATCGTTGTGTTGGCGATATCAAGGTCAAATATTTAATCCCCAAAGGATCAGATTTACATTTTCCTACTGAACACATATATCGAAACAAATTTACCGAAATTTAATCCTCTTTTACCCGTCCGTTACCCCTAACATTTAACCCTCTGATGACAAACATCGCTAGGTTGGCGATATCAATGTCAGATATCAAATCCCTAACCTAAAGGATCAGATTTATATCTTCCTGCTGAACTCGCAGGAAGCAATATGCAGAAACAAAAACCTTCTTTTACCCCTCCATTACCCAAATATCTAATCACTAAAGGGTCAGATTTATATTTTCCTGTTGAATTCGCAGAAAGCAATATGTAGAAAGAAATTTACCGTAATTTAAATTATTATTGCCGCCGACTGGCGAAAGCCATAACAGGATCTAATTATGAAACAAGTTTTGGATTTTTCGGATTTCAAGCCGGTTCGCCGCAGCCCTAATGAAAACTCGAGGACGCGATTCGTGAGAGCAGCGATGTAAATATTTTAGTTAGGTGAAACAGCTCGGTTGCTAATAAAGAGTAAACATGATGCGAATAATCGAAGAACTCGCCCATTGAGTACTGGCTATCTGCATACTGGTACCCGCGATTCGAAACCAGTTCTAACCTAGACCTAGCCGAGACCTAGAATACAGAAAGGCGGACAAAAGTTTGAGCCGGTTCGGCCGGTGTCCACCGTTATGTAATCAACTAAAGATACTCTAATGAATTTATTTCGGTGATGCATAAAGTAATTCTCGTAGCCGATAGAACCGAAATCACCAAGAAAACCCGTTGGCCTAGTTAGTTCGCGAGGGTCACTAGCGCCGCTAGTGTATCGGCAGGATAACGTGTAAGAAAGATAGCTTGCCAGACCCGATCGAAGCACACGAAACCATTCGTGTCTTCGCCTTGCATCGCACAGGGAGGATAGAATAACGGACTTGGCAAAAAACGTATTCGGAATCGATCGGCGCAGTCGTGTGCTTGCTATCTCGGACAATACATAGAGATACCGACAGATATTTGCACTACCACCAACCCCCTATCGTTGAAACGGAACTGAAATTTTAAACCCGCCCTCTAGATGGCAAATGTCCTGTCGGATTAATCTTGGGCCGCAAAATTAGACATTAACTCCTAAATGTCCAATGGCTTCAGCTGACGTTCAACCTCCTACACGAAATGGAGCTGGGAATTACTGTTAAAAAATTCCATCGAACAACTTTTCGTAACATTTGAGTAGTTAGGAGTATTTGGTACAAACTGAAGATTGAACTTCAGGTAATTCAAACTGTTCGAACAATGAGCTCGTATTCGAACTGGTTTGATCGAACTTTGCATCGTGTTATATTACATCATTACAGTACCACCCAATAAGGATAATGTCTCCTACGAATTAATTTAATATTCCATCACACGAGTATTGTAAAAGAAAAGTTCAATTTAAAGCGACAGTTAAGGGCTAAATCGTCATAGAACCTCGCCTATGCGGTACATAGACTGACCTAGCCCCGGTGTATTCTCGTCTCCCTATCGCGATTTTAAAAATACTCTTTTTTCCTATAAGAATAGCGTTTAAAACCCAATTGCGCAAATATCGGGTCGTGCAGATTCGAGGTTTGATGTGGCGAAAAGAGTTTCTAAGAAATATAGAAGAAAAAGAACTGGTACGATCGTGTATTTACATTTGCATGGCGTTACTATCGTTGCGTTATTCTATGGTACACGCTGAAGAGCCAAAAATAGACGGCGCGCTCCCAGGGTTAAACGTAAGCATTCTTCTCGTCTGGTTTGCGAGCGACGGCAAAACAGAGCGGATGAAAACATTCACCGTGTTAGAGAATGGAGGTTAAGTTTACATTTCAATAAACAAGGTACACGCGCTAAGAATATAAACGACGCGACGCGTGCTGGGCCCGAGGTCCATTATAATACGTATTAAAAAAAGAAAATCAATCGCAAGCGCAATGATAGATGACACGGCCGCGTAACGGCTCGCGCGTTTCAAAATTCGAACGATCCCTTCGCGCGGTCTTTGCCACGACCCTCTCCGAACCCATGGCGTGGCGGGGATAAAATGGAAATTATATTCGTAGACTCTGGTCTAAATATAAGTATCCTGACGAACGGTTGAAATCTTTTCACGCGACACATTCTCGCTGCTCGATGCACGCACACACCTCCGATATTTGGTGAACAAAATTTTCTTCGGATGCGTCCGCGTTCTTTCTTTTCAATGTTCCAAAAGAATCATGTTGCCGTGCATATCATGCGATGGAACTAGATGCGAGATGTATTACACAACTACAAAACTGTATATTGTATATGAATGTCCGATGCAATTAAAACAGTAACTTGAACTTTTTTCCAGCAGGGATGTTATGATCAAAATAATTTATTGCGGAATGGGATGAAAGGGATTCCAAAGTCGTTAATACCACGACATAATCGCTACTATACTGATTGTCCGCCCTACGAATGCTTACGTGACAGTAGCGCGCGTTTACGCCCCTGGCGTTACAATCCTTAGTATATGCAAATTTTAAAGAGGATCTCTTTAAAAGTAAGTTCGGTACAAATTTGTTCCGCGATCAGTTTAAAGAGATTCAATGACCTTGACATCTCCTCTACAATTGCTTATGCAAAAAGAAGTGTTTGCACCACACAATGTTTCCCTCCGTGACAAACAACATAACATGGTAGATGGTAACGATTTGTTCGCCAGTTCTACAAAATTTGATGTTTGTAGTTGAGAATAACACTATATGCGAACGTATCGGTAATCTTGTTAAGTGAACACGTTCGCGAAACGCCTAGGAGCCACTCCACGAGCGCTCGCAGTGCCGTAAAACACACGGTTCACCGTAATTATGCCGATCAGCAGCGAACTTCTGTGTGGCGATCACTAAAAGTCCACGAAAGATTTCTAGGTGGACGGAAAATAGGGTCAATTGTTACGCAACAAAAGTTGCTTGGCGTGGGTACTTCGTGTACGTCTCTCGGAATGTGGCTTCAGCATCGAATGCGAGCGAATCCCGGTGTCTCGCGTCTGTATAAGCCAGGGGTGCGCAACTCGAGTGGCAGAGCAGGGTCAAAACTCGATTGACACACGCGTGCCGCATATCTATGTATACGGACCTATTCGTGACATAATAAACGAGACGCGGGGATAACCTACAAAACGTGGAAACGCATCTTTCGGAGAAACACCGCGAATATAATGTTCGCGACACGTAAACAGAATACGTGTTTCTGGCAATGGACGTCGAACAGTTGGTCAGACATTTCTGCGCGACCGGGTAACCCCACAGTTAGGATTGTATCGTGGAACACTGGTACATATAAGGGGTGTCTCCGAATTACCGATACAATCTAACAGGGGGTGAATTTACATGGGAAGATAGATCGATAACGCGGAGTGATGTTATTAATATGATCAATCGTTGAAAATGCTGTTGCGCACGCAATCGTGCATAATTCATTTGAATATTAGATTCGAATAAACCGCCCACCGACTCTTCCGTGTAGATTCACCCCATTTGTACCGCAGTACGAAGACACCCCGCATAATGATTCCAGAGGCGATCAGGAACCTGCAGATAAGTCGATTGGCTGAAGAACACGTGATACTTTAAGTGCTCTACGTATCGCAGTGGATCGAACGCCATGAACTATATACGCGCAATGATAATCGAGTCGGGCTGGAATATCGTTATCCCAGATCTTCGATTCTATGTAACCACTTCACCTATCGCGATCCTAATTATTCTTCGATAGAATTTACGGGGAGAATTATGTCGGAAACGACAGACAGTGTCGTGGATTTAACGTCGTAGGAGGCCGCGAGCACACGTTCTAAGTGCTAACGTGTTGCGGTACAATCAAAACTAAAAATAGAATTTCATAATCTGTCAAGACACGTCGGCTGCTTTTACAGAAAGTATGCACACAAGTCCGGTTGTTGGGAGCCGACTTGTGAATCGCCGATGTCAAATCGGCTAGCGAAAACGCATTGTGCGTCGAACGCATATAACTCTGTACTAAATTTGGTAAAATAACTCCGCTCCCAATTAGCACGCGCTCGAGAAAAATGCGTGCGGTGTACCATGTGACAGCTACGTCACAATGCCAGCGTAAATTACTCGCGAACGAGCGAGCGAGCGACCAATAACGCTACCGCATACATTTTAAAAATGGAAGTAGATCCTAATAACTCGAGAAAATTCCAAAGAATCGCGAACCGTACTGCTGTTTATTCGCGAATAACTAATTTTCCGTATTTCACCGTGTTGCGAGATCGGTGTTTGAAGGTTACATTTCTCACGGAGCGGAGGCAATCGTGATCAAAGAGAAGGGAGAACGCGTAGAATTTCTCCAGGACCGAGCGAAGAATCTCGGTTTCGAAATAAGATAAGCACAAAGGATGATTCGAGGGCTTGACTAAACGCGAGGCTCGCGCGAAACGGCAAAACGAATGGAAAGAGGAGAACCGGAGAATGAGTATACGAATAAATGAACGACTGAATGGTGGTCAAACCGAAAGAGAGGATGAGTCTCACCTGCCTGGACCGTGACGAGGGTGCACGCTAAATATAGCATCCCCAGCAGCACAAAAGCAGCTCGCCTCTCCATCTCGTGGCGCTGATGTACGCGGTGGCGCGTGACTGTGTGCACTGTACAATACTAACGATTCCCGTCCGAGGAGGGTTTCTAGGGCCGAAACCGCAAAATAAGGGCGCCTAGGCTGGGCTGCCGTAGCTCCGTTTCCGCGATCGTTGTCGCCGTCGTATCGTAGCCGTCGTTTCCGTCGTGGTCGTCGTTGTCGTCACCGTCGCCGTCGCTGTCGCCTCCTGTAACACCCTTCCCGTTGTCGGCAGCTCCTCCTTTTCGGCTGTCCACTCAGCCAACTACGATCGAGCCCCACTACTCTCTGCGAATCGTTTACACACGCACTCGTCACTCCGAGCCACGCCGTACCATTGACGTCTAAATTCTCTTATCGTTATCTCGCGCCGTTTTAATCTCGGTATGCACACCAATAACACCCCGTGGCCCCGTCTACAACACCGTTCCCCGTCGCTGCCACCGAGATCTGTTCGTGATCGGCCGAGAATCAACGGCAATTAGCACCGCGAGCCGCAGGAACGGCAATGTCAGGAAAAATGGCTGCCACTGTCTTCTGCTTAATTTTCTGCGCGGGGATCGCTCTTACTTTCTCGACACTCGTTCCTTCCTTTTCGCTCCCCGGCACACTGCTCTCCGCGTACGTCCTCTACGTCCGTCGTCCGTCCCCGTGAGCTTCGCAAGCGCATGCGCGGTATACTCCCTTCCAAAAAGTCTAGATACGGTTTTTATTGAGATTCCGATGCAAAAGTGGCGGACGGTCTCGTGTCATTTTTCACGTGGTGTCTGTCATTTTTTAATGTTTCAATTGCATTGTTACGTAACGATAACAATCGTTACAAAACATCACTTTACAGCCAGGTAGTCTTCTATCGATGAAGTGTCTGATAATACACTATCAATGCTGTTGTCGTAACGAAAGGTGTTCCGATGAATCAAGATTCCGGAAAATTCCATTGTTAGAACATCCTGGAGAAAGCAATATACGTGTCACGCATAAAAACTTCTGTAAATAAATGTAATCTTGATATATTCTGGCGCGTGTTTTTATTTATGGCGGCCATATTCAAAAAAGAATACAAATATCAGATAAAGTATGCGCCTCGCTTGTTATATATTATACGTATGAAATTATAAAATATACATTTTTACGTGTAACTGCACGAGAAAGATTTGGTGAACTTACGAGTTTTTCAGTAAGATCGCGCCGTACCAAATTCAATCTTACCAACCATAAAATTGATCACACTAACAATGACTACCTCTCTGCTGATGATATTTATATGGAGTAAATACATGATACATTTATGAATTGTTTAAATGTTTATGCAATTCCAAATACATTATTTCACCTACATAAGTTTAAAGTATTTTTCTTTCATGCCTTTTCCCTCTTTTTTCGCTAATTTTCCAGACAGAAATACCCTACATAAATCTGAATATTATTGGTGAATTCAGGTGAATTGCAATTGCAGGAAAATGTTCTCGTTTTCTTGACACTGTATTGACACTGTTTACAAATATTTGAATTCACTATCGCGTAAATCGAAATGATTCTATCTGTATTAGTTACATATATTTTTTAATTAAGTTATTTAATATAATATCATCGCGATGTTAATAATATTTACATGAGGCTAATGTCAAAATTTTATAATTAGATTTCATTAAATCATTATTATATACATAATGTGTTTCACTTATCCCATCGGGTTGCGTGATTTAAAATCTTGGAATAAAATTGCTATGAATCATACTGCCAACGTGGCATTTACTAAATAATAGGTGAATAAGTCTGTATTTGTATCTATATAAATTGATATAAATATATACATATATTCGATTTATTTTGCTTAAAAATTGCGGAAACCTAACGGATAGTATTTTTAACGAAATAATAATATAATTTTAATAATTACGCACAAAAAACAGTGTAAAAAAGCTTTAGTTTCTGTCGACTTGAACTGATAACAATCTTTTTAATCAAAGTCAGTAAACTAAAGATTAAGTGCATGATAAGGTCTTAATAAGCAGTCCTCTGACTCAGAAATAAGTTAGTTTACGTTAACTATTACATCGAATCACACAGAACTAGGCTTATGAATGTCAAAAAATTTAATATAATAATCGTTTGAATTAAGTGAGTTAAACATTTTATAAACATGGTGAAGGATTACGGAAAATTAAAGTATGTAAGTGAAAATTTCACAGAGGAGAAGTTAAAAGAAATCCTGCTTAATATACATGAAGGGCAAAAAGCAGAAGTTATAGATTGGTATTTTGACGAAGCAAATGCTAAGGGTGATAACTATTTGTCAACTGTTGATAGAGTTAAAGTCATCGGCAATGTTGATGGCAAAGAGGTAGAAGTTAAACTAGTGATCAAATCTTTGCCACAAAATATAGGCAGAAGGAACACATACAGAAGCACAGACTTTTTCCGAAATGAAATTCTCATGTATACAAAGGTAATTACTGCATCACTTTTTTTTAAAATAAAATTACATAGCAATTTTCTCGTTTAAGGTACTAAAAGAATTTGAAGAATTTCTTAATATTAAAGAGCAAAATGAATTATTATGCGTTCCACGTCACTTAGCTTCTACTTTGGATGGTCGTACCGATTACATAGTTTTGGAAGATGTTAGTCCTTTGGGATATAAACCTGTGTGTAGACAGAATTGTGTAAATCTAGATCAGTGTATAATGATTTTAAAAGCTATAGCAAGATTTCATGCAATTTCTTTTGCATATAAAGATCAGAACAAGGAAAAGTTCAATAAGCTTGTGGATAACTTGAAGGAAACATATGTCAGTGATGAGCAATGGAATTGGTACAAACGATTTCATGTAAGATAAATGTTACTACTACATTTGTAATAATTTGCAACACTAATTATGGTACACAAGATTCGGTTATTTACAATTATATTGTTATTCATTTGTTTTATAGAAAAGAATAGTAAACATTGCTAGAAATGCATTGGAAATGGAATATCCTGGTAGCGAGGCAGAAAAACGATTTAAATCTTATGAAATCGGTGCTCTGTATAAAAAGGCTTCCGAATTTTGCAATCGTACAAATGCGCCAACATCTGTAATAAGCCACGGTGACTGTTGGGTCCCAAACTTTTTAACTCAAGACACAGAAGAAAACAAAGCATTGATGCTTGACTTTCAATTAGCAAGATGTAGTAGTCCAGTCTTGGACATATCAATGTGTATTTATGGGTGTACAGATAAAAGCCTTTGGGATGAACAATTTGATAATTTGTTAAAGATCTATCACAATGAACTTTCAAACAGCATTAGCTCACTTGGATCAGATCCTGAAAAACTGTATTCATGGGATATATTTATGAAAGAAGTAGAGTATAATTATATTTTTTATCAATTTTGGCACAGTACTTGTCAGAAACCTATTAAAATGATAAATAAAATTCTTACAGGTAAAAGAACAGTTTATGTTTGGTGCAATGTTTGCATTGGAAATGATTCCATTCTCTCTATTAGATGAATCTGAAGCATTTGATCTAGATGCAATCATAAAAGATGATTCTGCAGTAGACATTGATGATGTATGGACATTATCGAACATCAAAACAAAAGAAGGCAGGCTTAGACTAGCCAACATCTTTGTCCATGCAGTTAAAAATAATTTCTTGTAACCATTTGCACAATTAATAATTGCGTACATCATAAAAAAAGTATTTAGACAAATGTTTTTTACATAATGTTTATTAAATGTGTAGCATTAAATAAAATAGAGACAATCTGTATTTGTATAATTTCAATTATAACAACATAGTCTAATCAAAATACAATATTTATATAAGAATTATAGACCGCCATCATTTATTTATTTATAAACAACGGTTACTTCAAGTTTTCCTTTATCACTTACTTATATTAAGGAATTTGAGATATTTCATAAAAAGATATCTCAGTTTTTCTCTGACACCTATTGCTGGAAAGCATAATTCGTAAAGATAAGTGCACTGTTTAATGCATCTTTTATATTAGAATTTGTATTATGCAAGCAAGCAATTTTATATGAAAAAATATTATAAAATGTTTCTCTGTGCCAAATCTTTACGATACACAATTTGAACTTCTGTGTTACACCATATTCACGAAAAAACTTATTTCATTTAAATAAGAATTTATACTGTAGTATACCCAACATACTTTATGTTGATTACTTTTATAAATTCTGATGTTGAATGTTATTTGAGTGAATATTACTGGCATCAAAGACAGTAGTATCCTCGTCATCCTCCTCGTCCAATGGTAATGGTCGCATTTCCACATCTTGTCTGTTTGCAAGGACTCCGTACTTTCTGACCATTTGGGCACGCGTTTTACTTAACCTATTAAATAATTAATATTATTATTTCATACTATTCTGAAATTGTTTGTACATGAAAATTTACAGTAGTCATTCTTTGTTTGTCTACTATAGTATTCGATATATTCATATTTCATAAGCAATTAAAAATTGAAAGCTTTTAACAGATGTTATGTACCTAAAATTACGGAACATGATATAGGCCATGACAAGAACACTTAGGCCAATAAACACATAAAGACCACGCTTCAAAGCTCCAGTATTTAAAGTTGTCAAATGTCCTATTTCGTCATGCTGTTAACAAAAATGTCATTATTAATAACCAGTAGAGCAATTGTAAACAACATATTATTGTGTAATTTCTAGATAGATTAAGAAAGCATGTTTTAATGGGGATACTCGATTCCTCAAACAAGATTACAATCAAATGAAGCAGTTACTTTGTAAAATGAATCAAGTTCAAGTTCAGGTACTAACCTCTTTCCCTGGCTCTGTTGCGTTAACAGTTTTGTTATCTGTCGACGATTTTGAGGTTATACTATTCAGCGTTTTATTATTCTCGAGATTTGTCGTTGTGTCGCCAAGTGATACTGAATTTTGGTGCTCCTTTTTTTGTCCGTTCGACGGAGTGTGCGTGTTAACATTTTTGACAGTACTATAAACACTTTTTTCTTTTAACAGTTCAGGTACATCCCTGTTTATCCTAACTCCTCCATCGCATACTGTGCTCTGTGCGGCTAAGAAGATCAACAGAAATACAAAAAATTTTATCATCTGGATCTTCGAGCGCGTCATTCTCTTGTGACATTTGTGAAACAAAATTCGAAGAAGGAAAACAGCACGGCACTATGCTACGTTGACATTTTATCGCGGCTCCATGTTGACCCGGCTTATGCCACTAACGCATATTTTAAATCGTCTTGACTTTAACAGCTGTTTCGCGGTATCCTCGCGAGCACCAAACGAACGTACGGACGAAAAGATTTTTGCATGACGGTTAAAAATAGATCGCAGAACATCAACAATGTGGAATTATATATATGTATATATAATCTATATGTATATATATGCGTTTAAATTTATTTCGTGCTCCACTTGAAAGATACGCCTCGGTATTTGCAGCGTTTTCGATCGTAGCGGACGAGCGCGTCAATATTTTTTAGAACTCTAACACATATTACACGTGATCTATTAAATCTACTAATAAACGAATGTCGTATCTGTCCTGTAACAATTCACGTAGTATCATATAAGGACATTACAAACGAAACCGCTTATCAGAAACATGACTCATTATTGTACATTTATGACTAATAAACTCATGATGCGTGGTGTCAACTATATATTTTGAATTCGCTAACGTTAATTATCATTTATAAATGACGTTGATATATAATGCTGCAGGACCTGCCTCAGATCATAACAATAAGCAATCTCTCAGATTTGGTTATGTCAGAGAGGAAGTTATGTACCTAACAGTCGAGGGCAAAATTATAAATGGACAGCCTTTAAATTTCGACCAAACAACTAGTGTTCTTTAGACGTTAGAATGAGTAGTTTGCTGGGTGTAAACATTGTTTTAAAATTGCTATTGTTCGGAATTTCGAAGAAAAAAGTGGAGGTCACATTTTCTGTTCTTATAACGAACGTGTTTATCTATATAAAAGTTGTATGGATAATGAAAGATATAAGAAGCAATTTTTCTCACCATTTTTGCCACTTTTAATTATTTATAGCTCATAGCGACCTTAATCGATTTTGATGAAACTTAATTATCTGTGCATGAATAAAAAGGCATATTTTAAATTTCCCTTTGCGGTTCGCAATTTCGACCGATCGTAATTTTTCATGAATTTTTTAAATACATTATCTGGTAAACTAATCCTTCTAACATCTAAAACAAAGCTCGTTTGGTCAAATTTTAAACAAGTACGTTATTAGTTTTTGGAGGGTGTTCGCTTAATTTTTCCACCGACTATGTATATCGATCGACTCATTCTCTTTCTACAGAGTTTATTTTCTTGCTGAATTGAATAAAGATTTATTTGAATAAAAATATAAAATTCGTTCATCGTTTTGCGCCGCTGAACGTGTATTCCCACTGTGGCGCAGATCTCTGTGTACATTGTCGGGAAACGTTGCTGCGAGCTGCGAGATACACACAGAGAACCAACATATGTATTACGTAGGCATGTAACCAATGGGAGAGAAGCGTTTGACACGTACCATGCGTATAAGCGTACGCGAACGACAGTTGGAGTGGTTGGACGTTACGAGTTGGGCGCAATACACAGTCGAGGCTCTTATTTTGATTCGCAGAGGAGGCTCGCCTCGAAGAAAACGGGTGGCCGAGGCTCGAAGGATTTGCGGGGAAAGTTCAAGATATAGGTCACCAGACACTGGTAAAAACCATGCTGCGCGTTATAAATGGGGGTGTTATATATCTGGAAGAGTTAAAAAATTCGGTGGAGAGTGATGCGACAGAGAAGGCAACGTCAAGAAAGTGCGAGGGGCAGCTGTCTTCGACGAAGGCAAACAGCTGTTCGTCCTACAAAGGTGCAAATCGTACGACAGAAATGGCGCAAGAGGACAATAATCCGTGCTGGAATAACCTGCCCAGTATCATCCTGCAGGAGATATTCTCATATTTGCCACACAGCAGCCGGTTAAGAGCCTCTCAGGTATTCTGAACATTTTTTTTTCCGTCTCCGTCAAGGCCGTTTATACTTCGACCTGACACAGTGGGTAATCAAACTGCCATGTCCAGATTCCGTTCTAAGCTTTTCAAATATTTCCTTTACCGTTTACTCGAATCGTTGTTATTTTACCCGCGATATCGTGTATTTGTTCTTTGTTTACCTCTCGAATGTCTATTTTAATCAGTGTCATGCTTAACGCGACTTTCGACGAAGCAGGGTTAACGGATAAAAATAATTCGTTCTAATGTAATTTGCGCAGGTTTGTAAAAATTGGAGGTATGCTTTGTTTCATCCTAGTTTCTGGAAAAAAATCACGTTTGCCCTTGGACACGAGGACAGTATTCTGTGGGCTCGGTATGTAAAGTTGTTTTTTTGCATAGTATTGTAACTATTGGAAAATTCTGCGAGCTTCTATCTTCTATCTGCTTTTTGTTTTCGATAGATTTCTGGCAGACAGTTTCGGATTCAGCGTACACGAAGCTACAATTCGTTGCGACACACCAAATCATTGTGCCGACGAGACTGTAGCCATTCTAAAGAAATTAAGTTGTAACAGACAGCTCCGTAAATTATTTCTGGAATCCAGCAGTAGCTCCTTCGAATATGAAGATGACGATGACATTAACGGATATGTTACCCCACTGATAAAGCCCATTGTAAAAATTATCGAAACAGCCAATCATTTGGAAGCTTTGAGTTTAGGATGCATAGAGGAATTAATAGCCAGTGCTGGAGTACTTCTACAACCGCTTCGTATAAACCATGGCAAGCATTTGACAACGCTCAGTCTGGCATCAGTTAGAGACGATCCTGATTATAATTTCTGTGAACTTGGGTTTGATTACGAACTCTGTTTTAACTCATTCGTCAGATTATCTATTTTGACATTGGATTATGAGTTTGTAAGTGATCAACTGCTGAAGGCATTAGATAACGGGGTCATGGAGAGGCTTGTAATTCATGTGCATGGTTGGAACGACAGTTACGCAGGGACAAGCGAAGTTGCGTGGCAAACCTTCGTGCAAAAAAAGTAAGTAGTAATACATTTCCATTATTACTGTTTTCTAAGTATGCATTTAAAGAGTAATCGAAAATTTGTTTCAGTCCAAAATGTGAATTACGCCTAAACCTTATACACTCTTATGAGGGCATCGAAGTTTTGGATTCTGATATACTTCGTCATTCTATGCCTCTCACACATCTGAAAGTTCTGTTCTGTGAAAGCGTTAACTCCAGAGCATTGCTGGTGCTATCCAGCTGGTATCATCTTACTTTAAAATCTTTGATATGGATCGATTCTATGGACCCTCAAAGAATTGAACCCGCAACATGTGATCCATGCGAGCCTGACAAGTAAATCAAGTTGTTTTTATCATGCTGTTATCTTTAATCTACTTGATTAATCAATTTACTTATTATCTTACTGTAGCCCCGATCCGTTAGTATTTATTGCATGGAAATGTACTAAACTTGTGGAGATTGTGTTCATTGGTCACAAATATGATCAAGTAAACTTGCTAGCTATCGCACGCCTACGAGGAAGTTCCCTTAAATCATTAGTATTTGCACAAAGAGACATTACATCCTACAATGAGTCTTGGCACAAGGCTGAAAGCATCACACGTGTAAGCTTTCTAGTTTTATATTGAGATTTACGAATCGTCATTTATTTAAAGGAATCCGTTTTATTCTGTATAATATTTTTGGCTGTTTCGTGTGTACATAGGAAATACAAGAAATCATAGGTCAACCTTGGGAACAATTAAGTGATGCCGATTTACCAGCAGTTGTTAAAAATCCATTTCATGGCGATAGCAGAGACGTGATCATGCCATTGGTCCTCCGTGACCAAAAGTAATACTGAACACAAATTAAGGAAAGATTACTCCCCAGTACCAATCATCGACATCTCCACCTATTTCTGGGCGAGCCACAATCTCAGAAGTAAAGTTACAATGTTATATTCTTTATTTTTCTATACGATTTGTTTTTTTTTATGGGAACTACAGATGAAACATCATACAGCGAACGTGTGTAGATTTGTAACACAAATTCGTGAACTAAATGGTTAGAATATCTGGAAGGATCACACAGTTCCAGTGTGTAAATAGCGAGGCTATAAAACGCACACAAGTTCTCCTGTTTTACAAAGATGTTATCAGTTCATTTATGAATATGATAAGCCATAGTTGACTATGTCTTTCTTGAGTCTGTGAGGGAGTACCTAAATTAAGTATGAAACACCCTTATGAATGAGAAGATCTCCCCGTTTATCAAATTGGAGAACAAAATGATGTATGATGATTTTTCTTGCGAGAAACCATTTGTAACAGAGTGTATTGCTAATAGTGGTGGTCTCAAAGTGGTCAAGAGCAAAGTATATTTATTAACGATTGTTCCTCTCGCCAATGAATACTAAAGGAAAGAACATATATATTATATAAAGATATAACAGTATTCTTGGTAGATACACTAAGAATCAAGCATTACGAGACGATCAAGGTCTTCCTACGCAGACCTTTTGTGTGACGTTATCCTGTTAATATCACAGGAAAAGTGAATATGTACGAGAGAAGTGAAGGGAACACACACCACAATGAGAGGTTATCATCGTGCACGAAGCAAATGAAGAGTGAAACTACGAAAATGAACAAAAAACAGGAAGAGCAGGAAACGGGCCGATTTCATGATGTTCCACTGGGAAGCGTAACGAAATTCCACATGTATGTAAGTAGAAACTTGTTTAACAAATATTTTTCCAAGTCTATGGGAATTTAGATCAAGCGAGCGCCAAGAGCATGCAGTGAGAATGAATAACTAAAAAAAAAAATAATAAACGACTTCGAAAGAAAGAACTTGATATAGAGTTGCGCAGATGTTAAACGAACGATGCACTCAGCAAAGAAGTCGTGAACAGCGATCCGAGGTTATTTTTAATACCAAAACCAATCGGACGCTCTTGTACAAATAGAAAAATGAATGTGTGCCGAGAAGAGTGCGGTTGATTTGGTGGTACGATGAAAAAACATAGTTTGCACAATAGAGAATTAGTTATTTTGCGTTAGGGGAGGCAAACGAAGTGTGATACATCGAGAATTCTAAAACCTCCGCAAAGTACCGTCTCTTCACCGTGCTCTTAGCGACTGCTAATACGAACACAAAAGTATAGTTATCTATTCAAGAAAAAAAAAATGAGTCAGAGGAATTAGCTGCTAATCGTGTATGTGTATATGTATGTATATCTGTATTATCTGTCGAACTATAAACGTTAAATATTCGGATGCCGCGTGCATCTATTTCTGTCGTGCGATTAATAATGACGATTTTCGAACATTTAAAAAAAAAACAAAAACAAAAGGATGATCCACAAACACAAAGAAAAAATACCAAAACAACAACAAGAACACAAGCGTATACAGTTTATTATTCTGAGAAGTTATTTACTTTTTTTCGAGCCCTTGTATAATTATTATATTACATCGTCGTGTATCGTACATGTAGTCACACGTATACCATTGTTTTTTATATGTGGTTCTGTACATACATTCATGCGTTTAATGAGAGAGCGAGCGAGCGAGAGAGAGAGAGAGAGAGAGAGAGAGAGAGAGAGAGAGAGAATGCAAGTGAGAAAGAATGAGGAAAAGCGTAAGATGAGATGAGAAAAAGATATTGGACATGCGCAAAAAAATCGCGAAGTTGCACCCGAATTTAATGATGAGCAAGAGAAAAGAGAAAGATATAGGGAATAGATGAAAGATGAAGAGCGAAGTAATATATAGCTGTTTAATTTGAACGAAAAAGAGGGGGAAACAGATGTAATAGGGAGATTCGATTGAGAGCTAGGCACAAATACGAGGATAACTATTTCTTTTTAAACAATTTATGCTGTTATACAAGATGAACGGGCCTTAATATGTACCTGAGTCGCGGTAAGAATAAATTTATCGAGAGAGCGAGCGAGAGAGAAAGAGCGAGCGCGAGATAGGAAGAACGAGAGCGAAAGAGTAAGAAGAAAAAAATGGAGATCTGACACGCGACAGCCACCATTAAACAAATATAATCGTAGACACCTTAATAACCATTTTTTCGGCGATTCGCTAGAAACACCTGCCGGTTTCTCGCCAAAAAATGACTGACGGGTTAAGGTATTCTCGGCGCCCTTTCATTTCGTATTCCGTGCACGCGTATTGTTTCAGGGTCAGGAAATTCTGTAACGAAGGAGACCGTCGTTTATTGTTCCTTGTTATCACGAACAGATTTTTTTCGCGAACAAACTGAAGCAAAACAATACCACAGTTATTGTTGTTCGTTGACCATATTGACGTTGCGTGGACGGGCCAGATTTTATTTACTAAGAATCTTTTATATTATTATTATTATTATTAATATTATTTTTCTTCGTGCGTTTTTTTTTGTTTGTTTATTTTTTATCGAACGAAGGTCCCGCATAAACAGATTACTCGCGGGCGCGGTGCCCGGCGTGAGTCTGAGGAGAGAGAGAGAGAGCGAGAGAGAGAGAAAGAATTAGCAAAAATAGAGTAAAAGAGAACAGTGTGAAAGAACATATGTACGTGACGTTGCGAAACGATAGCGTATGAGAGAGAGAGAGCGAGAAAGAGAGAACGGATTATTAAAGAAAAAAAAACGAGGGGAAAACGATATGCGATCGGGATATACAATATATATAGATATCCAGCGGGTAATAGAAGCAGAACAAAACGAGTTTAAAAAAAAAAAATAATGATGAATCGTTAAATGTTAATCAGGTGATACGTAGTACCATCTCTGCGAATCCTCTGTACAAAATCGTAGAATGGAGCGAGAGTAAAACATAAAAGAGAATGAAAGGCAAGCCGTGCAGCCGCCGCCTAAACCGTATGGGCACAAGCCAACACTACTACACGTATAATATCGAATTAAACGCGATGACAAACCAAGCATAAGACTGAACCTGCCGAGAAAGGTATATACACCAGGTTGGGGCGGTTTGCTGCACGCGCCCCTGTCCGACCGTCATATTCATAAAGCACAGGACGATCCCGACTAAACGGAAAGCATCAATCGTTCGCGATAATCGTGGCAAATCAAGGTTCCAATCGTTGTCTTGCGTCGACGTGACATACACACACGCATGCAAACATACACGACGCAACCGTCGTCGATTTGAGAAAACAAAGGAAAAAGAACAACAAAAAAGCGAAAAACTGGAAGAAATGCATAAAGTAGCGCTTCGTTTCGTCAGTCGGACCTCGTGTCGCCGACGGTGTCTCTCCTCTCTTCAACCATTGTTTTCCAGCTTTCCGTGTTAGCTCGGCGGCCCTCGTCGATTCGCCGCCCGATTATGCGCCACGCGAATACCCAATTTATGAATATGCGTGTCGTTCACACTTCAAACTAAACAAACGAAAATAATAAGATTAAATAAGGAAGGGATGGTGCACACCAGCTAGTGTTTTTAGATTGGACTCAACGCCCCCGTTTCACGGAGAAACAAAAAATAATACAAAAAAAAAATACTACAAAGTAAAAAAGAACGCTCGCTCGACGGCGATTCTCGTAGCCGATTAATAACTAACCTGTAAGCCAGCCTGCCAAGAATCAAAATACTGTATAATATCAAACGAACGCTAGCCAGTACAGAATGCTAAGATCTATTTTTTAAGAAGCGAATGTATATTTTTGTACTAAGGCAGGCCTTAGTGTGAGTCGTGTTGTAATTGTGCGTGCGCGCGCGCGCGCTCGCGATGGCAGGAGACTGAGAAAGAAGACCGTGCTGTGAAGATCCGTGATATCGCGTCGGCGTTCAGCGAGAAATCGAGAAATATCTGCGAGACGAGGTGAAAGAGAGACAGAGAGGGAGAGAGAGAAAAGAAAGAATGCAAGCATCTTCGCTAAAGTAATCGACAAAAAGAAAACAGCGTCGTGTGACGCACGCGTGCGTGCGTGCATTCGTTCGTTCGTTCGTTCGTTCGCGCGGGAAACAACAGGGAGAAAAACATTATTTAAGAGCGTCCCTGCTTGAATCTAGAACGGGTGGGCTGTATTAGGTACAACGGGCGACGATAAATCGAGAACAAAACATCTGTGATAAAATGTGAAATCTTAGAATGGGTGCTCGAGAAAAGGTGGCCGAAAGAGAGGGGGATGAACAAAAAAGGGAACAAGCGTGCGTTTATAAAGAAAACAAAATAAAATCTAACGAACGGGTAGGGGGTTAAGATACGGAGAAGTCGGAAAATCCTGCGTATGCATTAGGGGGAAACGATATAAGGCGTGACACGTAATTCCTACGAAAAAAAAAGATAAATCGTTTAGAGACGCTTTTAGAAGATCTATCATGCGAAAATGTTCGTCATGCATGTTGACTAATTGACGACGGATGGAGACTGTCTTTCGACGAGATAGCCCGGTCTAACTATCGTAGTGGGTGCCTGTCCTGACGTCCTTCTTCCGATAACCGTGTTTCCGTGCTCGTGGGTCCCGATGAGAACGATTCGATCCGTAACGATAGGCATGCACGAACGAGAATGATCCGCGAAAAATCGTTTCGAACGACGACCACGTCACACACTTGAACACACACACACACACACTTGGAACGATCGAGGAATATGGGTGAAACTCGAAAAACGTTGCCGAAGTGAATTTCTAACATTCCACTCGAAACCACGCGAAACACAGGGGGTTGCGTGCATGATCTCGCCGGCGTCGTAAACGCCAACACGTTCTAAACCAGTACCTCGACGGAATAGTTTCGAGCGAAGAATAGTCGCGCTCGCCAGTTGGCCCTCCGGCCCACGGAAAAGAGCTCTTGCGGGGCGCCCGGCGATTTATTCGACCCATATTCCTTTTGATCGATTTTGAGGATCGCGCGAATAGCCGGGAATCCTCATCGGACCCACGTGTCACCGCTCGGGACAGAGTCAGGACCCGGGCACGCCACGAGTAGTATTTATAAGTTCCTAAAGAAACGAGGAAAGAAAAATATTTTACACGGTTTTAAGTACGAAATAGAACGAAGAACCGACATTACGAATAAGCAAACCACTCACGAGGGATGTCGTTTAAGTGACAACTATTCTGTGCGAGCCGACGACGCGAGAGGTGAAAAATGTATTTTCGACGCATGCTTCTTTAACATCCATGCTTTGGGGGGAAGGTTCGACGCTCCTCGGTGCTCGAGCTGTGCGAGCACACGTTGATCCTGATAAACTCGGAAGCTTGTTCGATGTAGAGACGGGGATGAAACTGTTCTCGACAACAACCACGCGTTTAACGGATAAATTCGGGTTCGTGTGTTACTTCGTTGTGTATTGATTCGTTGGGACAGCATATTAAAAATGAATCTACTTCTGTGCGGTTATTTTCGTTCGTAGGATGGATTGCCGATAAAAGATAATGTCGATAATGTTTCTCGAAGAACACGAGACAGAAATGAGAAATAAGATTTCATCGAAATCAACACGTGTCATTTAAAGTGCATGGCCCTCGTTAGACGAACCAGAGAGTGTTCGGTTTAGTGTGTAGTTCGTTGATTCGTCTTGTTTGCGGGACTGTACATTCATGCAGAGACACGACAGCGCCAGCAACGTTCTTCTTCATTTTGTTTCTTTGTTCTTTTTTATATACACATCTATATATACATCTATATATCTATATCTATATATACATATATAATTTACAAATACGCGTATAATCCATTCCAATCGAAAGGGGCGGGCGTAAAAAACGTGGCGGGAAATAAGCGCGAATTACAAACCGACGGTTGCGCGAAGTTTAATATCAGAAACCAGATGATCTTTCACGAATGGGAACAAGTTTGTGAATACGTTTCGACGGTTAGAGGGTTTCAAATATCGAACAACAACGCGCAGACTCGATGAAATCGCTATAAGAAAAACACGGGTGATACTTGTGACGTTCGTATGTTCTCGGTTACACTTATTACCGCCGTGTAACGATTGTACAGGGTGTTCCATCGGCGAACCGATCGAGGTACGGGTTATTTCACGGCTCGAACATTGTATGCATTCCAGGTCTGTTTTCGTTTGTTCGTTGGACACGCGTTTTGCGTGTTGAACACGGCGGAAACTTGTTCCTGTACAAACTCTATCGAAAATTTCCAGCCGGTTCAACTCGCTTAGAACTTTACCCATCCACGTATGTGTACCGATCGACGCGAATAGACTCGTGGTACAATGGTGTGCGGGTTCATCAGCTTGTCAGTGACCTTCAGCAGTTCATTGATTTCCAACCTGCTATAGTTGCTGATGGGACATACCGACCCTCTGTACCATTTATTTATTTCACGAGTTCCGGCAGCTTACTTTTATCCTTGCAACGACAACTAGGATCGTTTCGTAAGTCGAGAACAAGGTGGGGAAAACAAGAAAAGACTGGTTGATTTATCGTGTGACAATTTACATGCTACACATTCGCGTATGCCGCGTAAAACCATCGAACTCGCAGCCTACGAGACGCGCAACGATGAAAATAAACCTGAAATGCATGAACCCGGTACCGAAATAAAAATGGTGGGAAGGTTAATCGATCGCGGGATACCACCCTGTATGTCTCGAAGTTCTCGTTTGAAACCGCATTGTCCACGCCGCCGGGGATACACGGGCAGAGAACGATATTCCGATAGTCCGCGAACTCCTCGATCGATACGTAACAATATATTGTAATGATATATCACCGAAACGGCGTTTAGATTGTACATAAGTTTAGGGATCGAGGTATAGCCAACACGCGAGCAAGCTATTATTTAATTGTTGAATCGCCGGATAAGACGGGACGAAATCCACCGAGGCACTTTTTCCAACGCGAGAAGAAAGGAGGAACCTATCGTGAACGAGCAAACGAAGAGGGGAAATTCGTCGAGGTCGATGAGACAAAAACCGGGCCCAAAAAGAAAAAGATAGATCTTGTTGTCAATCATTCCGTTTATGGTTTTAACACGAGACGTACGTTCCATCTCTGCGAATGGGATTGTTAAACGAGTCGCGATGACGATCAACGGGAGAAACTGGATCGTTCGGATCGACGGGAAAAATCGTGATATAAACCGGCGATCGAGCCACCGCTTCTTCGTTGGTCCGCGTTAACGAAAAATGGAAGGTATAATGCGAATACATCGGATCGTTCCATAAGACTGCGTGTGTTTTGGTGAGGATGATCTTTCTAGCCTTCTGACGACCGAGGTCGTGTTAGGAAAGCTTTATTGTACCAGACGGCGGACAAGATGTTTATCCAACTAAAAGATTTCCAGCTTGTCGACTGTCGGAGCAAAATGTCTCGAACGTTGCGAGGACCAACCGCCGTCTTTCGTTCGGATAGAATTGCCCGTTTCTGCGCGGACACCGCTTCGACGATTCACAAGTTTCGGTTCACCAGGTGAACCCTTTCGTTGATAGTACAATAATAATTGTCGTTGCGAACTGCTGCTTCGAGCCGTCTTTTAGATCGCTTCTCCACATTCGCGGTTAAAACCATAACCGGCGCCGCGATCGTCGATCTGCTCCGAACTGTTGAAATCGTCGTTGAACGCCGCGGCTATCGGCGTTCGAACGATCACGGTCGGTGAGCGTAAACCAAAGCACTCCCGCACAACAACATTTGCTAGTCTGACTGTTCGAAACCCGAAGGGTGAATAGTGCAACGATCAACCTCGCGGCACGCGTTCAAGCGTTAAATGTCAACGTTCTCTCGTTCGTTCAGAGAAAGAAGAAGAAAGAGGGTGGCGTGAACGCGATGTTACCACGAATCAATGGTTACGCACGTGGTTTCGCGTTTTGCACACCAACACACACATACACACACGCGCAAACAAACATACACACACGGCACACAAGCACAGACACCTGTAGGCATAGTGACGCAACGTGTTCCAACCCATTTAGAGCACTCCGGGAACTTTTCCTCTCCTAGGATTCAACGCTTGCGATAACGCACGTGTTCTCAATTTTAATCGAATGAATGGGAAAAATAACAAGTAATTACGTGTTCTATTCAACGGCCGCGTGGATCGTTGCTCGTGTTTCGAGCGATCCTCTCGGCGATCGATAGTCGTAGCACGAGGAACCGCGTAGCCGAGTAGGTGTATTACAGTGGGTTAAACGTTGTTAAACAAGATTATAACGATGTTGCAATGCGTCCGCCGCACAAAACACCGCGTCTCGAGCTTGTTGCGCCGTTTACAGACGAAACGCGCGCGCCCGCGTGATTTCTAAGCGCATCAAACGAGTTGCTGCACCCGGGCTCGTCGACTTTCACGCGCGGTAGTTTGATGCATTCGACGAGCAGCAACCCGTTGTCATCGGGTTTGTCCCTCCGCTGCGTTGCTTCCTCGATATTCCGTTCTTTTTTTTTTTACATCGATTTCTCCGCGTTGTATCCGGCCGTTCCGCCAGTAAAACATCTTACAGTATTATTAGCTTCGAAACAATTACTTGTCGAATTAAATTCAAGCTAACTCGTTCATTCATCGCAATTCACATTTTCAAAAGCTTCCAGTCTCGACCTTCATATTTCATACCGTAACAATTCCTTTACAACAACTGCATTGTGCATTTTGCATTTGAACTCGATGAATGAGAGTTACCTACCGCCTCGTGCATTACGTATTCCCATTCGACGCAACGACGACAGTGTCGAGAACTTTAGATATTCGAAATGCCTCGCCGCTGAATGTAATTAACGCGGAATAATAATGAATCGGCATACAACCAGGAAAAACAATAATTCGATATCGATTAACGGTCGCTCCGCGTTTTACTTTGTAATGTCCACAGGCTGTTCATTAAAAAAAAAGAAACACCAGCGTTACTCACGGAACGATCAGATATCCTAGGCGAGTATTCAAATCCGCCGTCTGACTTCGCTTACAGCGCGCCGGTTGCTTTCTTTTCTGCAGCCACGGGTTTTTCTCGCGAGACAGATTTAGAAACGGAATTAGGTAATCTCTCTCAGGTAGCGAAGATTCGACTGAACCGGCTCGGCTGTTGAGGAAGCGTGTCGGCGTCGAGCGATTCGCTCGGAAAACAGAAATCGAGGACGGAAACGCAGTGCGGGGTTAAAGGGAGAAAAAAATGAGATGCAAGGGAGAAAGAGAGTGAGTGAGAGAGCGTGAGACAGAGAGAGAGAGAAATGAAACTCGGAGAAACGAGAGAATGAATGGAAAATCTTGTTTGTTAATCTCGTCTGGAACAAACGGAGCCAGTCTCCGCCAGTATCTCTTCGTATTGTGCGTGTAATATACATACATCTATATCGCGTTGTTTTCCATGTTGTTTTACTTATGGCAAGACTAACTGAATGAATATACATATTATATATACGGTGTATATATATATATATATAATATTATACGTATGCGTGCGTGTGTGAACGACGCTTAAGGGACGCTTTTTCCGGGTCCCCCCGGGGTCGTTGCTCGGATTTGTTTGCCGAATCGATCGTAGAAACACCGTTTTGCAACTACGTTCGCTGGACTCGCGATGTTCCCGTTGCGTCGGAGCCGCTTCGTTGCAAATCTCGATGCCAATGGCCACCTGTTTGAAAATTCGCGAACGAGACAACATGAGTGAGAGAGAGAGAGAGAAACAGGGAGAGAGAGAGAGAGGCCGCCTTGCCTCCGCTGGGAGATTCCTTTTTTTCGTGGCCTATCGAAACGGAGTTCCGTCTGGTTCTTTCCCGGACACCGAGTCGCAGATCAATCGCGGAAACGTTGCGAGCTGCCGAAACTAAATGGAACACCGTGAAAATTGTATCGATTTTGCCAACGAACGATTGACGAAGCGTGCGTCATTCGAAATGGACCTCCATCCGGTCACGATGGGATGGATAGTTCGTTGAATTTATTAGCTAACAAGATCTCCATAAATTAGATCATCGATGTAATGTAATCGTAGTCGATAGGACACCAATTGATTATATTGAAAGCAAGATTTCCCAAATATTTCACGAGGATTGGAGATTGAGGATTCCAGAATCTCGAACCCCAAAAATCATAGCTATTTCACCGTATCGACTTCTCAAGGTTAGTGGGCGGGGTAGCTTCCACCAGTGCCGTCGATATCGACGTTCCGCCCCCGTCGCTTTGCTCCTTGCATTATGCTCCAGAGTCAAGGCCGAATAGGCGACCGCCAGCGTTAATAATTGTTTCTGTTCATAATCAATGTCGTGCAAGCCTTCGCCAATGCGAACAAATTCGCGTGAAAATTGGCGAAACCTTATAGCGACGGTGTCCTAAGCTTTTTCTCGTTATACAGACGAAGTATGTTCAACGCACTATTCATCTACGAAAATCGTTTTGAACACCTGCAGATGGACAACCGAGGCAATCACTAGCTTGCGCTTGAGAACATATTTAGAGAAAAATTTCGCTCTCGAGTCGGTTGTCCATGTATCGCCCGATTCAGTGCTGTCTACGACGGAGAGCCTCTTGTGCACCCCCATTCACTATTTCCACGAGAAGATGCCCCCATTAATACGAGGCTGTGCAGAAGTCCACGCTCAGTAAATGCAGATTTCAAGTTGTTTCCTTTGGATCACTGAGAAACATTCGAGTAAAACAACACCGCGAGAATCAAGAAAAATGGCGTCTACCGTAGCGAATACTATTGTACCATCAAGATTTTCTCGCGAACAGAAATAGACCGCGAATAAAGAGTGGACAGCACCAAGTCCAGCGATGCAGAGTGGGCCGAGTATGTCCAAGCGGCGTAGTATGTTGCGTTCCTTTTAAAAGTACGATTTTTCTACTCAGCCTGCAGTCTCTTACAACGATTGCGTATTTTCAAAGTCTCTTGTGTTCTGCGCCAGCTGTCCTTCCGGGCAGTGGCGCCGGATTTTCCTATCGTTCGTGGCAGAAACTTTCGTTCGAACGTTCGGAACATTCTCGTCAGTATGGAAACACTTCCGATAAATGCTTATCGTTCCGATGATAAAAATTATAATGAGGTTCGCTCACGGACTCGATCTTCGCCTTTGTCCGAAACTCGAGAAAACACGAATTAGGTCATCTTGATCGATTCACGAAAATGGTTCGAACATCCGCAAATTTCTTACGTCACGACGGCTACACCGCAAATAAAAAATTGTTATGACGTTTTTATGGCGCGTTTACGAAACGACGCAATAGCGAAGATCAGTCCGTAGCTTCAGCAAAGTGCAGCGGAGCTTACGTCGCATGAAATCAAGCATACGGATTACGGGCTCGATGAAAGAATTCTCTTGAGTTATGTTGATTGTGGAGTCGCACCGACATTGCGAAATTGTTTCACGCATTTCGATAGTGTTAAAACCGTTCGGAAGACGCCGTGCCAACTCACGAGGTTAATCGTGTGTGTAGCCCGGAGTCAACAATCATTGCCAACTTGCCACGAACGATAGAGATCGGTTTAATCGTGTAACTTGTAACGCGACTATCGTAATTGTCCAAGAATTGTTTTTCAACGATCGTCCACCTGCTTCCGCGTGGACACGGACAAGCATTTTTACGTGCGAAATCGTTGATACTGTCGAGCAAATCAGTATTCTTTCGAACTCCAACATCCCGTAGAATTGTACGCCGGTCTATGATTTTTACGTCACTTCCTTGATTATAGAAGTCAAATGTTTTCGCAAGTATCAGTCGATTTTTAAAGATGTATCAATGGATTAATAAATCGTGCATGGCATAACGTTTGTCGTCTCTATCGTTGCACCTGTCCCTATCTGCTACTTATCGAAAGGTAAGCATGATTTATTTCATTAACTATTTACTTCGTTCGTTCATTTGTTTATTTATTGAACCGATTTCGCTGAAATGTTTCAAGCACTATGATAAGGGTACTTACTAATAACATGGTTTACAAGAAGAGCGGTGTTCAAGTGTAAGAAAAAATTAAGTACAGGAAAGTAGTGTTTATTGTATAGAAATATATGGTACAATAATCCAATCTGTAATCGTAGCCATTGTTGAGTTACCAGAAATCTATAGAACTGTTTATAAAAATATTCCCCTACCATCAGCGTTAAGTAAACTCGTCTGTTCTTAGGAATGCAAAGAAATGTTTATTTACGTTCGTCTTTGATGAATATCACACATATTTACGTTCCGTTTATTTTTATAACTCTTGTGCAATATCACATGGAATAGAACCACACGATTGAGATTGTGCGAATTCCATGTGCGTGGTGAGATACTTTTGTAAGCAACTGTAGGTTATTTTTGACCGAAGAGATAGTTTCGTGGAAGAGGTCAATTGAACGTCTGAAATCATTGGGAGCACGATGAATTCGATTTATTGGGCTGGAATCGGCGAAGGTAGATAAATTCGATAAAAGAATAGTCAAGAGCCCTTCCGAGAACCGTTCCCAAGAGATTGATCACCAAGCAACAAAGAGTTTAAATTTAATTGTCGAATGTTATCTCTTAATCTGCTGGCCCATCATCATTCATTCGATTATCGCATAAGTGATTGGTAAAAAATTAGAAGTTCGTCACGTGTTTGGACTCGAGTCACGAATCGGGCGACATTCCCTATCGAGCTCAAAGTATTCAACTATGTATTGCAATACCAGATATTCATGATAATGAAACGTATCTCCTATTTGCGGACAAGATAAGAAGTAACCACGATTGCCCAGATGCTTGTGCCTATATGTACACTATCGGAAAATACAAATCGATAGTATGTATCATTGAAAACCAACAGGGATATTCCGAGTCGAATTCGTGGATATGTTATGTATTTATAGAAAGCTGATAAGAAAAATTGCTAATCGTGAATCACGATATTTCTTCATATAAGAGAGAGGGAGATCATTGTACCCTTACAATTTCGTTTTCGAACTAATAGAAAAAGTCTTACAGAAAATGTGTACAATAAAATAAGCTATTCCTATGATAAAACATTTTTTGCGGTAAGGTCAAGGTCACATTCTGAAAGTACTACAACATTTATAATTAACCTGTTGCTAATTCAGAGTCAAATTCAACGAACCACAGTACCAAGACCTTAAGATGGAACTCGTGAAAATAACAATCTATTCAAGGTCATACATAATGTGAAATCATTCAAAGACGATTACTTTGAACTTTAATTCTATAATCGAAAGTATCTGCTGAAAAGAATTTCGATCGAATTAAAACTTTTTCATTCAAACCGAAATTTCGCAGTCAGGAAGAACGAAGATCTACGGAAACCGTTACGACGAATACATGTAAGTATGCAATACTGTTTACTTGAATAAAAGAATTTATAGAAAATAGATAGTAAAATTCATGTGTTGACTGTTCTGAATAACGTAATGCACGAACATCGGAAACTTTCAAAAATCCAAGCAAGTATTTCCAACCGATAAGACAGAACTGTTTCGATAGTTCTTGATAAGGCCAAAATAGGAATAGATAACATGCACATAGATCATATGACACAATTCGGAGAGCAAATCTTGCAAACGATAAATTCGTATTTGTACTGTTTAATTCGAACATTTAACCCTTATGCCAATAATCAATAATTCTCAAAACGTCTTTGATATTTTCATTGACAAACGGCAAAATTATCATAGATTTGTATGTTCTTCGATGATCACAAATTAATTTACATATTTGAGACATACAAATACAAAGTGCAACATCATTGAATATCGTGGAAAATTTTAGTTATCGACATACGGATTAACCCTTCTCGGACGAGGAATTTTTTGATAACATTAAGTACACGTTTCCCAGAGGACTAGATCATGTATAGCAAAGCCGTTAAATTCTGGGAAAGTGATCGATATGAACAAATATTTTGTTGTGCACGCAATTAAGTGATTTTGTGGCAAATTCGGAAGTTTAATGTTTGCCTCTGGCGTCGTCGACATTCGTCTTCGAAGGGCTAAATTAGCGTATGACTATTATGACTAATGAGAACGTATGCGGAGCCACCGTGCCGAATACTGATCCGATTTGAAATGCCCTCCAATACGCGGTGGCCGTTGCCCGATTGGCGGTTACCGGTGCAGGTTCGAAAGAGAAGGGAATGCGCAGAAGCACGTGGATTTGTTTAGACGACTGTCAAGCCCCTTTCGTAGCGCATTTACAAAGTCCGTGGGGTGCTTCCGGTAAGCCCCGTAGCTGGCGGCGGCGCTTTCCCGACAAACGATACCGGGGGCCAACGGGGGCGACAAGATCCACTGTCTACCTCTCCCCTCCCCCTCTCCCTTTTTCCCGCCACCCTCCCCTCCTACCCTCGAGTCCCTGCCCCTCCCTCCAGCCCTTCTGTACCACACGGCATTACACCTCCGATGCGGAGACAGAGACAGGGACAGAGACAGAGACAGCGACAGAGTCTGGGACAGGGGCAGGGGAGGAGTGACGACGGCGACGATGCCCGGCGAAACGAGCGATGGAGGAGGGGAAGACATCAACGGCGGACAAGGCCGCCATATTGAATCACTCTCGTTAATTTTTGCGCAGAGGCGGCGTGAATTTTTTCTCCTTGCGCGGAAGGTAGCGGCTCAAGGTTGTGTCTGGGTCTCGGGATCGTGACGATCGTTTCGCGGTTACCGCTGCCACGCGTCACCCCGCGGGAATACCGTGTTTGTTGTTCCCTGTGGAGACGTTTGTGTCTGTTTGTCTTTTCCCCACGAAAAAAGTCAATGGTCAACGCGATGAACGGATACAAGGCACGGGAATGGTTCGCGGAAACATGCGGAAATCGTGGCTCCAGAATCGCCAGGCGGTGAAGTGTGCTCGCGATAGGGAGGGACACTCGAGGGAAGCGAAGTGTACGCGTACACTGACTGCGGTATGTCGTGTGCGCCATGTCATTGTACGTAAGCGATAGTATAGAGTGTAATATATATCGTGGAGTGGAGTGAAGTGGAGTGGAAAGCGACCGGCTACCTTGCCTGCCTAACTGTCTGCCTAACTGCGTGTCTCTGCCTGCCTGCCTGCTTGCCCGATTCTGCCCGACCGCCCATCTGCCCGTTTTGCTCGACCGCCTTTGTGTAATTGATTCGTATGACCGAACGATTTACACAAATTCGGACCAACCTTTTCCATTGACCGAACCCGCTGCACGGCTGGCTCAGGTACGTGCACTTTCTTCCCGTGAACGCGGCTGGCAGACGTTGGCGTGTGGGGGTCAAAACACTCGGTCGCGTTCGTTCCAGAGAACGCGGGATTATCAATGTACAGTAAAAGCTCCTTCGTTGTCCAAAGGCCGGGGGGCTGAGCGGACAACGAGCGTGCCCGGACACTATTTTTGATTTATGACTGCGTCTAGATATCGCGCCGACCGCGCCGAGCGACTTCAATAGGAAGCCGAACATAGAGAAGGACAGAATGAGATACGGATCGGGTGACCGAAGCGTGTCGCCGTCGCCGGCACAGTTTAAAGGCCCACATTGTTGCTGTTGTTCGTTGCCTTCGAAACTTTGACCGTCGATTAAACCACTAAATACAGTTGAAACTATATCGTGTTTGGTGTCACTTTAATCAGAGAAATGCCAGAAATAAGTTAGTGAAAGTCCCATAAAGAAATAATGAAAATTAAGACGTTTGAAAATTCGGTTTACTCGAGTCAATGTTGTGGTGTTCACACCGATATACCCGAGCCGACATCAATCGACGCCGCCTACGGAGCGACTCGGCGTTGACAGGCAGTGGAATGGGTAGGCACTGGACAACGATCGTGCCCTTGATTTTGGACAACGAAGGAGCGATTACTGTAGTAGGAAATACGTTGTGCACGCGGAAACATAAAGAGAGTCGCGTGTCGCTGTCGCGCGAGCTGGCGTCGCACGTCACCAGCGGAGCCGAGCCGAGGCGAACGTTCGCGTGTGTTCACTCGACACCGAGCCACAATATTTTGAATTGCTCGACCGATTAATTGCAACCGAACTCGATCGCGATTCTTTTTATTGACATAACCGAGCCACCGGCCTGCAACTGAACGATTCGCCGCGTTTCACGGCGATTCGTTCGCGCCCGCGGCTCTTCCTTCGATAACCGCGAGAAAACGAGAAAGAGATGAGAAGCCCGAATTGATACGAATTGATGTTACGCGACTTCGGCACACTCGGTAGCTTTTCTTTTGTTCTTTTTTCTCCCACTTCTTTTCGCTATGATAACGCGTTGTTCTACACACGCTCCTTTTTCGTAATGCGTAAACCGATGAAATATTACTTTTGCTCCGCATTGAACAATTCGGTTCAAACTATTTACTTGGCGATAAGATCAGCTCGACGTGCCGTTATAATGGTCGTATACGTTTATTAGGTTAGGAAGAAAGTACGATATTACCGTAGGTCGCTTTAGGGATCATTTACCGGTTTGGGGACTTTAGGCTGTTTGCTTGCCGTGCAATTTCATGTTGACTTCACGGAGTAATGAAAATCTCGTGGTGCAAAGGACTTTCGGTTTTGGAAGAAGTTTTTCTCATTGTATAAACATTGTTTATTATATTTTTTTTTGTTAGAGAAACGTACAATTAAATACACATATACGAAAAAGCTGTTTCGTGCAGGATACGAACGCGAGCCATTGAACGTAACGAGCGGCGCTTATGTTTATTCATCGTTTTCCGTGGAGTCGCGAATTAAAGTAACGAAACTGGTATGAAAAAGTCTGTGACATCAATTCGAGAGTTTAGAGACCCTACTCTGTCACGTGATCTGGAAAGTGTGCAAGGCGGGAGATCCGAGAGAAACTCCGTGAACTAGTTAATTCTTACGCGGGAGATCGTAATGAGTAAATGACGACGGGAAAAAAACGGAAAGCGTTTACTACAAAACTACTGTAGTTGCAGGTCACCTTTTGCATAGTAAATATACTATGAACTGTTTTTCGAAAGAAGAAGTACGAAGTACACGACGGTCATAATTACCGTCCGCCCCACTCCGATAATTCCCGGTCCATAACATATGAGCAACAAGAGTGGGGTGGACGGCTATTACGACCATCGGTGTACCTCAGGTCTACCGTTTCGAGGAGCATGCTATAATATGTTATCTCTCGGTTTTCTTTATCTGTTACTTTGTATATCCAGCGAGCGTAATAAAGCCATTATTTAGCGGCAACGATGTTTACAGTAATATGCTCGGATATCGCCGGCTACATCGGCACACTGTTCTCGGGCACGAGAAAAAGAGTAGCAAATAGTGTCGTATTACCTAGAGGTCGCGCTCGGTTTCCCCGATACAATAGTAATTACGAGATGCGTGGACGATATCAAATACGTTGCGAAAACATTGTAACTCCTTGGTCCCTGCGGCCGGGGATGCCGGCAGTGGGGACGGGGACTCCGTCGAAAAATCGATTTCCCGTAGGGCATAAGGGCGCGGGAGGAGCGAGGGCAAGGGAGAAGTTAACGGAGACGAAATTCGGGAAAATCCGCAGAGAGAGAGAGAGAGAGAGAGAGAGAGAGAGAGAGAGAGAGAGAGAGAGAGAGAGAGAGAAAGAGAGAGCGAGCGAGCAAGCGAATGAGAGAAAGAGAAACAGGGACAGAGACGGGAGGGAAAGAGAAAGAGATTGGTTTCTAGCCCGTTCCGATGCCGCTCGTGTGGGTGAGTGGCTGACGGTTTGTGGTAGGGGGTAGACCGACGACGGGGTGAGGGGAGAAATAATTAATGTGCGACCGTACCTCTCCCCTCGCGGTACAGGGCACCCTCTCTCCCCCTCTTCCCTCCCCCGTCCCCCCCTGCAACAGTCTTGTACCGCTACGCTTAGCTGCCATTGTGCCGAGACGCCACTTCCGAAGCATCAAATTCAATTCTTCGATTTCGTGCCGCCACTTCTTCGCGGAAAATTCAGCCGCTGGAGAGGAAAACGAAAACGGGCACGCGGCGTGTGTCCGTGGTGCCGGCGAGCCAGCAAAGCGCGCCAATATCCTCGCGCGCGATCTCGGGAATACTGTGTATTCTTCCTGCTGAACGTCTTTCGAATCTCGCGGAGGTTAGGTTAGGACATTGCTTCCGTGGATATCGGCCGATCGCCCGCCTCGCGGAGCCAGCATACCGAATCTTTTTTATCGCGTGTTGTAGTACTCTCTCGCGCGACTCTTGATCGCGTTATTGCCGGCGGTGCGTCTAGACGTGGTGTGTGTTGTGATCGTGGCGTTTGCGGTCGGGACTCCGGGACGTTTGCTCCATCCAGAGTGAGAAAAAGAGAAAGAGTGAGAGAGTGAGAGAGATCGCGACGGAGAGAACGAGAAAGAGTGAGAGAGGAGGAGAGACAGAAAAAAGAGGGAACTACGATGCCCCGGTGCATGTGAACCACGGGATGATTGGACGAAGATTTTGGTAACCCAGTTATTTTTATTCCGGTGTATCTTTTCTATCGCTTTCGAATTACGGTGTTGCGAAACGTCGCACGTCCCTACCGTTGGCTTCTTTGTAGTGTTTTTTTCTTTATTCTTTTTTCGTCTCGCCGCTTCCCCTCTTCCGATCGTCTCCACCGCATCGTTATTATTATTATTGAAATCAATCGAATCGAACCCCGCATCAGACGAATCGTGGTTATTAATAAATACTTGTGTTTTTATTTTTGTAGAGTCGCCGCGTTTGAGAGAATGGAAGCCATGGATTTAGACGGGGATGCAGTGGTGGACCTGAGTGTTAGGTAAGTTCAAAAAGAACTCGATTATTTGGTCATTCTCTTTGAGCTTCAGGCCGATCTCCTACAATGTTGGATGAAAACAAGCTGTTCAATAGCTTGTCAATTTGCAACTGCCATTGTTTACATCACTCAGATTATGAAATGGGGCTATTGTTACATGTTATGGTTATCAAGTATGAAAGCACATAACGCATTAACCCTATGATAATTTAGCTGTTAAAATACTGACCTGTTATAGGTGATATTAAATGGAAGTTACTCTATATACACAAGGATTACATTCTGTTTGTATTAAATCATATTAATATATGCTTTACTTATATTATTATGTATTGTGTGGATTTCAGCAGCAGTGGCAGAAGGAATTCTCCATCGATCGCTGTTAACTCTGATGTAGGAGTTCCATTAGATTTAGGTCTTCATTTTTCTTCAAGTCCTAATCTGGACAACAGTATGCCAGAACCACGTAACATTCAAAATGCAGCGAGGGGTATCCTGGCCCCAAAATCTGCAGACGATAGAAAAACACGCCGTAATCTTAGACCTAGAATTGAAATAAGTTATGCGGAGACTCCGGATGAACGTAGAATAAATGGCTATGTAAATGGAAATGCAGATAGCGACGAAGGTTAATTCAGAAATGATATATTTATTTATAATTTCGATATTACAATGTATTCTTACATTTAGAGGTATTTTATAACATTGTAACTAATATTGTTGAAATATCCATTTATTAGGTGATATGCCACCTTTGCCTCCGATTAAGGAACTATCATCGGATGAGCTAGCCGAACGTGAAAGAACACTTAGGAAATTAAGGGAGGAACTTAGATCTGAAGAAATGAAGTTGGTGCTGCTGAAAAAGTTACGGCAGTCGCAACAACTGAAAGAAAACATTGCTGCCGTACCGAAAGTACCCAGCAAGTTACCACCACCGGTTCCAGTACAACAGGCTCCCCTTAGGTAAACAAATTTAATTTTTTGTACGCATAAAGCGACATACAATTAGTAAAACAAGACTGTGTCTTTTAGTCATAGAACTGGGAAAGCACCTCCACCTCTACTTAGGGGGCAACCCGCACCAAGCAGGAGTAGTATACATGTTCCTCCACCTGGAATGTTACTACCGCCTACAGCTGCCCGAAGTTCTACTTCCAGTACTGGAATACCACCAAACATGATCATACCACAACCACCACACCCTAGGAGCAGGCCACCTAGTGCAACACCAAATGTATCGAATTATCATGCACCAGCAGACCGAACAGAGAGATCGACGAAAGATCCAACTCCCACTCCGGCACATCAAGTAAGTAAGGTATAATATCAGATATTTTTTAATACTTATTTGTATAATTAGTAACAGTTCTATTTGTTACAATTTTGAGAATATTTACACCACTTGTCATTTGTAAATTATGTAAATAACCGTAATTGTGTTTTTGTAAACACAAAGCTGCTTGTTGGATCTCAAGAAAATAAAACGACCGCATCCTTAAGCACACCTGTGATTTCAGAACAGGTATCCACTAGTCAGAATATATTTAGTCTTTTGCCGCACTAACTTTGAATTAAATTTTATACCAATCTTCTGTCCCCCTAATAATCATATAATTTCTTTTGCTATGTTTAACTCTATTGTTCCTCCACCTTCTTCTTCCTGCCACTTTTCATGTTTATGATCATTTTATTTTAGCGCTTTATTTTATAGAGAATTTAAAAACAAAACCACGATATACTTTTATGTGCGTATCTAACGTCCGTTTTTGAAACAGGAGAGACAGCCAAGGGATGATAATCAGACACCTGCGCAACGTCAAGCGGCTGCTAAACTGGCTCTGAGAAAACAACTCGAGAAGACGTTGTTACAAATACCGCCTCCAAAACCACCGCCACCGGAGATGCATTTTGTACCTAATCCCTCGAATACAGAGTTCATTTATCTGGTGGGACTTGAGCACGTAGTCGATTTTATTACTAAGGAGCCTGCTATACCACCACCACCAGAGCCATTCGAGTGTACACAATGCAAAACGGACTTTACGCCTGTGTGGAAGTGGGAGAAGCCGATCACTGGTGGCAAGAAGGAAGGTCCGAGAGGACAGCACGCAACTTTCCAGAGACCTCCGGCAGGTCGTGATCCTAGGGTTATATGTGAACATTGTGTAACGACAAATGTTAAAAAAGCTCTAAAAGCTGAGCACACTAATCGGTGAGTAGAAATAATTCAGATAATACCTGGCAAATCTTCTTCGTCAGTGTTTACAACGTTTCTCACTATACTGTAATGAATATGTAAATGTGTACAGGTTAAAGACAGCGTTTGTGAAAGCACTGCAGCAGGAACAAGAAATAGAACAAAGGTTGGCACAGGCAGCATGTCCGAGTCCTGATCCACCAGCTCCAAAACCAGTTCCTAAAGCAGCTACTCCCACGAGAAGAGTAGCAACGCCACCAGCCCCTCCGCCACAGGTACCTCCAGCACCTACGTTGGCACCAACTCCTCCTGCACCCAAGATGCAAGAACATCCTCTGGTTAAATTGGCTGAAAGTGGGAAATTCAACCCGCACCATGCTGCTGCTGCAGCCGCTTTGCAGCAACAGTTGCTCAGAGGTAATGTCCAAAAGCATTAGACAAACTCTCGGTAAAGAAATGCATAATATAATTTGTTTAACTGTTTGCTGTTTGTTCAGAGTTGGCGAAGAATCCTGTGCCAGGTCTGCCACCCCATCAACCTCTTCCTGCTCATATGATGCCACCGTTTACCTCGTTATTGTACCCTTACCAGATAGCAATGGCACAGGCTGGCGGCAAGGGTCTCGCCGAGTTACAACGACAAGCGGCCGATCTGCAACGCCAATACTTGCTTGATATGATTCCGTCGCAAGCGTCTCAAGCACAAGGCAATCAGGCTCCGCCACGGGCCCATCCACACAATTGGAAGACGTAACCAGACGCATTTAAAGATCAGACAGTAATTGCGAATAAATGAAACTGCAGAGCTGTGTTAGAGAATATCGAGGAGAAAGAGACTCGTATTCTTTTTCCACGACATCGTACTAAAGGGATTTACATAAGGGAGTGTGACCTGTCGCATTTTCATGCACTTAGGATAATATACCGATCGCTGGAACGGTATCTTTATTACAAAGTGAAGCTCAAACCGGATTAATGGACGACAAATACTTCTTATATTATTGTGAACAAAAGGAAAACTATCGACCATCGTTTGTGAATATTGCATTATCGTGTGAGTGTGAGTTTATTGTTACCCGGAAGGTTCGAGGTTTTAATTGCCGCAAAAAAAAGAAAGGAAAAAATGAAACGAAGAATTTTTAGTTGTTACGAACAAGAGATCACCATGAAGAAAGAGAGCTGTGCTAGAAAAATCTTTTTCTATTCTCGAAGATCGGTAGACAGAAAGAAAGAAGTTGATTGAGTTTTCAAAGAGCAATATCTGTTTCTTTTCTGATTGTCTTGTGTTGGTATCAATAGTACCAAAAGAGAAGGTGGAAACTATATAGGTGAATATGTCAATCAATCAGATTCGAGTAAGTGCATAATAACTTGGACGCACATGAATGAATATAATTGCTTCAATTATTACATTATATATATATATATAAAGAACCAAATGGACATTTGTATGGCACTAAGGACAGTAGTAAGTGTTAACGTGATTAATACGAATTGGTTGATCTAATGATAGTAGTGATAATCGAAGAGCGAGAAACACGTGGAGAACGAAGCAAAACAAGGTTTCAAACAAAGTAAAAGAAACGGAAGGGTGGAATCTTTTTTAAGACCCTTATAATTAAGCCGACCTTTGTCGGTGGTTCGAATAATTTTTTCCAACCATCGGCGGTACCTGTACTCTGTGTATATCTCTTTATTTTCTTCAAACTGTGAGTATTTTTAAGACGATTATAAAATGTGAGAGTGAGAGAGACAGAGAGAGGAGAGAGAGAAAGAGAGCAAACGAGAGTGAGAGAGAGGAGAGAGAAAGAGTAATAGTTACGGAAAAATTGATCATTGTAAGAGAAACTGTGTGTGTCAGTGATAGTCAGCAAAAATGAATGTGGGAGTGATAGTAATTTTTCTCTTTTTTTTTCTTCGTCGAGATACAAGACAGAGAATGAGCATACAGCATGTTTTTAAATTAGAGTGACACGAGGTGTCATTCGCGCACAAATCGTTGTTAGGGAAATTCGTAATAATAATGGTAAGACTTTGGCTCACATGGATGGCAGGATGCGTCGGGACATGGAAACAAAAATAAATCTTCGACGATCGAACGGTTCAAATATCTCTCTCTCTATATATATATATATTATATATATATATAAACGAACGAACGAAGAAAAAAAGAAATACTATGGATATAATAAATTAATGGATAGCGCGATTGATTTCATGTGTCACGTCGATGTAAAAGTATTTAAAGAAAAAAAAAAGAAATCTTAACTGGACATACATATGTATCCAAAAGTTTTACAGAACCGCTTCTAAGTGGCAAGATGGCCGAATTTTTACAAAAAGAAAATTCCTCTCTAACCAAAAAGATAAAAAGGAAAAAAAAGATACGAATGAAAATTTGCACTTGAAAGAGTTACAAATCTCCGGCACACAATCCCAACAAATATTTATCACATACACACACCACTATCCACCACTAATAATCCGATGATTTTACATTGATTCCGGCTAACCGATCTTGGTCCACAACAATCTTTCCGAATCACTAAATAATATAGTTAACTGTAGTCTTGATATTTCTCTCGGTATATGATACAAGTTAATAAACTAAAAATAGCATAATCATCTCTCTTTGTACTACGTGATAGATTTTCAACTCAATACTTGATATAAACGAATGTACACCGTAAACGTAAACGTCTTACGATCGCATAATAGATCAAGATCTGTGTTTTTTGTGTAAGGGGAAAAATGGAAATCGAAGTAATATCATTGTCTACACGTTTATCATCGTTGCCAGGGCGCTACCGCTGTAATTATCCTCCCGTCGTATTCAAGAGAAATTGATAAGAAGAAAACGATTATTTTATTAATATTTATTTGCGTGGACGCGCGAGGACGAGGGGGGAACCGTGCGGATCAACGAAATGTAAAACTCTCTACGTTCAGCGTTTTAGTTCATATTATAAAATTTATTTTCTACAGTTCGAAATCAAGTACCACAGAACATTTATTAAATAGTTTGTACAGAGTGTCTCATACATCGATAGGTTGGCCACTTTTATAAAATATTGATAAGGAAACAAGTTTCAGCAAATAACACGCTGTTATTTTTATTTTTAGAAGTGCTTTTAGAGTTACGTATATTTTTAAGTGACTCCTTTTAAGTACATCATTTCAAAGAGTCAAGGTAACGCGAGAAGTTACAGTAACGACTCAACCGATTTCCAAAAAGGCTCCGAGAGCTTATTGGTTTGACGTTCGTTCATACATGATGTTGACTATTAATGTTTCTTACATCCTAATATTTATATACTCATTTTCCAAAAAGGTTGACCTCGACATCACCTTCGATAAAGGATAGAAAATGTTTATTTCTTTTTTCTTAACTTTGATGAGTGCATATAAGCATCTGTACTCTAAAAAGTTGATTGTGTTGTACTGCATCTAGGAATACACGTGTGATACTCTATGCGAGGGTGAATCGTGAGAAACAAAACTCTCGGATACCTCTACTGAAATTGGAATACTTAGAAAATTGTCTAAGGGAAAAATGTGGCGATATCAGCAATTTGTTTTTGATTGATGTTATTTTTAAGGTCGTGCGAAGGTCATGTCAATACAATGTTTAATCTTTGTAAGGTCGTCAGCATCCTTTGTTCAATATATTGCTGTGGTAAAAAGCAAGCAAATTATGTACGCTAATGTTTTTGTCGACCGACCACAGATTTCCGAAACCAATGTCACCTCAAGGTCGTGGTGGACTAGTTTGTTGAATTTGCCTTGATATCATTATACCATTACGGGCCGAATACTTTCAACAATTTTATGGCAGCCACGGCTAGATCGATTCAAATTCTTATGCAACAATTTTTTTTTACATATCTTTAATCTATTTCTTAGAGATCAAGACTGATCCTTTTACTGGACCTAGTATAAATAATCATTTAAACCGGCTGTCATAAAATTAGAAGTTAGATGGAACGTTTGTAACGGTGGTCAAAATGGATCCAAACTCTCCATCGGAGGCTCGAAAATGTTATGGGTGACCTTTAAATGACCTTGCGAATAGAGTCAAACGAAAAATTCATTTATATATCATTGCACTAGTTCTCCGAGCAGTACATTAATTAAGAAAGCCTATTAGTAGACTTGTTAATGACTGCTATGCTTAAAAGGGACTTATTATTCTTTCGAAATAATAATCTCAAAGGAGATGACTAATGTTTATGAATGAAAATACTGTCGGTATTGAACGATTTGATAAAAAATCGTTTATCGTTGATTTTTCAAAGGACCATTAAGTATAACTACCGGTAGGTAAACTGTCAATAGAGATATCTGATTGTCTTGTTCCTCGTGCGATTCACCCGTGTTTGTTGACACATTACGATGTTAGACACATGCGTAGATGACAGTTCGTGGATTGTTTTTCGCGTTCGTTGAACGGTCTCCCTCGCCTCGTGTTGTATACGGCGTTCATCGATAATGTGACAAGATGGTGCATCACGCACCACCCTCACGACTGCCGTTCTTTCGTGTGATCCGTTCACGACCGTGGCGAATCGTCGGATTTTGTTTTCGCGCGCGCACGATCTCTCGTGACGGTTCAAACTGCATTTTCTCGTGGACGAACGGAAACTACTGGAAAAAATAACGGATAAAAGAAACCGAAAAAACCGAACAGGTGAACACAAATAAGTTTCTTCCTATCTTCCTTTCTAGTCTTGTCTTTCACCTCTGCGTGGTGCTATTTAAGAGCTAAAGCACTTTTTGAGTGCGAACGTAATTTTATATTCTAAAAATAGAGAGAAAGAGAGAGAGAGAGAGAGTATGTATGTGAGAAAGAGAGAGAGAGAAAAACGTACGAAAAGAAAAGAAACAGTGTTTTTTCGCTAAACGAGAGGAGTGAAACTTTTTGGTGAAATTTTCGCGCGGGGCGGTAGTGTGTGTGGAGAAAAGAGAACAAAAGATAAGGGGGTTAATAATGGGGATTGAAGTTTGAAGACACGATAGCTAAAGCAATACAGAACTTCGAACATGGCGGATTAGTATTCTTAAGGTACTTGGGAAGCTGTGTGAACGAACCACGTGGTCCGATATATCGTGGGGACACGAGATAAGAATGACAAAAAAAAACCACAAAAACGAATTAATAAAAATACGCACGCAATATTGTCCGCAGGAAAGGGGAACGTGTTTATAGGCGTCGTGGAAATAATTGAACGTCCAAGAAATTCATACCGTTGTATCTTAAGTCTGACTACCTGACCGAGAATCTCTCTGCCCCACAATTTATAGGATTAGTAGTTAAACAAACAAAAAAAAAGTACAGTTTACCGAATACTCTGGAGACTACACGAATAAAGCTTATCAATGATTGTATTTCGAGTGATGTTTATTGTCATCATTTGTATTCCGAAGTGTCAGCAGTACTCAGCAGTCGGTGGCGAAACGCTTTCGAGCGAGCGAAACGCCTTTCTCGAGTGAGAGAGGACGCAACGTACGATCAGCGAACGTCAATGCGAAAACTGTGTTTAAATAGAATGCTCGGTCGTAGGATCGTCGATGAATATTGTAAATTATTGAAATCGGAAATGCGTGTGTTTCAAGCGGCTGTCGCGGTTGTACAGTTCGTTTAGAAAATTTTCCTTAGGTAATCCGATATGATATAAGGTGTGAGCGGGGTAAGTGTAGGTGTCTGCGACTGTTAGCCTGTAGGAGGTATTAATTTTTTACTAATTTTGTAAAACTGCCTGAGAACGCTCAAGAATTCGTGATTATAAAATCTATGACTTTCTTTTGTTCTTATTCTTGTTTCTTTTTTTTTTATCTAATTTTATGCATCCGTGTAAGGAGGATTATACATATTAATTAATCGACGAAGGTTTTCTTTCATATTGCGGATTATTAGATAGACTCGCGACAAAACCAGGTAACAGGGACGTCACGCTGTTGTTCGCTAAAGAAAAACGCCTGACCATTTTGTACCTGAAATTATCCTCATCCAAATTAACCTGATCGTTAAATTACTGGTTGGACAAGAATTAACCAAGTATCTAGAGATAGCAGGAGTTGGTATATGCCTGGATAGAAAATTAAGACGTCCCTGTCCAGTTCGAAATGGACCAATGAGTCGTTAAGTCATTTCCCACTAGAAATCGATGTCGAGCCTTATTTTCAGTAGGATAGTAGGCATTCACAGGTTGTGTCACAAACTAAAGTAAGTTGTCCGGGTTTACGGAACCCGATGTACGATTCACAGAAAAATGTGCGGTGACAAAGTTTTATTTACACAACAATCGTTTCGTTCAAGGATTTCTCACTCTGTTAATTTTTGCGGATTTGACTGTGTATCACACGAGAAAATAAACAATTAGACGTAGAAGTAGCCTGGACCGTACACTGGGAGTATATGTATATAGTTTCCTCGGTGACCTTCGGCGGTCAGTCAATCTTCTTCCGATTATAAGTTCTCCCGGACAATCTCACCACCTCGAAGTACTCCGAAACGGAAAAGAACTTTGACCAATTCCATTACCGTCGCAGGACACCTCGCGCGACTTTTCGAACAAAAGAGCACCTGTACGTCGAAGACGGAAGCAAGAAACAATCGTTTCCGTTAAACATTTTTACGGGCCGGGTTACCATTTATCCCGCGACATCTCAGTTCCTGCCCAGCGCAACGTCCACGGCAAAAAGTCACATGGAGACCAGTTGAACGAGTCGAATGATAAACGCTATATTTAGAAACCCGACGTAAAACTTTCAACTTATGCAAGGCACCGATCGACTCCGGGGTATTTCAAGTAAATCGTGCTCATTCACCGTGTGTATCCCAAACAGTTTTTCGTGTTTATCGTTGAAAACAACACAGAAAAACAGTAGCATCGTCGTCGTCGAGAATCCGCGAAATTCATCGGTCGCAGAGCGCCGTCCTCGTCGGCTCGCGTATCGAATGGCGCCGCCATTTTGTTTTAATCTCGTTAACCCCTTAACCGCGAAGAGTTTCATACAAAACTGACGAGATTTTATAAAATCACAATTTTCTATCTTCCGGACGTATTCCGTACGCTTTCGATGAATCATCAAAAGAATGTAGAAATTAGTTCATATTGACGTTCATTGCGTCCTTTTTGACCCACGCGGTTACAAACACGCCCCAACTAAATTTTGAGTTTATAGCAGCCAGCGTAAACTGTTAGTTGTTTATAAATAGATCCAATAAGAGAATCAACGATGATCTCAAAGTTGTACAGCCAAATTATGTAAAACAAAATGAAGTTGAGGAAGCGTTTGTCTCCCAACGCAGAGTACTTCGGATATACTTGTTCATCCGAGATGTTCATTGGAGATCCGGTCTCCAAGGATCTATGACGTTCCATGAAAATGTAACGAAAGAAAATAAAAATTCTTGCTGGTGTGACTCACGCCAGACATCGTCAGACGATCGTTCTGTTTCCTTTTCATGGTCAGTCGAGCGTGGAAACAATCGAGATCCATCTACGACGTCCGCGGGAGCTGAGAGATCTCCGCAGTTAAGGGGTTAAATGGTATTTTTTCGAATTAAAGGGACGATGATCGGCACAGATATCAGTCCTGTTTCTTCTCGTCGTACTCGGCGAGGCATTTCTTGAAGTGTTTCGAACAAAACGGGTACAACGTCGGATGGTCGCAGGTCCGACAGGCGGCCGCGAGATGCGAACAGCACCGCAGGCTTTCGCGGCAACAAGAGGCCCACAATTCGGGGCCTGCTGCGGCGCAATTGTAGCAGTAGCAGTCGCCTGGAAAAGAAGAGTTACGAGCAGGTGAAACGTGAGCGGTTGTTCATCGCGATCGATCTTTCGTCATGCCAGCTATTTGGTACCTGGAACGTACCGCATCGTTCGCGAGTTTCGCGCGCTATACAAGCGCAAGGCGGGTCATGCGTGGATTGCAGAAAAATGAGAAAGTACTCTAAAAAACAGAGGAGTTCCTAGACATAGGGAATTCTAGAAAAAAGGTATCAACGAGTATGGGTCACTCATGATAGCAACACAATTTCTGTACTCTCACGTCCGCTACTGTATTGTACGATGCTTAGAAATGTGAAGTTTCAAATTAGTTTTACATTATACTGGGTGGGGCAATAACTATGTCCACTTTGAATATTGCCGTTATTTATAATAATATGAAAAAATGTTATATACAAAACTTACACGGTATGGAGGGGGGCATATCGTGACATAAACCTTTTTTGCGTGGGTGGAGGCATAGAGGAGATTTCAAGGTCACCTTGAATTTTTTTAATTGGAAGACCTACTTTCTGTATTATCAATCGATAGACTATCGAATTCTGGGTAAAAATGTATTGACCTCCAAAAGGACTGATTGGTTTAACAAAAAAAGTGGGTTGCATTAAAGAATAAAGTGCAATTGCACCTGATGGGTGCATCGGTGCATCGACATAAAAAATAACTTCTTAGTCGTTCATCACGGAAAAGAAAATATCGACAACAACAAAATTTGATTTTGGTTCAAAGGAAATTAATACCTAGACTGCGGATCTTTATGCATTTATGGTTTGTGAAAATGTTCAAAAAAGGGCCGAATATAAAATTCGGTAGAATTTTGTGCAATTTGTAGTTGTTTTAGATCTACAAAGGCTGTTCCCATTAAAAATAGGATTTCATTTCATTCCACTTTCTTAAAAGTCTACAAAAATTGGAAAATGCATAAGGATCCGCATTAATAACACACATATTTAGTAGCTCGATGAACGACCTTCGATGCGGTCGCCTTTACACTTGATGAAACATGATCATGTTACTTTCTGTGTACTAATATTTTTTCTCTGTATTTTTGCAGTTAGATCATAACATCTCCGGCCGTTCTACACCCTGAACAGATCTTTCTCCTCGAATATTAATCGCGACTCCGTTACCCGCGCACGCTTGCATCACTGACGAGACACTTGACTCCTTCGCGTTAAACAAGCGTAATGCGAATGGAGAAGAGAAAGAACAGCACCGTATCGCGTGTCACGTACGCCGCACGTGCGGATTTTTCAACGGAGAACTGGTCTAGAATCGAGTTGATATTTTCAAAGCGAAGGTGGAACGATTTTCTCCGGTAACGGTAGTGTACTATCAGATGCAAGTTTGCATTGGAACTGCATCGCTCTGCTGCGTCATTCTCTCGTGAAGGACATGCTCCTTATAGTCGGAAATTGAAGAACGTATCCAGCTTTATCTAACACAATTTTGATATTCAAGAAATCTTACTTGTAATAAATATAAATCAAATCGTTCAAGTCCGTGAGGTGTAGGAGAATCGGAAAAATGAAAACTGTGACAAATGTTATGACTTATTGCTCTGCGGATTTTATACATTTATGTCAAAAACCAGTTGGTGCAATTTCACACAGTAAAAAAATTGAAATATTTTATCTTCAATGTATTCAAAGAAATTTTAATTTATCTTTTGCTTCTTGCAATTGATCCAAACAGTTTTTATTTTGCATAAAGATCCGCAGTCTATTAATTATACAGCTTTTGTGTCAAAGAGAAGCTTAAGGATCGAAGGATGTACAATCAAAATTGAAACAGTTGAAGCACGTCAATATGTTATTTTCAGTGTATTACGATCATTAAGGGAAAAAAGGAATTTTAATTTATCTTTTGCTTCTTGCAATTGATCTAAACAGTTTTTATTTGGATGTATAATACACTTTGAAACAATTTAAGCACGTCAATATGTTACTTTCAATGTGTTAAGATCATTAAGGGAAAAAAGAAATTTCAATTTACTTTTTGCTTCTTGCAATTAATCCAAACAGTTTTTATTTTGCATAAAGATCCGCAGTCTATTCATTATATAGCTTTTCGAGGGATGTATAATAAAAATCGAACTGAAAGTTAGAACCTTGTATTCAGGTATTGAGGAGACCTCGCAGGGTCATCCAAGATGCCTGAAGAAAGCGGCGGATGCGCTGTCAGCCATTGTAATTCGCAACCATCACCGGATGAATAAAAAAATTAGGAAGAACGTGCCGTAAAATCCAGTAATCTGGTCATGACTTTCACAGTTACGTTTCCGACGAGATAAGTGCCATGTTTCTGCAAGATTGCAGGCATCTCGGGTGCGTTATGACAACCGAGACGCTGAATCTTTCCTGGCTGCCTTGAATGGTGAAAGCAGGGACTAGACTGATACAAATTCTCACATGCCTAGGCATTAATCGTAACTGGCTGTAAATTTTGAAATTTTCGGTATAGAAGATACATTTCCTCAAGGTTGTTCCAGTTTCGAAGTCGCTCAAATTACCCCGGTCGTCGACAGTCAAGTATTTTAGCAAGTATGGTAGAAAGCATGATCTAAACCCGCTTTAACACTAACCGTACCACGACCGGTCAAATGACCAGTTTCATATTTTTTATTTTTCAATTATTGAAATTATAAAGATGTTTCTATTAGAAATTGTTACATAAATTTATTTATTCAAGCACACATTCTTTCCAAAATTGTGAGAAATCTAAAAAAGTTTCTTAATTATCACAAAACAATCTATTTTATATCAGTCGCCTTTTGTACTCGGTACGGTTACTGTTAATCCCATGGTGTGTGGTGAAAGTATGTCACGATAGTAATGTCAAAATCGTTAAGAAATTAACATTATTTTCGCGCACCCGGGGTAAAAGTAGAAGTAAAAGTGATCCATCGCATCGTAGCAAATCACGTCGAAGGATACGACAGATCTATTACCCGATCGGGATTCCATTCGACTCTGAGGTGCGTCTAATTGAAAGATTAATATCCCGATAGGCTGGCATGCATTTCTAATGTCATAACCGAACAATAATGTGGGAGCGGTTTCTAAATGCAATTAACAAACAAAAAATATATATATACTTTCATTTAACAAACGAACCATGTATCTCTAATACAATACTTCATAAGTAGACAGCGGATTTTATGTATTTATTGCAGAAATGATTAAGCGTAATTTAAAACATTAAAAACATTAGACGAATTTAAAAATACTATTACGGTAGGAGCTCGATTAACCAGATCCCGATTATAAACAAATATAATAAGGGAAATAACTTTTCAAAAATAAAAAATTTATTTGGAAATATAATGTACATTTTAATGATTAATTTATACGGGCTGTTCTTCTGTATATTATTGTACTGTATATTATTTTCAAGTCATTGAACATATTACGAGAGAAAATAAATTTCTGTCGCTCCGGCTCGTTGCAATTCAGGAGAAAAAGTTTTTATTCTGCATACAGATCCGCAGTCTATTCATCAGATAATGAAATAGTATGCTCGGAAGATTATGCTCTAGATTATGCTTGGCAAAGAAGTGCATGTCATAACCAGAGGCTGTAATTGATATCAATAAGAGAAGGCTAACAACATCCGCGTTCTTGATGATAGTTATTAAATAATGATCGGTCTATCGCAATTTAAATATGTCAAACATCGTGTCCATGATACTTGTAACAATTTCAGTGATCGCAGCGACTTTGGTAATCATGGTAATCGCGATAATTACAGCGATTACTGCGACTATAATGATTACAGCGGCCACGGTGAGCCTTTGACAGGTGTAATGAGTATAATAGCCGTAATAATTTCGAATAAACAAACCGAAAATTTTTAGCGGCACTCCGTAGAAGGTTGAAACTCGCCGGAATACAGTCACGTCTCTGTGCGCATATGATTACATCTCCGTAACGCGGCATTAGCACTCCGATTCCTGTTGTTATGGAAAAGCAACACTTTCCGCGGCGAACAATAGGGGATCTAACCTTGACATAGCCACTCCCAGACATTGTTTGCCCACGTTAAATGCGCGGCTCGCACTGCGGCGCGCGAGAGTGTCGATCTATGAATTAGATGCGCCGACCGGTCGCGTTAGATCCCGGACGGAACGATCGATGGATCGCGTCGAGCAATTCAGCGCGACGTGATAAATCACTTTTCCCGGAACACGGTGCTCCGACGACACGGAGAAACGTGTCCGCTTTCGCTTCGAGAGCACACGCTCGTTTTGCATCGCTTCGGATCCACGATTCGTGGATTGTCAGGCATCATATGATATTCGGAGCAACTAAAATATCGTATAATTAAGCCCAGGTCAGTTCTGAAAGCGTATTCCACATTTAAAACGTGGAAAAGAAAGTTCCAGCGAGCATATATGGTCGTTGAAATTTCAAAGTGGCGACCGCTTGCGGTTGTACCACGATTTTTTGAAATACTATGTGGAATCTGACTCAAAATTAAATTTATTTGGTTGAGAGACGTCGAAGAAAATTTGGGTTAACATTGTTGTATTATAGTAGATGATTGCGTAAGTTCGTGTTCGATTTGAAAATAAAATTCGATGGTTAAATGTTAAAAAATACAAGTTTATTAATCAATTATATGTATAGTCACCATTCTTTTTTAATTGTAGAAAAGAATGGTGACTATATATGTATAATTGATTAATAAAGCTGTATTTTTTAAATTTCAAAGTGGTAATCGCTTGCGGTTGTACCACGATTTTTTGAAATACTATGTGAAAGTTGACTCAAAATTAAATATATTTGGTTGAGAGACATCGAAGAAAATTTGGGCTAATATTTTTGTATTATGATCGCGTAAGTTCGTCCGATTTTAAAATAAAATTAGATGGTTAAATGTTAAAGAATACAGCTTTATGAATCAATTATATAGTCACCATTCTTTTCTACAATTAGAAAAGAATTCTAAAATTATTTTCTACCATCAGAAAAGAATGGTGACTATAATTTTTCGTTTTTTACACTAACTTTTACACACACGTCTATGAAAATCGGACACGATCTTGTGCAATCATTCTCGAATACGGAGAAGCGTTTAGGCCAGCATTTCACAGAGACTGATCGCATACGAGAATTTAACCAAAATGCTTTTTACCTTCTGGACAGTCGACGGACCGTCGTGCTTCGGCTCTCCTGCACTCGAGGCCCTCCTCACCTTTCGGACAAGACGTGTAAGACTCCTCGATCGAATTTTCACCAAGTATTGCGTTAATCTGAAAGTAAGACGCGCAGGGTAGTTTCATAGCGGCCATCGACCGTGCAGGATCTACGCAACAGGTCCCGCACGCAATTAAACGCTCTTAATTGGCCAAACGTCATAATCGATTTTGTTAACGATTCTGTCGTATTTCCTCGATTTTCCTTCGTCCTAACGAGTACCGTGAGTCTGTAAAACTTCTATGAAATTCTACAATTTTATCAGAAACATCTGGTCGGTGAATTAGTCCTTATTTGCGAGTCTCGGTAGACCGGTAATTACGACAGTCTCGTGATCATTACACTCCTGGAACGACTACGCGTTCTAGAATCGTGCGTGCACGGACGTTCTTCGGTTACAATTTTTGTTACGCAATGGCCACCGGTGCTTTTAGCGGGAGAACGATTCATAGTCCTTTGCAAATCGATCCTGCGCCTGTACCCGTTTCAACGCGAAACCGGAAATCTCGGATAACAATACGAACAATAGTCTTGCAGTCGGTGAAACGATTAATAAATTACAATTCTTTATTATATTGTGTTGGAACGAAAGTTCGTAGCGTTTTCAAATTAAAACTCAAAGATAAAATTAGGATATTTATACATTGATTTGTTCCATAACATATTTTCCATTCTCTTCACTTTTTGCCATTTTTTAGCTGACTGTTATTAAATAAGGTTCTTTAATAAACCCATATGAATAAATATGTTAATTTTATCTTTGAATTTTGATTTAAAATAGAAATTGTCGAGTGTACGAAACTGCAGTTTAACTGAAATGCATTTTTTAATAACTTTAATGAGTCGAAAGAAATAGAATTTTACCAATCCATTTTTGTCATAAATGCACAAATATTTATTTATGCAAAATAAAAATGTTTTGCATTGATTGTGGGAAACAGAAATAACATAAGAATTGATCTCATCCCTAAACGACTTTGTTAATCTTTCACTGTTTCATATTTAGTCTAGCCAATTTCTTCATAAATGCATAAACATCCGCAGTCTATTAATAATTATACGTAAATTACAATTATTATACTGTTTGATATTCGTATTGTCTACTTCAAAAGAAACCCAGAATTTCTACAGAATAATTCGATTCGAATCATTCTTCGCATTTTGCTGCTGCAGTACTAACAGTGGTAAGCAAAAGTCGGTCCATGAATGCAGTTTTCTCTCGATGCATTTCATTATGACTGACTCATGAGAGGATACTGTGTACGACGTATCATTTCCATTGGTAAAGTTATACAACCATTAATTGCCTTTGTGTCCATCACAAAATCTGTTCTCGCTGTGCATCCAATAATCCTTGCACATCGTTTAAACTTATACGTATTAACAACTCCGTAATAATATATGCATATCATTTTCCCAGCATTTATATTTTCCATCCAAAAGGTAAAAAGAGATATCACCGAGCAGGATCAATTTTACAGAGGTTATTTAAACCTCCCCAGACGAAACGGACTTTTGCATTTATACTTTTTGCCTAAAGGCAAATTTTATTTTTATTTTATTACAATAAATTGTAATAAAAGATAAGCACGAGTTCTCCTGCATAGAATATACATGAGCCGTTTACTCGAATCGACAATTGACCCGGTACCAGTATATAACACATAGCATTTTGTTTAATTTATAGAGTTGAATGTGTGCATGTGTGTATATTACAGCCAACCTAATATATAGCTAAATTTATAAGAATCAGAAATATCAGAACAATTGTAAAATTACGATCGTCAACAGATTGCAAAAAAGAAGTTGCTAGAAGTTTTTATGATAATGTAATTTTTATATAAAATTTAAAATTGAGGGAAATTTTAAGTTTGACACTAAACCTACCACGAGGACCCTTCTAAATTTTTTATTCGACAATTATTGAGATTGTAAAGGTGTTTTCAAGGGAATTGATTGAATACATTTTTTGACTCCTGAATATATTATAGTAAAAATCGCACAAAATATAAATAGATTGAATCTTGTCATTTTTATAATACCATACACATTAGTCACTTTTGATGGTCGGTAGGTTTAGTGTTAAAATACAAAAAATTAAGTGAAATTTTTATAAAAAGTTGCCCAATTTTGTTAATAAACCCGTTTTGACTTTTCCTTTCAAATTTTAGGCGATGAAAACGTAGCGCGAAGGCCAAACGATCTGAAATTTTGTGGGAAAAATCTTGAATGAACTCGCGATTTCTTATGGGAACATATTAGCGCTCGAATCCTCACTCGTTTGAAAGCTCCCGGTTTCGAAAACATTTTCACCAATCTCGCCAGCGCGTTTTCCTCCGTGGTGATAGTAGTGGTGGTGTTTTCTTCGCACCGATGACCGGCGAACACCAAGAACGAGCAAAGTAGCAGCAACGCATCACGGGAACACATCACCATGCGTCCTGGACAACACGCGACGATAAGGAGAGTATAAGGCCCGCGACACCTCGTCCCGGATAATTTGAAATCGCGACTGGTGGTCAGGTGGAGGCGAACCTCGCCGACAGTTTAACTCCTCCGACGTTTTACTTTCTGGAGGGGATATCCTACATTGCGACACCGACACACGGGGCACGCTTGTTTGAATCGGAGAGCGCGATACATCGAATCTTTTCCAGTGAAATTTAGTCATCGGCGTAGCAAAGCCGGCAAACTTTTCTAATGCTTCGAATACCATTTAGCCATTTTTATTCTTGTAATTTGCATTACTCAGAAGCATAAAGCTGCGACAGCTTCATGCTACATGATTTTTTAGGACGACTGCGACTCAGATTGGTCTTTTATCCAGCGTTTTTGACTACTGAAAAACTCCATCTTTGCATTATCGAGAAATGAGAAGGCACATCCTGCACCCTTGCAATCCTAGAAACGAGTCTACCCCCTGAAGGTAGACCAAGGTAGCTCTGGAGGACCCCTGGTCAACTCCAAGATGGCCTAAAGTAGCTCGATATCATCATGCTCCCACAACCCATTATTGTACCCGCAGACCTCGACAGTCCTCGTCAGTCCTCGTCCTCTACTTGAGTGACTGATCGAGTACGCTCGCCGAGCGCAGCTGCGCATTAAAGCGCATCGAGCGCTTCCCCAACTAATTTCTGCAGATCTCGATCGCCGCGACATTGTAATTAATGATTGATACATTTATTATTTCTAGCTTGTTAATATTTACAATAATTTCTTTGCCAATGATACTGACAAACACTCCCTTGGCTACCTCACTGTCTACTGTTTCAAGAAATATCTTAAAGCATGAATGTTTTAGTTATCATTTAATCTTTATATCAATCGCTTGAGTATGCGCGCTATTTATTGTCTCCAAATCTCATTTAACGCCCGTAGTAGAAATTAAGTATACAGAATACAGACTAAAAAATCTGAATGTATTTAAGTTTAGGTACAATACGAAAACGGCAGTTGAGCAATGAGGCTCTATAAAATACATTGGATGAAGTCCACGACACTTGTATTATAGCAAGCAGGTTTCCCAGTCCATGCTAACATGGGTTCTAGTCCATGCTATGGAGGAACCGAACACGAGCACTCTGTTTCTCTCTTATTAGAAGAGAGGATATCCTCTGTTAGTATTAGACTGCGGATCTTTATGCAAAATAAAAAATGTGTGCATTGATTGAAAGACACAGGAGCCAAATAAAAATTTCGCTCTTCTTTTAATTATCTTCTTAAGGTAACACCGGTGGCCTTAAATCTTTTTAATACGTCCACTGTTTTAAATTGTGTGTACCCATTTTTGCCATAAATGCATAAAATCCGCAGTCTAGTTATTATACTGTTATACAGAATCACAGATCAGTACAATAGTAGCAGATATATCTTTACTTGTTCCAGCGTTTTGCCACGGACATCCTTGCCGTTCTTTGCATTGCACTTCAGGCAATACAAGAATATAAAGAAGTAGTGAAATACATTTTAAATTACTTTATTACATCAATTGTACAAAGTATGTCACATTTCATCCTCAAAGAGAATAAAATTACCATTTTTCAGGCGTGGCACCTCCCCAGCTCTGGGTTGTGGCAGTCGGTGCAGTAGTCCATTCTTCAGACGGCTATATAAATAAAAGAATAATAAGTAATTCTATATGCTGGAAATTTATTACTAATTAGGTGAAGAGCTTTTTGTTTACCTGAGCAGCCCAATCTCCACTGGCCGGGACAGCTTGTGCAGCGCCTGCAGTTGGAAGTGCAGCTGCGGTTGGTGGTGCAACATCGTCGGCCCAGTTCTCTGTTGGGACTGTACCTGTCGTTTCAATATCGTTTACCCAACCAGGTTCAGTGGTGGGTGGAACTTCAACAGGTCCTGTAAATTCTTTAGGCGGAGCAATCTCCTTAGCTGCTTGTTCTTCCTTCTCAGCCTAAAATGACATAATAAAAAGTTCTATTATTAATTAGATTTTGATTTGGTAAAGAAGATAAGATTGAGAAATCTATGCAGGATAGATTGAGGGGGTAGACTCTCGTTTCCAGGATTGCAAGGGTGCATAGAAGGCGCATCTCGCACCTTGCAAACCTAGAAACGAGTCTACCTTCTTAATCGATATCAAAAATTATTCTCCTGGCAACTAGTGTCTCATCGGCTTGAATAAAGAATGACTTAAGAATGGAAAATGATGCTTTACAACTATCGAACCAACCTCTTCCGGATCTCTGTAGAAGAACAGATCGACGACTACATCCCATTTACTTTCGCGTGCGATAGAGCCCCTCAGTCTAAGAACTTCTCTAGCCAGTAACCACCACATAAGACCAACACAGTGCAAACTCTTCGTGTTACAAGGAATGGCGATATCGACGAAACGAAGAGGAGAATCTATGTTACAGAAAGCAATGACCGGAATGTTCACGTAACTGGCTTCTGTGATGGGCTGGTGGTCGGTGGATGGATCGGTAACAATCAGCAGACGTGGCTCGCGGAAGGCGGACTGTAAACAAATATTATAAGTTATATACCTGGCGAATTTATATAGTAATTAGGTCTGTTGGATTCATCGATTGCAGTCAGAAAAGATTAAGCCAATATAAACCAACATGTGTAAACTATGGAAATGTTGTTCATCATTTGCGTGAATATCGAATGTAATAATTAGACAGCGGATTTGATGCGTTTATGACAAAAATGAGTAGGTGCAATTTAAAGCAGTAAAAACATTAGGTATGTTGTGCAATTCAGGTAGGAAATTTTTATTTTGCATAAACATCCGCTGTCTAGTAATAATATTGGGTTGGAAAGAAAGTTCGTAGCGTCTTCAAATTAAGAATCAAAGATAAAATTAAGGTATTTATTCATATGTTTATTCAATAACACGAGAAGTTACCACGAAAATGGTAAAAAGTAATAGAACAGAATGGAAAATATGTTATTGAATAAATCTATGAATAAATATCTTTAGCTTTCAATTTTAATTTACAAACGCTACGAACTTTCGTTCCAACTCAATATCTCATCAAATAACTGAGATAAAAAGATAAATAACCTGAATCTGATTGGTGAAAGCACCAGGAGTGAAACGACCGGCAATAGGTGTAGCTCCTGTGTGTTGAGCAAACTTTAGAACTGCTCTTTGGCCAGTTTGTCTGCAACTGATGACAAACACTTCGCTGGGATGTTCGATGGCAACAATGGCGCGTGCAGCCAAGAGCAATTTCTCCCAAGTATGACAGAGATTGATAATACTAACTCCTAAAGTAAAAGTAAATATTAGTATGTATAATTTCAAGCAGGAATTTATTAGTCTTATTTAATATAGAATTTACCGTCGTTCTTCTTCTTGTAGACATATTGTTCCATCTGGAAGTTGACATTTTCTGCACCCAGATGGGTGAATGCAGCTAGCATTTTAGTAACGTCATCCTCTTTGAGAGACAATACATCTAAACCTCCTGACATCTTAACGTTGTGGTTAACTTACGATTAACCTAAACAAAAGAGAAATATACAGATGATTGCGGTGTAGATTAAATTATTACAGTACACTCTGTATACCAACAGCTTTGAATCAACTTTCACAGGAAGATAACCTCACTTTCTAACCTCAACTAAATAGCGTGCTCCATTTAAAACATAATTAGTATATAAAAAAATAAATATAGCAAAGTTTAAATTATCAATCATATAATATAAAGTCTCGTGGTGTTATGTTATAAAATTCTTACTCTTAAAATGTAAGGAAACAATGCCACGTGCACTAACCTAAATTGAATATTTACGTATATACTGTAACTACTCGGTATTCGTACTTATATTTATATAAATATTTATCCTCGTACTTTTACTATTCATAAATAACATCTTTGTACTGTTTAAATGAATATGATTGTTATAAATAGTTATAATATTACGGAACACTTACGTTATCAATGCCACTAGGAGACTTCCAATCGGAAAGGAAGTTGTGAAGCTTACATGAGCTTCAATGAGCTTACACAAAGTACAACTTGATCAAAACATGAACAGTAAATTACAAAATACTAAGTAAAATAATCGGTGGCTAATGAGAATAGAATAATAATTTTTTAAATAATACATCTAAAGTTATAAAAATTAATTGATCGTAAATGATAAAACATATAAATAACTTTGAACTAGCAAAATCACGGAAGTACATTACACTCAGATTATACTGGGAAATTTGAACCGTTCACAGACGAGTATACATAAATTGTATGAGATATGAATTTATAATTCTAGTTCAGTATAATGATGTCTCACTTTGTTAATAATGAATAATTACCTGTTTAAATTGTTCCTTATAAGTTTTAATAAGTTAATATTAATCATTTATTAGTCAGTAAGTAAGAAAAGTACTCTGGTACAGACATTTCATGCAATGCATTTTTCTGTCTACGGTTCTGAAACAATCAGCTAGTGAAATACACGAGACTGCGGATCGTTATACAAAATAAAACATATGTTTGCATTGATTGCAGGACACAGGAGCCAAATAAAAATTGTATTTTTCACACATTGATGTCCTTAATTTTTACATGGCCACTGCTTTAAATTGTACGTATCCATTTTTATCATAAATGCATAAAATCTGACTATATATATTTTCTACAGAGTCGGCAATTCAACCTAAACAGAAAAATGCATTGCATGTAATGTCTATGACAGAATTAAGGCGAGTGCACAACTGTCTATAAAACTAAAGCGCAGCTCACAAAATACATTCGAAGCGAAACCTCGCAAGTGAAATAATAATAATCGCGGTTTCATCATATGCGCATAAATGTGCGACAAGTAGTTTATTTAAAACTGTTGATATGGCAATGTCTAGCATTTTATTAATGCGGAAGGGGTTGTCGATAAATGGTAAGCGAAATTTTTAATTGATATATACATATACCAATCCCGATTCATGCACACATCAACTTTGATCCTGACGTTTGTATCATTGTAATTTTGCAAAATAAATTATTGTGTCGTATAAATTACTCAATTTCTTTATACGCATCTTGTCAACTATAATTGTAAATAGTATACCACGTATAGATGTGAGATGAACTATGATGTTGTCAGAAATTTTGGCAATCCCGTAACATGCTTTAATTTACCGTTACTCTTTCTTAATTTAATACCGCGGTTTTCTATGTTTGTTAATCTGCAACCAATTCAAGAACGCAAATCGTGACAGTTCGTAATGTCACTGTGAAGTCTAATGCGAAATCTATTCAATTTGAAGGTTATATCTTTGTTACATTGAATGATAATTATAAAAGAAAACCTGCACAGTGAGAATTGATAACGATTATTTAATTAAAAACCACTGAGTCATTGAGGAGTATAAAGAAAGTAAACAAGAAGAAAATCAACGATGTTCAGTCGCATTTTGAAAGATTACCTGAAGAAAAACAAAGCTAAAGAAGCATTAGATTTATTTAAAAACACTAGTGATGATATTATTCATGATTTTTCATGGTCAACTATACATATTGTATCATCCTATATTACTGATGAAAATGCAGAACATAATAGAGAAATGTTCGACTGTTGTAAAATAATATTATGTGATATAGCAGAGAGATGTGATCCATCGGATACATGGCTTTCTTTCTTAGAAGAAATGGAAGATGATATAAGGTTTTGTACGATTCTAGAAATAATTAGTAAAAATGTTTTAAAAGTGAAAGATAAATTGAAAGTCTGGTGTATTAATGGAATAAAATCTTATATCGAGGAACTATCAGCAGTTTGGGAAGAAACTGAAGAAGTCGCAACTGCAACAAATAGGATTTTAAAAGTTCACAATTCGATGATACTGTTTCTTGAAATAATAGTACAGGAAGCAGCATTGCAGAATCCAAAATCAGAAAGTTATGCTGAATTAAGGGATCAACTTCTAAGCGTTCTCATTTGTTTAATGGGAGAACCGCTGTGTTATTTGCCAGATCATATATTAGAATCTCGATCGGAACAACCATTACCAGAAAAGATTGTAATACTCATGAATCATATTACGGGGGATCTGCTTCAGTTTCTAAATATTATGAGCGTAAGAAGTAAAAAACATTACTCTAAGAAGAAAACTATGGACGAAGAAAGTTATAACATTAAAAAGATCCTCTTCGAATCGGATGAAAATGTATCGGACTTGGCGTACGCTAATTTGTATTTTTATATTTTCACAAAACCGCATTTATGGGAGAAAGTACCACAAATCTACGATTGGCGATATATTTTTGAAGCATGTATATATCTCATTATTAAATTGCTTCAAGAAAAAGAAAAAGTTACTGTCGAGAAAGGATTAATTCTTATGGATCACCTGTTAAATAGATTAACAAAGCACTGCCTAGTATCAGAATTGTTGGAACTGAATATTTATTCGAACCTGTTCGACGCTATTGTGAACGTGATGATTTATTATGACAGCGACAAAGAACGTAAAAAAGCTTTAGAATTATTCCAGAAATATGTTGAGATGTTTGATATGCAAGCTAGGTATCACGTTGTTCTGCGTTTATATCAAACTAGCGAACATTCAGGTTTACTTAGTTTGACAACTAGCATACTCAAAGATTCCATTATCGAATGTCTTCAAACAACACCTCCTACACCTTATTTTCTTGGCGATAACTTGAAAACTTTGTTAAAGTTGACTTGCAAATTATCACATGGCAGCGGGACAGATCTTGTAGAAATATCTGATGAAATAATCAGTAGTTTAAATCTTTTAAGATTTCTACTTATCAGAGACAGGCATAATCAAACTGGAATTTGGAACGTGATAGATGAACTTAGAAATGACTTTCTAAAACCTTTGAGAGAAGCAATAGGTTTATGTAAAGCACATTGGAAAGTAAAAATAAAGGATTTGGAAGAACAGAAGAAAATTATTGGAACAAGTGATATGGGATTTGAAAAAAGCGATTCCAAAATAGCATTGATCGTGGGCGGAGAAAAGTTGCCTCCATTGCCATTATCAGAAAAAATTTTATTTTGTCATAAGGCAGTAAATGGTCTTGATGTAATGGAGAGCATTTTGATCAGGGTCAATGAATGTATTTCTGAAGCATCATTCACCAAAACTAACGATAATGCTGTAACATCAAAATAACAATGTACATTTATTGCGAAATAAAATGCCTTCTTAATTTCTTTCATATCTAATAGTTTATTGTTTTGTACAAGTCCTAATAATTGTCATTGATTAATATATAATTAGCTTTTTGAAGTAAACAAGGAGTAAATTTATATCGAGTTTTCGTTTTAATAGGTTTTAGAAGTATATGGACTTGTAGGGTATTACTCGCAGAACAAACCGACAATGCTACTACAAATGCACAACATTCGAGTCAAGACCATAACAAGGAAAGCGACGAGGACTATGAGAAAAATATCAAGTCAAAGATTCTTTATGCATCTTTAAAGTTTGTACATGATCTGGGGTGGAGCCAGCAAGCCATCAGTGCTGGTAATTTGTATTAATTTTTCAGTTAAGTAGACGAGTTTTGGAAAGAATTCCTAACAATTATGAATGGTTGCGATTTGAAGAATTAAAAAGATTTGATTCACATTTAACATATTTATTATAGACTCTTAGTTTTGATTTCATGCTCTTAGCACCTAACCGATTAATAAATAAGTATATTTAATGAAAAGTCATATACCAAAGGTGCTGAATCTATTGGATATCCTGGTGTAATTCATGGATTATTTCCGAATCACGGAGCAGATTTAGTTCAGTATTTTTACTTGACATGTAACAACCAATTGAATAAAATGCTTAAGGAACAAGCTCTTGCTATGCAAGAAAATTCCAATAAAGAGAAAAAAGCATTGGAGTCTCATGTACAGGATGCTGTCCAGACAAGACTTAGAATGGTGATTCCGTACAAGAAAACTTGGCCTCAAGCTTTAGCTCTTATGACGCTTCCCCCCAATGTTCCAATGTCATTGGCTAATTTACTTACTTTAGTTGATGATATTTGTTATTATGCTGGTGACAGATCAGTTGATGTAAGAGTACTTTCATACAATTTTAATTGTCTTTTATATTTCAAATAACTCACAGAACAAATCTGCCCGATTAGATTAATTGGTATACTAGGAGAATAGTACTAGCAGGTATTTATAAGACTACCGAGTTGTATATGCTACAAGATAATAGCGAAGACCATAAACAAACTTGGAATTTCTTGGATAGGCGAATAAAAGAGGCAACACAAATTCATTCTATTCTCACAACAACTTCTGATATGGCTTTGCCAGAACAAGCTCTAAATCGTGCTACCGAAGCAGCCAGTGCTGCTTTCATTACAGTAAGTGGTTCCAAGTGTTTCAGTTTTATAATATATTTAATTTGTAGATTTTATGCATTTATAATTTTAGTATAATATTTACTTTAGCTTTTATTTTCTTCGAACTACAGAACTTGAAACTTTTGTAACAGAATAAACAAATTTTTATCCATTTTAATTTCTATAAACTAGTCCACAAAATTGTATTTGCATAAACATCCACAATCTAATTATTATAGTATAATAATATCTCTACTTAATACCTTTTTTATTTGTCAGGCACGTAATATACTTGGATTGAATTGGAATAGGTAAACCAATGTTAAGATAGAAAAAAATAAATTTTAGAAAAAAAGTCAATTGCAGTGTTTTTCCTGATTGTATTTATCGAAAGTAGATAAGTAATTCAAGAGCTACATGCACGTATTATCTTGACTTTATATGGTAAAATAAATGTTCAAGAGACACAATTTAAGGCTGAATGAGCCATTACTGCTACTTTATTTCAGTAATATAGATTAACAAGATCTGTACATTTGAAGTCGAATTCAATAAATCTGAACTATTTTCCATGCAAGATATAAAGATAAAAATGGTTAGAAATATAAATTTAACAGTATATAACTTTTACCCTGCAATATTGTCGCGCGATTAAGTAAGGCAACATAGTTCCGTCTTTATATAAAATTATTTGATCTCTCTATAGAACGGGAGATCAATTTCCTTCCTTAACATTCAATTGAGCAGAAGATTAGTTTGTAATAAAAAATATGTTTACACAGCCAGTGCTTAACGAGTTAACATTACGTTCCAAAATATAACGTATTTTACAATGAAATGATTCAGACAATACTACAAAATTATCTATTGTTATCATTCATAGCAGCCTCATTACCAATATCAATAACTCTGATATGATTCTATCAATTTTTATAATATCAATAATTCTGATACTGTTCTATCAATTTTTATAAAAAGAACAATAATATGTCGCAGATCTAACAATGAGCATTTCAGTCTTTCTAAAAAATGCTTGTATTAAATCTTTCATTACTTCTATGAATGAAACTTTTCTGCAAGAGACATTCAAACACCTTTCTATTATATTTATATCGCTAATTTTACAGCAAGATTTGCACTGTATGTGTTTCATAAGAAATCAGGTTTAATTTTTGCCCTTTATTATTAATAATGAGCTTCTTCTATGTAGCCTTTGATAGTTTTTGGTAAAGGTAATTTGTGGATATTATCCAGTCTAGTATTCTGACGTATAACAAAACGACAGAGGTACTGTAAACTTCGAACTTGCGTAAATCTGCTTACTGGTTTTGTTAATCTAACTGGAAATGCTGGCTGACCAGGATACCTAGGTCGTGAATAACAAAATGGAGCCGACTGGCTAGAATTCATTGAATATGCAATTAAATCAGCTACAGAGCTGAATCCTGCACTTGCACTTTGGTTACAGAAAGAAAATAAACCACCGCTATGTTCCATACGAGCATGGAGTAACTTACCAGAGGATTTAAAACTAAGTGTCAAGACGTATCTAGAAAAACAAAATCGGTGTCAGCAATACTAACTACATTGCATAGGTTACTGTTACCAATGCATTTGGAAAACAAACCTGACATCTGATGAGTCTCTAACTAAAAATGCACCGTCTGGTTCAGATATTAGTTTGGCGTCAGCTTCATTGCCCGATATAGGTCCCCAATACCATCCGTAGTTACTTAATTTAAGCAATTCCTCTGTGAGACTTGCTTTCACTTTATTATCATGATTTAATGTCTCGTCAATGTTCACGGGAGCCAAAATATTTTCAATCGGATGATCTGTAACTTTATTTTCCACTGCAAGGGGATATCCCAATCGTTCCTGGTTGACAGAACAAGACTGAAAAGGACTAGGGACGTTTTCATATCTATTGTCTGTTTGGAGTTCAAAAATGGCTTCTAAATCAAGCAAATCCAGTTTTCTGTCAAAGTAATTTTCTAAGGTTTCATTGAAACTTTTTGAAACTTCATCATCTTGAAGAGATGAATCATAAATGATTGGAGTTTCGTTACTATTCAGGTCATCGGAAGATTCAATGATACTTTCCGATTGAACTTCTGATACGTTACTCTCGTTACTCTCCTCTGTACAAAACCTGGATTTGTAATCTTGAACTGTCAACAAATCTGGATTTGTTTTATCTTCCGACAACGAGCTGGATACTTGAATCTCATTCCCCTGTAAAAATATCTCTTACAATTAGATCAAAAACACAGCTGTCATTGTTGTGTACTTACTTTTTGCTTCGACTTGCACTCTGACAGCTTCTTGGTTTGCATATGATCTTTAATGTTTTTAAAGAAACTAAACGACGTTTTTCTTGGAACAGTATTGTTAATATTGCACTCGACAATTCTAATGTCTACATCCTCCCGTTTTATTACGCTAGCACGTCGTGAGTTACGTCTCCAAAGAAAATCGAACGTTCTCGTAATTAATTTCCGTGGTTTCAAGACTTGCTTTGGTGTTTTCTCTGCACCAGGAGGAGCAGCAACGATCTGTTCCTCCGACGTCTGATTCAACATATTCAAATGTTGAGTGACCTTTCAAACTGGCTCCGAATCGGGGAAAGGATATGATTCCACTATCTTATCGGGAATTATTTCACACGCCATCTATTTCTTATCCAGTCTTCTTCCCGCAAATACAATTTTTTTTCGGGTATTCGAGAATTTTCATTGCAGTACACCGCTTCACGAACGTCCATCCGAATTACTCTCGCACTGACTAAACACAACGATGTTTTGTGGACAATGTCTCTCAATGCTGCGTATTTCCAGTATCTTCGTATGTATCTAACAAGCTGTGTATAGTTGTGCTATGTCTTCAGTGTCTTCAGTCAACTGCAGTCAACTTCAGTGTCTTGTCTTGTGTCTACAAGTTTGTCAAGTTTGCCGAGTCTGCGTTCTGCGCTTGCGGATCACTGCGCGCGCGCAGATCACCGATCAGCGTTGCCAGCTTAGACTATATAAATACTTATAGACCCGGCTTCGGATAACATGCCTTGTTCCAAGATTACTTCATCTACCAGATAACGGATGTGGGCAAAGGGCTATAGCCTGTTGAGGATAATTTCAATTTTATTCAAAATAATGAATAAAAATGTATAAAAATAATTAAATAATTATCAATGAGCACAGACATTTGACGAATTATATATGATTTCTAGTGACACCATAAATTAATGGGGAAAAATTTTGATGTCACTATTGTTGCATTAGAAACTATATTTTTTGCAAATTTTGCTTACTGCAAAATTTCCGTACACAAAATTCAATTCTACTCGTTTCATGTAAACACTGCACTTGGAACCATTTGTGCAATATGTATATACATATGTAGTATAATATACCTATACATATGTACATTCTACAGTGTCACCAAACATAACCTATCGAAATGTGCAGCTTGTCAAAAGTAGATTCCATATCTATAGTACGATAAAATGTGGGAATGATTATTTGTCACTTGTAATGAAAATAACATTTCCAATTACAAGTTTAATTATTTTAAATGCAATTTGATGGGTTAATTCAGAATGGCCCCACTTACGGATTTACTTTCTTGTAGTATAATCGGTAATCTCTTATTTTAAATATTTCTATGCATAATTAAGTCATTTCAATATTTATTCTATTTTTATTGTTTCAGAAAAGGACTCCAATGGAGATGTGTTATGGACATGGTCCTATCCATTCATTTCAGAATTACAGAAAGCAGTTGTTTATAGGAAATGTAACTTAGAATCGGAATATAATTCTTCACAAGTATTTGTGTTTTCAAGACATAAGCACGATTGGTTTTATATACATTCCAGCGAAGTATTTGATTCCGATAAATTACCAAAAGTAAGTTAAAATAGTTTTTAAAAATAAAATAGATATGGAACGATGTTAATTTTCTCTTCTATTAATAGGTAAAACAATTCGCTTTAGTTCTATTTGCAAAAGATTTTAATCCACGGAAATATGAAGTTCTTTCACGAGTCCTTAGCAAAATGTACTGTAAAACTGGGAAACCAACAGAAATCTTACAGCTATACCTTTCTGTATTTACAAAAGGATCTTGTTCTACCCAAGAAAATGGAACGTTTGTGTCGGATGATTTCAATAGTCATCGTTTTACAGTGAATACCAACATCAGAGAATTAATTAAAGCTTTTGAGTTGGAAACTATATTAATATATACAGCTTTATTGTTGAAAAAGAGGATAGTGGTTTATCATCACAGCTTAGAACAACTTTTGAAATGGACTGGCTTATTTCCAGCATTGATGAAACATCGAAAAGTTAGCGATTACTTATTTCCTTGGGTCGATTTAGTTGATGACGAACTGGTAGAATTAAAGGTACAATATATTAATATATTGCACTGTTTATAATTACAATAAGTCCTAAGCTAACAAACTTTTTGTAGAGACATTCCCATTATGTTGCTGGTTGTAGAAACAGCTCGATATCATCCAGAACAGATTTGTTTGATCTACTTGTGAACATTCCAGCTAGAGAAATTACAGTAGCTTCACATGCAAAAGGTAAAAAGAAAGTTTGATAAATTTTCCATTCTATTGAATACACTGTCCTTGCAAAACATCTTTTCATTCTAGAGAGCCTGACAATGACAAAAACACATAAGGAAATAGCTCTCTTTATGGTTCAGTTATGCGAAAATCAAACCTACACCGAAGCCCAAATAATATCTGAGATTAATGATAAAACTCAGGATCTACTGAATCAACTAACATCTTTGGCTGTAGTACAAGGACCTGATGGAAGAAAGATGGTGTCTGCACAAACACTAAAAGAAAAGAATTTACCGGCGGCAGTGGAGAATTTCTTAATCAATTTGGCTGTTGTAGAAAATTTATTCCTATTATAATACATTATATATTTTTGTAAATAAATGCATTTACTCGAGATGTTTCAGTATTGTATATTGTAAGACAAAGACGATACAGTGAAAATTTAATAAAAGAGATTATAGGTATAGATGCATTTTTAAGTACATCCCATACAATTTCTTAAATAAATATAATTCATATATATATTGTAGAATATTATTCGATATTATTTTTACCATATCATATCATAATGAAAGACTGGATCTTTATGCAAAATAAAAATTATGTCGATTGCAAGAAATAGAAACCAAATAGAATGCTATTGGTAGATAAGAAATCATATATTGACGTCTTCAATTTTCAAAATTTTCCTACAATTTCGAATTTCATCTACTCAATTTTCCTGTAAATGCATAAAGATCCGCAGTCTAGTTATGATACTTACCAAATTCGTCTTGAAATCCTCTAACACTCTAATAGGTAGCCGAGGTAGCCGTAAAAACTTATAGGTGTATTTGCAAAAAATTGAAGGTGACCTTGAAAAATCATGAAAAAAGAGTTGACAAAACTTTGCTATAATCACGCGAAAGATCTCTTGAAACCATGATATATACCTGATAAAAACATTTTCAATCGGACTGCTAATAACAGAGTAATCTCTACTGGTCACGATTTGTGGTTCACCCTGTATATGGTCTATGTAACGGACAGTAGAATTGAAAATAGACCTTTATGACATCTAGTGCCAAGCCCATTTCCTATCCCCATTCAGTTACAATTTACAATTGACACAATTGTAATAATAACAGTTACAAGAAATTTTCATGGGAATGACTTCAATAGTAAACTAAATCGTATTTTTTCTTGAATAATTCGATGAATATATGTGAGCTTTATATTATATATTACGAAATCAAGTTGTTTAATTTGACTCACATATTACGGGAAGCCATTTTTCTGTAGCGGCCGCCTTTCATCCGGTACACGCGGTCGGAGTCCGTCGTGACAAACGTCGTGTCGTTAGAAAACGGAAATTCTAGATTTTCTACGCAAGTTTACCGGATTCTGCGATATCTTGTATGGTGTGAAATTAACTATATTTGTGGGAGAAAATGGCGCGATACGGACAGAGACCTGAGAATGCTCTCAAACGAGCGAATGGTATGTATGCCTAGCCACACAGAAGAATGTGACATGGCCGATGGATATTTTATCTAGACTCCAAAAACTTTTAGGCCTCATCAATACCTTTTTTCGATCACCCATATTGCCCAACTTGACCGTATGTCTTCCCAGTAATGGTTAATTATTGCAAACGTTAATCTTACTTGTCACATAACATTCGAACTGCCTATAGTCACGTCTGTCCAATTCTTTTTCCGAAAAATATTACTTTTATACAACCATATGCACCTGCAATAGATATTATGCAAGCGGTCAAGAAACTGTACGATGCTAGTAATTACAATCGCAACATTCGCGATTCTGTTCTTTATGCATAACTTTTCTCGAATGATAAGATTATATGTTCGTATCGAATAAATTCGTATGGTATGTATCTTTTCCTTACATCGATCAAAATGGATTTCGATCATCCCAATGCGTTGCTCTGTAGGATATTCTCCGAGTATTTTTTGTTAAAACTGTTTCACATTGTTATCATTGAACTGACTTTGACACTACAGATGTCCATTTGTTTACTGTGTTACATAAACTGTATATAAGTACCATTTCGCAATATAACCATTCTTGAGGCATTTAAGGAATTTACAGTATATCGAAATCGTTAAATGGATTTAATTATATGTAACATTTAGTTATATCTGCTGTCAGATCTTTATGCATTTATGACAAAAATGATTAGGTGTAATTTAAAACAGTGAAAACATTAGAAGAATTTCCAAATACTGTTGTATTATTTTCAACTTATTAAACATATTAACACTAAACCTACCACTGCCAGTCAAATGACCAGTTTTATATTTATCATCTTACAATTATTGAAATTATGAAGTTGCTTATTTGGAAATTAACTCGAAAAATTTTTTTATCCAAGCACATATTGTAATAAAAATTGCACGGAATCTAAATAAACAGAGCCTTATCATTTTTATGAACTAAAGCATATTAATCGCTTTTAGTGCTCGGTAGGTTTAGTGTTAAGAAAGAAAAGAAATATCTAAGTCACTCGAGATTGTTGCAATTCAGGTAGAAAATTTTTATTTTGCATAAAGATCCGTTGTCTAATTATATGCTTTAAATATAAATCTTGACAATACATGAGTTTTTATTCTTTTTAACAGAATTCATCGAAGTAGGGAAACCTGGTCGGGCATTAGATACCTTGCAAGAAGTCTTCCGGAATAAAAAATGGACGTACAACTGGTCAGAGTCCGTTTTGGAACCCATAATGTTCAAATATTTGGACCTATGTGTGGAACTAAAAAAGTCGCACATAGCGAAGGAGGGTCTATTTCAATATCGAAATATGTTCCAATCAGTCAATGTTGGAAGTTTAGAAAACGTCATACGTGGGTATCTGCGTATGGCGGAGGAAAAAACGAATCAAGCGAGGAAACAAAGTCAGCAAGCTGTTATAGACATAGATGATCTTGACAACTTAGCTACGCCGGAAAGTATTCTGTTGTCTGCGGTAAGCGGTGAAGATGCTCAAGATAGAAGTGACCGTACAATCCTAACACCTTGGGTAAAATTTTTATGGGAATCCTATTGTCAATGTTTGGAACTGTTAAGAACCAATGCACACGTAGAAACACTGTATCATGACATTGCACGTATGGCCTTCCAATTTTGTCTTGAATATAACCGTAAGACTGAATTTCGTAAGTTATGTGAAAAGTTGAGAAAACATCTAGAAGAAATTTGTAAATTACCAGCACTGGTATCGAATGTTTCTATGAATAGAGCCGAAACTCAGCAACTGAACTTGGAAACACGATTGAATCAACTTGATTCTGCAATTCAAATGGAGTTATGGCAAGAGGCTTTCAAGTCTTCTGAAGATGTACATGGAATGATGAACTTGTCTAAAAAGCTTCCAGTACCAAAGACTATGGCCAATTATTATCAGAAGTTGGCCATGGTGTTTTGGAAAGCAGGAAATTATCTTTTCCATGCTGCAGCGTTATTCAAATTGCTGCAACTGTCTCGTGAAATGAAGAAGAACATGTCGTTGGAAGAACAACAGAGAATGGCCAATCGTGTCTTATTAGCTACATTATCTATTCCACTGCCATCGGCTCATCCGGAATTTGATCGTTTTATCGAAACAGATAAGAGTCCATTGGAGAAAGCTCAAAAGCTCGCAACCCTTTTAGGTCTCACTCAACCACCCACGAGAGTTTCTCTGCTTAAAGACATCGTTCGTTTGAATATCGTGAATTTAGCATCTCCGCAATTACAAGATCTGTATTCATGGCTAGAAGTTGAATTTCATCCTTTGGAGCTATGTACTCGAGTAGATTCTGTTATTCAAACTCTGCAAACTGACGAGAATAGTCCTTTGATTCAGTATATTCCAGCCTTACAAGACGTAACGCTTGTTCGTTTGATTCATCAAATATCGCAAGTGTATCAAACTATACAGTTCGCCAGGCTTCTGGAGCTTGCTAAATTTACAACAGATTTTCATTTAGAGCGTCTCTTAGTTGACTGTGTAAGATACAATGATATGCAAATAAGAATTAACCATGGCAAGAAATGTGTGAACTTCGGAGTCGATTTGTCCGAGGCTCAGAGGGAAGACCATCCTGACGGTCCGGTTCTGCAAGCTATGCCTTCTGAACAAATCCGTTGTCAACTTGTAAATATGGCTACTGTGTTGCATAGAGCAATCCATATTATCAATCCAAATAAAAAGAAAATGGAACGCGAGAAGTTGCGCAACGCTATGGTAGGTCATTATCATGAAACTAAATTGAAGGAGCATCAAAGAATTCTAGGAAGACATAAGATTATCGAAGAAAGGAAAGAGTACATCGAACACATTAACACGGTTCGCGAAGAAGAGGAAATGCGTAGACAAGAAGAATTGCAGAGACAACAAATGTTGGCTGAACAGAAGAGATTGGAGCAAGAAAGAGAGGAGCGTGAAAGAAAGCGGCAGCAGAGCGAGATTCAACAAATTAAGGACCGTCATCTCAAAGAGAAAATGCAACAAATCTCTCAGACTAGTCACGGCCAGAAAGTACTGAAGAAACTAGACGAGGACGAGATTAAGAAGTTAGATGCGGAGCAAATTGCAGCTCGCGAAGCCGAAGAGTTGCAGAAAGAACGCAGAGAAATGCAACAAAAGTTGAAGTCTCAGGAGAAGAAGATCGATTACTTGGAGCGTGCCAAACGGATAGAGGAAATACCATTGTTGGAGAAAGCAGTCGAGGAGAAGATGGAGCAAGCCAAGTTACTGTGGGAACAGCAGGAGGCAGAAAGGATTGCAGCAGCCAAAGAAGAAAGACAGCAGGCTGTCGCAACAAGAGAACGCATGGCTAGAATGAAGGAGGACCATGATATCTTCTTGTCGAAGATACTGGCCGAACGTAAAAGCATTTATCTTGAGAAGCTGAAAGAATTTGAAACGGTACTAAACGAGGAGAGAGCCAGTAGATTATTGAAGCGCAAGGTAGAGCGTAAAGCTGAACGCAAAGAGAGATGGGAACATGAACGTGCCGAGGCTCTGGAAAGAAGACGACAAGAGGAATTACGTGTCAAACAGGAAGAGGAGAAACGACGAATGGAGGAGGAGAAAGCAAAGAAGGAGGAAGAAGAGAGGTTAAAACGTGCCGAAGAAGAAGCGAAGGAAGCCGAGCGTTTGGCTAAGATTGAGAAACAAGCTGAAATCACTAGAGCTAGGGAAGCTGAAATTGAACGGAAATTGGAAGAGGAGAGACAAAAGGAAAAAGACATGGGCGATACATGGAGACGTCAACGCGCAGGAGAAAAACCAGGTATGCTATCTCATATATACAAAAAAGAATAGATACAATTATGAACCCCGATTATAATAACACATTTCTATGATTACAGTGGAAACAATGTCTTGGCGTCGCAATACTGAAGCGAAAGAGGACGGTAACAAGGAAGAGTTCAATCGTTGGAAGAGACGCGAGACAACAGACAACAAGTGGCGAAAAGACGAATTGGAAAGACCGAAAAAACAGAATTCTTCAGATACATGGCGACGAGACGATTTCGAAAAGGATGATGCTCGAGATAGAGATAGGGAGAGGGACCGGGATAGAATAGTAGATAGAGACCGTGGGAGGGATGTGCGTCCCGTAAGTACATAACGAAAAATAAAAGACAAATCTTTATGGTAACACATAATGTATATTCGCTTTTACAGCCGCGTGATATTCCTACACGCGAGTCCATAACGGATGGTTTTCGTGCCCGTGGTAGAATGCCCGAACGTCGTGGACCTCCTCCTGTTGGTGGTACCGGCCCTCGTCGTGATGACACAATGCGTAGCACCAATCAGAATTGGCGCGATAAGGTTACGCCCGAATCGATACAGAATTCTTCTCGAGATCCACCTAGACGCGAGGAAAAGTAAGTTTGCTCTTCTTTTTGGTAATCATTATGGAAATTAGCATTTACGCAAATCAAAATAAGTTCCTTGTGACAAAAACATAAATGCAGAAAAAAAACTAGAATTCTATTTTTCCCGTAATTACCCTTTCGATCAAGATAAAGAGTTGAAATTTGTTATATTATGTATGTGGTTAAAGTTTGATGTACACTATATATTAAAAATACGATGTTAATGATTAGGCGAGATGATCCGAAAGAAGGACTCCCACCAAAACAAGAGGAAAGAAGACGACCACCAGAGGACGACGGATGGTCGCAGGTTGGCAGCCGGCGTTAAAATACATTATGTCAAAAACCAAGACATCTTAAATAGACCACACAAATTTTTAATTTTCGTCAAAATTTATTTTATCGCCTTCAAAATAGACCCCTTCCGAGGCAATACACTTCTGCCAGCGTAAAATCCAATCAGTTCCTTCAGCAAATTTTGTTTCACGGCCTCCACCGACTCAAAACGGCGACCTGGAAGGGGTAATTTGAGTTTGGGGAATAAGAAAAAGTCACAGGGGGCCATATCTGGCGAATACGGTGCTTGGTCGATGACAGTTGTCGAATGTTTGACCAAAAATTCAGTTATAACGGTCGCTTTGTGAGATGGCGCGTTGTCGTGGTGCAAAATCCACGATTTGAACGCGTTGTACCACTCATATGCTCGTGCTCCCGATATAACTGAATCACCGAAGGTCTTATTCAACATTTTCAACGAATCGGTACAAGAAATTTCAAGCAAACTCTTTGTTTAATTTTTTCTTGGGGTAGGAACACTCTTGGGGTAGACTGATAAACTCGGCAGCTGTAAACAAACTGTGTGCTGCGTCGTAATAGTTTACAGTCCTACTAACTTCTAGAAACAAAAAATTTTTTAATACCTCTTACGCGGGCAGTTAAAATGAGGATGTCTCGGTACTTTTTTGACACAATGTAGGACTTCGGAGCTACCTATAGAAGCAACGTTTACTATTCTTCAAGAACAGTGCATAATACGCAGTTAGACTTTTTGCAAGAAACTACACGGCGTGTCCAACACGGCTGTTTTGTGCACCGTTGCGTTCCTTCTTCGACATACTTGTAATTTAAAGAAAGCACAAAGGCGACCATTTGTAGGCTAATTTGTCGCTTCGGACAAAAAGGGAAACCGATGGGAAAAGCAAAATGTAAACTAACACTGACAGACAGTGATAGGTTCGAGTTTTTTTTATGGTTTTTCTAAAAGGAAGTACCCACAACTGAGTTTTTTTAAAATGTGGACAACATACTGCGTTACGTGCATTAGGCTTGTTAAGAAACAAGAACACTCGGGCAGTATACATAATTACTTCGCGCATCACAACTGTATGTGAAATATTAATTATTGTACAGAGCAGAAGAGACGACGGTGGACTGTATGCGTGTGGAAGAATTAAATCGGCTATATAAGACTCGTCGCAGAGTGGTGGAAAGTCTCAAAACATCAATAAAGTTCTCTTGTATCCTAACACTAATTCTAATTTTTTTTTTATGAACTCGAATACGCCGTATCATACCTCTGTCCCAAGAAAGAAAGAAGAAATATATATTCCTCTTCCGTGCATATTCGTGGCAACGATGTTTTTAACTTTTATAATACAGTCAGGTTTTGAGACCAACGTAAGAGCCGCCCTCGATATTATATGGTATAAATATAGTAAATGAAGATCGATGCATCTTGTCCGTATTGTCTTTTTAATTGTTTTATTACATTTATGATATCGTTAAGAATTTACGATGCTACGTAATAAATAAATCACTGCAGAGTATCAAACCCCGTTTCTATTTACATATACCTACTCAATTAAATAACTGGATTAATCTATACAGAAGATTTCAGAGAGAAAGACATCAGAGCAGCCGACACGTGAGAAGAGAAACACGAGCCAACTTTTTCGCGGAACGTGCGTATGAAAATAAATAAAATTGATCAGGGTATTGAATGTTGCACTAGACATATGAAAATTGTACAAACGTCTATGATTATGTACTAACTGATTTTATTATTCGATATTGTGATGCAATTCAGCGACACGTAATGTACATTTGGTTTGAATCGCACAGTGTTACGACGTTTGTAATAGAAGCATTTATAAATTACACGGCGGTCAGATTTTTCACTTGTACTAAAATGTTCTTTCGGTATTCGCAGGCGATTTCATAAATTGCACGAAACCTTATAAAGAGTACTATTACATCTTAACAGAATCATGTTTTTAGACCAATGCGTGGCTAGGGGGTCACAAATATTAAATACATTGTTAGAAGCGATTCCGGTTAACGAATGATTTCAACGTTATGCAAAACAAAAACGCCATAGAATTCATACACGCGTGCTTGCACATGCTTTGCTTTATCATGGGCCCCGCAGAAATCGATATCGTTCGTTCGCGTCCCCGCGTTACAGAAAGATCCTCGAGATTTCACGTGAAGAATTCTTTTACAATTCCGCGCTGCTTTCGCCGTCGTGTTTGTTTGAAATGAAACGATCTAACAAACATCTAGGAACTTTACGAAATTCGTTCTCGGACAACGGAAACGCACTGCTCTCTGTATAATCGACTCCCACGTTGGCTCGACACGCGAGCGCTGTTTAATTTCTGTAATGGATCTCTTCTATCTGAGTCTTCGCCCGGAGAATCCTCGGCTTCAATACAGCATTATTGCCGCGGCGGTCTTCTCTTCCAATGCCGGAATTGCTTCCAGACGTTCAATTTTGTCTCGTCCGGAGCCCCAGCCGACCAATGCTATGCTGATTAAATGCACCACACCGGCGCACACGACCAGCCTGCAACAGTAACAACAAAACTTGACATGGACGTCGCCCGAACTTCCGCGGTTCACACCAGGCCTGCCTCATGGCCGACAAGATTAATAAAAGAGACTACAGAAATTGGGAAGATGAACGAAAGTGAAGGTATTTGACGTTCCTATCGACAGAAGTGATTTAGTGTCTTGTATTGTTATGGAGAACGGAAGTGGTGTTGGATACAAGAGGGGCTAGAATCTGTATGAATGTACTGTTGACTTGGAGGTGTGCTGGAAGAAATATTTAGGTTCTACTAGATTGCAACACTTTTGCATTTATGGTATTCGTACACTTTTACAATACAAGAAAACGTGTATAGAAATAAACATTAATGACATCTCTACTTCTTACGCTTATCACAAGGAATTTTCTAATTAATACATTCAACTTATTAGAGGTTTTCATAAACTCAGCCATGGAATTTAAAATTTGCATAAAGATTAGAAGACCAGTTATTACGATATTGTAAATCTGAAACGTATAATTGCAGTTTCGTGAATTATAGTGAATAAATGGGGACGATTTCTCTGTATGAATGTAATGTTGACTTGGGGGTGTGCTGGGAAAAATACAAAAATATTTAGGTTCTACTAGATTGCAACACTTTTGCATTTATGGTATTCGTACACTTTTAAAATACAAGAAAACGTGTGTAGAAACAAACATTAACGACATCTCTACTTCTTACGCTTATCACAAGGAATTTTCTAATTAATACATTCAACTTGTTAGAGGTTTTCATAAAATCAGCCATGGATTTTAAAATTTGCATAAAGATTAGAAGACCAGTTATTACGATATTGTGGATCTGAAACGTTTAATTGCAGTTTCGTGAATGACAGTGGATAAACGGGGACGATTTCTCAGTTGGAATAGTAAAAACTGGGAATATAGATCGAGCTGGAGTAATAGTTCAAAAATGATGGAGAAGAGGAGGGATCGCGTATTCTTTGGTATCGGCGAGGCATAAACGACGCCCTTTTCTCACGCCGACTATGCCAGATCGTTCTGAAGAGCGCCGTGTCTCGCGGAGACTCGAGAAACATTTATCGTATTGAACTGCGGGGCTTTAGAATCCGCGAACGATGAGGCATGGAGTCGTGGAGCGCAGTTTGTCCGAGGCTTCGTGCCCGCGATACTACATCGCCATTGAGCGGAGAATAAAAGGTCTCTTACCAAAATGAATAACCGAGCTCAGCAGAACCCTCGCTGGTCCACATATTGTCGATGTCCTCCTTCGGAAGCACGTTGAAGTACAGCTTTGTGTAGTACTGTGCCAGCCAGGTGCTCGTGCTAGCGAGGCACATTAACACTGAAACGGGACCCAATTAAACCAATATTGAATACGTGTTCTCACGTTCGCCTTCTTCGACACCGAACCACCGTTCCGTTGCTACTTATTTTTTTAACGAAACATGCGAACTGGGTGCGCGTCGGCTATACGTCAATACTTCGATATAATTAACCCCCTCGTGCATCTTAGCCTAGCATAGTTGCACAATTTAGGCGAGCTCGACCTCGCGTTAATTTGGTAGATCTGGTTGAATGAAAAGTTCGTTTTGTATCATTCTGAAATATGATTCCGAGTAAAAATATGTAATTGCAATTATTCCAATGTTAATGATCTACCAGGATTTTGAAAATGGAAAGAAATTTTTCATCAAACATTCAACAGTATCTAAAAACAATAAATGCGTTTTCATAAGGGTTAATTATGCCAGTAAAGTATAAAGTAATTCTGCAAATTGATCTGTATTTTTCATCGTTACTTAAGAAATATGTTGTGCTCATTGTTGTATATCTTATTTTAATTTCATCTAATTTCCGTATATACAAAGAACAACTTCAAGATTTAAATCAGTGTTATAGCTTCGTGCCAGTTTCAGATGAAAAGCGCACACGGGGTGTGAAACAGTACAGAGCCCGGAAGTTTAACGAGTTATTTTCTGGATTTGCAAGCACGAGTGATCCGTTGAACAAAGCGAGCTCCCGGGACAGCGCGACGGAAGTTTATATGGGCAATTTGGAAGACTCACGCGTTAAAATATTTATGAAGTACACGCCGGGATCGGAGAGGATTTTGGATCTCGGCGAAGTGGCAGTGTTCAAAACGGCGAGCAGCGCGGCCAGTCCTGCGGTGACGAGGGCCGCCGAGGTCGTCGTCAAGGTGCTGATCCACAGACCCCATGACATCACCGTTGGATCTTGTCGGATCATCTGAGGCACTGGAACAATCGCGAACAATGATCAACTTCTTTCCACAGAAGAAATCTGATCTTAAAAATCTCGTTAAGAACACTGTGTTCACCCAGGTTGGCTCTATCGACGCAAAATAAGGAGGAAACTAATTCGCGTGTAATTAGGCCGATAGCAGAAATGCCACGGAAGATACATTCAGGTGGTCGTTTCTCCATCGGACAACCCTCTGTGCTGCGCATCGGAAGGACTGAAACTAGCGGAGCGAGACCGTTTCGTTTTTCCCAGGACTGTGTTTAAAATTCTACGACACGATCTCGCAACAGAATGCAACATTTTTGTTGCGCTCAAAGGACACTTCGTCCCCGTAGTCGTTACTAATCTAGACTGCTATCGGTACGGTGGAACTTCGCCCCTTTGAAGTCCACCGTTTTTCCAGCCACCGGGGAGAGCGCCGAATCGCTGCGGACAGCCACGCAAATGGAAATTATCGTGGCGCGTAATGAATAATTAAACGAGCGGTAAATAGTCCTGCTTTGACCGGACCAAGTTATATTGCTCCGCAAATAACGGACTATTTAATTAGGCCCGAGGGCGAGGCTCTCAGCCGGTCTCGCAAAGTTGGCAGCGCCCGTCTACCCGAGGACATCCCTGGAATTTCTCGAGTGAAACTTTTCTTTGGTATCGACTTCACGTGCCCCCGCGTCGTCACACGTGAACTATTCGTCTTCGTCGCTGAAACGAACCGGCGATCCTCCAGAGCTACACACACATCGACCCGTTACGCTGCTTCGTTTTGTAATTACGAAAATTATGAAGTAACTTCGCTGGGAAATTAATCAATTCTATCGACAATTCTGTGCAAACTACTTTGATCGCTTCGCAGTTTCAACGCGAATACAATGAATTTGTTACACCCATTACCTGATCTTTGTACAATATAAAAACTTTCTGCAGAAATGTCTGTGACGTAAATTCTCTTCTTTGAACGTGAATGGGCGTGGACACGAAATTTAGAATACAACATGTGTAAGAAAGTTGTTCCACTTTGAGACGTAGACGAGATGGCCTCTACCGAAGTTTATCATTAGTCTGCCACCGGATGTTTATGCAAATTCGCGATTTTAGACACTAATCTATGGAGAAGCGAACTAGTTAGCATTTTATTTCTTGCACGAGGGGTTCCATTGTGTTCTTCGTAATGTATTCATAATGTTACTCTTTATTAGAATCTTAATTTCAGAATGATATAGGAGCTGTATTTTCTCACGACATTGCTTCTGCATAAATGCAACGGTCCACTTAAAAATACAGAACTACCTTCTTTAAAAATAGAACTGCACGTGTCGTTTTTCAAGTGGGTCGATTCTTTGACACACGACGTTAAAAAGAATCGGGAACTTTGCTTTATTAAAGTGTGCCTTTTTAAAGAAGATGTACGAGCGAAACCGTCCGCTCGTAGTAGACATTTCGTAAATCGTTACTTTATATTTTTCAACAATGGTTAAATATTAAGAAATCTCGTCGAGCCGATTGTATTAACGTTTCAGTTTTACGAACAATGTTTACGGCGGTTCTTCCTCGGTATCTAGCCTGTTCCACAAGATTTTAATGGAAGTAAAACCCGGCAACTGAAATTTAGATTACGTACAACTGCGACCATTCTAAAAACACTGTTCATTGTTCTCGCTGTCCATTATAAAGAGTCATTTATGCCGACAATACCACGGTACATTGTTGCTTACCTCGGCAAGCGGAGTACGGTAGAAAATTTGCGTCGTTCGAATAATTATGAGCGGCGCTGTATGTGTTCAATGACTTACGACCGGGCGCTGTATAAACTCGGAAGCGCTGTAATGAGATTGCTGCTAATGTCTCCTTGGAATTTCATGGTGAAAAATCGGATAGTGTTGGTCGACTCCCACGCAGTGCTCGGTCATGTATAGCGGGATAAAGCGAGGCTGCTCGAGGGAGAGATTCCGTCTGCGAGAGCAGCCGGCTGTTGTAACAATAGGAACAGAAACTGGTTTCCGAGCGCGCAAAAATCAGCGGCCGTGCCTCGTGGTCGACTTTCACGTGCGCTACTCGCCGCGCCGGCTACTCGTATCATCGATATGCCGCTGATGCTGACCACGGGGAACGTTTCAGTTCCTTTTTCATGAAAAGTTCCTGTCGCCAAGGAAAGCCGAGCGTTGCGGCTCCCTTTGTCTCCCGTCGCAACGTGCCCATTCGACGACTACTCTGCTCCAGAAGTTCGAAAACATTCAGCGTTCTGAATGTCGAATGTGGATGAATACTTCTTATTTGTTTATTGACACTAGAACTACCGGACGAGTCAAATTCACTTGCTTCTGATTTGTTCTTCTAGAGATATTAAAATTATAGATATTAGGTCATCCCTTAAGTTCGTGCCGTTTTTCGAGCGGTTGGATATGTTAATCTTGTAAACATACCTTTAAGTTTGTTTCAAGTATGTTCAGAACATCTGACATCTCCTCAACTGATAAACTTCGCGATTTCTGTACAAGGTCTCGAATTTTATCTTCGTCTGTCTGAGAAGGACGTCCGGAACGTTAAAAAAATTCCCACTTTTTTAAAACGTTGCAACCACTTCCTACTTGTGCGAGATGAAAGCGCACTTTCTCCGTAAACAGAACATATGTTGTTTGTGGCGATTGTTACTGAACTTGCTTCCCGAAATTCATATAACATGAGATGTCGGAAATGGATACGCATTTCGCTCATGAATTTTCATTGCTAGGAATCACTGTGTTCGCTATTTCACGATCTTATACCCACGAGAACCTTCTCTGGACTGTTCCCGAACAGCTACTTTTAAGTGCATTGGTCCCTTTATTGCCCGAAATTTTATCAATCGGCACATGAAATGTACAGTTAGGAGCATAACTGATCACACACACTTTAAACCAGAATAACTTTTTTATGAACGGATCAAAGGACTTCAATTTCTCTGTAAAGCTAGAAGAATTAGTTTGGTAAATGAGGTCTAAAAATATGTTTAAAAAATGCATTTGGTCGGGAAACCATATGGCCGTATAACCGTGTCTTACGTACTTGTAACATTGGATCATGCGACTTGAATTTGTTTTCAGAAATTAGAACACATAGTTTACCACATGACGTGAAAAATAAATTTTGAGAAAATTGCAATTGGTTGGAATTGTATTTTACAACTTTTTCAAAAATTTTGTACTCGAAGGATCTTCATTTGAGTCTTCCCGTGAAAAGTTATCAGTAAAGTTAGAAATTTTGAAGGGTAAACGTTCCTCGGAACTATTGCTCAGTTCTGTTCGAGCCCCGGCACGAAGGAAACGTACGCTTCTGCGGCCCTTCCACCACCGTCTGAAATTTCGATTCTTTTTTGCAAAAGTTTCGCGCTCGATATTCAATCTACAAAACCAATTTCCTTGTGGCGTTTCCCTGTACCGAGATATTCGCTTCTTCTACCGAGTCTTCTGTATTAGACCGCCCGTACAGCAAGACAATTTTTCTTACCAAAGCGAAGAGGAAAGGAAATGATCATTCTTATTCCCTTCGGAATCTTCGCTTTTAATAGGGATTTCGTATTACGATCTCGGTTGATTTAAAAACGCCAGACATCCCGCTCGCGGGATGATAACAATCGTTATTCTGAACCGCGCCCGCTGAATGTCTTCCTCAGTGTGCGTTACATTTGATAGAACGTAAACGTTTGCCTAACAGATGCTCGTTCATCTGAACAATGGGACCTGCTTGAAATCGTCTAGCTTCGGTTGATTTGCCATAATCGCGGGGAAATATTCTATGATCTTTTATGTTGCCATTTTTGCTGCAAAAAGAGATTTACTTTTATCAAAAAAGAATTAAATTACTTTTTCAAAATTCATTTATTCCATAAATGATCTAGTACATTAATCCTCCTAACATCTCAAGAAAACCCAAGCCGTTCCAGCCAATTTTATAAAAGTTATTCGTTTATAAAGGGTGGACTCTGTTACGGAAATATGTACAAATGAATCGAAAAAATTGTTCTGTAAAAAATGTTGAAGTTTTTCTTAGTAAAATACATAGAAATGCGCCGTTCTCAGTGGAATGCTCCGTTAAAAATGATTGTTCGATCGGGGCTCCGTATAACGGAGAGCGGCGGCATGGATATCGAGTAACAGAAATTAGAGAATCTGTTCGTGAAGATAATGAGGCTGTCGGTGGGCCGAGGAGGATTGACCTAGTCCCGAGCGGCGTGTTAGGTATCCGGCCGCATTAAGATTCCAATTGCGAACGATTTGCATCGCGAATCCGAGCACAAAGAATCCGTTCGGCTTCCCAAGGCGCTATCCGCGTGTGAAAGCATCGGGTCCCTCTCGATAAGAACAATGGGATTGTTGGCACGCGTCATGAGAAACGTTTCTCTTTCAATGAGCCGGCCAATGGCACCAAACGCTAAGGACACGTACCGATGATCACGTATGTAACGACGGTCGCATGCACACACGGTTGACGTACACGCCGCATCGCCAGACGTGAGGTCAACAACGGCCTCGTTGTACAACGTGTTCGGATATTTCGTGTCTGTTCGGAAATTCGAAAAATTTCAAATACATTTGATAGACTGTATAACAAAAACGTTTACGGCGAATTCATTATTTTCAACCTGTTAAACATATTAAGAGAAAAAGTAAATTTCTCGTCAATACGCAGTCGGCTAACGTTGCTGTCAAACAATGTTACTGTTGGTTGTTACTGTGGTCGTCTCAAGTCGTTGTCGGTCAAATTCGTTGCGGGTCAAATCTGGAGTCGGTGAAAACCGTGTCGGGGAAATCTGTGTCGGTGATCTCCATGGGACCCCTATTTTCTGGGGTCCACTCGTGGGCCAGTCGAAGACATTTATCTTGCGACTCGCCCCTCTTTTCCATCGATACCCCCACGCGATGAAAGTTGTGAAGGAGAGGGAAAGACCATCATTTGCTTATCCTGGTCCTGCGTTCGCGTTCTCCACATCGGATTCTTTCCGACAGTCGAGTTTCTCAGAGATAGTTTGAATAAAGTATTGTTAGAACACCTTACAATCTAGTTCTTCCCATTGAGGGAAGTGGTGCTTCGAGTTACAGTTAAATTAGTCGACACACCACGTGCAAGTTACGAGTAGTGCGAACGATCATCATTGATCCAGTCAAGAAACGACTCAACATTCGGAATAGAGATAAAATTACGTGTTAACTATTATGGAGGTTTAAAACGTTAGTGAAACATAATGTGTACAGAAGAAATTTGCAAATGTATCTTCGATAGTGGAAGATAACAATACATATTCTTTAAATAACATTGTTAGATACGGTACAACGCAATTACAGAGAATTTGAAAGCCATGATACAGGACCACAATATATCATTATAGATTATATTTTGAAATAATTTGTATAGTTCCTGGCTAAATGGACATTCTACTACCGAATTCTAATGGAAATAGCCCACTGTGCGGCGCCACGTATGAACCGAACGGCAAGAATCAATTGGGCAACGGATACATACCCGCATTCAACACATTCGTATGCGTGTCGCAATCGAATCGATGTAATTGCTTATTAATCCTCTCCCTCTCGACATCGTTGGCCGATAAACACCGGGAAAAAGTTAATCGCGCCGATACACGCGAGTGTTGCTCATTCCGATCGTTCCTCGCGTATCGATCCCTCTCATCGCGCTGCTCCGAGAATGTTTAATTGCACCGATGAAACGGAATTGAATCGAAGATACGCATTGCCTCTCGACGAGACTCGGCAAGTTCGCATACATTCGCTGAAGTCCCGACGATTCGTTTACTAATTATTTCGTTTGCTTTTGACATTGATCCCGCCGATAGCTTGACGCGAACGGTAAATTTTATTAGACCTCAGACTGGAAGGATGGTACAAAAATAACGAATAACATTTTCTCGGTTGACGCTTCGTTTTCGAGAAAATCGTGTCCTAGCATTCGTGCGAAGTAGTATTGGTCGGTGACGACCCGACGAGTCAGACGATTCCTGTTCGACAGAATTAATTGGAGGGTTAACCACCAAGCACCTAGTTACCAATGATCGATATAGAAAATGCCTAGTGTCTCGGGATTCGTATCGTGGAAGGTGTTAAATCGTCCGAGACCGCAGGCGCCAGCACGGTGAATGATTCAGAAGAAAGTCTGGGGCGTCTCGGGGCCGGTAAATAATTAATATTTCGTTCGACCACGGTCAAAGGAGTCGGAATAAATAACGACGACTGCACCGTCGTAACTCGGGTGGACGAGCACGGTGTTGCTCGCGATTATTATCAACATGTGTTCGCTACTGGCCTCGCAAACCGGCGCAGTGTTCCAGAACGATTTCCTTATTCGCGCGGGCCTGGCCGGCCGTTGTGTTTTTGCTTTTCTTTTAGCGCAAGACGGACCCGTTACAATGTGCGTCCGTAAAATGTTATTCAAATGTTCGCGTGGCCGGCAAGCCCCGCCAGGATTAACAGAGCAGGCTCTAGGGTAAGATGATGCTACGGGGAGCGGATGTTTTCGCTCGAGTGCCCTGACCGCCATTGTACCAGCGGTTATGGCACGATAACAGTTTCCTACGGCAGTAACGATTCCAGTATCAACCTGACGGGACACGCGAGCATTATAAACGGTCTTGTTACCGCTCCGACGTAGCTTCGAAAAATTCGTTACCGGATCAACAGAATCCCGATGATAGCCGACTCCATCTTCAGCGTCGCGGATTTACATTCGTTATCGATGCAACGCGGCTTCTAGCTCACAAGATATTCCGATTGTATAACTTAGTTGCTATTTAATAGCATCGCACGACGGGCTCAGGGTTACTTCGACCCAAATGTGGGTGCAGGCTATCTATTTAGGTCACCGTTTCCCAATGAGGACCATGAGCGCGCAAGATCCCTGTTTCTGCTTGTTTTATTTTGCTTCCATTGCAAATTTTTCATAAAGATGATAATATATGATGTTGTAAAATTATTCATCGAATTTTATGCTCCATTTCTTATCGAATCCTTCGCGCGGTAGAAATTCTACTTTGCGTCTAAACGGCTCTGCGTGTGTCTCGGATCATTCACCAGCCAAGGATTCAAGAGCAAAACTTATTTTTCATTACAAAAATTCCGTGCAAGATAAAAGTGTAACAATTTATTAATGGTAAGTAGGTTTCATACAATACATGAATTTAAAAGAAAGTTTTGTCACGTGGCGTTGCTCGAAAAAGCTGTAAATTCTTGATTTTTAAAATACTATATTAAGTAAACAATATTGTTAAAATTTTGTAATATATATCAATGATAATTGCAGTCTTATAATCCGTACCAAAAGAAAAATAGTACGTGGAGATATTCACTCAAGTTTGCATCCTCGCATGCAAATATAGGAGGGCAGGAATAAAACGGAACTTCTTCCTCCAGTGTTCGAGCAGGTTAAGACGGACTTCGCGAGATTCTACCAAAGCTTCAGTCTCATTGTTTTTTGGGAAGTTTTGTAAGCTACAAACGCATAAAGATCCGGAGTCTGCTTATCAAGAATACGGTAGAATCTTGATCCCGGGGAGACGTAACTTAACAACTCGTAAAATCTGTTTGTGCGGCACAAGAACTTTTGCAGACTGCAGATGCCTTTCTTTACAGAAATTCTCTGGATCTTTTTATCTAAAGCGTGTTGCATGACAATCCGATAATCCGGCGATCATCATTTGCCTCGACTGGATGAGCCTAATTTTATTGTGAATCATCTTTGTGATGCCTTAAAATACTACAAATAATTCAAAAAATGATTAAAAACAAGATTTAACTAAAACATCATTCAGAAATTATGTTGGCACGCAACGTAAATCTTCAATATATTTTTGATCCATAAACAAAGTACAGAATTACATTCAATCAGTTCTGTATTTTCTGACTACAATTGGCTGCTTGTTCTCAATTAATCCTGTTATTTATGTTACAATATTTCCACTGCGGATTTTATGCATTTACGACAAGAATGAGTAGGTACGATTTAAAATAGTGAAAAGAAGAGAATTCAGCAACATCGACGTATTATTCTCAACTTATTAAAATTATTAAAGGAAGAAAGAACTTCGTACTTGGCTCCTGTCTCTTACAATGCACAGAATTTTTATTCTGCGTAAACCAATGTACAGGAACAATGTAAAATTGATAGAATTGTAGAAAATAAATGATCGATCCAGATCGCGTAGGTCGAATAGAGGCGGAGTGAATGCTCCAATTAATTCGATCGTCGATTATCCTAACATTCTCACTTTCAATGTCATTACGTAAAGGATATTGACTTCGAGTTCCAGAGCGATAACGGGTTCCCGTTTAGACTTCCAGTTCAAGGTAGACTCGCGAGTTTCAAGATACGTCGAATGCGGGTGTCTATCTCACGGAGCCACGGTGCTTTGCTAACCCGCGAAGATTCTCAAAAACTGCTGGTATTGCTAAACTCGGATCGAGTCGTGATCCAATCTCGTAAGTTAGAACACTGTTCACGTACATTTTCACTGCGGTTGTGTAACACGAAACGACGGAGCTGCGATTTGTTCTGCCTGTTCCTTCCCTATCGTGCTCGAACTTCCTGCGAGAGAGCCCTCATCGATGTAATTTTGCACAAGTGTCTCGTACGGGAACAACGACGCCGTACGAATCGCCACCTTTTAGAAAATACGCTCCGTCGAATAACGAAACAGGAAAACAAAGAGAATCCTCTGATCTAATCGGTGAAGCTGTGTCCACACTCAAGCAACGTCGAGCAACTTTCCGTCGCCCTCTTCTTCTTCTTATATTCGGCAACAAGAGGCGACAAAAATGTTGCTCAGTGTGTGCATAGCTTAACGTTTCCTCCATGAAAGAAATAGGAGGTCGATTTCTTCGAGAAGAATCGCCCCCTCCGCTTTCCAACATTCGCACCTGCGAGAATTCGCTTCGGTAATGTTTCTTTCTCCCATCAGTGAAAGTTTTTATGTCACGAAAGTGAAAATTGATGTCGTGTTCTTGAACCCAACGCTGCGGCACAGCGATTAACAAATTTCTACGTCGGAATGAACGCAATCAATCTTACTTTCGACATCAATAAAACGCTCCATAAAAAGTAAAAACAACCAATTTTAATTTGCGTAAAGAGTATCCGGTTGATGACGAGTAAAGTGGCTCCTACACGATCAATAATATTGTCAATATTCGCCTCAATAGCGTCGGAGCTGTTTCAGTGGTATTTTTGTTGTGAATTTCGAAATGTTTTCCAGTTCGGATTTGGGTTTTCTAGCATTGACTCTTTTACTGTGCGAACGAAAACCATCAAAGAGAACTTTATTAGAGCTAGTTAGGCCCAACATCCAGAAAAAAGGCACTGTTATGCGCGAAGCTATCCCTGCAAACCAAAGATTTTCTATAACATTGAGATAGCTAGCGTCTGGAATGGATTTGGAATATCTAGGAATATCTTCTGGTACAAAATTTGCTTTAACAAAACTTACAGGGCTACCCGAGTCTAATAATGCTGTCATAGAAAATTTGTTTGTTTCACCCAATTGTAGATTCACGGAGCGGAGACATTCGCCGTCGTCCTCACGTTGGGCCGTCACGTCCATTGAAGGAAATATTGACAATATACCTGCTAGACGTTTAGGAAGACTTTTCGAGCTCGATAACTTCGAGATATCGATGTCGATTTGATCACATACGAAACCGAGAATTAATTGGAGGCTGTGAATGATAAATCAATGGAGAAAACGATTTAACCTTCGCCTAATGGATCGACCCTGGTCATACGGTGCTGTGTCCGTTCTGATCAAGGCGCAAAGCGTGGAAACGTCTATGAACTGCTCGAAGTTAAAAGATTAATATACGTACACCACCGCTCAAAAGTATCCTGGCACTTGCGAAATGTGTAATAGCAACGTATAAAAGTTACTTAAGCATCTAAAATAGTGACTAAAATCGATCTTTATTACTTTCTTATGGGATATCTAACGTTTTAAGATTAAATACGAGATTCGAGATTCGTCGACGTATCGTCGAATCTTTCTATTAGTATTTGTATCGAAAAATTCCTTGAATTCGCTCCGCACAGAAATAAATGAAGCAAAGTGAAACTTGAAATCCTTTCAAGCACCGAGACCGTTCCACTAGACTTCTTATTTGTGGATAAAACCTATATTATTAGATTTTCGTTATATAATTTGTACATAAAACTAAATTCTATTGTGCTATGATATCACAAAATACATAATAATAATAATTACAAGTGACAAAATCCTTTTTGTTCTAAATATATTTCCTACTAACTTAAATTACGTTCTGTAGAGAAAAAGAAGTGTCCGGATACTTTGGAGCGGTAGTGTAAATAGTTGGAACTTGGAAAAAATGACAAAGGAAGACGAAACGAGTCCTCGCGGACATAGTTGTCCGCGGAGTTGTTAGAGTTCAGAGGAGGAATAAGGTGTCAGAGCTTGCTGATCGACTTAATGGTTTAATTAAGGGCCGACTTACCGGAAATTTGATATGTCCTCCAACCGTAGGCGACGTTCAGCTCCTTCTTGCCGTGCAGAAGGCCAAAGTGAACCCTGCCGGCGCTGTCCTGCGGATTCGGTGTCCTGAGGGGTCGCGCCTCGACCCAATGTTGCGTTACGAGGGCAGCGCAGACGAGTCCTCCGCCGAGCAACGACAGGAAGAAGGTGGCGAAGATTGTGCCTCTGCGGAACATGGACGTCATTCTTGGGTCACGCGATGTCGGCCCAACCTTCGGATAGTTCGCGATCACTAGAGAGAGAAGAGAAAGATGATCGTACCGGATACCTTCGAGCTCCGCATTCCTTTCGTTCGGAGAATATATATCCTTTGCGATCAGGCGTGTATTTCCCAAGAGGGAACCCGTTTGTCTCACACATGTTTCTTTAGTTATTCAGCGAGCTATGTGCTACTCTCCAGCGGAAATACATTTCAAAATAATATGACAATGTTGGCTATAGGATTCTGGGCCACAGCATCCTCAAGACCTTCTTTGGAAAGGATCAATGTTGGAAATACACGAGATACCTTTCAGCCTCCAAAGACTGTTGAACGTGGTTAGAGGATTCGGTATCTTTCGATTTTTACGACTTTCTGTAGGAAGGATCATTGTTGGAAATACTAGATTGCTAAAGACTGTTGAACTCTAAACACTCTGAGCTCTTGGTCTCCAAAACGACTAGGCTAACAGGTACCCATGAAACGCTTGGACCCTGGGGATCGCAAAGTACTAGAGACCTCTGGGACTGTGCAGCATATTAGAGGAGTTCGAGAACTCTGGGATCCCTGAAATCTTAATGGTAATTGGAATCCTACAGGTTCTAAATCGTCGAGACCGCCTCGACTTTACACCCTCGGGACTCCACGTCACCCAAGTCCTCCGGGACTCCGAAATACGGACGTTAAAACCCTGAATCCTGGCGAATCCTGCGGAATCGATTAACCTTAGATGACTAAGCTATGACGCGAGTCGAAACGGCGACGTCAAATGTCACGAATGCGATTCAATCCCTTCTATTTAACGACAAAAATATATAATAGGTTGTTGCCAAGGTATCCGATGAATGTTAACGTCCGTAATAAAGTATATTCTAGAAAATCCTACAAATCGTTTACCTTACAAAGCAACAAGTTACGCGGTACTGAATCTATTAATTGGAAAATTTCTAAGACCATTTGCCACGATACTTATCCAGAGTTAAATAACAGTTGTTTACCGATGAAGTTTGCGCGAAGCGTGAAGTATCGTTTTGTCTGACCGGTGCACGAACCGATAGCTATTAAATGGACCGGAATTGTTCGGCATACGTGCAGAAATGTTGTTACACTTCTGTTTGCCTCGCAGCATGCGCTCGTTACAGCAACCCAGGAATCCCGTTTCTTTTCGCGTTAAAACACGCGACCCGGTCGATGCATGCGCACGCGTTATCTAAACGATCGATGTTTTTCTTCGTCAAGCCTTCGAAATGACACCTCATATTTGGAGAATGTTCCTTTCTCCAGATGTGGTTTCTCTTTTCAGCAATCCGGCGGGCACGTTGTGCACGCGCTTCGCTTCTATACACGGGGAACAGGACGCTCCCCGGCGTAGGCAACGGTAGTCTACTTGACGACAGCAACTATTTAAATTATGCCACAGAAACTATGCCGCTTTCGCAACAATTATCCGGTCTGCTAGAAAAATCCACGGGCGTGAAAGCGCCTCGAAAGCGAACTGCTCGACATTTCGACAATCATTTTCCTTTGTATTTTTCAAATCCCCTTTTTCCTGATCTAAAAATCAACAACCGTGGCGCTGAATTGCTTCCATTGTTCCGACTACGGAAACTTTCGTTCGGTAAATATTGATCTTTTTCAAGTTTTTTCATGTGACTTTACGAAGCTGAAAATTTTCAAAATGTATTGAGCGTGAAGTGTGTTTCTATGAAGCTTAATTATTAAGAATTGTGGAAAAATTCGTTTAACATTTTATATAAACTCGTAGTTCAACAATTGACCCACTATTATATAAAATGCTTTCTTAAATATAATTTTATTTCATGTCTTCGTGTAAAAATCTCGAATCATACAATAAAGCTAGGGTAAACGTGCCTTATTTCGGCCCTTACCCAATAGTCACACTTTTAATAAGCACTATCAATTTATTCCTTACTTCCTATACCTCCATGTGCTCGTATGAAAAATGCAGAAAATATCATATTATCAATAACGAGGCTTAACGGCCTCGTATAGGAATGGCCGGTGTATGCACCCTGAATGATCCGCGATAAAGGATGGAAATGAAGGAATGTAGGGAATAAAAAGATGAAATAGCTGATCACATACCTTGCCCCTGGCTCTCGACGAAGTGCACCTGGCTGAGACTCCTCGAGAACTCGCCCTGCTTGACCTTCTGGGAGAAGTCGGCGTTGCCGAGCCTCTTGGAGAACTTAACGCGGCAGTTGCTGCTGCGAGGAGGTTTGCCCGGCCTCAGCAACGACGACGGCCTGGGTCTCCTCGCGAACGTGTACGGGATAGTATAGGGCTGGGCTACGTAAAAGTAAATCGGCCGGTAGTCCTCATGGAGATGATGTTGGACGAACCCGCCGTTCGCCGGATAGCTGCTGTACACGCTCGGCGCCCCGTTGCTGTACGCGTACGAGCCCGTATAGTGGACGCCGTAGTGGTTCGCCGTTTTTCGTGACTTGCTTTCCACCGTTTTGAAAGATAAAAAGAGAGGACTCGTTCCTCCCGACAGCTTGTTTTCACTCAAACGAACGTCTCCCACCTCGCGACGACGCGCGACCTCTCTTCCCCCGAATCCTCGGATCGACTTGCTCCGATGTTATCGGGGATCGTTTTCCGATCGCGAAACTTTCCGAGTCTCCGGCACGTGTGTCTGTTTGTAAAATTGTTAAACTTTCGACTCCGCGCGAATCCGTTCGATTGACAAGTATCTCTCGATTGTGTAAACGCGCGCGCCGGTGTACTATCCCCCGACTCTCGAGTAGAATTCAATTTTCCGACGAGCTCAAATTCTCCGGTCGACTCTGAGCTTCCGTAACACCGGATTACCGCCGATTAACATAATCTATGCGCCCTGTTCCCGACAAAGTGACGTAACGGATGTGCGAACGGTCCACCGGTTCTTTCCGAAAATTTAAGCTCTACTTCCTATTAGCTATGCGCGCTCGTCGGGTCAACGTCGACGATTTACCGCGGCGAGTTTCCTTTCACCGATCTTTTTCGCGAGAATACGAAAAAACTCCGCTCCGATGATTTACCGGGTTTCTTGCACGCGATCCTTTCGGGAATCGAAATCGCTTCACCCTCGACCGGGCTCGATTCTCTCTGCGGGATTATTAATCGAAACAGTTGCCCCGATATGATCGAGGGCTTGCTCGCTGCCCCGTGTGTGCCGGCGAACAAAGACGAGTATCGTTTCTGCACAGTGTTTATTTATCCCCGTAACCGAATCGTTCATCCGTCGATTTCCGGCTTCAAAGAGAACGAACGTGTGTACGTACGCGCGCGAGTTTCTCTCGGACAAGAGAAAAGTCCCCTTTCCCGCGGCTCCAACGTCTAATCGTTAATTAGTCGTGGCTCGCGCACGTGTCGAAAAGTTTTCCAGGCTTTCTCGAGAACGCCGGCGTTAGCTTAGCTCGAGAGACAACGTATTTTGCATGTAGGAGAGCGAGGCGACAGTAGCGCGGAGCTCGTTCCCTCAGCGTTTCTTTCGCGCTGTTTTGAATGAGAAAGGCGATCCTTTAGGGCGCAAGCTTTCCACTGTTTTTTTCATGAATATTCTTAACGCCACCGCCTCCTCCTCTACGTCATGCCAGGATACGTCCTCCTCGATCTCGTCGTTCCCCTTCGTTTTTCTTCCGTTTAATTACCGGTATCTCGGGGCCGGCTGCTGTTCAACTGCTCGCGATAAAGGGGGCTCCTCTCTTTTATCGAATGAAAATTTGAATACAGCGTGTCGTGCTCCACCCCCGGCGGCGCGTAACAGACGCGGCCAATTAAACCGCGTTTAGCCGTAACGAAATTTCTATATACCGCGATCGCGATTACGATCCTCTCGGAAGCTAATTCGAGTGGGCAACCGTGTTCCAGCGGGTGAGGGACAAGTATTGGCTCAGCGGAGCTGAAAAGGGGGCCAGGACTGCCAGTAAATGGGAGAGGGAGCACTGGTCGCCCTCTTCGTTCTTCGATTTGTAATAAACTGCAGAATCTGCGGCTAGCGAACAGCACACGTACGCGCCGGAAATTGTGTCACGACATGTATCCTCCTCCTCCTCCTCCTCCTCCTCCGCCTCTTTTTCCTCCGCCACGACCAACTTCTCCGTCTCGTCCTTCGCCTCTTCCTCTTCCTCTTCCTTTTCCTCCGTCTCTGCCTTCGTCACGACACCGGTCTCCCTCAACCGGGCGGCGCTGGAAGTTATTGTGTCGGACGTCCCGAGATTTTGTATCTACGATGCTTCGGGATTCTCCTCGAGTACCGCTCGGAGTCCAGATTTCGCGGCAGCGGCGTCGCAGCGTACTCTTTTCGTCCTCTCGCCGTTTCACGTTTTGTCAACTGTGAACAATGCGGCGCACGTAAGTCGCGCGGCCCTCGAAAATGAGATCTAAGGACAATAGGAGCGCGACCGATACGCCCGGGGAAAAGCCGCGGAATCGGTCTTCGGGTTCTCTCGTTCTCGGGACGCGTCGCTCGGAAATTTGCAACGACGCGGATTTTCAGTTTGATACGTCCGATCGTATCAAATAATTGAGGGGTCCACTGCAAGTCATCACACATAAGGGAAACAATCTAAAGCTAATTATAGCAAGCACTTAGATATGCAGGTATAAAGTTTTAGATTTTGGACGGGCGCTGAAGGGACGATGTGTACACGGAATCCGTGATCGTGTATTCACAGATTAAGTAAATTTTTAATACAGTGATTATGAATTCTGCTCTCTGTGTATACGAGTTTCCGTGTATTTTTGTACATCCGTTCGGCACGTCCGAGTCCGGGTTACATACAGCAACGGCAACGTTTGTGTTCTCCGATCAGATCCTTTTCGATTGCCGATGCTAGAAGTAAGACCCAAGCGAGACATCAATAAATTCACGCTGAAAGGTCGATTTATACTATCCGCACAGACAAGAAACAGTTCCGTTCAGCGGCGAGCAAACATTCTTTAATTTAATGTATCCGAATATGGGTGTTTATACCATTCGATCGTACCAGCACAGACACGCATCGGAACCTAAACGAAAAGAGTATTATTATAAAATACGCACGCGTGTGTTCGATATTACACGAACTAACACATTACCGACCGGTGATTATTGCATAATTTTGAAAAATCTATGGTACATGGCTGAATACTTTTTACACCAACAAGTCACCCAAAATAACGTCATCTAATATTTTAATTTAAGGTTGCAATGTAGAAAAGAATTTCTATGCTATCCTTCGGTACAGCACAATTATTGAAAATCTTATTAATAGGCTTGCGGTAGGTAAAATGATACCGATCGATTTATTGCACTGCAGTGTAGTGTAGAATAATAATAAAAAATATAAAGTGTGGAACGATAAAAATCTAATTTTTTAACATGTTGTTTTAGCATAACTCCTTGCAGTGGACCCCTCAATTATTCCCCGATAATTAGAGTATCGAAGAGCCTCGGACGAATCCCGGAGATCGGGAACCCCGCGTTTCCGTTGAAAGAGCCACCGGAGTTGAAGAGGCGGCTTTGCCAACGCGCCCCTCCGTATTACGAGATTTCTAAAGATCGTTCTCTCCCTCTCCCCCTTCCTCTCTCAGAAAAGTGCACAAGCAAAAATAACAGATTTCTCGAAGAACGCGGCGCATATAAATAAAGCCGCTGCGGTGCTCGGCTCGGAAGATGAAGATATTTCGCGACAAAGGGAACGGTCTCGTTTAATGACGCTTAACAGCGATGAAGAAGAAAGGAATTTACCGTGCATTATTCAACGTTAATGAATAATACATTCGAACAATTATTCATTCTTTTGGTAAACGTGTTTTTTACGGTAACAAAAGCGAGATCGCGCCTTTCTACTCGGTTCCGCGACCTCATCCAGCGTTCCGTACACGTCGGTGGCAAACACATTTAAAGTAGAATGTTTCGTTAAAACTGCGGACTACTTATCGGCGCGCTTAATTTATTTTCACAAACGAACGACGGTGCGTTCTATGCACGCGAATTTGTAAAACGTTAGAGTACGTGCGATACAAATTTAATAATATATTGTACTTTAAAACACTTGCTTTAATTCCGGAATAAAGTGTCCTATGCAAATGGGAATTTGCATCTCCCCAGTTTAATTGTAAAATACCATCCCACGCTAACTTTGTGAGAATATATGAAACATCAGTTTCACGAAGATGTTATCCCTGTTGATGGTTCGAATACTCAGAAAGCATCAGCTGCATCTTTCAATATTGAAATCAGATTTCAGCTAATCCTTCAAGGGTGAATAAATTGTCAAATACGCGCTCTTTCCTTGGGAAAGTAGAAAGTACTAATGCCAATGTTAATCAATCCTCTTATTTCTTCCCTCCCGGAGGTACTCGTCAATGTTTCCGAAATGAGCTCGCGTTGGTATTCATGAATAACGCGGTCGAGTAGCATTCTTGACGTAACTGGAACGGCAATTGCACCGTCGTAATATATTGCATTCACGCGTCCGCGTGTTACGCGGCCGCCTAGCTTTTTATAAATCGTTTAAATTATTCCTCGGTTACCGTCCATTTCCATTTCCCCGTGGGATTACATCGGCCGGAAAGCGATTTCTACCAAAGGAGCCCATGCGCGTTGCGATTTATACGGCGAGTTCTTGCAGAGGATCACATCCCTCTCCATCGCCCTGGAACCAGATAAGGGGAGAGAACACGAATTTGTATGAATTCCGGTACTCTACCGGTTCCGGATAAGTCACGTGACATCGTGACACATGCACGACGGAGACGAAACGCGTCACGTGACCGATAGCGTTGTAGAAGGGGAAAGTAGAGTGGGGACACAAATCTCGATTTGGCAACTTTGCCTGGGACTGATGATCCGATCAACAACGAATCTAATTCTGTAATTAAAACTCTGAAATTCTCTGCACGAATCAACAGGAAATTTATTATTGAAAGTGTACTGATTAAACATTAAGTGTTAACATACAGTGTTTACTAAGTCATTTATACAGGGTGTCCCATTTAAGTTGAGATTGTAAAAAATCTCGAAGACATGTGATTTAAAAAAAACAAACTGACACGTGTCCTTTAGTGTTTCGAATGGGGACTCAGATGGCACAACTAGCTTTTTAATGCGTGGGCGTTTTCAAGGTTATTTCAAGGTTATTTTGTCTTTTTTTATCATAAACCCTTATTTTTTATTTTGGAATCACATTCACAAAAAGTTGTGCATCTTTTTAAAAAAGACAAAATGATCTTGAAATAACCTTGAAAACGCCCACACATTAAGAAACTAGTAGTACCATCTGACTCGCCACTCGAAACACTGAAGGACATGTGTCAGTTTGTTTTTTTTAAATCACATGTCTTCGAGATTTTTTACAATCTCAACTTAAATGGGACACCCTGCATATATTTTTTAAGCACGAGTATTTTATATCAAATTAATCGAAAAATTCAGAAGGAATGGTCACTGCATGAGGTTATAATGATACAATAAAAGAGTTACCAAACAAAAGTTCGCGAATTTAGTTCCCAACCTAATACTAGAATCTTTCTAAAATTTTGAATTTTTCTCAGTTACTTTTAAATATATCATTGTGAGAATAATCGAAATGTTCTAAAGAAGTTAAAATAATATTTGTAATTGTGTTGGGGTCAAGACAGACCCCAGTATATTAGTTAAGGGTTGATTCGTTTGACTCGTTTACAGATCAATTTCTGCTACGTCTCCCGGCTGTGACAATGTAATTCCTGACTCGTGAGTGTTTCCTCGCAGCCTGAGATACGTGTAAATGTAGCAGCTAGTGATGTCGAAAGAATTAACCACTTTACTGCACTCTGTGCTTTCAGAGGCTTTCTGAGGCTTTCAGACTCTTTTGTCTGGCAGAAAGGGTGGTTCCAGTCTTGGATTATTTTAATTTCTTTAAAATAGCGACAGGTTTTAGCAGTTCGGAATAAACACTCGTAAAAACTGTACAATTGAAAAAAATAAAGAGCAAGATTTATTATAGAAGTAACTGGACTGCGATGTTTCATGCAAATTCCTTGCTTCGTATACTATTTTGTAAAAATCAAGACAAGGGAAACATTCATTTCGCCGACTACAAAGCCATCGTGACGAGAATAAAGTGGAAATCTGATTATAACAGTATTTTCTTGCAGTTGGAGATAAATGCAAAAATAGTTGCAATCTTTTCAATTTCTCGTATCTTGCAAATCTAATGCGAGCTGTATACAAATTAATTCTTTTTTATTATTTATTAAATGTTGCTTTTCTGGAATAACTAACCGTACAATTTTTTCGCGAGTGAATCGAACATAGAAAGAGGCAGAGAGAAAGGCAGAGACAGCCCCGAATTCTGGAAATGTTCCAAGTAATAGCTAAATCATTTCCCGTATTAAAAAAAGGAGAAGACATTTTCTCGAAAGTTGTAAAGCTCCTATATTGTAGTATGACAAGTAGTTCCGCGACCGTACACGTTCCACTTCGTCGTAAATTCAACCTGCAGACCTAACGCAAACCTACAGCACAACAGATTTTATGACAGAGACGTACTGCGGTGAAACACGATCGTGTCACACAACAAGCCCACACACGTTGCGATGATCGTTCAAACAGTCGTATCAGGGCTGTACAACTCGTCGTACGATAAATCGTAACGCGTGCCGACCCCTTAACAAGCGGCGAAAAAATTCGGTCAGCCGCACGGAGCTCACCGGAAAATTGTTGACGAGTAACCGACGCGTATACCATATAGTGGTCGATACCGCGAAGCTGGATTTACGGAAAAGTAAATCGAGCCTTGTTTGTCATTTGCTTTATGGTCGCCCGCAAACAATTAAACACTCGTATATCGAAATATAAACTCTTGATCCTGCGCGAAATTCATTCGAAGTGGTGCTCTCTCTTTCCGCTGCCACTTTTGCTAATTTTGTTTGTATTATACACGGTGAATCCGAAAAGTATTTCAACATTTTCGATTCACGAGAAGTTGTCAGTATCGATAATTTTGTTGAAACAGGTAGTACAATAATAACAAAGGACTCGAAATAAATTTCTCTCATCGATAACTGTTATGAGCGATAGAAATAAATTTTTCTCTCGTTGACAACTGTTATGAGCAATAGAAATGAACCTCTCTCATCGATAACTGCTTTGAACAATCGAAACAGTTTTTCTTCATCGATGTCAGTTATCGAGGAAAATCCAATTTTTTGGACACTAATAACTGTTATTTGAAACCAAAAAGTCTAAAAATCGATATTTTTTAATCATTTTGTTCTCCGAACTTTTCTCTTTACATTTTGTGTACATTATCTTAAATTTCAATAATAATCAACTTTTTATTAATGATTTTTATCGTAGAAAATTTTAGAATAACTGTTATTGTTGGTGCCTGCTTAAAACTTAATATACGATTCTTTTGGCTGTTTTATATTTATTATTAATTTATATTTATATTTTTCAGGATCAGTTTCTGAATACCTTCGTGCATGTAATTGAACAGGTACCAAATGAAATGACTACAACTTGAGTACATACATACATCGTGTAGTTGGATTGCGAAAGGAAAGCACTTTTTTACTGTTCAATTCGTTGCGGTGGAAGGGTTGACCTTTACGGGGGAACCTTGATACGGGAAAATTCGGTAACTGAATTTCGTTCACCCAGATTCGCAAAATCGATCGCTTTACGACAGACAGCGCCTAGCCAACCGAAACAACGTTGTTTCGTCGCGAAATGGTTCAGCGAGTTACGCGATGATGGAAAGCAACCGGTCACGGCGATCGTCGCATCGATTTTCGTAATCGAAACCTTGGCGGCGTGGTGCGGTGCGGCGTCGCATTAATACCAGTTATGTTAATGGCGATTGATAACGGTCGCCAAAAGGATTTATCTCGGAACGGTGTAATACGTGATACGGACTCGGATGAATTAATTGCCGTCGTAGCCGTTTCCCTTTTCATTGATAGGAAAAAAAGAGAAAAGGACATCTACTTCGGAACGAGTCACTGGAGAAACTAGAAATAGTCGATTCGTGTAATGCATAATATACTTATCTCGATTAGTGTATCCTTGATTGCGTGTCGTTAATCGTAAAGTTATCGAGTTTCTCCGCGAGGAAATGCCAGGTGACGTATACGAAAACACTATTCGTTATGTAATCGTGTATCTTTCGAATGAAATGTTAAAAATCGTTTTAAAACGTCTGAGGAATGTTAGTTAAACAAACTCCGAGAATTCAAGTAATCGACTTACTGGAATAGATAGGGGAAATTAAATTACATACGGTCCAAGAAATTCAAATTTGCCTACACGTCACCGAGGAGGACAAATTAGCTCGAAGCAATCAGTAGGATCTCTTGATCTAAATTGAACTAATCTAGGCTTCTCATAAGATTCGGATTGGTCCAATCTTGGGCCCAATGATTGTAATCGGATCAAGCCGGGTTCGCGAGAGACTCAAAATAGACACAGTCTGATGATCTTAAGACGTTTGAACATGTTAAATCGAAATACTATGCTGTCTAAAGCTAAATTTAAGAAGCTAAACTCAAGACCCACCCTTCTGGTAGAAGGATCCAAGCTCAAGACTCCCCTCTTCGTTCTTATACAATTTTTTTGTACCACAATACAGTTAATGCTTGATTATTTTTAAGCTAACATTATTTTGTGCTCTCTTTTTCATACTTCTACATATTTACGTACCTTTTACATACACCGCGGACTCCCTTAAATTTTATTTAATAGCAAATGCAATTTTTTAGACAAACAAATGCCATCTTTTCAAAGCGAGTATACACGACAGAAGCATTTAACAGATTAATATGAATTGAAACAGGGTGTTTACTGCAAAACTGTGCAACTTACTATTTCAAGAAATGAACTTGATACGGATAGATTAGTAAAGTGCTGCAATTACGAAGCAGAATCCACGCTGGCTACTTTTTTTCAGAGGCGGCGCGTGAGATCATGGCAGAGCGTCATAGAAAAACGAAACCGAGCGAGACGAATGGACGGAAGGGTAAAGAGCGAGGAGGCATGAGAACGGGGAACAGAACGATAAGAGAAAACAGTGGAAGGTAAGAGCAAGGAGCAGACAGGAATGTGCGTAACCGTGGGGGAAACGGGATGACGAGGTCGAGCGAATGCCGTTATACCGTGTCACGATGCGACTGTGCACATAACCGATGTTCGCGAGAAGCGTGGTCCCATCCCAGCGGAGAAAGAGCGAGCGAACGGATGCCAGAAAAATGGAGAAACAGGGCCGAGGATTGACAAAGAGAGAGTCGTCGCTGATCCAAATCTGCCTGCTCATCGCGGTTCTTGCATGGGACGGAACGTATCCGAGGGTAATTCTATTGTCACGTTGCCCGCGTGCCCTCCATCAAAGCGAGGATCGTTCGCTTTGATCGTACCGCTCGAAACAAAGCGCGAACAGACAAAAAAAACCGCAATTTCTAAAAAAGCATTACGCTCGGAGTTCCGCGCGATTTTCACCTGCACGGCTGCAGCTTTTTGACGGCCGTGTTAATCGCAGTGACAAGACGAGCGGATTTTCGAGGGAAGTGAACGGGATAACTCGATCTCTCGCGACCAGCTCGCGCGTGCTTGCGAAATAACTGGAGCAGGGGAGAAAGTGCGGAGGATGCGGTTTTTGAGGAAAAAAAAGAACATCCGTGCTCGTCAGCTGTGAACTGCGTTCGACCTTTCGCCCTGAAAAGAGGACTGTCAAAGGTACGCAACGCACCGGCCCTGTTTCGCTGTCCTTATGCATGCGGCTCGGCGTACTTCGGAGTTAAAAAGTCAGCGCATTCGCTGTCCAGACGCGTAAACTTGCAGGCACAGAGGGACAATGAGTGTTTTGTGGCGCAGAAAAAATGTGTCCTTTTAGGGGCTCCATAATGCTTCCACTGTTCCCAAAATAGCTTCTAGGTTAATTGCACGTATGCACAGTATGTGTGCGCTGTATTCAATTACCTGGATCCAATTTAATGTACTCGATACAATAAACCAAAAATTTACAGAATTCCTTCTAGCGGACGGAATGCGAATCCTATAGAAAAAGTTCAAGCACCGTGGAAAAGTATTCAACGGCTGTAAAATAAACGAACACTTTCCAAGATCATACGTTTTCCTTACACCGTACTCTGCAGTAGAGCCAAGGATATTACATTCTTATATTACTTCACCGTTAATTAAAGATTTTCTACGTTCAACGCGTAAATAATGTTTATAGCAGGTGCTTAGATTATACGATCTTTGTAATTCCCGTAATTCTCAAGGTAGCTCAAGAATTCTTCCGCATAATTTCTCTAAAAATATGCTCGGAGTCATAACGCTACTACCTCGAATACTTTTAAACGTGACTGGTATTATAGCTGCGTGTGACCCTGCATTCACGGTGGATGGACACCATAAATGAGGTAACAGTGGTATGCTAGACTGGTACCTCCTATCAGAAATTTCGATTTGAAGCTCTTCCTGTTGTATCAAAAGATCTCGAAGAAATAAGAAGATATGTACTTACAAGGTTTCCTTAGCTCCAACTTAATGACCACTGTAGAAAGTTCCAACCATTTCTAGGGGAAAAAAAGATAGAAAGTACCCAGTTCATGTTTCTCAATTATCAACAGTAGATACTTTAGATGCCTCGAAGTAGATTAAAAAATACCAGGGGCTAGCTATGGTAGCCATAAAATCATTGAAGATATATGTATTTCAGAAGATCTAAAGAATGTCCCAGAATGACTAAGAATGGCCCACAATTTCAGAGATTCCATGTAAGTTCCGATTGCCTGGAAGCCAATTAAAATTGCTATCTACTAAATCCAGTGAGACGATCACGGTTGGTTTGAAAGAAGTAGGTTCACAGATATATGTAAAAGAGAAATGATGCGCAAAAGGGGATTGAACCGGATCCAGCGACGGGCGCCACGAAATGGTCAAAGATCTCTTCCCAAGCAGATCTTCAATAATCTTGGACCGACTCGTTGGAGGGATCGTGGTCCTCTTTCGATCGGAGAATTTCTCCTCTCGCCGAGGTTGTTCGAGGTCTTACGTGCGACTGTGAGGTAACGCGATGCCATCTCGCGCACGATATCTCGGCGATTTTTTCTCGTCGTTCGACGGATTGACTCGTCGTTACAACCGGTTCGGTACGCGGATTTTTCTACTGGTCGGCGGCGGCGACTGACGCAATTCTTTCGACACAGATATAGAGAGACGGAGCTGAGTACATATAGTGTTGTCGGTTGAGCACGCATACAAGGCGACGCGACGCGAAGCGCTGAGGCTGGGCCAACCGCTTCAGGGCATCGGAACAAAGATGCATCGTGGTCCACCGTGGCGAGCGAAACTAGGCCACGTAACCGTCCCCCACCGACCACGGAACCGGCCTCTGTTCGCTTGTTCCTGTCCACTAGACTCGCGTAACCACGGCTTCGGAGGTAACGAAGTTGCGGGCGTCGGCTGATTCACGCCTCCGAATTCACGTCTCGCACCGATTTCCACGTTACGCCCCGGATTAGGGACGATTGTGCCGACCCAGCCCCTGTTCTGGGTCGCGATCACGCAAGCACGTACCTGCCTTGCAAGAACGTGCGACCACCGCCGGGCCATACATTTTCTTATCTTCCACCCGCCGCGCTCAGATACAGGGCTTCTTTTGATCATGCTCCGGTTTTCCAAAGAAAAGATCCAAGATACACGGATAGTCGCAATAGCTAGCCATGTGTCGTCATTCCGCAGGATTGTTCCTCTCTCCAACCTTTCCCACCCTTACGCTGTTTTAGAAAACTCTGCTCGCTCCCTTTTGTGTACGGTTCTACAAAATATATCTATGGTCAATGATTTTGCTTTGTACGATTCCAATACTCTTGCTTTTCTGAATAAAAGATTATTGGAGTACTATGTTTCTACCCAGAATATTTGCAATTTGCAACTGTACCGATGGACTTCCGTGAAAGGTCGGATTACAGAATGATACAGCATGTTACACCGTGCGAAACTTTCCCCTATAATTTTTTGTCATCTTCAATAAAAACCGAGTTATAATTCGACCCAATCATTCGACACACCCTGTATTTTCGATCTATGTATTAAACATATTCAGCAAGAAATTCAATATTTCTGTCGCCCCAGCTTGTTGCAATTCGTGATCGATAGTGATCAAGAAAGTTCGTGCTGCTTTAATCAAATGATACGCAAAGTGGATCAAGCAATACCTTGTTTAGAAAGGTAGTCACCTTCGGCTCCTATTATCTTTTCTCAACGCGCCAACAAACTTCTCTGCTCCTTTTTCGTAAAAGTTTTCGCTTCTGGTAGCAAGAAAGTGTTTTAACTCCCTTTCAACGTCTTAATCTTTTCAGAATACATCGTCGAGTTCTTTGTTAAATATTAAATAAGATTTCGTTGTACATACATTCGCATTGTGTGTATATTACTGTAATACAGTTTCATAATGGCGAGACCTGGAAGTGGCATGAACATAATTGGACCTGCTCATTGCAATATTGTGTTGAAAATGAGGAATTTCTTGTGAAAATGATGGAAACTAACAGAAATCGGACCTCAAGGAACATGAAACGTTGAAAGCGAATTAGAAAACGTTAATAAGCAAGGCTGTAAACGGTCCCGAGTGCTGTCGAATGATTATTTCTCAATAAGGTCCGTTATCCAGGTGCTAAGCGGCAATTACAATCGTTACTAAACTTTATTAATTTCCCCGTTGCGAGTTTGACGAGCATTTAGAAAGCAATACGAGTTCAATGGACTTCGATAAGGGAAGTTTGACTGTATTGGCAAAATGTCACTAAATTCTTCGATTCGGGCCGGTCTGTGTGCCCGTTTCGTTCTTATCGCGGCCGGATGAGATCGATTTGTCGGAGGACAACCATCTTGAGAGGATGAAAATAAAGGGTGGAGGGGGGACGGTGAGGTAAGAGAAAGGTAGGAAGAGCCTGCACGCGGTAAGAAATGTATTATTTTCTTGCCGCTCGTTCAGGAGTAATTGGATTATAAAATTTTTTCTCACGAGACGCTTCCGCGCCGTGTGAAACCCGCTACGGTATATTATTAACGCGGGCTACCAGGAACGTTTTTCGCTAGACAGGGAATATTCAATTAGCGAGGCGCAACACGGTGATCGTTCGCAATTTCGATCAAACCCTGTAGAGAATCAAACGTTCGGCGGTTTCATCACACCTCGAACTGCTGGACGCTTGAATCCGCGCCACGGTGCAACAATGACCTCATGAATAATTTAACGCGCGCCATTGTCTCATCGGTATGTACTAATAACATCACGTCAGTTGTAGCGTATCTGACACTGATTCACTTCATGCATGCACTTCTTTATTTTCTATTCGGTCATCCGTGGCCGGCCGCCTTTTTTCCTTTCGCGAAACCGCTCAACCCGGATGCGGCGCGATTTTTATCGATCCCGCGATACCTGTGAAACAATATGCACCCGTTCCTATGCTTTAACGACACCCCAATCATTCCAGATCGAAAGGGGACTATAGTCACGGTTGCTTTGTCGCGTTGCATTCGGAGAAATTTGCAACGAATTCTGCGAAGTTGAACGCGACGTTGTATATATATACATACCGTGTACTCGATGGACGAGACAGGTTAAAAAAATACAAAGAACCTATCTTAGATCGGTACGATTAAGTAATTTAACGTACTTCCGTTTCGTTCCGAGAAATTAGCACCGGATCGAGCTTGTGTAATCTACGATTATAGATCTTGCGCCTCGAGAAAGAACGTTCCTCATCTCCTGACTCGCGTGACTCGCCGAATAATTTATTGACCGTTAAGACGATATCTCTAATTGATGAAATATATTGCCAATGAAGAAAAAGAACGATTAAATGGTAATAATGTATATTGCCTGCATTGCTTTGGCATCGTTTGCGTCCCGTTCCGCTTCTCTCCCACGCCGCAGAGGTCCCCTTGTTTCTCGATTCAAACTTGAACCCAATGACCTTCAGCATCCACGGTCGAAGAACCGATTATCGATGCCCGCGATTTGATCTCGGGCACAACACTTTTATCGTCACCGTTTTACACCACCAATGTACCAACAATGTCCGCGGATAATCGCGTCGAGACGTATCTGCGCGTTCTAGAGCGTCTCTTGAACTGAATTTCTGACTAAGGCCCTGACTCTTTATGCCCACCTGGCTCCGGCAGGTGTTGCAGGTGGCACCACCTCTCGGCAATCCGCAGGTCTTTCTCTTTTTTAGCGGTCCCTTCCATTTCCATGCACCCCAATCTATTTAGAACGTATTTGCCGGGAAGTTCCAGCGATGAGCAATGTGACAATTCGAATCTTCGAACCATTTTAAATACGAATTTATTGCCCGAATTACTCGATATTATTTGACACAATTTAACCCACCGTATACTGTGTCGGAGTCTATTTTAGTCAATTAAACTAACTGAATAGCTGTTTCATTGAGGACATCGAAAAGACTAATGTGTCCATACGAGATATCGTCAAAAGTACATTTTTAAAAATTGTTAATTAGAACTGTGAGCAGTACTAAGCATTGCTAATTATATAGCTATAAAAATTGTCCGTTGTCCGAGGGTTAAGGTTTTCAGTTTTATTTACAGAACCAGAATCCAGGCACGTGATAAAAAATTCATAATGTTTTCTTTTTCCTGATTTTTATATTTTGAGGGTGTGAGGTATATCACAATATCGTTTTGTTGAAGCCATAACAATCATAACAGAGTGACAAACAGAAAATTGATTAGGAATTTATTTAAAAGTTATGTACACATACACACATTTAGTAATTGGCTACAAATCTTTTCTCAGCTTCACTGGACCTGACGAGTATTAGGAATGCTGGAGTTCCTCCACGTACAATAAATCTGAAAATTATTTTTTCAACACAGATAAAAACAATCATTCATGATTTTTATTAATGTTTAAAAATTTACACCTACCTTTCATTCTGTAATATTTTTCTTAGAGGATGATTAATGTTTACTTTATGCAAAGTACATTTATCTTTTCCCTCGAAATATACATTTATGTTCTGAAGGTTGTAACGCTTCTCTCTATCCCACTCTAGTGGTTCGCTAAACAGTTGTTCCAGTTGCTCTATTAGCCTAAAGAAAACAATTAATTTATGAATATGTTCCTTTAAATTTTGTGTTTTTAAAGACTATACCAAGCAATAAAATCATACAATGTATCTTCGTGGAAATTTTGTATAAAATCTGTTTGGTGTGTTTCCGGATACAAGATCATTACTGGCCAAACAAGTTTCTTATCTGTGCCCAAATGAACTCTGCTCTGAGCAATTTGTGGAATTTGAGGCTCTAAATCTTTTAAATCTGGTTTCTTCCTCTGATCAACCAATTCCAAGTTAACACCTTTATTCTTGATTATATTGATTAACTCCTCGTCTTCTTTCTCTAATTTCTTTTCCAATTTCTCTTGTTTTCTTTTATCTCTTTTTAAATGTTTCTACAGACAAAGTGCAATTTCTCTTAACATTATGATGTGTTGAACAATTTCATATAGTTGTATAAACGTATTCATACCCCTGCCGTAACTGCATCTGTTTTCAAACTCAAAATTGCCTTGTCAGTTGGAGAATGATCAAGAAGTTTATCACATAGTTCAATACATTGATCGTAATCTTTAACATGAAAGCAACATGTAGCAGCCCTATGCAATGCCTTCGGATAATTTGGTTTCAACTTTAAAGCATGTTTCGAGTCGTTCAGACTTGACCTATAAGTTTGATCGTATTACAATAAGTTTAACTTAGTATAGAGTTTAATAATATGATGTATCCAATTATATGCATGTACCGATAATTCTTTAATATAAAATGCGATGCAGCTCTATTATTATAAAGATGAGCCATTAAATCATTATCCTTACATTTAGTCCTTATACCCTCTGTGTAACTTAATATAGCTAATCGGTAGTTCTTATATTTATAATTGAAGTTGCCATCGTCTTTATAATTCTTTGCTAATTCTATGAAAGAAGTATGATTCTAAAAATACAACTGTTTAAACAGATTACAATGTGACAAATAAGTAAATAATAATCAATTAATTCGAACCCTCTGGTGTGTTTTCATCTTCGCTGTACTTCAATTGCTGTAATCCTTCCATTAGAGGTGAAAGCTCCTCGCCAGGTTTTGGTGGTTCTTTCATGAAAAAAGGATGTTTCGCCATTTCTTCTTCCCACCGGTCTTCTGGCCATCCTTCTGTATAACTTTTCTTCTCCAAACTGTTTATATATTCATCTAATTCGACATCCAATTTCGATGCGAGCTCTAACCTTTCCTTGTCGGTCCAAGTTTTTCGTTCTTTTTCGTTCTTTTCTTCCATTGTCAAGCAATTCTCGAAACTTAAAGACGATTAAAAACTAATTCAATTCGATCACCGATGCAAGACCACTCCGGAATGTCTATAGTATTTAAAGGAACAGTGTTAAAAGTAACTCGAGCTACAGATCATAACCTCAAAAGTTTCGCGTGAACCACAACGCGCCTTGTCAGTTCTTACTTTTCTTTACCGGCGGAGTGCATTTCTGTCAGCGTCCTAACGATGGCGTTATTTGTATTGTCATAAAGAATTTCGAATGATCATTGCATTTTTTAAATAAATAATCAGCAATTCGTTTCTAGTAGCAGTATTCTCCAAATACAATGCGAAGAAGTGTGTGATTACAAAGTGTGGTGACAAAGATTCATACAAAATAATAAATATAATATTTGTGACATGTTCTAACAACAAATCATCAAATTTCTATAAAACTACACTAATTCTATAAAAGTGCAATATGTATGTGTTCGGTAACTACTTTCGAGAATAATTTTGAATTTTGACGAATATTAAATTAATTTAAAACAGCATAAATATTTCGAGAATTTCGATTTAGGATATCGAGGGAATCATTAACAATTTATATCCCCTATTATTCCTTTATTAAAAGTATTAAATACTATTAATATATAGTAGAAATTTACTGCTGGGAATCTAATTTGTAGTTTCGAATTAGTCTCTGTATGGGTTAGGAAAAAATAGGGTACGGGGGTAATCCCACAATAAAATCTGTATTGAAACTTAGGGATGAGAAAAGCCAGAGGAGGATACGTCGATCGGGTAGGGGTGGCTAAGGTTCGGACGTTTACGCAAACATTCGGGTTTTGGCCCCTTTGTGCGTCGGCTAGGCAAGATGGCGCTCGGTGAAAGCTGGTCCACGATTGGTCGATGAGACCGCACCGCGAATCTCCCGAGAACAGTCGCTTCCACGGCCTCGTAGCGGGCGAGTTGCTGGTCCCCTTGGAAAAAAGGAAAACACGCTCTCTCGTCGCGGCGACGAGTGTAATGGCCACCGTGGGCCTAGGATAGCGGTGGAGGCGGTTTCGGGTTGTTTGATCGAGACGCTTGAGGATCACGGGACGATTTATCGGCCGGCTACGACTCAGTGAAAATTTGATTCGCGCGTGTTGAACTGCCGCTCCGCCGTCGAGTAATCGTGGCTTCTATCCCTCGTAGTGAGGAAGAGTGCGTGTACATCAACTAGTGCATCAGTGTACTTGAATGTGTGCCACAACAGCCATTGTCGAGCGTGTATCGTAGTGTGCCGGTCATCGGATTGTCGTCTACTCTGGATATATCGGTTGTTCGTCTTACCTTTTTGGATTCTACCCTGCTGATTAACGAACTTGGCAATCGGTGAGTACGCTACAATCCATAACGCATTCAGTGATGACCACTGTACGTACAGCTGTGCTTAACGTCTACTGTCCGTGTATCTGTGTGTACATTGTGGTCTTTCCCCTAACCGATTATCTATCGCTACGTCTATCGCTAGACGCACCCTGTACGCGTAGAAAAACAAATCGAGCGATGTCATCTCGTGCGCCGAACACGCGACCACTTTTCTTTTTGAAATTCTTACAACCTGCACGATAGGTGTCAGTGATGGGCTTTTGCTCTCTCGCTCGCTCGCTCGCTCTCTCGGCGACCTTTCCGCACATGTACAACCATCCCATGAGGGAAAAGTCCATTTATTGTCATATGCAGGTAGTAATGAGAGTATGCGCGTTGCGAAGCACGATCAATTTCGGAAGATCTACCACCACGCTGCAAAAGATGTCGCACCACCCTGCTAGTTTATTGTTGCTAAATGTTCTCGAGTGCTGCTCTGCGCCCCGCATTCGCACAATCCACTCCCCCATTTTTTTCGCCGCCGGTGCATTTCCAGCGTCACGCGGCGTTACCCAGCGAATGATAAATTACAGTTTCTATGGAGACCGAAGCGCGTTCCCCGACCGAAGCCCGACTATATTCCTCTTCTTATACGCATTGTTGCCTTCGTTTCCTTATTATCCCCGATTCTTCGACGAACCTGGCAGCCCATCGAACGCTTGTCAGCTCACGACCGTCGAATTGGCCAAGTTTTTCAACAAGGGTTGCATCGCTTATTCTTACCGTGCATGGGCGTATTCTTTGCAACCCGTCGACGATTTCTGAAAAAATAAATATAAACTTTTCTGTTAAGTCGAAGCCGATAGCGATGTTAATACGTGAAAAAATACGTCGCTATAGGCTAACAGGTGTCACTTCCATTTCCACACTTTTATTCGAAATATTCTTGTTCCATTGTAATGTTTGAAAGTTTAATATCCCTGAATTTATACGTAGAACTTTGCTAAGAGGTTTCCTCGGATAGCACACTGTTTTTCCAGTACGAACAGAAAGAGATTCATTGTCAGTTTCGAGCGTTATGAATGCGTACCGATTCGAGGGTTAATCGCGTTGTAAACATCTGTTGTTTAAAAGCCCGGCATTGGCCGCCGGCCACTGACTAAATGTTTATTACTAGAGCACTGTTCCGAATGGGGAAAATATAACGGGATAATTCCACCCGCCGCGATCTGATTCCGCGTGGATATTTTGCTGTAATGTGCTACACTCATAACGGGCCGAAAGTAGAGCGTTTGCACGTGTTGCTGACAAAACGTGCATCTTCGCGACCCGCCATTAACGTTTTAACGTGCAGCTTTATGGCGTCCATTATCGTGTTGATAAACACGGTATCTTCCATTTTCAGTTACAAATAATTTACAGTTCCCGTGAATGTAATTCTTATGGTTGTCGAATGATAATACATAATAGGATTGCGGATTTTGTGTATTTATGCACTGTATGCATTACTTTGTGCTTAATAATATTATCGAAAACAGACAGAAAGAAATTCTAAAGTGGTTCCCGTTTGATCTGTATAAAATTTTGCAGTGTAATAACAATTATTATTATTTATATAATAAATTTTATGATTTCGGCGCAAGGTTCGATCGTTTTTAGACAACAGCAAATGTGCAATTAGTTAAAAATGCATCTCGACGTTTCGATCCTTATGTGGATCATTCTCAAAGAGACATTTTTTGCGTCTGAAAAATAATATATGTACAATATAACATAATTTGAAAACAAATATTGTAGCACAGCCGTGTAAATCCAACGGAAAAAAATAAGAAACACATACTTGCTGTGACAAAAGAGACAAACTTTAAACAAATATTGAAGAGTTACATTATTATTTATGCCAAAAACGAGTAGGTGTAATTTGAAACAGTAAAACCATTAGTCGAATTACCAAATACCGTTATATTATTTTCAACCTATTAAACATGTTAAGAAAGGAAATAAATTTCTGTTTACGCTCCAGTTTGTTGTATGTAATACACGTGGAACTTTTTTATTTTGCATAAAGATTCGTTGTCTAATAATTATATAAATTGCTGTTTAGTGTGTCTTGCAATTTGTTCTTGATCTAATAATAATGGATATTATCACGTCGCCATCGAAAGTGTACTAATTTGCTATAATAAATATGTAATATGTACAAAGAAGTACGATATACATAATTGTATGTATTGCGAGTAGTGATACAGCAATTATCGTATCTATTATTAGATACATGATGGTCGGGTAAATTGGTGTACCCTTTTTCTTCTTCCGGCGAAGTCGTAAAGTTTGCAATTCGATTACGTAGCAATTAACCGGGCGCATGCAACAATCGTTAACTGAAATTCCGGTTGCGTGCCGCGAGCTCGAGGCCCGTTTTGTCAGAAACCGAGGATAATTCCCACTTTGTGCAGCACCTCTGTCAATTCACACTACTCAACTTACTGTGGGAGAATTTTTTTGTCTGCCCGCAATCCCAGCAGCCTCGAATTGAAAAGGTTCAGCGTTAGTCGAATTACACGAGTGTTCCCAGCAAATGGTCCAGGTTGAAATCCCATTTAGAGCGGAAACTGCTGAATATACATACAGTAGGATCCCGTTAAATGCTCGCGAGTCGTTCAAGGTCACCTAGAAAAATACATTCCTTCAAATTCACCTCCGTTAATTCACGTGTACACAAATATGTCCGCATAGTTTCCGTGTATTTCATCCCCTTGGCAAAGATGTTTCGACTCGTGTACTCGAAAATCGTCCATGACCTATACGAAACTTCTATTTGTCAGTATCATTTTTTAAAACATATATATAACTGTGCGCTTCTTGTTGTACGTTAGTCCTTGGAGAAATTCTTCGTTCGCGCGTCGTTTATGAACATCTGATTCATCTGAACATCGGAATTCATCGGTTAAAAATCGATTTTATTATAGCAATATCGTTTTTAGTGTCTTGTTCTTGCTCGTTACCTTGAAAATAATGTGGAAGATAAATGCTCCATCGGTTCTTGGAGGAGTGGGGATTCAACGGGGTCGCCAGTGCATTATTTTCCGATTGCGGTGGGACGAGTCTAAAATAAATATTGGCCGAAAAGCAGCTAATGAAAAGACCAGCGGTTATCGATCGGTGTAGACGAAGCACTTTGTTCGGGGTGACGAAACGAGCTGGAGATGACGGTCCAACTATATTTGACGATCCTCTCGTAAAATTCTTCTGACGTTGATTGCACGTACTCTCACCGCGCCGCGCCAACGTGAATCGTCCCGAGGCAGCTAGGGTTCTTTTCAAAAAACCTTCTATCGCGTGCTTTTCGGTACTCTTTATTAATCCGTCGCGATTCATGTACCACACGCCCCCGATTAAAATGCAGACGCCCTTACCGGATACGTGGAAATAAGTCGCGCGATGATTGTTCGACCGTTAAGTTGTGGATTGCGTTTCCCCCTCGTGAACTTTTTAATCTAAAATACTGATTAGCCGAGTACGCCGTTCCACCATCCCGACCTTTATCCGGTATACCATAAATATCATTAAGAGGCTACATGAATTTTTCATCCGCCACCGATATTATTCATTGGGTGCGCCGGCGGCAGCTTCCGTAGAAAATTTTTCTCTCTGAAACTCTTTCCTCGCCGTTGACAAAATAAATATGTTGCACATACACGTGTCTGGTGAATCTTCTCGACGACATCGAGAATTTTAGGCTGATTGTATTATAGTGTGGAGAAGGGGGAAACGGAAAAGTCGGTATGCGAACGACGACGCAACATCATACAGCAATGGGGACGTGAATATTAACGATCTTTTTTCTACGCGGAGGCACAGCCAATAATAACAGTAATGGAGCCGGTGGCCACCCGTTCGTTATAGTGTCGTAAATGTCACGCGGGGCGATAAAAATTTCTAACGAGACACATCGTGCCTTCGCTCGAAGGAGTCATTGGCATCGTTTCGATCGTTTGTTTATAGTTCCCGCGGTAAATAAACACTCCGACTGTGTATAAAGCGGGGACGATGAATAGACAATGGCGTTCTTTCAGTGATCGCATGAAGCAGTAATGTGCGCTACTGGAAATATGAATATTAACGAACAAAGGAAGGTCACCGGGTGAGTTGCTGCATTTCGATACTCGGGGGCTGATATTTATAACTAGACTGTAGAACATTTATCGTGTTCAATCATTTCCAAATCGTCGGATGAGTTTGAACTTTCACTAATAGTTACAGAGAAACCACTAAAAAATCGAAAGTGCAGAGAATGTAATTCTTATCAGACCAAATCAATTGATTAAAAACTTTGAAACACGCCGCTTCCCCTCAGTTACGTGCACAAAGTATGTATACAACTGTTCCAGACCGTAATGCATTACTGTACACCCTTTGTTTTTTTCTGTTTATGATAAGCGTTCAAGGAATCGTAGCTCCTTGAAGTTGTGACTGTAATGAATGCGTCGCAGCCCACGCTTGTGGGATCAGCGATGCACCTGCCATGGGTACGTGACACGGTGGCCTGTGAAGAATTCACGAGCATTGAATGCGTTAAGGGGTTATTCTGGTCTGGAGCGTCATTTTGTAGATGACTTGTTCGATGATTCATTCATGATGAGAGGTGCAAAGATTCTTTAGGCATGAAAAGGTGGTATTGTTTGTCTAACGACGAGTATACTCGTCATGTAGGAAACAATTGCGCTTGCTATTAAATAAAATTAAGAGTAATGACGACTTTGATGTTCTGATTAAAAAGGCCGTCGAAGGTCAAACGTCCGGATCGCGCGACAAATCGGTGCGAACGGTATCCACGAGTTACAGAAACGGGTTCAGCCCGTCGAAACGATGGTAGCCCCGGCTGGTATCACCGGGGGCTGATGGGGGTGGTGGAGCAGCCCGCCGTTTAACTCGTTGAAACCCGACGATGTTTAATGAGACGTCAAGAATTTGATGCGAGTTTTCGAGGCGGGTTGCATAGGCACCGGCGGTCTGTATAAAGACGGCCTTTATATTTGACCGGTCGGAAATTCAGTGAGCATGTGGCAACGCCGGATCCTTCTGTTTCTTTCTCCCTCGAGGGCTCGCTCGATTCGTCGGCCGCATCTTTTTCCAACGGCCGCGCCGCTCCGGCCATCGGGGCCCCATCGTGTTCCCGTAGCAGAAAGTTTCTTCTACCTTTGCCACGCCACCACCTTACACCCCGTCCACCGTACTCTTTTATTTTATTATTCGACCCGACCTCGGCGAGTTAGGCTCCCTCGGCTTCGCCGTATACACTCCCTTTTCTCCGTCTCTATCCCCCTTCTGGTCCCTTCTCGCCGTTTCCCTCTCACGGCTTCTAACGTCTCACCATCTTGCTCTTTCTTTCTCTTCTTCTTCTCTCTCGCCCCCCTCACCCCTTCTCTGAACCGTACAGCCAGCCGAACAGACTGAAATATTCGTGCGGTAAGAATGTGGAGGCCCAAGGAACGATCGTTTCTGTGTTAACAATCGTATTTAACCCTTAGTGCTCGATTGGTGACTCAGAGTCTCACCACGAAAAATTGCTGTACCATTATTCAAAATGTTGTTCACATTATTAAGTATGTTGGTGTCTAATCAACTGCTAAACATTTAAATAGTGTATGCGGTATTATATCATAATGCACAAATTTTTGACTCGCCTGCAGTTACTCAATACGTAGTCCTTAACAATCAGAGACAAATGATTTCCTTTTCAAAGGGCAAAAAAAATTGTCTCGAGTAATATAACCTAATAACTTAAAATAATGTAATATAGTAAATTCAAGATCCTATTAACAGTAGACCTACCACTGCCGGTCAAATAACCGGTCTTAGATTTTTAATTTTATAAATTTAATAAATTTAATTTAATTTAATAAATAGAGCCTTGTCATTTTTATCAGATGAAACATTTCAATCGCTTTCAGTGCTCGGTAGGTTTAGTGTTAATAGAGCACTCGCAGTTAGATTGTTAGAAAACAGGTGTGGTAAACGTACACGTAGATTTCTGTAACCGGCCGCAGTTATCAAAAATCAATACGCTCGAAGACTTCCACGATATGGAATGGAATTGGTTTGATAAGGGTTCACGCCATACGTCTCTTTTTCTTTTATTTTTTTTTCTTATAATTTATCGGCACACTTCGCATTACGGCTTCCCTCGTTTAACGCTAGAACTACCGACTGGTTCATGACTTCTTTTATGAATATCACCAGAATTTAAGACTGTGCATTTTCTTCTGCGGTCTTTCCATCGCTTTTATGGCCGCCATGCAGGTGAATAGACCTGCAAGTATAAATTACCTTTTTCTGCTCGCTGGTCGGAAACAAATCTGAGAAATTAGTAAAGCGACGCTTTTCAAAGAGAATCACGGGAACGTGTACTTGCTCTGCACTCGTCAGCGGTCCCAAGCGGCGAGCAATTATCGAGGCAGTGTTCTGTTAATGTCTCCGTACTGCTTCGAAGTCGTGCTTGTAATATCAATTATTTTGTTTAAACAAATTTGTAATACGGCGAATATAATGAAACACATTCTCGCTATTTTACTAGACCTTTGTAACACACGTGGAGATTTTATTACTTGCACTGGAAGATTCAACAAAATGTTTCGTTCAACGTTTCTACAATTGTTTGTTTGCCGTTAAACAGAGTATTAAAGTCATCATTTAATTACGCAACTTCGGTAATATCTTCCTTTTTCTTTAAAAACTTAAAAAAAAACGAAAATAAAAGAATTCCGGGTTTACATTGATTTCGAAGTGAGCAAACAGCTAACGCGTTTAAACGGTAAAATAAACACGGGCATACGCGTTATCGTTCAGCTGATAACGCACGGATGCGTGACTCACGCGTGCACGCGTGGGAACGGTCGTTCAAAGACTGAAAAATAAACCAGGAAAAAAAGCAGCCACAATGTGCTGTCACCAGATACGAATGTCACCGAACGTGCAGGTGTATTTTTATCATCCGGAGCAACAAACGATCCCGAACCGTACAAAAATCAATTCATTTCCATGATAAACCGTGTCGAGTCTTTACTTCCGCAGTGAGCTTCCAATATGGCCGTTCACGGCGTTAACCACGCGCGGTGTCTATAAAACTCTAAATTTTCATAAACGCCGCCGTCTGGGGGATAATAATACGACCTTTATCGCGCGTACATAATCATACAAAATGCAAAGCTTAAAGGAAACCATCGCGGTATCTATAAAAATCCACGGCGGGTTACGGCCAAGAAGGGCGCGCGTTTCCCGATGCTGAAGCTGCGTTCTCACTGGAGCAAGAAACTTTTTGCCATCCTGCTACACTTTCCGAAACATTTTTAACATAATTCATTGAAATAATTCGAAGAATATTTCTGGTTTGTTTCGGTCTTATGGCTGTACTTGTTGCTAGCAAGAACGTGGCCCAAACACGTTTTTACTGAAGAAGAATTACTCCTTGCAGCTGCAGCATTTATTTCCTCATCGACTGCGGATCTTTATGCAAAATAAACATTGTTTGTATTAATTGCCAAATGCAGGGGCTGCATAAACATCTATTACTCTTCTTGATCATTTTATAGAGTTGAAAACGGTACAACAATACTTTTAAATCATTTCAATGTTGTCAGTGTTTTAAGCCCTTGCAGTCGGAGATATTTAACTTGAAAATTAAACATTTCTTGCGATCTACAATAATTCCATTGTATATGTATGATTTTCTTCATTTTATGAATATGAAATAGATATGATACCTCATACAATACTTAATGAATAATGGTGCAGCAATTTTTAGCGGTGACTCTGAGTCACCCCTCGACTGCTGAGGGTTAAATATATTTTCGGCTTTTAGCATGATGGAAAAATGAGAAAAAACATCACGGGTTTTAGGAATTTTGGTTTGGACGATAACACAGGGTATGTGCTGAAGGTTCTCTCAACATTCCAAGTCAATTCGTCAATTAGAAGTTGAGATAGCGTGGCAACTGTTCCGAAGAAAGTGGTTTCGATCGAGAAGAAGAGAGTTGCATTCTTTAAACGCCTATAACTATGTTAATTTTACAAATTCAAAGAGATTTTATTAAAGAAAATGAAATGTCGAAGATGAAAAACCGAAATACACCTTTAACGCCGTCTCGAAACCGAATCCCGTAGAATCGGTCCGCGCGCCGTGGTGTCCGGAGGAATCCGGCGGGATTTAATAGGGGAAATACCTCGATAAAAATGCGACAGTGCGCAAAGGGTTAACCGGGGCTGAGAGTTTCGGTATTATTCCGCGTGATGCGAGTACGTGGAATAACCGGTGGAGGACGCGTGGAATGCAAAGTTCACGATACCGTCGGTGCGGGAGGGAGGGGGTGGAGGTTTGCTGGCATGATTGAAAAATTTCTAAACGGAGCCAGCGTATCCCCTACATTATGAAAAGTTTCCACGGTTCCCCGTGTGTACGTGTGCGCGCCGCCGTACGATTGCCCGGTTTCCCTCCTCGCCTCCTTCCCGGATTCCTGGCAAGCTTCGTGAACTTTTAATATGCGCAAGCCCCCGGCCTCCCGAGCATCGATAACGCTTCCAAGATAAATAGAAAATGGCGGGGAAATGCTCGTCGGCCCCGGCCCAAGTCCGGACAAACTAATTGTACACGTTAGGAGGACCCTGACCGAGAAGCGAACCCGAGAGAGACCCGAACCGGGGAAACCGTGCCACAGAACGAGATAGAACGCGACCCGGAACGTCGAGGAGCAGAGGGGAGGATTCTCCTCTTCGTATCCACGCAACGAGATTCCAGTTTCTCCGTTAGTTGTGAACCGAAGCTTCGTAGGGAAAGAGAAAGGCGCAGGCTGCTGGCCTCCTCAAGTATTCCCCAGGAATATACCCGTGGAAATAAAGATGCTTCGGCTTTTTCTACAGCCACGGTTTCACGCTCTTCGGGCTTCAAAATGTGACCGCAAACGTCTAGATGGTTTCTACAGAATGACGATATTTTTGAAATTTGTTGTTAAATTTGTATGATACAAGCAAAAGTCTATACTGATCGCAGTGAATAGCTTCTTCTTTTTACTTGAAGGAATCTTCCGGTAGCCTTGGACTTAGACGAAAGACATTCTGTCCTCTGTCTTCTATAAAACAGACCATGAAAACAGGAATTTACCTAGTCACAAGAAATTTAGTATACTTCAACATACCCCTTGGTATCTATTGTATGTACTACACTTCGATACTATCATCTTTCGAATTCGTTTCAAATATATCAAGTGTATGCGAACTTCCGCGCCTGGGCGTGCAATTAACGCTCTTGGCGACCTGGGAAATGCGGTATTTTGTAGGCAAAGTAGAAACTCGATTAACTCCAGTAACTTCAACATTATCCTCGAAAACGGTAAAAAATTCGAGGCTGAAATTAAAATTGCGTTCACGCAAAACATTAAAACGGAACATACTGTTAATCAGAAGTTCAAGTAAACTCATCAGCGGGAATTGAAAAATTTTAGAAGCAGTCGCCACAGAACTTTCGATTCTCCGGGGTCGCATCGTTGAAATCTTAATCAAGGTAATTACTATAATATTTTCCGCATCGGAACACGAGATAACCGTACCAGAAATATTGATGACTATGCCGACCATAGTTCGTAATGTGTATTAATAATCACATGATTTGCGCCATTGGCCCGTGAAACACGGACTACGAACGCGGTTAATTAAACCGTTTAACTTAACAGCGCAAAGCTGGGTTTCATTACGGCTGGGCGTTGTTTAAAATTTAAGAAGCTCGCTCGTAATCCCGGAATTCTTCTGCGAACTCCCTTTAAAAGTTCCCGGAGCGTAACGTTTAACCCCGGCCAGTGGCGCGTTGAATTTTTCACGGCGTCTCGTATCCGTTTTTCGCCGGCCTGTTTTCTTTAATATCGAACAACCGGTAATACACCGGACCTCCGGTGATTTTTATTAAAAAACGCGGCCGGGAAAAAGCCTGTCCTCTTGGGCAACGAAAAGGTAATTCGCGTGAGGTGGTTATTCTGGTTTTCATCTTCAAAAAATCAACTTCTTGCACTTTCTTTAAGCACGAGTGTTGCAGAATGTGTGTAATTTTTTAGTCGTGTTTAAGGCGATCAAATTTTAAAACGCCATCATTTTATGAATAATCAAGATTTCAAATTTCTTTTCAACAACTTGAAAAACGAGCTTATGTGCTTCAAGTACGTATAAATATGTGTCGAAAATGCCAACACAAAAAGTTTGATAGTTCTTCCGAAAAAATGTCCTAAAAATTGTTTTGAAAACCAGAATACCCGTTTGAAAGAAATACGGACGTTCTTAAAATGTGTTGGAAAACAATATTTGGCGAAAATTCAGCTCTATGCACCCGTTAAAATAATGTAGCTTTGTTCGAAACCATCAGTCCATAAAGTCGAAAACGATGGTGACAATTGACACGTCCAGTTGTTGTCCTAACACGTTCCACTGTGCCGAGATGAAACGGCCCGGAACGAGACGTTCTTTTAACGTTGTTCGGCGTGTATAAATCGCGAATTGCAATAAGCCGGACCCCCGGTAATTGAATACGTGTGCACCGTAACAATTACGAATGATAACAGAAGTTGCAAATATTTTTATCGACAGCGGCCGGAGGCGAGGCTATTTTCAAAATCAATCACGTCCACGCTAGCGGAGAATCGCTTTACCAATACAACGAGAAGGCGCGACGTGACTCGCGGACCTGGCCCGATGCCACGTTTTCCTCCGGAATTCCCGCGATCAGTTAAATGTTAATTGATACTCCGAAATGAACCGTACCGATCATTCTTGAATATTATTTTCCGATAATCGTTAATTCCTACCCGACGAGCCCCGGTAATCGTCAATATTTCAAAGCTCCTCCCGATGATATTATGTGACACGTCGCTCGCTCTCCTTCTGTCTCCGTTCACTCATTTTATCCATTTTTCGTTCGCTTTGCATTATTGCTTCTCTCGTTTAACATATTCTCACCAAATGGGAATCTCACTTAAAGGGAATGGATAAAACATTGTACATTATGCAAAATAAGAATTTTCTTAATTTTAATCAGTCAGAAATAACATTATGATCTTCTTAAAGTCGTCTGATATTTTCACAGTCTTGTGTCTCACAATCAGATTAGAATTTGCTCGGAATGGCACATCATTTCTTCGGCGAATAAAGAATTTAAAACGATGCATTTCCTGCGGGTTTTAAATGAGCGTACAATTAATTTTCCTCTATCCCCCTATCTCCGTATTGGTTTTTCGAAAATAAATTTCAGATATTAGTGGAACGATGCTTTCAAAAAATGAACTATGGCAGCGTGTTCTCTGAACTGTCGCGGCTCGTCGCCGGTCCCAAGCGGCGAGCAATTATCGACGCAACGTTGCTCGCGGATGTCACCGTGTAACTTCGGAGTCACGTATTTTCAAATCTGTTATTTAAACAAACACAATTATTTTTTCTGTCTATGGAACGTTTGCGGTTTCAATTCTATTTTCTAATTGACAGCAGCGTGCGATACCAGAGGTAGATGAAATCGGGCTGCACCGGTTTAACCAGCAGCGAAACAAAGTTATAAAAATTTACAACCCGCGCAAGGAACGTTGTTCTCGCCATCGCAGACACGCTCGCACTGTCTATAAAAGTTTCACCTATCCATACTGTTCTCAAATGTTTGCACAATAGGTCGGGCTCTGCTCCAATTAAAAAGAGATTAGAGGAGCGAGCTGATTCGCGGCTGTGTTTTCTTACGTTCGATTCACGTTCTGGAAAAGACAATGCGGTTCTATGGACTCTGGTTTATCAAATATTCATCGATTTTAGTAAATGTTGAAACATTTGTTTCCAATTATTATCGCTAGGAAAGCCGGACATTATATTCAAATAAAAAAAAAAGTTTAAAGACTAATAAAAATCATCGAAAATTGATATTTATGCAAAATTATCAGATTCGTCCAAAGCCCGTTTTAAATACCGTGAAATATCCTACGATTAAATTACAATGAAATAAAATGCAATGAAATGTACAACAAAAATGCATCGCTCGAGGGCGAACGAAATTACTTCAAGCTTTCCCCAAGTGTTTGGAAGCGTGTACGGCCTAAAAGAAGATGAAGTCTTTATTAAAACCGTAATACCCCTTTCGTGTCTAATCGAGCCGAACAAAGTAGGAGGATTAGGAGAGCATAAAGGGACGAGAAAGGGGTGAATACACGTTTCGATGATCCCGAGCGTTTTCAGCAATTCCCGTGTAATGGTGCCCGGTCCCGATCGAATAGTTTGGTTACTCATCGCGAATGAATAGTCCGAATGGAAATTCGCCTGGCACGTAAAAATCGGTTCACGCAAAAAAGGGGTAGAGATTGCGGAGGTTTCTCCCGCCGATGATCGTTTCCCGATTCTCACGATGCGCTTGTATCGGCTCCATTCAGCTTCCTTCTGCCGGCAATTAGAAAACACGTAAACAAGTTTTCGGTACGTTAATCCTGAAGAGCGTAATTCCAGCGCGGCGTATCCTCCTGGCCTCGGCCTCCCCACTGGTTGGATGACCCCGTGGACTTTCAGCCGCGCTCGCACACGCACTCGCGCGACTATACCTGCACCGGTCCACCTGTACAGGATTGTACATGCGTCCGTGTGCATACTGGCCTCGTCCGACAGAAAGAGACAGCAGACCGGTCGTTAGAAGTTTGAAACGTTGTCGGAGGGGAAGCGTCGATCATTGTTTCAGCGTTGCTCTTCGCGTTTTTTCGTTTTCCTCCCCCTCGGCGTTTGTACCGGGTCACCAATTCGGCGCATCGACGGGAATGCGGAATCATTGTGCAAGCATGTTGTTTATGAGCCTCGTGCGTCAGATTTTATCGACCATTTTTGCGACGATTTCGGGTTTATCGCTCTTGTTCACGGTACCAGACGATTTGGGCGTTTAATTGCCGCTTCGCGTGGCGGACTTTGGGCAAACATCTTTTTGATGGGCTTGTGAAAGAATTAAATTATTTAACACATTGTCTACCGGTGATCAATTTAGCTACAGGACTTTTTAATAGCAATGGCAATTTCAATCGTCAACGTACATGCTTCCGATGGATAAAGCGTTAAGATTTAATAAAGCCATTTCCATTTTCCATTAAAGTCAGACTTTTGTGTGAAATTTATATTTTATATCGAGGAGATTTAATAGAACGTGGTTAAAATTGTACGATATGAACGTTGATATCTTGCTACTCCTACCTTTGCTAATGGATTAATGCGAAATAATCTCGCTGCGAAATGGACGTATTTCGTTTTTGGGGTTTTGCGATGATAAAGCGCGGACTATTCGACCTGGCGATTATTAACCAATGGCTAATTATTGGTTGAGCGTATGATGAGAGATTAATCACCTGCCTTGTTACTGTGTGCAACGGTGTTCGAGGCGGGTGATATTAGCTCGTCCTCCATTAATATACTGAATCGTGTAACACTGGCACGCATAAACGTTGCGACCCGAGGAGAATATGAATTCATGAAGTCCAAGCAGTGAGTCGCAACTGGATATTAACCTTTATAGGACCGGTAAATGGAATAGCATAAGTGAGCAGATTTGTTCCAAGAACTGATATGCTACCTTCAACAGAAATTATTCGATCGGACAAATCAAGTGTGTACCATTGTAATCGTTCATATTTTCAACGTGGGAAATATTTTTTCTTATAATGCACAGAATGAGCAAATTGGATACTTTAGGAGGGGTTTAACCTCTTTCCTTACAATATCGTATCAGACTCGTGATGAAGATTTTGAACAGAGTCTAATAAATATGTATGTTATTAATCTCCTTTAAACCGAAATGAAATTCTATTTTGGTTTTGTTAATGTATAGTTATTGAAGAACATGTAGGTATACAATGGATACAAATTTTCTCCTTTTCTGAAGAAATTACGAACTACAAAGAAAGTTCTAATCACTGAAACCGTAAAATAAATCGTAGGGCAAGGGGTTAAGAATATTTTTGGCAATGCCTATATAAAACTATTGTAATGCTTTGCTATGCTACTTAATTTCATTATAATTTTGACATAGAAGTAGACAGTTCATTATTTTATATTCAGTAAAAATGCAAAAAACCCCGTCGTTTTATTAATATTTTTCTAGAATATCACTAAATTTTGTACCAAATTTGTCAAATATATGTACAGCATTATTGTTTGTATTTAATATACGCTCACATAATTCGTTCGACAATTACATTCACATTCATTTGTATGTATTTATACAAATTTGTATGAGGTTAAAGTGTAGTCAATACGTATTACCCGAAGCCAATTATAATAGATGTCGTCCCGGCCCTCTAAACGTTAAACGTCTGCGAAGGGACTGACTCGGAAGATCTCCCTTTTGTGATCGCGGTCCTTTCATCGTACACGCGTACACGCGTGCACGCCGGGAAAAATTCAAAGCAGTTTTTATCCGGAGCGATGTAATTATAAATCAGCGTTTTGCCGCGAAGGCGTTCCGCCACGGTCTCGTGCGGATATCTCGGGGGCCGCAATTTGAAATTCGAGACGAGACCTCAGAAATATCGGAGTTTGTTAAATATTGAACGTACCTTCTTCTGGACGGATAGCTCCGTAGAACCGGGGGTTCGAATAACCTGGTATTAAGCACCGTGTTCCTGTACTAATATGTTGGTATATTCCCAGAACGTTTCCCGGATAATTTGCAATTCCGTGTATTATAATTTATGAATTAATATCCGAGGTCATCCGTGCAAGTTCGCAGACATCGCTTTGCCGACAATTTGATGGGGCGGTAATTTCCCCTGCATACTCAGTGTCCCGAGAAAATACCAATTTCGCTATAAACTGCTCGCCTTTAATTTAAAATTAAGATTTCCAGACAATCTTAACACTAAACCTACCACCACCGGTCGAAATGACCGGTTCCAGATTTATTATTTTACAATTATTGAAATAATTAACATGATTTCATAAGAAATGAGTGTATAGGTATCTTTAGTCGAGCATGCATTACAAAAGAAGCCGCACAAAGTCTGAATAAAATCAATCTTGTCATTTTTATAAGGGAACATGTTCCAGTAGAAGCGAAGTAAAACTTTCTTGGAATTTTGTTCAGATGTTCTAAGCATTCCGCGTTTCATAAATTGGTTAGTTCGATCAAGATTCTCTAGCGAAATCGTTTTCGTTTCGTCTCTGTACATTCAATTTCGCGAACTCGCGGAGACAATATCCGTCCACCAAGAAACGATTCTTACCCAGAAACTAGACTAGTTCCTCAAACGAGATAATTCGACGGAAACCTATCGAGCCCGAAACCAGTGTCCTCGTTCCTGATGCATCCTGTATGCACCTGATTCGGAGTACTTGGGCACACAATTGCAGCAGTACACCAAGAAACAATTCCCTCCCAGGAACATTGATTAGGTGCCTCCACAAACATTTCAGTTAGCTCTTGTCTCACCGCCGAGACAATCTCGAATTAACATTTTCCACTGGTAGCGACGAGAGGTTGTTACCGTTCAATCTCGGCTCTCGCCTATGGAGCTCCGCGTGCATCAATTGCGCGTGCTATGAGATAAGTGAAATCGCTCGGGAGCCATCTATAGCGGCTGGCAGAAATATCGAGCGAGAAATACACAGTCCGTTACAATGCATCCCGCCAAATGTATCAAGAAATTCCTAACACTTGTGCAACGGTGCATTCACCCTCGGAACAGTTCAATCGCCGGATACTGCAACACCGAGCATCGTTTTTATTTTATCGATCACTGCTCTGCCTTCGAATTATTTTATTACGCAATTATCGAAAGGATCGTTCCCCAGCTCGATATGAAATAGAATCGTACTGCCGTTCGCGGGTCAAGACTGCCAATCCTTTTACAGTTAGGATCCGAGCACATTTTTCAAATATTGGGTCAGTGCACACAGACGAGTTTAGTGTACGGAGGAGGTTTTAGCATTTTGGTTACTGGAAACATTTGTTAGATCGCTCTACAAGTTCGAGTACAGTTTTAATACTTTTAATGCATCCATGAGGATTTATTCAACAACTTTATTTCTTAGGACGTGTGAAAAAATTGCTAAAAATTTGGTTACACGTATGTATTCTCGTTAGTTTTATAAAATTATGTAAATAAAATGGCCAGTCTTAGTGTTTAGAATTTTGGTTAATGGAAACATTTGTTAGATCGCTCTACAAGTTCGAGTACAATTTTAATACTTTTAATGCATCCATGAGGATTTATTCAACAACTTTATTTCTTTGGACGTGTGAGAAAAATTGCTAGAAATTTGGTTACACGTATTCTCGCCAGTTTTATAAACTTTTATGTAAAACGGCCAGTAAAAACGGCATTGGAGAGTATCGCGAAGGAATTCAGCAAGTAACTGCGAGCAATATTCATTATTTAAATGAGTTAATAATTGAAGAATCGGCTCACAAAGAACGTAGTTGTTTCGCAACGGAGAATACAAACAGGTTTACACGAATTCGGTTGGGAAACGTCGGCGCGGGATCCGTAGAACGAGACGCGGTAAAGTGCAGCAATGAAAATCCCGCGAAGTTTTATAGCGACTGCATAATGCCGGGAAGGTGGGAAAGAGGAGGTTGAACGGTAGGAGGGTTTCTCACGAAAATATTTTTCTAATTTCGAGTCGTCCGAGAGAGTAGTCGGTGTTCCGGTTCTCGGTAAGTGATCTACGAAAATTGGAGTTTGCATAAAGATCCACGGTCTAGCTATTACGCATTGAAATTCCTTTCACGCGATCCGCTGTTGCAGAAGGTCTCTCGGTCGCGGGCCGGTGGTTTTGCACGGGACTGTACGGTATATTCATGCATTCACCTTTTCCCAGCAATTCCAATCTCGAGCCTCTCCGACGAATCGTAAAAGAGTCGCACGGGGTTCGAAGGAAAGCGGCGAGAAATCGCGGGGCCAACGTCTCTCATCGCTGACGTGTCGTTGGAAGCGAAACGATCGATACACGACGAAGCGATCCAGAAGGGGTGGGGGAGTGTAGGTGGGATCGAGGGGGGAGTTTTCGCGTGCTGAAAAATCCATCGGATCTAGCGGCGTTCCACGACTGTCGGTCGCTCTTTCGCTCGCTCGCCTAGCGCCGCGGTTGTATTATGGAAATCAGTGGAATCGGAGTGCCGAGTATGCAAGACACGTGAATTAAACACGTAATACACCGACTCCGCAGTGCACCTGTCGCGCATGCAAATCACTTAAGCCGCTGAGCCTGCTCCTGGCCGGTTTCCGAGCTTTTTCGGCCGTGCGCGATGCATATCGGTTCGAGCGTGCTCGAGCGAGTGCGTTGCACGCAATGCGCCTCCGCGAGCGAGCGGGGCGAGGCCCCTCTCTCTCTCTCTGTTACACTCTCGCGTTCGCACGCGTGCCGACGGTTTCCGGTGTCTTTTTTGCCGGTCGGTCGCGCGTGTCCCTTTGAACGCGAAAATTATGTGCGGGGTGACCCACTGCCGGGTCAGGCTTCTGACACCGATTCGAGACGCTTTGCTCGGTGACCCAGTGGTCGACCGTGCCCTGGATTCCCTATCTCTATTAATCGCGAGAGGAGCTGCGAATTTCCTTCTTGCTTTTTCTTTATTTAACGCCCCTCGTGTGGTGCTCGATTCCGCAAAATTCTAGCATTTTCTTTCCTGGACTGCAGGGTGTCCAACGATTATTTATAAATGTACGTGGAGTATTCTGTAAATAATTGTTTGTACATTTACAATAGATCCAGAGAGCTAGAACTCGGATTTTTACATTTATTTGATCGCGTTATAAGGGTGACTACTAAAGCATTAACCTTTAACAATTCACTTAATTAACCTTTCGCAATTGCTGAAATTATTAAAAATTATTTCATCGGGAATTTTTACGTACATATTCTTTATAAAAATCCACAGTTTATTCATTACACAGGTAACGCGCCTTTCAAATCCATGCAGGTGCAACAAAAGTGAACCGAGCGCGACTATCTAAATGCGCATCGAAGGGTCTAAATGGCGAACATAACGGCGCGATAACTGGCACAATGAAGGCTGCAGGATTCGGTAGAACCGTCAATTTCGCTGTATCATCTTACCGAGTGCGGCGCTGAACGAGAAAGAGAGAGAGAGACTGAGTAGTCCCGGAGGAAAATAATTTCCGGTAAACACGGGGACGACCCACGCGGGCGCAGAAGTCGTTAAAATGCATCCGGAGCCGGTAGCCTGCTATCGGAATTAAGCAACCGATGATTCACGTTCCACTATGAAATACAAACAATGGGTATCAGGATAACGACGCGTCCCACCTCCGGGTATCTTGACCAAGCCTATTTGCATACCCGACCCGACGAGTCTGTTTGGAAATGAGGGGTTGGCGAGGACGAGTCGCGGAGGAATCTACACTTGAAAAGCCGGTCAAACGATCGTTCGACTAATTTCTTAGAAAATTGTCTCGCGGATATCGGGTCAGCAGGCTCTCGGCTTAGCTCGGCTCGGAAATTGTTAATTTATACAGAACGGAAGCATCGTTGCAGGACGCGCGTACCAACCGCCCGCATGTCTATGGGCGCGTGTGGCAACCGGACCGTGCCGAGGCTTGACGTATTCACAAAAGACGGGATTAGGCGGGCTTAGGGACGTAATTCACTGGCAAACACAATCGCTATTCACGGGGATGCTGGTTTTTAAAGTTTCATAGCCACGGAATTCGGAATTCAACGCGTATAACCGATTCGCATTTCATGGGGCAACCGGAATTAGCCGATGCTAATTGCGCGTTGTTCGTGCCATTGCCGTACCATTTATTTAGACAGCTGTCCGGTGGAAGCCGATTCATAAGTTGAATACACTGGATTTGCTGGATACATTTTTTATTTACAATTGGAAATCTATTCAGTACGTTTATTCCTTGGAACATATATTATGGTGAAAGCTTTTTTTGTTATTTTTGTAAAATAATCGTCAGGATACATTTATTCCAATGATTTTTATCATTTTTTTAATTGGTAGCAAAATTAAAAGTTGATGGCACGGCAGTGCATAATCACTAAAACAATACAATCGAGAAAATTGGCATGAATAATGGCACTTTGAATTTACATTGTCGATTTTTCAAGAGGCTATCAATTGTTGTAGAGGTTGATCCTCCTTAAATCGACGCAAGCACATAAAAAATGTCAACATAAAAGTCGGATCTTTTGAACATTATGGTTCCTGCGACGAAATTTATTTCACAAATTGAGCTACCCCGAATCTTAATATTTCCTCCGGTTTGTCCACTTTTGAACGTTTTTTACGTCTGGTCAGCGCTGTTGGAATTCTTCACGTGGGATCTCGCGTTCATCCTGTGTTTAAGAATTCATCGAGGTTAGAAACGGTTCGAATTAGGTTAAACCGATTCACCCCCGGGCTAGAATATACACACTCAACTAACTACCTAGCAACTGGAAGAGCAGATGACAGACGAAAGTAAACGGAGCTCGACGCATTATTTATCAACCGGGAAGATCTCCCGGGTTCCCTTCGCACCCCATTACGCTAACGATCGTATTGTACAGAAAAATTCAGCTTCGGGGTTGCCCACAAAAAAGCCTACCAGTGGTGTCATAATGTTAGCGATTGGGGTTATTCACGACATTCCATAGAACGTTGGAGGTTCCGAAAACATTAACAAATGATGGTATTTTAAGCTGATTAACCATAGAATCGTAGCTTTTGTATTCAGAAAGGAATGTGCGCTCTTAGAAAATTCGAAACAGAATTATTGAAGCTATAACCGAGTATGAGTTGGTATAGAATATTTAATAGCGGAATAAATATAATTTGCATTGATAAGAGAAGTTGATAAATAATCAAGGTAAAGGAACATCTATTAAACTCGGCGCTGCAAACTGTAAACCGTCGCGACCCCACGCACGGGTCACGCAACAATAAAACATCATTATCGTTGATCTAGAAAAATCTTTGCATTACATCTGCGCATAAACTTTCTAATGAACGTGGGACCATGTACCGATGCTTGTCATCGCCCGTAAAACTTTCTATCTTCCATAGGAATATTTTATTCACAATTCCACCGTGTATTTATAGGACATGTGTAAGCTTGTTGCAAAATATTATTCCAAGCAGAAAGTCTATGGAAGCTTAAAAATAAAATATCTGCTTCGCCGCGGTAAGCTTTTAAACCTCCGTTGAAAAATTATTTTCTTTCGAAGGATATCGAAAGTATCCAGAGTTTATATTGAAATAATTTTGTTTAGCTTCGCTGGCTCAATTTTATCCTCCCCGGAAAATACACTTTGTCACAGGGGGAATAGTACTGAAATCCAAAATATATTCCGGCTTCGCTCCGAAGTTTCGCTTCACGGCCAAGAAATATTTAAAATACACACTCGAAATTTCTCCATTTAATACCTGCGAATCCTTGTAGATGGTTCGGGCGATTGTTACATTTACATTTTCTGAACGAACCCGTTCCAAGGTTGACATTTAATTAACGGAGAAATTTTAACTTTGATGTTGTCGGATCGGTGGACTTTGGAGGTGAAAGAAACGAGAAAGTGTTGGTACACAAGAACAAAGTTTATTCAATTCAATTATACCTGTCCTTTAATTAAAGTAAAATTCTTAATTATCGGATTGAGACTAAGAATTTTAATAAAGTGTGATCACGTTGCGCAAAAATGCCGTTGAAAAATCGGTGGAATAAAATTTTTAATACTTCTCCCGACAAGGAGTCTACGATTTATTTATTGAAACCTGTTTGTTCATAATTTACACGTACAAAATATCGCTTTACATTTCGAAAATATTATCTCCGAACGGTGCAGCATCCGCAGATATTTCAAATTGCATTCGGACGTTTCTTATCGAGCGGATCTCCTAAAAAGACCGCGGCAAGCCGCGAATCTCGGGGCTCGCATTTTATGAACGACGCTGGAACAGGGGGTTGGCGATCTTGTTGAACATCAGTATGGGTCGAGAGAAGGTGGAAAGGTAGAGATACACGGCGAATCGTTGCCAGCCGCATTAAGGCTCGCAGTCCGTGCGCAACCCTCTTTTACGGGAGCGACCTCTCCACCGCGTATTTATTATGGGCGAAATTGTATAGCACGCGCTACTTCTCACGCGGAATTTATAACGACTCCTGCGGCCAGCCGCGGCGGCCTTCGAATAATTAAAGCGGCCCCGGCACGCTGAAAATTCCCGAAATACGAAATCATCGTGTCGCCCCTCTTTCCCGGCGAAACAGCCGCCCGTGGAAAAGAAGGGAAAATCGCCGAGCGTTCCAGGAATTTATATTAATCAATGATCGCGTTCCGTCTCCGCTGGAAACTGTATCACAGCTACCCTTACAATTTCAATTTTTTAATATGTTGTGGAAATCGATATTTTGGACAATTTATTGAAGAAGAAAAAACTACCGGTACCACTACAGTGAGTACTGTTTGTTATGACTCAATTAAAAGTGACTGTATGTATTGGTCTGGGCTAAATCTTTTAATCCGGCTTCCGCAAGGCAGCTGGCAATGCTTGCCTGAATTAATTATAAGTTGCCTACGGATTCGTACGCTTTTATGTGAAAATTGGCCGAGCGAAATATAAAGCAGTGAAGGATTAGAAAAACTCGGAGTTGCGTTTTAAATTTATGTATCAAAATTATTGAGGGATGAAATCAATCGATTTCGAACCCCTGCTTCTCAGAATCGATGCACTACATTTTTTATTATAACTATAACAGACAGTTCTTGCAGCTCTTACTTTAACTCGTGCACAGACACACAAGTATAGACAGAATTCGCTGTAGTGGCGCGACAGTTTCTCGAGAATATCTCCGAAACTGACCGCCACTAACATGCAAAGGGAAAAGTTGGTTAACGCGTTGAAGATTGATAACACGGCTGAAAATCATCGGAGGATGTTCTGCAGTTTCAGCGAAGGGGAAATATCGCGGAGCGTTCCTCGAATTTCAATTAATCGATAATCGGAGCTCCGCCTCGGCGAGCGATTCCACGGTACAATTAATTTCCCCCGGAGCGGGAGGGCGGCTCGGGAAAACAGGGGGCCAACCGAGGAACGCAACTGTGCAGTTTCGAGATTTCTTTTATGTCCCCGACTATCCTTTAATTCCAAGGCGAGAAGAGCCGCGGCTCCCTCTCCGAGCTTGTCGAGCGTTTAATTAATGAACCCCCTCTCGCTCGCGACTCGGGTACCGACGTTATTCTTGCGTCGCTTAATTTCGTCGGCACCGCGCTTTTTCTTTTTAATTGAACCCGCGTCTTTTTGTCGCACGGTTTCCACGGTCCCTCTGTACGAGCGCGTTCCGACACTGCGAAGTGCACTCCTCGTTGCCGAGTGCAGTTGAATGTTCAGCGAAACTGTCGCCGGGATCGCGTCTGCATTTTTCTCTGCATGTGTGTGTTTCTCGAAAACCAGTCGCGGCCGAGAAACTCGAGTACGAGGGCCGATGGTTTTCTACGAAAATCGCTTCCAACGCAGTGAACGCGCCGGGAAGCCCTGGGAACTAAGTCGCGCTTCTGCTTTAATGTTTTCTCACGATGTTGTGTAGATGCAACCGTGTAAAACGATGGAAATGGAAATGGAAATTCGAAACTTTCAGTAGACGGTAATTTAACAGCATGTTTTTCCGGTGCTTCATTCTACGCGTACTTTCACCCCAATTTAATATTCGTCTATCTAATCCGCAAGATAAATAGAACGCATAACTAGTAATTAGAATCCTTGTGCGAAATAAAAACTTTCCAAGTCGATTGTATGGAACAGAAGTTAATTGGAGATGTACTTCTCCTGTTGATCATTTTAATAAGTCTGAAATAATGTACCTAATGACTAGACTGCGGATCTTTGTGCATTTATGGCTTCTGAAAATGTTCCAAATGTTCCGATTTTTATTTACTCTCGACCTGCGGAGGCTACTGCCACTAAAAATAAGATTCTATTTGATTCCACTTTCTTAAAATTCGTCCACAAAAATCGCAAATTGCATAAACATCCGCAGTAATGACACAGTTTTCTATTTCTGTTCTTCATTTTTGTCGTGAATGCTTATAATCTGAGGAGCCGTGTAAATACAAAATGTACAAATCTCCCGGAGGCTAATGCCATTGAGCAAGATAATTTAGACGAGATCCTCCCAAATCCATTTTCGAGCGCACTCAAGGTGGCTTAGCGCCGAGCAAACCCCTGACTGCGTTTGTCCCACGATTAGCCACACTCAAGGTGCCTTCGATATTCTTTCTTCCCGCGGATTTCGTGGCTCGCAATGGTCCCCTTCGGCGTGCGAAGGGACGACTGGTTTGATGTATCATTCCGTTTCGACACGTTCGAAACGTTGCCGGAATACTGGAGCGGGTCCTCCGGTTCTCGTCCGGCCGCTGAAAAATCCACAATGCGCGGGCCGGTGTGCACGTGTACGCGTCGAGGAGACGACCGTTTCGTCTTCACCTGCCGGCCATTTGTCACGTCCGAAATTGCATTACGCGACACGTCGAATTTCTGTATAAAACGGCCCCTAAGTTGCCCCATTGACTGCGCTGTCGTCGTTCCGCACAGCTTGTCCCTTTCTCTCTCCTTTCCGCCTCGTTCCTCCGGGTAATCTCGCCTCGACCTTCTCCCTCTCCCTTTCTCTCTTCGGCAACCGAACTCCGGGCTCGTCTCTGTCTCGATCCTCTTGGACCACCTTCGCCGACCATATGGTTAACACGGACGTAACTTTCTCTCTCTTTCTCTCTTTTTTTCTTTCTCGCTTGCCGTTCATTCATAATACATACGCACGACCCTAAAAGTTGAGTGCGTTAGACCGTGTGCACGAAACTCGGACAGCCGGCCTCGGAAGTCCGACTCGTGAAAATTTCAAAAATGCTTCGCCGACCGTTTTACGCCCTCGCTTCTGGGACTAATTTGCGGACGCGCCGGTAAAAGCCCACGGATGACTTATCTCGTGAAACATGCACGCCGAACGATATGAGAAATCGCGAACGCTCTAGTCTCCCGACACCTCGAGAGTAATGGCCGCTTCGAAATGAATTTTTGGCCGACCTCTGATCAATGGACTGTGGACGTCCGCGCGTACGAGTCCTCTCGACTTCGCCGCTCTTCAATTTGCCAGGCTCCAATTTCATTTTCCTGATTCTTTCGCCTTGCAAATCTGCAAACTGCAGTCGAACGGCAATTTCTTCCTTCCTTCCATTAATTAGGCAATTCATCAATTAATGCTGGGGTTAACGATGAGCAAACAATGGAATGAAGATTTTTGTTTGTTGTTATAGGCTTTTAAAAGATCTAAAAAATTCTGGGACGCGTATTGAAGTCCCTATTTTAATATATAATTGTTGGAATCGTCAAATGTCCAAAGCATTGATAAGGAAAAATTAATATTAACAAGAGAGAAATTCAAGATGTCTCGCTCTGGATATAAACGACCCAGTTGCTCACGGAGGGTTATTATCAGACTACGGATCTTTATGCAAAATGGAACTTTTATATGTCAATTATAAATAAGAGCCGGGTGAAAAGTTCTTCATTTCTTTAATAATTTTAGCAAGATGAGAATAGTATTATACAATGACGTCTCTTTAACTTTTCTCTATTTTAAATTGTACCCATTTTTCTGCATCAAGAAGTTTATTAAATAAACCTCTGAAGAATATTTTTAATTTGCTGTTTTACATGTCACAATCGAATGATATAAGTAAAATCTGGATCTACTAACTAAGTTTCTAATAATTCTGCGGTCAGAATTATTTAACTCGATTTAACTTCATTCGGTCGAATTGTTCGAATGGAATTGTGGTTTGTATAGTTTAACGTGTTCGTATCATTTCGGTACGAGTTCCCAGTGAGAGCAATGAATTTAATTTTCTACACGGAAATAAACATTTTATAGATCTTGTCTGTGATACGACTCGCGACCGAAGAATGAAATTTAATTAGACTTTTTGCTATTTGTTGTCGAGATTCGTTATAAATTGGTATGTACGTTCCTGTCGCCCGGAAAACGGACCAATTAGGCGTCCATTGTTGTGACCCGTTCCGTTCTAGTGTTAAACAGACAATAGATTGTTATGAACTAATTTACGGAAACCGGAGTCAACGGGACATTTCCATTTCCCGTTAAGGATTCCATTAGCGTCCGGGTCAAACGAAAATATGACTCTAGTTTAATTGCACGACATTTTAGAACATGTTTCCTCTCACGATTGTTGACTGCGGATTTGTGTGCAAAATGAAAGTTGCCCTTACTTCGTTTTTAAATTTAAAACAATACTTTTACATCGTTTAAATGTTTTCATTGTTTCCCTTTGGACCCACTCGTTTTCGTCATAAATGATACTAAATAGTTTCATTAATTTCTCTCGAAGGGTGGATTAACTTTTTTGTTTCACCCCAGTTTTCCGAAAATGGCCCGTGAAATTCGGAACTTGTACAAACATCCGGTGCTCATTCACTGGGCTCCATAATTAGGATAATTTTCCGATCCCTTCGTCTGGAAGTTATTAGTTCTGGTTTTTTTTTCTGACATGGGGTGGTCGTGAATTGGACGAGCGGCTTTGGGGTGAGTCTTCCACACGTGTAGGGGATGCTGTAGCTAAGCAAACCCTGGAATATTAGCCGCCGACGCGCAGCTGTTTCTGTGAAACAATTATTATTAGACTGCGGATCTTTATGTATTTATAGTGTTCACCCATTTTTAAAATACAAGAACGCATGTTTGGTAACAAATACTAATGATACATCTTTACTCTATGCTTACCATTGTTGTTAAATTTGTTAGTTTTGATAATCTCAATAGATTGTTCCTCATCCTGATTTATATAAAATAATTCATGAAAATTGGAATTTGCACAAATATCCGCATTATACTTCAGCTTTAATTTTCGATTTTCTAACAATTTTTATCTCTCGATGGAAGAGGAATAAAACCGTTCAAAATATTTAAAATGTTCATCCAAATATTATATAAAAATATTCAGAGCCAATCGCTCGCTTCACAATATGGAGCTAGCCACGCGACACAAACTGAATATTAAATACACGAAAAATGAACACGAGCCCCGATCACAGCTGCGAAATAAATCATAAAACAAAGGGTTAACGACGAGGCACAAAAAGTCCGGTACCCGTTTGCAACGACTAACAAGCGATCCATTTTTGTCCTATTCATCTCGTCCCTGTGGCAAACATGGTTACGAATGAAATTGAGTTTCCATTAAAAAGAGGCGAAATTGTATAAACTTACGGGCGACGCGTGCGTATGTTATAGGCAAACAATAATGACGTAAATCATCCAATATCGCCCCATAAACTTTTGTTCGTTTTCGAGCCGTTTCGAAGATACACAGTGGCCCTTTCCCCCTCGAATCCCTTCGTCCTGGTCCCGTGGAGCAGCCAGTAGTACACGCCGAACGTTGCCGTTTGTTTGGACCGTAACGCTGTTACCGGGTCCCCGCAGCCCATTGTATTCGCAAAGTAGAGAAATAGTAACGTTCCCACGACTCCATTGTACTCGCTCAAACAAGCGTATTAAAATTCACTAGGAATTTACGTTAAACAAGCAAGATGGTACGGTCTCGCGTGGTGCCATTTTCACCTCCCCCGCACATCCCTCGGCAAGTTCCGACAAGCGAGCTCTCCCGAGAGAAACATTTCGGATATTGTTTTAAACAGCGGCGGCTGTGCACGAAATTCGTATAAAATGACGGTTTAAACGGGTCCACGGCAAGCCAAATATTTTCGTTTTAATAACCCGAACAGTCGGGGACGATATTTTATGTTTTCGGTTTAAAGAAGCCCTTTGAACATCCCGCAGCCCAGCTAGAATTTGCTGAAGAAACATTTGTCACAGTGCCTGATCCTCGGATGGTGTACAACGGACTCGATGAAATAATATTTTTATGAGGAAATCCCAGCAAAGCAAAGGGTTTCCGTTTAAGTCGCGCGAAACGCGAAGTAAAATGTTCCATGGGCTTTATCTTGAACGCGCAGTTTCGCTTCGAGTGCGCCTCTCTGCGCAGATCCAGTCTTTGATACGAGAACCATAAAGGTTGCCGGGACGTTCCAACCCCCCGTATACCTGAAATTTTCACACCGGTTGCCGCCGTTGTCTGTCTTGGAAATGATTTTCACAGCTACTGCAGATTTCAAAATGCTGTGCGTTCTATTCACAGAGCGTTAACGCTAAAGCTGTGTCCACACTGGAGCGACGTCGAGTTTTCGTCGCTTCTTCTTGCCTTCGTCTTCTTTTGGTGAAATTGTGAGATGCTTCTGTGAGGAGTGTTTAAATAGATTTTACTCGACCAAGTATTACAGTAAAATCTGTAGAATTTATATTTAATTATTATAAGGCAACTAATTATTCTTACTGATTCTAAAATGTAGTGTTAATACACGTATTAACGTTTGAATGATAATTTCGAAGAACTGAGGGAACTTCGTTTTTTAAAAATGCTTCGCTTACCGAAAGGTGGGACGTAAATACAGTTCCAGGTTTTCTGTGCGTCCATTCGTTCGCAGAACTTATTCAAACCGAATTCGGTCGGTTGCATAATACTTTCGCAGCTGGTAATTTCTTCGCTAACTCAAAACTAAAAGCGGCTTGAAGAGGAAGTAACTCCAAAGCCGGCTTGCATCGCGAATAGAAAGACACGAAACATGAAATTTCTTTGCGAACATCGAATTTAGAGCTGCTTTTTATGTTAAGTGGTAAGAAGATACGTCTGAGTAGTGTTTTTAAATTCTCTACAATTTCAAACAACTTTCTTTCACTCTCTTCTTACATTACAGGACCTTTTATGTCGGTGAAGAAGGGAGGGAATTAAAAATTTTACGAAATGAAGTTTTAAGAAATCAAATCAGGGTTCTAAACATTCCATCTAAGTTCTAATTTTATAGCTCGAATTATGCTAGACTGCGGATTTAATACATTTATGGCAGAAATGTGTAGATCGAATACAAAACAGTGCAAACATTTAGAGAATTCAAAAAGGCTATTCTGTTACTGTCAACTCTTTAAGAAAGTTAGAAAAAGAAATTAAGTTTATGTAGCCCTTGTATCCTACAATAATAACGCAGACAATTTTTATTTTTCATAAAAATCCGCGGACTAATTTTTAATCAAGTCCAACAATAGAATCAGTATAGATTTCAAAGAAGTAGGTTCCGAAATATGTAAAAGAAAATTGATCCACAAGAATATAAATGAACAAATTTGATTTGGAAAAGTGCAGAAGTTGATATAAAAATGTCCAGGGCCGTCCAAGTTACTTGAAGCTTAGGTGAGACGATATCGTCGCGCGATTTTGGCAGAGCGGTATACGGGGCGGGCATAATTTCCGTTGAACGTCTGCGAGCGTGTTAAGTGTTAAAGATCGCGTCTATGGGCGGGGATGTAACAGTAGAAGAAAGAGAAAGGGGGTGGGCGGTGGATACATTAAACATCAGCCTTCCATTACCAGGGACACGGTAGCGCGAGCTATCCTCCGACTATGTAAATGTTATCTGGGTGTTGTGTTGAGAGGCGGCGGGGGCGGGTCGCGAGTCGAGGTAGCCAGGAAGCGGCGCGGCAGTAAGTCATAAATTTGCTGGGAACTCGCTCGAAAATCTGTGTCACGAGTTAAGAACTAATCCCGGCCGCCTTGAGAGCGAAGTAACACGGGATATACGGGAGCCAGAAGCGTTTCACACCGGGGCAGAGGGGTTGGAAACGGTGAACAGGATGGAAAGAGAGATAGACAGGGTCCCCGTAGAGTGTAGAGGGTGGAAGCCGGGCCTGGACAGATTATGTCGTCACGCGGGGTGTCTGTTGCCGACGGCTCACAAAAGTGAAAACACCCCCCACCCCGTAGACCGGGACCGTCAAAAACGAAAAATTCTTCGGGAGACGCTTACCTGCCGAAGGAAATTGTGAAAACGGGGCCTCTGCGAGCCGAGTAAACACTCCGGAACGCCGTGCGCTGGCGAAAGGAAGCACGTTCCATTGTGATTAGCTCCGAGCCCTCGTCCATCTGCGGCATCTGGTCTGTTCGAATGACCAGAAGCGGATCCGGCCCCGGCATACCTACCGACCGACCTCGATGGGAATCGGAAAAGAAGATCTTCCAAGGTAAATCGTCACTACAGGCTTGCATTATTAACCTTCTGAATTGAGACTTTTACGAGACGACCCAGTGCTCTCGGGATCCTTCCGGGTTCCGTCACGTGCACGAGGGTGCCACCTCCCTCTGTTTGCACACGGAGACGAATTTGTTGCGATATACTACTGCTAATTCCGCTTTAGGCTGTTCAGCGGTCGCCCGCGTGGGTGGGAACCGAGGCTAGGCAGCGATTAACGCTTTGGCAGCACATTTATTTTATGACTCGCCGCCTGTCACTGCCGCTTTCTGAGAAGCCTTGTACCCTGATCTACTGAAGCAGGGATACTTGGAAGCTGGTAGTAGGTGTTAATCTTTCACCGAATTTTATTAGCAGTTTTAGAATGCGACAGGATTAAATTTTCTAGTTGACGTTGATTAGTTTAACTTGATATTGTGGATTGTATGCACAATTCATGTAAGAAAGCGAAGGGAAGTATGATAATGCAGCGGCCATTTGTAAGCGATCCACAAGTGAAGAACAAAAGAATCAACTGACAATAGAGTGCATGGAAAAGAGCGAAAGGATAAACAAAAATGTTGAAAATAACGCGAAAATGGAAGAGGGAAATATGAACAATCGAGCCGATTGGAAGAGAACTCGAAAAGAAGCTGAAATGAAAGGAATGTAAACGCAACAGAAACAATAGTTGCTGATGGCACGCCCGCCGACAATAGCTAAGAAACAATTAAGCTCGTGTAAGGAATAATACAAGTAAAATTCAATGTAACTTTTCGTCGTTCGGGAACGGAAACAAGTATGCAAAATTGTCCATGAATTATGTATATAGATCTTCTTGTATTTCTGAAGTTTCGCGGGTTACGATGGTAGATGAACAGATAAGGCAGGCAAGAGAAAGTTATTTAGGAACATGAATAAAATCTAAGAGCCAAGATAGAGATGGATATACATACATTAAGTATAATCCCATTTGAATGCAACTGAAAGCACGGCAGACTGTGGATTTAAACGATGCCAAATATCCGCAGGAAAAGTCAATGTTATCTTCGTAGGAACCCGCCATATTGCAAATTCCGTGACTCGGGTCTGAATTGCTAAATCTGCGGATGCAGAAGTGGAGAACGGTGGGAACATCTGGTGTCTGTGTATGTGTGTCTGGCGGGGATGCTGAACTTAACATGGCGAAAGAATGTTAGACTTGCTCTTATAACCGCTTTCGATTGCGTAAAAAGTTTTCGAGCCGGCGCGGCGGCAACTCCTCTAACATCCTCGCGAGATCATTTATTCTCTAATAGTGTTGAACTGGTTGTAGAATAGGTCGAACAAATTTATTCTAAATTCATCAGTTTGCAATATCTGAAAGCCTTAAGTTGTTTAAATTGTTTTTAAGCATTTCAGAAAATGATCGTTTGAAACTGTCGAATAGCCCCTATACGAGAGATCAAATAATAACGCGCACAAAATATTTACTTTCAATTAGCCTTTAAAATTTCTTGTGCGTTAGCAGTGTGAAAGAAACTATGAACGACCATATAACGTAGAAAATTTCGGACATCGATATAAGGGTTGAGTAGAATATCGTTAGCGTAACGTCAATAGTCGGCCGAGCCGTGGAAAATAGTTTCCCGTGGGAAAGACGAAACTTTGAGTCGATTTAATTGCAGGAGCATTGAGCAACGGGGCTGAATAACGACACGGGAGGGAAAAATACGTCGTCCGACGATCAGCTGTCTCCGCGGACAGCGGGAAATCACCCCTGCGAGCCCTTCCTGAGTTATTCAGAGCCGCTAATCTATCCCCGGCGAATTATTAATCGCGGAGCGTGGAAAAGTCACGGTGTCATGCGCGTTCTAAAGACACGTGGGCGGTCGTCGACGCGGGGGATGGTGCTCGCCGTCGTTTCCGGCTTCATTAACTCGTAAATTCACCGGGTGAAGTTCCGCGGCGTTCATAGACCGTGGATAGATGCTTCAATATTAACACCGTAATTGGCTCGGAACAGCGGGGTAGTTATAGTTCTCGAGGGGTGTCTCTGCGCCACGACCGTCGATAGCCATTACACATTTACACAGCAATTGAAAAGTCCGGGAAAGTTACTTTTGCGCGCGCGTACGCACGGTCGACGACCAGGACGGTCTCTCTTCCTCTCTCTTCCTCTTGTCTTCATCGTCGAGACAATCGCCGGCGATAGATTTCCAACGTGACCGGCCGTCCTTCTTTTTCTCTCCGTTTGCCCCCCAATCCGGCGACTTGTATTCGACGAAATAGGAGCTCTGGCAGCGCACCAAGAACGTAGCAATGGAGAACGAGATATTAAGTACGAGCAACGCGAGTGCATTGAAATCGGAATGCGAATCTGAAAAGAGGACGGGGTAGCTTCGATTCGACCCTCGCGAAAATATCCTCGTCGATAAACAGCAGACCGAAACTCCCCACCTCCTGCTAGATTTCCCGCCATCCACCCTCGCGAACAGTCCAGACCTCCTCTCCCACGGCCGTGTTGCTCGTAATCGATTTCTTACATGTTCCGCCGGTTTTTCTGTGATGGCAATTGCGGGACGGTTTAGATTCCTTTTACGTGATCGTTGCGCGGCCGCCGGTGTTACGACTCCGCGTTAATGTTAGGCCTTTACACCGACCGAGCGTAGCATTATTCGACGACCAGAGGCCTGGGATACCAGTAAGAATTAAAGAGGCCGCGGGAAGCAATTAAGATTGTGTAGTTCGCCGAACTGTTTTTCTTTATCGATCGCGTTTCTTCGACCGCCCAGCAGCGGCGCGGGCCGTTGATGTTTTACTTTTCCGCCGCCACGGCAGCCCGGGGAAATTCGATCTCGACGAGGATTCGACGCGACTCTTCGTCGCGTTTACGGTATCCGCGAATTCGTAAAATCCGAGGAATTCGCGTAAAGATCTGTTATTAGAAAGTTAGTGCTTCTCGAGGAAACGGAACTGATTCCACTGGAGATTGTATGCTGGAACATCGACTGCATTTCTTTAACACGAGCTCTAGGGAACACTAAAATTGTCTATTTTATGTTACTTTATAAAAACAACCAGAATTTGTCTATCCAGATTTTCAGCCATTTTTAAAATAATGTATACGCGAAGGAATAAATGTGTTGAATAGAAATATTGACCCGTCCCTAACCGTAGTGCAAGTGCAGTAGATTGCACAGGTTCTTTTTTAGAAATTACTAGAGAAAAAAGTTCAGCATTAACATAAGGCCAACGTAAAAATAACTAAACGGGTTTTCAAGTCCCTGGTTCTAGGTGGGCCCGCTGTACCGAACTGTCCGCGTCTCTCGGAGACAATCGAATGACGAACGTCATCATGCATCACCGTCCGTCGTGACTCCACGGAATACTCGGAGACTCACGAAACGAGGAACGGCCGGGCGAGCGCGATTCAGAGAGCCGCCGCCGGGCCGACATTTATCAAGACGTGATTTCGGCCGGCATTCCTAATGAATCCGAGGCATGCCTAGCTGGATCGCGCGTAACAGTGATGGATGGGTTATCCGATCGATTCACTGGATTAGATGGAAATAATGTAACGTAATCCAAGAGGGCGAGCCGGTAGTCGTCGGTGCGTGCGAGGGGGTGAAGAGCGACGGGCAGAGGGTCGAGGGAGGGTATCAGCAACTGGTTACTATGCATAAGGGATGTCGAATTCTATTCGACCCCTCCGGCTACGGAACACGCTAATGAGCATATAATGCGCGTAGAATTGTGATCGTGGTGGCGTTGACGATCCACACGCACCGATCAATCTTCCAGGTTCGTGACCCCCAAGCAACAAATCATCGAGAACAAGTTGTACGATCGAAGAAGCAGGTATTCCACGATTTGTGGGTGCAGTCGAATTTTAGTTGCTGCAAACTGCAATGCGGTTCCCTTTGATAATTTTATAGTAGACATTCTGTTAATGTAAATGGACTCTCCGCGGCAGCTGTGGCACAGTTGAACAGTGTCCTAAATGTGTGAACCTCAAAGGGTTAACCCAAATTTCTTAAGCCTGCGTAATCGCATTGAGCGCATTTCCCGCACGTTAATTAAAGTAGAGTAAATTAAACATGAACGTTCTGGATGACACATCTAGCTTGTCGTAGCTGTCATCACTGTAACTCTTTACAGATTGTCCTTATACTTTAGACATTTTCTAGCACGGTCGTTCCATTTTCGAACAGTATTCGCGATCGAGGAGCTAAATAAGAGGCAATTTCGAGCGTCGCGGCCACGAGAGTGGAGGAGATTTCGTTCGCCGTAGAAAAAGAGAAACGCAATCAGCGAGAGCCATTCGTCGAGAGTCGAAATCGCGGCGAAGAAAAAGAACAATGAAACGGGTGCATTTCGTCGATCGTGCCCGGACAAAGGTACCGGGAGTAGCTCCGAACTTCAGTGGTCGGGATGCGAGGACGACAGACAGGGCGACTCGTTGAGAGACACTGGCTGCTACTCCCTCCAACACTCATATCAGTGATTGCACCTAGCGCATTCTACGATCGACTGCTAGCCTCGCAGACGTCCGTGGAAAATACGTGCCGACGTTCACCGTCGGCCGAGTCCATTTAGGGTATACTGTCGCTGCTAAGGATGAAGTAATGCCTCCTTGCTCTTTCTTTCGACGTGTTTCTCTCTCTGCTCTGTCTCTCTCGGCGTATTCGTAGTTCGCCTTTCCTTTTCTCTGTCTTTCACCCTCTCCCTTCCACTCTCTCTCTCGCCGCACAGATCCAGTCCCCCTCGAGCACAGCTCTTCCTTGGCTGCGCTTTGATCCTCCCCGGGTATCTCGCATGCATCGGAATCTTTTCTCTGCACGGCAGACGCATTCTGCTTAGCGTCTGTGAATTTCAAAGCGCAGCATTGTGCCCGGCTAATGGTGTTTCATCTCCGTATTACGGATACCAGTCGTTTCCACTGTGTTCGATTCACGGGGACACTAGGTGGAGAAGGGTGCGCGGGGGTGGACGAACGACGAGGATCGACGGAACGCAGGAAAACGCGCGATTCCGAGCGACCTGTGGACTGAGGGATCATCCCGTACCTTTTATGGCTCGTGGAAAAGAGACCGGGGAAGATAGATGGTTGAAATGGATCGTCGTAAACAAATATTTGGATCTGCTCGGACGAGGATCTCGTAGATAAAATGGTTTCGACATGACAGCCAATCAAGGCGGCCTCTGCTACAAATACAGTCTGCTGGAAAAACATGCGAACGATACTGCCTAGCTCTTCGGACGAACACCATGGGCAATTTAAATGCTTCTGTTGCTCTGAAATGTTTTGGTTTGCAGAAAAATAATAACAATACAGATCACTTGTAAAACTCTAGGTAACTGTGCTACATCGGAAACGAGTTTAATAGTCGTCTTCTAATGTAGCATGTTGTAATTAGAGTCTTCGTGATGGGAATGAGCAGTAATAAATGGGCATTGGTTTTACACTATGTTTTATTAACACACAGAGAAGATTAACTTTCCAGCTGTCTGGTTGTACAGAGACTAAAAACAATAGTGACTGACTAGGGCAGAACATACGCAATCGCACACACGCACATAACAAGTGTCAGCACAGACGACCTGTACAGTAGATAATAGTTCGACTCCTACTTATCGACAGACTTGCCGTTATTACAATCAACATAGCAGTCTCAATGGAAGTCATTAGATTACCAGTAACAATTTGTTCATGTACAATAGCAATAATTATTACTACAGTAATCGCTTCTTCGTTGTCCTGAATCATGGGCACGATCGTTGTCCAGTGCCTACCCATTCCACTGCCTGTCAACGCCGAGTCGCTCCGCAGGGCGGCGACGATTGATGTCGGCTCGGGTATATCGGTGTGAACACCACAACATTGACTCGAGGAAACCGAATTTTCAAACTTCTTAATTTTCATTATTTCTTTATGGGACTTTCACTAACTTATTTCTGGCATTTCTCTGATTAAAATGACACCAAACACGATATAGTTTCAACTGCATTTAGTGGTTTAATCGACGGTCAAAGTTTCGAAGGCAACGAACAACAGCAACAATGTGGGCCTTTAAACTGTGCCGGCGACGGCGACACGCTTCGGTCACCCGATCCGTATCTCATTCTGTCCTCCTCTATGTTCGGCTTTCTAGTGAAGTCTCGCTCGGCGGTCGGCGCGATATCTAGACGCAGTCATAAATCAAGAATAGTGTCCGGGCACGCTCGTTGTCCACTCAACCCCCCGGCCTTTGGACAACGAAGGAGCTTTTACCGTACTAACCAATTTATTACGAGATTCCTGAGCCGATGGTCACAAATTTTGCGGAATCGCTGAACAACCGCAGAACTGAAAAGTGCATGCACTATCTCGAGGGTATCGCGCAGTATCCGCAGAGGTGGAAATCCGGAAAAAATTTGAGGAAGGTAGAGTGCGCCGCACGGGGATAAATACTTCCCGGGGAAACATGAGATACGAGCGTCGGCAAAGCGCAGGAAAAAAGCATGATCGGTTGCACTTTAGAAGAGCGGTGCGCGCGATGCATTCGGCGGCGTCGGCAGCAGAGGGGCTGAACGGGTCGAGTGTAGGCGAAGTACGGGGTTCCGCGGCAAAGAAAGAGCGCTCGGCTCGCGGTGGAATGTATTTCGATTGCATTCACAGCCATTTTTTCTTCTAGCCGTTAACCATCCAGGAATTTAATGATAAATGATAAGCCGCGCGCGCGCGCCGAAAGAAACCCTCGGGTTCGAGTTGCCGAGAAATATTACGGCGTTGAGTCACGTCTTGGGATCCTCGTCGGGCTTGAAAGCCCCCTCCGGATTAGGTCGGGCAATGTATGCGTGCCTACGTGTTTCACGCGTGTTTCGCTGTGTGCGAGTGTGGCGTCGAGTGGCCGAGAGGTTCGCTCTGGTCGCTCCACCGAGCCGGAGCCGAGCGCAAATGTCGAAGAGTCGAGGGTAATGAGTGAAAAAAGATGAACCGTACGTATACAGATACCTGTGTGCGCCGTTTCTGTATACAGAGTGTCCCAAAAATGTTGTACTTCTTAGCATGGGTTGATCCCCGAGGTTATTTCAAGTAACCTTTTCCTTCGCGAAAATGTTCTCCGCGGTTTTGTTACGGAGTTATTAACACGTTCTGCCACGTGTGCCACTGATGGTACACGTTAAACCTCGGACCGCGTGCACACACCGACATATTTATTTAATGCGGTAAAAAAATATATTTTATAACAAGTTTAACACTGTAAAATGTATTCCCACCAAAAAGAATGAGGCATTATAAAAACTGTAGTATGGAACAAAACAAATGGCCCGTATGACAAATCGAGGAAAAACGGCTCGACGCGGAACGTGTTAAAAACACGGACCAATCACAGCGCGGCTACGGCCGACGGATTTCGGCTTGGCCAATGCCAAGTGTTTTTCGGTAATAACTCTTTCAAAGAAGTACAACATTTTTGGGACACTCTGTATGTATATGAATACATATTTCTATGTGTATATACACAATCTACGCAACGGCCAAGGGAACGCGTTCTATCCCCATTGTGCAACGCGAAGCCGACACGACGGGAATCGTGAAAGAATCGTGAAAGAATCGTGAAAGATCCTCGAAAATCGACTCCCTCGCCGTCTCTCCTCCCTCCACGGTCTTCGAGGTACGAGAAGTGCCTCGGCAAGTGCTCCGCGGCGATTTCAATCGGAGGCGCGACGTCGATACGGTTGCAGTAGCGAACCGGCCTTTCAGCCCGAAATATCATTTATGAGACCCTCCATTGAAATCCGCTCGTTTTTCGTCGCCCGTAACGCCCCGTTTCGGGAGGACTCGATCCGTTCGACGGACGAGGACGACGAGTTAACCCTTTCGAGACGGACGGGACAATGGGCCCTGTCTCCGCGGTGCATATTTTAAGCCTTTTTTCCTGTCGACGAGCTGACGGCCCGGGTTCGATTGTCCGACTATCATTTTGACGAGCTTTCGCGGGGTGCTTGTACACGGGCTCTTAATGATTGGGCCGGGCGTTTCGTTTCAACGATATATCCTTTCGGCATGCAGAATGTTTGTCGAGGCGGTCAGCTTCCAATTACCGTTTTTGAAATCTTGATTCGCAAAGCTCGCTGTCTGCTAATCATTGCGAAACGTTAGCTCCTTACACTGTAATTTATTTTATGGTTGCTGTGGTTAGATCTTCCTTCTCTCATAGTTTCTTGAAAGAATATGCATGGCGAATTCAGTTCTATTTTTTTAAATTATGAAGCAACCAAATTAAATATTTTGTACGCAGCGTTGGACATCTGGGTATTATCATCTCGCAAAAACTCATTAAAATCGGACTAGGATGATTGAGGTTTTTCCTCGTGAGACTTGTTGGATCGTGCAATCTCATTGTGAGGGACACGTGGGTATTTTGAAATTACAATTTTATTCCATTTAAAGTGCTGCGTGTTTCAGTGCAGAGAAACGATCTCGAAACGAGAATTTACGTTCTCTTAATTTCCAATGATTGTATTTTACACTATCGTTAATTGGGAGAGTTTCTGTACGTCTTTGAGGTGTGTAGAAATTGTTTGCGAAGTAGAATGCCCATTCGTGGAAAAAACTAGAGGTGCATAGCGCCGCTGGCGAAGCTGCAGCCTGGTCAAATAGGTCCGAGGCCGTGGAGGGGTTGAACTAACAAAACGACAGCTAAAAGACAAATATTAGTTGTACCAACAAGTAATGTGCCACTTTTTCCTTCACTTCAATATTTGTTTTCGAGTTTAATCGAGAGGCAACACTGGTCCAATAATATTCATTTCCATTTCCAAACATCGTCCTCTATCGTGTTTCCGAGGGCAAACAATTGGAAGATACTTCAAATTTAAACCGTACTACTCGCTCATAAAAAAAGTATAATCAATCACTATAGAATTAAACACAAATTAAATCAGTGGAAGACACCTCAAGGGTTGAAACAATCCCTAAAATTTAATTTCCTATTTCCAACAGTAATAGCACAGAATACAAATTGATTGAGTGAAAGAAACACGAAAAATCACAGTTCGGGGGATGCAAGCTCCCCCGAAATTTCGCTCCCTTTCGCGAACAGACTTTCCACTAATGGAATATAACACAGTGTAGGCCGCGAGCGATGTAGAATATACAATTCGAGAACGATATTCTGCGTTTTTCCGTTCAACTCCATCGAATTCGGTTTGTCAATTAAAAAGAATAATTGTGTGGGCTCTCGCCGGGTTCATCCTTCTCTGTCGGAGTTGGCAGTTATCCTGTTCGTCCGACCTTCTGTTCCAGTCTTTTTTATCTCATCAGCGTTGTGCCTGTAAACAAAACTGACACTGTAAACGGTTCCGATGAATTCCTCCTCCGCGCGCGCGAATCCGTTGAAAGCACCTTGTCGGCAGAGAATATATACTCTCTCTCTCTCTCTCTATATATATATATATATATATATGTATATCGGCGCCGGCGCGTTCGTCGCAAGAGTAAAACGGGGGCGAGACTGTACGGAATAAAATAAATGATACGGTTAGGCGGGCTGCTCGGGTGCAACGAAATTTTACAAACAAAAATTGATGTCGCAGCGACTGCGCTTCGCGGAGAAATAAAACTCGCCTCGGAGCAGTTTGTCCGTGGTCCCGGCTGCAGGCTAAATTAGATCCGATCTGCGGGAACAATTAATTGGCCCGCGAGCTATTAGATTGGCTGTATCGATTCCATCGGCCACCGCAACTGCTTGTTCTCCGGCTGCCCCACCACCGAAAAATGCGATTTGTTCGGCCGGCCGTTAATACGAATCCCACTGAATGAATAATGAAAGGCCGCATTGTCTACGACGGTGATCGAATATCGAAAATATTCAGCCCCTCTGAAGGCTCCGCTCGTTACCACCCCCGCACCCACCCCGCAACGAAAAAGTCGGCCGAAAGCCGGACTCTGTGTGTTCTCCTCGTGACGCCATGTTCGTTTCGCACTTTTCCGCGCTTTGTTCGGACCGTGTTCGAGTTAAACGAGTTTCTCGCTCTCTGTCCGTCTCCCTCTCCCCCTTTTTCTATCGCGCGCGAATCACAATCGGGAATTGTCAGGGACGCTTGAATTTTCAAACGATTTCGAGGATGCGAATCGAACGCGCTTTTTCAGTATTTAACTGTTTGGGCTTTTTCCGATCTTGATACTTTTTTGCTGGCTCGTCGAGAATTTGATTGCTTCTTGCTAATTCGATACTGTTCTGCCACCTTTCAGGATCTCGGTGTCTTTTTCGGAATTTGCTCGCAGTGTATTCGTCTCTTTGAACGTTCGACTGAACCGAGTTGCCGTAAACATTTTTGCGAAGCACGAACGCGTTGAATCGAAGACTTTGATAGGTATTTCAGGATTTGTTCCGATTTTAAAAAACCATTAAGGTTATGTAATTTAGTTGCGAACACTAAATCAGATATTTATTAGTTCGTCAGAGTTCATTAATTTAAACGTTCCAGATTTAATATTTTTACGCCGTTGTTCGCTGTCGTGCGAATAATTGATGGCGTAACTTACGAAAAAATGGAGACTTTAATGAAGTTTCGTAATATTTATGCGCGATCATTAGCCTGCAGAGGCCGATGCATTTATAGTAGCTCGTAACCCGCGAATGATTTTAATAAAGCGCAACTCTCGGCATACATTACCGCCAGATTATGGATCTTAATATATTTACGACACGTGTGGAAATTTGTAAAACACGAGAAGAGACGTGTGCATCGATAAGAATCGACATCAAACCCGCTTTATATTTAAACAACGGATTCGCGTAAAAGCGCGCGGTTCGATAATTGGGAACGGAATAAAATTGCCGTTACAGCTAATGGAACTACGTCTAATTTCTCTTTGCGCGAATTATAGTATCTACGACTGTGAGTTTGCGCGTGCAGTCCGCTGATTATCGATGTAATTAAATTTCCCGGGGAACGAAGTAAATTCCCGTTGAAGTTTGTCGACGGTAAATTGACAATGGCGCCGCGATGTTGTATAAATTCGTAATGTAACGGTTTCACGGAGAAATATAATGGATTAAATGGAGCGACTGGAATCGGACGGTTTTTCAGCGGAACGCGACGACGTGCACGCTGGAACTTATGACCGATCGAACCTGTAAAGCGGCCGAACAGTTCAATTCTCGTAAAAGGTGGCAAACTGTTTACCGCTCCGATCCATCATAACTTCCACCGGACACATTATGTATTGAAAAATTGCCCGAATGGACGCGTCGCATGGCTCGCTATCTTCCACGCCCCTTGCAAATCCGTGTTGCCAACGAAATCGCTTGAGACGCCTCGTTGCTCCGAGACTTAATCCTGCAACGGTGCTCTCGGATCTTCTCTGCTAACAAATAAATGGTTTATTTGATAAGGTCGCGCTTTAATTACTTCCACATTTATAAGAAAGAAATTAATGTGATTGCCATAGCTGAGACATCCAGTTTGTTACTTTTAAATTATATTTAAAGGATTTTATGCATTTACGTAACAGAATTCTTAATTAATGTCTTCACAGTTTCGTATTTCAGATAGTCATTTTTATCGTAAATGCATTAAATCCTTAAATCTAATTAACAAGTAACAAATTGTTTTATTTAAAGTTATACTAGCCGAAGAAACATTTTAATTCAATCCCTGTTTCATACAATCTTGGTAAATTTTTGCAGAATTTTGTGTACATTGCGAACACATGGAAATTACGTCTAACAAATTCCGTCATGTTTCGTAGACTGAAAAACCCTGTGCCATTCAGGGGCTAATATTTCGCCGAGGCCCGACGACTGACCCGAATTAAGTAAAAGCCGCGATTCATCTTGTAATCGTAGCAATCGGACCTCCGCGGCTAAAAGGTTCGTGAATCAGCAACAAAGGCGTTCCGCGACAACAAAAAAGAAAAGAACTGAAAGGAAGAACAGTTTACTGATTTTGCTTTTGTCCTCGGGAATTATTCATTCTGTTCAAGATATTTGGAATAATCAAGATAAGTGGAACAGCCTGTACGACGAAACCCAACTTGGTCGTTGTTAAAGTTTGTCGCTGTTAAATTAGGAGAAAAAGGTTTACAAAACCGTCACGTGTTTCTCACACTAGCCGTTCCCAACTGTCTTCTACCGACTCGTTCCTCTTTGTTTAAGAAACAATCGCTTGCAATATCAGGTTGGTCGTAGTAGCACCTACAAGTAGAGTAGGAACTGGCAAGTTGGAGGCACTATATTTAAGAAAGTACGCGAAGAACCACGTGAAACCGAGTCGTTGTACTGTTGGCTGACGTGGCAGTGCTAAATAAGTGTTCCATTGGAAGTTCCCGGAGGGATAAGTTCTCTTTTCGATCGTCTAATCGAATTGTACAATATTAATCTGATTGCAACTGGGTTCGCCGGTGTATCTTTGAATACGTTAAATATTTCACGCGTTTTCCCTACTATCAATCACAGTCAGGAGTCTCGGCCGTATAAACGGTTGATACATTATACATGTTCCTCTCGAAGTTAGCGGTGTCAGTCACCGGTGACCGACGGCGGCCCGCGAATGTATTAATACCGCGCCAGGGCTCGCTCGCGCAACCACCAATCAAATATACGATTCCAGCATTCTTACGCGTACACGTATCGCCTCGGCAATTCCCATCTACGCCGCGAAAGTCGCCAATTACACGGGCCCGGCGTAATGAACGCCGAGTGATTGACGTCCGTTGCATGAAAACGCAATTGTCCTCGGCCAAGGACGCGCGCGCGTCCACCATTAATGGGTTAAGGGTTACTAACGAGCTCGTGGAATTGGGGTCGACGCCGGAATCCAAGAAACAGAGGACACTGAAATCCCGAAACTTCGAACAAAACCGATTACACCGGATCGGAGCAATCATTTTGCTCTGGTGATATGAAACTGGGAATCTGGCAACGTTTAAAAATCAGATGTGTCATTTCAACACCTCATTCTCTGGTATTTATGTTGCCTTGCAATTTAATTTAATCTCATCGCTGCCGTTTAACATATAAATTGTATGAATTAATATTATAATATTCGCTCGTAGAATTCAATGTGTAATGATTTGGTTGCGATTAAATAAAGTTCAGAGTAACGATTTAATTCCACGTCCTATTTCTCTGCTACTTGCTAAACTAGAAATCATTATATTAATATTTTCGATTTCGTCAATAAATCACATATTTGTTTAAGAGCATCGACTGGTGCTCTGAATTGAACATGCAGTAGTCGTTTTATCGATCTGCAATCGCCTTCTTGCAAGGTTTCCTGTACAAATCGTAAAAATAATTATAGTCGTTGAATGGTGCTCTCACTTATACATTCTTATAACGGAGAACACCTTCAAAAACTTTCAGTACAGCTCATCTCGGAGTCTCGGGCAGGGTTCATTAGCTTCAATAAAGTTCCGCTCAAAGTAGCGAAAGAGTTCTCTTTTAGATAATTAATTGATTTAAGCGGCACAGTAGGAGACTGTCTTATAGCTCCGTACAGAACTACGTACTTCTTAATTGAAGATCTGTAATGTCCTCTTTTAAAGCTGTATTTTTTGTATAACCGTCCACTTACCATATTGGAACATTAATTCTATCGTTTAATCTGCTGTAGAAAATTTAATGGAACCAGCAATGCCACCAAGATTTTATTATTTATAATTTATTGAGTGCCAGAGTCATTACCTTGGGCTTTTGCTCATGATCTCAGTACAAATATGAAATTTCTTTAACTTCGCTCGAACATTTCGGTTTTGCAATCTTAAACTATATATCTAAAAGTATTTTAATGAATTTTAACTGATTTGTTAGGAAGATCCCAGTAGCACTTCTTAGCTGGAGGAAAGAGTTAAATCACTTGAGGGTTGATACAGCAGGGAATTTAATTTTTTCTAGGCTTACGTGAAAAAACTATTGTATTTAATTTTTCGTACACTTGAATTGGAAGAAAGCTCGATTTGGTCGGCTTAAAACATACATTTCCCGATGTGTAACCACCTGTAGCTTCCCGACAGAGCTCGAAGGCCCTAAATAGCGTTTCAAGTATCGGGCTGCATCGACTCGCAGCACTCGAAAAACAAGTCGACGCCGACATCCGTGCAGAAAGACGAGCAAAGTCGACACGGGACTTACAAAGCGGCTAAAGGCAATCTAATTTCTCCGTGCGATGTTTCGTTCGGCTTGGAGCAACAGTCTTAAGGATACACAAAGTACAATGGGGCTTCGATTCCTTCGATTAATCCGATTTTCACACGACGAGCTCTTGCTCGCATGATTCGTGCCGATCGAGAGAGAATCATCCGATAGAGAGGAGAGGAGAAGAGCGACAGAACGCCGAGGTAAATTCGATTTCATCGAATCACGGGGCTGAGTCACGCCGGCTGCCATTCCTCCTGGTACAAAAGGCGCGGCACAAGTGCGCGCCTTCTTCGTCGAGAGTCGAGTGCAAATGTCGAGGAGTCGAAGGTAACGAGGGTGAGAAAAAAAGGTTCGAGCAGAGGCAACACTGAGAAAGAGAGGGAGAGGCCTTCCCGCAAAGAACACAGTTCTCGATGATGCGCTCTCCTCCGCGTCATCAGCTGCATACTTGCCCCAAGGAACAGTGAAAGCGCCGCCGCAGCAACTAGCATTGCACTTTGCGGCCCCGCGAATCATTATTATTCAAATTTCCCGCGCCTACGAAAGCTGCGAGGGCCGCGAACTTTGTCCCCTGGATACACTGGGCAGCACGGTAATGATTAGACTGCGGGTTTTATGCACTTATAACTAGATCGCGGATCTTTATGCAGATTTTGTCTTGTTATATAAAAATCATTTGAAAATGATCGTTGACCAACAATTTTTACATCGTTCAACTTATTCATAGAGTAAATACCTGTATCTTTTTTGATCGTGTTACGCGAGAGTTTACTGCATCCAATAAATTGCTTAAAATACAGGAAGTTTCTGGAATCGACAAATAGGAATAACATTTTTCTGTTTGGCGTCCCGGATTCGAGTAAATCGAGTTAGAAAATTCATATCTGCGGGTTTTCAAACTTATTCTTGTACTACAATCATTTTTTAAACACATCAAAACATGCCAATTATTGTCTGATGACGAGTGTACTCGTGGTGAAGGGAAAAAATATGCATTTGCTATTAAATAAAATTTAAAAATTGGGCACACAAATGCACGTTCTTGAAATGAAGCAATTACGAAAGCAACTTTATTAAATGAAACACGCTGACCCTTTGAGGACGAATGTCGACGTGTTAACGACATTAGGATAAATTCCTACACACGTGTAATTTAATAACGTGCGTGATAAAGCACCAGGCGATGCGCGGTTCATGTCCTCCATTATTTGAGACTTCGATAGTCACCGAAGAAGATATTCCAAGTGCATATTTCAAACAATCGTCCTTGACGCGATCAAGTACGAAGGGGTTAATGCAGTGATAGAAGCGCGGGAATACAGCCGCGATTTAACGAACCCGGCGGAGCAAAAAAGGGGGAAAATGGGTTTTTGATGATTTTCGAGGATGAATGGTAAATAGTCGGCGAGATCGTCTCCGGCAGTGGCAATCAGTCAGAGAGAACGGTCGGGGAATGCAAGGAGAAAACGGTGTAGCGAAAAGGAACGGGCGATCTCGTCGATCTTTTATTCTTTTTCTTTCCCTTCGACCTCGCGCGTGCGTCCTTCTCCACGCCTCGGTTAATTCACGACTTTATTACAGTCTCAGTCATCAGGTCTCGGGACACGGGCGGCGTCCATAAAAAAGTCAGCCATGGGTCACGCGTCACGAGTAATCGTCGCCGCGAATCACCGCCGGCGATATTATTGCGTGTGTCGTCTCGTTGCGCAACCGAAAGGTCACCGATGGGTCGGCCCTGAGGACCAAACGATGCTGCAATAAGCAGACACCGTCCGAGTCGTTTTGTGTATTCATTTATTAGCCCCCTGCCTTACGGCCCCTTTCGCAACTCGCGCCCATCGAAGCCCGCTCGAGTCCTCGTTGATCGCTGGGAATTTTAATGCATTTACGGTGTCGGCCATTGCCCAACGCTCGGCGATGTCGAACATTCAAAATGCTTTCGTTATGCTTTACCTTTTCCCTTTGACACAGGATTCTTTGCAAGAAATCTTTGCATATCTCGTAATTTATTGGATCGCAAAGACATTCTCACAGCAATGCATTTAGAGCATTCGTTCTGCAAAATAATTTCTACTGGTAACCACCATTTGCAGTCGGAGCTATTTTAACTTGAAAATTAAACATTTCTTTCGACCTAGAATAATTTCATTGTGCATAATCTCTTTCATTTTGTGGATATGAAATTGATATAATACCTCGTACAGTAAAAGCTCCTTCGTTGTCCAAAGGCCGGGGGGCTGAGCGGACAACGAGCGTGCCCGGACACTATTTTTGATTTATGACTGCGTCTAGATATCGCGCCGACCGCGCCGAGCGACTTCAATAGGAAGCCGAACATAGAGAAGGACAGAATGAGATACGGATCGGGTGACCGAAGCGTGTCGCCGTCGCCGGCACAGATTGTTGCTGTTGCTCGTTGCCTTCGAAACTTTGACCGTCGATTAAACCACTAAATACAGTTGAAACTATATCGTGTTTGGTGTCATTTTAATCAGAGAAATGCCAGAAATAAGTTAGTGAAAGTCCCATAAAGAAATAATGAAAATTAAGACGTTTGAAAATTCGGTTTACTCGAGTCAATGTCGTGGTGTTCACACCGATATACCCGAGCCGACATCAATCGACGCCGCCTACGGAGCGACTCGGCGTTGACAGGCAGTGGAATGGGTAGGCACTGGACAACGATCGTGCCCTTGATTTTGGACAACGAACGAGCGATTACTGTATTATCTTTAGTATTGATACAATATTCAAATGTGTAGTAATTGATTAGATACGAACATATAATATATTGATAATGTAAGCAATAATGTTAATAATGGTAATGCAACTTTTAGTGGTGACTGCTAAGGGTTAAAATTTCAAGGTTTACATTTAATCGAAACTGTCTTTCTTCAAATAGTTTATGCAACATCCACGTCTACGTTAATTAGAACAAGAGTGAGATAGAATTGACATTGATATTAATGTCTTCTGTCAATAATTTTACTAGTAAACAATGCAGAATATCAATTAGCCGAGCTAATCAGAGAAACACAGGATCCTGTGTGCTCACAATAGAACAATTATTACTTGTTCGCAGTACTGTACATCAAGCCCTCATTAATTCGTATAATAACTTGTGCGAAACATTTTCGAGCAATAGATAATTCATAGATCTCGGATGATCGATATCGCACAGTAATATTAAATTCTTCCGTTGTTTCCACAGTTTTCGCCGACCATAAAAATAATATTTAACATAAAATTGCTCCCTCGATTGATCATCCACCGTGTCAAAAAGGAATTCCACATGCACCGCGCGACTCCATATCTGCCCGGAAGATTAAATATTGATAAGAAAAGTTCTAAAATCGTTTCCACGAGCTCGGCGCAATAACTTTTATTGTTCTTCGGATATCGAAGTCAAAGTTCCGCCGCGGTATCGACAGACACGGGCATATTGAAACTGGCGCGCGAACGTATGGAACGGCGAGGATCCAATAAAAATCGCGAATATGAATATTAATGAATCCGCGAGCCGGCCGGTAATCTACGAGAGATCCTGCCGGAAATTAGTAAATTTTAATTCCGATGTACGCCGGCCGGCCGGTCGGGAATAGTAACTCCGATATTTCGCAAAGCGCCGAATAATGGAATGACAACGTTGATGGAGAGTATTAACCGAAGTACAGGTTTCATTTACCGAACACGCCGCAACGCGCGGCGGTTTCTCGATAAAACGATGCAGATTCGTTCGAGTGTCGTTATCATTTATTCCGGTCGGACGGCTCGGTAATTCGATCGAGAGCCTTCGTTATCGTATATGTATACATTTGCGCGTGGAGGCACACACGGGGTTTCGAACTACCGAGTTTCGACAACAGGTATTTTCTTCGGCCCCGTAGGGGTGAGGAAACTTGTTAAGTAAGTCACAGGCATCCCTATGCCTGGAATTTCATTGTACACGGATATCGACTCGACGCAGGAACCTCGGATTATGTGGAAAAATTAGAGAAGTCGAGAATACTGTCCTTTGAAACTGCGATTCGATCAGATCCGAAATTTAGCGAGAAGAGAATGTTGATGCATTTAAAATAAATTTGAAAACCAGTAAATATTTGAAACCAGAGTCGCGAGGGGAGGGAGCACGAATTGAGGGGAAAAAGAGAAACACGGAAATAGCATCGTAGAAGGGGAAGATAGAGTGGGGACACAAGTCTTAGTAAGTACTTAACTTAGTAAGTAAGTATGTACTAAGGTTTTCATTATGTTGGCAATAACAAAAGAAAATTATTCAGACCTTAGAATTCAAATTTTATCCGACTGTTTTGTTATTGCTAGACTGCGGATCTTCATGCAAAATAAAAATTGTCCGCATCGATTGCAAGAAATGGAAACTGAATTGAATGTTATTTCTTCCCTCAATGATTTTAATAGAGACGTGATATCTTGACATCTTCGTTTTTTTTAAAATTTTCCAACAATTTTGAATTTCATCTACTCAAGTTTGCTATAAATGCATAAAGATTCGCAGTCTAGTTATTGCAATCAAAGAACACTACCTTGACAACGACGAATGACGTTTCAATTACAATGTTGATCAAATTAGAAGGGAAATGGAGAGAGTCATTTGAATTCCGATTGATTTTGATGAAACATGAAAATTGGAAGGAAGATGGAGGAAGTCCACTTGCTGTCCGACCCACCCAACGCACTATGAAAACCAGTTATAAGCAAACGATGCCCGCAAGACATTCAATTACCACCCAGATCGGAATAAATTCGTAAAATCGAGCCGGTTCCCGGTTGAAAGAACTGCTTCCGTTGGCAGCTGGTCGTGGCTCGACACGGAAAAGTCGTTTGAGGCGAACGTTCGTCCCGTTCTCATCAAAATTTCCCGATGGCACGGCTCCTTGGTTGCCGGTGTCCGCCATGCTTGTCGACATCGAACTCATTCCCGGCGCGTTTTGCTCGATATTCGCCGGGCGAGCACGGGTTCTCGTGCCCGGCCGATTTATTATTAAAAACGAACCCCGAGGGGAAAAAGTTGTACGCGTACGCGGGCGCACAATAGGAGGTTCCAATTAGAGACGCAAAATATATTCGGGCTCGGGAGTGGAAAAAAAATCTGGCTGCGCGCTCGTTTGTAGTTTTAGCGACGAAAAATGGCGACGGGAACGGCGACGTCGGGCGTCGTCGTCGGTGAAACGCGGGGGTGGAGGACGCGAGGTGGGGATGAATCGGCCGCGGTTCGGTCTTGAAAATAGCGTAGCACGCTTCAACTGATGCGCAAACAACGCAGAAAGAAAAGCAAGACAAAAGGGAGCCCGTTGATAAAAAGAACAAGCTGGAGCCCGATAGCCAGCCACTCGCGAGGAACATTCGATCGTTGATGGTATCTCTCTTTCTCTGCCTCTGTCTCTCTGTTTTTTCTGTATGCTCGGCCGGGGGAGAACACGCAGTGGACGGTTTGCGTGAGAGAACGGCGTGGTTTCCCTCTCTCTTTCTCTTTCTTCTTCCCTCTTTCTCCCTCGCTTCGCTCTCCAAACGAAAAACGAAATACGATTCTAGCAGTGACGGTGGTGATGCATTGTCGGGAGAGCCTCGTCAAGGTAACACGAACTCCGCGAGCTCTCTGCCGCTCTCCACGTGAAATCCATAGACCTCGAGCTAATGCTCCGAAAGCCTTCGCGGTAGTAATGGCGCCGAGCCGCGGTCGTTTCAGGCTCGAGGACTCTGGCATAAGCGGTGCTGCCCGAGCCAATGGAAATTATCATCCCCCTTCGAAAGACAATGATAGAACTTGGCCAATTTTCAACTTGAGTGGACGTGAACATTTTTCGACATGATCCTGCAGGTCTTACAATACTCGAAATGCGTATTTATTTACCCTGGGAACAATGGGAAGAATTTAAACAGTATGCTTAAAACGCATCTTACTAGTCGTCATTGTCTTCTTCAGATTAAGCAGATTCGGAATGATTGTCAAAAAATCATTGTCCTTTATACTTTACGACCTGCTCTTGGGTCCATTTTCCAGTGAGTCACCCCGTATATTAAGTCGAAACTAGCGCTGTGCCTACTTTCTTGTTGCAAATGTAAAACTAATAATTATCCAACGAAGCATTTTTATGCAAAAAAGTAAAAAATATTTGAAATGCTGACGTAAGAGTTAACCTTTGGCATACTAAGGTGAAAGGATTGACATTTTCAATCTTTCACTGAGATTTGTTTATTCCCTCCAGAAGAGCCTAAGTTAATTTTGTATAGCAAGGTATGAAAACTGCTAGAATAGTGGCAGCAACTTTAATTTATCGTGTGCATAAAATCAGTGAGAATTATTAATATTTTTAGAAGTGTTTCACGGTGAAAATTGACCCGGATTAAAACATTGCACCTCAATCGAAAATATCCGGTGTATGTTTCGCGAGCTTTGTTCGTCCCGATAAATGAAATTATTTTTATAATGCTCGATGCAAATATATCCCGAATAAAAAAGAACGAAACGGCCCCGGATATCCAATGAAGCTAAAATTACCCGCGTTAAATATAATAAGACTGACGTCAATAAACGTGCATTCCCCGAACAAAAAAACTCTCCCGTTCCGGTGAAATGAATATTATATAAAATTTACAGTCGCTCCTTTGCGCGATGCGAACAAAAAACATATTAAATCGTACGCAAACGACCTAAATGAAATACTGCGAAATAAATGTGACATGCGAGGGCGAGGCTCGGCGAATAAACGCTGTTATTAAACGTAACCCAGAAGTTGTACTATTCCGTAGCAACAACGTCCGTTTGCTACTGCGTGCACGGTAAAACAGAAAAAAAGTTTTATTGGAGCAAATTCAGCGAAGGACGTGTCATTATTTGTAACTTTTACGGACACAATACATTGCCCTGCGGAAAGGTAATTCCTTCATCGATCACTATAGTTACGAATTTAGCTCACTTTGTTTCTAGCGCACTTTGTGCTCTTTCTACGACGGACGGTTTATTAGAAACGAGGTAAACTCCAACAGACTATTAGCATACACACTCACTATTTCAACACAACAGGTACCTCGATTATATTTTCCATGATTCACTTACCTTAGTACAACGTAACCAACACCGATACTCAGATTATTCTCAAATAATATCGAACAAATTTTAATCAAAAACTAGTTATACATACTGTTTAATCCTTGAGAACATTTGAAGTAACTTTTCCCGTAGCGAGAATGTTCTCCGCGGCTTTGTTAAGGAATTTATTAACGGTATAGCGTGGCTATAGTGGGCGGACCCTGGCTCCGATTGGTCCGTGTTTTTCGTTAATAACTCTTCAAGGAACCCTCGGAGAACATTATTATAAGGAAAAAAAGTTACTTGAAATGACCTCAGGAATCGCCCCCTTCAAGGTAGTACACTTTTGAGACACCCTGTACAGCAGCAGAAGGCGTCCCGAAGGTCTCTGGGAACCCAGAGAACTCCGCGGTCTCTCTGAAATATTTTCTCCAGATAATTCCCGATCAAAGCAATAGAATCCAACGGGCTTTTTACGGGCGATCGACCACGAGGGCCGCGCGTAGACATACAGAGCTCAGTGCGCCGACGAGAACGAAAAACGAGGAATAACATATAATCGATTAGTAACGGCAAGTTAATTTCCACTTAATCCGCACGCCTCTCGCTCGATTAAAATACATCGTGTATATTAACTATGTAGAAGGCAGCCGCCTGGTTGCGTTTCATTAAATCAGGGGCTCGTTAGCGTAATAAGAACAAGCGAGACGGTTGGCGGCGTCGACTCTCGTGTACGAAAGAGCAGCGGATCGGGAATGAAATTGATGCCGATCTTTCGGTTCACTTACCTCTCGCAAAAGTTCGAACGGAAGGGGGAGAACATCAAAAGATATCGATGTAGCGTTAATACAGTCGCGTTCATCAAGCGGTGCATCTGGCAGGTCGCAATCGTGTTTTCTCTTTGCCGAGGAAAATATTGGTTCCACGCGCGTGTTCTTATCCTGCCATTTTGCGCGACCTTCCTCGGACTTACGCAACTGTCCCCAGAAAAACTGCTTAGATTATTATCTTCCGGGGTGGATTGTTTTATTCATTCCTTAAGCCGAGTCTCGCCAGTTTTTATAGTGGCTTAGCTGGATGGAATTTTCATGTTTTATCAAAATCCATAAATATATTTCTCCGTTTCCCTTTCAATTTGCATGTTTGATGAAAATCGCAACAGAAATGTTATTCATCCTTGTCAAGGTACTTTTGTAGAAGTGCTTCTTGGTATTTCCTTTAAAACATAAATCACAACACATAAGACATAAACATTCAAAAACATTTTCGTGAAACTTTAAAGGCGTTATAATATTAAACATAGCTTGTAAAAATCAAATTAATCAAGTAAACATTCCGCAAGTAACTTTCAGGAAAAGTATCGAGCGTTATATTCGATATCAAGCTTCACTTAGCAATAAATTAATATATTTAGCACAAATTGTGGGCAGTATTGAACAAACTACGTCATATAACTTTTACGATAAAAATTTGTTGAAATATCGTACTTTAAAAATAAGTGTATAATAAACGAAATATTCTCAGTACATATACACTGCACAAACGTGGTCCCCGAAGGGTTAACGTAAAAGGTAGTGTTCTGAAAATTGCATAAAAATGCGGGGTCTGTAACAGGATAAGCAGACCGGAAGCTATTAGGGGGTGGTGTATCTAATGGATCGCTCTATAGAAAATCCACGGCAACAAGCGGGTCTGAACGGTGGATCTGTGAAATAAAGCCGGCAGTCGGAAGGTTGCCGTTGAGAGCGGCAATTCGCGAAGAGATCCGTCGGGTATTTAATGTGTCGCGGTTTTCATTCCGTCGCAGTGACGATTGATTTACCTGAGATAGGGACAGTGTCGCTTGATATACAGAATCCGCTCTGCTTTGCTCTGCTTCGCTCTGCTCGGCTCAGCACGGAAACACGCAGCGCCGCGTTCTAATTGAAGCCACCCGTCTAATTGAGCGCGCGAGACCGAGGGGAAAACTGGATCTGCGATCTTGTCTGTTTATTTATCGTTGCGACTACGGAGCATCGATTACGCTGTATCATTAGCGACCCGCAAAAAACGCGCTGATGTAACATTGATTTAACGTAATCTGTTCGCTCGGGCTGCGTACAAAGTGATCGAACCCGCTGATTGATACATCGCATAAAACATTCGGTTTACGCTTCTCGCTGTATACCCACCACATGTCTTAGATGACGAGCCCTCTCGCGGTTTTTCCACCTCGGATCGCGAACTGAATTCGCAGGAATTCTTTTGATCTCCCACTCGAGCGTCAGAGGAGCTTGTTTAACCCTCGCACGATCCCCAGACATACTTGCATAAAGGATTCTAAGACATGCTTCACCTGTTTTTTGCTGTACAGTTTATATCGACGGATTGTTTCATTTGTATTATCACGAAACTTCATCATAAAGACCGAAAGAGATGTTTTACTCTATGCAGAAATGAAAATTAGTGGATTTTCATTCTGAGGTTCGTGTCTGAATTGAACACGTTTAAGACTTCACCGTTTTTGTAATTTTCTAGTTTTGTCGATTTCCTTGCTCCCCTGTTTCGTGAAATATTCAAACGTGAATATCATGCTGTGTACTGTGACATCGGAGGACAAAGTACACGAAATTAATTTGGCTATCTTCAATCAAACTTCGAGATTGTGAACGTCGAAGGTCATCTAAAATTGTCTGTATCATTTGAAAAAGAAACCCTAACTAGCTACGAGAATTATTAACAATCATCTGGAAGAATCCAGTTCGCTCGTGCAAATCCAGACAGCACGGTTTCTCCAGGCGGCGGTTTGCGAAGGCGTCTAAAAGACTGGCCAAAGAACAACCACGTACCGTGGCGAACTTCAATCATGCTTCAACGGGTGGCTTCCTTTGTTTAAAATCATCCCGTTTGCCCGCTCGTGAGATTATATCTGCTTGAGCGATCAAGCATCTGGGAATCATCTTGGAACAAATGCCTGGCCGTCGATGTGAATCTCTTGCCTTTCTCCTAAGTCCCCCCGTCCGCCCCCGTCTGCCCCCTCGGAGAGCCCCAAGGTGTAGCATGGTATACATCCTACCATGGTGGATATTCTACCGTAGGTACCCACCTAGCCATCTAGAACCGACTTCCCCACCATCGATCCCCCGACAGACTAAACACACGTGGAAAATGCTTTATCTCGAAGCGCATCCCGTGGAATTCCGCGCGGTCGGATGATCTGTGATCCGTGACCACCCCCCTTAACCCTCCCCCTCACCACCCCTCGCCGTATCCCGCAGGAAATCGTCGTCGATTACTTTTAATTTCTTCCTTCGCCGGGAATGAGAGCCGTCGGACTCGTCGCCCTCGGGATATAAATAAACTATTTAGCTCGCCACGGTCGAATTTCTATTTTGCAATTATTGAATCTATCAAAACGCTTCCTTGGGAAATGTACGGGATCAATATGTTGAATCTTCTCACTTTTATAACACTTTTATAAAATGTAATCGTCATGTTACTATTAAATGAACACACTTTATTTGCTGTCTGAATCATGCACTGTAAAATACACACTGCGCGGATTAACGAGGTTATACTGTACTTGTTGCGCGCGAAGTTCCGGCAGCCCAGTCAAATGGGCTGTTCTTCGAGCTACAGCTCGGCGCAGTAAACTACATACGATAAACTATGAACTATGATAAAGAAGTTCTAATTATTGTAATTGTAAAGTGCAAGTAAATGTACAAGTACAAATAAATCGTAGTGCATGGGGCAAATACAAACTCGTCGTTTTGCAATGAATTGAGCGTTTATAGGGCCGCTTGTAGATATTTTTAGGAATTCATGGATGGTTCGTTTCATTAATATTTTCTTCTTGATCAATTTGTTTCTATGAATCATGTAGTGAAGAAAAGAAATGTTAACAGTAAACCTACCACTGCCGGTCAAATGACCGATTTTATATTTTTCATTTTACAATTATTGAAATTATGAAGCTTCTTACATGGAAATTGATTCGATAAATTAATTTGTCCAAGCACATATTGTGATAAAAATCGCACAAAATATGAATAAACAGAGCCTTGTTATTTTTATAAGCTAAAATATATTAATCGCTTTTTGTGCTCGGTAGGTTAGTGTCGAACGACGAAATGGCGGTAAACTATAAACGACGAAGGAGTTGTAATTATTGTAATTGTAAAGTACACGTAAATGTAAAAGTACAAATAAATGCTAGTGCAAGATACAAGCTCGTCGTTTGAATTGAGCGTTTATAGGACAGCTTGTAGATATTTTTAAGAATTCATAGATAGTTCGTTTCCTTAATATTTTCTTCCTCGTCAATTTGTTTATATGAATCATATAGCGAAGAAACGAAACCTTCCTCGAAACAAGAGTAGAATATAAATAAAGCATGTCGTACTACAACGGTTCAATAAAATCAAGCACCGGATGACTCCCCGTTGAACCTGACTCACATAGTCTCACCGAGCCCGTGTCCCTAAACATTAGTCAGCAGTGTAAGTAATGACGACTCGAAAATATCTCGGTTCGAGTCACGAATTCCTTGAACATTAGTCGAAGGCTGTTACGACCACTATTCGATTGTTCTATAAATAAAGAAAAGTATAGACGGTTACGCAGTCTGTTTATTCCAACTGTCCACCTATTCAGAGGTATAAATTCGCCGGTGAAAGCGGCGACCACAACCTTTGTTACTGTCTGTACCTTTTATCCGAGAGAACGAGAGGAGCGTGGAAACCAAATTTGAACTACACATTCCCGTGGTTGGAGGAAACAATGGACGCCGCCGGGTTTTCTGCGCGCCCCCGTTCGCGGCTGACAAAATGTTTCCTCATTCTAAACGAAAGAAGAAAAAACGCGAAATTTAAACTCGCACACTTTCGAAACGAATTACACGGGCACGAATCCGAATTCCTGCAACTAGAATCAACACAGGCGCGTTCGCATTTGTATGAATTACACCGTCGAGCGAGCCACATACACGCCCGGTAGATAAAGCGAATGAATCGAAATTAGTTGTGCCAGCGACGGGATGTTCAGAGTTATGAAAACTTAACCATAATATTAGCTCTCTCTGGTCCTTGGAAAATCTCTCTCCCCCGGCGACTAAACGTAACGCGTATACTGGGAGCGGTCTGGTTAATCGGCCCACCTTGTAGAGCAGACTCTCGAATCCTAATCAGAATTAGGTTATAGAATTATAATCCCTGCTTTGATACATAATCCGATTAGCGAGAGGGCCGTGATTTACAATTCCCGGGTTACAAGAGAGAAATAATGCCAAGTGTTACTCGATAGGTACACATACAGGGTGAGCGAGTAAGTAACCGTATACTAAATAAAATTAGATTGCACCAAAAACTTTTTAATTATGTAGCACTTTAAGGAATTCGTCGAATGAGAACAATTTGATTTTTCTTTATCTTATTTTTTCCGACATATCAAGGTGACCTTGAGTTTGTCACTGATAGGAGGACCTTGAGAGTTGACCTTGATAAAACCTTTGGAAATACACAAGGTCACCTTAACATCACGGAAAAACTTAAATTGTACTGATCGAAATAAACAAGTTTTTTCATGCAAACAATAGAGTTACCTGAGATAGTAATTCTGACCGACTCACCCAGTATATACGGCTGTCACGCTAACCGGAGTTAGCGACTCGCAACGGGTAATCTGTTCGGACGAAAGGAAAGAAAATAAAAGAGTAGCCGCGTGTGTGTCGCTCCCGGTCGTGCTGTGTCGTTATGTCCCGGATATAAAAAATGGAGACGCGATAATCTATCGAAGGCTGGCAACTCATTAGCGATTCCAACGCGAATCGGGATGGAGGCACGAGCGTAAACACGCGGGATACGCGAGGATTCGAAAGCGGCGATCGTAAGATGAATATTGGCCGGTCCGCGGATTCCTAGCCTGTTTACTTTCAAAACCGACGAGCCCGCATTATCATCGTTGAACGTGTACAACCGATATGTTACATGCACGCCGTGAAACACGATATATTTGCGTATCTCGTTGAAAAGGCATTCGCGGATACTGTTTGCTTATTCAGCGGTGAAAACGAGTCGAAGTGGCTGTATCGTTCGTTTCAGAGACACGGGTGTTTGTTGCCGCCGCTTATGGAGAGGGACCCCGACCGCCTTTAACATCCCGTTTTTCCACTTTTTTTCTCTTCTCTCTCTCGCTCTCTGCACCGATCCGATTCGCACGTGCGGTCGATCTCTCCACCCCCGCGGTCTTTTTTCCTCCCCCGGTTTTCAGTCGTTTGTTACGCCGTTTCGTTTACCACCGATGGCGGTTTAATTTCCAGCGCGGGCACCGGTGCCCCGATAAACGCTCGCTTTCGGGGATCGAAATTTATTCGCCGTTGTCCCCATCGATTCTGCTAATTGCTTTCCCCGATAGAAATAAAACGGACGCGAAAAATGAAATAGAATTGGTTTCTCAGGGATTAGAGGCTCGCGCCTCGTCCGGAGAACTTTGCGAACGAAATTTCGTGTACGGGTACATTCGCGACACTTTTCTGATCGAAACGACTCCAAACACGACGCCGTTCGGATCTTTTTTACTTGTTTGTCGGTTATCCGAACTAATCTGTGTCTAAATAAATATTTTCGAGAATCGAAATTCCAGTCTGAGTCAGAAATCCTCATAATTTTAATAAACTCCTCTTTCGATGCAAGTAAAGTGTCGGTATTATCGTCAGCAGTTTTGAGATATTGCTCACAACTCCATCGCTCCCCAGTTTCACCGGTTGTAAGAGAAATGTAATAGGACGAAATAGTTTGGCAAACAATCACATAGTTTCGAGATCGATTGCGCAATAACTGTCAAATTATAATACATACCAACCGTGCTTCGGTAAATTCTCGCTTCTAGGAATTGAAATTAGTTCATCCTCTCATCGATTTAGTGACCTCTCGATGGAAGTAAAATTGCAATATTAAAAATAACACCGAGAGCTTCTTTGAAAAACGCTGCAACCTAAATCATTGAAAAAATTTCAAAGTAATTCCTACAATTCGTAATTTCTCGCTTATAATTAGACAGCTCAGTATGAAACAGTTTGCCAACCAAACACGTGGTATCGATATCGATTCTGCAAATACAGTAAAGTTATATGCAAACGGTGCTTCGGTAAATGCACCTGGGAAGGGAAACTAATTCATCGTTACTCTGATCGAGTCTAACGAACCTCGTTTGTTGCACGAAACCGGACTGGAAATGCGTGCGACGAAAGAGGAAACCAATCGATCCGTAGTGTCGATCCTCTTTGGTTTCTACCTAGCCAGCACAATCCCCACCGTGTGATCGGGCGCCAGCGTGGGGGAGAATAGCGTCGTGGAAGGGGAAGGTGGAGTGGGGAGACAAGTCGTGCAATAAACGAGGCTGCAACGAGCGAGGTGCTACCGTACTCATTTACTCGAAAGAAATAAAACAGCAATACCGATAAATAAAACTACTATTCGAGGTAATTCGAGGTATCTCTGTAACGACATCGTTTCCGCAATTTTGAGGGGGTTCTAGTTTTCCTGCAGTACGCGGCCGCGTACTCGGACTAGTTTGGTAAACAAACACTTAGTTTTGCGATCGATTATGCAAATGATTGTCAAGTTATATAGGAACCGTGCTCTGGCGGAGCCACCGGGGCGTTGGATTTAATTAAGTTTAGCCGGAACAAATATATTTGTTTGCAATCACACTGGCAGTTAATACGCGCACGGAGGGCTAGTAACGCGATCCGCAGGGCTGTGGTCAGGGTGTGTTCCACTAACCGGGGCAACATTTATGCGTTCGCCGCACAGCATGCTAACTGCCCTGCAACCTTAATTCTCTTAATCGAATAAGACTGGTCGCCATAATCACGGCACTCTATCCAATCTTCAGCCTCTCGGTCGATAGAATTACGGCGACGTGTCGTCGACCTGTCGCGAAACGTTATAGACGTTACAGTTACTCACATTTCTTCAGTTTCTAACGTTGCTCATTTGCAATTTTTCAACAGGTCAGCGATTATGCAGGAAATGTTTATTTCAGGCCATTTTTCATCTCTGTTTATGATACTCTCTGAAAAATGTCGATTTATTCTCTGAAAAATGTCCACTTGTTCTCTGAACAATGTCGTAATTGTAAACAGTATTGTTAATTGTACAGTTAGGAGCAAAACTGATCACACACACTTTAAATCGGAATAACTTTTTTATGAATGGATCAAAGGACCTCAATTTCTCTGTAAGTAAAAAATTCCGACAAAAATGCATTTGGTCGGAATTGTGAAAACAACAGTAAAAATTGATTTTTACAGGTGTTTGAGCTGGGCCAATAACGAAAATTTAAAAGATGTGTTTGGTCAACTCGTATAGATTATATACGTTCTGAAAATTTCATTGAAATTGGTTAATTGGTTTACGAGGTATAAACGATCAAATAAACGAGAAAATTTCAATTTTTCAAGATTTTCGGCCTTTTTACCACTTTTGATCGTTTATAACTCGTAAACCAATTAACCAATTTCAATGTCGCTCGGCGATTGACGCAAATTGACGATTTCGTAGAAATTATTTATTTTAGACCGATTTTTACGCCGGTTTATGAACTGATCTTCTCTGAAAAATGTCGATTTTAACCCTAATTTTTTAAATGCGAAACACATAACCAAGGAACTTAAGAGATTTAAATGTTCACTCATCAATTTGAATGAAAATACACCGAAAAATAATTGTTTACCTTGTTGTTTCATCGAGAAAAAGAAAATAGCCTTAATCGTGAACAATATCGTCGATGGTGGCTGTCGCATAAGATCGAGATCTTAAAAATTGAATCGGGGGAAAAGTCGTTCGGTAATTGCATCGTGGTAAGTTTTCCCAATTATTTGGAGCAACCGGTGTTAAACTGTTTATCCACCGCAATATTTTCGATACAGTCTGTCATTATTTTTCCCGACCCCATTTAGCCGGGCTCTCGCACGCGCCGCGCCGCTATCGTTGTCATACTAATTACTTAATTACACCGAGTTGGCCCGTTCTCTGTCTCCCTTTCGCCCACTTCATCACACAAACGAGCTGGCCGTGTGCGAGCTCGTCGCCGCTCGCTCTCTCCCGACCGTTTTTCCACCACCTAGATGATGAACAAGAGTCGAAAACATTTTCGATAACGATACCAGCTAATTTTCCTGATAGAGATAATAATTTTCCTGCAGGGACTCGTTAAGTGCTCCCGAGTTGTTCGTATCGCTTTATGGCACGCTGCGGATGTTTCGCGTATAAACCAATTTACGTGGAATGGAATCGAACGGAAATTGATTTACCCCTTTAATTATTGAATTTCCCCGAATTTTTAACCGCGCGTCACGTTTTAGATAATCGCGCGCGCGCGTTATAAATGCATAGGGGCCGCAACGTAGTTACGCGAGAATTTATCAAAATGTATTTCACCCCATCGAATATTCCGGTCGCTTTCGGTCAACGATTCGCTTAGGATCCGGACATTTCATGCTTAGCGAAGTTCAACATTTTAAATTCAACATTAAAAATGTAATCCTCGGGTGTTCTGACATTTTCGAAAAATTCCCTTGAAACGGAGAGTTCTTCGCACACTTTAAAACGACACCTGAAATTTTAAACACGTTCCCCTCGGTATGGGGTTTTCGAAACTCGACGGTGAAAACAATTTCGTTAATCTTCGAGCAGCCAACTTCTTTCCGAAGGCTACCAACCGGATTAGTTTTAGTGTGGAATTTTCAGTTGAATATTCTATTTTTATTATGTCAAGCATATCGATTTTTCCCGAGAGTCTGCCGCAAACCTTTTTAACCGGCGCGTACTGAATTTCCTTTGGCAATTTCTATTATCATATCCATCGATCGAAGCATTTTTTGAAATATTTTTTAAAATTTTGATTGCAGTTTGTTAGAGGATGAACGTAAATTGAAGAAGTTAAATAAACTTCATTCTTATATAAGAATACTTTTCTGGGTTTATTTTCCACGTTTAATAGACATATACCTGAACAGTTCTTCACCACTCACATTCACAGATACGATTAAATATTGTCTGTCTCGTCACAGTTCCAATTCTGATTTCTCTGGCTAGTACGGCCGATTATGCTTCCCGCAGAGTCCCGTATGAAGGAAATACCGCTTCGATCGTTGAATCACGAGATCTCTCGTTAACGGTGGGTCGGTGGCCACCGTGAGCACACAATTGCCGTTGCAAGCTTGTCAAGAGGGCGCGGGCACGAGACGCCACGTCGATTATAATTATTTTGATTCGGAATTATGCGCTTAGCGGACCGGTTCTGGCCGGGCCCGGTCGAGCCGAGCGAGCGGGTTACTATTCCTGTGCGCTCATTCGCCGTTAATTGAATTTAAATCAACCCACACACGACAAACAACGTTTCGGCCGCTCAGTTCGGCTGGACAGCGCGTATCATGGTTCGAAGCGTGTCGATTACGCGTGTACGCTCCAACGTGCTCGCGATCGCTCGCGGGTTCCGGTTGTTCGTTCGCCACTCCTCGCCTATTTCTCCCCGAAGAGGCTTCCCTATATTTTCCCCGGGATTTATACACGCCACTTTACCGGGAATAAATTATGCAGAAGTCGAACGTACGTGCCCAGATTCCGGAATCGAATATCAGGAAATAATCAAGAATGAATTATTTATTGGGTCGCGATCGCGCGCTCGCTCCGCCCGTCTCGAATCCACGGGCACAGTCGGCCAGGTATAGCTCCGTCTCTCTTTCTCTCTCTCTCTTTCAGCTGAAGGAAATAAAGACGAAACGGGTGACGCATGGCCAGGATCGGTAACGAGGAGAAAATCCGATGAAAAGAGTCGGGGGAGAGCACGAGAATTGGAACGGGCTCTCGGGCTCGATCGTACACGGCCGTACTACGCGACGAAACTGACAACGAAGCCCCGCGAAACCGAGAACTCTGGTTTGATGAGACTCTGCGGGCTTGCGCCACTGCCAAATGTAATAGATACGTATTTTTATTAGCCACGGTAACTAAGATTTAGGGGAACCGGTCTCCCGCGAACTTCCACCCCCAGATGGCTTACCGGGATACGCTAGGAAGCGGAAATGTTTTTTCTTTACCCTCCTGCGGTCCTCCATTCAGCTACACATCTGAAATATTATAAGGGAAAGGGACAAGTTAGCCATGATTTTTATAAAATTCTCTGAAACATACTTCGACTAAATATGGACTTGACGAGATCAATAAACTACTACATCATGACTGGACTGTGGATCTTTATGCAAAACAAAAGTCGTGTTCATTAATTGCAAGACCTAAATCAAATAGAAATTTATTTTTCTCTTTAGCGGCTTTATTAAATCCTTTATTAAGAAACTACGCCCACCCACCTCTGCTATAAACCCGCTGTCCAATCATGACGGTGGTGTAGAAATAAAAATGCGGAACAGTGAAAAAAGACTCCAAGAATACAGCAATCTAAAAATTCCATTTGGAAGTTAAAATGCATAGCACCGACAACGAGTACTATTTCATTCTTTTCTGTTGCATTGTACAGATCCTAACCAGATCTGGTACAGGGCATACATTGTGCAAAAATTCATTTTTAAATCTGGGGAAATACATACACATACGTATGTAATTTAGACATACAGATTGCACGTCACTCACAACCTGTACATTGTACAGTGTACATAAAAGTGTGTAAGCGAATATGGATTAGAACGCATGAATAATTGAAGAGAGTTCGAATTTGAATAATTTTTGAACGAATACATAGTTTATGACATATAAATCCTGTGGCACTTTTTCATAGTGAAAAAGTATAGGATTTTGTTTATTAAATTAACGCCCGAAGTCTGCTACAACGTCCATTAAAATTTGGTCCTTTGTATTCATCAAGAATATACAAGAACATTTAAATAATTTTGAGAAATTGAAAGTATGTGCTTGGGTATAGACATAAGGGTCAAAAAGGGTGCAGTTGCATTTTTTAACGCATCGATGCATAAGGTTACATTCAAATTGACTCTCCATTGTGTCTTCATTGTGCCTGACACTATTCTTCGTCACGTGACTTTTCAAAAAGAATTGACACCTCACGGGAACATTAACTAAAGCCACGCATAGTTCCGTCACGGAACACAGACGCGTTTCCCTGACACCGTGTCATCCTTCGAACCTTTTTCTCGGAGCGAAGGATCCAGTGGCCCGGAGCGTCGGCCATAGAAAAGTCGAGGGATCTAATTCCGTCTATCCAGGAAATTAGAAAGGGTAGTTCGTTCGTCTCCGGTTAGGCGTGTTACCCTGACCCCGGTTAGTCTGTTCCCGCGTCATCTTTTCCTAGCCTTTCTTTTACCGTGTCACGTCCAACTGTGTGAAGCGTGACCGTGGAAAAGCGGAGGCGAGCTAATTCTCTCTATCCGGAAAATTAGAACGGATAGCACGCTTCTCCCCGGTTATGTGTCACTCTAACCCCGGTTGGCGTTCTGCTCGACCATACCGGAATCCTTCTTTTTCGGTGGTATGGACTCTCTCGGTGCTGGCTAGCGCCGTCACGCCGATGCAGAGCGACCCAATTCTCTTTTTCGCCAGAGCTTTCCCGAAAAGCTAGGAGTAACAAACAATAATTCTTTAAGTGTTTAATCCTTCGGCGTGCGAAAAACGACTTTCAAACAATTCTTGTTTCACTTTTCATTTGAAGAACACGTTTAAAATTTTATATAATAATTGATCGAGACTGACAGGATGCATTAAAGGGAAATTATTCATTATTCCATTCTCATGCATTGTAAAAGTAATATGTTACCTGAATTTCATTGTTATTGTCTTGGATCACCAATCAATTTCTCAGAACAAATTACAATTAAACATTCTTTATTTCTTGTGTAGGCTACCAAACTGTGTAAACGAGCCTAAAACTTCATAAATAAACGTAGCAGAGCAAGAGGAATAAGAATCATGTGCAACTTTTTTCACATAAAAATTAACACTAGAACAGGGCTATAACAGGACTGAATTTATCCCAATTTCGTAGAATTTTTCTACTAACATGTACTCGAGTGAAGAAGCACTTATGCTAAAAAATTTCTCAAGAAAATATTTCTCCGACTTCACGAACTGTGAAAGAAAAGATCCCTTTGACGTATGGTTGTGGAAATGGACACTCGGATATCCCGTACAAGGGTTAAAGTAGTTCACATAAAAATCTGCGAAAGCGCATGGCCCAGTGAGCCACATTAAAAAGCTCGTTCCAGGTGTAGACCTCGAGTGATCCAATTAACACGACGAGCGGGGGGGCAAGAGTGAACGTCATTCGAGTCGTCGCTCAAACAGAAAATCCGCAAAGGGTTCGCGGTGGTTCGTTCGCCGTGACTCGAGTGTTTATAATTTAACGCGGCCAGGTCCTTAAACTCGGCAGCGGCGAAAAGGGAACGCGTCGTTCCGACAGTAGATTTTCCGTGGAACGTGTCGAACGAAAACGCGCGATCGACTCCCTCTCCGCAGAGCACAATTCAGGATATCTCGAGGAATCCTCGAGTTCCGCTCCGAGCCCCGCAATCGATAAGTTCGTCAAGTATCGGTGGCCGCCGTTGCCTCGTTATACTTTGCTCGGTGTTAGAGTGGATGTTAACGAATACTCCTTGCCGACGGACCGTTTAATCCTGCGACGACAGATTTCGCCGTCGTCGATCTTTCTTGCCGCACAATCGACCGATTCTACCGCGAAACTACCGTTTCGCTCCCTCGGAAAACGTTTCATCGATTATACACCTGATTGCGCACCTTTAGCGACGAAAATAATCGACCAGAAACACCGTAATGTGTGCGTACTGAAAATAAAAATCGTGGAATGTACAAACTGAATTGTCTGACGCGGTCGATTCAAATTAATTTTTGTCGGCAAATCAGGAAGAAACTTTATGCACTTGCGAATTATGACTTTATGCGTTTATGATCACAATGATTTGATGAAATATAAAACAGTAAAAAATTACTACATTACATTTCTTTGGATACATTGAAGTTCTTAAGAGAAGAAATGCATTTTTTTTCTGTTCCCTCTATTCCTAATTATTGATACAAAACATTTTTATTTTTCATAAAAATCTCTGCAGTCTAGTGATGTAAAATGATTTTATGAAATGATTTGAGAGAGTGGGATGATTTTGAAAGTTTAAGGGTTGATTTCGTTTACTTTCCAATTACGAAATATTTAAAAAGCGTGTTAAAAAGAAATTGTTACCAATGAATTATTTAGACTTGTACAAACCTAATCATTATAGTTTTCCTTAATATTTAAAACATGTACTCCTGTCTCTTACAGTGTTTTAAAAAAGTATATGTTGCTCCACATTAATGGAATATCGAAAATTATCGACTGCAGTCTACATGAACTGCTCAGGCTTCTTTGGTAACCCCAATCTTTAGCTAGATTGAAACCTATAGGTTTAGTTCTGAGAACAGAGGTAGGTTTCTCTGGCTGGTCAATACAATATATTAAAAATCTGGACTTCTCTCGAATATCTAAAAGCAAAAATTGTATATCACTTCGTCCAGTTTGGTAAAGCTATAAATTTGCAAAGGGAGCATCGCAAATAAATAATATACAGGAATGAATGACAAAATAAATTTTCCCACGGTGACTGTAGATTTTATCCAACAAAATCTCATCAATTGTGTACCCTATTAAAACTGTAACGTACTAGCTCTGTACAGCTAAATTATTTTGAAAAACGTGGGTTATAAAACTCAATTTCCAGTTGATTTCAGAGTGTAGAAACTGAAATATTTATAGCACTGTGATAAATTTTAAGTTTTGGTAAAATATAAGTTATTTTTTTTATCTTTACATATATTTACATTATATTTCATAGGAAGAGTAAATAAAAAACTGTCAGCATTTAGATGTTTCTCCGCACAGTTCGAGGAATGTTAAAAAATTGTGTACGTAAAAATCGAGTGATTGTGTGAAACACAAGGGTTTTTTTCTGGAGGTCAGTGCTGCGGTGTAAAGTCAGCCGGTGCGACGTCAGTCAGGTGGTGAAAAAGGTCTGAGCACACGGTGGCAACGAATTTCCTCCGTCTGGATTTCGAGCGGTCACCGGGGAAAATCGCCGAGACGTTTCCGCTTATACTCGCCGGGTCCGATAGGAGACTTATGTAACTCGATATCGACGGGGATATTACTTTCAGACGGAGTCGTTCCCGATGATTAAACGGAAGCGAGGCAGAGCGATGCCCGGTTGGTCGGTCTCGGGGGTAAGGGAAAATGCCGAGGAGACACCCGACCGAGAGAGGAAGCGAAACGAAACCTTGGCTTGGCTTGTCTTGGGAAAGGTAAAGGCAGGGACAGGCCGTTGTCGTCGTCGTTGCCGCGGAGCAATTGGAAATAATGGGATTCACGGAATGAGAATGAAATATCTGCGAGACCCGGCGGCGGGAATGTTGCGATTTAAAGGAAGAGATTGCTGCGTAATAAGCACCGAACACCGTCTTGATCCTCGCCTTCTTTCCGCGTGGATTTCCTCGTCTCCGACCGACCGAATGATAACACAACCGAGCAATTTTCACGGATGACTATTTTACCACCGCACCTTGACACTTCACCGTCGCGTCAAAGGTTTATCGGTGACACAACTTCCGACTTGAAGATTCATTTCTATTATCATCTGTTCGGGCAGTTAGGCGAACTTTGTTAGGATCTACGAGACGCAGAAAGTTGTCTTCTCTTGTATTTATTTTTTTGTATCAGAAACGTCGTACAAATATTAACCCTTTGCAGTCGGAGTTATTTTAACTCGAAAATTAAACATTTCTTCCGACCTAGAGTAATTATTCGGTTGGCAACTAAGTTCGCGACCTCCACATTTCCTCAAACAAAATAATTTATATATTTTTAAGTACGAGTATTTTATATCGAATTAATCGCAAAACTCAGAGCTTTCAAAAGGAATGGTCACTGATTGAGATTATAATGATTCATTAAAAGAATTATGAAACAGAAGGTCGCGAATTTAGTTGTCAGCCTAATACATTGCATATGATCTTTTTCATTTTACGAATATGAAGTTGATGTAATACCTCATACAATACTTAAATGTGTAGTCGTTGATTAGATACCAACATATTTAATAATGTAAACTATATTGTGAATAATGGTACAGCAATTTTTATCGGTGACTCTGAGTCAGACACCAAACAAGGATCAATAACACGTACAGAAAGTGTAATAAACTGTGAGAATAGCGTGAGAAAAATGAGTTTAATACTTCAGAACATCCTCGTCTGGTTGATGAAGAATCTAGCCGCGCATATTGCAGAAAATTCCGTCTGGTCAAAATAACACATTTAAAAACGGTAATCTTGTGTACAAAGTATGCGAAACTTCTTTCATCCCAGCAGTCTCAAGTTTGTACGACGTTGAAGAGCAGCGAAATTGGTGGAAAAAGTCTGAAGATAATCTCTTGGTCGGAGGAAACGTAGCTAGGAGGTCTGTAAATCATTCATTGCGAGGCGGCTCGTAAATAGAAGATCGAACGGCTGTATAATGCAAATGACGAGAAAACTCGTGTACCTCGATTACCAGGACCTAAAGATAATCTCGGGCTGTTTGGTGCTCGTCAAGGACAAGAAATGAGCGACCGTAGAGGAGGAAGAAGTTTCGAGCTCGTCTTCGTTGTTCTCGAGTATATTACCTTTATAAGATAATTATAGTAGCATCAATCTTCGAGCCTGCGTTAAACGCGAAAAACTTGTATATTCGTTCTTGCTTGTAGAATCGTTTCGTTTCTACGAATAACCGAGGCGCCCCGCCATTGCCTCCCCCGCTTAGCTCGCATCAGTATCATCAATTACCCCCGGTAAAGTTCGATCTTCCGTCGCGTTTCCTTCCGGCGTTCTCGGCTCATACAGTTCCATTACCATTACTCGACTCAGTCGAATGAAAAATGTATAAAGGGGAAATAAAGCGGTAGAAGAGAGAGAGAAAGAGAAAGAGAAAACTGCTCGCTTGTTTCATCATCGTCCTCCGCGATGCTTTGTAATTACGGCCGGTGGTATCCGACAATCGGAACCGGGATCATCGCGAACCAACCTCCGAGAAAAGGAACTTTCATCGGCTCATTAAAACGATGGTATTTCGCGTTCCGCGGTTCAAGGCGGCCGCGCATTAAGGCGATAAGAATGCGCTCCCGTTACGCCGATTCCCCCGGCCCGTTACAGTTTTTGCGCGGCTCTTGTAAATCGAAAACGGCCGAGACGCGCGGAACGTTAAGGCCGATTCCCATTAACGCTCGCTGGACGCAACACTCGTGAAACGATTACGCCCGATAAAAAAGGAATTTAAGAGAACCCGCGATGCCTTCCAGCCCGCGGCCCTCCGGAAACCGGAATTTCGTGGCTGGAACCGGATTTTTTCACTCCCGATCCCGGCTGCCTACAAATTTTTAACTAACTTTCCGCTCGAAGATTTTGAACTCCAAAAATTATAGACATTCCTTACTCGTTCAGGATTTATCCAATTACCGTAACATAATTAATAATCTTCCTTGCTTTTAACGCGCAAATGCTTTTAACGCGGCGGCTTCCAAACGTTGATTTTACTTGATCGTAAAAGTTTGAATAAATCCTTCGTGTCATTTTTGTAAGGTCATATAAAGTAGTCGCTTTTAATGTTTTATAGATCTAATTCTAATTCTTCTTGCTGAAACACGTAAATTAACCCTTTGTGGACTAATGAGACCCTTGAGAGCTAACGTGTCTACTCATAAAAGATTTAAACACCTCAGCGTGTATATCTTTATTTTAATCCACCATACAGAACTTGATTATTAATGCTTTAGAAAATCTACGTCCCCAAAGGGTGAAGTGAACGTTCCATACAAGTTAAAAATTAAATGCTTTCCAGAATTGAATGTTGTTCGTTGACCTACTTCAATTCTTCAAGTATAAATGTCCAAATTCCCTCACCAGGGTTAACAAATGCAACGTTAATTTCTATGAAAAATATAAATCAACCTTCTACTTGATGCTACCGAGTCAGGTCTGCGGGTTTGAAATACGGTAAACACGAAGCTCGTTAACCTTTGGCAAATCGAAACAAAATATTTCCTTTTTATCGGTGTTAACATCAATAGCAAATATCATTAATGCAAAACTGCGCATCAGTGACTGAACGTACGTGAACATTGCGCATTGCGCTGTTTAATTACCGACGTATTTACACCGTGTAAAATGAGATTCGCACATTTCTTTAGCACTGAAAAATAAATCTGTGACAGCAATATCCATCAATAGCAACAGCAATTTTCATTGTGAACTATCAAGTCACCCTCAATAACGTCATCTAATAGTTTCATTTAAGATTGCAATATAGCAGAAAATGTCTATCCTATCTTTTGGTGCAGCACAATTATTGAAAATTCTATTAATAGGCTTCCGGTAGGTAAAGTGTTAAAATGATACATGCGATATATTAAAATGATTTGTTATGGCAATATTTAAAAGGAGTACGCTCACGACCGTTTCTGAAGCAGTCTGGTCGTTCGGCTGATTCGTTTGGATAAATCGAGCGTGTAACGGAGCCGGTGGCTTAATTACACATCGCGTCTACATTTAATTTGAAATTCGAACGTCTTCTTTTCTCGGCTGCTGCCCGAAGCGATCGATTGAACGCGGGACAATCCATCTTCTGCGCGAGAGCGAGCGTCGAGCCATCACGGCGGAATAAAGGGAACGAGTTTCTGTAATTACAAGAAACAGCTTCGCGACTCTCGCGCCCGGCTGCTTCTGTATTTCCGGAATTTCTCTCTGGTTTGATATGCCGCCGGAAGAGAGGCCGAGAAGCACGGAAAGCGGGAGGAGTGGGCAATCGATAATTTCAGCAGAGTTTCTTTTAATGGAGGAAAAGGAGCAAGAGAGGGAGAGAAAGATGAAAAAACTTTCTCGCCCGGGTGGTCTTTCGAGCATCGGAATAAAAAGGCACGGCCAGAAAAAAACACTCGCCAGCTAACGACGCGAGCGTGAGTGGAATTTTAATATTCGGACACGGGGCGAAAACCGGAAGCTGAGGAACGGCGTCGCGCGCCGCAGTTTCTTCCCGCGGGATCCTGACGGACGCTCCCGCGAAACCAGAAATCAGCTGTGTTCTACAAGTACGGTAGTGCTCGGTTACATGTACATCGGTTCCGAAGCCGACAGTGAAATTCTCGCGAGCAGTGCACATATCTTTTTTATTGAATCATTTATAGTTTATTTTGTATTTCATTGGCGACCACATGACTTATGATTAGACCGCAGATCTTTATTAAAAATAAAAATTGTCCAAGTCAATTGTAAGAAACTGAAGTTAAATGAAAATGTATATTCTTTTTAAATCATGTTAAAAAGTTGGAAATGAAATAAAATTATTCGTTTTTACCGTAAGTGCATAAAATCCGCAGTCTACTGATGATTGACTATGATATGATTAAATTAACATATAATTTCTTCCTTCACATTGTATTCGCGTACACTATGGCGTATGGATAGAACCAGGCTGACGCTACAGGAAATCCTAGGGGTGAGATGTCAGAAATCTTGATTGATTAGCTAAGAAGGATAAGAAGATGGAGGAAGGAAGAAATTAAGAAGGACACCAGAGAAAGTCACAAGTCGTCAGATCAGGGGAATTGACTCGAGATATGAAACACGAATTAATGTGATATTTCATAAGCTAGCTGAAGGGACTAAGTAGTGAATGATGGGAGGAGAGTGGAGATGACTCGTGTAAATTTAACCGTGCACTACTGTATGACGAGGCACTACGCATTGACCAGAGCAATTATTCGCCTCGCGGGCCATTTTATTGTTCGAGCCGGCGGGTTAAATAATATTGACAGACGTTTCGCCGGTGTTAGCGATCGTTTCCGGTACGCGCAACGGTAAAGAGACCGCTGCGAAATGGATCGCAATTGTCGCCTGACAGAACAAAAGCCTTCGAAATCATTAGTGTGAAATGATTCGAGCGGTTTCTTCGCTGGTTCCGCGGAGAAGTGCTGTCGCAGCCTGAGAAGTTGATTAACCGACTGAAAGATTCCGTCAGGAGTAAGTTTCCGCGATGGAACTTTTCAGCGCGGCGCCGCTTATGGATTTATCAATATCCATAATCGTAAAGTGCCCCGGAGGAAACGGTTTTGTAACCAGGAGTGACAAGATGCTCTTCTTTTCTAGCACGCTCGCCATCTTCTAGTAATATACTGGGTTGCATGCTGCCGTAAATTTTCTTTCGAGGAGAAGGCGGCCGATCAATCTCTTTTAATCTTCCGCTCGCGGTATTTAGTAAGGAAGAATGCTCCTTACCCCTTTGTTTTGTCCACGTTACTTTACGCGATTGCAATACCGATTATTATGGTAATGTGGAAAATGTTTATAGGAAATCATAGATATTATTTTTTAGTTATTTATGACGGCTTTGGTCGACACCAATAGATCGCGGATTTTGCGGATTCGTGTGAAAATGAGTAATTTAAAACAGTAGAAAAATTCTAACACCGTAGATCTCCATTTATTTGAACCTGTCGAGAGACAAATTGGTTCGCATAATTGTGTGATTCATATACAGGGTGTCCCAGCTGAAGAATGCCACCTAAATATCTCCTTTATTTCTAATGGCACAAAAAATATTTATGGCATAATTTAAACGGTATCGAAGGAGGAATATCATAGCAGAACAATTTCTTTTGTCCGGTTATTTTTTCATAGTTTTTTCAAGGTCATCGTTACGTTTTTATCGGGAGAACTTATATTTTTTTATTTCATCTTCTTGTAGCGGCTGAAAAAATACATTTGAATATGCTTAAGTCATTAACAAGATGGAATAAAGAAAAAGAAGTTTTCCCGATAGAAAATAACAATGGCCTTGAGAAAACTATGAAAAAATAACCGAACAGAAAAAAATGGTTCTTCTATGATATTCCTCCTTCGATACCATTTAAATTATGCTATAAATATTTTTTTTGTTGTATAATAATACGAGTCCACCTGTCTCCCATCAACTTCAAATTGTGAAAGGAGGAATGCAAATTTTTGCGCAAACATCCGGAGCCCAGATAGAACAATAGGAGTACGTGTTCTAGTCTGGCTAGCCTATAGTACCGAAAGTTTGTATTGAGTGTACGTTTTATATGGACGCGGGTAAATATAGGCGCGCGATCAATGTCCCTAAATCCGGCGTTAATGCCGCTGTCAATGAACGCAGGTGTCGGTCGCAGCTGGTTTCGGTGAATCCTTGTCGATGACAACGGTGTTTGCGAAGCCACCGGTGTATCGGTGATTTCAATGTAATCCGCACGGACGGTTTTTCCCCATTGGTTTTCTCGGGCGGTGTTGTTCTTCCGGTTCGCGGCGGCGTCGATGCGTGCTCCAGTTACGCGTTTCCGGCCTGCCGGCGCGGCGGAGACGAGTATCAAACGCACCACAGCCAGGAATAACCGGCGTAATCACGTGCCACGGCGCGCCGCTTCTGCTACGGAACAGTTTTAACTCGGCCTGGGCTGAATGGCGAGGAGACGATGGGAGGCGTCGCCCCTCTGTACACGTCGTCCCGCACGTGCACCGCCGTCTGCTCATTGAACGCCGTATTTCAGCCGTGTAATGATTCACGTGAACGCGGTGTCGTCCCGGTATTTCGAGACGCGACGAGACGCGACGCGCGTCGGGAATCGAGCGGGGAATCTGCTCTCGAAACGGCAGGATCTTCCCCTTTGAGGAAATCATGCATCATGCCGACGTCGACAGCCAGATTAACACGCGCCGCAACTAAACCGGGGAGAAATTTTAACAGCTCAGGAGATGTCCCGCAGGCTCTTCCTTTTCTGTGGAAAGAGGATCAAATAGAACACTACTATACAGCATCACCAGTTTATTAACTGATCTGTCGGCCCCCAGCTCTTATGCGACGTGAAAACTAAAACTGCCACGGACCGATTTGATCCCTTCGTGAAAACGATAAGCAACAATTCCCAGGTTCTGCGTGCCCTGAGCCCTCTATCAAACTCCATTTTCTGGTAATTCATCATCGATACAATCCGAATCTACGCTATCTAATCCAGACTACGGAACCACAGAACTCGGCCACGAGACGTACGCTCTAGATTACTCTAGACTCTAGGTGGTTCAGACCCAAATACCATGTTTTATAGGATCCTTCAGAATTAATACCCTCCGAAACCTGGATTTCCAAGCTGAAGATTCGGAAGACAAGTCGCATCCAACAAGTCCATGGTACCCTGATGCGAGGCTCTAAGCCTAAGATCCTCTAAACTTGCAGGCCCAAGGCAAAGCCCTCCTCAACTCGTACTCGTAACTTCAAGACCTCCTAAATTCAAGGACACAAACTGATGACCCATTTGGACCCGGTAATGCGAGTCCAAGGGTCTCTTGCGTTCAGCAATTATGCACGAGGTTCCCGGAATCTGTACATATAAATTCCGACAAGACAATATATGTATATGGTTGATGCCTATATGCATTTTCGCGTCTGTCTTCGTACCTGGACCTCTAAGTAGCTAGAGTTAGGTTAGATAAGCTCAATATGTGTCTTATTACTAGATTGCGGATTGCATGCATTTGCAGTAAAAACCTTTAAAGAACTTAAATATGCTGTTGCACGATTTCCAGCTTACTATAATTATTAAGAAAAGCAATATCCTGTAGCTTGAAATGAATGCAGAAATGTTTATTTTGTATAAGAGACAGTCTACTTATTAGTTATCGGTAGACTGCGGATCTTTATGCATTTATAGCAAAATTGAGTAGATGAAATTCAAAATTGTAGGAAAATTTTTTAAAATTGAAGATGTATATACCACATGATTTCTCATCTATTAAAATTATTAAGGAAAGAAATAACATTCAATTTGGTTTCTTTTTTTTTATTGAGCCACTGAAAGCTATTACAGTTATACATTAGGCTTACAGTTAGTGTACAATGACAGTCTTAATGACCGCTAGAGATGTAGATTGCAGTCGTCTAAAAACTGGAAGAGAAATTCGCAGGCTTTAACATTTGGTTCAGCAAAGAAAATGTCCGCTTTTAATGGTAGAAAAAACTTAATTTTGCGCAGCTTTACTAATTTAATTCTTTTGGAATCACATAGACGACACTGCCATAGAACATGATCTAAGTCCTCGGAGTTATAATGACACTTACAACTAGGATCATTAACAGTATTATTTACTCGATACAGAGAGGCAGCGAGATTGTAGTGATTGGCCCTGATACGGTTTACTGTGGATATAAAACCGATTTCTTGCAATCGATACAGACAAACTTTTATTTTGCATAAAGATCCGCAGTCTATTTATCAGACTCTAGTTATCTGATTACAAACAAATAATTTTTTACAAAAAACAATTGGTAAGCATTCTATATTTGCTTACATATTTTAGTCCATATTCCAACGGGACCATTTTCCTTCCGATCATTATCTCTGCCGTCCACTTTCTCCCGAATGAATTTGCACCTTCCCGAATAAAGAGCCCGTAGACTGGAAGCTTGAATCCTGTAATCGCGTTAGGAGACGCGCTGCGAAGCCACAAGTATCCATTAAATTTCTCCCTCGAAACGTTTCGTTGCTCGAAGAGATATCATTTCCTGTGCTTCAATTATTTCCGTAATTCCTCCCGCCATCAATCCTCGGACAATTCACACGGCCCCGGAGCCGTACACCTAACCACCCACTTTACGATACCCATAGCTCACAGTTACCGTAGTTCAAACATCTTACGAAGTTTGCCGGTTGTAAACTGGATGGCCCGTGACGACCGCAGTTCGCCAGAGTTCGCCGCTCCAGAGATTATGATTTCAGATACGAATGACCTATGGCACCTTAGCATGTAGCGCCGGTCTCGGCCTCGCACTGTGTCTAATGTTTGCCGGTACAGTTCGACGTAATCTGCAGAACTCCTGCGCCATTACCATCATAATCCGATATCGAGCTTGCCGGCCATTCAGGATCCTACGGCTCGCTCCAATCGGATCGATCGGAATTGGAGGACTCTATTCCGCCGATGTTAACAAGATATTCTCCAGTCGCAAACTATAGGGTCTCGGAAACGAGTGTCTACAAGCGTGTCTTCAAATTGACAAGGTCTCGCCGAGTTTAAATAGGTGTGCAGCCCGTGGCTCGCAATTCCACCCTCTCGGTCTCAGTTCAAATGTTTCGACGAGCACTTGGACTGCCAACCCTCGGGATGAAGAAGAACGTCGTCAGTAGACTGCGGATCTTTATGCGAAATAAAATTTGTCTGCATCGATTGCAAGAAATAGACACCAAACAGAATGTCATTTCTTCCCTTAACCCTTTGGTTACCCTGGACGTGATATCTCGCGCCCCGATACTTCCCGATAAACGCTTTTGACGAGATATCTCGCGCCCCGATACTTCCGGATAAACGCTTTTGACGAGATATCTCGTCATCTAGCACCAATATTTTGACACTATGTATAGACAAATATATTTTATACGTAACTATATTTTGATTTGTAAAAGGTAGAAATTAATGAAATCTTTATCTCGGGTAAAATGACCGAATAAAACAGAAAATATTTCGTCTATAATGTGAAATCACTGGTGCTAGGTGGCGAGATATCTCGTTAAAAGCATTTCTCGGGAAGTATCGGGGCGCGAGATATTTCGCGAAAGGCGTTTATCGGGAAGTATCGGGGCGCGAGATATCTCGTCCAGGGTAACCAAAGGGTTAATATAATAATTTTAATAGATCAGAAATCATAAATATCATTTCAATTTTGAATTTCATCTACTCAATTTTGCTATCAATACATAAAGATCCGCAGTCTAATCCTCAGTGATTGTTAGCAGACGGGAATGCATTTGTAAAAAGCACTGGATCAATTTTGATTTCATAAATCACGAAGAGAAGTGTCCATGACATCAAAGGGTTCAGCAGTTCTCCAGAAAGAATCGTATAGCATAGGACGTAGGTTCTATTCAGGTTCGAATCATGATCCGTGGTCGAAATCGGCAAGCGTAGGATCGGGAATCCTTTCCTGATGATAGGATAGCCTCGCGGCGCTGTTATAAAGGGTACGGCACTATTTTCAGTTCAGAGACATAATAGCACTGATCGCGTAAACGTTTCGCAGAGATATCCGGGAGCGGCATTAAAATCGTTCAGGACGGATCCGAGCGGTGCTACACACCGTTTCTTTGCGGTTTAAGCGAAATTAGGATAATGGACGTTTTCGATACCGGTCCGTAGCCGCCTTTCTCCCTTTCCGCGATTCACAGGCTAGAAGAGAGAGAGAGAGGAGTCACGGCCGTATAATTACTAGCGTCGAGGCAATTTCCAATGTTTCCCTCAAGAAGCGAGACGCGCAGCCTCGGGGGCTGATTCCTCGAAATTGATTCCCCGGCTCGAACCTACCATCTGTTCGCGGCATCCCCAAACGAAATAGTCGAGAAGATTAAGGCTTTGCGAAGACGGGTGGCCGACAAACGATTCGCTGCCCCCTTTTGCCTCTACTCGATACTATTCCCTCCTTCGTCTTATTATTATCCGATTCCACTTTGTTCCTGTTGGGAACTTAAGTTTGCATTATTCGCGAGACCATTTGTACCCGATTGTTACGGTATCGGGCACCCGGTGATTAACAATCAAGCTGCTCAACATCTACTTTACATCTGTCAGCCTAAAGCTGTGTCCACACTGAAACAATATTGAACTTTCTGTTGCCACGTATTGGCTTCTTCTGCTTTTATCTGGTACAAGAAGAACGCTACAAGGAACGACTAAAAGTTGACGTTGCTTCAGCGTGGAAGTTTACATTGTCTACGTAATGCAAGGTGATTTTCATTTCGAGAATATGGGATTATCAATGCTTGTATAAAATTGTGTAATCTTAGTCTCTTGGGAACTTGATCTAATCATTAACCGAGTAAAACAGCCTCCGGTTGGTTCCAATTTATACAACTTATTACAATCTTATGAAGAACATACCCTGGCAACACATTCGATGAGGACGTAGATCGTATGTGAAATTAAAAAGTCCACATCCTTTTCAACAAATATATCAGGTGTCTTGCTTGACACCCTTGGAGAAATGACAGAAGTCTGAGACAGTGGAATTAAAAACGGTGAAAATGTACAAAACGAACGAAGCTGTTGATTGTTAACAATCGATCGGACCACGTACGACTTAATATTAGACGAACGAGACGTTTTGGTACGAGTGCGCCATTGGTGGCACCCTTGGGTGCAGCGGATCTCCGAGGCCGCTATCGGCGATAAAGTGGCATTCTGTACCAGAAGTAGCGATCCTTGGATCTCGGTTACGAAGGAGACCTCGCGCGCCGTCCATCTATCACACGATGTACAAAGCAGATCGTGGAAAACCGTCGGGACGGATATGGGAACGCTCGGTTCCGATGATTTGTCCGCATTATTCATTCCGTGGTGCACGCGCGCACGATCCTCCCGGACGGTCGTTGATAAACGAGGCCACTCGAATATCATATCCGATCGGCGCCCCGGTGAAATTTGAAAAATACACGACACCGGCCAAATTGGATTTCCCGGAGGGAGCTGATTAACGGCGCGATCCGGAAGTGTGTCTCTCCCCGACCGATACCGGTATCGTTTGCGTTCCGCCCTTTGTGTGCGCTGTGTGCACGGAACCTATGTGCCAGGCGCCGTGTGTATTAATCCGTATTGATCACCGGAAGAGCATTAATTACCAGGGAAAACGGTCGAACGGTTGCGCGCGGATGGGTCATCGTCGTCGTTAAAAGTGGAGAAGACCGGTGTTTGTTTGTCTTTTTATCAGCGAGCTCTCTCCGGACGACTCCGCTCGGCAGATCAGTGTTTGTCAAAAGTGTAATCCAATGCGTGTTTACCGGTCGAAAATTTAACGATCGGCCGTATAGCTAAATAACGCGGACGATACATTTTGCGCGAACGAAACGCCAGAAACGGTAATCGCGAGGAGCGTAATTCGAAACAATACCGCGCTTATAATCATAAATTACTTAAGATGGAACATTCGTGTATGCATCGTCGGCGAATGCAATTAACGGCGATTCGGACCAGAAAAATGAACGTTCCGCGAGAATTCGTTACGCAGCTGCAACAACCGTTCTTCGTGTTTTTCAATCAAAATTGCCTGTTCCAATTTCACTCGTAAAGCACAACACCTTCGTGCACTCATAGCAAAATAAATACGTTATTATTACATATCGAACGAGATTTTACAGAAAGACCCAGAGAATAGTGATTACAGAAATACAAGCATACACAAATGTTTGCATTTTCGCCTTGTATTTCAATAAAACGAATCGTATTCCATTTAATAACTCGCCCGTTACACGATGCCCGCCCGCACTCAAATAACAACGAAATCAGAGAGAAATCAAACATTTGGCAGACCGTAGAAACGGGATATGAATGAATTTTCCTTGGGGGTGAACATGTGTAAACCCCGAGCAACATTTCCATTAATACCGAGTAAAAATTTACAGTTCGAGTAAACCGACAGCGCCCAAAGCCATCAGGTAACCGGCCACCACCAGAGGGTCCGATGTATCCGAGCATACTATTTCCATTATTTACAGGATGCATAAAGGATCGATCGAGCGCGTGTCCGTTTGAATATTGCACGGTATAATGTACTGATATCGAACGTCATTATACTTGCATACGATTAGCTTTAACGCCGTACACCGGTTATGAATAAAAATCGGCTCTGTCCTGAATGCGTTGCCGAATGGAGCCACATTATACATTCATCCGACAAAGAGTGGAACTAATGCGTGGACAGACGATGGCCGAAACGTGACTCGCGGCTGCAGATTCGCTCGCGCGAGTTGCAATAATTGATTAAATTTGCGAGATCCGTTTCCTCCGGCTCCCTTGCCGGCTCTTGCTCGTCCGCGCCTGCCGGAAGAACAATGGCTGTCAGCGCGGATCGAATAAAGCGATTTACCCCTCGTGTCAATACCAACGATCCTCCGCAAGGTTCAGTAACATCTAGACTCGGCAATATCGGCGCACATATTTTCCCTGAACTGTAAAATAATGTAACGAGTATTCAAATTACAAGCACATTGTAGTGCCAGTACCGGATTACGCACGTGGCATTGAGACGAAACGCGTCACGTGGCCGGGCGTCGTAGAAGGGGAAGGTCTGGAGACACGTTCTTTTTACTACAGAATTTTTTAACGGCGAAACTGTAGAATCTTCTACTATCCAACTTCCCCGCACGCTTTTGCACACTTTCGAACGATATCCATACATTTTCTAATAAAGCATAGATCAACATTGAGCTTGTTGTGCTTAACCCTTCGCACTCCGAATTATTTTTAAATTTTATTACCAACGATTCCCTACTATTTGAAGTGTTTTGTTTAAAATTGACTTCAAAGGACAGTTCCTCGACTGCTACATACATATAATATTTTAAAGAATGTTGTTTAGTAATTATATTAATTGTCCGGAAAGTTCGTGCCGTTTTTGAAGGAAAATTGAAACGCTGCACATTTAAATTTTGGTATACATTTATTAAATTATATAGGTGCCATTCTGTTCCACAATCTTTCTACATCTCCCAGGCAACTTGAAAGTTCTGTCCTTCCAGAACCTCTCAGGTTTTTCGGCGAAGAACTTTTCTATATGGTTTTTTATCTCGACCACAGAGTTGAAGTTTCCTCCGTTAAGGGAATTTTGTAATGATTGAAATAGGTGTAAATCTGATGAATATAGCGGATGGGGTAGAACATCCCACAACCGAGGTCCAACAACTTTTGTCGAGTTGTCAAGGACACACGAGGCCGCGATTCAACAGATTTTTCTCCGTTAAATCGCGAGGAACCCGTACATCAAAACGGTTTGTGTAGCCAAGCTTCACAAAATGCTCGTGGATGGTGGACTTTGATATTTTTAACATTTCTGCTAATACACGAGTCGCGATCAATGCCTGACGCGATCATTCAGGATGTATCCGATCGATTGACTTCAAACTTCGCCTTCAGCAGTGTCTTTACTTCGCGCCATACTCGAGAAGAACAGTGAAAAATTGGCAAACCAGTGGCGCTTTGAATTATCGATTTCCTCAAGCCTGTTTTCAAACTGTCGCGAGCGATAAAGCTGTTAGGGAACACTGTTTTGACTTCGCTATTCCCGAAAAAAATCGATTTTCCTGGAACCCACGCGGCTCTACTGACAAATCACGCGAGAGTGCGTTAGCCTAATCTTCCCTGCAGGATGGACGACTCACCTCGCACAGTGTCCCCTTTGTTCCCGGCGCCGCCTGTTGAAGATTCGCGTGACGCAAACGGGACTGGCGAATATATAAATATCCACGGGCCGAAACGTCGTTTCCGAAACTAATTTCGTCGGAGCGGCTCTCGGCGAAGAAATATGGCGACGGCACGCGGCACATAAAGTCTCCACGCAGGAATGTATCGTGACAAAAACTTATCTCTCTTGTTTTCTGACAAAAAATAGGGTTAGCTAACCCGTAATAACACTCCCTTTACGCATAATTCTTTCGGGTGTTATCCGGCCCGATCTTCCAGAAGCTTGTCGGAGGGGTTACGAACTATTTTTTCGTCTTTCCTGACGCGTGACCGACGCGCGAGTTCATTATGGTGGGGATATAATCAGTGGATGTTCTTAAAAGTATGTTATCATCATCCAGTATAATATAGTCTTGCTCCCTAATGCGTTTGCCACCTGAATTTACTTCGACAGCGGCCCTAGCTAGATTCTGTTAACGTGTCGTTCATTCATATATTTCTAAAAAAAGTATAATAATAAATATATAAATTGTGGCGTAATTTATAACTAGACTGCGGATGTTTATGCAATTTGCTATTTTTGTAGACGAATTTTCAGAAACTCGAATCAAATAGAATCTTATCTTCCGTGCTTTTCAGATCTAAAATAAATTAAAATCGTACTAAATTCTGTCGTATTTTATATCCTAGCATTTTTTGAAAATTTCCGAAAGCCATAATTGCACAAAGATCCGCAGGCTATTTATAACTAATGTACATAAAATCCGCAGCCTGGTTATAAGATTTGACAAAATATATTGCCAATGAATTCTTAATTTAACTATAACCAATTTTGCGAACACCCGGTACTTAGATGTTTCGTGACACGAAAAATTCAGGCTATCCACAAGTATCCTGCGTGATTATAAATCAGTATAAGTTCGTAACGGCGGGCATTGCGCACTTGATTCTGGTGTCACGAAAACAAGCGGCTCATGGAATTGCTATTGTGGCCATCATAGCATGTTTCATTGCGGTAAAATGGCGGTGGTCCCGCAACAGCCTAGCTGGTGCGTTGTGGAATTTCCGAATCCCGATGGTATCGCGAGGGTGATGCAAAAACAAATGGCATTACAAGTTTCGTTGTCAGCGGTTCCATATCTGCCCATTATCACGTAGGATATTATTATGCAACTGTTCATTCCACCCCGAAGAAATTCGGGTCCATTCAATTTTCTCCTTATGAATTAACACATTACTGCTGAGACTACAACAGCTAAGAATATTGTTATCCCAAATGAAGTCGTTTATTGCCGGAACAATAAAACACATCAGATTCTTCTCTAATAAACTAGAGGGTCAGCTGATTACATTCTTTTAATGGGAGCGGTTTTCAAATTAATTTTTGTATCTATTTTATATACACATATTTTGCTTTCGAAAGTTAGTAACTGTATTCTAAAAATGAATGCGAATTTACCCTCCGAGTGCTGTGCCGGAGTCATTTTTGACCGAGGACATCCAAATTGTCATTTAAGTACTCAATTTGTGGATTCATTGAAGATATCGAAAAGACTAATGTGTCTACTCCAGATTAATTAGAGCTGTGAACGGTTCTAAGCATTGTCAATTATACAGTGTGAGTCACCGAACATTTCCACTTCAAATATCTTTGTTGTTTCCAAAGATACGTCAAATGTCTGAAGGACAAAGTTGAATAGTAAAATGGGGCTCATACGATACCAAAAATATTTTTGTTTTTGTGTGATTTTTTTTTAGAGATATCAGGTCACCTTCATTTTTTTAAAATGCAAGCACCCTTTTTAAACACCTACAATGATAGTCCCCTTCATTAGGAATTCAGTGACTATAATTACCCATGCACGTATAAACTAAGCAGCTCCTAATCCATATAACAGACACAGAACATTATTATATTGAATTAACCCTCATCCGTCCCTCATTTCACGAACTGAATCTGTCCCTCGGTGTCAAATTGACACAGTGATACAAAAAATCGATAAAATAACAAGTCAAACAGTTACTTTTCGATGTTTTTTTCCTTGAAACTGATGAGTTAACATTTACATTTTAGGTTTTTGCAGTTATATGTTTCGCATTAAAAAAATAAAAGTCACCAAGATTCGAACGAATTTACCTACAAATAACAGAACAGTGTAACTTATTTCGGGAAAACTGTGTCAAATTGACACGAGGGACGGATGAGGGTTAACTATTAAAAATTCGCAGTCTACTCGTTAATCACTCACTAATTTTCGAAGCCCCTTATTTGTAGACTTCATTCTTAGGCTTTAAAAACAACACCGATATTTGAGGTGGCAACGTTAGGTGACTCTCCCTGTATAGCTATAAAAATCGTCCGTTGTCCGAGGGTTAAAATGCGGATACGTTAATACACGTGTACCCGTGTACTTAAAATGACACGTACTTGAAGTCTGACATGTTCTTGAGGGGATCGGTAATTTTGGAGCTTCCTTTTGATGCGGCACAATTATTGACAAATTGATAGGCTTCCGGTAGATAAAATGTTAAAATAAGACTTGAGGACACGAAACAGGTCGCAGTACTTGCGTAGGAACGGTGAAGTGTTGGGCGCATAAGGTCGGATAAGGATTAAAGAGGGGCAGCGAGCCAAGAGAGGTTTGGAGACCATGCTGTGCAGCAAGTTCGAAGAAAGTGGAGGTCTGTTCGAGGGCGACACGGACGATGTACCTACAGGGCGTTTCATTTCTCGCGGAGTCGTGGAGTCGGCAGACGGTGAGGGTCTCGGTTTCTCCGAAAAGAGCGATCGCTCGCCATACGGTCACGGGCTACAGACGCCTGTCGCGGAAGCTTGTTCTTTTTTCTATTTCTTTTTTTCTCCATTGCTCGACTACTGGGTTGGCGGTAATTGGAGGCAGCGAATTGCTACGTTCGACTTTTCTCGGTTTCCGGGAGCTCTAACCGCCCGTTCGGCCACGAGTGGCGGAGGCCTAGCACTTAACCGTCTGCTTCGTTTCACCGATTCACTCGAGCGATGCACTCGACCGATGCGGCACGTTTCCTTCTCTCTTTCTCTCTTCCTCTCGTTCTCTCTCTCTCTCTCCCGTCCTCCTATTTCCCGGTGGCTTTTATTTTTTTCCAATTGGGTCGACGACTCTCCTAGCTCTCGATTGCTGTTCAGTTTTATATTGATCACACGCGGGACAGAGCTCGAAAAAAATATGCGAATTCGCGGGAGCAGAGATTGTATTCAGTAACGAGTGAAAGAGGTGTCGGTGCAAGCGCGAGCCCGTTCGCAAGGATTCGTCGCTTTGATTGGAATGGAGATTTCGTGTTGCGATTTTTTCTTTCCTTTTTGTGTTCTCCCCTTTTGTTTTGTTTCTGCTTCTCGCCTTTTTTTCTCGCCGCGGTCGACGATGATTCTCTGTTTAGTGGCGTGTCCTTTGAATGACAGTCGCGAGAACCGGTGTCCAGGGTTCATAACCGGCGAATAGGCTGACATTAAAACGTACAGCCGCGTGCAATCATCCTTTAGTATGATAATAAACGTAACGGTAAAAAACGCTTTTGAAAATTCCATTTCTCTACGAGCACGACGACCGTACTTTGCGAACGGAGTTTCATACCGTGCTTTTCGGGTTGTATTGTGTACACGGTTTTCGATCAGCGACGAACTTGGTCGAGTTATGTGCCCCGTCTCCGATAGCGACGCATTTACTCGTCGTAACCGACTGGTGTCTTGTTCAGGGCGAGTCGTAAACGTAGTCGTACCTCGCGATCGAGCACCGAAATACAAACAAGATGTACGGCGCTGAAATTGTCTGTGGAAATTGTTTAAAACTCGTTACGGAACGGCTGAGTCTATAGAACATGGATTATCAACGAACGTGTAGGTCCGAGGACTTTCGCGATACTAATGATAGAAAAGTTCGTCTAAATTATGTCAATGAAATTTAAATAGACTGAATATACTTATTAGATTGCATAAGTTCGTGCCCGATTTGAAAATAAAATTCAATGGTCAAACTTTAAAGGATACAGCTTTATCAATCAATTATATAGTCACCATTCTTTTCTAATTGTAGAACTATATAATTAAGTAGGACTATATAATTAATTAATGAAGCTGTATTCTTTAAAGTTTAACCACTGAATTTTGTTTTCAAATCGGGCACGAACTTATGCAATCATCTGATACTTTGGTCGTTATAATTTATATCAATGTGGTCACGAGCCATACGTCCTGGCTGATCTATTTTATTTACAAGTTCACGTGTTGTTGACAACGGTATTTATTTAGACACCACAGTCCCCGTGCGAATATCCACTTTTCCGTTGTCTCAATTTGAAAGCTTTTTCATTAACCTTCTCTCTGTTTATGGGGTGCAAATGCACCTCGGGCTGGTAAAAACAGAGATAAGAAGTTGAATGGAAAATTTCCGAAGATTTTTTGCAAAAATTGTTGCATACTTTTTAAAACCTATAAAACTTCACAGACACTTATGCAGAGAAACTTCTCTTTGCATTTTACTCGAAAAATGTACGGGGTCCAACTACACGCCTGTAAAATGTATTTCATCGCGCTACATCCGAGCAACCGAACAAATCCGTATCGAAAGGGTTAACCTTGAAATGTCGAGGACCATGACCATGAAAAAGATCGTTCGCCCTCCGAAAAACGAAATTGATCTCGGACATTCCTCCGCATGGTGAAAAAGAGGATGTTTAAAGCGTTGAGGGTAGGAATATACCGTGTGGACACGAAGGTGGCGACCGAATCGAGCGATACAAAGAGAAAGAGTTCTTTTGAAGCCGCGACGGCTGAAAGTGGCAGGCAGAACGGCACCGTGTAAACATAATATTTATTTACCGTCGATATCGTTGGCCGTGGGGCGATTCTTTCGCGGAATGAAGTTGCAGGCGGCACGAGAACAGCAACGGTAACGAAAACGAAAAAGGGTGCGCCTCGGCATGCCCCGGCATCGAAACGAAATCGAATCGACCGTGTGCGGAGCACGGGGCCCGGCTGATTGACACGCGCGTTATGAAAGGAGAAGATTACACAACTCGCTCGCCGCGAACAAAGAGGTCGATTCAACTGGAAAAGTAACGTGTCCATTTGAATGACGCGCCATCGAAAAATCTGTCAGTCAAAGCGAGCCCCCGCGCTCTCCCGGCCCGCGCGATCCCGTAGGCATTTAAAAGCCCGGCAACGCGTCCATCGCGGAGGAGCGCGCGCGCGAAAACAGAGAACGAGGTGCGCGAGCGAGGAAAAGAAACAATCGTGCGAGCGGAATTTAATTAAACATCATACGCGCGTCCGTCCGCGGAATAGACACTGAAAAACGAATCGCCCCCTTCCCCCTTCCCTCCGCGTGTACCCCCGTCACGAAATAACGGATCGTTAGCGTTGCGACCGCACCGAGAACAATCCATTTTCTTCCTGCCGACGATACACGGGTCCGAATGATTGGGCGCGAACGTTTTCCAGAGATTTTCCATTTGCCGCACCAATTTCGTCACGGCCCGGTCCGGCACGGCCCCCCACGGTCGCTCGACGAATATTCGCCGGTGACGAACAAAAGAACGGCATAGCGGTCGAAAAAAAAAATAGATCGGTGAAAAAGGAATTTCGTTTGCGCGATACCGAGCCCCATAGTTTATCGCGAAACTAGTTTTCACCCACGGCAGATTTTATAACTAACTACCGCAACACCATCTGCCGGTGAAATTGAGCCCGGCTTTCCAGCGGCCGGGCCAACCAGCCCGCGGAAATTCGTTGTTTCGAGTATGGCCGGGCTCCCCTTTGAATTTATTTGTCGCTCGACTCCGGCTCCCTGCTAATGGTCCTATCGCGGCAACGATTTCCGATTTTTCCCAAATTAACTCGCAGCTGTTTCTCGCGCGAATCTTAAACGAAGTTGCATTTTTTTGTTTCACCAACGAGAAAAGTTCAAACAAATTTCAAACTTTCCACTGAAAAATGTAGTTCGCGCGATGCTGGCAACTATTTTTTTCTGCTGATAAACTGCTCGGGGGATGAGAAACACCCCCTAAAGAAACCTTAACTTTTCGTATTACCGTGAGCATTTAGGAAACGGAACAACGGTGGAAAAGTTAAATCTTGATTTTTTTCCTTTTATCGTCGCTTTGTGCATTTACGAGAGGGAATGGATCAAATACAGAACTGTAAAGATGTTTAAGAAATAACAAGATTAGATTTATTTTAACGTTATGCGGTTATTTATTTAATCATCTACCACGAAGACATCTTTATAATTTCAATAATTGCGAAATTAAAAATCTGGCACCGGTCATTCGAGCGGTGGTGGACCGTTTAGCGTTAAAAATTGTAATTATAATTTTTCCAGGAATTTCTTACGAACTCGAATCCACCGCGACTCTTTTCAACTAATGATTAATGCAACGTTATTTTGATGGTTTTCACAAACCGTTGGAACTCGACCGAGAAGCGAGAGCGCGCCACGAATGTCCCGCAGCCACCGAAAAAGAATTCAAAACGCGTTCCATCCGCCACGGTTAAACATTTCCGGGCATGGCGGAAGTTCGATGCAGTTCCGTTTATCGCTCGAGTATTATTTATTCAGTCAATCTTACGGAAGAAGCGAGCCAGACGCACCACCTTTTTTCCGGCGTCTCCATGAATGATTCATGGCCGCGAGGAAACCGGCCACGAGTTTCTCGGTAATTTTCCCGTCGTTTTTCTCCTCGGGCCGGAAAACTGCGAAAAAGTTTGCCGCCGCGCTCGTGCTGGTCGCAGCGTTGTATGTATTTCCATAATAAAATCGGCGTCGCGCAACGATTTCGCGCGACGAGGACGATCTCTGCGGCCGCGCGCGATAACCGGACAAGAACTTCGCTCTTTAGAGTGAGCTACGCGCGTGTACCTGCAATTTATTTACTGGCAACAATCCTCGGACACGCTGTTGCATTCTTCTGTGTCCCGTCGAGCACCGGTTCCCGGAAAAATTCGCTCGAAATAAAAATTGTTTGCACCGTTTCCAAGAAACCACTCGGGAATTTCTTCCTTTCTTGATTGTAGAAGGGTAAACAGACTTTGAGCCTTTTAATCTTCTCTCACTGTTCATCTTCATACTGTTAGTATTTCTAATACATATGTACAAACCATTCACCCAGCAAAATTTAAAGACATTGCATTAGATACAAGATTAGATACGAGATTAGATACGAGATTCGATAAAAGAGTTAACATTTTTCATGGACGTTTCCCCAGATAATTATCTTCTTCTTCTAATCTATTCTTGAAACTGCGGAAAACGATTTCCGCACATTTCCGCATTTTTCAAATTTATATATAAAGAAAGCTTAATCTCTGCTCTGATGCTCGTAAGAAAATATTTTTCTTTTTGTAACCTAGATAATAAAAATAATTGATGGAATTAATTAAAGCACCAAGTATCTTCGTCGTTAGATCCCATCATAAAAAATGTATTTTAACTAAAATTTGAGCCTTTATTAATATTCTTCCACTGTGTAGGCTTCCAAAAAATTCTTTTAAATTCTGAATAAACGACCCAGTTTGCTCACTGGGGGTTAAGATATAAAAAAGTAAATACAAAACTTATTTCAATAATATGGCTTGGTATACATTTTAAATAAGCTTGCAAGAACTGCTTTAAAATATTTAACAAAATGTTCATTTAAACTAGACTTCATGTGATGAGCATCTATTTTTTACGAAATCAATTGACGAGTTCTGACCGGCTGGAAATGATTCAGACGCTGTAAGAGGAATGTACATAGTGGTAAATTTGTACCTATAATAACGGCATTAGGCGAGGGAAGAAATAACCGGACGAGATCCATCGAGGAACCGATTATCGCGCTCGAGTAGCTCGCGGTCCGGAAAAACCGAGCCCTCTCGCTTGTTACTCTCTCGTTTTTCCGCGCGTAGCCCGTTCCTTTCCATTTTCACGCGTTGCCGGGAGTTGGCCGGGGGTTAAATGGGTCGTCGGGGTGCGAAGGGGTGCCGGAGATCGTTGCACGAGCAATGGGTTTTCGCGCAGACGAAACCGGGAATTTACGATATCGAACGTAATGGCGCTTGCTGCGACCAGAAGGGGCGAGATACACCTTCTCTCGTGTTTCCCGCTGACCTACCTGTCAGCCACCGGCGACCCGAGAACACCTGTTGTATCATTTTTCCTCGATTGGCCTGGAACTGTCATTCGCGTAATGATATCAGAGAGAGCCGGGAACAACGGCTGCTGTTCCCTTATTCGGAGCGCGCCACCGCCGCGAACGTGACTGCGCCTCTCTTTTCTCTACAACGTTCAGCCTTCACCCTTGCTTGCCCCTCGCGCTATATTGCGTTTCAGCGACGTTAGCAGGGGTATTAACCAGCCTGGCGATCCGGTGCTTTCTTATAAACCGGCCGTCGAAAATGCTTGTCGTCCCCTCAGCGACATCGCCATTTTTATGTCCTGCCGGCGGGATACCGCTCAAAGATCTAATCTGGTACCCGGGTATGGAACGAATATGGGATGAATGGAGGAGTTTATGTGTTTATGGGAATCAGCGGTGTGGGGAGAAAATATTTCAAAAGAATTCAACGCTGGACCTACCGGTCTGAAATTCGTATTTTACAATTCTCCCATCAAATCCTGTTCTCCTGTAAAATGTGCGCTGTGTATCACCCGAAGTTGTTCGTTATTGTTAATTTGTTTATTGAATTGTTGGCTGGAATAACTTTGGACGATACAAAGTGTGAATTCTGCAGGATTTGATGGGAGAACAATAAAAGCTAATTGAATTATAAAGATGCTTGCAATCGTTTCATTTTTGTAAGCCACTGCAATTTCAATTACAATGATTAAACTGCTATGCTTTTATACGATTGTTGGGGATGATTGTTCGCCAGTCGACGCGTTGACGGAATGTTATACACAAAAGATTATCCAGGGAATACATTGTGCATCTAATTGGCGTATAATAGCCGCACCGTTCCCATCCCTTTCCAGTCCAATGGCCCTATCTCTCTATTTCTGTTATGGGTCGAAACAGTCGTCTCTGCAAATTGAATCGCGCGACAGAGGAAGCAATCGTGGCTGTAAAAATGCCAAAGGTAGGTCTTTGTGCAATACCGGCTGTGTGAAAAAATACTTCAAACAAAAAGTTACGACCCAGTGCAGGTAGTCAAGAGTCACAATGGTTATCGGTACCTCAGGCCCGCTCAAGCGTGGTCAAACAGCTGTAAACTGGGGTTCCCGGGCATCTGCGCATCACGTGCAAGCGAATTTCACTCTTATTATTCAAGCTGTCCATGTCCAGGAATTCGAGAACAATGCCGGCCAGTGTATTATTGGAACATCCTTTCTTCTGTACGTGTCGTACTCCCGCACCTCCGCCGACATCAACATACAATAGCTTTGATTAATTTATATTCTTGAAATTATTCAGAGTAATATTCAGACACTTTTGAATGGAACGCAACCTTTTCAAGATGTTTGAAAAAATTGTAATTGATAAGAACCGTGGAGAAAATGTTAAGGTTACATTTTACAACTTTTAATCTGGGTCTGTGCTGAAAATTTGGACCGTTAACTTGAAAGTGGGATTGTTAAAGTGTTTCTGTTAGTGGAAGACAAGACTGTCTTTGACAGAGATCAAAATTTATCAAGCAATTACAGAAACTACATCTTTCTCTTCTGCTCCCATGCAATGTCCTACTCTCCAAATCTACGGTGGAAAAAAATAGTTAAGGATTTAAGAAAACAGTACATCTTTAAAACTGCTGGTGTAGTGGCGTACGATTGTATATAATCTGTATTGTATTATACGAAGTATCATCAATACTTGAGATTCAAATTGCATTAAATAAAAAAAGAAGACTGTCTTTGAAAAGAGTTAAAATAGTAAATAGCAAAATAGTTCGATTACCTGAACTCAACAATGTCAAACACCTCCTGAACCTCTAGTATTGTGATCTGTGGATCATTATAAAAAATTAGATTTTCATCAGCTTGGATCCAAGACAGAATAGAACTTAATTTCCTGCACTAACTGCTTAGATTGGCCAAAAATGAAACAACAAGTACAGCGAATCTGATCAAAGGACTATGTAGTGTTTTCCAGATGCACAAAGACGCGAAGCAGAAACATAAATTAGCTTGCCGAGGTATCTAGAGAGAGAAATCAAAAGAAACATTCCCGGGCCGCTAAATTCAATCTAAAGTTTCTCAGGCCTGTCGGGTGCAGCATCACAACTCAAGCCGAGAAAGAGACCGTTGTTTCCCGCGGCGATAATTCCGATAAACGAAAGGAACCCCGGGAGCCCGCCTAAATCCCCGGGAACCTATGTATTTCACCGTGATTCGATAACTCGTAGGAGTCCGGGACGCATAAACGTCCGTGGTCGAGGCAGGCACGATATAATTCAATTTTCACGAGGCCGTTACACGACACGTTCGCCCTGTAAAGCGTTCAATTCGTGTGGAGATATATCCGGTGCGTCGGTTGGCGGCGCCTTGGCCGTTATCAGTGTCGGACTGACGTGTGGACGATTATCCTGAGCGAGGATGGTCGTGGCCGGTGGCCGGCCACACAGTCGTCTTCTTTCATATTGAAAAAAATTGCGTCCACGTTAGCGGTCGTAACGCGGCTCGTAAAAAGGCCAGAGGCCGGAGGAGACGATAAGATTCCGTCGGTCCCGGGGACAGACGATTCGTTATTCCGGGTCCGGACGAAACGCGAGTAGAGTTTACGGTTTTGTGCGACGATAGCGGCCGATAAAACCACTGCCGGCGATGCAGCTCGGCTTGCCGAGCCGTGGAGAGGAGAGGAGACGAGAGAGAGAGGCCGGAGGACTGTTGAGTAGGCTCCTTTTTCGGAGAACCGTTTAACTTGAAACAGGAGGGAAGCCTGTGTACGGCGATGCGCCAGCATGCGAAGCTCGTACGGGCTTCGAACCTGTCTGTGTAGGTGCACGTGTGTGTACAGCACGTACCTGTGTACGTGAATAGGTGTGCTCACGTTTGCGTGGAAACCCGTGGAACACGCGCGCACCAACGACGCTGACCATCGAGCCACTCGTATGCACCACTGACCTTTCGAGCCCGCTGCAGCCCTTTCATTGGCCGGGTTGCATTCTTGGTTGCGAGCAACAACACGTGTGGGAGACCACGGCGACTCGATCTAGTGATTTTTGTCGTTTCGACGTCACTCGTGCGTCGAAATGATAGGAAAACCATTCGACGAGCAAGCTTCCATGAAACTCTTTGAACGGGACGCCGACGCCGCCCAGGGTCACGCTGAATAGTCACTCCATGCGCGACCCGCTCGGTTTTGATGATGTTCAAAAATGGAATACTTGTTACACACTTTGATCGACCACTCGCCACTCGCACTCTTCTGTCCGTGCACCCTCCCGTCTTTTCCATCTGCTGGAGAACGCGAAATTGCGTCCACGATGTCGTAAACGAAGAACTACTTTATTAACCCTTCCGGGACGACATCTGTGCAATGTGCTGGCTCTAAGAAATACTTTCACGTTGATTACTCGACTGCGGATTTTATGCATTTGCGATGAAAATGAGTAAGTGCGAATTAAAAGTCTCCATTTGGTTCCTGTTTCGTACAATTTTACATAAAGATCCACGGTCTATTAATTGCACAAGATAATTTGTTTTCTGGAATTTAGGGATAGCTATGAGTACTATAAATTATAGTACATATAACATTTATAACACATCGTACCAGAAGGGAGACCGCAAAATAGACTTTGTGATTTTTTTAAAGAGAAACTAGGAAACGATTCTTTCTGAAATTTTTAGGATACTTCATCCCATGTTCTGTTCAAGCAGTCGTTGGATTTATAAATGGTTATAAACGAAGCATTATTACATGCAACACAAACGATGTTCAATCAACGACTGACAAATTTTCCAAACAAAACACTTGCTCGTGCACATTCATTTTTCTTGATTTCGTTCCACCAAATTCTGTTGATACATTTTGGCTGTCATTCATTACGTTTCATTCTCATTCTCCACACATACTCACACATACTTGAGGGACACGTGCGAATTCTTCCATCAATGATTATTTTGTAGAAATGGGTACCCAAAAATTTACTTCTTTCATCAATGTTTTAGTTTCACCGTCGACAGTTAGTTACCTTTTAGTTGTCAATTGGTTGAATAGCTTTTTCTCTATCTACTCCGCCACTTTCAAATGAATGGTTTCGACAAAAACACGTTTGAAGTTTTTAGCTGGTGTGTATCTATCTGTACGGTGCGCTACCGTTTCATGAGTTGTATCTGCATGACTACTTTGAATCCGTGATTGGAACTTCGGGAGATACAATCTCTCTACACGTTACCATTGATGAAACCAATAAAATCGACGTTTTTGAAGTAAAAACCAGGCCCGCTCCTCACTAAAATAACCTATCCAAACGTGATTTATAGATGTCGATTTTGTGCATTTATTACAGAATCGAGTTTTCAAACATGAATTGTTACGAAGATGTCATGGAGGCAAGTAGATTTAGGATGACAATATTTTCACCATGATCAGCACAACGTAGTTTACACCAATTTGGATGCTATGATACATTCATGTGTAAATATACGTTTAGCAAGAATATATTTCTTCAAATTTTTGACAATTTTTTAAATAGTATATACCCAAAGAAACAAATTTGAATAATTCCTCATGAATGCATCTTTAAAGATGAAAGTTTATCAAGGATAATAGTGACCTACTAAAATGAAGAAAGAAATTCCTAAGTGACGCCTGTTTCTTGGTCAGGCAGCTTTTATTTTGCATAAAGATCCGCAGTGATTTAGTTATAATAAAAGGAAAATGAACGACGATTAAAATGTAAAAAAGTTGTCCGGAGATCTTGAACCGCACAATGGGCTATTGTTACAGGAATAACGAAATGATTAAGCCGTCGAGCCTCGGTCTTCATAGTCAACAATACCGGAACCCTTCTGGAAACGTTACCATTCTTACCGTTTACAAGAAAGGGGTTCCATTAATTTTTATTCATTACGTGTCGCGCGTCAGCATGCGTAGAAGTCGAGGGGCCCGCAACAGAAATTTAAATATTTTCCTATTCGTCCAGTTGCTCTCGATTTCTTTTAAATATTTAGATATGTAAACATACTGTGTGCGGTAACACAAGCGTTCTCCATTCCCTACACGTGTTGCTATTAACTAAACCAACAAAATTTCCTCTGAATTAACCTATCAAAATTAGTTACAACGAAATAGACGACGATTAAAATGTAAAAAAGCTGTCAGGAGATCTCGAAGAGCACAATGGGCCATTGTGACGGGAATAATGAAATGATTAAGACGCGTCTTCATGGTTAACAATACCGGGACCCCTAGAAACGTTACCATTCCTATCGTTTACACGAAAGGGGTCTCATTAATTTTTATTCATTAAGCGTTGCGCGTTAGCATGCGGTGAAGGAATTCGAGGGACCCGCAACAGAAATTTAAATTTTCCTATTCGTCTGGTTACTCTCGATTTCTTTTAAACATTTAGATATTTAAACATACTGTGTGCCGCAACACAGGCGTCCTCCATTCCCTTCACGTGTTGCTATTTATTAAACCAACAAAATCTCCTCTTTAATGACTAGACTGTGGATCTCTATGCAAAATAAAAATCGCCTGCATCGATTGCAAGAGATAGAAACCAAATTGGATGTTATTTCTTCTAAATATCTCCTTTATTTTTAATGGCGCAAAAAATATTTGTGGCATAATTTAAATGGTACTGGAGGAGGAATATCATAGAAGAACAATTTTTATTTGTCCGGTTATTTTTTCATAGTTTTTTCAAGGTCATCGTTATTTTTTATCAGGAAAACTTTTTTTTTTATTCCATCTGGTTAATGACTTAAGCATATTCAAATGTATTTTTTCAGCCGCTGTAAGATGAGATAAAAAAAAATAACGATGACCTTGAAAAAACTATGAAAAAATAATCGGACAAAAGAAATTGTTCTTCTATGATATTCCTCCTTCGATACCATTTAAATTATGCCATAAATATCTTTTGTGCTGTTTAAAATAAAGGAGATATTTAGGTGGCCTCCATCAGCTGAGACACCCTATATATTGCCATCTTCGATTTTTAAAATTTTCCAACAATTTTGAATTTCATCTACACAATTTTCGCATGAATGCATAAAGATCCGCAGTCTAGTAACTACCTATCAAAATTAGTTGCAACAAAATAGACGCCAATTGAAATGTGAAAAAGCTGTCAGGAGATCTCGAAGAGCACAATGGGTCATTGTGACGGGAATAATGAAATGATTAAGGACGCGTCCTCATAGTTAACAATACCGGGACCCCTGGAAACGTTACCATTCCTATCGTTTACACGAAAGGGATCCCATTAATTTTTATTCATTAAGCGTTCCGCGCTAGCGTGCGGTGGAAGTATTCGAAGGGCCCGCAACAGAGGTTTCAATTTTCTCATTCGTCCGGGTCACTCTCGATTTCTTTTAATCATCTCGGGCGCATCTAGATATGTAAATACACCTGTGTGCTCGCCGTAACACGGGCTACCGGGTGGAGGAGGCCGTGTGCGTCGCTCGGCTGAATTATACAACGGGCCGGAGGTGTAACATGTTCATCGGGGCAAGTGTTCGTTCACGTAGCTCGTTTATATTTAAATGAACCGCGTTGATTCGATATTGTATAAGGACACGCTCGTCTTTTCTTGTGCTAACCGGGACGTGCGGCGGCCGTTGCGACGACGCGGTGAATACGAATCGGGGATATACGACGTTTTTGGAACCACCTACGCGATGGGAAACTTACCGTACACCCTCCCACCCCCGTCGAATGCACGGTGTACTTGAAAATTCCACTGCGCCCTCTTCTACGACGAAACAGTCTCCGGTAGATTTTCGGAGTGGATCCCAACGAGCGGTAAAAAAAATTGTTTCCACACGCGGCTCGGAATGTCAATCCTCCCGAGGTGAGAAAATAGGAATGGGTTTACTAGTATACATACACACGGCTTCTCTCGAAAGCATACTTCTCGCCAGGAGAGAATAGAAACGGTTCTAGGATAGGTTCACCCTAAACCGCGGTTTAAACGAATGAAAATTGAATTATTTATTGGGAGCGGGAGTTCTGGAGATTTTTGAAATTGTATTGGTACTCGGAATATTGTCTGCAATGACGCATTTTTGGTGGAGATATAGATATTTATAATAATAACTAGAATAAATGACGTGATCTTAAGCTTATAAAGAAATTCTCTGATCTCCATATAATTATACTTGCTAACTAAATTATGTTTTCACACGTTGACTGGCATATTACCCGTATTTGGGTGACTATTTGAGTGACTTAACATGTCTGCCGAGCCCGCGTTAATGCGGGACTCCACACACATTAAATGTTGGTTGGTAAATGTTATCGTTTCACGCTTTTATTACATGTACATAATAAATGCATAAAAACGTGTTACAAAATGCACGATATAAACGCACAACGCTGCTGAGCGGGCGATCAGCATGCTAATCTTCATCTACTAACTCACTAAAGTGTCCTTCACCACATTATTGCGGATATTTATGCAAAATAAAACTTGCCTGTATAAAATGTACGGTATAAATTCTTCGACGATTTTAGTCAAACTAGCGCGTAATGTTTTGAAATTCTCTTACCCTGTCCACTGCATTAAACTGCACATACCCATTTTCGTCGTAAATGGATCAAATCCGCGGTCTATAAAAAACGAGGATAGAAGAAGTAACAGTCTGCCTAACACTCTATCCGGTAAATTATGGTCCGAAATTGTGAATTTGCGTGAACACCAGCAATCTAATTAGTCTTTCAGAGCACGGAAGACCCTTCATTCTTTCGTTATTGCTCGAGACCATGCCTTCTTGTCCCTTCGTGTCTACACACTTACGAGCCGTTATTAGCCCTCGATTAATCCATTACTAATCGAGTCAAAATAACTTAATACCTATGATAAACTTTCGCGTATAATGTTGTAAAAATAACCGACTAGCTTGCGGTAACGTGAACTGCCGTCGACATTAACACTATTTAGCGGCTTTTAATGTGTATGTTCCCAGGAATAAATATAAATTAAAAATGTAGACCGTCATTTTGACGGGTCCCGTCAATCTACTGTTAAATCAGCTACCATAAATATAGAATGCAACAAGATTATCCCTCGACGCTGCTCAAAAGCAGTGGTACGAAATAAACTATTGGGTTGTCGGAAGAGTCACGATATATTTTTGGTACCCATCAAAAATACGTCATGACTTTTCCGACTGCCCCATACAGTAGAACCTCGATTAACTGGCTTGATCGGGAGACAAACACCCCGAATAAATTAAGACCCGATGCATAATCGAGACCCGAGGGAAATAATTAAAATGTACACTATATTCCAAGATAAATCTTTTATTTTCGAAAATTTAATTCCCTTCATAATATAATCATTAGACTGCGGATCTTTATCCAAAATAGAATTTTTATACATCAATTGCAAGCTATAGGAGCTAAATCAAAATATATTTTCCTCATTAATCTTTTAATTTTCTTCCTGTTTTGAATTACACCTACTCATTTTTGTCATAAATTCATCAAATCCGCAGTCTAATAATCTTATTTAAACGCATATTTATTTATAATCGGGACCCTGCTAATCGAGGCCCTACTGTATTTATACTTTTGTTTATAATTTCGCAAATGTTACAGCACGGACGGGAAGAGACGAAACATTTTACGGCGTCTAAAAGCCGAAGGTGAACTTTCACTTGTGCGAGCGTGCGAGAGGGTTGAAATTTATGCTTCCCTCGATCGACGTGTTTGAAGTCTTCATTTTTCCGCGGGCCGGGTGTAATTCGCCGTACAATTACAGTGAAACACGAGTCGGGGAGTCGCCGGCGTCCAGTGATAAAAACGTGGAAGATACTAATCCCGCCGCGATCATTTCGTGCGGATGCGCCCCGTCGCATACGGAAGGATCGCTCGTCTGTCGTTAGCATCGCGTAAAGCCTCGTTTACAAGAATCCGCGTGTCCGGTGTCGTCGGGTGCCGATCCGTACGACGCCGTAAACCCGCGGCACCGGTTGTTTTTGCGCCGGGAATTACGTGAACGTCGGGAATGATATACTAACAATAATCAAGCGGACGTAAAATTCAGCGATCGTTAATTTGCATAAACGTCCTCCGTACCCTGTGACAGTCGCACGCACACGTACATACACGTACACTACCGCTCAAAAGTATATGCAATGTGGACACTTCCTTTTTCTCTACAAAACGTAGTTTAAGTTAGTCGAAAAAATATTTAGAACAATTTTGTCACTTGTAATTATATTATCCCTTTGCACTCGGAGCTATTTTAACTCGAAAATTAAACATTTCTTCCGACCTAAAATATTTATATTTTTTATGAATTTTTAAACTTGGTGGATATGATTGATATAATACCTCAGACAATCCTTAAATGTTTAGTAATTGATTAGATGCCAACATATCTAATAATAATATAAAATATTTTAAATAATATGGTACAGCAATTTTCAATGGGGCCTCAGAGTCGCCACTCGAGTGCCAAGGGTTATTATTATTATGTATATTGTGGTATCATAGCACAATAGAATTTATTTTTATGTACAACTTATACATAATGAAAATGCAATAATGTAATTTCTATCCACTAATACGAAATCTAGGGGAACGGTCTCGGTGCTTGAAAGGATTCCAAGTTTCACTTTGTTTCATTTCTAAGATGCAGAGCGAAATCAGAGAATTTTTATATACAAATACTAATGATAAAATACCAATAGAATAAAAAACTAATAGAAGCATTGCCGCGAGTAGTGCAAGCGGTAATACATATCTAATCGCGGTGGATACGTCGACTAATCTCGTATTTAATCTTAGACAAATATTGGTAAGTTTCCACATACAGTGAGGGACGAAAGTATGCGTACATCTTTTAAAAACCAATAACCTTTTTATAATTGTACCAAATATTTTTTTATAATTAATTAGAAGCATTGGTTTATGAAATGATATGCAAAACAGATTTTCCAAAAATTATAATTTACACGGTTACATGCAAAAATAAAAAAGGCGTTTTTTAAAACTTTTTTATGTAAAATACATATATGGTTTGTAGATCTATGTTAGTTATACACATGCTGAAAATTTCATTGAAATCGATTAACATAAACACGAGCTACGAGCGGTTAAAAATTGTGAAAATCGTAGTTTTACACGAATTTTGATCAGTTTCTGCTTAAAATCACTCGATAAAACATATTTTAAATTTTCATTAAGGTCGAAATAATAAATTTTTAAAAAATGCTTTTTTTATTATTGCATGTAACCTTGTAAATTATAATTTTTGGAAAATCTTTCTTGCATATCATTTCATAAATCAATGCTTCTAATTGGTTATAAAAAATCAGGTCGTTTGATACAATCATAAAAAAGTTATTCTGTTTTAAAGGGCGTTCGAATACTTTCGTGGCTCACTGTACGTACATACACGTTCACGCACACGCGTCAGCCTTTTCGAACGCGACCACAGTTTAAATATTTTACGTTTCCAACGGGCAAGCTCCGCAACGAGGATAATTACACCTGTTATTTACGGCGCATCTGTCGACGGGCCCGCATCATTCGGCAAACGCATCCAAATATGCATCTAACGTCGCGGAGGTCACTCCACCCGACCATTTCATTTATTTCCCAAGTCACGGTACTTCTTTGTAATTACGGCCCGTCCACCTGCCCGCTATCTCTCGCATCATCGATGCGTTTACACATATTAGCCAGTCCGTCGAAACAGGATTCGGCACGTTTTTCCAAAAAGCAAGACTGCCGGGGACGCTAACGCATCCTCAATAAAATGTGTAACCGAGGTTTATGACACGAACCACCGAAACACGCCGCTTTTTTCGGATTTAGTATTTACACATATTTTCAACCTTCTCTTTAAGTGGAGGGTCCTATTTCACGTGCAATAAACGAATCCGGATTCTAATCCGTGAATATTAAATACACGGCCTTTTACACGGCAATTCCTTGCCGTATTTTTTTCTTTACAGTTACAGTGATTAAAAAGTCTTTATGCATAAAAATGTCGTAGAAGGGAAAGGAAAATTTATATTTTTTGTACGGCTACATTTATTTTAATGCTTAAATATTAATTACAAACGAATCAAATTTTATTTTATCTAAAACGAAACGCCTAACATTCATATTTGTTGGACTTTGTTAAAAACCTTCATGACGAGTCTGGCTCGTCAAAATACGGCAAGGAGTTAATTATTTTTAAGTTTCCTTCGTAAACTAACATATGCAGGGTAACACTAGTCTTCATATCTCTAAAAAAAATTACATAAAAACAAAAATTTGTTGGGTATCGTATGAGCCCCATTTTACCATTTATCTTTGTCCTTCAGAGAATGGACGTATCTTTAAAAACAACGAAGATATTTGAGGTGGCAACGTTAGGTGCCTCACCCTGTATATGTGTGCCTTTTTATACCATATCGTTGGTGCACAAGAATAGTGACACAACTAAAAAGAAAGCGAGCTAATAAAAACGTAGTAAATAGATTTTCCAGGACAGCCATTTAAAAGTTTCTTGTTTCCTGCAAGGCTTGTCATGATCTTGGATTTGGGAAGGACGACACAACCGCATTCCAGCGGTCATTTTCAGAAGTAGCAATATGTCGTTGTTTCACATAAAAATATGAGGATTTTGCTATACATTTTTACACAATAAACTCTGTATTGGAAATTTTTCAGTTGTGTCACTATTCTTGTGCACCAAGGACATGAAAGAGTGTGTGAATTCATATACGACACAATGCTCCTCAATCTCACTCAAAGGTCGCAACTGAAAATCTGTATGTTGCATAAAAATCCGCGGTCTAGTAAGTTACCATATGTAACCAGCTATCCGTTATTCATTCACCTCGCAGAAAGTTTACAGCGTATTGCGGAGAGTGTACTTAACATTTTGGTTCGTAAACGAGGCGAAAGTTGAAATTGCTGATTAAAATTTCTTCCGTGGAATTTATGAAGACCGGCATTAAATAGAATAATATTTCCAATAATATTGAAGTTCGTTTCGCGTTTCACCGTGTCCGCCGCATTCGAACGCATAAAATCCACGGTTTAATAATTACGCGGGTGAAAGTAACGAATAAGTTTACTGAGAATACAAGACTGCGATATCAAAGTACAGTGGGAGTTGTATTTACGTTCTACATTTTCCTGACGCGATAATTATTTGTTGAAACGCCTCGTGATTCCCTGCGGAAATTACATTTTTAACGTGATTTTTATTGTACATAGAAAATTTGCGTTTGATAATTTCACTGCACAGTTTATTTACCGTGACATTGAATATAATAAAATATGATTAATGATGTCATCAATTGCTGCGGAGATATCTTTATGAATTCGGAATAATTTCATTATGTATGTCAGTATTATTAATGAAAGCATTTATTGTTACAGGTGGAATGGTTTAAAACTTTATGGGACGACCTATAACCGCGCCATCGAGAAACAGTGAGTAGGTTTCACTTTTTATTCTGCTTTATGGTTCATTCCGTCGCTATACTAACGGGGCTTCCGCAAATTGCTCGTAACACGTTCGACACACGATGCGCAACATAAAACTAAAATTGTCGAACAGTCAAGATGACTCAATTCTAACCTTTCATCGAAATAATAAATTTATTAGGGCCTATTACTATAATCCTCATGCGATATAACAAGAAGACCAAAATCTTCGTTCGTCGTGGTTCGTTAAAATAAAATCGCCATTGCTGTGGAATAATTTTTTAAAGAAATTCTGTTTCTGGCTTTGCATCGTAAACTAAAAAGCTGAAGTGGGTCATATTTACTTGGACGGTTTGTAGCGTTAAATGGAGCAATGTGTCTGAAAAGCGTGCGTGCACGAGTCGTTAATGTATATCGCAATATTTCCCGGATTATTTAGATTGCGTTTCCGACGAAACGGTAGTCGAACTCTTTATTACCGTTCGCGAAAGTTAACAGGCTGTTTATATGCTCTTTACCGTTCCCGGCCGACTGTTTATCAATCACGCATAAAAGCGCGACCCGTCGAAATTAGTCGTTCCCCCGGAAAGAGGCGAACAAACGCTTGTATCGTTAAAACCGATCGGTTGACGGTCGTAATTGCCGCCTTTCAGCGCCGTGATCGCTAATTTATTACCGCCGGTTACGGAGTTCAAATCACAATGAAGATTTGTCCTCCCGCTACTGCCATTATCCGTTCGATTTACGAGGGTGTAACCTTTCGCCCTCTCCTTCTATGGTGCACCTTGCCCTCGCCATCCCTTTGGCCGACCTCTAACGTTTTACGTTCCCGTCGAGTCCTATTCCGTACAATAAAATCACGAGGAACGCGATAGCCCGAGTGCGAATGGATCATCGATGCGATTAACGATCGCGGGGATCGATACCGGGCCACTTTTGTAACCCATATTCCGTTTCATCCCTTTCAGCCAGCGCTGCCAACGTTTCTCCCTTAATTGCGCACTAAAATCGATGATATCCTCGCGGCTTTTATATTTTCCTAACACGTGCCAAACCGGTACACACAAGAATCACAGTAATATTCCCACACTTTTAAGGGGACAATCACCTTTTTTCGAATTGGACCATACGATTTGTGAATTTTTTTGAGAAGGTAGAATTAGTTCACTACATGTAGCGAAAAAATTTTTTTAAATTGCAATTGATCAGAATTACAAAGAAAATACTAAAAATTGTTGTTTACATTTTTTTATGTGTTTTATCAATTATATATATTCTGAGCATTTTCTGAATAAAACGACAAGCAACAAAAGATGTAAAAAGCCTTAGATTTATTTTATAAATTATTTAAATTATTTTATATAGATTACTACACCTTAGATTTACAACCTTCAAGATTTCGATGACATTTTCAGAATACGTATGCTCGATAGATCTACAAAACGTATTTTTAATGTTGTCAATATAATTAAAATACAATTTTCAGTACTTTCTTTGTAATTCCGAACGCAATTTTTCAAAATTTTTTCACGTCATGCAGTAAACTAATTCTAAGCCATATGCCTCACTGTTTAAAAAATTATCCTTTCAAAAGTGTCCGAATATTACTGTGATTCGCTGTACAAAAATGCCACAAAATAGAAGTACAGTAGAACCTCGCTCGTGCAAGAACGGAGGTTGTGCACGGAAGAGATAACCAACCACGCGATCTGTAGCGTCAATCTTCTTTCATTTCTGCGAAGCCACAACAATTCCCACGAGTTGCAGAACTTGAAACAACTTGTGGTGAGAGTTGCTGGTATACATCGAACAAGGATTTCGTACAACACACCCGGTTGCAAACAGTGAGGTTCTACTGTAACTGATTGGACGAAATAGAAATCGATTATGGTCAGTCGCAGACTGGGAAACTATACAAAAATTGTTAGAAGATTTTAAGATACAGGATTTAAGAACAATGTGATATTTTATCTCTAACACATTATTGAAAGGCGATGAACTATGTACAATTCCCGATTGTGACGACAATTTGAGATTAATAATGGCGATGAAAATGGCCATTGTCGTTGAATAATTTTTATAAAAATTCAATTCCAGTAAGTAATATGTTAATTTATGTGAAGAGGTAAATCTTCTCAAATTACTCTTCCAACAAAGTTCGCCCGACTCAATATGTCACCATAGAAAATTAATTATTAAATCCGGACAAAAAGATTTCCCGTTGCCCTTGCATGGCTGCCACCGCAATCATCGCGTTAATTAAATTTTAAACGCGCGCCCATCGCGGGGCTCGAATACCTGTGAAATTTTCAACAAATTTTCGAAATCTCTCCCGTACATTCGTGTTGATAAACAGCGATAATGTTTCGCTTTACCTTCGCCACGTCAGCATGGACGTCACATTCGACAATCCGCCGAGTAACGTAACTGTGGAATAATAACACTTTTATTGTGCGTATGATTAATAATTATCAGGCAGTTGCTATCGCTTATTGGTACGAACATGAAGGTAATTAGCTGCTCGCGTTCTCGACACAGAACGCGAAGTTGAATGAAATTTACTGCAGTCGTTTCGGTTTTAAAATTCTGCTCCAATTTTGCTTCCCGAACAGAGGCTCGATTTTTTAGCAAGCGCCAAACTTTTCCCGTTGGTGTTCGTCGTATCCAATATTCAGACGCGAAATTAATTTCTCTGATTTCTTGGTTGAAATTATTTTCTATTGTTCTCATCACGATCAATCATCCGGACATAATTAACTATCCTCGTGATGACCTCGTATTTATTTTCATAATTTCTCAACTCTTGCCTTACGATTTCTTGGGCATCTAGAACGTTTAGAACGCCTTTGTCGTTGACAGTTTCTCATAAATTACTATCAGCCACAGAAAGTACAATTTTATCTTGAAACAAAATGAATGACATCCACATTTAGTGGATTTTCTTCGAAGTCGGGAAACTTTTCTGATATCTGGGTAGAAATTATTTTCTACCATTCTCATCACAATCAACCATCCGGGCACTATTAACTATCCTCGTGATGACCTCGTATTTATATTCATAATTTCCCAACTCTTGCTTTACGATGTCTTGGGTATCTAGAACGTTTAGAACGCCTTTGTCGTTGACAGTTTCTCATAAATTATTATCAGCAACAGAAAGTACAATTTTATTTAGGAACAAAATGAGTGGCATCCACATTTAGTTGATTTTCTTCGAAATCGGGTGGTGCCTCCACTAAGAACCTCTACTGGAGAGAGTCACCACTAAAAATTGCTATACCATTATTCAAAATACAGTTTAGATTATAAAATATGTTGGTATCTAAACAATTACTAAACATTTAAGTCAAAGGGTCAATTTTTTTTTGTTCGTTACATGTTTTCATAGGTGAAGATCAATCCCCAAGCTTTTCGTAGGTTCTAAGAAGCACGACGAACTGTCCCGGCGATTTCTATTTATTCGAATTAGTTCTGTTGATTCTATGCCTTGATCCCAAGCTTCGATCTTCGTATAAACACGGTGCTTAAACCGCTTATGGGGTAGAATATCGTATAAAACGACCCTTCTCGCGATCAGTCGTGCCCAACGCATGCTCGCACGATGAATTTCGATCCGCCCCGTGTCCACGGTTGGTTCGGTAATCCAAACACGTCTATATTATTTCTTCCCGGAGCAAGGTGACTCTTTATTGGCCAAACATTCCTCGGCGAAACCACAGTATCGCCCATTAGCCCCCATAATGCCAGGCGAATGGTACCGGGAACCCATTGTAGCCGCGGGAATCGAACGAGCACATCTTGGTACGTCCGAGTTTCTTCTCTAAACACGGTTTCACGTCTAACCGCGAGCGAGGAGTCTCCTGTGGGGGCGGAATGTCGTTCGAAAAATCGAAATGTCATCCCGTAGTCGGGATAAAAATCGATCCGAAACCCGCGGTCGAACGTCGCGTCGAATCAGTGAGCCATTCGCCAGCGACCCGCCGAAGACCCGCTCGCTCCGGTGTACCCGCTCCTTTGTAAACGGTGCGTCATCCTTCACCGATTCCTTCTGTATTTTTTCCGATTATCATTCCGCTGCCCTCCCCCTCGCTCCCTTCTCCACCTTTAATCTTCAGGCTGCATGGTGAATATCAAACGGAGAGGGCACACAGGTGAAAGTATAGGCGGTCGTTGCGCCTTAGTCATCCTAGACGTATTGTCGGCTCCGTCGAGTAGGAAGAACAATGCGGCGATGCGTCACGACGGCTAGCGTCTGCCTCGGACCCCGGTTAGGAGAATAATTATCGTTGTTTGCACTTCGTTTTCCACGTCCGTTCGAGCCGGCACGCTCACATTTTTCGGCCCTAATTGACACGCCGATAATGGCCGCTGCGCACCCGACGCACCTCCCGACGCACGCTGCGCCTTCCCTCGAGCTGCCACTTCTGGAAAAGACATGGTCCTACGAATGCAGTCTTCTTCCAGCCATTCGTCTTCATTCTTTGACAGTTTTCCGAAACTGTGCTTGGAACGGAGGCGTAATAATTTGTTGCGTGCATGATGGACCACCGTTATTATTTTCGTTATTAGTGGACAGATCAACGTCTTTGCGTCGTACCGTTTCGAAGAACCTTCAAGGAGATGACTAGATTACGAATTTGATGTATTAACAGTGATTAAAACGTCTTTGTCCCAAAAATGTCGTAGAACCGAGAAGAAAATTTCTATTTTTTGTATGGCTACATTTATTCTAATGCTTAAACATTGCATTACAAACGAATTAAATTTTATTTCATCTGAAAAGAAACGAGTATAATTCTTATTTGTTGGACTTTTTTAAAATCTTCATGACGAGACTGGCTCGTTAAGATACGGCAAGTGGTTAATGACGATAACGATTTAATGCAAATTAAAATCGTGCAAAGATCGAAAAAAATTAATAACGTCTAAAAAAAATTCTAGCAATCCTTGCAGACAGTTACTTTTATTCCTGTATCTCTGGATTCAATTTTTAACACGTTCCGTGCCGAAACCTTCTTGCTCGACAATTAAACAAACTTTATGTGCTTTGTTCTTTGCTGCATTTTTTATAATGCCTCAATCATATAGTGGAAATATATTCTACAGTGTTAAACTTGTTATAAAATATATGATTTTAGCACATTAAATAAATATGTCAGTGTGTATCATTGATGATATACGAGGCCTGGAACGTGTTAAAAAATGATTGCGTTTGAGCTCGTTGAATTCACCTTGATGTGTACCAACAAATAGGCTAAAAAGAATTAAAGTCTTATAAGAAAGGCATAGTGTCCATGTATATTAAATTTTAACTGGATTATTTCCGAGCCTATAAATTGAATGACTAAAAAAACGTGGTGATCCTGAACGGGTAAATCCTAGTTTGAGATGATCGTGCGCCGAGCAGCTCGAAGCGGCTCGCGCGGCCAGAGATGAGCCGCACAATAGAAATTATAATATAAATTTGATTGCTTCGCATACGCTGCCGGTCATAAGTCGCCGCGCACCTGGCCGCTCGCAGGAAATTGCGAATCGTAGACCGGCGCGCGGTGAGTTTATGAAGCTATCTCCGCAGATTGTTTTACGATCGAACCATCGCCTAGCCGAATTAATTGGAAAACGGAGAGGGCGCAAAAATTTTCTGGTTGTGGAACGCTCTCCCGTTTTGATAGGGAAACTGCAAGGAATATGGAGCATCGGAAAATCTGGTTGATGTAACGAACCCCGGACGTAATCGTGTATATCGGGTGCCGAGGCATCGCGAATAATCGCATTCAACGAGATTGAGCGTTATTCGAAAAATGTTTCTGAAACATGAATTCCAATCATTCCAAAATAAATGGAAGATAAATTATTTCCTTGGTAAAATTTGAATGGAACCATTATTACTTGTTATATCGAAATAGGTGACAGAATGAGCATAGAAAAAACACAAGAAAAAACAAATAAAAGAGCTTCGGTATTTATTAATTCTTCAGAGAAAAAGCTTGACAAACTTGCAATTGTTTAACGCCATCGTAATTTTTACGCAGTGCGAATCGCTGAAACAAGTTAAGGAACTTTCACTTCCCTATTGTTTCCAAGACAAAGGTTTATTAAAATATCTACGCTTTCACGGACGCCTATACAGCCAAAACGTGTTACGTTCGCGCCGACAAAGAGAAAATCAGTTGAAATGTCAAAATTAGCGGAAACCCGTTCGCGAATCTCGCGTCGCAAATATTGTTCTATGCATACTTTTTAACGAACCTCGACGGAGGTATATTTATTTGTAAACGGGTCTATTTTTACGGCAATATAAGCAAACAGTTCGCAAAAATAGTTTCAAACGTCGTCCCATGGTACGTATATTGAAACTCTGATAACAATTGAATTATTCTGTCGTTTGTGTTGGAACGTTTTTCGTTCGGGGATTGATCCATTCATTTGAGCGACTGTTTTAGTTGAATGGAGAAACTAATGACTCGGTTATAATTATCGAAATTTCATTTTATCCGAGAGACAAGTGTGAAGAACGGAAACGTATTTATGTCGCACTTAAAAAATAGAACACGTCCGCTGCGGGTGTAATTTTGGACAATGGTTATACCATTTTAGTTAACAGATAATTTTTTAGAGTTTATCTGACACAATGCAGGAACCGATGTTTTTTAATCATCGGAAAACATTTTATCAGAGAGACAATTGCGAAGGAAGAAAATGTATTTTTTATAGCACTTAAAAAATAGAACGGCACGCTCGCTGCGACGCCAATGCTCGATACAATCGACGATAATGCATTCTCTAGACAGGCTCGCTTCTTTTGTCGCGAATGCAAGACGAATGAATTTTAAACGAGGATCGGCATGTGTTATCTTTTTCTTTTTATCAGCTTTGTTATTGGTACCATTAGTCCTTGGAGCTCGGATCAAACTTTTCGCTGGTCATTCGATAGGCAGGATACATTGACAGTGGTAGATGTTATCTGCCATGACGTCTCTAAACGATGAAACAGGATTCGGGACTTAAAAATACACGATAAACATTTCTAATTAATAGCGACACATTTCAAAACGTTTGATCCCCTGTCTGTGTTGCGTGATATATCTCTTCATAAAATGTGAAACTCCGAATGGAACGTAATTTATTCGAGAAGAGAGAATGTATGGTATATTATCCGATGAACTTGGTTGTCACCCTGTATACAACTAACTAATTAAACCCCGTTCATGCGAGCTAACGTTGTGTATCTAGAATGTGCTGAAGTCCAAAATTAGGGGACAGTAATGGGATCAGGTGAGGTGTGCTCGAGTTCCTGTGCTTGATAAAGGAGATTGGTTGGTGCATGGTCCGTTGAGTATGATCCAGCGAAATCTGCTTTTTCGTAGAAAAATCGAAACACCATAGTTGAACCAACAGTGGATGGTAAGTCGGAGCAATTACCGCAGAACATACAACAATGTGAACGGTAACAATTAAACCACTGGACTTCTCGCAAATTAATAGCCTCTCACAGACCGACCTAAATTATGCAAAATTATATTTCATTCGCGAGCTCGATAAATTCGTAATAACACGAAACGTTATTCAATTCCGCGAACCATTCAATAAGGTTTCAAAGACACGTACTAAAATTCCACAATCTGATAACAATAAAGGTGCGATCGTTTCTATTCGGCACAACGAACTAGGGTAAGGAAAGCAAAAAGATAAATCAATCAAGAGATAGGGGAAGAATAGCGAGTCCGAGCACCAAGGCGCAAAACAAGAGAAAACTTTCGAACAAAGTAAACAGAGATACGGCAAGCGAATAAAGCATCAAGAAAATAAGTATGGCGCGGCCCGGAGGATCGGTTTAAAAGGCGCATTTACCGAAGCTACATAGTTCCGAAGCGTAATCCAGTTTCATCCCCGCTCATTTCTGTGCCGGCGCATTGCTGTGTTCACGCGTTACACCGTTAAAATACAAATTCTCCCAGTTCCACCGAGAAAATGATTAATCGCCGAGGCGGGTCATCAGCCACGGTTGCCTAGTACAAATGGAGAAAGCAACGGGAACCGAAAGAAGAGCGGTGAGAAGGGGCCACCGGGGGGCAAAAAAAAAAAGAAACGTCGAGGAATATCGTACCGCCGCCGTAAATAAATCGTTCCCGGACAAGAACCGCTTTTCGAGGGACGGCTTAGTTAAGGGACCGAACTCTCTCGTGTTGGGCTGGACACTAACCCAACCGTGTATTTACATCGGAGATTTACGGTACGCTGCTACTAGTGATGGAGCCAAGTACATCACAAGCACGGCCCTGGCTTAGCTACTTTTCACAGTCTCAACCCGTTCCCCGGCGTTCGATCTTCATGAGAACCGCTGTCCGCTCGGACTTTTACAAATCGAATCAATAATTTCCGAGGCATTCCGGCTAACCCGTTTGTCACCCCCGAGTTCGGCGCTGGTGGCAGAGAAGTTAGCTGTACTTTATTTTCGCCGAGGTCGAACTGGAAGACTCTTCCTTGTATGAAGTTCGCGAAAATGATTCGAGCGATACCGCTCCAGCGCTTCGCACTTTACATAAACGCCAGGAATTTCGGATCTATCTGCACTTTGCAAGTGTTATGAACGTAGCGGGAGAGTACGAACGAGTACGAACGAATTATAATTATGACTGGACTGTGAGTCTTTATGAGAAATAGAAATGGTCCAAGTGAATTGTACGAAGCAGAAGTTAAGTGAAAATGTTAATATGTCGAGAACAATATGCCAACATCATTCAATTCTTCTGTCTTTACATTTTTGTATTTGACCATTCCATTTTCCTCGTAATCCATTTTAGACACCGTACAATTTGTTCCTCCAGTGACGACTGAAACACGATTGCTGGAATCAATGTGAAAATAGACGAAGTTACCCAAGGATCTTGTGTCCAGTTAAATTTTTCAGTACGATTGCATTGCTTCTATAATTCAAGATTTGCAAGCCCGCAAAGGTGCAGCGGTTAAAGTCAATTTATTGGAACGATCAAGATCGATCACTATCGATCGTCTGTCCGATCGAATCCTCTGGTAAGACGCAGAAACAAAGATGTCAGCAGAACTGAGCAAAGCACACTGGCGAGTACCGTGGCATTTACAGTTTAACGAGTCCCTTGGCAGACGGAATAAATTCTCGCTTGATTCCACAGTTTCATCCGAAACGGATGACGACAGTCGGGATTCGCATAAAGATCCGCGGCCCGGTAGTAACTGTAAATCCATCGGGTTGTGGTGCATATACGTGTTGCACTTGGTCCCATCGCTAGCGGCTACCGAACCCTACTGCTATATCCAGTATTCTCGGTGCATTAACGCTGCAGCGGCTGGAGAACGTCGCCAGCAGAAGCGACTAGCTTGACCTTTGGTCCCCCGTTCCTTTCCCTGGGAGCTATCCGCCCCCTCTTCGCTTCTCCAGCCCCCGAGGGGCCCCTCGTGATTACGTTTTCTTTCGTTTTTCATCAATCCGACGAACATGGCGACCTCCCGTTCGCGATCCCCGTCCGACGCGATCCTCCTTCGCACGGTGTACCGTTTCTGTAAAATAGGTGGAATTGCCTCAAAATTTTGAGGTGATTCAATGGTCCCACGATAAGTTTTTTGGATAATTACCATTCACTGGGGTACCTCTGTTCATTCGTTAGAAATTTATGTTCATTGGTTATTTGTCAGGTTTTTTAAATTATATAGGAGCGCAATTTTGAACTCAAACGTGAATTGTAAGAACAAACACCAGCTGAAAATGACATAGGCCTTTCTTCCATTGAAAAAAGATTGGAAACTGAAAGACTTTTCTCGCGGTTTGTTTTATTAAATGTTAAAGAGCAAAATAAGTTCATGGACTCTTTTTCCAGACACCCATTCATTCAATCATATGTCAGATTTTGAATTACAACCATGAAATATTGTTGGAATAGTGTTCTGGGGACAGCTTAAGTGCCCATTTATTGGACAGGTCACCCTACCAGTTTTCTTCGGGATATTTTCTTGCCAAATTTTTATAGTACAGCCATTTATCTGTTGCCTTTTGATTTGGTTTATAAAAAATTGCCACTTAAGACCAATGACGCTGTGAATCGCAAGACTCCCTTAACCGGTAAATGCATTTCCGGTGTACGCTTCGCTCTCGAACACTCCGATCCAGATGTTATCCTTCTAATAAAATGAGTCGTCTGGCTGTCCATTATTTCATTAGCTCGATAAACCGGTCCGCGCCTAAACGGGGATTTAATTTAATAAGGGGAATATCGCACTCGCGGTACGAAATTAATATTATTAGGGCTGGTATTACCCGTAGCTGTATTTTCAGATTAACTGGCCGGATGTGTAGGATTACTATATACAGTTAAAATGCAGTTACGTGTAGTTCATTTTATATAAGGAAATTTCACCGTGTCTGAATCTCGCGTGATTCGCGACGTACTAATTAGATTACCGATCCTTATAGGTTCGTAGCTAATTAAACAATTTCGAGAAACGATGTGGCACGAAATTCAATGGAATACGTTGTCTGTGGTTGCTTTCTATTCGTAGAATTATCATTGCAATCTTAGAATACCTAACCCGTATCGGTCTCCCATGATTTGGTAACAATCAGAATATTATATTGCTATCATACGATTTAGTATAATTATTAGACAGCGGATCTTTATGCATTTCTAGGAAAGTTGAGTGGATGAAAGTCGAAATTGTAGGAAAATTTTTGAAATTATTAAGAGAGGAAATAGCATTCTATGTATTTGGTTTCTATTTCTTACAATCGACGCAGACAATTTCTATTTTCCATAAAGATCCGCAGTTTAATAAGTACGTTCACAGTACTAATTAATAATTTTTAGTCTTTCCGATATCCCCAATGCAATTGCTATTTGTTTAGTTTTGTTGTCACAAATTAGGTACTTAAATGTCAATTTCGATATTCCCGATCAAAATAGACCCAGCCACAGCCGTCGGAGGATTAATACGTATTTTTCACGAAACCGTCGCGCAGGTCTAAAAGTGTTACTGTAATTATTGATTTCGTATTCGGTTATTTTAATTAATTATACCTTACAGAGAAATCTCGCCGCCTATCAAGTATATAATATCTTTCTCACATTGGTAGAGGAAACCGAACGAAAATGGCGAGACCTTGTTAATTTGATTTAATTATATCATCTCGCGTCGCGCACGGGTGCCAGACCTTCGAATAATTAAAATTGAAAATACTTGATTATGGAAGACGTTATTAATCCGTTCAACGTATGCTAAAAAAGGTACAACGTACGTTTCAATCGAACATTACTGGCGGCATTAAATCGTATTCCCCCTCGAAGCCATTAACTTTATTCGAAATATTCCGTCATTAAAAGCTTCGAAGGTAATTGTAGCCAGACTGTGGCTCTTTATGCAGATTCAGACTGTCGGGCACTTAAACTTTATTTAAAGGTTCCTAACCGCCGGGGTTTATACCGAAACTTGTTGTTTGGATATATGTAGCACGTATTTTTTGGCAAAGTAAAATTTTTATTCGTATTCGTAGAGGATAATTGGACAAAAGAGGGTACCTACAATTTAATTACTTGAGAAGATTAAAAAACTTAAATATTATTATTTTCTTTAGCTTCACTGTTCTCTCTCTGTAAGGTTTAGTCACAGTAAAAAAGCCAGGCTGGACGCATCACGTTCACTCTGCTTTATCAGACTTTATGCTACCCCGTTTGATTCAGCTGCACGCTCAAGATAAAGTCGTAAAACGTCGCTCTATCCACTCAACGAATTGTACATACATATATGATTACGACTGACTACATTTTAACATTTCACTGACAGTAATTCTTCACCTATCCGGAAGATAACAGCCCCCGATCAACTTAAACAATTAGGTACTGCACTTTGTCCATCCCCTGCACCTACGAAATTGGAGTCGGACAGTTCGCAGTTTTCTCCGAATATTTTCTAGACTAGCATCGCGCGAGCTCGTCGGACTCTGGTAATCCTAACCGGTAAATGGGAATAATAGTGAGCGCTTAATAGCGCGGAAGAAAAAGCGGCGCACCGTTAATTACTAGAGCGCGCGGTTACGTGGACACGCGCGATACGTTTTCAAAGGGACCAATTTCCCACAGATTCCGGCCCCCTTTGGACCCTTCCGTTCATTAGTCTCGGGACGGTCTTTTTGCCTTTTCCCATCGAGTAGCTATGATTTTTAATGCGAAACGTTCGATGACTGACCGGCGCGGTTTCCGCATGGCGTGGCATGCCGTTGCCCTGAATGCAAAGGATCTATCAACACTAATAACGATACGGGGCCATCAAAGCAGTCAGATCGCCGGACCCGGCCGTCGAATGGCAAAAAGGAAATAAAGTAAAAGCGAGCAATTAAAAGCCGGCGGCGGTTCGGTCCTCTTCTAGTTTCTCACGTGTCCCTACATCGTACCCTCCTCTCTCCCTCGTCTCCCTCTCTCTCCTCCTTTCAAACCCTTTTGCATCATCGTCCAATCAAGGTAGCCGCGTTTTCTCTACGTTCGACGTGTGTGACACGTGCGTGATCGCCCGTGCGCACATCGACGGCAGAACCTCTTCCATGTGTGCGAGCTCGATCAGCGACGGGTCGCCGTTTGTGTACACAATCCGTCCGGATCCTTCCCTTGTTAGGAATCATTTCAAACATTTGCCATATCACGATCGTTCCAGGCATTTCTTACCGGCCATACCGTTAAGGAACTAGTTCTTGCACTAATTTTTCATCAATCCATGAAATAAATCGTCCTCGCTAGCTTACGCCAACGGAGAGTGATTCGAAATCATTTTAGAAATACAGACTAACAATTCGCAAATTATGCGACAGTAGTTCATATTGTTGAGTTTCTACAATTTTATCTTAACCATGAATTTTATTATTATATGTAGAATTTAGTTCAAATTTTTCCTTGTGTAACTTACTTTTTGATCACCTGCATAAGAAATCGGTTAAGAAATTTATATTATAATACTTTAAAATGATAAAATATTAATTAATTATTACAATTAAAAATTAAGACTCAGGTTGACAGCGAGCAAATAAATCTTTCCTCTTGCACAAAACGTATATTTGCAATAGAAGTGTAGGGATTTGTTCGTACATCATTGCGAGCACAATTATAAATTTAATTATTACAATTAAAATGAAGGCTCAGGCTGTCGGTGAACAAATAAATCTTGCTTCCTGCACAAATTTACGTATATTTACAGTGTAAGTATACTTTTCGTTCGTACAACATTGCAAGCACATAATAGAAGAGTAGAATCCTTCCTCTCTAATTTGTATAACACAGGGGTGCGAAGTAATTTAAAAATCGTATAAAATCGTAGAAATCATGATTGCATGAGACACACAACGGTCTGAAAAATATATTTTGAAAATATCGGAATATTAACCCTTGCCATACCTTTTCTTTTACAGTTACAGTTATTAGAACGTCTTTATGCACAAAAATGTCGTAAAAGAGAAGCGAAAATGTATTTTTTTTTGTATGGCTATATTTATTTTAATGCTTAAATACAGTTACTTGAATTAATATTCGGACGCCCTAAAAAAACTATAACTTTTTAAATATTGTACTATACTATTGAGAAGCTGGAGCAATTAGTTTACCAAAGGACGTGAAAAGAAATTTTTTCAAAAATTGCAATTCGTACTATATTGGTCATGTGGGCCTGTATTGAAAATTTAAAATATACGTTTTGTAGATCTGTGTCAATTAAACATATTCTGAAAATTTCGTCAAAATCGGTCGACGTTGCAATGAGCTACAAATGTTTAATGATTGCAAAAATTGCAGATTTTCGGTCTATATTTACGAATTCTTACATCTTTCAATGCCTGTCGTTTTTTCCCACATCAACCGACTTCGATGAAACTTTCACAGCGCATATAATTGACACAGATCTACAAAACGTATTTTTAAAATTTTCAATGTAAGCCCGCATAAAAAAGTTAAAAAATGCAACTTTTAGTATTTTTTCTACAATTCCGTTCCATTGCTATGTAAAAAAAAATTTTCACATTCTGTAGTGAACTAATTGCTCTAGCTTCCCAAAAAAGTTCAAATCGCATAGTACAATATTAAAAAAGTTATCGACTTTTTTAGAGCGTCCGAATATTAATTCGAGTAACTGTATTGATTACAAACGTATCAAATTTTATTTCATCTAAAATGAAACGCGTGACATTCATATTTGTTAGTCTTTGTTAAAAAGCTTCATCACGAGTCTGGCTCGTCAAAGTTCGGCAAGGGGTTAAATAATAAATTCTAAATTACGTAAAAACCAGCTGGAGTTTTGGATTCGCATGTTCTCCTTTAGATCGAAGCCGATACGGCGCCATAGGCGGCGGAAGTGTAAATATTCGCCAGCCTCACATGGCAAACAGTAGTAAACACCGTTCTGTCAAGATTCCATGCGAACGGTGGCAGCGTCGGACGAATTACATTGTCGAATCGCGTACGGGACGGGTCCGGGGGCCGAGTTAAGAAAATTTAGTGGCTGCCAACTTTATTAGGCGCGATTATATTAGGCCCGTTCGCCGTGGCCGTGATTTATATACACAGCCGGCCGAGCAAGAATCAGCGTTGTGTGTTCGTGCGTCGCCATATGGCAGCCGGCGTGGTAAATCATTCCTCGTTAACCGCGCGTGGTCTTAAGCTCGTTATAAAGCGAAGTTTAAACTTTTTAACCGTGGCGGGATCCACGCACTCGGATCGCGATGGGAACGAGGAACAACGAAGAAAAAATACGCTGCAGGCAGACGGCTACCGATGCGCGTGCATGCGTATCTTTGTTTATGGGCCACGTGTCGTTTGTTTGTCCCCGAATTAAACCGATGCAAATCCGCCCGATGAAAATTAACATCGGCGACCAGGCCCGCAGGGACCCGTGTTTGCCGTGAGTCAAGAAACTGCTTTGTTTGGAATCGTTTTCGTTCACACTTGTCAAAATAGAAATTTTAAAAAATTGTATTTGCGTTTATACATCGAGATAAGGAGAATAATTATGCAGTTCGTGGGCGAGATTTAGCGTGAGCGCTGCCTTTAAATCTAACCTTGAGCAAATAACACGTTGATACAATCTGGACTTGTTTAGCACACGATTATGCAAGGGGATGATTTATTCGTTCGCAGATTAGCTGGAGATTTCGCGGTCCGAATGCATTCGCTCTCTGCTGTTCGGAATAGCGATTGGTAGGTTGTGGATTTTCCGCAAAGAATGTGATCTCGGAAATGTTAAAAACAAATGTCCAGCTCGTGAGAAAGCAGTATTTGCTTCCTCGAATGGATTTTTTCGGAACGATTTCATAACATAGAAGTGTCCGTGTCAGGTGAGACGGCCGGTGCACGTTCGCAGTCAAAGGATCAAGAAACAGGGTGTATAAACGAGTTAACATCCGTACACTTCCCGGGGACACAAAGGGGAGAGAGCGTTCGAGTTTGTCGAGACAATTGCTCCTCGATAAGTAATAGAGAAAAGGAAGGAGAGAAGAAAAAAAATGAAAGAAGTAAAACGACGATCAAACGGGGAGACTGACTTTTGAGCTCCCTCCGCGCGTTTCAAGTGCCGTTCACAGAGCTCTCGCGAACGCTGAAGCGACAATTAATGACGAAAACGAGTACGGCAATTGAAACCAAACGAGTGGAGCGTTATTGAAGTATCGATATTCGACCGATTCGAGCGAGAGAGGAAGAGAGAGAGAGAGAGAGAGAGAGAGAGAGGGAGAGGGAGGGTGAGGGTCTCCCACTCGGGAGGGGTCGCGCGGACTTCTGATAAAGGGAAGTTAATTTGCCGGGTTCGTTCGAGCGTTCCGGATGGGAATGTCTCATCTCGTTTTATAAGTAATAAGGGGCGATAGGCGAGAGGGGAATAAAGATACTCGTGCGACGGCTAATCGATCATTTCGATAAACATTAAGCATCCTGGGAACTTGAAGCTATTCTCGCAACCCCTGTATTCATAAATTACTCGCCTCGGTAAATCGCCAACGCCTCCGGTTAAAAATAATTAATGTACGAAATCCTACCGACGAGGGAAATGATCAATTTGCGAATTTGTCGGTGAATGCGAGGGGTTTCGACAAGTGAGGTAATTCAGTATGCTTTCATCTCAATTCTTGCATTCACGCTGATTGCTTCATTTTCTTGTTTCACCAACATTGAAATTGTGAGGGTACTCTCAGTTTATTGAAATTTTACTGGTCCATGATTTTTGTAGGATTGTTGTTGAAGTCTCGTTTATGTTTCTGTTCGAAAACTGTTGAAGGCAATGTTTGCCTCGGATTAATTGAATATCGTACCGAATTTTGATTGTTGGTACTGAAGCTAACTTTCAGTTGCTTTTCGGCCGATTTGAGCCAAACGAGTCGTAAATTTCAATCGTATTCCACTGTATAATCTGCGTTTAAGTCCAAAATTTAAGTTAATCAAATACTATCCATCATTGCCGTCACTACCGCAACACGATTGGGCAGTGCAGTCACGCTTGAAACCAACTGCAGCAGATCCGTGTGCAACGTTTATTTTCAAAACATCATCGATACTTTTGTTAACAAATATTAAAATTATTGTGAATTTGTATGTTCTTGGACGATCGCAGATTAATTGACATGTGAATCGTACAAATATGCGATGCAATTATAAAATGCAACTTCGTGGGATGTCGTAGAAAATTTTGGCTGTGACGTAAGGGTTCAAGAGACTATACAATGCGCCTTTCTTATGCAACAGTGAAAGTATAACACACATAAAATTACAGCAATACAAAAGGCATCTACACACACATAAATCTGCCGTGTTCTTGGCTCGGTTGACCGGCGCGCAATTTTTCCGCGTCAACCGTGATATAATAAATAAGATACGATGGCGTCGTGTCGCGGTGAATCGGTCGATGGGCAGAAGGAAAACGATCAGAGAACATTTCGCGAGCAGGAACCTAATAAAAACCGTTCGGCCTTTGAAATCAGAGGAGGAAAACGGCTCTTTCGTACGAGCCGACGTTACTACAAAACCTAACGACCATTCACCCAGGCTGGTCGCCACCCGACCAGCCCCTTCTACTCGACTTCTCCTCATCTTTCTTTCCTTCCCTTTGTTTAATACCAATTACACGGATTTGTCTCGAGCCCGCGGAGTCCCGCGTTTGCAGACCATACAATCCCGGAGTCTCTCTCTCCCGGAGTCCACCTTGCTTTCAGCGGTTCGCGACGCGCTGGTAGGAGAAGGATGGTTAATTGGTGGCGGTGGTCGGGTCCCGGAGATGCGCCCTCGACTTTACTCGCCCCTGTCTCCCGTCCACCCCCGCTTCGCGCGTTCTCTCTTCCTCTCGTTCTCACCACCTCTCGTTTTCCCCCTTTCGGAGAAGCGACCGGGGAGCCAAAGAGAATAAGAGACGCGGAAAGAAAGAGAGAGATAGAGTGGGGAGAAGGGAAGGGGGAAGAAGACGAAGAGAGCCATGTGGATGGAGCTGCAGAAATAATGAGCGGCGAAAGGAAGAGAATGTCGATTGCAAATGTCGTCGATGCTGAATAATCGGGATCCACGATTCACCTTTCCCGTCCTTCTTCCACCCGCGCGAGAATTTCTCGTTCTTCGGGTTTGCCTTCTCTTCATCTCTCCCTCTCTATTTCTCTTTCACGCTCTCCCGGTGTCTAGGCTCTCCGCTCTTTGTCTTGCTGTCGAGGTCTACCATCGCCGGTCCGTGCTAACTTGCTTTCTGCGGATCCGCTCAGTGAGGGATTGGAGCATTTGCAGGAACGGGCAAATTTTTCGGCGTCGCCGATGTTCGACTACCATTGTTGGTCGCTCCCATTGACCGCCGAAAACACCGAATAAATTATCAGGGAGAACGCGCCGTGGAAAAATGGCCGGGTCCTAACCCTGCTCAACAATAAAATTCCCGATGCGTGGTTTCGACTGGTGCTGCCGGTGCGAATGGTTCGATAAAGAATATTCGATTGTCAAGTTAACACCGGTGGCCCAGTTCTTTGCTCTGCCTTGGAAATTCTCCCGCTGCGAAATGCACGTTCGAAATAATGATACGAACAAAGAACTTGGTTATTGACCATTTTCTTGTTCTCTCAAAAATAAACGTAGCAACGCAATGTACATATGTACTAAGTCATCCTACAATGTTTGTATTTTTCTCCGACTAGCTGTATTACTTTCTGGTATATAGTATTTTTTTACTGATTACTAGACTGCGGATTTTATGCATTTATGACAAAAATGGATACGTATAATTTGAAACAGTGGACATGTTAAAAACATTTAAGGACATCGATGTATTAGTTTCAGCTTAACAGGATAAATAAAAGAAGAATACACAGTTTTTTTATTTGGCTCCCGTGTCCTGCAACCAATGCAAACATTTTTTATTTTGCATAAAGATCCGCAGTCTACTGATTACCATGTCCTTATTTAACAACTTACAAGTCAGCTTTTAACACGTGTCGTTACGCCACAACCAGAGTTGGGCAAACATTTCGTTTAAACAAAAATTTCGAATAAAGTGGATTTCTTCCAAGTGGGTTTTAAACCCACTTTATTCGAAATTTTTTGCCCAACTCTGGCCACAACCAACTTTACACACACACGTGAGGCTCCCACGAACATAGCCCATAATTATCACACCAACGACAAGTATAAAATAATAGATATTCGACGAAAAATTGCAAAATAATGTAAAATCCTGCGATATTAGTTTAAGTGTCCCCTGCAACCCCGCTTCTCTAAAACCGGAGAGGGGTGTCCAGAATTCTCTTCCGGAAAAATCTCTCTCATTTCCGGTGGAGATAGTATTCGTTAATAGTTCTTGATGGAGCGAGGTCACCAATGACCGGCATGGCGGACCGGCGCCAGGGTGGTGACCGACAACTGTCGGGGTCGGTTGAACGGCACCGGCCCGCGAACTTTTCCGCGTCGCTAATGGCTGGGCGTGCAGTATCAATTTCCTGATACGTCGTCCGGCGGACATCTTGCGGCGTCGACGCAGGGGCATTTTAATTAGCGTGCGAGTAAAAGGGGTGGAGAGAGGGCTAATCCGGGGGCCAATAAGGGGAGGTGCGCACGGCGCGTAACGCCGGTTTTTACGAGTGACCGGGCCGGTAAATTGTGTATTTTAAACAGCGGGGAACAGAGGGGTTCGCTCCGAAAACCGTTGAAAAGATGTTCGTAAATATAGAAGGGAAAGCCTCTCGGGCCCGTAAAATCATAAGGTTTGTACGGTGGGGCCGGTGATGCTTCTGGCATTAAAAACGAGCCGCCTACGGGCGATAGGCCAAGGTATGCAACCGACCGGTCGCGGCCGGCAGGTGAATATCGACGGGATTCCAGCGAGAGAGAGAGAGAGAGAGGAAGAGAGTGAAGCGCGGGTGAGGCTACCCATTCACCGATAGAGACGCACAGATATGGGAGAGGATAAAAGCGACTCGGGACAGAGAGCGAGCCGACCGATGGGAAGACAGGGTCGGTGCACAGCGGAGTGCACATCGATGGACGAAAGTGATCGTGCAATGGCGCAACAAGGGGATCGATTTGAAAAGGTCGAAATTGTTCGACAGTCCGCAATTTGCTCGGCTCACGGGCCCGGGAAACGTATCCGCACTGCATCTTCGAGCATGATGCGCTTTGCCGGCTCCAAATGGCACGCGCTCGTTACCGGCTCTCCGTATTTTTTACTCGTGCTGCCTAATCCGAATGCACTTACCGGGCTCGATTACCCTGGCCTGTTGGATGTGCACCGCGTTTTCCGACATTTTTTCCCTGGGCGTCACAGAAACGATTGTCACGGAAAGGTTCTTCAACCTGACAGATATCTGAATCACGTTCTACCTGGCTCCTGTTCATTGTAGTCGATCCAAACAATTTGTATTCTGTACAACAATCCGCAGGCAATCATCAGGCATCAGCTGGTAGACGTCGAGACGAACTTGACGAGCTCAAAAAAGAGCGAGATACATTTAGGATTATTGAAGAAAATGCTTCGGACGACAGAGCTAAATCTTCCTATTCCGATGTTCGTCCCTCTGATCAAATTCTTCCGATTCCGAGTCGGACATCAGCTGCTAGACGTCGAGACGAATTCGACAAGCTCAAAAAAGAGATACGTGTAGGATTATAATTAAATTAATATTGCAGCTCTGAAACGTGAGAGAGAAAATTCTTCGGACGACTTTCGATGTTCGTCTCCCGGATGAAATTCTTTTGATTCTGAGTCGCGTTCTGGACGTACAATTCGGAGCGTTCGATCGTCGTCGACGGAGACTCGGGACTGATAACCACGACCGAACGCAGAAATGAATTTTGACCGGGTCCAGCCCTTTACGTGTTTGAACAAATTACCCGCGTTACTTGCCGACGGAGCGGAACGGGTTTTCACTTTGCCCAGGCCGGATATCCCGGTCTTTTTCCAGCCGAGCCCCACGGCATCGTTAATTCCACGGTCGTCAAAGCGGCCCGCCATCCTGTTCGCGGTGATAATTAATTTTGCAGCGCGGGCGGGCGCGCGCGGAAAAAGCGAATTCTTGTAATTGAATTTTAGACGGAGAATTGCGGCCGTGACTGCGCCAGTAACATGCAGTCTTTGATAATCAGGGGGTCCAGCGTGTTCCTCCGATTGTCCGTGTTAACGCGAACGAGCGTGCAGTCGGTGACGTGGAGTCGTTAGCCTCTGTGCTAGTCACCGCCTCGGAAATCTCTTTGGGGATCCCGGTTCCGAAGGTGACAGATTTTTCAGGCGAACCTTCCTTGTTCCGGGCTCGAACAATCGCCGGTCTCTTTTGTCATCGAGAACGTTAGCAATTAAATTCCTAATCTCGTTTCTTCCGACGCGACGGTACAGGACGAGCACGGTGAACTTGAGCGAGGAGACGATATCAGCTGGGTTTTACGCTAGCCCACATCTCCCGTAGGATCCTAGGATCTAGTTACTTTCTGGAAAGTAATTATGCAAAATTTCGCCCAGATCCCTTCGAGCCATAACTTTTCAACTATGCAGATAAGAGAAAACTCGGGGTTCCATTGCAAAATATGGCGGGATAGCTACCGCGGAACCCCGGAACCCTTAATCTCGACTAGATCCCCGTACGACATAACTCCTCGAGCGTGCTGATCATACTATACACTCGAATTAAACGTTATTAACTCTAACAACTGACTGAAATTCATCGGAGAAATGGGAACACTTTCCAGACTAGAAATATTGAAACATTAAATAAATTCAATCATTTCATTTTTATACGAAAGCAGCTCTAACTCTAACAACTGACTGAAATGCATCGGAGAAAAGGAAACACTTTACAGACTGGAAAAATTGAAACATTAAATAAATTCAATCATTTCATTTTTATAAGACAGCAGCTACATTTACTGATAAATAGACTGCGGATCTTTATGCATTAATGTACAGCAGAATTGAGTAGATGAAATTAAAAAATGTTGGAAAATTCTTTAAATTGAATCGTTCTATTCCTTGGTTCTATTCTGTGCAATCGATGCAGACAATTTTTATGTTGCACAAAGATCCACAGTCTACTGATAAAACACAGTCGTAGAGAGATGGAGACTTGAGAGAAGAGGAGGGCAGGGGTGGTAGAGCCGCCATTTTGAGGACCGCTTTGGAGATCGAGTTCTCCAAGGGAACGCAAAAAACCGCTGTTTCCCGTAGTTTTCGACTAGAATACCCGAAAGGGGTGGATTTACAGCGTGTACGCCTTTAGGAGCAAGCGGATCAAGTTTCCTATTCGGAATGGCAACGACTATAGTCATCCTCGGCCGCAACAGCCACGGGCTCTGTCTCTCTTTCTCTCTCCGACACAGCGAGACGCTCGCAGATGCAAGGCGGTGAGTGTAGCGCCAATCCGTGGAAGAGGGTTAACAAGTTGCCCCCGAAAACAAATGAATTCGAAGCACCAAACACCGTTCCGATTTCCACGGTGGAAGAATGGTCCGACCTCGACACGGAACCTGGCTTACCCGTTTCTCTGCCCCTCGTACGCCCACCGCCTTATTACAAGAACGCATCGAGAGGATTCAGGCAACGTAGCTGTACTCCCCGGCTTTGTACGTCCAGCTAATTATCATTCGTGCATGGCTCCAGTGTGCGCGCGCTAACGAGTCGCGTTCCTCCGTAAATGGGATCGCGCGGTATACACAATTATTTCACAATTAACGTGATCACACATTTCGCCAAACGCGCGCGCACACACGCACACATAACACACGCCGCACCGTAAATATTCAATTGTTTAGTTTCGGACGAATCGCCTCTGACCCGCCATCCGTTTATAATATTTATCCGATCGCTGGGGAAATGTATGATCGATCAGCGATTTTTTATTTAACGTGTTACGATTAGCATATCATTTGCGAAATAGGCGGATTTACAAGTAAATGTATCTGCGATACAAATATATTTATAGCCACGGTCAAGGTTGTAATTTGGAACAAGCACATTACACTTTGTTAACATGCTTTGTGACTAACACCAGGACTACACATTTAATTCCTGAAATAGCAAACACATAATTTCATAACAAACGCACTAGAGATTGTTCGTTCTCCCCACGATGCAAGCCAGAGAACGCTGCAGTCGCAAGGTTAATGTCTGTTAGTCAAAGTGCTTGCGACAATAGCGCAGACGGTGTCGCTCATGCGTTGTGCTGTTAGGTACACGACTACATAAACGGCTCTAACAAATTTTGGTTCTCTGTACTGTTGCAACCCGGGAGAAAGTGAATGAAGTACTTGGGAGTACTCAGTAGTAGAATTTAGAGGTATTGAAGATAGATTTTATGACAATGCTGTTGTCATAGTAGTTATTGCTACTGCGTTTAGTGTATGTATGCCAAACTGATCGTCACTTGTTACAGCTGTATGTCGATTCTAGATAACAGCAGAAGGGGCGACGAATTTCTTTTAAATAACAGTTTCAAAAGAAGCAGTCACAGTATCATAATTCTAAAAAATTGTTGAACTGCGAATTTAATTTCTGCGGCTCAGAATATTTTATTGGGAAATTCTCACCCGGCGATCTACACTACCGCTGAGAAGTATCCGGACGATTGCGAAATGTGTAATGGCAACGCTTAAAATCGATCTTTATTACTTTCGTCTGGAATATCTAACGTTTTAAGTTAAAAACTACCTACGTGGAAACTGACCAATATTTGACTAAGATTAGTTGACGTATCCACCGCGATTAGATATTACCGCTTGCACTACTCGCGGCAATCTTTCTATTAGTATGTTATTATTGGTATGTATTAGTATCGGAAAATTCTGGGAATTCGCTCGGCACCTTAGAAATGAAACAAAGTGAAACTTGAAAAATCCTTTCAAGCACCACGACCGTTCCACTAGATTTCGTATTTGCGGATAGAAATTATATTATTGCATTTTCATTATATTATTTGTACATAAGAATAAATTCTATTGTGCTATGATACCACAATGGACATAATAATAATAACAAAGTCCAACATAAAATTTGTCCTCGTGCGTTTTGTTCGCTGATTCCGAATCTGCCCTTAATTTTTCTCCTAAACGCACTGTTTTTGAGAAACATGACTTTGGAAAAACAACATTTTTCAACTTTAAACAAATATTGTCATGTCATTATAAAAGACATTGAATTGTTCTTTACAGCAAAAATTCTGTAGACTTTCCCGAATACAATTTAAACATGTTTAAACAATCATAATGTATTAATATTGGACATCACTGTATCCGGGAAAGTCTACAGAATCTTTTGCTGTGAAGAACAATACAATATCTTTTATAATAACATCATAATATTTGTTTAATGTTGAAAAATATGTTATTTTCAAAGTCATGTTTCTCTTAAAAACTGTGCATCTAGGAGAAAAATTAAGGGCAGATTCGGAATCAACGCAAAAAACCTCTATAAGAACCACCCAACAGTAATTAGGAAGCATAAAAAAAGTTTAAATTTGTTGGGCAGTATAATTACAAGTGAGAAAATTATTCTGAATATTTTTCCTACTAACTTAAACTACGTTTTGTAGAGAAAAAGGAAGTGTCCGGATACTTCTGAGTGGTAGTGTTAAAAAGACTTCGAAAATTGCCGACAACGTGTTAAAATTAAATGTCCAAAGATCTGGGTTTAGCATGTAGTCCTGCGACAATAGGAATACATATGTAGTTGGATAGTGTATCTCATATCACAGTGGTAACGGCTAGCGAAATTGGTCTCACACGCTCGTCGTTTTGCAGCGTAATTATCCAGGATCATCTGTCGGTCGGCCGGAGAGACGATCTGCGTCGTGGCAACGTGGGAATTGGAAAAATAATCCGTCGTGCGAAATCAACATTTGATTCGGTCGCGTCGAGCGCAGCTCGGGACTCGCCGCGAAGCGACGCGGATGCCTATAATATTACGTAACGGTACCCTAGGAGCCGACTATTATTACGCGTCCTTGTTTATGCATGCGGAAGAAAATTGCATGAAAGATTCATAGTGAAGCGTGTGTATCGGCGAACTTTTTTCCGCCGATATTTTTATCCGCCTCTTTTCATCTGTATTTTCAATTTCAAGTTGCTGCGACGCGACGCAACGGGGAAAACAGCGAGACCACGACAAGCGTCGCGCCGCGCCGCGTCGGCCGTCTTCGCCGCGAGGTCAGCTTTGTCTTTTCCCTCTTCAGAACCTGCCCAGCCATGCAACCTGCTCATACTGAATTCAGATTCAGTATAAACCCGGCAAAGGGTATTTCTCTTCCTCTCCCTTTTTTTTCTCCCCCTCTTCCTCCATCGGGAAAGTAAACGAGGAGCAAGGATATTCCGACTGAAAAATGCAGTTTTTTAATTAAATTGCATTAAAGGCCGGACGAGGGGCTGGGGAAAACGGGCGGCAACGGTGGCGGTTGGGCGGCAGGCAGCGCGAACTTGATTATTCCCGAGCTAGGTTTGTTTGCCAAACACTTTGTGCGCGCCGAAAGCGGGGAATAAAACGCGAACGGCCGGATATTCGAAGCCATAGATCAAATAATGTTTGATACGCCGCTCGAGATTGACTTTGCCATCGTTCCATTCCGGACCGGCTATGGAAAAAAAGCCTGCCGAAAATGTCGAATCGCATAATTCCCCGGCGTTCTTCCATCCCGTTGTTGCACGAAATCCCGTCGTTATCGATACCCGATGGGGACACGCGTTACGCTCCTGTGGGGGTGTACGGGATTTAACGGAACCCGATCTCGGAATCTCCAACCGAGAAATCAGCTTTGTGTGGCGAGAACCCCCGTAAGTAATGTCACTTGGAAGTTCCCTCTGACGGCACAGTGTCTTTGGAAACACTGTAACAGCGACGTTTTGGGACATTCTAAAACAATCAGAACAGTTTTAGAATAATCTGAATCATTCAGAGCAATTTTGGGAGATTCTCGAACATTCAGAACAGTTTTAGGACATTCTAAAACCATCAGAACAATTTTAGGTTACTCTAAAACATTCAGGGCAATTTTAAGACATTCTAAACAATTCAGAGCAATTTTGGGAAGTTCTAAAACGTTTAGAACAATTTGAGGATATTCTAAAACATTCAGAGACACTCTGAAATCTAAAACATTCCGAGCCATTGTAGGACACACTAAAATATGAAACATCCAGAGCCATTTTAGGACATTCTAAAACATTCAGAACAATTTCAGGGTGCTCTGAGACATTCAGTACACTTTTAGAGCATCCTAAAGCTTTTAAGTTTAGGGCACTGTAACATTCACAGTTTTGTTCAAGTCACTGTTAAATTCAGGAGCGATTCGATTCAGGGAACTCCAATTTTCAGGAAAATTTCATTTTGAACACCCTGCATTCGCGGTGATCCCATTCAGGCTGTTCTCGCAGTCAATAACGTCGAACTGGACATTCTCAATTATAGCCAGTGGATCAGTGTCAATCAAAGCACTCCAGTTCCATTAGTTAGTTACGGGAATGTATACAGTTTCATGCCTTTGATGCACAACGCGGCTCTAATTTGCTAAGCACCCTAACAATAATAATCACCACGACACATTTGTGTGAAACGGAACCCTTTGGAAATTATCTGGACTCCTATCGCACCCTATAAAACAAGGCTGTCCAATTGAAATTAATCACCAGAAGCCGGGTAGCTAGACGATGTCCTTTGAAATACTGCGTCAAATTTATTTATCTTTTATTTTAAAAAGTTGGAAACTTCCATTTACTTAATAAACGTGATGGACGCACGAGGACTTTTGTGATTATCTGCACATATTTCTACAATGGAAAAGGCATCCGAGGTTCAACGACGTCCGTGATTGCTGTCCCACTTCAGGAATATGTACAATGGGTACTTATTTGAAGAAGAACAGATTACAGTTACAAACAAACCGGTTCTCCAAAACCACGAGACTTATTTGATACTCCAATTTGGCGACCCGACGAGTTAGAGCAGATCCCTGTAGCAGTCCCCGAAGTCTGAAAGAGGCGCGGAGCGTCCGTCGAAGCTAAACAATACCGATGCGTCCGCGATGGCACGTCGGCTCCCTCGGGGAGCAAATTTCCCGGGCAGAAATGAGAGAAAACTGTTGGGTACGCGTTGTTTACGAGAAACGTGGGAATCCTCGGGCCGCCATCTTGGTGGAACGCGTGACACTTTGATGCGGAGGCACATTATCGTATTCGGTAAACATCCGCGCGTGTTTACAGCACGCGCGCCGGATATATTCATGGGAGGCTGTGATGGGACGGGATGGGTAAAAAGGAAAAAGGAGAGCAGAGAGAGAGAGAGAGGGAGGGAAAAAAGAAGCATCGTTGAAACCGGGCTCTCTCCGCTGCTGGTGTGTCTCGTGCCCGGAGTCCCTGTCATCGGGCGTGACGTAACGGCTCGCAACAAAAATCCTCTTCGGCGAGCATAGTCGGCTCCGTCGATCCGCTCAGATCCGCAGGAGAAACTTTGCGTATGCATGCGGCCGACGCACTCGGTATGCGACTGCCACAGGTTATACTGTCCGAATGGAAAAAATATTGACTGCGCCGAGCGGATTTATCTGAATGCACTATCCCTTCGGCGTGTTCAATGGCACGAACGCAGGTGCTCTCCTCCTCGGTCTACACGCGAACCTAAGCGCCCCCTGAATGGCTCGACGCATGGGGGAATCATCATACTCCCGGGACGGAAAGAGTCGGAGACCACAATTCTCGACTCGTCTGTACACCAAAGAGACACGCGTACCCTGGCATCCGTGTAGCGTGCGCCGCCGAATTAAAACCCGTGGTCCGGACATGTGCAATCTGCATTTTTTCGCCCTTTTATCCAGCATCTGGAACCGCGGATTTGTGCTCCAGTGTACCACGGTTAGGTCGACGAGGCGCGCTTTGATTTGCGGCAATTTTTTTGGACACGGATGAACGAGAGCCTGTCTGCACGCAGAAGCTTGTAGAACTGCATCGAAGCAATGGCTGTATCGATTGATAGTTACTTGCCATTCTACCTATTCGCGCTAAAAGACTCTCGAAACGTTCAATTTTTAATGCCTGGCTGAAACGTTTCATGAAAATTTTACGCGGTGTAACGCACTCCCGGGATAGCTGAAGGATTTTTCAAAAATTCGGAGGAGCTCTTCTCAACAAGATCTTGATGCTCCTAGCGAAAATTGTGTCTCAATCATGAAATTGATCGCACCGTTCGTTTTTATCCAAAGTATTATACAATACATCATTGATAGGCTGCGGACTTTAGGTATTTATCACAAACACTTATGTAATGTTAGCTACATGTAACAATAAACTACTGTCACGTTAATTTTGACTTATTGAAATTATTAAGAGCAGAAATACAGATTTATTTGGACTCTGTAGTACATGCTAACAATTTCTATTTTCCATAAAAGTCCACAGCCCACTCATAGGTAATGCAAATAATGAAAAAGAACTTTGCAGACGTTTACGCAAGTATCTATTTTCTTGGCTAATTTGCCAAATGATAGTGGAAGACTTCTCCATTGCGAACGGTTCATCCGGCAGTGTACATAGCTTCGTCATTACGTGACTTACAAGTTGTTCGGCCCGTACCCCGATGGGTTCGTCCTCCGATGTTTTTTCTTCTGTCAGCCGCCCCTGCCTCGAAAAAAGCGGAAACATGGGCACCGATCCTCCTACAAGTATAATGTACACCGTAAAAGGCAAATACGATGACGAAGGATTTTCTCGTGTCTCGCGTAGCAGGAAATATATTTCGCTTTGGTTAGTTAAAACCGCTCCATCGAATTAGAGAATCACCGGGACAGGGAGTAACAGGCGAGACGATTCGAAACGCTGTTTGCCTCTAGACGACGCGAGAACTTCCTAAATTGGAATTTATCGAAAACGACGCCGCGTGTGACAAATTGCGCCACTAATTTCTGTATAAAACGCTACCCGTATTTCTAATCCACATTTACGCTTCGGTTTGCGATACGTACTTTGTACAATCTAAGGAATTCTACGGTGATCTATTAGTACTACAGAAAGTTACGTATTTCAGATATTAATATATCATTAAGAATTATCAATTATTTTTAACCTACGCTTAGCTGATCGGCCACAGTATTTTCGAGTCAGACAATAGAAACAAAATTCTATTTTGTTGTTGTGAAATCCAGAATACGCAGACATATAATAAATATAAATTTTCTGCATCATAAAGCACACCTTTGGAAAAATCGAATTTCGACGCGACAACTTCCTAAATTGGACTTTATCGAAACCAACGACGCGCGTGATAAATTGTGCCACTAATTACCGTATAAAACGCTACCCTTCTGCTACAATCTAAAGAATTTTTCGGTGATCTACTAGTACTACAGAAAGTTATGTATTTCAGATATTAATATATCATTAAGAATTATCAATTATTTTTAACCTACGCTTAGCTGATCGGCCACAATATTCTATTGGGTCTCCCTTCAACCCTTCTCACTGAAATAAAATCCTATTTTGTTGTGAAATCCACTGCAGAATACACGGACATCTAATAAGTATAAACTTTCCGTTTCTTCTATAAAGCACACCTTCGGAAAAAACGAATTTCAACGCAATTTGCAAACAGTCCAGTCGCTGAGCCGCTGCCAACTGCAAAGTTGAAATTAAAGGCCAGGTGTTTCGATACAAAAATCAAACCGCAGTTTCCGCCAGCACTTTCGCGCCACCCAATCCGTATCGATCTTATTTCCCGACCAAATAACCGCGACAGGGTCGACATTCATCGGCGGCGAGCTGGTCGACGCGTCGCGCAATGGTATTACGACAGTGCTCGGTAACGGATTCTCTTTCCGACCGGCAAAAATAATTTATCGTCGGATCGGGATTCGAGATTGCGTCCTGGCGCAGCTTGTCGCCATGTATCCTGCGTAACTTTTCCATCATCGGCGTCCCCTCCGCTTTTACACGACGTTCCGAATCACGGAGTCGCAAATGGGGATAGAGCGAACCTGGTCCCCTGAAGAAATTAAAACTCTCCCCGTTCCAACCCTGTTTGCTATCCGTCTTCTGCGCAGACATGGTAGCCAAAATAAGCTTCCCGGCTGGACAGAACCTGAAATTGAAACTACTACAAGAATATTGTCAGTTCGGTACTATAAATGAAAGGTAGAGATCAAGGAAAGCCAACTGTTAGTAAACGCAATCCATAAGGAAAATATTTCGTTATCACAATCGTTTAGGTACTCTATTTTCGACCAATGGATCGCAAGAGAATAAAAGGAAATAGAATGATCCCCATATTTAACACTAAACCTACCATCACCGGTGAAAATGACCGGTTCCAGATTTTTTATTTCACGATTATTGATAGAATAAAAATAATTTCATAACAAATGATTGTATAGATATCTTTAGTGGAGCACATACTGTGGGAATTGGAAGGTTTTGGTGGAAATCAAGTTCGTGTGTAAGATAACGCAATAGAAAATATACTTTATTTAGGATCTAACGACACTAAGCTAAACTAAACTATGTACATATCAAAGCTATATCGAAAAAAGTCCACTCGGTACTACGTTGTTCTACACCGTACAATTCGACCTGCTCGCTTTGACTTTCAGAACCACTCTGCTCATTTGCCCTTCATCAAGGGCTCTCGTCACCAGTCGTTCTTTTCCTTCTCCCCCACGATCTATACCTGAGTAATAAACGTAACGGTTTTTTCCGCGAAGGTTTGGGACACGGTTCTGCACGCCATCGCCGCTCGCCTGCAAACCATCTGTGTCCCAAATGGTCAGGATACAGAATACTTAAAACTAGATTCTTAGGCATAGTGTTAATTTATTCGAACCCCACAATATTACAATAGGAGCTGCACAAAATCGAAATTAAATCAATCTTGTCATTTTTATAAGGGAACATGTACGAGTTACTTTTAAGGCTCGGTAGGTTTAGTGTTAAAATTCAAATAAAAGCATAAAAAGCATCAACAAAATTATTCCTTTTGACACACAACCAGAGACAGAACACATCGATGTTCAGCTGAAGTAGAATTGTAAAATGTTTAAACTGGAACACCAATTTACTAAGTCTCCAAGGTCCAAATTGACGACTGCGAGCGGAGTAAAAAATGCTCTCCGACACAGTCGCATAGCCATCGGGCGCCCTCGATCTTCGTTTATGGTTCTTTAAGGGTTCTGTTCTCCTTCCCTGTAGACTGACATAGACTACCACTTTCAACTCTCCAATGTTCGAGTCATCTCGCAAGATGCACGTCCATTCTTGGTACTCTACAAGAGGCCGTCACCCAGGTACCCTAACGAGTCACTGTAGCCTGAGCTTGCCTCCTTCGCTAACTATCTGAGAAATGTAACTTGGACTCTGTCGTGCTCGAGTGACGCCCACGTGCGTTAATTTAACTTCGCTCTGGTTGGACATACTCCCACGGATGAAGCGAGAGGGGTGACGGGAAGCATTTTTGACGGTCTAATTTTCGAGTGATCTTGTAAGGGTCCGCCGTAGTTTCGAAAATAGTTTTGCCCAGTTAGCGAGCTGATTTGAACCAGTGCGTCGGGAATATCCGAGAAGCGGTTGCCCCCATCAAGCTCGGTTGCGCTAGAAGCGAGCAAGCAAGAAGGAGTAGAACGCTGTGAGAAGGACAGGCGGACACCTTGCCCGAGGAGGCGGCAGGCGGTAGTGGTCTGTTCTTGCGAGTTCAGCGAACACAAGACGAGCAGCACCACGGGTGCGGGGGTGTAGGGGATTGAAGGGAAGTCCACGGGAACCAGGGTAAAGGAGCGGGATGGGAAGAAGGAAGAATCCCCCGGAGGAATTTAACGCATGGATGAAGCCATACCAGCGCGAAACGGATACGTACTGGTGCGTGTACGCGGACGTATGTATACCTGTCTCTCTATATAACGCAAAGTAAATAAGCTTTCCCTTTTTTCCTCGTCTTTCTTTCTTTCCTTCTTCCTCGTCTGTCGGTGTCCCATCTCACTCTCTTTCTTTCTTTCTGTCTCTCTGTTCTTCGAGTATCACGAGTCTGTCTCCCTCCTCTCCCCTCCTCCTCCTCCTCTTCTTCTTCTCTTCCCCGAGTCGGTCGGTTCCGGTCTGTCCGCCCCAGGCAGCTTTTGAAACTTTTAAGCGGATTTCGTCTCGCCTGTACAAGGACGCGTGCACCGCCCGTCAATCTTTGCCTCGTGTAAAATTGGGCATTATTCCCGGGCGCGGATCAGCGCCGGGGACGCCATCGGATACGTGGCGGCACGCGAGTCCATCCAGGTGCGACTCACGTGGCAACCGACTGCATGGGAATGCTAGGATTGCTTAGCGATGCAACCTATGCACGTTCGATTCCAGGGTTTCTAACCCGGCCGCGGTCCTCATTCGTCAAAGTGTCAGATGTTTGTCAATCGTGACGATCAGACAAGATTGTTTCGTGTTTAGAAAAATTTATATTCTCGATGCTTTCCACAGAAATGAACTTTTTTTTAAATAAATCGTGCTTTAAACATTCATGAATTGTACACAGTTCATGTCAAACGCTGCTCTTAGTAGAAATGCATAGTTTTCCAATGGGTCACATATTGTTCATTGAGGAGAATATTGGTTCAGTGTAGGCATTCGATCCAGATAGACATAAGCAAAATTTTTATATCTTTAAATGATGCGTTTTTACATGCGAAGTATTTAGACATTTCAGCATTTTGTTCCCGTTCTTTCCATTTGCGACATAACTTTCCAACAATTGCGGTGTACTAGAAGGAAGCTTATAAAAATCTTAATAATATTCCCAACCGAAATAACTAGATCACACGAGCTTTTTCCGATAGCTAATAATTTTTGCTATTGGAGCCAACAAGTTCCCCGTTGATTTGAGATGAGCGAGCCGTTGAGTAGCGCAGTGGGCATTTGGTGCGATCAGCGTTCGGACTTTCCACGGTGTTGGAGAACGTTGAACCTGTTGTTTGTTAATCCATCGGCAACCTGGGCTCGGACTATCATCAGAACGACTCGACTCGCTGTCGAGCATTCGCTCACGGTCGCGCTGCCGAGCCTCGACGAAATGCAGTTCACGCGGAAGAATGCACGGCATTATTTCGTTATTGCAGGATAAGCTATCGGCAGGGGCCGACTGAATAATGGATCGTGGCTGCTTGAAAACGCGCTGAAATATGTACCGCGCGCGTTGCTCGCTCCCGGTGCATAGCGACGGATTAGGGCCGACAGCTGGTGCATCCGCGCTCACTGCGATGTAAGCCACGTGTCGATGCTTATTACCAGGGAACGCGGGGGCGGAGGCTCTGCCGAATTTGTTATCCAGATAAAACGGTTCGAATAAATTTGTTATTCGCCCCGGTAACCGGGCCACGGTGTATCCTTACCTATAAACACGCTTCGCCGAGTTTGTAATCGCCTCTCCCGCCATCCCCAGCATGTCGTTAGCCTAGCTTCGGCGCAATCCAAGTTTTACTCGCGAGTAAATTGGGCTTCCTCTGCACGACCCGCGACAGCCCCGCCTCTGTTGTTAAGGAAACCAAGACTTGTTAAGCTAAGCATGACGCTATCTAATGTCACCTGCCTTGGAACGCGATCATTTCGCCCCTCTGCCTCTTATTAATCCTGGAACGGCACGCCGCTCTTTCGGACCACCACCCGAGGCATTCCACGGAATTTCCGCTAGCTCAGAACCGGTAAAACGTTCTGTAAAATTTTACCAAAATACTCGCGAGCTTCTGGTTGAAGGCTGTGCAAGTCAAATGTTTAAAAAAAACTGGAGGAAAAACTGCACACTCGAGATATTCTTGAGGGAAGAAATATACCAGCGACAATTTTAATATTTCTGGAATATAACAGCATCTTCAATGAGATGAGGACTTGTACAAATGTTAAATCAAATGTCTCGAATACGTTAATTTAGCTTCTTTTTCTCCTACTGATCCTGAGAAGGTACTCCGCTTTTTCAGGCCCCCACCTGAAGTATTCAACGTAATTTTCGCACGTTCTGAAGACGTAAAAAATTCTGCGAAAATTTATATATACATACTCTCAAATATCTAGTTTAATTCAACGCGAGTCGACTGTTTGAAAGAAACTAGATACAATCAATTACATGTAATTTCCTCAAAAAGGAGAAAATGTTCTCCAATATACATTAACAAAACCAAAGTCATCTCGGTTTAACGGAAATTAATAGCATACATATATTGCATAATATTAGATGATTGCATGAGTTCGTGCCTGATTTGAAAATAAAATTCATTGGCTAAGTTTTAAAGAGTACAGCTTTATTAATCATTATATAGTCACTATTTTGCTCTGCAATTACAAACGAATTGTGACCATATAATTTTTCTTTTTACACTCGGTTGTGCAGTACAGTTTTGCGACATCTATGAAAATCGGGCACGAACTATGCAATTAAATTATTTATTTATTAGACTCTGTGCAGAATCTTCATGACGAGTCTGACACGATATGCGTCAGAATGCTATGACGTAGCTATATTATTAAAAATACCGGAACAGAGCAGGTGAACGATACAAAACGATTTTGAAGTTTGAAACGGTCCTCATGTTTACACCTAATTCGCCAATCGGTGAGCGATCACACCGTGGCCAGAATCCTCGATGACGCAGGTAATCGCGGGAAAAGGGGGATGAATAGGGTGTTCATGAATCGCAACAGTCGAACCGATAGATTCCCAAAGGTTTCTTTCAGCCTTGTGATCACGCCGGCCGAGCGTTCATTGGGCAGCTTTCGCATCTTCGCCACGAATCGGATCCACGGAAAATCAAGGCAGCTCTAACAGTTGGATGGTCGATTGGACTTTCGGTTTGCCGTCGATTCCGATCATTTTCAAGCGTAAATCCCGCTTTTCCGTGACGCCCACACTGACGAACACCTCCGCCGCTATTCGCACCCATACCGTCGCGAATCTGTATGGTTGGTCACACTAGACGAACGAGACAAAGGGATGAGGAGCACAAAGAGACGTTAATGGCAGGCCGGGTATATATTCAGTTAACATTATCAAGTGATGTTCTTATTACCGGACCTTAAATTGACCTTTGCTGCTTCCTTTATTCGACAATTGCATCAGAGTACATATTTGGACCTTTTAGTCCGGGATTTTGGGCATGAGCATATTTTTTGAAGGGTCTATACACTACTGTGCAAAAGAAAGAAGCGCCTGCGCCATATTTAATAGAAAAACGTGAAAAATCAAATAAGAACAGAGTAAGTTCTGAAAAAGGATTCCGCAGATTATCTAATACTTTAAATGCAACAAATCAATCATTGTGCAATACAATTTCTACATAAAGATATTGATTGTCATTATATCTTGTAATTATACTGAGTGCTTCTTTCTTTTGCACAGTAGTGTACGTGGAAGTTATTGGATTGGTGGCTCGAGACTTATGTTTTCAATTATGTCCTTTGTAGTAAAGATATTAATTTGTGTTAAAAATTCTTTCATGACATTGATGTAATTAGTCAATTTTTTTATTTATTATTATTATTTTTTTGCTCAAAAGACTGCTTCAAAGTCACAGTGTGTGCTATAGTCGAGGACGAATCGAATTTTCTGAACGTCCTACTATACAAGGTGACCTAGGAATGTCGGAGAACTTTCAAATTAGCTAACGAACATTCAAGATTTTCCGACATTTTTTGAACACCCCGCATAAATCAATTTAAGAGTGTATATAGAATACGCCATGCCATATCTCTGATTAAAATCAGCGCACAAGTTTTGAATGCATTACTGTCTTCAACGGTGCACAAGAATTAACTGCATTTCGACCACAATTTCATTTTAATTTCAATTCCACAATGCTGTCGTACACCGAACGAACAAAAATCTGTAATTTAGTTCACCAGATTCGCATAAGGCTGCGGTTACAATGGATTTTCGGACGAATCCACCGAATGCCGTTACGACACATTTAAACGAGCGAACGATTAATCAAACCCGATCGACAACGAAAGCTGAACGAAAAGGGGAACAAAACGCCGCGCGTAATTACAAATTATCCGAGCCGGCGACCGTTAACATTAATCGAAGCCCGCATTTATTTTGCCAACGCGATGGAAGAAGGCATATAGCCGAGACGAAGAGGCGAAAACACGGTGATCGCGAGTCAGGGGCCAGGGGCGAGTTAACAACGGTCCGAAACCGAAAGCTGATGGAACGGAGAGATTAAGATAAAGGTTCGACGAAACGGCAGAAAGGTAGAAAGGATCGGCTGGCGAGAGCGAGAAAGAATATCAAGTAGCGTAATTTCGCGGAGGGGAAAGATGGGTATCGCTGATGGGGCGGTTAGGGGGTTAAGTACACCCCCGATCAAAAGTATGCGGACACTTGTTCAATTCTCTTCCTGGAAGAAAAAGAATCTTCAAGGGATTTAATCAAATTTCATGCGCGATCTGCTTTATACGGTAGTGGAGAATTTATCTGAACAATAATTTATTAGTAGACCGCGTATTTTATGCATTTATAACGAAAATTATTATTTACTGCATAATTACATATATTTACTGCATTTTATACTCATCCTTTCAGCAATTATTTTTGTTTAAAATTTAAAATTGAAATTGAATAATAAAGAGTCAAAATACAAATATTTTCAATATTCTTAAAATAAAATACTACCTTCAAAAATGACTATTTTTAAAGTTGAACGCATACTTTAAGACGAATAGAATTATTTATTATTTCGAATACTCTTTTACTCAGCTCTGTGAACAATAAATATCGTCTGATAACAATCAAATGGTACGCAAATTTCAACGATAAGTGTCCATAAACTTTTGAGCGGGGGTGTAGATCGGTAGTCGGAGTGACAGCGGATAAAGAAGAAGGTCTGGGAGAGGGGAGGAAGATAGAGGAAGAAGAAGACTGCGTTTCGAGCAGCGGCAACGACGGCACCGGTACCTTGAATGCCTCGGCGCGTATCCCACAACAGTTTGCGAAAATTACTGCTGTCATTTGCCGTCGGCTTTGTTCTTAGCCCGTCGGTGTCGGTGTGTCGGTGGCTGAATGCTCGCGCACGCTCGCACACGCTCGCACCTGGCGCACACCGGGACGCGTAGTCCTCGGGATTGCACAGGTACACGTACAGGTACACTTCCACGGAGGAGCAGGCGTGGTATTATTGTGAGCGAGCATGCTCGAAGCAATTTCCGATCCGCCTTCCTTGCTCCGTTCTCTCTCTCTGTCCATTTCTCTCTGCCGTCTCTCTTTCTCTCTCTCTCTCTCTCTCTCCTCTCCAGCTCTCTTCTCCTCGATTCTCTCTCCCTCTCTCTCTTTCCTATCCCTCGGTCTCTCCACCACTTCCTCCGTGTCCATCCTATCTCCTCGGCTGAATGCATCCGCCGGCGCACGTTCATCCCAATCGGTTGTATTTGCACTTAATTGCTTCTCGTAAGGTATTATTACGGCACGTTTAAAAGTATGCGCCAGTCCTTTGCATAGGAAATGAACGGGGGCCTTTCGTCGCCGCGACAACCATGCCTTTCCAGCCTTTCCGCGAAACGGGAACGAACAGACTCGCGCTGACAGCCTCGCCGGGATATCACGGGAACCGGCCGGGTTTACTGATGGTCGTAGCGAGCTGCTGCGAGGATCCTGCGAATAATGCACGTTGTTAACCCCGCCGAGGTCAAGGCTGATCAGCCTGACACATGCAAAATATTTTTAGACTTGTCTTACTCGGCTGAAACGTACAAGCTGTTCGACTACGCGCGTCAGGTATTCGAACACGCTCGCTACCAGCTGCCACGTACAGTGGCCTCGGAAACCACGGGTGCAAAAGAACATGCTTTTACCTGAATTGCAACAAACTGCAGTAATATAGAACGTTATCTTCTTTTTTAACACTAGGTTTACGGGACCCGTCAAAATGACGGGATCTAATATTTTTAATTTGCGATTATTAAGGGGGTAGACTCCTTTTTCCAAGATTGCGAGGATGCGGGATTCGCCTCCTCATTTCTCGATAGTACAAACACGGGGTTTTTCAGTAGTCGAAAACGCTACATAAAAGATCGATCTAGGGCGCTATCTTCCTAAAAAGTTATATTTTTTCGATTACGAGGCTTAATTTGCATTATTCGGAAGCATACAACTCCGCATGTACAGTGCCTCACACTAATATTCGGACATTCTTAAAAACACCATGACTTTTTTAATATTGGACTATGCGATTTGAACTTTTTTAGGAAGTTAGAGCAATCAGTTTACTACAGAATGTAAAAAGCAATTTTTAAAAAAATTGCATTTGGCCGGAATTGTAGAGAAAATATTATAATTTTACAATTTTTTAATATGGGCCTATATTGAAATTTTACAAAATACGTTTTGTAGATCTGTGTCAATTATATGCGCTGCGAAAGTTTCATAGAAATCGGTTGATGCAGGAATGATGCACATTGAATATGCGTCTGATCATGACTCACCTATTCTACTTTCTGTGAACATTAATGCACGAGAACCGGGCGAATTTTCGAAGCCAATTTTCTCAAAACTCCCAAAAGTCTCGTTTGAAGAAATCTATTGCTTCGTAGAATCATTCCCTTTCTGGTTGCACCTCCAGGTGGGAAATACTATCACCTCAAAGAAGTAAATTCAAAAATATGTCATGTATGTGTGGTGAGAATGAGACAGAAACATAACGAGTCAGAGGCAAACTATCGCACCCCGGCAAGAATAGTGACATAACTAAAAAAAGCAGTATTCTCACAATAACGATTTTAAGAAAATTATAAAATTTCCATCGACATAGTACAGATCTCTTTAATCTTTCAGAAAAATATTTTTGGAAGTAAATTCGACTAGGCTCCATAAAATGATATTACAGATGCCTCCATCAACTCTAAAGTGACACTGTTCCTGCCACTACAGATACAGTAAAAGCTCCTTCGTCGTCCAAAGGCCGGGGGTTTGAGCGGACAACGACCGTGCCCGGACACTATTTTTGATTTATGACTGCGTCTTTAGTGAAACGGCTAGTTAAATGACAAAAAAACGCATTCGCAGTCAAAAGCAGTCAACTGTCTGGCTTTAAAAAACTCCTTATTTCCTTGCCATATTCGTTTCCTATTGTTCTCCGTTCTGCGCGGGTCTAGACAGTCCTGGAACACATCTGGCGACCAGATCCACGCAGGCCTAATCCTCTCGTTGACATGCAGTGGAGTGGGTAGGCACTGGACAACGATCGTGCCCACGATTCAGGACAACGAAGGAGCGATTACTGTATGAACCAACTCAAAAAGGAAACCTGACGTAACTGCCTTCTAGCGGTTCAATTAGGAATTAGAAATATGACGTTTTTCCGCGGTTCCAACTTCAAAATCGTTATTTTTTGAGCGTGTCATTGTTCTTGCCGGGGCGGCGATATATGAACTGAGTTCGGTTGAACGAAATAAAGAAATGAGTGTGTACGAGGGAGCGTTTTGTTCGGAAGAATTGTCAGTCGTTGATAGAACATCGTTTGTGTTACACGTAATATGTTTTGTTAATATTTTATTTTTAACAAAATGAGAAAGATGCGTAAAGATTTGGATGGTTCAACAACCCCCATTTCTGTTAATTTTCGTTTGGTCAGTCCTCACGCTACCGAAGCCTCTGGCACGAGTGTGAATAATAAAAAGGAGTATTCACAGGATACGGGTGCGAGTGTACCCCTCGTCTGAACGAGGGTTAAACCCTAAATCCGCGTGGCCCGAGGGTGTGGGTGGTGTTCGCTGAGCGATTTCATCAGTGGAAATTATCAATTCTGTTTTCGTTCCTATGAAAATCAATCAGCGTTCGCGGGGACCTCCCATTGGTCGTGGCCTCGTCACCGTTCATCCGAAACGGCCACGTGACCGTCGAGCACAAAGGATGCCACCACGGGAGACCGTTATTATTCGAACGAATTATAACGTTACAGGTTTCCCGGCCTATAGATAACGGCGAAATAATAATAACCCGCTTTGTCGATCTCTCGCAAGCGTTAGATTTTCGGTTGCCGGTTAAATGCGGCGGGAGGGGGAGGTGAATTCGGTGGTTTCTGTGACGTGTTACGCGACTGTAATTTGACGCCGTTAGGCCCCTCCCTCGCTCCACTCTTCTGGTTCCCCTGTCCGTCAGCAGGAGCCCTATGAAACGCGGGAATTTTCAAAGTTTAATCGAAACCCGTCGCGCTTCCGTCCTCCCTTGATTAAACATTTTCCGACGGGCTCTCTCGCGTCTCCGGCTCGTAAATATTTTATTCAGCCCGGGCGGCCGGTCTGCGGGGGACAGCACGCTCGCGAGAGAACGAATTATTCTCGGCGTTGCAGGGCAAATCACGCGCGATACATTAATTATAAAATGTTTCGGCTACGGACCGAACCGAGACCGGACCGTGGGGCGGCGACGCGTCGGATAAATAAAGTCGGTAAATCTGTTAATTGTAATGCCGAATGATTTCGCGCTTTAATTAATGGCTGTCTCTCTCCCCCTCTCTCTCTTGGCTGAGTCCATCGGCGAATTCGAAGCTTTGGTCGACCGGCCGGGTTCACGTGTCGGAATCGTTACAAGCGTTAACGGATCCAGTTACGGCGCTGCGGCCTGAACGCGACCGACCGACGGCGGTTTTCGCGAATCCGAGCACGAGCTGTTCGCGGCATCGGATCGCACAAGGCTCGCACACATAAAGACTCTCGATCGCGTCGACGGGAATCAGAGTGCCTCGATTCCGCGAAAGAAACGCTCGCGAAACTTACGGGCGAGTGAAAAGCCGGCTTCTTCTTTAAACCTTCTTTAAATCTGAATCAAATTTTAATTTAAAAGAATTTTTATGATAATTAAATTTTGAAGAATTTTTATAAATTATTAATTAATTTAAATGACGATTGATCTTCTACATGACGTAAAAAAGTTTTAAGCAAATTGTATGTTCTTGTTGACAAGTAGCAAGATCCTTATAGATTATATATGTGCATAGAGTGAATAGATAAAAATGTGCACAGAAATTATGAAGTCCGAAGAGCAGGGGAAGACTGTGGATTTTATACTCTTATATTAAAAATGAGTAAATCAAATTTAAAACAACGAAAATGTAGGGCATTAAAAATTATTATTTTCGATTTGTTAAAATTATTGAGAAAGGAAATAAAAGTCTATCTGTATCTCCTATGTTTGGAAGTTCTTTTGAACATAATTTTTCCATCAATCTTGCTCGAAACAAACTGATCTAAACATTCTGAAACGAGCATCGCCTGTGAAGAATTTGAAAAATAAACCGAAGGAGGAGGAATAATATTTTCCGGATCGGAAGATAAATAAATGCGAATCGGCAGCGAGCGTACGGTCTTGAATCCCCTGCACTCCCGGGTTCGAACGGACCCGAGGGTGAATTTCTACGCATCGAGGGGAACGAAAACGAAACGCACGGGTAGAACGTGGACCAGAGGCGAGCAGAAGAGCTAGCAGGCAGGCGCATTGTATCGATTCCTCCATTATTCGTTGACCGATCTAACTCGATGGCTCTCGCCGTTCGTTAGCCGACGCAGGACTCGCGATTAATTCCAATATTTCACTTGGTATCCTGGCCTCAATTAAAAGCTGTCGTCGGTGTTTTAACTGCGCCGTACGCTCCACTGGAAATCCGTTTCAAGTGTTCCCATTACAGAGTCGCGACGCGCGTTCCTGTAGGCTTGTGCACCAGCTTTTAAGATCGTCCGCGAATGTGCTGGCGCGAACAAGAATGGGAAATACGTGCTTCCATCGGTAGCGACGATGTCCCCTTAACACTCTGTGGCGCGAATTTTTTAATGAGCACTGCGAAATGTGTGTGACTTCAACTGAGCGGATGAAAATCGACGGACTTTAGAATTCTTTAAAAAATTGAATCTGCTTGAATACACTGAAAAATATCACAACTAGCTTCTAATTACTAGACTGCGGATGTTATGCGTTTATAGCAGGTAGGTGTAATTTCGAACAGTAAAAGATTAAAAGAATTTTAAAATATCCACATATGTATTTCTTACAATTTAACAAAACCACAGACATAAATAAATTGCTATTTTCTTCCTATGTCTTGCAGTTAATACAAACAATTTTTATTTTGCATAAAGATTGTATGGAATGTAAGGAAAAATATTTAAAGAATTCAATTCCACAGACATAAATAAATTCTTATTTTCTTCCTATGTCTTGCAGTTAATACAAACAATTTTTATTTTGCATAAAGATTGTATGGAATGTAAGGAAAAATATTTAAAGAATTTAGTTATTATTTCCAACCGAGTAACACTACTAATAAAAGAAATAAATGCCCATGGAGCTCCCGCAGACAATTTTTATTTAAAAATCCGCGGTAAAATTATGACTTTACGCGGAGTTGCAGGGGTTGATTAATATCGGTTGACTAATATAATAAAATCATTGGAAGATCATTGTATCGTTCCATACCGTTTAGGTGCTCCACAGCGTTCGAACCCAAAAAACGCAACTGAATCGCGGAAATGGATAAACCACGAACGCACGTAGTTATGATCGATACACGCAAATTATCATGCACTATCATAGCGACTTTCACAATGGGCTGGAATCGTTGAAATTGCCCGAATGTTTGGAGCCGTTAGAGCTCTTGGAATAGCCGGGATTGTTGAAAGTTTTGGCGCTGTTCGTGCTGTACGAATCGCCGGATTTGTCCGAACCGTTTGAAATCGTTGGAATTTTTTAAGTTTTCGTTACCGTCGAAGCTGCGCTGGTTATCGGGATCGTTGGAATTGTTGTTCCCGAAATGCCTCGATTATGAATGTCATCGCTTCTTCCCTCAGACTTTTCTGACGGGAGCATGCACCCGAAATAGACATGAACCAAAGAAAATGTCTCGAGTGACCAATTTAAAATTCTACGAGGTTTTCATAGAAAAATGTTTTCCTAGAAAACGTTTATTGCTCGCCTGCTTATTTTAAAAAATTGTTTTGTGAGATACCCCCACGTATAGCTGACCATCTTTGCATCAATAATACTTTATGTCCGATAATATTAAATGGACAACTGTTATGGTTAGATTTTCATGGAGACTAGAAATTTTTCGAGTCGACCGTAGAAAATTGACTCTATAAAAATTTTACTAAGATGGGAACAAAACGTTCTAGAATATATTTAATGTTTTTGAAAATGTGTTTCTTCTATTAGAAATTTTACTGAGATGGTAACGGAGCGTTTTAGAATTTGTCTATTGTTGTTACATAAAATCCACAGTCTGATAACGACTGTTATTCCACAAAACAGACTATAACAATGGCAATAACTCGTGCCGAATAAAATTCTTGTAACGCCAGTTGGTTGGGACGCGTCTCAGAAATAGAACGAGAGGCATGAATGAGAGCGAAAATAGAAGCGAAGGGAAAGAAAGATCTTGGAACTTGAAAGGGCGGTTTGAACAGTTTGAAGTCTCGATAACAGGGTGAGAGAGAGAGAGAGATAGGAGGCAGCTCGGCTGGCACGTCATCGAAACTTTTGTCTACGAGGCTTTCGGAAGTAGACGGGGCTCATTTCGCAACGAGACCCGCTTAATGAGCAAAGCGAATAAAGATAGCGGCGCGCGGAACTGCGAGGACAGTTTGCTGAAAGTGGTGACGACTCGGTTTTAACAATCGGTAAACACGATCGGGTCAAGTGTGTACGACTGCCGCGAACTTTCGTCGAGCGGGTTCGCGTTCAAGCTCGCTCGAAGCCGACGTTAGTTTCCCCGTTTTATTCTTCCTCGGGCCCGGCCGCTTCTGTTTCTTTGCGCTTCGTTCGTCACCTTTTCAACGCTCGCCGGGAGAGCTTATTCCGCGCGCAGTTAAGCGGAGAACGCCAACTAGTTAGAAGTTTAAACCACCGTGGCGTAATAACAACTTCAGATTTTACGCTTCTGGTGGACCCCGTTGTTATTCCACGTGTCCCGTGTACACGATCGACAAGGATCGCCGTATTATCGTAGTCCTCTCTCTCTCTCTCTCCGTTCAAAAGCTCGCATTCTGTATTACTCTCTTAACGCTCCGCGTTCGCGGCTTCAAACAATCGAATTCTACCCGCGCGGTTTTTCCCCCCAGGGTTTTATTCCCTGAAAATATAACCTCGAGTCGCGACACGCTTTTGTCACGAACCCGCTTGATCGCCCGTAACAAGCGCGACATTTTTTTGTTTGTTTGTTTACAAATTCGCGGGTGTTGGCAAACCGGCGAAGTGCACTCGAAAGTTCGATGTTAAATGGTTCCGCAGTTTCGCCGCGCAAAAAATCTCCCGAGTTGGTCTGAAATTTCGCGCTCTCCGCTAACGCACCCCCCTCGAACAGGTTTCTTGAAGTTGTTGCCATGATATCTCGACAGCCGAGCATCCGATGTACTTGAAACTTGGCAGACATCTTAAGTAGGTGTCTCATTCTCGTCGGAGATAGAAATAAGTTGGTGTTTTTCGAAAGTCGAGTCACCGAGCAACCATCGCCGCCACGCGTGCGGATTTAAAGTTTTGCAGTTTCACTTTGTTTAATTTTGTAACGATTCAAATTTCTTCCAAGCACTGAAAGAAACGACGAAGTTTTGTCACACGAGAAGTGTTAACAAGAATTTCTTAGGTCAAGGTTGACCCAAGGTCATAGAAATCGTCTACAAAATTCTGCAGAAGTTAAGGTCACCCTGAAACTTCATTGAAATGAAACTTTTTTCGATTCTAGACTGTTCAAAGTTGAATATTTGTTCCAAATATCTTTTTGTCAGACTATTGGAAGTACAGAGCACTTCGTGTAAACTGAAAGTGGCATAGTGTCTCGTCCTGCGTTGTGACGCGTATCCAAACATCAAGTGGGACAGTAGGTACTGCATATAAGGGTTGACTGGAGGGAAACGGCGTACGGGGTCATGCCAGTCCCGTTGGAAACTAAACAAATCTGTCGAACTGGTTTAGCAAATCGGACTTAACCCAATTCCACCCCCTCGGCCACCCCGTTCCTTCCGGAAATTGCGTCCAGAGTTGCGTGTTATTACTATGCGAGCGGGGTTTTATAGAAATTGAAAAATTGAATTTCCGTTGGCGGGAAAGCGGATTTCTTGCCCCGTCGTTCGCCAACGGACAAATTAAGGTCAACGCCGCGCCGGCCGAGGATATTTCCAGTGAAATATTCTGTCGGCACGTATCGCGAATCGACGATAATATCGTTGAAATTTAAACATTAAAAGTTAAACGGAATATCGACACATTTCCTGTTGAAACGAACATGAGCCTTCGAATCCGAGCGTTGAACGCCGTTTAATATTCAGATGGCATTCTAAGACATTATCGATCGCGTTTATTATCATTGGGCTGCGGATCTTTATGCAAATTAAAAACTGTCCAATCGTACGAGAGATAGAAGTTAAATAAAAACGCGTTCCGTCTTTTCACCATTTTAATAATTCCATGTTTTTACAGTTTTGTATTTGGCCTATTAATTTCTGTCATTCATAGTCTAATCATCATAATTAAATTTCGTTTAAAATAATTTCTATGAAAAGAAAAATTAATTTTTGCAATTACACGAATCGTTGCCGTGTATATCTATAGCATGAACCGAAAGTATTGATCTTCCCGGCGTACCTTTAATTTTCGCAGTGATATAAAATTAGGAACTGTACTTTATGAACCGGAAGAGAAAAATTCCCGAACCAGTGACACTTGAATTTTTCACAAAATCCTGTCTCGTGTCAAATATTACTCATTTTAGAAACAGCGAACGTAAAACGATGGTAATTGAACGGATAATAGCGCAGTCCGCCGTAAACAATGTACTTTCATATCATCGTGAAAAATTTCAATGAAACTCGATCTCGATGGAAACACGATTAAAGATTTCGAAATAAAACGTTCGACGATCGGAGCTGCCATCAGAGAAAAATTAATGTCCCCGTTATTTTAATACGTGGACTGCCGTGTCATATATGGGTGGCGCAATTATCCGGCCAGATTTTCAACAATTAATTTTTTCGCTGATATATTGGTGCCAAATTTGGCAGGCATTGAAATTTTATTAACACAAAAATTGTATGAATCTTTCGACAAAATTCAGTAAATTAAAATGCTATCGACATACTTCGCGCGTAACAAATAAATGCTGGATAAAATCGATTGCTATTCCCGCGTGATTGGAATTCGATTTCGCAGTTCCACTTCGACTCTCGATCGAGGAAAGACTTCGAGACAAATATACGTATATTTCAAGAAAAATTACGTCGGGCCTGTCGATACGTTTCTACCGTATAAACAAACGAAAATGAAAGGGGGGAAAACACGAAACGGGGAAAATGTGTCAAACACAAACACGGCTGTCGTGTCGCTGCATTCGTCGTAACGCTATTGAACGAAGGATTACAATGGCAAACAGGCGAGTGGCTAATAACCACGGCACAAGCGGCACAGCGACGTGAAAACTCAGCGTTTCCTTTTTGCGCCCCCTGCGCCCCGCCCCAGCGCCGGCACTGTCGATATGACACAATAACGCGGACAGTTAAATCGTCGAATGTATCCTCCGCGAAATACATCGAGACGTCCCTCAATTCGCGTCGCAACGTCCGACAAGCAAATTTGTTCTACATCCATAAAGCAGATAGAAAATCCCGGCCATAGGTCAGCTTCGATTAAACCACCTCCGCGTCGCCACCCCCGACCAACCCTCCCCTCGACCCCCTTTCCACAGCCCCGGTATGGATTTATAGATTTCATTAAAACGATTGTAGTAGCAGTTCCATTTGAAATTTTCATTAGCGCCCGAGGAAAATGGCGCGGAACCCGGGAACCGGGGCCATTTAGTCGACTCTCATTTTTATCGGATTCGTGGGCGGGGGCGGACGAACTCAAAAGTATCTGCGAGCGCTAGCTACGTTGCAAATGATCCAAATTTTTTATTACCGCTATCGGAAATTTCGATTTATCATGCACAATTACTTTTGAAGTGGCGTTCAAGTGAATTTGGCTAGAAAATATTGTTAAAAAATTTCCTTTCTTGCCTCCAAAAAATTAAAAATCTATTATAACCTTTATCGCAAATTTGTTGGGAAACGTTTAAATAATTTCCGTGTAAAGTTTTCGATTTATCATGCAGAATTACTTTTGAAGTGGCGTTCAAGTGAATTTGGATAGAAACTGTAGAGAAAATGTTTTTAAAAAATTTCCGTTCTTGCTGACAGAAAATTAAAAATCTATTTTAACCTTTATCACAAATTTATTGGGAAACGTTTAAATAATTTCCGTGAAAAGTTTTCGAGATCGGAACATACGATATTGAAAACCTGCTACGCTTGCTTCTATCCCATAACGGCGCTTCGATGGCGCGTTCCATTATACGAATAGTCCTGACTGCGCGGTTTTTCCAAACTTCCGCATTTTCCAAAATTGGCTGATCATCGCAGGTTGTTGAACTTTGATGCATAGCTCTGAACGAATTGTTACTTCAATAAGTTTATGCAGTATACCGTTCTAACCTTTGTGTGTTGTCGGCTATGTATGTATTTGGTATTACATATTCTATTCACAATTACGTACTGCAAGTCCATTTTTTCCATTTTTTAAAGGAAAAAGCTTTCTGATTATTTATTAGGCGTGCGCGGGTGCTTGAAATTTAAAATTCAGGTTGGGATCGCAAAATTTTAGGAGCTGCAGTCGGATGGAGTCAAGTTTGAGGATCCCAAAAATTTCAGCATGACTTTATCATGATTTTCCAATCTAATTTTGCAATTTAGCTTTCCGGATACTCGAACATTGCAAACTTTGACCCGACTACAACTTCGGGTACTCTCACGTTATAAACTTTCGGAAGCCCGACCCGGCCCGAGACTCGAGTATCCGCACATTACCGATCGTCAACGTCTTAAAACGTATCCAAACATTTTCAAGGACAACTTTAAGTTTTCCTGGAGGTGGTTAGCTCCATTTTTGTTTACACGTTAACAATTTCGACCACGAACCGCAGTCTTCCTGCGCACAGTGTGAAAGGCCCGAAAACGTGGAATTTCCTCCTCAGATAATGTTTCTTCTTCATTTGAGTCCAAGCGTAGCCGAACGTAGTTGGAATCAAATTTTGTTGACTTATAATCACAAATCTTTACCGAATTTAACGAAACCAAAAAGAGCACACAGTCTCACACAGAGCTATAACAAAATCGTTGATAAAGTTTTGTAACCGTAAAAAAACTTACAGAATTATTGGTAATGTTCAAATATTAATAACTATACTAATTTAGATGATAACAAAATGAAATCTATGCGAAAGTGCTCTGTACATCTACCTGAAAAACTTTTATAATACAAGAATTTACACAATTTCCCTTAAAACACTTGGAAATCGCCAATGAACGGACGCTGTTTTAGAGAGTGTTTAAAGCGCCGCAAAGCGCGCCTTAAAATCTCTCGACTTTCAATGAAAAAACAACATTGAAACCTTATTCTTCACACCTTTAACTACGACGGACAACAAAAATTTTATGGCATACGCAAAATTTAGAAATCGACTTTTTCCCACGTTTTTGGGCCAAATTTCCCACTGTGCAGCGCCCAGTAGGATGCAACGGTGCACCACTGCATCGCAGCCTGTTCCCACCCCCGTTGACCGGTAATATCGTGGTCTCTGTTCCGCATCGACCGGTATCCACTCCTTTAATCCTCTGCGAACCTTATCTCGCTGACGAGATATCTGCTATAGCCGGGGCCGAGGATCGCGCCGAATCCTCTCCGGCCGGCCCAGCAAAACCGTTTTAATCGGAGCCGTCGATCGATGTGGATAGGCGCGCCGATCGAATCCTTGTCTCTCTTCCTCCCTCTCTCGTTCTCTCTCCTCCAGGTAGTGTGGTTTTGTAGACGAGGATTTAATCGAGGGGTTCTGTGCCACGGGGTTCCGTAGATGGGGAGCCCGGCCCTGTCGGCGTCTCTAGTAAGTGGATAGTTTATGGAGGTCTGCGGCTGCCTCGACGGACTGGAATATCAATTTCGGCGACGATTAAAATTCGATGGCGTTAACGGATACCATTATCGTGGCTCTTTCATCCCTATTTTTCTTTTCTCTAATCGATGCATCGCCCCGCCTCCTCCTGCCACCCTCCTCTCTGTCTAGGTATTAAGCCTTTGACTGCGACTCGCATGACGATCCTCGTGGATGATGATTCACCGGCAGATTATGGCTTCTGCGAAAGTTCGACTGACAGGGGCTGCGACCGATCCGATATGAATCCGATTTCAATGAAGTTCGGCGGCCGGCATAAAAGTGTAGTCACAAAGTCGACGGTATTACCACTTACAAAGAGAGCTCACAGTGGTGGGATCATCGATTTTAATGAAACTTCTTCTGGTGAATCTAAAGGAAAATTAAGCAGACCCGTGTTCGAGCGTTTTTTACAATACCCATTTTTTCTGAAGATAATTATCATTTAATTTTAATTTTATGATATCCAGAAAATATCTCTTGATACACTTTATCTTTTAATTAAATTAAACTTAAGAATAATTTAAACTGACTATTGGGAAGATTATAATTTATTAAAGTTTTGCAATTCTGGGTGAAAATGGAGCCAAGTTCCACTACCCGAAGAATGGACTTTCCGTGCATACAAATTATTAAAAGTACTAAAATAAATGTATATATCCGATACTCGAGATTTAAAATCCAGATTAGCCTTTAAAATAAAAATTTTCTGCACGAATTTCAAAACACAGGAGCTTAACAAAATACACAGGTAGTTCAAGAGTGGATGAATTTTGAGAATATTGCCATTGGTTTTCATACCATTTAAATCTGGCGTGTGTTGCTTATAAAAACAACAAAATTGAATTTACCTCGATTTCGCGAGATTTTCGTTACGGTGTAATAGCATCTGTGTAATCTGAATAATCGTAAAAAATTCGTAAACCGATCGTATGATGGACGGCGATTGGTTTTATATATGAAAATTGGAAAATCGGATATTGGCCGCGAAAAGCAGCTTTCCAGAGCGGTGTGCGTGGATATATGCCATCGACGTACGGTTTATCTCGATCCATCGAGGTCGCGTCAGATGGTGGTCGCTAGCGGAACGTTTCATCAACGTCCTTCCTTCTTGCTGTTCTCATCCTCGAAGGATTTCGTTGTTCCCTTTTTTCTCTGTCCCTAAACTCTCGCACGAACCTGAGGATCGACGACTGGTCAAGGTTGCTTTCCCCATCAGATATCGTGACTGTCAGAAAAACCGTGGTGGATCGTTTCTAGGTTTTCTATGGGGAATTCCAGAAAATAGACTGCGTGGTGTGCGTTCGAGCTGATGATTGACGAGGCACCGGCTAGCTCGATAATGATTTTCCTACCCTGCACTCTCGACGCCATATCGGTAGCTATACTATCCCATAAACTGGCGATCTAATCCATTTATGTCACGAATGAGCAGGTACGATTTAAAAGATTAAAACCTTAGAATTAATAAAACATTCAGAACATTCACATAAAAACAATGACAAACATAAAAAACAATTCAGTTGTTTTACATTTTCACTATAAATATTTGGGCACTTGCACGTTCCTTGTAAAATATAAGATGTGTAGATATTCTAATTTAATTTCTAAGTTTACATTGACATGTATAGAAGTCTATACATTTGCTTTGAGTATTTTATTCTTAATTTTATCGTTATAAACATACTCTGTTTTCTAACCAAATCCATTCCTCGTTCTCGTTAACAGTCCCCGAGACATTCTATCAAAAAACGTAACAAACGATTCTAACACGAGCTACTCGAATATAAAAAAACAGCCATTAATCAGTGGATTAAAAAGGAGAACTTTCCAACCCCGTTTATTTATGTGTACCGAAATGAAGTGGGTAGAACTAGTTCGCAAAAAAGAGACATTTGCCTTAAACCATCCTGCAAAGATGTGTATCAGTTAAAGGATTAGAATCCATCCTGGCTAGCTCGGGTCCGGCAATTTTTCAGGATCTCGAGGGATGAGGGTAAGATCGAGGCGAACGAAAAACGAGAAACAGGAGCATAATTTCCAACGGTTGGAAAGACGTTAGCGGTCGTAGATGAGATTTTATCTATCGTTTCCCAGTGAATGCATAATGCGGATGTTGCGTGTTCGGTCCGGTGATTGTTCCCGATCCGTTTTCGAGGGATCCGCCGGCACCTGGGAGATCCACCTTCCGCGAATTCCGGATAAAAGTTTAATAGAGGGAATAATTATCTGAATTCCTAGAGGTGGACGCCGCTTCCGTTCTCCGGGGACTTGTCGCGGCAATAATGGCCCCCGATGTAATGTAATTGGATACGGTACGCGCCGGATATAATTCATTCCTGTAGCTACGCCCGCGCTGTTTACGACTAATTTCATTAATCGTTACATGCCCCGGCTAATGCCATGCACGAAACTTTCAATTTTACTCTCCCCTGGCTAAGGTCACGGATTCACGGCTCGCCGGGTTCCTGTTCTCCGGTTTCGATCGATTCGACGATTGTCTCCCGGCGGGGGCCATTCATAAACGTCACGCGAAAATTCGCTGGGACCGACCTCCGAATAGTTAAGGAAATGGAAATAGTTGGGAATCACGGATTCGTCGCTTTTCGATTCCTTTACCCTGCTGTTACTCCAGGAATTTATCTGTATTCTTAATTGCTTACTCAACTCTGTTTGCCTTCCCCTGCGGGTCCTCCAGCGATGTTGCGAAATCTGCTCGACCAATTGGCTTCAAACTTTATGTGCGTCTACGCTCCTGTGCCGTTGTAGTTCTTTCCAAGTTGAGAAGTTTATAAGCATCACTGCCTTTTTAATTACCGACATTTTTGTTCATAGTTCCTGCTATGCACAAACTCATTATGAATCTTCTTGATCTTTTTATTTCAAATGTACTATCAATTTCTATTTCGTTTCAGTAAAAAAATATATTAATGTTTACTGAAACGTGAGTCTGTTTATCCTGAAATTTTTCACGAGAAAAAGCGTTACAATTCTGCAGAAAAAAATTTCCCGAAGGACGCAACAATGCGCAGTTCACATCAGAACACTCCCTTAAGAGGGCGTGAATATAATTTGATCACTGGACTGCGAATTTTTGCAGGAAACATGGATAAGTGAAACACAGCAGATATAGTATACAAGTTTACGAATGTCTTTTTGGACTCATTAAAATTATTAAACAAAAAAATGTGTATCTGTGTAAACACGAGGGTGGAAGTGTGCGCATGTGTGAATTTGGTTGTGGAACGCAAGAAAAAGAGAAGGGTGCGAATAGTACGATATCGATTTCACCATCGTGTATTATTGATTAATGTAACAAGCTGGGTACGACCAGAGACATATTCTATAATTAAAAATTATTATTAACCAGTAGACTGCGGATTTGATGCATTTGTGACGAAAATGAGTATAATGTTTTATTTGATGCATTTGTGACAAAAATGAGTATAATGTTAATTTTATTTGATGTATTTGTGACGAAAATTTCTATTTCCAGTTTGTTGCAATTCAAGTAGAACATTCTTATTTCGCTGAAACTGCATTTCTCCGCAGAGATCACACTTGTCGCCAATATTCCAGCGCAATATCACCGGAGGAAAGTTCGTATCGTAGACATCGAGCGTCTAAGTTTCCGACAATGCTTACGGTGAAACTAAGTTCGCGTTGACGAATTTGTAGAATTTTACGGGGAGAAGAGCGGCAGCCGATTGGCTGTGGGCGAATCGCGAGATAGGCGATGATTATTTTTATAGACATAGCTTTGTAGCGAGGAATAAAACAAAATGATACAAGAAAGATGGATCGAGTAATGAAAGAATAATTCCTCTTTCTCGTTCCCGAGGTATTCCATTAAAAAATAATGTAATAAACAATTCTAATATGAATTACTCGAATGTAAGAAACAGCTATTAATCAGTGGATCGCGAGAAATTGATATTAGGCGAGAGAGGCGATGAGATTCGGTGTTCCGCGGAGGATGGTCGAAAGGCGCGTGGGTGGCGGCTGGCAATATCGTAGTGATTAGTTGCCGTGTAGAACAATTATTGCAGAATGAAACTGGCCTCGGCGGGGAAGAGGCAGGCCGGCTTAGCGAATTACGCTACGCTCGAAACGATTATTGCCGCATTAATTTCGTTTTATGCGCCTTGTTGCAGGTCTGGGGCGCGGAATAATTCGGAGCAACGACTTCCCTCGCTTCCTTCCACGAAAACGGCCTCCTATTATTAGGCTGCCGTTGAATACCAGACGACCGCAATAAGCAAGACCGTCGGCCCTGTTTTTTCTTCTTTCTTTCTTCCCTTTTTTCTCAAAGAAAACAAGTAAGTCCACATACGTGTATAGCACCTGCATGTTGTATCCGCCGCGCGCGCACGTAGACAAGCGCCAGTGTTCCTTTCATTTCTCCTCGTTCCGTGTTTTCGTTATTTCCACCTTGACAGGAAGCTTTTCCACTGTCCCGTGTGCTCACAGTCGGCGCAGATTCGCTACTGGCTCGTTCAAAATTAACTCATTCCCGTACAGAAACGACCCGTGCAGTACAAATGTGATTCGTCTATTTTAAATGGAAATTAAATTGAAATCGTCTTTTATCAATAGTTAACCCTTTGGAGCTATTTTCACTGGAAAACATTTCTTCCGATCTAGAATATTTCCATTCCCTATGATTTTTGAAATTTTATGGATATGAAATTGGTATAATACCTCATACAATACCTAAATGTTTAGTAATTGTAAACAATATTTTGAATAATGGTACAGCAATTTTTAGTGCTGCCTCAGAGGGGACAACCGAGTGCAACGGGTTTAGTTTCTGTTCTTAGCAGGAAACTGTCAAGTTTAATTGTTAAGTTACATCATTACATGAAACAACAATTATTTGTGAAAAAAATTATATGGCGAAGTTATGCCGTTTTATGCCCGTTAATGTTGTTCACTGTTAACGTTAAATTATGGATATTTGCAGATCATATTTCAATAACATCTTTTCGCGATTTTAATTGAGCTGCAGAAATTCATGTACACTCGCAGACCAATATTTATTGCAAATAACATCCGCGTAAAGTCAGATTGACCTTGTTTGCACATACCACAAGGTCGCCACGCGATGACGCTGGCAGCGAAAGTGTTTAGGTATGACGGCAGTGAACTCGCGTGACCATTCTAATAACTTATTGATTCAATTTACGGGACAACTTTGATAATAGTATCTAGCATATGATAGGAATGTTTTAATAAATAGTCCGACATTGTTTATTCACGATCAGCATTCATTTCAAAGCAGAATCGATAATCCGTGCTTCTCTAGTCCTCTACATCTGAATTATTAATCACTCTTGTTTCGTGCTGCTAGCCGTACGTGTCGCGGGACTCTTTGAATAATATATTGGCTCGGGAAAAATTGATAACGGTTAGGAGGATGTGCAAATCACTCTGATATGGAGCAATTACTTTGCTTAATAAATTATGTGACGTCTGCTGTCTTCTATAATTTGACTCCACTATTCCGTAATCTGATTCGATCTTCGTTAATAATTCATACAAAGTCATTTTATTGCGACGAGATCAAATAATAATAATTCTATTCACTCTTATAAATCTCCTCTCCATAAAGCTCCACATAAATAATGAAAAAAAAGATCCGGGGATGCTGGCCCGCCCAATTGGTTTCCACTTTAATCCAACAAATCGCGTTCTATTTACAATTTCATATCTCAAACGAATATATCGAATTAGAACTCGGTAAAAGAGAAACACAAATTTCTCTGCAAGTAGAAACTGAGCGAATTTTCACGGTGAACTGAAAATGCAATTTTTAACTTTTCCCTTTACAACCAACTAAGAAAAATAGAAAGTTAAGGACATCCTGGAATTGATTAAAGATTGCACCATGGCATTCATGTTTTTCTTACTGTCACCTTCATAAAAATTTGTTAAAGACCACAGAAATCATTGCAAAACATATGGCGCGTGATCAGAAGGTTAAATTTCTGACATCGTGTCAGTCATTTAAATAGTCGTCCACAAATAATTATACAAATGCATAATATCGATACTAAAAATTAAATGTGTCCCACAATTAATTCTCAAGCTACACATTTCTGGAACAGCGCACAAGGATTGATAATCTCCTCTGCAAATAAAAATGAGCATCCTCTAGCAAAGGGCTCTGAGCTCATCCGCAGAAAATTTCAAAGTTGGCAGAAAATATCGCATGCTAGACACGACAAAGAGTGAAAATATACCGTCCAAATTTCCCGAAGGGCGTGCGCAAGGGTTAATAAACCCTTGAAGCGCAAATAAAAATGAACACAAAGGCTCCCCGGCAAAGGGATTCGAATTGTTCCGCAGGAAATCGCGGAGTCCGTTGAAAATATAGCGTTCTGGACTAGATAGAGAGCCAGCCCCTTTAAAGTCAGAGGCCGATCTCGCCAGGAAACGGTAGCCGGGCGCGCGTTATTCGACAGTGAAATATTCTTGACGAATTCCACTATTTCTGCGCTGGCCCGGAATAATGAGCGCGAGAAAAATATTCGAGCTACCTACCCCGAGAATTATTAACACCGGGCTGGCTACCGTCGTGCACACGCTCTCCCCCGGCCACCGTAAATTGTTTGGACGGATATTAATACCGTTAAACGCGGCGCGAGCACCTAAAAAATATTCTCTCCGTCTTCCGGGACGTTGCACAGTGCGGAACGAAACGCCTATTTTCTTGGACGACAAGATATTCCGCGTGAAAACAACACCGATAGTCTTCGAATATATCGTGCGGAATTCCAACAAAATTCGATAATTATTTAGAAAAGTGTCCTCACCATCTTGATGACCTTGAAATGGTCTTATCAAGGTCACAAGTTTTTTTTTACATACTTGCAACCTATTAAACCTAACTCAATCTTAAAAAATATTGCGAATATGGAGAAATAACATAGTAACGATTATACGATGTTTGGTCACAATGTATTGTTTAACACGTTCGCTACCGGCGTTTGTTTCGTAGCTTACTTTCCTTGTTTGAGTTTTATTAAATGCAACGTACCCAATTTTTAATTATTAAAACACTTTAGCAGAAAAAAGTCACAGATTAAACAACGAAGTGCATAAAATTAATTTGACTGTTTTTAAGTGAACTGTCAGATTAATGGATGTTACATATTTGTGACGGTGGCAGCAAACATGTTAATTAAAACGTGATGCTTACTTCGACCCTCCAGTATGTATATTGAAGAGGTTATGTTCGTTCCCCTGTTAAGAACGTCTGCAACAGTTTAATAATTATTTTTCTTACCCGCGTCCCACTCTGCGCCTTCTTAATTTTTTAATCAACGACCAGGAGGATTGATGCGCTCTCAGGACTGCTAACGTTCACCTTCCCCTCCCTCCGATACTATTTCCACCCCTTTTCACTCCTCCGGAAGCCCTCTTTGATCATCTCCTCCCGAATCCCTCGATATCCCTGTTTTCAATAAGCCTGTACAGCGTGGCCGTGTCCTTTTCATTAGAGGGACACTTCATTGTCCCGTTTTCAACCCCTCTTTCTCTTTCAGCCCCCTTCCCACTCCGTGGCCCCACGATCCTCCGCGCCTTTACCGGCATCCCTGAAAGCGTTGAAATTCGCGAGAGCATGCAAACTACGTTACGACGATAATGGCCGTAGTAAATAAGCAAGTGCAGGATAAATTATAGCCGCCGCTCCTCCCCTCCCTGCATCCTTTGCACCCCCGGTTCGCGTCACCCCGGCTCTTCCGGTTTGCAACGAGAGAGGGAGGCAGCTGCTGAAACACTTAACTTAACGAATCCTGCGGATAAAGGGTTACGCTCCGTTGCACAAAGGAGAACACTCGAAAAAATATAATTAAATGCTTTATTCATAACTCTTGTCCAACCCAACCCTCCGTTCCTCCCTCTCTTTCTCTTTTTCTCTGGCAACCCCCGTCAAGGTCTTCTTTCTCTTTGAATGCCCGCAGAGGGTGGGGAGAATGCGAGTACGCGGTTGCAAACGAACGCACGAAATTCTCGAGAGCCTCCGAGACAAACGAGAAGTCGTATTTATCGAGAGGACGAGGTTAGGGGAACCGCGGTGGGGCGGGGGTCGTTGGCAGCCAATAATCGAGTTTCTAAAATAATAATCTAAATTCATTTGGTTTAGTCGCTGCTGTTATCCAAGCTTTATATCAATTAAATGGAAACGTATTTATTGAAAGGCTGTAGAGGGGGAAACAGGAGACAAAGTGGGGATGCATCACTTTCGATTCGACGTTTTATTATTAAAGAGTCATATGTAGCAATTTTGAAAAGTAAAGTGCGACAGATTCTAGACGGAACACCGTCCTCGCAAGGATTCTATTACCAAATCATGAAATCATACTTCTCGCGTAGGTTTTCTTAAAGTTGGCAATTTTGAAAAGTGAAGTGCGCCACATGCATGTCAGAAGCTCGCGCGAGGATTAAATTATTAAATCGATATTTCCCGCGAAGGTTTTCCCGAAGTTTGCAATTTTGAGCAGCGAGAGATAAATTATTAAATCGATCATCTCGCAATGGAACTTCCGCCACGAGCTTGTATCATAATCGGATTAGAAATTTCGAAAATTCGGCGGATTCTTCGCCGCATAACATTCACGCGAGAATGAGATTATTCAATCAATATTTATCGTGTCAGTTTCCCTGAAGCATCCTCGATATTTTCAGAATCCACGCCGGAAGCAGAACGAAATTATAAAGGACGTGTGTAATTTCGCTAACCGTTTGCCGAAATGACTGATTAAAAAGCGAATTTTTATTTAGCCCCGTTGCGCGAGGCGAATCGAATCTGTAAGATTGGGTCGTCGAACCGGGAGAGAGTGGAAAAAATAGTGCTACGTAAAAAAGTTTATTACGGATCGCTAATTGGAAACCAATCAGGCTTCATAGGCGCGTTTCAACGTACAAGTCATCCGATCCGAAAATCGAGTGGACGTTACAAAGAATCGAAAATGGATTAAACGCTGTCAATCGACTTTTTTATTCAGTAATTAACGCGTGACAGGAAACAGGGAACTATCGATATCGGGCGAAAGGTCTGCGTCGAAAAAATAGGCGACTTTTTTTAAACGAACTTTCACAGCAGGGTCATGCACGATTCAAAGAACAAAAAAGATCCACCATTCTTATTATCCTTTGTTTTTAGTAAGCACTTGCGTGCTGTATTCCTCTGCAAATAATGTTTCATTATATGGAAAGAAAATCAAAAAGCGTACAGTACACGAAAATTGAAACAAAATTATGAAGAGTGAAGTTCAATGACATTGAACATATTTTATTTCCATTGTTATGCTTTTTCCTTAAAGAAGCCAACTATTTTAACACTAAACATACCGATCTCTAAAAATAGCCGATACATGATGCCTCGTAAAAATAACAAGATTAAAATTTGAACTTTGTGCGGTTTATATTATATCTCCGCTATTAAATGTATTTATTTAATCATTTACCACGAAAGCATCTTCATAATTTCAATAATTGTGAAGTAAAAAATCTGGAGCTGGTCATATGACCGGTGGTGGTAGATAAAGCGAGACCTCCATTTGTGTCTCCAAATAATGCCTGCCTTTCGAACTGGTACGAGAAATTAATTGCATTTTTCATATCTGCCCGCCATTTCTCGGACAAACGACAAAAATAATTAATTCCGAACATTGTCGTTCGCCAGAGCGACTGCGATTTTCGCCGTCACGATCGATTGCACATCGATTGTGTTCGATTTTAAATTCACCGGGCGACGGCGGGGGTGGAACGAGTAGGCAGCCAATAACGACACGAGGTTAGGAGAAGTAAGAGAGAGAGAGAGAGAGAGAGAGAGAAAGAGAGAAAAAGAGACTCCGGTGAATATCAGGGTTAACTATTCCGGCTCGTTTCAGCGCCACTCCTCTTTCAGCTCCGCCATCGAAATTACGTTTTCGAGTCACTTCACCCAACGAGATTTGCCTATGCACCGTGAGACACGGTGGCGGAGGGTGGAGGGTGGCTGCAGCGAGGGAAGTTCACCCTCTATTGGCCGAATTTTTGCAATACACTTTTGAATAGCCGCCGGTTGCTTGTGCTGGTCCGAGTCGAGCTTTTCATCGGGACACACGGAAAGATAGGACAAACGGGGACCGTCAGGGGGATGAGACATTGTATCGTGCGGGGGTGGGAAACAGGGGGTTCAACACATATACAGCCGGGTACACGAGTGATAACTGCTCCCTCCTGAAAGTGCTCGTCGCTGCCGCCTTGTTGCCCAAGGGATGAAAAGACCCGTTGTTCCTCGTTGCGGACAGAACGCCGTCCGCAGAAATATAATTTGATTCCTAATTAATTTGTTATTGTCCAGTGGCGAATATTCGAGTGGCGATTTCGATCGGCTGTGGACGGACGTGACATTATTTGCCCCTATGATCGCATCACCGTGGTTCTGAATTTACTGACACTTTTCGAAAATTCAACTTTCTCAAATCGGTACCTATCCGATCTACGTGGCCTTCCTGTGGACTTCGAACATGAAGAAATTAACCCCTACGATTTACTTTACCATTACAATGATTAGAACATCAGTCACCTTTAAAATTCACTAGGACAAAACAAAATTTATATTCATTTTACACCCACGTATTCTCTGATGGGTGAATATTGACAATAATAAATTAAAATTTCATTTCAATTCATAGGAATTCAACCACATGCATATGTACATATTTAGTGGATTCTGTTCGGAGCTTTTATCACGAGTCTGACCCGATTATTGAAGTGCAAGCGGTTAATGAAATTGCATATTTTAGTTATTATGAACGTTTAAATTTAATTGGTTTGGAAATATGTAGCACGTTTTATGTGAGAGGTCTGGTTACGGTGTTCAAGATGCCTTTATCAGTCTGTTTCATATTTTATAAAGCATTCTTTCCCCATAATAAATTATTAAACTGCGGATTTTTTTATGCAAAACATTAGGTGTACAAATTAATGCAACCACCAAGGTGCACAGAACGTATTTGGAATTATTTTACAGGGTAGAATGTCATTTTGTCGTTGGTAAATAATTAGTTCATGATCAAAGAGCCACGAATTAATTTGTACATGTAACAATATACTATTAAGAGAATAGAATGATAGATGAAAAGATCTGTCCATCTCAACGAAGTTATAAATTCAGTTTTCTTTTTCATTTTTCGTCGAGTTTCATTTTAGGGGTTGCAGTCGGTACGTGTACAGGGCGGGCTAAAAGAACTGACACGATACTTCTTTTTTGTGCACGGACGAAATCGCTGGGAGTGAAATTGATGAACACGCGAATTGATTTTTGGCTTAGCCCGTGGTGTAAAGCCAATTTGAGCGTGATTGAACGCGTAATCTGATAACAAGATGGCACCTCGCTCGCGAATACCTATTAAATTACAATGAAAAGGATTTGATATATAATTTGCCTTGCGATAAACACGAATATGATGTACTTTACACCGGCACAAATATCTCCGAGCGTGTAAATCTAATTATCTATGGGCACGTGAACGAGACGGTGGAAAATGGTCGGTGGGTGTAGTCTAATGCAAATGATGCGGTGTCTCGACTCAACTCGATTAACGGGCCCTAAACGATGATATTCACGTGAAACATATTTATTCATAGTTTTTCTGCAAGTTAATCATAATTCAACTTAAATGTACAAAATTGATAAAACACAGAGTTGATTGAAATTAGATAGTTTCATTCTGATTGTAATTTTATTTTCCATTTCACTTCTTAGTCGCATACATCAACCTGTGTAATTATGTTCTTCATAGCTACAATAATTCGAATTTCTTTGTCCTGAACAGTGGAAACCAGAGTCGCCGGATTAAGACTTGTGTCCCCACTCTGCTTTCCCCTTCTACGATGCTATTCCCCACGCTTTCGTCACGTGACAAGTTTCTAATCCGGTACTGGCAGAGAGGGGGTAACGTTTCTCCTCAATTCAACACTAGAACATTGATCACTAAAATTTAATTTCCATTCAAAAGAGATGGATGGCATATTAAGCATTTTTGCTTTTTTTGGGTTTGCTTATTACTAGACTGTGGATCAATACACAGCGAACCAATAGCAAAACAGTAGCAAAATACAAATTTATTTTTCTCTACAGGCTGTCCCATGTAACAGTTTCCACGATTTTTTAATTAAATGCTTGCGGTAATCTGACAAAAACATATTTTAAACAAAAGTCGCAATAAAAAAAGTTGTAAAATTTTCTTTTTTAGTGTTGTTAAGGCCACCTTTATTTTTTTAAATGATACTTCAAGGTCATCCGAAGGTCATAGTATACTAGGTCATTGAATTCGTCTTGATACGAACTATAATACTGTTAAGTCAAAAATACCAAGTGTCATTTATAAAAATAAAGGTGGCCTTGACAATACTAAAAAAGAAAAAAAAATTTCGAACTTTTTTATTGCAATGTATAGCCAATCAAAAACTGATCAACTTTTGTTAAAAATAGTTTTTGTCAGATTATCGTGAGTACCTGAAAAATCGTGAAAATTGTTACGTGGGACACCCTGTATAATAGTTTCAATAAGTTGTCGGTAATACATCGATATTACTCGAATATCATATTAATCTTTATTAGTAATCCATATTACTAATATTCGAATGACACCCACCTAATTTTAAGTGCATAAAATTCACAGGAAGGGGTTAATGCACTGTTCGACGTTCTACATGTCGAGAAGAAATTTTAAATCATGGATTATGAGCACCCCTGAGCGAGAAACCTCAAATATCCCCAGTGTCTCAGGAATTTGTTAACGTTCTGTCACAGGGAACACCTTGACGTCTCGGAATCGTATTTCCCGCTTGAAACACCCTGACAGCACGGCGAGATTGAAATATATCATCTAACTCAGTCAATTCGTCAGAAGGAAACACACCACCCCTTTTAAGGGGTAGACAGGCTCGGCTTACTTCACCCACGTAATGGAAAAAAATGGAACGTATGTGAAACACGTTGCCTTCTACCATCCCTACATTTGCCTCGAATATCGTACCTCCTCGTTACTTGCTCGCTTTAGAAGATTACGCGAAACCACCTCGAAGCGTCATTTTTCACCGAAAATCCCCGACTCGTTTATTTATTCGCGTATACTTCCGAGACGGGGTAAAATTAATACATAAATGCGGCAAGGAATTAACAACGGATATAGCATTTATTCCTATCTTAAAATAGTGATTTAATATATTCTCCATTTCACTCAACTTTTATCTTAAAAATAAAAAAATATGCAGCCATTCTTTTCAAAATAGAGGTCTTTCAATAATGAACCTAACAAACACTGAAAGCTGAAACTGCTTTATCTTATAAAAATGACAAGGTACATTTATTTAGATTTCAGTATAGAAACTTCAATAATCATGAGATATTAAAAAAATTATTATCAGGTCGTTAAGTATGAAACTTGACAAATGTGTTTGAAATTTGTGTTTTATTTGTCAAGTTTCGTACCTAACGACCTAATGCTTAACTATTATTTGGTTATCACCGAACCAGATTTACGAAATGTCACCCGAAGATTGATTTATGAGAAATTGAACGAATAACACGTGCGCTCCATCTCCCCTTTCGTGACTACATAGTTACACACGAGACGTCGCGGAAATGCGACGGCGACGACGACGTCAAGAATCTGAAAAATTCGAATATTCGAGGGTCATTTAGCTTTCGTCACCGCAGGATATATCCCATGGGAAGGGAAAGCAGTGGACGTTTAAAGACGTCGTAAATTAAGTCTTTCTCGGCGCTGCGTCGCGTCGTCGGGCGGCCTATGAAGGCCCTGTCTAAACACCTGTCTTTATCATTCATACCGTGAACGATCCTTCGTTTTGTAAACCCTGCAGAGCTATCCCGTTTCACAGACCGTGGAATGTCACTGTAGGATCGTTCTGAATGGTGCATCATTGAGAGGAATGCAAAATTAACTGTGCGAAAGAAATTTTAGAAATGCAACACATCAGATCATTTTCTGATACTCTAACAAACCAACACCAAAGCTCAACATCTTTGTTATAATAAATTCGTCGAGTCCATTGAATGATATAGTAGGGAAGTACTTGGTAATCGGGATGTAAAAACTGTAATTATTTTAAAACAGTAAACAAATTAAAAAATGCTGTCTTATTATTTTCGCCTGATAAAAATTTGTGTAGACAATTTTTATTTCGCATAAAAATCCGTGGTCCAATAATCGGGCAGAATCGTGTTAGATTTTCACAAGATTGCAAAATGCACACAGCGCTGAATATGTATGGCATGCAAGATGATGTAGGTCAGATTAAAGGTATAGTTCCATGCGTATAAAAAATTTGGAGAATAGTCTATCAATAATAACAACGCTTAACCCCTCGCCTCACAATGTCCTGTCTGACTCGTGATGAATTTCCTGACCAGATTCTGACAAAAAGTATGTTAATAATTTCCATTTTGGTTTCGTTAATGCACAGCTACAATCAATAATAACAACGCTTAACCCCTCGCCTCACAATATCGTGTCTGACTCGTGATGAATTTTCTGACCAGATTCTGACAAAAACGTTTGTTAATAATCTCCATTTTGGTTTCGTTAATGTACAGCTATTGGCGAACTCGTAGGCATACATACAATAGACTCAAATTTTCAGCTTTTTCAGGAAATTCGGATCTACAGAAAAGTTTTAATCACTGAAACCGTAAAATAAATCCTAGGGCAAGGGGTTAAAATCGCTGACTGGCGTTACCGCTTCGAACAGCCGTGCTTATAATGTGGAATTGACCGAAAGAATTCATATATCAAGGGTGCGAGTATGATCGAGTCGCTAATAACCATCCGTGCGGCTCTGGGGCTCGCGGTAGAAAAACCCGCGAATCCTCAATTTCCCTACAGTGGAACACCGAGTTATTTCCAGCAGTAATAATTATTACCCAGCTCCGTTGCTCGGGCCGTGAAGCGAAAAACGACACGGCGGGGGGAAAAAAGGAGACGGTGCCAAAAGGAAGAGCGAATGAGACGAACGAGATAGTGGAGGTAGAAAGAAGAAGAAGAAGTAGAAGAAGAAGAGGATGGGGAGAAGAGGCGGTTAGGGGGATGAACATACCGTGGACTCTCGTGTAGTCGCACGCGCCCCAGTATCGAACGAAAATGTCGCCCGCGAGGAGAGAGAAAGAGGGATGGCCAAGGAAAAAGGGGGGTTCGAGGGGGTGGTTGGTAGGAGAACACGCGGCCGTGAGAAAGAGCGAGGAGGACAGGACGACACGTTGGGCGAGTCTCTCGGTGCTGTCGGCGAAACTGGCGTGATTCCAATGAACGGAGAAAGAAGAGCATAGTTGGGGCACCGTTGGTACGAGTGGGTAGGGGTAGGGGGTGCAGCGGGAGGGGAGGTACATGTCGCGACACAAAACGGGTCCAGTCATTCTCGAAATAGGCGGCTGGAATGTCAGTTCTTGGTAGCGAGAGACAGCGGCGTGTCTCCTCTCTGTCGCTACCTTTCTTTCTCTCTTTCTGTCCTCTCCTCTTTATCCGGGCCCCCCCTCTCTCTCTCCTCTCTGTTCGTCTCGTCCCGCTGCTGGGTTTCGGTCCATATCTTGATTCTTTATAACGGGCGGGGAGAGGAGGAGAGAGGAGAACGACGGAAGGAAAAGAGAAGAGACAAGACGAGACGAGAAGAGCGGAGAGAGGAGAGGAGAAGAGAAGAGGGCCACCCATGTCTAGGGCCGCGATCGTGGAAGGCGCTGAGCAGCCATTCGGCACAAAGGACGGGAACGACAAGCACGACAAGACCGGGCCACCGAGAAAGATACCGATGGCATTTAATAGCTTACCTCGGAACGTTTTAGATAATGACTGCGGCCGGACCTCGAAGTGCCTTCTTTCGTTTGATTCCGACCGGTGAACCGCCGCCCGCTACTCTTTTCTCTCTCGCTCTCGCAGCGACAGGAACGAGGGCGGGGGGAGGGGGTGAAAAAGCGAGCGGCCAGATAGATGAAAAGGAAGAGCACTCGACGGACGGAGCGCGGAGACGGAAGAGGCGGCGCCCGAGTGGAATGATTGATACAGTTCTTTTTTACGAGCGACCATAAAGAAAAAGGAAAGGACGGAGAAAGGAGAGAAAAAATATACACGCCCGGGGAAATTAATTGCGCACCGGGTTATCGTTAAATAGCCGATGAAAACACCGACGTACACCGACCTATACCTCTACCTTCCCTCTTCTGGTGCTCGGTTTGCACCTACGCAGCCATTTTAGCGAACGTCTTTGCACCCGATTGATTTCTCGAGGAAAACTCCGCGGGATTCTGCTTCAGCTGCAGAAATATTGCGGACACTGATATAAGTAATATCGTTTTTCGATGTGTGTACAAAAATTACATTTTTGTCGTCATTTTATAGAATGCGGGGAAATCTTTACGCCTAACCATCTCCTCTTCTTTAACAAGAAAATTTACCACGAGAGGTCAAAAGACCCATTTTAAATTTTTTATTTGACAATTATTGAGATTGTAAAGGTGTTTTCATGGGAATAGATTGAATACATTTTTTAACTCCAGTATATATTATAGTAAGAATCGCACAAAATATAAAGGAATTTAATCTTGTTATTTTTATAATACCATACACATTAGTCACATTTGATGGTCGGTAGGTTTACTGTTAACAACGTTAATCAGTTCAAGACAATATATTGAGACTTCTTTATAAAAAGATGCTTCCATTTTAACAAGGCCACATGCCATGTAAATGGGAATTGAAATGTGGTAAAATTATTAGATACGATATCTTTCAGTATTTTATTATTTTCTGTTTAGAATTTGGACATAGTTATGGGTACAGTAACATAACGTCATATCCATCACACCAAAAGAATCGCTCGGCAATCTTGTCGGGTTAATAAACTAATTTACTATTACATACGATTAAATTTTTTCGCCCGCTACTATTTCTCGGAAAAACAAGATTGTGGAGCAAGTGTACGTCGAATGGTCATCGGTGTTTCTCATTTCCAAATAGTTTCCGGGCGTTTGCGAGCCGACCAGGCGAGCCGGAAAACCCGGCGAAGTGAGAAACATGGCGTTTAAACAACAAAAATAGTGGAGGGTGGGTACCGAGGGGGGAGCGAGAGGAGGAGGAGAAAAAAAATAAAAAAAGCTTCGCGGAGGAAATGTTTTTATCATTCGTTTAAATTGAAACGCGGCAAAGCGGTCGTCCGCTACTGAATGGCTAAAGCGGCCGCGAATGTTTGTATTCACAATGGCGGCTGGCGAATTTGTTCCGCTCGGCTGATTTTCCTTTTTCCCCCCACCCGAGTCAAAGATCCACCGTGCGCGCCACTTTTGTCCGGAAGAGATTCCCCCGTCGATGCTTTTGTTTCGATTCGGCCGCCGGTTCTATGATTGAATAGACGACGCGGGGCAAATACTCGCTTATTGTTCTTAATAAAATGATTGTCCGTTTCTGGCAAAAGAATTGTGTTATTGGTGGTAACGTTGCCCCTATCACCGGCGGTCATGTTGGACGTTTCTATTAAATCGTCTCCTGGAATCGGCGGAAATGATACAAAAACAATTTTACTGTGTTTCACAGCTTCGAACTTTTTAGTACCCAAGATATCAGTTTTTAGACCAGTATCTTTTAATACAATTCTTTTTAGAGCGCAATTTGTTTTGTAACTATACTGGAATTTTGTAGACATCTTCTGGTAGGTACGTACATTTCCAGAAATTAGAATTCATAAACAGTAGATCTTCATGCAAATTTTCATTAATTATTTTATACAAATTTGAAGGAGGTAAAAGTGTTTTGCATCAACTAGACGGTTTTGCGTGGTAAACATAAAATGAGAAAACAGTTAATTTTTATTAATATTCTCGTCTTCTTGGATTTTACATGCACCTATCTTATTGTTATTTGGTGTCGCAATTAGACTGTACTTGTGTCGGTCCGACGTGCTTGTGTTCTCGATCGATGACGCGGTAATCGAATTAAAAAGCTCAAATATTGAATCACGATGCTCATTGCCCAACCAACTACGTTGAATATCGAATAACGCAACCGATCAAACGGGCTCGCCATATTTTGCGTAACTTTCCCTGAACAGACAAAAACGGATTGCTACGTGATTTACAGTTTCCCTCGAGCGAGCGAAAAACACGGTGGTGCGTGATCTGCCGCTGACCACGATGCAAATCGTCTGCATTACAATAATCGACGGCTTGCCTTGAATCGAATAAAACGCAGCATAACGTGACTCAAAATTTCACAAAAAACCAGCGGAATTGTAAAACGACTGCTGCAATTGTTACCGAAGGCATTCGCTTGTCGCAAGCGCTTCGCGCGCGGGAAACCATTCTTATTTGCAATCGAGCTCTTGTAATTGGATCCAATTCGAAAAGTTGCATTTTTTCTCGGGTTTTGTTTAATAGTTAAAAGTAACCCCTTACTTTATAATATTAAATTCTTGTTGAAAATTTCAAATTAAAAATGAACTTAACGTAAAAATTCAAATTCAAACATTAACCCCTTATTCTATAATAACTGAATTCATGGTGGAAAGTTCAAATTAAAAACAAATATGGATGAAATACTGCGTGTATACGAAATACAAAATTAAAAATTGTACTGCTGTAGTATTAAATTGGGGAATGTTCTCACTACTACAAAGAGAGATTGCGAACGATAGATGAACGCAGAGGAGAGCCTCGGTTAACTGGTTTTCGAAAAATCAGAATTTTAATTTTGCATGATAGGTCTCGAAACAAGGAAATCACATTTGCGTGACACCGGCCGACCACTGCCAAACGCGTGATGTCACTCGTACGTGACGTTACCTGTCACCGGGTTAACATTTTAAAAACCGAGCTTACTACGCGTGAATACAGCTCGTTACCGGTGCATTTTTATGCCATGGAAAAATCAGTTTTCTTCTTCAAACCACTTCAGTTGATCGACGCATTGATATAAACCGGCGGAACGTGAAAGCGTGAAAGGGATGATAAAAGTAAAAAAAATTATTTTACTCTGTTACAGTTTCATCATTTACGCTAGACTAACAAACATTCAAAAATATCTGAACTTCGCAGTTCATGAAAATACACAATGTGATTCTTTTATTCAACATTTCCGTTTGATACACGCAACTATTTACATTGCAAATATTGACGGAATCGTTTCCACGGGCTATAAATAAATAGTTCCATGTGATCTTACTAAAAACAATTTGTTTGATTAAACACTTCTTCGTTCCACCCATTTATAAATATGTCTGAATTTTCATTTTATAAAATGCATGTTTGGAATCGATTTCCGCGATATTCCATTACAATTCCGAAATACACGGCCTTCCATTAAGAAGTGTTATTTTAAATGATTAAAAAACGCTGTTTTTTGCAATTCACAATTTTCTACAATTCTACCACCACGTGTCAAAGAGTGACAACTCAAGTCTCCACAAATAAAAAACCGCGAAATTTAAAATGACACCTCTTGATAGAACCTCACCCTCTAAAAAACAATTTTCGTATTTCGGGTTTTGTATAGTAAAAACGAGGTTTCTAAGTTCTGTGACATCAGCAGCTCACTATTACACGATCAGTAACATTTATAATAAATAGACTGCGTGTCTTTATGCAAAATAAAAAATGTTCGCATTGATTGCAGCCAAAGAAAAAATACATAGATGTCCTTATACATACATTTGTAACATGTTCACTGTGTTAAACTGTTCGTGTCCATTTTTGTCATAAATGCATAAAATCCGCAGTCCAATGGTAAATGTATAAATATAGAAAATATTTCTAAAATCGTTCAAAGTGCAAATACTGTTTGGAACAACTGTGGACCCGGCGACCGTGCTAAACAGCTAATTATCTGCGTTAGCAGAGTCGCACAATGCCCGAGCAAGATTGCGCATTGTCCCCAGAAAATAATGGCGATCTATTAGGAAACCATCAGAAGTTTTGCGCCTAGCCAATACTTGGTACAAGGGTGTCGTCAGCCATAGTTTCTCGCGGAACAAAGGAACGTCGTACGCGTCACGGCGTAATAACAGCGCGCGAGTTACAACTGTTTACGACCGAGGCTCGCGGAAGTTAACGTACCCATTCAGGTCCACAGCGACGACGCGACGCGTACAGCCCACGGAGATCGTTAACGTGATGCGCAAACATCGGTTGACAGTGGAAGACACAGGTTGTATTATTACAGGAGCCGGCAATTTCCTCCGGCGTTTTTCTACCGTTTCCCACGCGGCCACGTCGGGACGCACTTACATCACCGGGCGTCTCTTATTACGCGAACCACTTATCCGTTTATCCATCGCCACGCGACACCGTTAGAGTACATGTGCTGATACACTGATTGCGATTCTCGATCGCACGCGATGCATCCTGGGCACTTGTCTCGAGATGCGATCCTGACGCGTGCGTTCGGTTAACCCCGCATTTCAGCTAGCAAACTAAGGCTGACAAGTACGAATGACGAAACCAATGTTATTATAATGAACATTTAAATAAATCAAATTTTTCATCTTTTACGACACTTTTGGGAGAATGACGTTCTCATCGCTGTAGCCATAATGAAAATGATACTGCAAGGGGTTAAAGCGAATTTATACCTTTCCATTTTTCACTTTGGATGAATGACGACATCAAATGTTATTACAATGAACATTTAAATTAATAAATTTTTCCATCTTCTGCGACATTTTTGGGAGAATGACGTTCTCAATGCTGTAGCCATAATGAAAATGATACTGCAAGGGGTTAAAGCGAATTTATACCTTTCCATTTTTCACTTTGGATGAATGACGACATCAAATGTTATTACAATGAACATTTAAATTAATAAATTTTTCCATCTTCTGCGACACTTTTGGGAGAATGACGTTCTCATCGCTGTAGCCATAATGAAAATGATACTGCAAGGGGTTAAAGCGAATTTATACCTTTCCATTTTTCACTTTGGATGAATGACGACATCAAATGTTATTACAATGAACATTTAAATTAATAAATTTTTCCATCTTCTGCGACATTTTTGGGAGAATGACGTTCTCATCGCTGTAGCCATAATGAAAATGATACTGGAAGGGGTTAAAGCGAATTCATACTTTTTCACTTTGGATACACCTCGCGAACATGGATCGTCGACAGTGAATTTATCCTTTTCCACTTTGGATGACTGACGAAATCAAATGTTATTATATGTAATGAACATTTAACCCCTTGCCGTACCATTATCTTTACAATTACAGTGATTAAAACGTCTTTATCCCGAAAAATGTCGTAGAAGCGAGAAGAAAATTTCTATTTTTTGTATGGCTACATTTATTCTGATGGCTTAAATATTAATTAGAAAGGAATCAAATTTTATTCCATGTAAAAAGAAACGCGTAACATTGATATTTGTTAGACTTTGTTAACATATTCATGACGAGTTTGACTTGTTAAAATACGGCAAGGGGTTAAATAAATCAAATTTTTCATCTTTCGCGACATTTTTTGGAGAATGACGTTCTTATCATTGTTGCCATGATGAAAGGTACTGCAGAGGGTTATTAAAGCGAATGTATATCTTTTCACTTTGGATACACCTCGCGAACATGGACCATCGACCGTGAATTTATCCATTTTCACTTTTGGTGTACATCGTGTAGATACATTGATCATTCGCAGTGAATGTGAACGATGGAAACTGCAGTATTTATATTTATTCAATGATTGAATTGGATTCACTAGTTCTCAAAATATCAGTGGATAAGCCAGCGGGTGTTGAATTAACCGTGAAACTACTGAGCACCAAATGCAATATGTATTGCTTGTATATGTAGTAATGGTAAGATTGAATCCATCAGCCTACGGTTTTTGTTATAGTAGAGTCTTGAATAAATAAATTTATTGAAAAATGGATCTCGTTGAGAGGCTAGAATCAGTCCACCACATAACGTGAAGAAGAAATTTCGAAAAAATTGAAAAATACAGAAGACTCGGAGTCACCACTTAAAAATTGCTGTACCATTATTCACAGCATTGTTTACATTATCAAATATGTTGGCATCTAATCAATTACTACACATTTAAGTATCGTATGAGGTATTATATCAATTTCATATCCATAAAATGAAAAAATATGTACAATGGAATTATTCTATCTCCGAAGAAATGTTTAATTTTCGAGTCAAAATAGCTCCGACTGCAAGGGGTTAAGAAGTATTTTAGCGTGCGAGTATCCTAATTGACAATCGGAAGCCCCGGCTGCTTAGGCGAGAGATAGCGATACGAAATTGAACTGACTACAATTACATACCGGTTAGCCACGAGCCGAAGGAAAGAAGAGACTACGTGACGAAGAGAGCGGAATAGCCGCGGAGCAAGTTGGTCGGTTCGAGCGGGAAAAATTTTTCCCGTTCCGCCGCAATTTTCCAGCGTAATGGCTAAGAATGCTCGCGGTTTAACCTAATGGGTAAGAGGCGATTTCTCTTCATTAACATGTCCGTGGTTCGGATTAGAATTGGCGAACCTTATCGTCCGCGACGATTACACGTGTCCTCCGCAGTATGCCGGATGCGATTTTCGATTCCACTCGACTCGTGCTGATAATGTCTTGTCAGTAGATTGCGGATTATATGCATTGATATGCATGATAACTAGACAGCGAATTTTTATGCAAAATCAAAATTTTCTACCCGAATTGCAACAATCTGGAGTGAAACAGACATTTATTTTCTTTCTCAATATGTGCAATAAGTTGAAAATACAATAATATAACAGTATTTTAAAATTCTTCTAATGTTTTTACTGTTTTAAATTACAACTATTTTTGTCTCTGGATTTAAAAAGATTACAGAAGTAATTTCTTAACCGTTTTCGCGAGTCTATCATCGGTAGTGGAAACAATTTTGAACACCAATTTCACTAAGATAAATGATATTTTATTTTCAATATATCTTTAGTTTAAAGATGGTTAAAAGATGAGCGTAAAAATTGCAGGTTTAGTTATAAATCTCTCCTTGAAACGTGTTATTTTAGATAAAAAAATTTCCGATTGAACCGCAGAATAATCTAACTTATTCGTAATCCACCCTAGTTGAAAATAAACCTACTGCAGACATACTTTCGAAAACATACACTTCAAGATAAATGAAATTAGAAATATCGCTTCTCAGTGTTCCAGAGCAGGAATGCAGTCTTAAGAAGGCACGATACCATTGCATAGGAAAAATCAATGATTTCTTCATGCCTGGATTACCTCGATACGGTTTAGTGAACATACTAATTACTTTTGACAGGCAATAGATACATTTACAAGTAATTTGAAACAAAATAATTGCCAGGATGTTGAAAATTCTGCAAGTTATTGAATATTAAAGATAGCAGCACGCGAAGGAGAGCGCAGCTGTAGTCGGTGTACATAGCAGATCCAATTGAGTTTCAGGAAAACCAATAGAGAGAGTGGAACTCGTTGAATGAGTTCGGACAAAAATTGTGAAAGTTACACACGGAACAATCTTCTTCGCATTTTCATACAAAAAAAACGGTCTTCCATAATTTACAAATGGTTTTGTGAGGATTCAATTTTCATGCTCAAGCTGAACTTCGAGAAAAAATCGCATTTGTACAGCTTCGGGTAGAAGCCAAATTATTGAACCGTTCAGTAATTATAATTAGTGGATTGAATAGATGAAATGCGAAACGAAGTTAAAAGAATTTAAAAATATTGTGATATTACGTCCTGCTTATTAAAATTGTTAGAAGAAGAGACACCAGCAAAGAGAGAAATGCTTTCAAAATCAATACAAAAACCTGTATCCTCTTAAATGCAGCTAGCAATTTTCTATAGCTAACAAGCCAAATCTTGTTTAAATTATTCACGAACAACGAGGCTTTAAATAAAGAAGATCTGCACCCTCTTACATAAAGCTACCAATTTCTCACAACTAACAAACAAAATTATATTTTAAAATGCTCGTAAAGGAACTAGGATTTCAAAATCAATAAAAAAATCTGTATCATCTTAAATTCAGCTAGCAGTTTTCTACAGCTAACAAGCTAAATCTTGTTTAAATTATTCACAAACAACGAGGCTTTAAATATCAATATAAAAAAGATCTGCACCCTCTTAAATTAAGTTACCAATTTCCCACAACTAATTTGACGAACAAATGAATTTAGTAATATACTAAACATTTATATTTTCAAAGAACTGTTTAGCAAAGCCACGATTCTTTTTTCCAGGAACAAATAATTCGTGACTGTGAAACGGTTAAAATGCTCGTAAAGAAACGTAAAAAGGATTTCAAAATCAATAAAAATAAATCTGTAGTTCAGCTAGCAATTTTCTATAGCAAGCTAAATCTCTTTTAAAATGCTCAGGTAAACGAACGAGGCTTTTAAAATCGATATAAAAACGATCCGTAGCCTTTTGAAATTTTTGGAAAATGGAAGACGAGGAGGGTGGCTTGGGGATGGAGGTCGGGTTGGTATTCCCTGCATGAAAATCTATAAGACTCGTCTATCGGCTGCTGGGACACAAAGTGTGTGGCGGACAGTGTAATTTACGGACAAGCGAAGTTGCGGGCCGCGTTTCGATGGTATCTTCCTCAGGTAGATACGATCAACCTGTGGCGGTATTCCGCGCGCAGAATCGCCGCGACTTGCATGCATAAACTTTCTATCTCGTAAGGGGCGGCCATGTTTTGGCGCGCCGTGTCACGAGCTGCCCTTCTGCCACGGAGAGGATTTTCCTGTGTAACTGTGTGCACACGTGCCCCGCGTACCTTCGGCCACAAGTCGATAATAATGACCTTGCCGAAACTTGTTCTCTCATTGGGTCCGGGAACGCTCTTGGTCGGGTTACCCAACTTGCAATGGGTCGAGCTCGGGACTGTGATTTTTTGGATGGAATGTTAATCACACCGGAGGAGACGAATTAACTCAACTAACAATTCATTCGTTTCATAAAAGAACTGCGGTTTACATTTGTTGTTAGTAGAATTGGTAGATGCATTCTGGAATAGTTGAACGAATTCAATAATTTTAAGTATATATTATTAAGTATTGATCAAATATATTAAGTATTGATTATCTTTAACATGTTCAAGATATTAATGAAAGCAATTTTTTTACGTCAATTTTACTTGTCTCTTGTCACTTCTTTGTAAATATGTAAAATTAAAAAAAGATTATTCAACAAGGTTAAAACTATAGTTGATTTAATTATTCGTATTTTAAAGTTTTAAACGATTCAAATTAGAATAATTGTTGCTCCGCAAAACTATGTGGGCTTGTATCTCATTCGTTTCGTAAAATAATTCAAAGATTTAAAAAATTTGGAGTATTTATTATTTTTAGCATGTCCAAAATATTAACGAAAGCAATTTTTGTATTGTACATCAATTTCATTTGTCTTTTGTCACGTTTCTGTAAATTTTCAAAATTTTTAAATCATCCAACAAGCTAAATGTAGTTGATTTAATTATTCACGTTTTAAAATATTCAAATAGAATTATTGTTGCTCCACTATGTGCCGACTCGTATTTAATTCAAGTGACAAGTGTCATTTCTGAAAATGTGGATCGCACGTGCCGATCTCCTGCAAAAAATTATTACAGAAAAAAAAACAGAGTGTACCTTTTTGGTCCAAAGCATTTGATGGAGTTTGTGTGTACTTGGTGAATTCGTTGACGCCACACTATGTCACAATAGAAAGTACAGGGGACCTATAAATACAACGACAGAGTTTTTTGTATTTAGTCTCGCATGCGTACATGCATTCTATTTTTTTCCCCACTCCAATTTACGAGTATCCACGGTGATTTTCAGTTTGGGAATTGGGATCGGTCACGGGATTTAAGGGCGGTGTATCGAACGCGTCGCGCCAACTTTGACGTATGAGCGGTAACCTACATTTTCCCATTGTTACCGTTTTACGCGATGTTTTACTGTTACCCGAGCCCATATTAACGCCGTACCTTCATTACACATTATTCGCGCGGACAATCTATCACTCGCGTCGAGCATTACATTAATGTTTCGAGATTAATTTGAAAAGCCGCTTCCATACGAATGAAGACACGTGGTTCTTCACTAATTTCTCGAAGTCGAAAAATTCAAATTTCAATTCAGAAGATGTAATTTTCAGCTATATTATTCGAAACATTTCTACCGCCCTTTAAACACGTTTAATTTCTCATATTTATCCTTGCGTGATCGCGAGTGGTAGTTCTTTCAATCGAATTTCAATTAACTTCGGAAAATTTAATTTTTGTTTCACTCCATACAATGGAACTTCACAAGGGCAGACCTTTTATGTATTATATTCGAAAAATTCCTACCTTCCTTTAACGCATTTATTTGCTTTACAGTATTTTATTTTAATCGATTCCGATCGAGCCTTCAAAATTTAAACATTTTACTTGTACTGAATAGTACTTCACACAGTAGAGCTTTTAATGTACTTATTTCTTTTATAGCATGTATTCTTGTATTACACTTTATTTTGTCGTTTTTTATTACATTCATTTTCTTTAGAATAATTATTAAACGAGTACAATTGAAATGGCTAAAATTTTATCTTAATGAACGTGGATATACAAGGTTGTCCCGAAAATCCATGTCCACTTTGGCGGCAGATTCAATTGAGCGTAGCGATGGTAGCCCGCCGCGGTGAAGCAGTGAACAAGAGAAGATCATTATTCACATTTACCAACACACACGCACTATCACTTGAAGCACAAGTCTTTAGAGATTCGATTCGAACGACACTGATTTTACGCAAGGTTTTTCTGAAGAGAAGGGGGCATTATGCAGGGAGAACGACGGGGTGATCAGAAGATAAACAAGACACGAGAGGCACCGCTGTAGGTCTAGAATTTATGGCAAGCACATGTTTCGGTTTTTTCCTGAAAATTGGTCTGTCATTTTCCGAGGCGTTAAGGGTCTCTATTGCCCTATACCTCGCTTAAGAAACTTCCTGAAGGACAGACATTTTTTTGAACAGATACCCATCGACTTTGCCGAAAAAAACCGAAACATTTGATTACTATAAATTTGATAGCGGTCGTAACAGACACATCGTGTCCCTCCCTAAATCCTTCAGAGAAATTTTGCTTGAACTCAGTGTTGTTCGTACCGCGATAGAGAGAACATCTCTAAAGACTTGTGCTCTAAGTGACAGTGCATCGTGATCGTGAGTGTGGACTTTCATGGCATTTGTTCTTCTCTTGTTCACTGCTTCACCGCGACGAGACGACAACGCTACGCTCAGTGAAACCTGCTGCCGAGTCGAGCTGGACTTGAAGGTAGAATGACATTTTTGGGTTCACCCTGTATATCTACGTTTCTTAAGATAAAATTTTAGCCACAGTTACGTCTTCGTAACTGTTCATAATTAAGAAGTCACTCGGTTAAAAGGTTAATAATTAAATGCTTGCGTTATGTCTAAATGCTCGCATTATATGGCAATGTTACACAAAATTGAGAAATTTGCAATGTTTTTTTACCTGTCAAAAACACCGCAAATTGCTCAACTCTGAGCGACCATAACTTTTGAACCATTGATCGTACAGGATCGAAACTTCGATTCCTAAGCTCTCCTCGTTCAAATCTACTCGATTACATACCAAATAGATAATAATTTATAGGAGAAAGGCAAAAATTGTTGGTCCCGTAAAGTAAAGAGCAGCCATAATTACTTTTGAGCACCACGGACGGAATATATTTTACGTAGTTTTTATTGCGAATAGGATTTGCGTTATTTTAATATTGAGTTCGCGATACACGCGTTTCCACTTTCCAGCGGCGACGTCGCGTCGACGGAATACCGGGATTGTCCTTTGTCCTCAAAAACAGTGTGAACGCAAACGAGTAAATTTCCCAGGCGCACGTTGCGTGTGCGAAATCGTCAACTCGCTAGGATAAGTGGTATTTCGAAGTTGCAGCTCATTGCTAGGCTCTGGCATTGAGCACCCCTTCAATGTGCTTATGCTCTCGAGTATAAGCATATTATACGTACAATGCGTCGCTGTAATTACCGTCATATATGAATTTCCATCGCAAATAGCGCTTCGTTTATTTAATCAGCTCAACATTGTTTGTTCGCTGCAAACGGGAAAGATCGTTTTCCTTTCACCGGCGCTCTCCCCGGACTGTTACGCGGAATTATTTATGCAATACGGGCGAATTGTTTTTCTGGTGATTTATACGGAAAAAGGATTCACCAGAGCAAAGGGTTTTTAGAAATGCCGTTAATGTTTGTTGTACAAACGTTCTTTATTCGAGCACCTGTACACAACTTTTGATTATAAGCTGGAAATAATATTTATATCACGACGTTCAAATTTGAAAATTACTGTTTTCCTGTTAGTATGTGAACGAACAACGAAAGTGCGCCTGAAAGTGCTTGTTAATATATTTCGGAATAATTAATTTTATGTTTCAAGTCGAATCTTCGAATCACTTTTTCGTTCACGGTACATAAATGAATATGTCTACACATTTGTGTTGAATATTTTTAAAAAATCCATTGACCACGCACGTTTTGCTTGGGTCGAATTTGTTGTACTTAGTACGTTATAATTAACGAGTATGTCACGTGGATTAGGGAAATATAACTTGAATATTTAAAAAAAAATGAATCGATCACTTCTTGTTTTGGTCAAATTTTATAGTGTTATAATTAACGAGTACGTCACGTCGATTAGAGAAATATGGGTTGAATATTTTTAAAAAATGAATCGATCACTTCTTGTTTTGGTCAAATTTTATATTCCAGATAAACATCTTGTGCACGGTGCTAATTTCGTAATATGTAGTGTTATAATTAGCGAGTACGTCATGTGGATTAGGGAAATATGGGTTAAATATTTTTAAAAAATGAGTCGATCACTTTTTGTTGTGGTAAAATTTGTTAGACAGGATAAACATCTTGTACACGGTGTTAATTTCGTAATAGTGCTATGATTAAAATTTTTCTACCTGAATTACAACAAACTGGAGTGAACTAGAAGTTTATTTTCTCTCTTGATATGGTTAATAGGTTGAAAATAATATAACAGTATTTCTAAATTCATCTAATATTTTTACTGCTTTAAATTACACCTACCTATTTTTGTTATAAAAGCATAAAGCCCGCTGTCTAGTTATGATTAACGGGTGCATCATGTGTATTAGCAAAATATGAAGTATTTTATTGAAATACTTTGTATCGAAGAAAAAGAAGTCGCAGCACAAGGAAACGTTCTTCGTCAGTTCCGAATTAACTTTTGCCGATTTCCACATACCTACTCATATTCGTTAGGAAGTTGTTTCGGTCGATGTAAGCCGAATCAGTGACTGTCGCAACGCGAAAGTAAAATATTCGTTATCCGCGCGAGCGTTGCGAACGCACGCCTACTGCGGCGAGATTGGCACGTTGCGTAATATTTTCGGCACACGGCTCACCCCTGTGTCAATAACCGGCATTTTCTACGATATCCAATTATTGCGAATCGTGTTTGAAACTTTTGACGCATGATATAACGTTCTACCGCGAATGTGGCCCAGTATACATAAGAAATAAAGAAAAATACACGATAGATGTAAAAGGGAGCGGAGGAGTGTAAAGAAAGTTTCAAACGCAAGCCGGAAGTGGGTACTCGTCATTATTAGCAAGCGGTTTCTATATGCAAATTTACATTTTTCACCGTGAAACATTGCAAGGCGAAGTAGAATTTCATTTCCAACGTTAATATCGTGGTTGAAGAATGTTATTTGAAAATGGAGCTGCGTTGACGCTGGAATTAACGGACCCGTCAGAATGATGGATTTTAGATCCTTTGTTTTACTGTAAAAGTGCTTTTGCAAACTCTTGCTGCTGTTTGCTAATTTTGTTATTGAAAGCTAATATGAATTAATCGGTTTTATAAATTCCTCGGAGACTGTCATCGACCTGTGCTATAAATGCACGGTCCATTTATTATAGATAGTGAGAGACGTAATAAATATCGGTTCAATTTTCGGCACGAAGGCGTCGACGCTGATTAAAAGAGGACAATGGCGCTCAACCATTTTAAACGCGATTTTCTCATGTATTAATCACCCGACGTTCACGACACTCCCGTCTGACGTGCTGAGTAATTCGAGAGGGAACAGAACGATTTTTTCGTACGGCGAATCGTGACGAGGCTAACGAAAATAGCACCGTACAAAGACAATAGCGCGTGACGACATTAAGGTTAATGTACGGAATTTTACTACCTTCGCGTCGATAGACTACACACTTCCTCTCTGTCTCTTGCTTATCGTTCATCAAACAACTATCAGTTTTTGTCTCGCCGTGGAAACTAGGGTTCGGTTAAAAACTGCTAATATTACCTTTACGCTAAAACTATTATTTGACATCACCTCGTGGAAAGATGGCATTTATTATATGCAATTTTTATAATATTACATGTCCGGAAAATTAATCCATTGAATAATTCTCTCAAAATGACGGGTTCTAATATTCTTAATTTACAATTATTAAGATTTTAAATGAGAAATTATTTAACAAATTTATTTCTTTGCGTACATACCACAAAAGAGCTCTTCTTATTTTTATAAAGTAATGTAAAATATTTCATTTTTAAGCAATTACTATACAGAATATGCACCAAACTTTTTTGAGTAATTTTTCAACTTATGAGTGGATTTTCATTTTGTCAGAGACTTACACAAACGTATACAGGGTGAATCACGAATCGTGACCATAGTAGAGATTACTCTGTTATTAGCAGTCCGATCGAAAATGTTTTTATCAGATATAGCATTGTTTCAAGAAAGCTACGTGATTATAACAGATTTTTCGTCAACTCTGTTTTTTATGATTTTTTAAGGTCACCTTCAATTTTTGAAAATACACTTATAATTTTTTTACGCCTATTTCTTAGAGGATTTCAAGGCGATTTCTAAAAATTGCTCTTTTAATTTTTTTTTACAAAAAATTTGCTACAGTCACGTGAAAATTCTTTTGAAATCATATGTATATGTGATAAAAACATTTTCGATCGGACAGCTAATAACAGAGTAATCTCTTCTACTCACGATTCGTGATTCACCCTGTATATATATTACGGCTTTCCACCAAAATTTTTATTATTCTGGCTATAAAAAAATGTGAAAGACTTCCGAGATGCGTATCGAAGTCTCTAATTCAATGTCCAAGTGTTAGTTAGACGAAATGATTAAAAAAATAGAAATTCGACCTGTAAGCCAGCGGAGGGTAATTCGCAACGAAGGGGAGATAATTTATAAAGATACACTTTTAAAAAACGTCACTGTACCTTCCCACCTATTCTGATTCGCCGGTGAGATGGCGGGTGACGTCGATTCGTAAATGAAAAATGCGGCAGATTAAAAAATATGTCGGGCCTCTGACGGAATGAAGATTATCGGTTCGCGTCGGATTGAAATGAAAAGATGAGAGCAGACACGCATCGACGCAGACAGGCGGCGTGGCTCCTCGGAGAGGAGCTGAAAAGCTGAAAAGCGTGTTTGAAGTGCGGGTGTGCGTGCGGCCCTCGGACACAGAGAAGTATCCGCTCCCATGGGCGTCTGCGTTCGGAGGGTGCGAAACTCTGTACGCAAGATGAAGCGGTGCCGCGTCGCGTCGCTTTGTGCGTATATACCTCTCGGTATACCTTTCGCCGTTCTCTCCTACAATTAGACCAGCCCTCGGACTCATTTCGGTGCTCCCCGGGCCGTTTTTATGAGAACGAAACTCGGAGAAGAGCGCCCGTGAGACCGGAGGAAACGATGAGAAACGATTCCGAGAAAAAACCACCGGCCGAGCGCCCCGAGACGTTTCGACAGAATCACGACGTGTCGTACATAGCCACGTTTTCTGCTCCTAACCGCTCCGAACTGTTGCCAACCTGCATGACTATTTCTTAACCACTCTTGCGCATTCCTCTTTCGCGCGACTCCTTATTAAGAGGCATTAAGTAAACGCGACACGGATAATGACTACGACGAAATTGTACTACAAATGTTCAGGAAGCCCTGTATTAATTAACCTCTCTAGAGCTCTTCACGATTACATATTTCACTGCTCGAGCAATCGGAACTTCTTTGTCGGCAACAATCGCTTTGAAGATCATTGGTACACATTGTATTTACATCTAACGCGTTCGCATATTGTCAGCTTGCTGTTGATCAAAAAACTGTCTTGGGTGTGTCTGTCTTGGCCGTATTCCAAAAAGACAGTGTAATTTTTATGCAATTATCTTTAATGACGCACGTACAAGGTCTTCCAATAAGAAGTGTTAATTCAAATGATTAAAAAAACGCTGTTGTTTGCGATCGTTTACAATTTTACTGACCAAGTATCGGAGAGTGACCACTCTAGTCTTCATAAATAAAAAATAAATTCACGATTTAGATAGTCAAGTTCACGTCGTGCTCAAAAAATGGAGCACAAGACACATTTTTCCTTCAATCCTAGAAAGTCGATTAGTAGCATAAAAAATGAACGCACTTGTTCGCCGAGTCGCGTTCAACTGCGTTCGCAGAATTGTCAGCACATGGTTAAGTCGAAACCTTTTGTGTGCAAATGGCGTGCCATTTCGGATTCAGCGTTACTTTAATTAGCATGGCAAAATGCCGGATTTCAGACTTTCTGCTCCTCAGAAATCACAACGACGCTTTCCCTGGGAATTATTAAATCAATTAAAAGTCATTAGAGAGCGCTAGTTGGAATTGCTCGGCAGTTTCCAGCGGTGAATCCAACTAATTATGATCTTAAGTTCGTGATTTAGTCGATTTGGTTTCATTCGCCACTCGAGGTTACTCCCGGGCTCTTTAGTTTTTGATTCGTGTAATCCAAAGGCACGCTAGAGTTTCCTTAATCGCCGAGGTCTTGTACCTTTTTTCGAGGGCAGGCACTTCGGTGCGTGTCTTCCGTTGGACACGCGTGTCGTTTTATCGGTGAAACGTAAACATTTGCTGAAGAGCCGTGTGTTGGCTTGCCTGATCTCGAGACCAAAAGGTGCCGCACGCCGCCATGTGACAAACATGGCCGACAAGAGGGACAGTATCTATGACCCATTCCTCAAAACGTCAAACTTTAATATTAGGCTAATATTCCTGCTCGCGTTCGCCGATTCTCCCTAAGAATTCTGAAACAAATGTTTGAGATCATCTCCAACCCTTTGTTAACACTAAACCTACCATCACCGATCAAAATGACCGGTTCCAGATTTATTATTTTACAATTATTGAAACAATAAAAATTATTTCATAAGAATTGATTCTAGTGGAGTACGTATTATAATAGTATTATAATTACTTTTAACACGTTTAATGCGGGTCAGTTCTGGAACTGACGAACGGACCCAGCGATTTGCTCTCAAAATTTTGGAGAAAATAATGTATTTATTTCATAAAAGTGATTTCCAGAGAAGTAATATTTAGATTTCACAAAAAAAATTGTTTTAATTCGCGTTGGGGCGAGTTTTAGATCGCCAAAAACGCATTGAAAGTTTAAGTCAGTTCCAGAACTGACCCTTTCATCACGTATTGTCTTGTAACTTTTTGTACAAGCGTCTACATATATTGGACCTAATTTACTGCGATACATACATAGTCAGTTATTTCCACTGTTAGTACCGCAAATATTGTCCTTCTCCATAATACATAGCTAAATCCATAGTCAATCAATACCATTAGCAACGTTACAAGTAAATATTGTTATTTTCCAACATATCGCCGACATGCTGCGAATCTTTATTCAAAATAAAAATTGTCTACATTGATTGCACGAAATAGAAACTAAATAGAATGTTATTTCTCCCCTTAATGATTGTAATAGAGGACGAAACTTCTGAACGAAACCGCGGAATACATTTTCGTGAAGGAAAAAGTTGTCGCACGTGACCTCAGGAATCGTCCTTTTCAAAGAAATATATTTTTGGGACACCCTGTATATGGAGGTTCAACCATTCCTATATTTCTAACTTCATTTCGAATATGTAGAGTTACATCAAAGAAAATTAAATTAATGCGAAACTATAAAACGTGATGATTCTCGTATCGAACACATAATTTCGTTCACAAGAAAAGAACAGCCTTCCTTTCGGGATCGTTTCAGCCAACTATGATACGGTTACTGTCGCTCGAGTCTCAAGTCGTTGTTCAATCAAATTGTGATGTCAATCGATTCTACAGGGACGAAAATAGCTGCAGCCCCGGATAAAAACACAATACGGGGCCATTTACAGAAATCAGTTGAACTTTCGCGCGATCGGCGGCTCTAATAAGAGCACAATTGGCCAATCAGAAGCGAAATACTTGAATCGGCAGCTATCGGGCGAAATTATTTCCAGCGGACGTCCGTGAGTCTCTTGTCCGCTTGTGAATCGTGTCCTCGCGAAAATGATCGCGCGACATTACCCTCGGCAGAGCGATGTTCGTGTCCGTCCGGTCTATTACGGAATGCGTTCAATCAACGCAGTTTGTCCACGACATTGTAAACAGTGCGCCGCGCCGGTCCGGTCAACGGTCACTCCGACCCCTCGAATGCGTTTGCACGATGATCGTGCTTAATTTGCCGTCCGATTTCGGTGAAAAACCGTTCACCGTGCCACCGTTCGCGGACTTATTGTCAGCGTCGCGTCACACGAAAGAATTAATTGAACCTCTGCTGTTCTGATTTTGTAATTCACATTTTTCAACAAATTTTTATTTCCAACGATATCATCGCAGGAACTTTGCCAGTTCACTGGAAATGTCCTTCTGATTAAAATGAGTCCAAACACGCCGTGTCTCCTGTAATTTTTACGAGCAGAATACGAAATATTCCCTCCCCGCTTAAATGCCATTTTTTAATCTGCTTTTAATCTGTTATAACCTCTAATTTTTACAAGCACCCTGGGAAACGAAGCCCTCCCCGGTTAAGCGCAAAAAATTCTCAGTTTTAACGCATTCTGCGGCGCTATTCGATGTACGCCGTGTTTGGGCTCGTTTCACCGCGGAAAACGTCAGTCGATCGGCGGCATTTTCATAATGACACGATAATGTCCGTTGTTCTATGCGCCAGCTGAAAAATCCCGCGGAAGAGGGCACCTTATTGTTATGGAGATTTGATCCGCTCTCGCTAAAAAACTGGTTTTGTTCTATTTTTTGCGCATATTTATCGTACATTGTACTGTCACGACTGGATCGTAAATCCTCATGCAAATTCAGATTTCCTAGATTACGTCGCAAGAACCGGAACTAAAATGAAAAATCCGCTTCTTCATTTTTTCCTATTCGCGGTGAGGTGGTTTTAAAGGGTTGCGAACAAAAGTCCCGGCAAGACGCGCGTTTTGTCGCATTCTGCGGCCCCTTGTACGCTGTAAACGCACAAAATCCGCAGTCTGGTAAGACAATTCTTCCGCCACCCTCGCTGCCAGAGCCCATTACCAGGCGTTACCAACTTTTTCTCGCCGGTTTGCTGCTCGCGCGCGCGCTCCACCCCCGTACGTGCATGCACGGAGAGCTGCGAAAACAAAAGTGCTACGACTCGGGGTTGCGTGTTACCGAGTAGCAGTAGCGATGTTTACGCGAGCCTGACCCAAATGCTGTTGATACATGCTCCGAATTTTCGCCGGGAGCGACACAAAAGCGCCCTTCGACCACCCGCAGCGGATAATTAAAAACACGACGCTCATTGTCCGCTCCGCTGGCAAATATAGGATTATACAAATTAAGCGTCGCATCTTCAGATTTGTAATTAAACACTAACTATTCGAGACACGTCTGGCCGCGTTATTTTATCACGCTCGTTACTCGCGTTTATTTTCGCAGCGGCCTGCTTCGTGCGTTCTGCTAGTCATGTCGCCGGAGAAATCGGTTGTAATTAGACATTGTTTTGTTAATCAGAGTACCAAAAGCCCTTTTTGTCAATAACAAGACGCATTTATGGAATATAGTGCTACATACGTGAACACGTGACACGTGACTAAACAAAATAGTCCCTAACAAAAGTCAAGTTTCAAATAATTTCTGTTTTATTCCAATCCGATGGTGTGACACTCGATTTGAATAATTCTATGCAATCTGGACGGCAACCATGACAGAAGACCAAACAAAAAGTCCCTACTCAGAGGAAGGTTTCAAATAATTAGTATTCTATTCCAATTTAACGTTGTGACACTCAATTTGAACAACTCCGTGTAATCTGAACGGGTTCTAAGTTAGATGACCAAACAAAAAGTGCCTGGCAAAAGGCACGTCGCAAATAATTTGTATTTTATATCAACTTGGCGTTGTGACACTCAATTTGAACAACCCTATGCACTTATGACGAATCACGTGTGATAGGTGATCAAACAAAAAATTCCCTAACAAGAGAAAAGTTTTAAATAATTTGTATTTTACAGCAAAAAATTCCCTAACCAAATTATGACCAATTTGACGGTACTCAAACGTTTCCACATAATCTGAACGAGTCGCCCGACGAGCAAAACAAAAAAGTCCCTAGAAAAAAGAGAAAAAGCAGAGGAACAGGCGAGTTTGTTTCGCCGTGGAAAGCTGTTATACGCGTCTACAGTGAAGATACGGCGAACAGAATGAAGGATCCTCTGGCCAGTATCGTTTTAGTCCGTTGGAATTTCATAAGAAAATGTTTTATGCCTCGAAGAGGACGATCGTGTCCCGAGGCGGCGGCGCGCCGCCACGAAAAACGGAAGTATTTGCGCGCGTGTCACGATCCCACCGGTTGCCGACCTAAAGGGAATTGAAATCTTTTTTATCGGGCCCTCCGCGAAATTTCATGGATTTCCAATGACTCGACGGGGCGGATCTCGTAAGTGTATCTACACAGACCTTCAGCTCCGCGTATCCTAAGTCTCTGTATTTCACCTAATTCCCCGGAGAAGAATTTGGTTCGTTTACCGACAGCCGCCCCGGCCCGTCTATCTTTCTCTCTCTTTCTCTCTCCATCCTTTTCCCCCGTCGTGTTTGCTTTAAAACCGCCCCAACGATTTCTTTTATTGGTCCGTTACGATCGTCGACGATCGGTTTCCTCGTAACTGTCGCTGAACCTGAAATACTGCTTGTTTCGTACTGGTTCCCTTTTTCCCCTCGGAGTTAATGACGATGTTTTTTACCACTTGAGCTACCGGTATCTCGAATGTCTTTTTGATGGACAATGATTTTAGGAAATATACTCTCTAATCCCGCCATTTCCCCCTTCCTTATTGCGATTTTCCTTCCTTTTCATTTTCTGAAAACTGAACAATCTGATTGTTGTCTTACTTTTTAAAACAAATTCATAGATAATGTTTTACAAGGCAATGCTCTTTAAAATTTCTAGGTCATCAGTGTTATTGGATGGATTTTTGCGAAGGACTTTCCGACGATCTTCTAAATCTTCTAAATATTCTTCTCACTATGAGACACAAGTGTTCTCGTTAGATTGTGATTTTTGTGGAAATTTAAATTTGCTAAACCGAGGCACGATGGAATATTGTTTACCGCGTCAAAGTTCCGGTACGTCAAAATTAATATTTATAGAACAGACGGATATTCTTTGAGAAGTTCCTATCTAGCCCGCTCTCCGAAATCCGTGTAAGCTAAACGTCTCTTTATTATAGTTTCAAGTAATTTTCTTCCACTTCACAGTCCGACATTAGTTTTAGTTTCTGGGTCAGCTTTTAAACAGCCCCGAGCTACGCCTCGCGCTTGTGCAAGATTCTATGTATATGCTCTATATTCGATGTACTTTTATCTAACAATCGCAGTAAAAAGACAGCATAATTATACTAAAAGTAACAATGATATGCGACGTATGTGTTACTGTAATTGCCCAGGCTATCTTTCCAAACCGAGCGAAATGTCAGAACATTAATTAGAAGTAGATTACACGCAGCGGATATTGTATATTCCTTCGTTTCTTTGTTCTCGACTTGATATTAATTCTCATCACTAGAGAGCGGATCTTTATGCAAAATAAGAATTGTTTACATTTATTGCAGATATAGGAAGCAAATTTAATTTCCCTCTTTCGTAGTTTTATTAAATTGATATTCTCCAATTCCTTCAACCTTTTTACAACTTCAAATTACACAATCTATTTCTGTCATAAATGCATACACAAATGGACAGATCAATTGCAAATGAAAATATTCAAGGAACGTAGAAATAATATTTCCAATCCATTCAAATTATTAACCCCTTGCCGTACGTTTTCTTTTACAGTTAAAGTAATTCAAAAGTCTTTATGTACAAAAATGTCGTAGAAGGGAAAAGAAAATATAATATTTTTCGTATGGCTACGTTTATTTTAATGCTTAAATATTGATTACAAACGAATCAAATTTTATTTCACCTAAAATGAAACGCACAACATTCATATTTGTTAAAGTTTGTTAAAAACCTTCATCACGAGTCTGGCTCGTCAAAGTACGGCAAGGGATTAACAAAAGATTAGTCAAATAAAAAGGTTAATAAAAAGAGATATAAATATCTGACAGTTTGCAACAAATGCGGGCAATTTTTATTTTCCATAAAAATCCGCAGTCTACTCGCCGCTCTTCTGCGATAGCAGTTAGCCGTGAAGAAACGGAGCCGTGTCCATGATCGATACTCGCAAAAAGGACCAACGGAACAGCCATGTTCCGGGTCGAATCGTTATCGAGTGAGCGGGGGGATTCATTAACAATTATATAATGATTCGATGAACCTGACGAAACTACCGTGCTCGATACCATCGGAGCCCGCATATAGTACGTAAATCCTAGAATCGTATTAATAACTCGCAACACAAGTCAATTATCCCTAATGCAGAACACGCAATCCATTTGCTGATCGTTATCGGCTGGCAGTTTATCTGCACACTGGACGCCGGCGGAATACAGTACACAATGGATCCTACAAAGTAGCCTTAGCTGTGTAACATCGTGTCAGTAGTTTCGCAAATTAGCCAAGACAAAAATCTGCGAGAATCAGAGCACTCCTTTACTTCAGTCTGATTTACATTCGTAATCGTGTAGAATCACGATCGACCGGCAACAACTCTTTCTATTAATCTTCAGAAAGCATCGGTAACAGATTAGCGAAATCAAGATATCACGAATTGCAAAGAAATATTTAAAATCAAATGTTACACGCAGTAAAGAAGGATTCTCATGTGATGGAAAAATTTTCTTTGTCTTTGAGTCGCTCTTGGAAATTGCAAATTGCACAAGAGTAATTTCTCGTGTCGCTGTTATTGAGGGAAAATAATTAGGTGGCTCTTTTTATATAAAACATACTGTATGAAAATTGTAATTAGAGAAAAATGTATTCGTTCTAGTAGGGGTTGAACTATATTCCAAAAGAGATAAAACACATGTGGAACATTCTGTATGAAAATAGCAATTGAAGGAAAATGTATTCTCTCTAGTAGGGACTGCGCTGCATTACAAAGAAAATCAAAATCCAATTAAACAATAATAAATAAATATTAAAAGTACCACAAGAAATGTAAATATGCCTTCAGTAACGTGCGCAACCAAGAAATATAAACACTTAATTTCGAATTCAGTATTTAAGAGTTTTTAAGATAATTTTTATTTTTTGACAATGTCATGGTGTTTTGAATGGTACGCCGAGAATTTTTGCACACAAGTTTTTTGAAGCTATAAATCCACATTCATCACACACTTTAAAACGAATTGAATCGTCGAAATAAAAACAGTAAATAATTGTCCAATGATTTAACAAGATACCATTAATTTCACAAGGAACAAATATTAAGCAGCTATTTATCTAAATCAGCTACCTGTCCGGAGTCTCACGCCCAACCCCGTGGATCTCGCGGCCATTTTTCACTCTCGTCGCTCTCATCCGGTCCGCGGAGAGAGTGGTACAGCAGATTGTAATTTCACACACTGTTGTGGGCTCTTACTTAAACCTGTGCAGTTACGGAGTTAAACCGGTCCTTCGGGAACATTCCGCTCACTTCAGTTGGAAAACGTTTCGAGCGCTCGGCGCGGCGTGCTCGGGCCCTCACAATCACTACCCCTAACTTTCGCGGCGGAAGTTCAAGCGGAACAGAATATAATCGTTTTCCCGGGGAAGACAGGAAACTTCAGCCAGGGAACGAGTGTCGATACGCCGCGCCTGTAGAAGAAAAAAAAAAAGAAAAGAATCAGTTAGCGAGAAACAGGAAGTTGGACAATCTCGCGAAGACGCTGGGGAAAGAGGAGGATGGCTTCTGAACCGTCATCCGCGCGGATTATGGAGGTCGGATCGCGGGGAATCGTCGAGTTCACGTGGGGTCGTCAGCTTAATAAAGAAAGTTTGTAAATTTTCGGCGTTTTGTCGCGCGGTTAAGGGAGCATTGTGTTTGTCTGTCCGCGAGAGGCGGGCCGTTTTTCGCGCGTTTTCTCCCGAAAAAAGAAAATTCGCGAGTTAGAATAAAGGGCGGTCTCGCATTAACTCCGTTGAACTCCGAGGCGCGTATCGCCGCCGACGCTTAATGAAATTCCCCGTCTGGTCGGGGAAGACTCCGGGAACAAGTTCGCGTCTTTATCGTGAAAACGGCGAAGGAAAGCTGCCAACTCCATTTAGGGGTTGCTATCATTGCGCCGGGCCAGATACGCCGGCAGGTCGTTACGCTCCGAGCAGCAGGCATTACGGCACAAGCAAAGAGCCGCGTTCGCAATGTTCACCGATCCACCCCCTATACCATCCACTCCCCCTCACCCCCACATCCGCATCCGCACATCCCCGTACTCGAACTCTAACTCGAACCCGACCGCGCCCGCGCGAACGTATACACGATCTGTCTTGCCCCGGGGCGTTTGTATAAAGGTAATTTCACCATAAATATGTACGGACGAGAGGCGGATGAAGGGAGGCGAGAAATACACGGATAGGGTTGGATGAAAGTGCTATGCCTGCTGCCGCGAAACTGGAGGACACCGCACACCAGTCGAGTGCGCCGCGTTTACCGCTGCACGACCCGGCTCCGGTCCTCTAACGCCAAAATATTGTTATTGCTTGTACCAGAATCTTGTTCGCTGAGTAATTAAGTGATCTCGCATGATGGATGCACTTGCAGCTCTTTTTGCACGACGCTTCGTACAAAGAAAACACGAAACTTGCGTTAACCCCTTGCCGTATTTTAACGAGTGAGACTCGTCGTGAAGATTTCAAGAAAGTCTAACAAATATGAATATTACGCGTTTCTTTTTGGATGAAATAAAATTTGGTTCGTTTGTAATTAATATTTAAGCATTGAAATAAATATAGCCATACAAAAAATGTAAATTTTCTTTTCCCTTCCATGACATTTTTGGGGATAAAGACGTTTTAATCGCTGTCACCGTAAAGAAAATGGTACGGCAAGGGGTTAACGAATAAACATGGAATATCGTAGAAAATTTTCGTTATTCGCAGAAGGGTTGAACTAATGCAATCTATGCGAAAAACATTCTATTTAACCATCGTCCATCCCTAGTCTCAATTTCGATACTGAATAATTATTTGTTCTGTACATCATTTTATTTAATGTTGAAATACATCGTTTTATTTAATGTCGAAGTACATCATTTTATTTAATGGTTTAAATTGTGGATCGTATCATGTGATGGTTACGTAGAGGAAATATGGAGTGCAAACAACCTCAATTTCTGCACGCCTGTTCGGTCCTGTTTTGTGCAACCAGCGAGGCGCTACTGTAATTTTCTTGGAGTCCTCCTGCGTTCGAAATATACTCCACATTTCAGACTGCAATGCACCGTCGCGAAATGTGTAGCGGTGATCAAAGCGTGAATTTGGGGAAAATTCTATTTCCATCGAAGATTAATTTCGTTTTCCGCGAGAGACCAACGCACCGCAATTTCACTGACGTCATTCAAAATCAATTAAAATCTGTGCAGCTACTCCGACGATTTCAGATTGTAGTTATTCGGGAAATCACGTAGCGTGGAAAAACGTACGTCTATTTGACTTCCGGGATTGCAACGGGAAAATATTTTTATTCGGCGAAAGATATTTATATTTTCATGTAATTGTTCCCGTGTGTTTGAGGATTTTACTGGAGGCATTAAAATCCGATTAAAGCCCGCCTAGACAGCCAACTGATGTTGAATCGTAATTTCCAGGAAATTGTGAATTTCGAAACACCACGTTCGTTCAACTTTTTCCATTATTACGTCGAGAACGCCGAGTCGATATATTCCGAGTTTGATATTATTATATGCCTGTCATTATTTGTCGCGAGAAACAACTTCACTGGCGACCAATTAAAATCCGCGTGCCCACTCTACTGATTTTAGATTATAATTTGATCTAGATCCGTGTTATGTGTATTTTTATATCATTATTACTTTTCGCCGAGGGGTCGTCGTCCTGTACGCTCGGTCGACAATTTCGCCATTAGCATTAAATACCAATTAAAATGCTCGCAGCGCGAGATACACGCTGATTTCGTATCATTATTTTTGGCAAATTCGGGATTTTAGAGCCAACGTGAATTCGACAATTATATAGGATTAAAAATCACAGTCGAAATCATTTTTGCGTTTTGATGGCGGACGCTCTTTGTGGTTTCATGGAAGGACAGCTAAACCCTTCCAAATCCTTCTATTCAAATTCCTATTGACACATTTTTGAACCCGGTTCTGTCGGGATGATCTCTTTTAAGGGTTGAAATAAAAGACTAATGATTTTAATTGGCAGACCAACTAGACCCAGCTCTTGCTATGCAGGAATAACCTAACTTTGTAGTCGCGCGTTTCATTTCTCCCTTTCAACTTTCATTGACAGGACCGTATCCCTCCACCTCCGACCAAAAACCGTGTGCACCACGATTTTCCGCCGAAAAACTCGCATGATATACTTTTTATTCAGGCAGGAATCAGATCATTCTCTCCATCCACGGGCGATTTACTTTAAAAACGCGCTCGATTCGCGATCCCCGCCCTCTGGGGTGCATGGACGGTGGCCACGCGATATTCCGAAAAAATATTCCGAAAAAGTTTCGAGTGCCAGTTGGACGGCAGGGGGTGAAAAAAGTGTTTTTCTCATTTTTCGGTAATATGGTACAGGGGCCGATAGTCCGGCTGCCAATTGGATCCTCGATTTCGGAGTCGTTTCACGCGAGAGCAGCGATGACGAAGCGCGACGGGCCCGCGCGCGATGACCGCTATTAACCGGGGATGAAGGATTACAAACGATCGGACCGGAAATATGGAAAGTACGGTGGTCGACATTCATCGAATCCTCATTGCCATTTGTACCGGGAGGTGGGGGAGCGGGAGGGGCTGCGTTATAGGCGGTTTTCACGGGTTAATCCATCCGCTTCCATTTTCGCGCTCGTCCGCGCGCGAACAACGAGATCAGCGCGGCCGGCGCCGGTTTCGAACATTCCCAACAGTAACGTTGCGAGAAAACAAATCGCGCGTCATGTCGGTGGGAAATTCAACAGGTTGAGAAATAGAAGACCTTAGATTCGACTGGTTCTAAAGTTCAAGCCACTCGACGGGGGAGAAAGAGCCAGCCACGGGCTTCCCTCCCTTTCTCCCTCTCCGCACTCTCTATCTCCGTCTTGTTCTCTCGTTTCCTCTTCCTCTGTCCGTTTCTCATTCGCTCCTCCGGTTTTGCTTTCTTTTCAACCCCTTTCAGCCTAGACTCCAATTCCCTTCCGACGAAGAGAACCTTTTATCTTATTCATTTTCTTCGTACGGTTGTTGCCGCTGCTTTCTTATCCATCACTGCTCGCCCCGTTTCTTTCCTGCATCATTTTCTCCTTCCACCCCCGCCCACCGTGTTGCTCCTCATATAACAGCCACGTTTACACCCCTTTCCGCGGGAAGTCTAACTGGATTAAGGAGGAGGCGGAGGAACGGTTCCCAGCCGCGATAGAAAAATTCTCCTCGTATTTTATTCATCTCGCCACAAAACGGATGATTGCCCGCCGCGCCGCCGGTCGCGAACGCTCGTCTCGTATTTATCGAGTATCCGGCCATGTTTTCGGAATGCCTTCGATTCACACCAATTTGTTCGATGGAAAGCTTACACGTGCCAGGACGGTAACATTGTCTACCTCAACCCCCTCGTACTGCGATTTATTTTATCGTTACAGCGATTAGACGTTCTTTGTCGTTCCGAATTTCCTAGAATAAGAAAGGTTACATCTACGCCTTTCAATGACTTTTCGGGGTGGTTCGCGTAATTGTAAAAAGTTAGAGGAAAAAGATGAATGTTTTCGGGAGGGCTACAAGACGGTGTCAATCGTTCATCCTAACTGGAGACATAGGTCATGTAAATGTGAATTGACATTTTTTTGAGTGGATACCTACATTATTTTATAAAAAAGTTCCCGGAACATATGGCCGAAAAATTGACAGTGAAACAATATTTTATAGAGAACGGTAACAAAGTTGAGTTGAAAGTCCACTGAAAGGATAAGATCATCTGGTACCACCCCTAAACCAGCATGGAGCTCTAAAAACACTGGACCACAGAATCTCCCAACGACCGTCTCACCGCCAAACAGGAATATCAAAAGCAAATCGCCTTGCAGCGAATAGAATACACTTAAAATCCGTGAATCGCACGATTCCGAACAAATCGAAGATCGATTCTCACGATCGGCCGGTCCCAGGACTTCGACCCTCCGTGAAGTTATGTTTATCCATTTCCGGGGAAGTGCTGCGGGTAGGATGAAGGGCTTATAGAGGAGATCTTTCATCCCGTTGGTTCCGATACAATCCCACCGTCTGGTCCTTCAGCTTTTTTTTTCTCTCGGTCCTCTTTTCAGGCTATCTACTTCTGCATGATCTCTTCGGGGCAACCCCCCGCGAGTCCGAACAGTTGGCCAACCCCCAGGGAAGGGGGCTGAAAAGAGAAAGAAAAAGCAAGAGAGCGAGAGGAGGGGGTCGCTACCGGGTATTCGCAACCCCTTCGAGTAGCTCTCGTAACATCGCTAATGCCTATTATATTAAACTCTCGTACCGAAGGGAGTATCGCGAGGGTTTTGTCAAGTGCAAACGCACAAAGCCAATTTGGGACGGCGTTTTAATCAAAAGTCGTCATAGTAACGGACGCGCGTCCCCGCGATTTTAAAGCGGACCGATCGGTAGAGAAATGTTTATGCGTGCACAGGCGGCGGCCCGACAGCGGCCCGGCTGCCGTCGCCGCCGGCCCCGTCGCTGATTTACACTACTACCGGGGCCAATTAAGCCGGATACGCATTTAAGAGCACTCCGGGACAATGGCTCCTTCGGCCGCGCGCGTTTGAATAATTTTTAAACGCAGTTCAAAGCGACGCGCTCTCGCGTGCGCTCTTTCGCGCCGGTTAAATATTTATTCTCTTCATCCATTTGCTACCACCCGTCTTCCCTTCCCTCCCCTGTCCACCTCTGTGCCCAGCGGCAACGGGTTTTTGTTAACGCACAAGCATTTGTTCGACGCTGTGTTTCGCGACAACAGTCGCTGTATCATGAATGGCGATCGAAATCGACGCGACTCCCGGATGAAACGGGGCTAACGTCGCGCTTAAGGGATTAATACCTGTGCAGAGTATACCTCATTCTCTTCGCGAGAGCAGAGTATGCTTTTACGAACGTTTCTCTATGGTTAATGACGTATCTGCGTGTTGATTCTGTTTCGCTTCATTGAAAACCGCGTGTCTTTGTGGCACTGGTTTTGATCATTAATTACTAGAACACTGGGTACGTCGATTTCTAAGCTTTCGGTTAGAATGCTGAGGTATTCGCCTGTGTTAGAGTATTTACTTCGAGTTTACATAGTCGTCCCCTTTTATAAAAAGTTTATGGAATTGTAAAAAGTTATTCTTTGCCTCTAGTCATACTTATTGTATCAATTATTGACTGTTACTGACTAGACTGCAGATCTACATGGGAAATAAACGTTGTCTGCATAAATTGCACGAAACAGAAGCCATATAGAAGCTTCTCTTCATTTTTCATAATTAAAATTTTTTAAATATCTTAACTATCTCAAATTGCATTGATGTTTCTATAACTGCGTGAAATCCGTTTTACTGATTACACAAGACAGTTATATCAACAATATAATACACTCACCATTTATAATATATTTTTATTATTTATTAATAAACATCTTGAAGACGATGAGACATAAAAATGAAATCGTTACAATTTGTTTCAAAATTATATTTAATATATTCTTTGCCGAGATCAGGATCGAATTCGAAGTTCAGGTGATCTAGCGTCATTTGCAGCTACAGAATTCTAATCCTTGCAAATGGGAATTTCGATTCGACGTTAGCTCTGCCTTGACGAAACGTCCAGAGAGTCGTCGATTAGATATGTCGGCTGGATAATCCAGAATATCGAGCGTAATTAGCTGATTGGCAGTCGACGAGATTCAGTCAGCGGTTCCATTATCCCCTAAATCCTCTCACAAAGAGAGCACACGGTCTATTTGCGTATACTATTTGCGTATATTACATATATATACAATTTTATTTCAATTTCTCGGCTCGATTTCTACATTTTTCCAAGCAGTTCTCAATACAGGGTGTCCCAAAATTACCTTAGTTTAATGAAATGGGAGGTTCCCGAGATCATTTGAAGCGACATTTTCCTTTGCAAAAATGTTATCCGCGGCTTTGTTTAGGAGTTATTAACGAAAAACACGGACCAATGAGAGCGCGACCTAGACGCGAGTTGGCACAGTCGGCCCGGCGCGCCAACTGTTTATTGGCCGACTGTGCCAACTCGCGTCTAGGTCGCGCTCTCATTGGTCCGTGTTTTTCGTTAATAACTCCTAAACAAAGCCGCGGATAACATTTTTGCAAAGGAAAATGTCGCTTCAAATGATCTCGGGAACCTCCCATTTCATTAAACTAAGGTAATTTTGGGACACCCTGTATACATAATACTTCATAACTATTGTATCCTCTAAACATCGATGTATAGTTCCATCAAAATCCTTTGCAATTTGATCGTTCGATTAATGGAGAATTGTATAACCCAATCATCACCGACTATTTGAACGATCAAATTACAAATAATTTGAAATCCGACATATTAGACGATATAGTAGCTGTAGGTTTTTGTGGATGTTGTGGGCATGTTTCCCGAATATGGATCGTTTTTATTCATTTATCATTTCAAATGATTAACCCTCGGACCCTTTTCGTACTTTTACAATTGAGGTAAATTACATTAAACCTACCACCACCGGTCAAAATGACCGGTTGCAGATCTTTTATTTTACACTTATTGAAATAATAACAGTTATTTGATAAGAAATTATTGTACAGATGTCTTTAATAGAGCACGTATTACAATAGGAGCCGCACAAAGTCTAAATCAAATTAATCGTGTCATTTTTATAAGGGTGCATGTTTCAGTTACTTTTGGGCTCGGTAGGTTTAGTGTTAACATCATTCTCAGCTTTAATGCCAATTTTTTTAAAACACAGTTTTTAAGGTACTTCTTGTAGATACATTAATCTTTCTATCGTTCTTAATGTGGCAGCTATTCATTCAAGTGTATCATCAGAAATTGACTAATTAAGTTACGATTTTAATACTCTGGGTCAGAATAGACACGGGCAACCGTTGTCGAAGGGTTACACGAAACCTTTAAAATGATTAAGAAAATACCTAAATGTTCATCTAGCTCTTGTATCTTGTACTCAACTTTACCTTCACATAAAAATCAAAAGTCTGGTAGCGAGTTTAGCCTGGTATCAGATTCAGCTATATGTCTTGAAGAAAGGAAGCATATGCTGTGTCAATTGGCAAGGGGCTATCTGAATGGCATCTAATCTAGGGCGTAACCGAGTGAAATTCCATCAACTCCCCCCGAAATCCGCAACCGCGCGTTTCAATCGCGTACGTTTACGACCAGCCTCGGAGGCCGTGGCCGACTCGTCCTCCTAAAATCCTCGTTAAAATTCAGTTTTCGAGGCCGGTATCGTGAACGGTTACCATAATGCCCGGCTGTTCCCCCCGAACGATCCTAGATTTTTATCGGGAGCGTGCAGGCGACGCTAGAACAATATCATCGAAAGCAAATTCATAGCTCGTGGGAAAGGAATGCGTGGAGATCCCGCGACGAACGGAAAGAAGAGAGGAGAAGAAGGATGGGTCTAGGAGGAGAGAGAAGAGGGGAAGGGAGAACGATAGGGAAGGATGGGAAAAGATGCTCAAGAGAAAAAGAGAGAAAGAGAGAGGGAATGAGCGGAGAAGAAGGAGAAGAAACATCGGTGGCATCGTGCCAAGGATCGATCGCCGCGAGTATACCCAGCTTTCGCTTGAACATCGAGGAAGCAACTCGTAGGGAAAGCGCATATATCCGGGGTACACGTCCGCGGAGTGGTCGAGGGGGTTAATAAAACCTGTCTGCGCTCTGTATGCACTGCGGATCTAAAGTAAACCCGGTGTACGTCTGTAGTACGAGAAGACGAGTCGCGGCCGTATCGGCAGCCGCCGTATCTCTTCCGTCCGTTCTCCCTTGTCCTTCTTATTTTGCCCTTCCGATAGTCCAGCACCCCGACCACCGAATCCTCGTCACTCCGAACCCTACTGTTTGCTGCCCGACAACTTTCCTCTACACGTAACCACCGATTTTTATGCGAATTCTCGTTGCCCTTCTCCCGGAAACCTACGAGGGCACCGCTCCTTCGACTGGATGCGAGGATACTACAATATTAATGTTCACCGAGATTGTCGGAGTCGTACAATTGAGGATTGAGGTGTGCCAGGTCACCGACACCTGAGAAATAGTAGGTCCAACATGGCGACTTTGGTCGGAAGGTTGCAAGACGTCAATTGGCGTCAACGATGTGTACGAAATGTGTACCTCGTTGAACGAAAGACTTTAATAATTATTTAGATGGCAACGCTTGGTTCCATTTAGGAAGCTTTCTTATTTAGTACTTTGGATAAACAAAAACGAATCAGAATGAGCTGCTATTATGGAGGAGGTAGCGTTGTGGTTTGAGTAGTGTTTGTCTATAATGATAAGGCTCCAATCATGCGGTTTCCGCCAAAGACCAAAAAAATAACAAAAATTGTTGGAATGTGCGATAGATGAATATGATAACTAGACTGCGGATCTTCATGCAAAATAAAAATATATTGCATCGATTATGGGAAGCAGGAATAACATAAAAGTTGATTTGATCCCTTAACGTCTTTGTTACACTAGAAGCAACATTACAACATTCTTGAATTTTTTAAATCTTCTGCTCTTTTATATTTCGCCCAACCAATTTCTTCATAAATGCATAAAGATCTACAGTCTAATGATAACAGAATTGGCTGACCAAATTCGAATTTTCAGCATGATACTGCTCCTATTTATCGTGTATAATTAATTACAAAATACTGTGAAGCAGCAAAAGTGGAAGTCTTGCCTTGGCCATCAACATGTCCAGACCTTAATACAATCGAAAGCCTTTGAGGCATTTTAGCTCGCACAGTTTACAGTAATAGGAAACAACACTCTAGTGTAAATTAATTAAAAAATGGCATCAGAGAAGCCTGATCTGAAATCGGAACAGAAACGTTTTAAAAATTAATGCATTGAATGCACAGAATAATTGGGTCTATCAGAAACAACGGAGAATCAATTAAACACTGAATTTCCCCTACCTATACTAATTTCGCACATAAATTCACAATTTTATAATTGAAATTTGTTAACCATATTAATAATTAATATATTATGTAGACAAATTATGTGTGTTATAATTGCATATTAAATAATAACTTGCTGATCACTAAAACTAGAAATATTGAGACATAAAACACATTTATTCTATATAAAAATAAAGTAAACGTAACATTATTCATTCAGTCACTGTATTTCTGCGGACACTTATCACGGTAAAAATCGTTGAAAGTCTGAATGAATACATTTTCTTCATACTTATAATATTCCTACTAAATCGAACAATAAATAATGCACCGGAATAAATGAATTTCCAATAAGCGTTTATTTAGCAAATTGACTTCTCTCTGTCGCAATAGGCACAGCGTTCCGCCCTTTGGCGAGGGCCTAATTGCTTCAAAAAGGTACGGCTTAAAGCGTGGGCTCATAAAAAATTACAAGTTTAAAATTGGCACTAGGCCGACGATCCAGTCAAATAATCAAGATTATAATGTCGCGAATTTAAAACGTTAATGATCCCAATTTGGAAGCTTGTCAAGCAGTAAAAAATTACCAGCTCCACTCCTGGCGTCGGAAAATTCGAAAAATGCATGAACAAGTAAATTACACGCAATAAGTACAAACAAGTGCAGATGTGACGAAGACCTAATAACAAACTTCATCAAAAGAACATTGATATGCTGGAGTCAGCGATGCCAGTCTTTTGCGAGACTAATAAGCGAAAGCAGAAAATAAACACACACGTTTCAGATAACTGAGACAGTCGGAGGAATGCGCGTTCAGCGTTATTAAAATTTTTATTTCTCTCTCAGTCTCTATAAATGCAGGGAAATCCGAGGGTCTACAGCTGAGCTTTTCTTACATTTACCAGTCAATCGCGTTGTACATACATTTACAGTGGATCTGTTCCGAAGAAGATCTTCGTGTTCATATCTTCTACTTTCCCGGTTCTTTGCGGGCGAGAATTCCGTTACATATCGGAGGATATCTCCGCGTAGAAAAGCATAAATACTGGGAAAAACATTTCCACCGTCTCCATTAAAACTAAAGCCAAAGCTAAGGCTGACATTCAAGTTGGAACTACTTTCCTTTGGCATCAGTATGCCGTCCTATCTCAACCTTGTTGTTAATACTTCCACCCTAGATTTATCCTGCTGTTAGTCTTTGCTCTTCGGTTTACTTTTCCTCTTTTCCCTCTCCCCCTTTCCGCTTTGTTTCAACACCCTCGGCCACTCTAACTCGCCCCCTGACCTTCTTTCTTCTGGTATTTCCTTTATTGTATTCGGATGCGGAGTGTCAGACTGTTCCTCAGTTTCATCCTCTGGAGACATATGTAATCACTAGGTTTATTAATCCATGTTGCATAATTTTGAATGTTTTCTTACCTCTTTTGTAGTTTTGCATCTTGTTCTTGCCATCAAACTTTAATATAAAGGTGAATATATTTCGCAGTTGAAATTTTTTGATACGACTGACACAAATCTACAAAACTTGTATTTTTTAAAATTGGAATTAACTGCATTGCCTCTATGTTGACTGAGGTACAATATTTGTTATTTCAATTTTACTTGTCATTCCTTACGCGTTCGCACGAGTTTCATCAATTTTCTATACTTTTGTAATCTCGCAATCTCCGGATCTTTATTTTGCATTGAAATCCATAATCCACTCTTTCAACCAGAACACATTATTACAAAAATCCATTCTTCAATAGACTGCGGATTCTATGCACTTATCAACAAAAATGGATACGAACCAATTAAAGCAGTGGACATATTAAAAGGATTAAAGACATCTGTGTGAAATAAAAAATGTTCGAAACAAAAATTTCTTTCTTCTTTTAACTATGTATCTTGGAAACTGAAGTCTTCAATCCTTTTAATATGTCCACTGCTTTAAATGGTACGCATCCATTTTCGTCATAAGTGCAGAAGATTTTGCAATGATTAGCAAGCAGTCTATTAATTAAAAGTGAGCCCACCGACCAATAGAATCGCGTTCAAATTTCCACGGCAGGTCTCCTCTCGCTTGTTTGTCTCGTTCACGGTCTCGCCCCTTTTCCCTGGCCCTGCTGCCCAATAACTCGCTTTCGTTTGACCCTTATTCGTATCCCGAGCTCACCTGCGCATCCGCCTTCGCTCTCGTCCTTTTCTTTCTTGTTTCTGGTCGTCTCACCTTCTGCCCTCTCTCTCCCGTCCTCCTCTCACTGAACTCTCTGGCTCTCTGTTGCTCTCCACCGCACCGACTCGGTTCCTGTTTCCTCGGCCTCTTCCTCTCCTCCTCAGCTTACCTGGTCTACCGTGTCCCGTTTTCTTTCTTTTTTTCGTACCTGAATGCTCGTCCCTCTTTCTCTCTCGCTTCTCCGCAAGCCAACCTCCGTTCTTTCATCTCTCTTTCTCTTGTCGGCCTCCATTCTATATAGTCTCCTTATGCTAGCCTACTCGCACGATATCCGGAGCTTTCTGGAAAGATAGGCTCTCCCGCGTTAGAATATTAAGGCCAGCCAGCGGAGAAAGAGGATCGGGGGCGTAGCTTCCTGGCCCCACGACCCGGGGAAGGGTTGCTCGCGTTTAGGGCTCGATAAGAAATATATCGGGTTACATTAGGCGGCCATAAATTACCGTCGATCAGGCTCCGGGCACGGGTTATCGTCGATTACAGGTCGACGCTGATGCCAGCCACGCCGATAGGTGTAATTAATAATTTCTTACGGACGCGCTCCGCCAAGCAGCAGTCTTCGTCTCGTTCGACGGGAAAACGACGTTCTAGGGCTCGCTCGCGGCGAACGGACTTTAATTAACATTTTTATGAACGCCGGCACGTGGGCTCGGCTGGAATATCAACGGGCCAGTCGCGGGAAGTGCGTTGCTCATCGCTCGGAACAGCGGAACTATGCAAAACTTCCATTTGCGAAAAATCGGACGTATTATGTTATCGAATTCTCCAACAAAGCCGTACATTGGTAGACAGTTTCGGAACGCGGATTTTATGCTGCCGGTTGGGAAAGGATTGTATGAAATTAATCGTATCCTTTGTTCTACTTGTTCTTTGCTTCATTTCACAGTAAAACAAAGCTAATTGACCAAGCTGATAGAAAATATTCGGTGGCTGAATTCTTCCGCTTTCAGCTTTACGAATTATTTTTCCAATGCCCCCGATGAGCATCCAGGTTAGTTAGGAGAATTATTCCTGAAACATAAAGCGAATTATTTTGACGCGATCATAATAAACTGATAAATTTTTCGGTTCCAGAAGAAAATTGCTGGTTTTGAAAAATTCCATTCGAACATAAAAGTGCTCTTGTAGTTAACAGGTTTCTTAATTGAATGAAATTTCATTTGATTTTCACTATGATAATTTTATTATATTACAGAAACTAACGAACTAATTTTTGTGTTCCAGGTCCGATTTCATTGGATGAATTACGTTGATTTTGTTGGATACTTTCGGGCGGTTCTTCGGCGACCAACGCATTGAAAAGGTAATTGAGAAACTGTTTCATACTACTTACTAGACTGCAGATGTTCCTGCGAAGTCTCATTTTCATCAGAATAAGTTAAACCTTTGGTGTGCTAACTGCAAGATTTTATCGAGTAAGCAGAAACTGCAAGCTGTAGCAACGTTTGTTGATATTCAAATTTTACACGTACCATAAGTTGGAATATTATGAAAACAACATCGTAGATCAGCACCGGCAACTGTAGTATACCAGACTATTATCTTTAGACCGCGTGCAATTTCCAGCTTCCGCACTTTCATTTGGACAGATAAAACGTATTTATAGTACAACAATATAAAAATTTTTGTTATTCTCTTTAGCCGTTTTACTATTTTGCACATTCGAACATGCTGCGATCGCAGAAACATCCGCAACTTAATTATTTCTCCGATCGCAAACTTGTGCAACCCTTAAATAAATTCACGGAGCTTCATCAAATTTATATCTATATCAGGATTAAGGAAATAATCGCTACGATAAATGTCGTCTTTCCAGTTTCGGCTTCGTTAATTAAATCACTTCGACTTTGTTCGACTTTTCTGAGGTTGTAACTTGGCAGTCAACGTGTTAACATTATTAATTAACTACAAGAAAAATTTGTGTCGCGTCCCGGAATCGATGCTCCAATTTCCGGAATCCTTTGAAGCAATTCCTCCCTTAAAAATGTAGTCGATTTCAGTTCCCCGATACGTTCCACGTCGAATATCCAATATGGCCGATGAAGAAGACCCACGCGAAAATTTCTTTCGTGCGATATTCGCCGTACGGTTTCCGTCATACGATCCACGGCCGATAATTAATTAATTATAGTTAATTAATCAGCGCACGACAAAAAGGTTTGGTCGTAGACGATTAACCGTCGAATTTCTTGGTACACGCGTACCCATCAATTTCCGAGCTGCTGATAAAATCGGTCGCATCGTATATCGATGGGGCATGCCTTGATCTCATTAGCGACGGCGACGTGGCCGGTTAACGTTTATCAACGGACAGCGCAACAATAACCGAACCGGAGAGTCTGTGCGCGCATCGCGGATTCCGAACGGGGCTAAGTCCAATTTACAATGGCCCCGACGCCGTCAGCTATCTTTAATTTAAAGCGTCATAAATTAGGCTCAACTTGATTTAAATTTTCATGATTAAAGTCAACGTAAAACCGCTATTATGCTCGCGGCGTGCGTGCGCGCTGTACACCACCACGGGGATTGCTCTCGCCATAATTCTTCGACAATTGAAGATATCGACGGCTTTCAACCTTTTAATCTTGACGCTCGATCTTTATTGTTCCATTTTAAAACGCGACAATCCGATGTCCCAAGATCGTGCGAAATGAAAAACGGAAATGGAATAAAAATAACTTGTTTAAGGTCGGTCTAAACGATTTGAGATCTTTTTAGATGCTAGAACGATTAGTTGAAGATTTTTTATAATAAATAGCAAATTTTAATCAATTTTGTATCTTGGAATAAGATAAAGAAAACTTACATTTCCACAGGCAGAATATTTTTAAACTTTCCCTCACTATTATTTTAGAAAATTGCAATTGGTCAGAGTTGCGAAGAATAAATAACAAAATTCGCTCAAATTTTGTACCTGAGCCTCTAGAAATAACATAAAGAAAATGGACATTTTCCATAAAATTTTTAACTGCACAACTGACATAAATATTGTATTTTTAAATTTTCCTTCGCTATTATTTTACGATCCTCACTCATTTGGTTTAATTTTAAAAATTCTACCTGGAACGCTACTGTGTTTTATACCTCTCTCTTTCTTGATCGAATTAATTCTTTTATCGGTTTCACAAATGAACGTGTTTCAAGAACGAAAAAGGTATCTGACGTCTTTTATGCTCGCTATCGTCCGACGACCCCTGTCTCGTTTATTAGACCGATAAAAACAATAAATCATCTTTATACCACACTCGTCGTTCAAATAAATATAAAAATAACAGATATATAAGACAACGGGAGTAATGACGGTGTGATTTACGAGCTCGATTCGGCGCGTTTAATCATCGCCGCTTTTAAATCTAACACTGGGGACTTTTACGAAAATTATGAACTGTGGATTTTTATATATACGAAGCCGAAGCAATTTTGAAGTTCGACACGGATGAAATATCGCGGATGTAAAAACCAAGTCAGCGGGGCTAAATGAAATACGGAATTCTGCTGTTTTATGCGATGAGAGCAGTCGAATGAATTTTATGCACGTTGTTATTTAAAGTCGTAACACGTAACATGATATTCGGGGAATCTATGGGTTTGTCAAAAACATCTCTTATTTCATAAATGGCCGCACATCGCATTTAATAAACCGCTGCCTTTTGGGAAAGCACTTACTTAATGGTTAATTAAAATTTCCTTTAATTTCGACGATTTTAAGCCGACAGTTTAATTACATGATTACAAACCATTTCACCATCCGTTTTTCGTCGAAAATTAAATAAAATTGGAGTGACTGGTCCCGTTAATAACAAAGCTATTTACTGTCCCGCAATTGTACCAAAGTTACATTAAAAAATGGAATTACATAGGTTAAAATCTCCGAAACACCGTTCCCGAGAGTACAATGAAATCCATTCGATTTTATTCCCTCAAACTCCTTTTTTAATTCCGATGGTTTTCGCAATGATTGGTTCAGTTAATAACGCAGTTATTTATTTCGCTTAAGTCCTCTGTTTACATTATAAAAGGAAATTAGGTTAAAATCCTTCGTACAGCGCTCTCGAGAGAACATGTGAAACCGTTCGATTTTACTTCATCGAACTCTTATTTTAATTATCGATGGTTTTTGAGATGATTGGACCAGTTAATAATCAAATTGTATAATATTCTTTAATTGCCGTAGCGTTGCATGCAAAAATAAAAACAAGATAAAATATTTCAAATCGCTCTTTCAATTTCGACGATTTCGAGCTGATTGCTTGATCCTGTTAATAACAGAGCAGTTTTATGTTTTTTTATTTTACTAAAGAAATTTCATTATTTGGAAAATGATTTTGCAAAACTTTTAACTTTCAAATCAAACTATTTTCGTTGCATCGGTGCTTTGAATTGTCAAATCTGATTATGAATTAAACTATTCTACGTACTTCTGTCCTCTTAAAGTTAAGATGAAGTTACGATAAAATTCCTAAAAGTGGAAAAATCCGTTCAATTTTACATGGCTACAATTTCTTTTCTATCTCGATGCTTTTAAGATTGACCCAGTTAATATCGAAGCTGTCTAATAGCTTTTAATTGCTTTAAAGTTACATTAAGGAACGATATTCGGATTAATTACAATTGTACGCTGTCAAACTTGTCCTTCAATCTCGATCATTTTTTTGATCCAATTAATTCGATCATTGTGAAACCATACAATTTCATGTCAAACTCTTCTTTTAATACCGGTGGTGCCGAGATGGTACATTAATTTAGTTAACGAAAGAGCTACTCGATTCTTCTAGAGCGACATTGGAAAACATCAGAATCAATTCTGGAGTACCTGAATCCTTGGAACATTATGAAACCATGCAATTCCACGTCAAACTCTTTTTTGTCTCGATGATCCCGAGGTAGGACTTCATTTTAGTTACTGAAAGAGCTACTCGATTCTTCTATAGTCTGAAGCGACATTGAAAAACATTAGGATGAATTCTGGAGCCCCTGAATTCTTCGAACACTGTGAAACCATGCGATTCCATGTCAAACTCTTTTTTGCCTCGATGGTTTCGCGACGACAGTTTGACCGAGTTACATGGGCTGTACAGTGCGGAAAGTTTGCGGGAAATTATGGCAAAGAGGGGGTGGTCGCGATGAAAATTTCGTGTCGTCGCGGCGCGGTGTGGCGCGTCCTCGAGGATGTCTCGGAGCGTAATTTTATAATGGTGGGGACAGAAGAGCCGAGAGAAGGTCCCGTTTCTAGCCCGTCTGCGCCTCGTCTCTGGCAGGTTTCTGACCCGAACCTGATCCGAAGTTGGCCCGAACTCTGCTCCTCTCTCTGTCTCTCTCATCCTCTGGAAGCCGGCTTCGTTCAGGCTTCGGCTTACCTTCTCGCCGCCTGCACGCCTTTCCGGCCAGTTAACTCAATTACCCGATGCCCCGTAACGAAATATTTCCTGAAAATTATATCCTTTTCCCCCCTGAAGCATTCCGCGATCGGGTTACGGCCGGCTCATTGTTCCGAACATTTTTAAACAATAGTCATTAGCCCGCTCGCCGCGCTGGGGAAGACCGTCCGCAGACGTCGGAACGATCGCCGCCATTTTCACGGCCGACCGATTCTCAAACAAAGACACGGCAATCCTCGTTTTTCACCAGGCATCTTCTCGTGATCAATACTTTCGATAATCCCGGCTCTTCTGGAACGTTTTAATACTTCTCGCGATACATTGGCTCTCGAGAGCCGAGCGAGACCGTGGTTTTAACAGGCAACTGGCAGAATCAAACGTTTCCGATTAGTATCGGTTTCACAGTCTTTGCAGATCGGTTTTTACTGGTATTATTTGAATCTTTCCATGCAGAATTAACTGGTTTAAAATGGAAGAGCGTAAAACAAAACTGTAGATACATCAGAAAAATTTTAAAATGTTATATTTAGACTGCGGATCTTTAAGCAAAATAAAAGTGTTCTGCATTGATTGTGGGACGCAGGAATAGAATAAAAATTGATTTCATCCTTTAATGACTTTTATGCATTAAAAACAATATTACGATATTCTTAAATTTTTCTAGTTCTTTACTGTTTTATATTTCAGTCAACCAATTTCTTCATAAATGCATAAAGATCCACAGTCTAGTTATAGTATTACATACTACCGACTTATTACAATTATTCGAATTCTTACAATCGACTTAGATAGTTCTTATCTTCAATAAAAGTCCGAAGGATAATCAAACTGAAATGAATTATTTAATTTTTTTTAGACATTAAAGTATTTTCGTTTATTCAACAGTTGAAATTAAAATATTATTAAAATGTCGACGTTTCATAATTTCAACAATAAATTCATTCATTCATTGCATCATGTATCTCTCATAAAATGTTTGTCTGAATACAGAAACAATTTTCTGCTCCTAAATGTTGGCTAATTAAATAGATAATTTTCGTTTCACGTCACAGAAATTATGGTCCATAAATTAACGATAGCAACTGTTAGGTCCGGGAACCATTTGAACAAATCTCGCCAGAATAGCTCCCAACCGTTTTTATAAAAGCGAATTTAAATATGAATTGGTCAAAGTTGTCTCATCGAAAGAGTCAAAACAGTTTTGTTCTGAAAAATTAATCACATTGTGCGCGTCGCGGTACTTGCATAACAATCGCCGCAGCTGATCCTCGCAGATTATTATAACCGTTCATTGTCGAAACACTGAATTGCATTGTTTCAAACAGAAAGAGATTGAAACGATTGTTTGTTACTGCCGTATCAGACCAATAAAATGCTAAATACATACGTTTTATTCAGCGATATTTGCTGGTCATATGCCCGGTGGTTTATCCTTTAACCGTGTAATATTAAACGACGATTAAAAGTAAAACTGTTATGCGACATCTATTTATTTATTTCCATAGTCTTTTGTGTTACGGTTTCCCGTAACGGATTTCCTCCATTTTCATACAAAATTTTCAATGTACAAATGTTTTGAACTTCTTTATTCGTGTTTGTACTGCTGCATAACAAATTTCATTCGTGTAGTTTTAATAGAAAACTTGAAATGTAGCGCGTATTTTAAGCTAGAGCTAGAAGAGTACATAAGCCGTGATAACTCCTTCGTGCATAATTCTTTTTTAGTGAAAAAATTCGGTTAGTTAGTTCAATAGTGTGGTAAAGTAACCCTAAAATTGAAGAAAGCTTGCTTCGATCGATTACTTGCAATAAATTCCCAAAAATTGAGTAATTTTCGTCGATTTACATCTGGGTCTCTCTTATATCCTCATCCTTCTCTTGTATCAAATTGGTACATTTTTTACTGATTTAGAGTGGACATCTGCGTGTCGTTCTATTAGCTGTAAACAACGCAACTTCCTTTATTTTTCCATTTTCAAATAAGGGATTTATGAAACTTATCTTTCGACCAAATTGGCGTGGTACCATTTTCCTACCCTTCGATACCAAAGGCCAAAGTAAATTAGGAAAATAAGAACGAATTTTCGAGGAATCGCCGTTTTACGAATTTTCCAAGCTGACCTTCAATTTCCCACGAATTTTCCCGTCCCTTGTAAATGATACCGTCCGGAACCAATTAGGCAGGCATCGTCCTCCTTCATCGAACTCGAAGGATTCAACGGACCAAGAAAGAGTACGTTTCCCATAGCGGAGGATTAATTGGCGTAGGAAAAAATAAAATTTCGTTGAACGGCGGTTGTCTGTGCCGTCATGCCACGAAATACATTTATTCCGTAGCATCGAAAGGATTGAAAGGAACTTTCCGAATTTTCGCGGTGAAATAGCCGAGCGGGGTGAAGGGGCGGTCGAGGAGAGCTGACAAGCTGCGCGGGTCGACGAAAGTTTTTCATTTCGTTTAAACATTTCGCCCGGTGTTTTATTCCCGGCAGGCCTTAGAAATCGTGGAGCACGGGGCCGGGCCGAGCCGACGTGGTCGTATGAATGCTACCTAAGCCAATAAGAAGAAGGTAATTCCCAAGTAAGGAGCTTTGAGTTTGGTCGGCGACTGCAGCGCCAACATAATATGCGCGCCGTCCGCGCCGCGTATAGCCGAGGGACGTTGATTCTCGTTCAAGTTTCCGCTGGACCTCGCTACACGGTGTCTTCGAAATTGTGGCACCATCCGACGATTCTACGTGGACGAATACGGTGAAAAAAACGAACAATGTTTTCTTGCTCGACGCCCCGTTCTCGAGAAAATCGAGACCGATCGTGCTATTGAAGCAGGAGAGTTAGGTTATTTTAATCTATTGGGTTGGCAAGATAGTAATTTCGGTATTTTAAGCTGAAATAAAGAGGGCCCAATTTGTTTATTCCGGCAGTGAACTTTAATGAATAAAATATTTTCCCTTTTGTTCGATGATCTTTTGTCAAAAAGTATAAATAAGAATTTTATTGGTTAAAGTTCATTGTTTGAATAAAGAAATTCGGTTTTATTTCACCTGAAAATACCGAAATTACTTTCTTGCCAATCCAATAAAAGTAGGGCCATGCTGGGAACATACTGATATAGTAAAGGAGTATAGTTTTTGGGGATACGGTGAACAGAACAGGTGCTACATCGCAGGCCGCGAAATAAGCTACAGTGGGATTAGGATTAAGACACCTGTCCCTACTGTATCTTCCCCTTCCCCTTCCGCGACGCTATTCCCCACGCATCCACGGCCCGGTCACGTGACGCGTTCTTAAATTTACAGCCGGGCACATAAGCTGTTATAACTTATGTACGCATAGCTCTGTTTGGCTGAGAAAATTCTCTTGGTTAGCTCAATAGTGTGGTAAAATAGCCCTAAAATTTCAGAAAGATTGCTCCAATCGATTACTTGCAATAAATTCCCAAAAATTGACTACTTACGTCAAGCTACCCCCTTAACTCTCATCCTGTTTCTGCACTAATTTGGTACATTTCTCATTGACTTCATCTGCACATCATTTTACTAGTTCTAATATACAGTTGTAAATTCATGAGTCATCTTTCGATCATATAAGTCTGTTAGCAGTTTTCTATCTTTCAATGTTGAGGGATAAATTGAATGATAAAAATAGAAGAAAGACGAGGATCAAACAAAAATCATATCCTTTATTCTGGACTGATTTTACTTGAAATTGGGCATGTGCGATTTCCTCAAAAGCAAAGCGTCAGACTAAAAAATTGTATTCTTTCTATTCGACTTACTTTTGGATGCAGAATTGCCCCCCGATTACTTGTAGCTTGTCGAAGATTGATATTTTGGGGACACCCTATAAAACCGCTCGGAGGGCTGACGGTAAGGAGGGAAAGAGGGCTCGGAGGGAGGCAGGCAAGGTTCCGAGAGGAAGGGTACCTGGTAAATCGAGGCAGAAACGCATAATGCCACGCGAAAAGGGTTATTCGTTGCCGTGCCGTTTTCTCCGTATAAACGGTGAACGACGGTTTAATAAAACCAGACCGAGTCCATTCTGGAAACGCGAAGTAAAACGCGACGACGGCTTTTATGCGCCGCGGAAGGTTGGCAATATCGACAGTACCGCTCGCGTTTTTGCAGCTTTAGAAACCGCCAACTTTAAATGTCCTTGTAAACGGAGGTCCGTATTAATCATGAACAATCGCCTAACCACTGTGCTATCTTCGAAATCGTGGCAAACGTTGTTTTCCCATTTTGATATGGCCATTACGGATCGCTCCACAAATTTTACTGACCTCAGCATCTCTTTTTACGCTACTTAGGAGCTTCTCACGCTATGGACCTATCAGAGTCCGATGTTCAATTAGCGTAATTCGTATTTGTTTGTCTGTTCCCGGTTATTAGCAATTTATGGAATCCTGGTTTCCGCGCCCTTAAAATGAGGATGTAATAATACAAGGCAGCTGATTCGTTCTTGTTTTATCGATCGGATTCTTTTCGACTGCTCATGTTCGAAGCGAGACGCTAGCGAGACAGCAATAAATTCACGCTCAACTGTTCGCCTCTTCATCACTGTGTCAATACACGAATATTCATGAAATTAACAGGTACCCGTGTATGTAATATTACATGGACTAAAATCCGGATTCTGGAGTGTGCACGTGTCTCCGTGGAATAGGGATCCGTACTCAGAGTGCAGAGGTGGGCATTGGCGAAATAAATATTTCAAATACTATTTAATATTTTAGATTTTATTTTGCTTGAAGAAAATAGTATTTTAAATAAGATATAGAATTTCTGAACCTCTGAAAATAAAATAACAATCTGAACCTTAAAATAAAATATTTCTATTTTAACAACTAGAAACACGAAATAAAATATTTTACTTTTTGCATTGTTATAATATTCTGAGAAACCGCATAAACATACAGTCTATCTTATCGTTAAGAAACGATTTACACTCATAAATGTATTGAATTCGAACCATTATTTTCAGCAAATAATATTTAAAATTGAAATTGAAAATAAAGACAAGATACAAATATTTTCAATATTCTCCAAATAAAATACTATTTTTAGAAAAATTACTGCCTCAAATAAATTATTTTATTTTCAAAAATTACAGTATCAAATAAAATATTTCATTTTCAAAGTTGTGCACATCCTTTAAAATAAATAGGACTATTTACTATTTACTATTTAAAATACTATTTTCCCCAGTTCTGTCAGAGTGGCTAGATTAAATCTTGCGTCCCTACCTTCCCCTTCTCCGACGCTGTTCCCCCACGCTTCCGCTACGTGACGCGTTCCGTATCTGTCGCGCGTGTGTCACAATGTCACGTGACTAATCCAGCACTGGCAGAGAGAGAGAGAGAGAGAATAACTTTTCCCCTCATCTGGCGACTCCACTTCTTTTCAGATCACGTCAAATCATGTTTGCCGTGGGAACCTTGCGTCGCAGCGCAAGGACGTGCTTCGGGGTGGCCCTCGCGAATGATTATCGAGGAGATCGTAAATCTTCGGCGGGTAAAACGCGAGGACCATTTCACCCGCGACACATTTCACCGGGAGACACGGAATCCCTGCGGAAAGGCGCGACAAACCATTTGCGGGTCGTTCCGCATCGATTCGGCCGGTGTTTCCCGGCGCTACTTCACCGCTGGATCAAGCGAGCGCGGGCAAACATTTGCCTGCAGTCGTTTATGTTGGCCCGTGTTCCTGTTGTTTGGACAGGAACGACCTCCCGCACTGTTTTTTTCCGCGAGAAAAGACAAAACGGTCCCGGGACCGATCGAGCAAAAAAATATGTTTCGACGTAGCCGGCAACATCGATTCGCCAGCGCGTGCACACACACGGCCATTTTCTTAATTGAGAACAATATTTTTTGAGTCGCATCGAAACGAATAAAAAAAGAAAGTGGAACGTTACCGCGTGTCCTCCCGTCCACTAAACGCAAAGATAGCCTACTTAATTGGACGAACGACCTTGACCGATGCGGGTCACGATCCTCGAGGCTGCAGAGTCGCGTAAAACGAGCCTTTACACGCGGATCCATTTGTCGTAAAAAAAATAACGGCGCCCTTAAAAGATCCTGATACCCGGACCCATAAAAAAATTATGCGCGCGCTTGAGAGCCATTTAAATTCTTTATCTAAAACACTAACCCGATATCGCCGGTAATTCTTGCATTTAAGTCAATCGATCCACCCGAGACGCACGCTCCGCAGCATTAAAGGTACCAGGAGATAGCGAACGTTTTGAGAAAACCTTGTGTCAATTTCGTTCTCATTGATTTTTTTATATATTTTACTCTACGTTTATCTTGTTCCTTATTTACGGAGAACTCGCAAATTTAAGTATCGCTCGTTATGTTATATTGCTCTTTTAACCTCGCTTTGATTCGTCATAGTTTTCATTGCTTTCTAATTTACAGTAGTCTATCTTAATTTCACCCCTTTTCATTTTCGATAAGCGAATTTGCAAAATTCATTATCAATCTTTTTGTACTTTTAGTTTTTAACCTTGTTTCAATTCGATATGGTTTCCATTGCTCTTCAATATACAATATTTTTTTCCTTTAGTTTTCGATAAGGGAATTTACGAAATTCATTAACAATTTTTTTGTACTATTGGTTTTTTAATCTTGTTTTAATTCGACATAGTTTCCATTGCTTTTCAATATGCAGTATTTTATTTGAATTGTTTTGATAAAAGAAGTTACAACATTTATTATCAATCATTCTGTTGTGGTAGATTTTTCAAACTGGTGCCGATTCGGTATGGTTTCCGTTGCTTTACAATATTCGATATGTACGATAAGAAAAATCTGTAAAACGCATTTTATTTCGGTTTTACCAAACTAACAAGAAAAGCGAGGAAAAAAGAGCTGTTTCGCGATTCACAGTAGTTCCCGGACTGCAATATTCGAAATTTGACTTCACAACTTCCAAAAGAAAAGTTCAATCTTCACAATCGAGCCATTCGTTGCAGCTTTGAAAGAATATAAAATAAATTCGTCGCGAAAAGGGGATGGGTATTTTCGATGTTTTTCCGATTGTTCAAGATGCAATACACAATTGACGAATTAGAGAGGGCTCACATGTAACAAGAGCAATGCTCCGTGTTCGAACGCCGGTTCAGCCAATTTCATTTGTCCCTGTCTATACAGTGTAGCTACAGTAATAATTCTAGCACGTTTCATTTACCTCAAAAACTGCGGGAAAAGAGAGGGGAAAAAAATTGGTTCGCCACAACGTGGTTATAAAATTCTCGCCAGCCCTTATGCTTGCTCGGTCGGTGGTTCGCTCACGTTCGATGGGAATGCGTCATAACGTCTCGAGCACGTACACTATACTTGTTAGAATGATTTAGGATTTAGGCTTCCTCTAACCCTTGAAACAGCAGCGACGTTGCGCACGGATGCCCGGGTCGTTTTGGCCCGCCGTAAAAGCTTATCTTCGGATTCTTCCGAAAGGTGCAAGTGCTAAATACATATTTTACAATAGTAAAAGAGAACACGTACGTAACATACATACACAATGTACATGACACGTACGTATAACAGATATTTTATGGCAAAAATAACTGTAGTATGTACTACGATATATATTATAAAATAAAATGTGTGAAATACAAAAGAGTAAGAAGAATTTAGAGTGTAAACACGTTCGCTACCAGCATTTGTTTCGTTGCTTACCTTCCTTGTTCGAAAGTTTTATTAAATGCAACGCACCAAATTTTGAATTATTAAAACAGTTTGGCAGAAGAAAGTCACAGACTCTCTGAAAATTATGCATTCTACTATGACTTTAAACAACGTACATAAAATTAATTTGACTGTTTTTAAGTGAACTGTCAGATTTATGTTAAGCTATGTCCACACTTGCCCTCTTTTTCTCAAAAGCAGCGACTTTTTCAAGGTACCTGCAACATCAATTAAAAATTACTCGTTGTTGCTCCAGCGTGGACAATGCTTTACATTACCTCAAATAAGTTGTTCATGGAACTCTTGTATCTCGCAATCGACGCGGAAAATTGTTATTCACGTAAAAATCCGCGATCTAATAATAAATACGCATGTAGAAACGTTCACACGACGTTGATTAGGATTTATCGGATTGTTGCGTCGGAATATTAGCATTTGTCGATCGCTTTTCATGACACGTTTGCCTCAGCATTGTTGCAAAATTCCAATGAAAAAACACGAGCACCTTGGTTATATCGGTGGAGTACAGAGTGCAAAGCAGTTTGTTTCTCCAGTGACGTACGACTCTATCCAGATAGCGGAATTATTACGCAAACGCGTAGACCGAGAACCTGTTCGGCCGTTGAAATTAAATTTACGCTGTTCCCTTTGCGACGTTATTTAGACGACGCTATTACAGACAAGAAAACGTGTATAATACTTTATTGGCGCGTGCTACGGCTGGAAACCGGTTAAACCGTATCAGCTTTCCGACCATCAATGAAATACACCGACTTCCTGCCGGCCGATGTAGGTCACCAAATGACAGCCGTTTCCCAGGAACTTCTTGTCACTCGTAATTTCCCTTTCCAATTAAATCCCTCCGCTTAAATGCTGACTTTTAATCGCGCATTTATTCCCGATGATCTCGGAAATGCCACGGAGCTTGATACAGATGAAAACGATAATTATGACGCTTTCAGGCACTCGAGGTTTTCATCCGAGAGCCGGCGACAGCTAAAATGCAATTTCATTTACTGCGTCATCGGCAAATTAAAAATGAAAGGAGATCGACATTTTCAGACAAAATCGTGGTTCAGATGCCTCTTCTCTACACGCAGATGCGGATGAAAAACAACAATCTAGAAGCCGATGAAATTTTATGAAAAATACGCTCGTACGCTCATAAAAAAATTGCATGAAAAATCCTTCTGCAATTTTGATACATTTTCGCTTTGCGCTTTCGTTCTGTCTGTTTAATCGCCTTCTTCGTAATCCAGTATTTTAAACAAACATATCGAATTTCGAGACGATCATACAGCAACATTGCACGTTATCAAAAACAGAAACTCAGCGAATTTTCATCAGAGAGAAACGTATGGAAATTAAAATCTTTATAAGCAGACTGCTGGATGGTATTGTAATTTTTATGTATTTCTTTTTAACCTTCATACGCTTCACAAAAATTACCTGTGTGCCTTTGTTCAAGCTATTGTGACTCTTCATAATCCAGTATTTTAAACGAACACGGCCGACAGAAAAGTGCAGAAATGATCAAAAACAGAATTTTCATCCGAGGAACGTGCGTGAAATAAATGAAAACTATTATAAAAGCAGCGAAGACTTCAAGAAAGCTCCGTGCACGCGCTCCATTTAAAATATAGTATGGGCTGACTGGGGGGAAATGACTCGGCCATTAAAAACGTCATAGCCAAGCATTGTGTACTGCTTTAAAAGAAACATAACTCGATTATTCGATTCAGTGGGAAAGTTATTCAATTATAGCGGAATTTCGTATAACATCTTGCGCAGTTCCCTAATTCGTTTCAGAGCCAGTCTACCCCCGACTAATGTTTGCGTATCCGTAACTTCGGCTCGAGTTCCATAGGCGAGGCACGGTTGAAGGTGTCAATTATTCGTTTCGCGATAATAAGCAGCCGAAGTTGCCGGAATCGAATCCAGAACTCGGGGTGGTGTTCGCCCGACCCCTGGCAAGTTCCCGCGATAAAACTCGACGAAACTGTTCGCGCGCGCAGTGTTCGCAAGTGTGCCGACTTATCCCCTAATCGTTTCCACCCCTCGCTACGGGTGCCGGGATCGTGAAAAATAGCGATATCGACATCCCCTGGCATCGAGCAGGACCGAAATCCTCGCGAAACATCGTGTTCCAGCCGGAATGGCGGCCAAATGGCGGATCGTTGCTATCGGGCCGTCACCATCTCATTAGCTGACGCCTGGCTGTAATGTACACTTACGGCGATAAAAACAAGCTTGGAACAACCATATAACTAAACTGCGGATTTCTATACGAAATAACAATCGTCTTTATTGTTAGCAAAGACGCAGAGCCTGGTTCGAACTTGTTAGAATTGTGTTCTGAAACGTGAGATCTTAACAATAACGAAGGCTGCTGTAATGTACACTTTTCCGGGATAAAAAACAGCTTAGTACTACATACCATAATAAATGGACTGCGGATTTTTGTACAAAATGAAAATCGTCTGTATTATTTGCAACGGAGAACATGAATACAAATATGTTAGGATTGTGTTCTGGGATGCAAGATCTTAATGATAACGAAGCCTGTTGAAATAAATAAAAATAAGAATCGTCTATATTGTTTGCAAAATACAGAACCTGATTTAAACTTGAGGGGTGGTTTTAACGAGTTGGAGATAATACAACAGTGCTCGTAAATCCTTGAAATTCATTTGCTGTTTCGCATTTACTCATTTTTATCATAAATTTTGAAGTTCAATGATGAAGTTCAAAAATTATTTTTCATTTAAACATCGGTGCTTCTTACAAAAATTATGAGAGCTGGGCTCTGGCTAGATAAAGCTAGACTTCCATTTAAAAATTGATTGTTGTGAATTGCATGTTTAAACTGAGGGTTTTCTGTATTTACCAGAAGAATGAGTATGACACTTAAAGCAGTAGAATGCCATGTCATGTCTTGAACTTATTAAAATTATTAGAGACAGACAGACATTTCTAAGTGGCACTTATTTCTTGCAACTGACGTAGAACATTTCTATTTTACATAAAAATAAAATAAAACCAATGCGGACACGTTTACGGACGGAAAAATTCGAAAATGAGAGCTAGGCTCCGGCTAGAGAAGGCCACAGACATTCACTTAAAAATCGATTGTTTTAAAATCGCCAACTCGTCGAGTGCCTCTAACGTTTCACCCACCTCCTTGACGCAACCCCCACCAACGAAAACGACGCGGATACGTTTACGACCGGAATAAGACGAAAATATTTGTACTAATAAGTCCCTTGGAGGGTAATTTAGCATTAGGCTAGCAACTGTTGGGGTGGCGTAGTTGATTCCAAGGTGTCCGGTGGCCGAACAGAAACCGAGAAGATCGAATCGATCGGACTGGCGATCAATTTTCCGTTCTTCCCGGTTTTTCGTCAGCGCTATAAATAAACGCAATAATCCGTGGTACGATGACCCCCTTAAAGACTATCCCGGTGCGTAACGAGCCGCTCGAACGGCCAGTCTTCCAATCAGTGGCGAGTTTTCTCGTCGAGGGGAAGGCCGATTACGACACCCGTGACCCCCGAGCCCGCGCCGAGTAACGCAACACACGGCTCGATAACCCGCCACGTTAAAGATACGTGTACGCACACGATCGGCGGGCGCATGTGCATTTCTCTGCCTCGACTTTCTTACGACTGGGTGTCCCGGAACGCCAGGTGGCGTTCATCCTCGAGGAGGAATCCCGGAAAACTCACGGGAACGACGCGACGTTTGCTCTGGCATCGTTGCTCCCGACCCCTACAGGCTTCCTTCTTTGAGTCTGTCCAGCTCCCTAGGCTGCAAAATCCCTTTTCTTCGAATTTTCTTACGGACTTCTTAAGGGGACATTACACTTTCTCGATCAAAATTTTGAATAATTTTTATGCGACTGATAAAGTAATGAAAAAACATTTTTTGAGCCCGTAATTTTATTGACATATATCTTAAGTCTTCAAATACAAGAAAAAATTTTATATAATTTTGTAAATAATTTTTTATAGCGGTTTTCTGCAGCCTCGTGGAAGTCATTTAAAAAATTTTGATCTGCTAGCGTGCGCGATTGCGGCTCACTGGAACGTTTGAAAAAAAAAAGAATTATAGACTACGATTATTTTGTTCGTACAAAAATTCACAAAAGGGTGGACCTCCAAAGTTGGTGGTCCCAAAAATAGCCTTTTCTTTGCAAAAAAAAACGTTAAAAGTCGAGGAAAAAATTGGCCAATTTTATTTATTCTAGTCGATGCTGGGCTATTGTTGTGTAGAACATATTAAAATTTCAGAGGGATCGGTTAAACGGTTTTTGAGTTATCATTAGACTGCGGATCAACTGCAAGGTATAGAAATCAAATTGAATGTTATTTCTTCCTTTAATGATTTTGATACAGGAGAAATCATATATTGACATCTTCAATTTAAAAAGTTTTTCAACCATTTTCAATTTCATTTATTCAATCTTGATATAAATTGTTTTGAGAAAAACGCGTTTAAAGTTTTGACTAACGAATTTTCACATATAAAATCTACTTAATCAGCTATGCGTGCTATAATCGTCTATAACTTCGACAGTATTTCGAAGTTTCCTCTGAAAGTTTCAGAGATATTATTGAAATATGATACTTTCTAAAAAGTCGATTTTTCCGACTCGAGAAAGTGTAATGTGCCCTTAAAGATTTCTTCAAAGTTGAAGTCGAATTTGAAAATTTAGCCACTCTCGAACTGTTTGTTGAGGTGTTCTAATGCATTCACTGGAGTTTCGGATCCATTCTTGATGAAACAACCAAGTGAATGATCTTGAGCATCATCAATTATGTAATTATAAGAATCGTTCACGTTGGAAGAACATCAAGAAGTTCGTTGACACGATTCTACGAATTTTTCGAACAGAATTACGGACGTGAGAATTTAATTTCGGAAATTTATTTAATGGCGAGCCTCTCGTTTTCAGCCGTCTCTCGGGAATAGGTTTATAGGTTCAGCGAGAGCTTAGTCGCATTACATATGGCTGGTCCACGGATCATTATGCAAATGCCCATTTCCATAAAAATTTAAAAAAACCAAGGGATTCCTTCCGACTGGGAGATCCGCCGCGCTGAAAATAAAATAAAAGTGCTGCTAATTTTTGTTAATATGTTTTACAAATTTGCATAAGACGCGGGGAGCGGTGCAATTGCGCGCCGTCTACTTTATTATTTGTGCGGTTTATTCTACTACTTTATTTTCGATGTAATTATTCAAACGTGATTAGAAGGCGTGATTCTGTTTTCGTCCGGGAGTATAAAGCTGGAAGTGTCATTAGTAGACCGGGAATATTTACGCGGGTGTAACGTATTCAAATATGCAGAAAATGTCCAAGAGATACGCACTTGGATGCATTTATATGCAAAATATGATTGGATTTCCGGTTATATTCGCAGTCCTTCCATCCTCTGTTATCAGTGTTCAATTATAAAGATGGAAACAGTGCGGGCACGCATCGAAAGCACTTGGATGACAACTGAATTACGACTTTCATGCATGATGGCTCAAAATTAAACACATATATTTATGTGCGGATAATACATAAGCAGGGATGCACATACAATCAGAGTCGAAAAATTAAAGTGGAAAAATGGGAAGCGTACGAGAAACTATAATGTGCTTTCCATGTTCTAATTTATCCGGCATATTTATTCTGATTTATTTGACGTACCGCAATGCATTCTGCTAACAGCAAGAAATTTCGCAACTGCTTGTACTCCAAGATTTCATAAACTTTCGCAGAAAAAAGCGTGAAAAACGATCGCCTATTTATGAATTGGATACAATTAGTAAGGCGCACACGCTCGCGTATATGTTCGACCATAATCGGGTATGTAAATCATATTTAATTGCCCGCAGTACGTTCGCGTTTCTACAGCGTTTGCAGAAAAAACATCATTAAGATTCTCAAGAGATGAAAGTAGTTTCTGTTGGTGACCCGTTTTTGCGAGATTTATGCAAAGAAAATCCGCATTTGCATAAACGTCTGCAAGCTGATCGTGTGCGACTCGTTTTATCACGTCGTTGATGCAGATGATCTGACACTGGGATTACGGTCCATCTGAACAGGTTGTCGTATGATATTTGCACTCACGAGCATCATTATCTCGTCAATTAACCTAAGTTCCTTAGCGTTTTGCATAGTTTACAGGCCATTCGCTCGTGGAACTGTGTCTGTTTATAGATGAGACTATGAACGATGTTTCTCGATCAGCCATTTCGCCGCAGCTGTGCCGAGATGGCGGTGAAAAAATCGTTCTTCGAACTTTTCGAACGGCCGATGAAAATGGCGCGTTTAATTAAGCAATCCATGAAGGGGTGACGGGTGATAGATAGGAACGAGGAAAAAAGAAGCGAATCTTCGAATTGTTTATCGAGTGAACGTCGCTCGATCTCCGCCGGAATTTTACGAGGCTAATTTAGAATGGTCCCGCGCAACAAAACGCTCGTTATTCCCGGTGTCAGAGTTTCCAGCGGCGCGTCATTTTTCAGCTTTTGCTCTTGTTCGAACCGGTACACAGTGGAAAATGTTTTTATCCATTGTTTTCGTCGGGAACGATTTACGGAAGCGGGTAGAAAATTACGAAGGCCGGCGCGGCATGGCGCGGGCGGGGAGAAAAAGAGAGCGCAAGCTTTGTTTTCCAAGGTGCGATTACAATAATTCTTGCGGCGATTTAAAATCATTCCGTAAAACTTTACAGGAGGAGAGTTTAAATTGAAGTGAGTTTAATTTTATTGCTCGGACGACGACGCTTCGCGCGATTGTGCGTCGCGACGCCTTTGTTTTTCAAAAGAAGCAACGACGACGCGTTCTTCGCCGTTTCAACCCCTTCGCGCCGCCCTTCTTCTTCCTCTTCGCCACTCCTTTCGTGCGCTCTCCGTCGACTCTAGACGGAGAAATAATTCGTTGCGAAGGTAAATGTACCGTGAATTCATTAGAGTACATTTGCAATGGGGCAGTTAATTATTTCCAGGTGTAATTAATTATCTCCGGCGGCCGCGTTGTCCCACGCACAAACAAACTTATTAACGCCTTTGCTTGTACCACCGGGCGCTTTCGAGAGCTGTTGCTCGCTTCTTCGCTTCTCTAGTCTCAGCAAATCGGAAAGGGTGGCTAACTTTTCTAGATAATATTTACTGTGAATTTCATCGATATTTACAGTGAAAAAATGTATTTGCATCTATTTAATCCTTCCGGTGTGGGTCGCTGAGTTTCAGAACTCTTTTACTGCTTCGTAACTTTCCTTCGAATTTATATTCTTACTGCCAACAAGTTTAAATGTCTACAGTGGGTGTAAAAACTATTCGTACGACCTTTAAAATAGGATCACTTTTTTATAATTGTACCAAACGACCTGATTTTTTATATTCAATTAGAAGCATTGGTTTATGAAATGATATGCATAAAAGATTTTCTAAAAATTAGAATTTACAAGGCTACATGCGAAAATAAAAAAGTCATTTTTTAAAACTTTTTTATTTGGGGCCATAAAGAAAATTTTTAAAATATGTTTTTTAGATCTATGTTAGTTATACATGTGCTGAAAATTTCATCGAAATCGATTAACATACACACGAGCTACAAGCGGTTAAAAATGATGTAGTTTGACACGACTTTTGATCAGATTCTGCTTAAAATCCACAGAATCGTACATCTTTCGATGTGTGTCGTTTTTTCCTGCGTTAGCCAATTTCGAAGGTTTAAAAAAAAATATGAAGTTGTGTAATCACTTTTGGGTCTGTCCAAATTTGAATCGTCTCCTCAACATTTTTTAATTTGAGTAGTGTAAGCAACGTATACAAGCACAAAAAGCTGAAAATTTATTCTAACCTCCAAATTATGAATGAAATTAGAGTCGTAATGATTACATTTCGAATGTCGTTGACCCATAGAGTTATTGTAATTGGATTGACAGTATTGCATAGATTAAAAGTCGATGAAATTGAAATAATTTCATTCATGTGTTTTCATTCACCGTTGTATGCATGTAGATATCGTCAAGCGTGGAGCTCTATCGGAATTTTGATTAGCAGAAGGGACCTGTTATCAGAACGCGTGTAGAATGAGTGACGCATGTGTGTTGCCGCGGGTTGGTGTAGAGTAATAATGTTTACGTTTTCGAACACGTGTACTTTGTGCCTGAAACATTCGAGTTCGTTGGCTTGGGTACGTGTAGATTTCATTTCCGTCGTGACTAGACTGCGGTTCTTTATGCAAATATATATTTTTGCGAGCTAATTTCAAGGAAATTGAATTTAAACAAAATTTCTGCAGAAGGTTTCGTATAAAAATTTTATAAATGAAATCTAATTACATATGAACAAACTATGCATCTTTATACAAGTTTAGATTTCTCACACTGTTTCATGTTAAGAGGTTGTAATATTTCTTGAAGATCTGCATTTCACAGGACTTCCAGTTAAATTTTTCAAATCACTTCGTTCTTACGCAGCTCAACCATTCAGAAACCTATTAATAAGTTCCCAGTAGGTAGACGTTCAGTGAAACATTTTTATTCTTTTACATCGCACGCAGGTGCCATAAAGCGCATAAAATTCACAGTTGAATAATACAATAAAAGCTCTAGCAAACTGCAGCAAAGTCTTCGCTTTATTTAGAGTGGACCGGAAAACGCGGAAAAAAATTGCTAGTTCTTCCGTGGCTGGAATATTTGCTCAGTGATCTTGTTAGGCCAAAAGCGTTAAGATTTAACTCTGCATATGAACAAATTCAGCATACAAATTTTCAACTTCGCCGCCCAGATATTCCATTTGTAGAGAACACAAAATTCCGTTATTATTGTTATTGATGCTATATCAAGTTTCCTAATACGAGATACTAATTCTAATAAGTAGACTGCGAATCACTGTGCAAAATAAAAATGTTCTACATTGATTGTGGGAAGCAGGAATAAATTAGAAATTGATTTCATCCCTCAATGACTTTGTCACATTAAAAATTACGATATTCTTGCATTTTTCTAATCCTTCACTGTTTTATATTTCACTCAACCAATTTTTTCATAAATGCATTTTTCGCTTCCGTTTCCTGCCGGCCTGGCGCCGATCGGAGTCAGCTAAAAGCTGGAGTACTCCACGCGATATAATAAGCCGATTTATGTACAAATATTCCGAAAAAAACATATTTTTAGTGGAAAAATGCCGGCAGTCCAGGGGTTAATAATCCAACCCCGTCGAGTGGGCCTGTCGATCCATTTTCGAGTTTGCAGGAACTCGCGTATTTTTTCGTTGTCGTTCCTTTCCTCAGTCAACGAGGTCCGATCGTTGCCTGATAAAATTTCGTCGATGCGATCCGGTCGAAATGCACTTTTACAGTCCGATAGACCCCGGAAGCTTCCCTAATCCGTCTTACCTAATTAATGGTGGACGGTAGATGGCTCCGGCGACCTGTCGAACCCCGTTCGATACATCGTTACCGATCGGAGTCCGCCCTCCACGCGATTTCTACCCTAATTCGGTTACTGTCACTGGATAGAGGGTAACACGTCGCAGCGTGTCACACGTTCCTCCCTCCTCGTTCTCATTTTTTTTTTTATCTCCGACACCCCCGCAGGTTCTCTCACCCCTCCCCGGTATTTTCCGCGAAGCGTAGCTGGCTTTTCCTTCTCCGTGATCTTTTTTCCGGCCGGTTCGCCCCGTAAAACTGGGCGTGGCACACTCAGGATAGCATAAAGTTCAAGCGCGGACCACGTCGACGTTATCTCTCCGTTCTTTTCTAGTTACACTTTAACCCGCCGCCCCGTGCAAAACGCGTTTGCCTACAGCGCAGCGGTGAGACTGCATCGCGTAATTGCACCGGCGCGGTCTCTGTTTGTCCCTGACCCCGGGCATAATTGGAATTTTTATTGTCGCCTTCGAAACCACCCCGAGCTTCCTGTTCTTCGGGGCCGAAAAATTTCACACTGTCTCGGGACCAAAGCACCCCGATCATTCTTTAACCCTTCTGTTAACCCCTTGCAGTATATCATTTCCTTTACAGTTCGAGTGACTGAAACGTCTTCATCCCCAAAAATGTCGTAGAAGAGAAAAGAAAATTTATATTTTTTATATGGCTACATTTATTTTAATGTTTAAATATTGCATACAAACGAATCAAATTTGATTCCATTTCAAAAGAAAGGCATAATAATAATCATATTTGGTAGACTTTGTTTAAAATCTTCATCAAGAGTGTGACTCGTTAAAATACGGTTAATAATATGGTACCAATTTGAGAAATATATCTTTAAACTTTTTAATCGCTTCCGATCAATCTATTTATTTGAACAAACTGTTTATCAATTTAAAAAAGTCGGCTTGAATGTGTATAACAGTTTTATTACAGGGGTACCCGGCCACATACATACAAGTGGATCTTTATGCAAAATAAAAATTGTCTGCATCTGTTCCAAGAAACAGGGTCTACTTAGGGGTGTTTTTCTTCCCTTAATAATTTATTGCTATACATAAATGTACACAGAGAAGTGATCAGTACACTGTGAATCATTATGCAAAATGAAAATTGTCTGCATCTGTTCGAAGAAACAGGGTCCACTTAGGGGTGTTTTTCTTCCCTTAATAATTTATTGCTATACATAATTGTACACAGAGAAGTGATCAGTACACTGTGGATCTATGTGCAAAATGAAAATTGTCTGCATCTGTTCCAAGAAACAAGAACCACATTTAGGGATGTTTTTCTTCCCTTAATAATTGGATACTTTTCAATTCTTTAAATTTCTTTGCCGTTTCAAATTGCAGCCACCCATTTTTGTCATAAATGCATAAAATCCGCGGTGCAGTGGTGAGAAGAGCCGTCAAACTTTATATGTTGTAATGTTCGTATTTGCCAACGTTTTCAATTGAAATTCCTATCAGAGCAAAACACAACAATGGGCGTGAGGTTGGTCAGGTGACCGACTTCTCATTGGTCCGTTTTCCGTTAGGTAGGATTATCTCTGCTCGCAATAAGTCTCGGCGAAAGCCCTTCATGTCCGTTTCGCTTCTGCAAGCTAAACGGGCACGATTAGTGCTAGCACTTTGAAACGGCATCGCTGAAAGCGCACACACATTCTTTTAGTTGCTCTGCCCTTAACTGGCCAGTAGTTTGCGATGTACACAAATTTCTTTCTGCCGGTTCTAACTTTTGGATATTTCTGCGGAAATGAAATGTTCAAACTGACTTTGAGATTTTTTGTTGATCCGAGCACACCTCTAACGTTCTAATTAAAAATTTACGTGAAATACAGTGGCCCACAAAAGTGTTCGTGCACCCTTTAAACCCGTAAAACAGAATAACTTTTTTATAATTGTACCAAACGACCTGATTTTTTATAACCAATTAGAAGCATTGGTTTACTAATTGATGTGCAAACAAAATTTTCCAGAACTTACCATTTCTAAGCGTTTGTATGCGATTTCGATGAAATTTTCAAAATGTATTACAAAATACAAAACATATTATTTTAAATTTTCATTAAGGGCCCAAATAAAAAAGGTTTAAAAAATGCCTTTTTTATTTTTGCATATAACCTTGTAAATTATAATTTTTGGAAAATCTTTTTTGCATACCATTTCGTAAACCAATGCTTCTAATTGATTATAAAAAATCAGGTCGTTTGGTACAATTATAAAAAAAGTTATTCTATTTTAAAGAGCGTACGAACACTTTTGTGGGCCACTGTAGATCAATTTATCGAGTACTAGTTAGTTGTCCTTCTAGAAAAATATATAATACAATACACAGCTCAATTAAGCCTCCAATTATCCGTAATCCGTCGTCGTACCATTTTTTAATTTATTATTTGGTCAGCTTAACAATGGATGTTCAGCAATATTTTACTTGAGTATTTGCAATGTCGTAAGCAACGCATGACGTATTTATACGTCAAAGAGTCAAGACAACAAATGCCCGCAGAGTATATTATACTTCAAACAAAATAAGATTCTCAACCTTTATAAGGGCGCGAAAAATGGCGATCCTCGAACTGACCTTAATCCTTTAGAAACCTTCAGCGTGCTACGATTAAAAGAAGAATATTAAAAGCGTGGAAGGTTATATAAAAACTTTGTGCGGAAGATGGATGAGTATTCAAACATTTGGCACGAGACTACAGAAAACTAAGGTACACGTATAAAATACCAAGGTTAAAGGATAAAGTATCGACGGAGGACATAATGCATGACACAGAAGACGCGGAAAGATGGATGAGAATGATTCTTGAGGCGAGGGGGCACAGAGAGGTGGCGCGAGAGTAATCAATAAGGGCAATTTATCTTAATCCGGTGCTGTTAAGTTTCTTCTATGTTTCGCTTGCATTTCAAATCATATAATATGTTGCGTGCATGATATATGATCGTGCAAGAAGCTTCCATTAAATAATGATTATAGCGTATTTTACAAAACACGGTCAATTAAGGCGCGGCGAAGCAATTAGCAGGAAGCCTTTCACAGAGATGATCATTGTCACGTCGTCGACTCTCGTTGATTCGTAAACTAGCAGCGAGGTTTTACAATTCTGCGGTCGTTTGGAAACATCGAATTTCATAAACATACATTTCGCGATCGATTTACGTCGGCGTGACGCGGCATTTTCGTTGTACTTCACCACATCATCAAAATCGGTTGATATTATTGGTCGTTTTACAACTCGCGCGCCCCGGCCGTGTCGGTATTGGAAACGGGTACCATAAATAACGCGAAATTGGAAAACATTTTTAATCTCTTCGATAACAGTCGACGCCGAACGCGGATAAAAATTATTCGTCCGAGGACAACTGGAGCACCGTGCACGCGGAGGGGATGTAAAAACTGTGTTCGCGACCGGCTCGTGATCATGACGGGGATCCACCCATGGACACAATATTTATGAAACGCATATATGTGGAAAAACGTCACGAACAATTGACCGGATGTCAATACCAAAATCGACAGGACACTGTGTCGCACGCATCCGGAACGGCTCTTGATACCCACGAATGTCGGGCAATTAATTTAATAGCGTGTCGCGAATGTATTCTCGCGCCGTAATTGGGATCTGGAAAATCCATCGGAATTAACGATACATACCTCCAAATAAGACTGACTTTTGATCTCAAACATACGAGAACACGCAGATATGGCTAAAGAAGGATCTACAACCTTTATTACATGGATCCCATCGTAAAATAGGACTCCAGCAGCAGGGTCCAAAGCGGTGTAATTTTTCACATAACGCGCTTCGTTTCTGCCGTGCATGTGTCGCAATGTCACGTGACTAATCCGATACTGGCAGAAAGAGAGGGTAACTTTTTCCCCTCGTCTGGCGACTCTGATCCGTTCTCTCCTTCCTCCTGGAAAACGTTCAAAGAACTTTTCTCGGGGAGCCGCGGTCAATGCGAATTAGCCTGATCGGGCGCGCGAGCCTGATCAAACAAGACGTAATTTCATATTTCCCGCGAAAGTAATTCTCCGATCCACCTGAGCCTCCGCGATTAAATTCTCTCTCTCTCTCTTGCTCTCCCTCCCCGCATTAATTCGCTAGTGAATTTACGGACCTTGCAACTCCCTCCTCTCGCGAGGAAAAATATGCGTGGCGCGAGATAGCGCGGGCATAGGGTGAACAGAGACCCGGGTTAGAGTATACTTACAGCGTTCGACCTAATTATCCGAGGTAAGATAATAGAGTGAGTTCCATTACGAAGGAAATTTTGTCCGGTAGCATCTGGAAGAGGAAATTTTTAATATACCCCGGGGACAATCCCCCGCGGGCAGCGAGACCGCGCCGAGGACAAAGATGGCGTCCCGGTGAAAAAATAAGGAAACACTAAACCGGGGACAACCGGGCGGGAATATTGACTGTAAAATATACGACGAGTACGACGACGACGACGACGTAGACGGAGATACGGATGAAATGATAATGAAAATGAAAACGGTTATATCTCTATAAACATCTCGCGGAGGTCCGCAGAGAGGCTCCCGGGGGGAAAGAACCGGAATTGCCAATTAACGAGCCCCGGTGTTTGTTTCATGGCACGGCAATCCGTTCTAACGCCGGGAATTTCAATTTGAAACGCGATACCCGAGCGCGAAGACAGAATTTCGCGCTCCGCGCCGCCATTGCTGGGTCGAAGTCCGCTGAAGAACGAATCTTCCTTTCCGTCCACCATTCTGTACTTTTCGAGAAGTTGGAGCGTATATTATTTTGGGAATTCGGTTGGCTCACAGTTTACATTCATTTGGGGAACATCGATTTCACCGTATACGCTGAATGCTACATTGATTTATATGTTCCAGCAAAAGAGATTACCATTAATCCTCGATTAGACTGCGGATTTTGTGCGTTTATAATATAAAGGGTTGGTGTAATTTAAATCGGTGAAAACAGAAGTGTTTACAAATATCTTGTTATATTATTTTTAACCTACTAAACATATTAAGGAAGAATTCAGGTAGATTTTTAAACATATCTTTTAAGGTACTTCTTGTACTAATGCAATAGCTAATCAGTTAATTAAGTCGACAATTTCAATGAGGATATATTTACTTACCGTGCGACGATTATTTTGAGAGAAAAAGAAATGGTAATTTATCAATTTAAAATAAATTTCTTTAATACATGGTCTTAAAAATATTGTCAAAGTCTTTGTATACAAAATTTGATTCGTTTTTTCCATTCTTCACATTGTGGAGTTAATCGATTAGGCAAATGAGAGAATTCATCGAGAGTTAAGCTGCAAGGTGCTGCAAAAAATTCGATTTATCTTACCACTAATAAGAGAAAGAAGTCACCGCCTTAAGTAGTAATAAATAAATAGATAAAAAGGAATAAAGCCGAAGATCCTCCGCGTAGATATAACCCGACAGAGATAATTTAAAGTCAATAATACCGCTCCCCGGGACTGCCGCGTTGGCAAATCCTGCTGCTCTTCAAGGTCGTGATGCAAGTTCCACTCTCGGAACCATCGCGACGGCCGCGCGTTTCGAATTTTGTTTGGGAACTCGAGCGCCAGTCGGCGAACACAGGTTCTTTGTTAATTAGCCGCTATTCTGTTTTGAAAAGTTGTTCAGAATTTTAAACAGATGGTAATCTGCTCGAGGGCGGTCTGGTGAATATGGTGGACAGGGGCGGGAGGGAACATCGCGGGATATAATTGGTGTCCCTTTTTCAGAGCTTCCACCGCGAAGTACACTCTCTGTTTTTTAGTTTTGGTAGGACGAAGTCGACTTCTTCGGTAATTTTTTCACGATTTTAATGTTGCCGCTTGTTCGGGCGGTGTTGGCGAACGTCCCATAAAACAGAACTTTTTTGCAAGTGGACCGACAAAATTTTCTTGGGAAGTTAAAAGGATTAAATTACTGAATGATGAATAAACAAAAAATGTGAAGATTGCAGTTAGTCGGAGTTGCGGAGAAAATGTTAAACTTTAAGCAATGACATTTTTACCATTTTTTAAAAATTAATTGGTGGTTATAGCATATACAGGGTGTCCCATACAGCACCTTTTTGGATTTGTCTCAGTACCTGCTATTATTTTCTGAAGAAAAAGATATAGTATTCCATTTAAAAAAATAGATTGATCTTCAGATCTCCTCCACCACTCCACCCACAAGAAAACAATGAATACTACGTAATGTAGCCCGTCATACCAAACAACTTTTGTACGAACACTTTTCTGATAACGACAATGCCTTCCGAGATATCCTGTTGTTCTCACTTAAACGGGACACCCTGTAAACATATATAAATACTTTTCATCGTTCAAAATTTCATAGAGAAAGACGAATGTTTATGTCTATTGTACGCCTATGTTTTCTGCAAAGGCTCGTTCGGAATGTTCAAGTTGTTACGAGAAGAAAGACATTTGTAAATGACGTCTGTTTATTGCGAACAAGTTCTACCTTGGTAAAGAAATTTTTCCAACTTCTCCAGTAAGCTCATGTCGTTTGACCCAATTGTAGCCAAGTCATTCCCCGTGGAAAATAGTCCGAATGTTAATGAAAAACACCGTGCACAAATGCGAACGGCCAATAACGCCGTCGCGTGCAGAATTCTGTACCAGACTCGCAAGCATAAACAGTTTTCTCTAACAGAAGAGAATGTTCTTGTTCCCGAGCGGGAGGAATGTATTATTCTGGGGAAAGGATCGTGCGCGCATCGACATACGTGTTTCGACGGCACCGCGACGCTCGGCGTCGTCGTCGCCGGTTGAAACGAAATTCCCAAGACGTTCGTGTCGTGCGCGCGTAAAGCAGCGATCGCGTGTAAACGCTTCGATATCACGAGAGAACAACCTGTTACGACTAACAAAGTAGAATTGGAAAATTTCTCTCGCTCGGTGCGCTCTGTGTGCTGCGGTCCCGTCTCCCGGCCTGTGCTCGGGGAACAGAGGCCGAAGGAGGAGGACTCTGTGCCTCCCTGCGCGATAATGCTTCCCGGGAGACAAGCTCGTAAAAGCAGATAATTGCACGTGAAAGTGAACGCTGCTAATCCCAGCGGCGCATCGAGCGCTCGCCTCACTTTGCCTCGCCATTGCGAAGCGGAATTCCTCGCGTGACTCGATTGCTCGTCAGCTCACTTGCTCGGCCTGATCCAGCCAGCTGGATCCGCGAATGTTCCACGGCACGTGCTTTTTAGGCCGAGTCCCCACGAACGCGACAATCTGTCCTGCGAGCCCGAACTGCAGGTACAGTATTATCTCCGTAAATGTCGCGAACGTCTCCATCGTAACTGTCAACATTCTATCCCCAGTAATGCCTCGACATTCGTGAAAGAGGATTTATGAACAACAGGAATAATTTTATTTCAATTTCTAATGTAGTATGTCTCTAATGCAGCAAATTAAAAATTTAGCCGCCTATCTTGCTGTTATATTGATTTTTCATCATTGTACCAATTAAACAGCACAGGGTTAATGAATCTGGGGAAACAGGGGATGAAATATACAGGTGTTCCAATAAGATTTAGCACCTAAATACTTTGGTTGTTTTTGGAGATAAAAAAAAACTTTATTAGCAACAATTGCTCGGTATGAAGAGTATTATAATATGGCAGTAAAGCTTTTCTTACGGGTGATGTAGTTTCGGAGACTTTAAGGTCACTTTCCCCTTTTTAATTTGGAATCATATTTTTTTACGCACTAGCAGATACATCTCAACATTTTTTATAAAATATAACGGATAGAACAGAAAAATGATTGGGAGATATTTTAACTTCAACGTTGTAGAACACACTACATCCCCTATTTTTGTGTAGCATAAGGAATTATAGGAAATGGGCAGCTGGGTACCCTCTTCCCGACACAAGAATGGAAAGTACATCGTGTCCGTCTCATCTCTTGAATTCACTTATAAAAGGCAGTAATTGTCGAAAAAATGTAATAGCCATCGACGCCATTGAATCGTCGCCAATTACGGAAAGTGCGAGGGCGAAAGGGACCCGTGTCCTCTCGAGTCGCGCAAAGCCCGATAACGGGGGTGCAAAATTTGTTTAAGAGATATCATTCTCCCTGGCTCAAATCCATTCCCCGGTATCTAGCCACACGTCGTGCCAAAACGTGTTCCTTCCAGGCCATTATTTTCGACCATATCGGCCGTTTTTAACGGGAATCCGTCTTCTCGTGCATCTGCTGCCCTCGCGTGTGTGCTTGTTTCCTTTTTTCTGCTCTTTTTTTTACACCGTCCCTCGTTTTTTTGTTGTCCAACGGATAGACGGATGGACGGCCGGTAGTTTTTCATGCGAACCGGAATTAGTCTTCTATGAGGGATTGCAGGTTCTACGTCGGGGAAGAACTATCGACCGTCTTTGAAATTGCGTTTCTATGCACTGTTATATCGACTGTCCTTATCGAGCTGGGGTATATGTACGAGTGACCCCAGATTATAATTCAGTAAAAGTATATAAAATGCGTCATACTAGATTCAGATCTCTTACAAAGTGGAGGCCACCGTAGGAACTGTAGGTCTTCGACAATTTTCTAATGGCTCTATTCGTGGTTGCAATTTAAAGCAGTAAACAGATTTAAAAAATTAAGAACATCTGTATACTAGTTTCAGCTTATTATAATGATTAAAGGTGAGAGCCATACTGTTAGACTACCCTCTGATCATGTTCAACACTGATCGTTTCGATTTTTTAATGACAGTTTTATCAGCACCAGCAGCCTATATTAAAACATTCAAGTTTGTACAGATCGCTTCAGTATTAATGTATATAATATAAACTTTATATTAGGGTCGAATTTTTATGCAATAATTCAAAATATATAGTTTATTCCTGTTTCTCACATATTAATCCTCTGGAGACAAGGCAGCTTTAACATTTTGCAAAGATCGTTGATTAAAAGAAAATTTTACAGGTTCTTGAAAACATGTTAAAAATCCTAATATCTTGGCTGCGGATTTTCATGCAAATTAAAAATTGCAAGAGACAGGAACTGCATAAACATTTGTTCCTGTCCTTACCCGTTTGAAAAAGATTGAATGTAATCCACATTTAAAAATTTCTTGTATATCTCCATTGTCTTCGGTTTGATTCGTTTTCGTCATAAATGCATGAAATCCGCACTATCTTTTTATTCTGCCGCAGAAAAAGTATATTACACATTAACCTTCTGACATATTAACCTGCTCTAATCAGGCCCGTCATCTTTCATAAATCTTTTGTCCGGAGACGCGGGGAAAATACGTGTATAATCCGTGCGATGCGTCGCGCGCCGGTCTACCGTGTAAGCATTCATACTTTTAAAATGGGTCACCTAATACGTGTCACGGAGGAGGACACAGAGAAATCTTTTTGTTCGCCGCAGAAATCTAGCTGTCTGGTGCGGTTCCCTTGGCAGCATTGTCGTTTTTATCCGGTGGAACATGCTCGGTGCGCTAAACAGCCGCCGGGTGTAAAAGCTTCGTATTCGGTTACACGAATTAGCCGGTTCGTTACGCGCCGGTCGCGCCGGGCTGGGTTTTTCCTTTGTTTGATCGCGGGGCGCGATCTCCGTGAAACGGGACAAAACATTCGGAATGAATATTTACTCGCGCATCATATATTCAGTTTTGCCGTGGCACCGGAACAATCTGGATTTCGGAATCAATTGAAACGGATACCTATTTCGTTTGCAGTTCCGCCGATTTGGCTCGTTTAAAATTTCATGAATACACTGCGAACCTTCGCACGCCCCCACGTCCAATTCCCTGGAACGCACAAAACAACCGTAACACCTTATCGGACCTACAAAATCATCCTGTATTTACGGCAAGCGGGCCTCGCTTGCTACGGAACGAAACTGCTCCACCGCTAACCACACTCGAACCACCCTAATCGCAATTGGCGACGCGTCCAGCCTCGGTCCTCCCTCCTGTCCATTTTCCACGCTTTTCATCGCTTCTTGGTGAGTACGCTTTACACGTCACTGCTTGTTTATGAGCGAATTACTTGATTTCAATCTCGTTTTATTGTTTCATTTTTGTCGTTGTATCGATTCAATACCTGAAGGCAATTTAAACTGACGAAGCAATGCTTGGGGAAGGCTTGATAAACTTCACAGAGCATGATTACTGGGCAAATGTGTGTATCAAAGACTATTTTAAACATTTTTCTCGTACGATGCAATTTGGAATTAAATTGAATGAAATTTTATATTATTATACCATTAGCTTCAGTTTCAAAAATTATTCTATCTCAACTCTCCCGAACTTTTTGAATTTTCCCCATTTCAATTTTCGTTCTTTTAAAACTGGGAAGATTGAAAAAGAAAAAAGAACTACTTCAAAAGAACCTGTCCAATGTACATTCTCTCGAGTACTGCTTTGTACGATTTTTAATTAACTACATCAAAAATTGCTGTCGATAGTCTCCGCTTCTCTTCGACGAAATTACCCTGTTCGTTACATTGTTCATTTATTATCGAATCCTTCAACCCTGTTGACGTTGCGTAACATTTTTTATCTATTCTAAAGAACAAAAAAGGTACTACCTCATGAGCACCTGTGCAAGGGATGTTTTAGTACTCCTTCGTAGTATGATTTTTAATTAACTGCATCAACAATTGATCTCTAAAAAATTTATGCACTGCCTTCGAACATCCTAAATTGATACTATCACAATGATCTTGACAGAGAATTCGTTGAAATATTTTATATCGTAATAATTACCTGTGATTTTTGTATAAATTGTTGAAATTGCCCGGACAAGAACGAGCCCCTTTACAGTAATTAATTGCATCAAGAATTGTTCGTAAAGAAAATCTGAAAAAATTGATACAGTGCTTCGATCATTCTAAAATGATCTTGACAGATAATTCGCTGAAATATTTTATATCGTAATAATTACCTGTGATTTTTTTATAAACTGTTGAAACCGCCCGGACAGGACAAAAATTCTTACAGTACTTAGATCATTTTAAAATGATACTATCACAATGATCTTGACAGATAATTCGTTGCAATATTTGATATCGTAATAATTACCTGTGATTTTTTTATAAACTGTTCGAAACCGCCCGGACAGGAACGAGCCCCTTTACAGAGATTAATTAACTACATGAGAAATTGCTGTCGGAAGCCTTCGCCGTGCTCGGACACGGTGGAAAAAAATTGATTATTGACATTCGGGGCAAAGAAAGCATTTATCCGGGGTAAACTAGGGTGTGGATACCGAGAACCCTCTGTCAGAGGAAGCATCCTCCCCAGCAAACAATTAACAGGCTCTCGTTTCGTTTCGAGGAACTGTTGAATCGCAGCTCATCTCGACAGACAACTCTTCGCTCCGGGGCAAGAGTCGTTTCGAAAACCGAAACACGCTTGCGAATCGAAGCGTGACCAATCGGGCCCGCTATCATTCGCGGTATTATTATGTATGGATTCCTGGCTGTGAATTAATTCGGGTTTGATACCTCCCGGTTGCCTCTCGCAGTTTTCACAGACACGTGTGTGCGTCCGTACGTGTGTGTTTTAGCAGAACCAACAATTTTGGTCACGCGAACCGAAACGATCGACACCGTTCTGTCGAGACAAAGAGGGACGAAGACGGATCAAAGAAGGGAGAGGCAGCAGGCGCGCAGATGCGCAAACTAACGAACGCCGCATGTGTTTGCCTAGCTAAACCAACTAACTGCTAAATCGCGACCGATAAGCTTGCGACCCGCTAACGAAGCCAGACGCTTATCCACGCGCGTCTCTAAAGAATCAACCGCTGTTCACGGTGATAAGACAAACAATTACTTCTGCATTTGTTGGACGAAGCTGTGACACGCTGTGCACGTAGCCTGCCGGCTGCCTTGTTTGCCAATTATTCACCCTCTCTGCACCGACCGGTAAAACGCGGATTTTTCTCCGGGGCAGTCCGAAACTTTTGCGAACAATAGAACCTGTTTGATTTTTATTCGATCGGAAGAAGGGGGAAATCGCGAACGATTTTAGAACACATTTGTCCATCAGATCTAACATTGAAAACGTTCGCATCTTTTTCGCATTCTACTGAATGGTTGGGATAATCGAGATTCCATGAGATCAGGGATTAAACAAGTAATTGTGTCGCCAGATTAAAAGACTCTTCTCCCACTCTACCATTCCTCTTCTATGACGCTGTTCCCCCACGCTTCCGCCACCGCCCGGTCACATGACGAGTTTCGTCTCGCAGAGAACTTCTCCCCTCAATTCTCTGGATCTTCGTGCAACATTTTTTTACCTGATTTGCAACAAACTGTGGGGTGAGTTATCTTCTTTTTTATTCTGTTTGATAGGTTGAAAATAATGCCATGGTCTGTTTAAATCAGGCCTGGCCAACCGAAATGGTTTCACGGGCCACTTTGATGACGCGTAACATTACAGCGGGCCGCACTTTAGGTAAACATGCTTTGAAAAGATGTAATACAAATGCAAAATGAATAAAACTTTATTGTTATACGTCGTATTTGCGCAATACAGTAATCGCTCCTTCGTTGTCCAAAATCAAGGGCACGATCGTTGTCCAGTGCCTACCCATTCCACTGCCTGTCAACGCCGAGTCGCTCCGTAGGCGGCGTCGATTGATGTCGGCTTGGGTATACCGGTGTGAACACCACAACATTGACTCGAGTAAACCGAATTTTCAAACTTCTTAATTTTCATTATTTCTTTATGGGACTTTCACTACCTTATTTCTGGCATTTCTCTGATTAAAATGACACCAAACACGGTATAGTTTCAACTGTATTTAGTGGTTTAATCGACGGTCAAAGTTTCGAAGGCAACGAGCAACAGCAACAATGTGGGCCTTTAAACTGTGCCGGCGACGGCGACACGCTTCGGTCACCCGATCCGTATCTCATTCTGTCCTTCTCTATGTTCGGCTTCCTATTGAAGTCGCTCGGCGCGGTCGGCGCGATATCTAGACGCAGTCATAAATCAAAAATAGTGTCCGGGCACGCTCGTTGTCCGCTCAGCCCCCCGACCTTTGGACAACGAAGGAGCTTTTACTGTATAACAATGACGCATGAAAATTTTCATTTGTTTAATATTTTTTGTATACATACAACGAGAAACAAAAGTTTCAATAGAGTGGCGAGCCGCATGCGGCCCGCGGGCCGCGTGTTGGCCAGGCCTGGTTTAAATTCTTCTAATGTTTGACTATTTTAAATTACAATTACCCATTTTGGGCATAAATAGACTACGGATCTTTATACATTCAGGTACAAGTTGGTTGGATAAAATATAAAACAGTAAAAGATCAGAAAAATTTGAGAATATTGTAATGTTGTTTTTAATGTAACAACGTCATTTTATTTTGCTATTGAACTCGGTTCAATCAGTAAAGTGTCACGAACATGTTGGCAGAGGTCCATAAAGGAATCGTGGGAAATTAACAAAATACACATCAAGAAATAGAGTCTGTGAATGTAGAGTTCAATTTTAGTAACAGATCGTTCAACGTAATCGCGCATTATGAAGGCGACTCCGGCAAAATACAAATTTTCGCCCGGTATAAGGGAAAAAGGGAACGGCGAATTGTAATTAAAGTTGCCGGGGAATCATCGAGGTGATCGTTATTATACTTGTTCGTGACGTTTGTTGTATTCGAGCTTACGGTGGAGGAGTGGGGAGGGGGCGGAGAAGGCGGCGGCGGCTACAGGTCGTTAAGCTATTAATTTCTCGCATTCACGAGAACTAATAGTCAGTCGGTGCTACAATGCTTCGTCGAAACGGCATTCGAATCGCGCGGAAAGTTCAATTTTATTCTCGCGTTAAACTAAGGGGGATGACGGTGGAGGGAGGGTCCGGCGGGCGTGGAGGGGGGTCCGGCTTGAGTGAAATCGTTTAACTTTATTTCCACCTCCGGTAAATTTTAATTAAATTTTTTGCGCTTCCGCGAATTCACCGGTGTACACGGTGAATTCGAAATTTACTCTCTTCAGCCACCCGAACGGGTTACTCGGCGCGGGGCGGGAAAAGCAATGGGTAAAAGTTTAACGAATTTCGCGTTACAACGGGACTGACGTCAGCCCGATTCTTCCATAATGTAAGACGAGGTGTAATACATGGATTCCGTGTGGCCTTCAGTCACGTGTAGCTCTGATTGAAACGTTTACGTACGTAGGGACCGCGCCATCGCTCGGTATAGTTCGGTTCGCGCCGGACTTGCACGCTGCACAAGACAAAATTACATCGAATTCCAATATCTGAATATTCTCGAGCTTCCTGTTCCAAATTGAACGAAGTTTTTGAATAACTGTTGAACCGATAAGATTAAATTACAGATCCGTTTACTGAGTGCTGCACTTCCGAATACTTTCGGTTATTTGTAAACAAGTACTCGCGCGGTAGAACCTCGTTTACGCGAACCAATTAATGGCTGACCTCGTACGTACCAAATGAAAAGCTGTCTTTCATTGACTAAACGATTCCGTGTAGTAAAAATGAAATAAAAATATTACTAATTCATCAATATACGCAGTTTCTCGTATTTAAAAAATTTGGGTAAACCAATACTTGCTGTCGCTATATATTACTTACTAACACATCACTTTTTGATCCATGTGTAGGAGAGGACCCATTTTGTATCAATATTTATTTTGATTTTTTGGGCACCGAGGAGTTCATATGTTAATCTTACCGGGCCTCGGTTTAATTTCTCATATTATTTTTGAAGAGGAAAAAAAGAAATTTTTTGGAATAATTGATATATTAGGAATTGGATTTTGAAAATTAAGGGATTTTTTTCCAGGCACAAAATCTAACTGCACGATCGAGAGGATCTTTCTCCCTGCGGAGCGGTCGGGCAAAATGATAACGCAGATTTTGTTGAAAAAAAGTTACAATTTGTTGGCCGATGTAACCGATACGAATTCGATTAAAAAGAATCCCCGTGGGCCCGTGAGATTTTAATTTTCGGCTAATTGGCCCACCGGTCACGATGGTTTTTATTATCAATGGCCCAACGGTGGACATTAATGGTTTTAATAACAGCACAGCATTCCTGATCCATTATACAAGCCATAACGGTTTTTAGCCAAGAATCAATGAGCTAATTACGAGCCAATTACGTTGGCATAAAGAGTTTATATAAGCTCCGTGCGATTAATTCATTAGTTCCCTTTCTTCTTGATTTACATCCTAAAAAAAAAGCGAGAAACGGCACCGTTCAGCGGCTTGCTAATTCTGTTTTCCGTTACAGAAACGAAAATCTGTCGCACGATGACAAAGTCTAACAAAGCTTCGAAAACGCAATTGCACCTGCTCGTTTTTCTGCGTCCTCTCCAATGGATCGTGAATTTTTTTGTTTTAATAGAACCGTGCGCAGCGTTCTCTTCTCGCGACGCGCACTCACGGTATTAAAAAAAAAATAGCATCCGCGAAATCGACTGTCATTTCGCGAGTCCGAACGACGCGAGCAACGACAGGTCGAAAGACACCGATCCGATCTCCAAATTCGATGATCGCACCTGTCGCACGGAAAAATATTTTCCAAAATATTTGCCGGGTGTCTTGCTGCGTCGTCCCGCGTATATTTTCCATTTATATCGCGAAATAAATCGCAGGGAGTCGCATGAACCGGAGTTTACAAATAATCGTGTCCTTTCCCTCTCGACTTCTTTTTGTTACTATTTGCCATATAAATGGAAATATAAAGTCTCGAAAAGAAAATTTGAGACAACGTAGATGCTAATAAAATCGGGCTACAACAGCCAGACGGCAAATGTCAGCAAAATATTAATTACACAGGGCAATAATTAAAATGTACATTTATATGATCGCGTTTCTATGTATAATTGCGGAACGGGACCGGTATAATTGCCGCAGCGTATTTCTCCCATTTATTTTACTTTCCTTGCTTGACTTTAAATTGAATCGTGGGAATGACAAATAACTATAGCATTGCTCAATTATCATATCTCGATCGATGAAAATATTCGTTTTACTGTCGGTTATGACGGCGATGCCTTCGAGATGCTCGGTTTGGGAGGAACAGCTATTTTAGGGGTGGTTCTTGTCGCCCCTTGGCCCTGTCGAAACATAATCAACAGGTGACGATACGAATCTAGTATTTAAACTGATCTGGAAAACTTTTCCTCCCCTCGAGCTTCGTCCTCGAGAAATGGCCGACAAGAATCTCCATAAACTTCGCAGAATATGGAGGCGAAGAGTGTGAATGGTTCTGGGAACAGTTTATTTTGTTGACATCGGTTTGAGATTCGTTTCCACGAAACACCGGAGTTCTCGTGTGCCTATTTTCATCCGGCTCCACTGTGCACGAATCAGCGGTTATTTTGTAAATGCATGAGAAACTGAACTAAATATACCACCCCGTTCATCTTCAACAGAGGATTACCTTTTGTTGTTCGATAACTAAATTCAAGCTGGGCATTTATGTAAACAAAAGAATTCTAATATAATTGTTTCTAATAAATTTATTTAATATAATTATTAAACTGAAGACTCTATTAAACAATTGCACAGACTTTGTTCGAGATCTCTGCAGGGATACTGATACACGTGTTTATCTTCTTTTTAGATGAAAATTATCCTGCGCGAAACGAAATAGAAATTTGTTGGAGAACAACAAAATCCCACAGTTTATTTACTTTTAAAATTAATATTATCCTAAGTGGAACAAAATAAAGATTTGTCGGAGAACAACAGAATCAAATCTCAAATTATTCTTAATTAATACGCAAGTAATGTATAGCGTGGAGAAATTGTTAAAGCCACAGCATGGAAAAAACATTTACTATCTACCTGAAGGATAATGGTACCTACAGCGTTGTTAAATGTATATTTGCAATTTCATTCTTCATATAGAACACTTCAGAAAAATAGTAAACTCGTCAGCAACTCGTTAACAAATTGAGAAAGCAGTCTATAAATCAAGCAATACTTCTTTTCATACATGAATAATAAATAAACGATGTAAATCGACTCGATTATTTATGACTTAGGGCAATCACGCGCATGCAATTTCCAGTCTCTAAAAGCAAAATTCCAAAAAAGGTCAAGCAAAAATTCACTTGTTGTTCTTGTACCGTTTGCACACAGTTGAATAATTACAGAACCCCGCAGTGTAATAATCGCTGTAATAAATCTGAATTCTTTTAGTATTCGTTCCGATTTCGTGGAATTTTTACGACCGCCGGTCGTATGATAATAATAGCGTTCCTATTCGGGCCAGCTTTCGAAGGATAATTATGCATAAAATATTTATCGGTACTGTTAATGAACTGCGTACATAATCGTGTAAATAAACGAGTAAATAAATAAATACTACGGTAGCCGGGCTGGATCGAAATGACCCACATTCTTTACACGAGAGCTGATATACTGCAACCTAAATGTTTTTACGACGCCATCGTGTTTGCGTTAAATATTGTATATCGGGAAAAGCTCGTAAACACGCGTTTATTCTTGTCATCTTACGCTCCGCGTTTATTCCTCTGTCGAAAATAAATATCTCCTAACCCTCGCGCACTCAGGTGTGCTGAAGTCATAAATTTTCTGTTTTGGATACTGGAGAATATTTTATTTCTCCACGATTGCGTGATTGTTCGTAGCATTTTACTAAAATATTCAAGTGTATAATGAAACCTGCAATCTTGCAAACTTGCAATCTGACAAACCATTGACGGTGACAGCAAATTGTTCTTCTAATCCCATTCTGTTTTAGTGAATCGAATTTTATAATTCACGGGAGCTACATAGACATTTATTTCGGCTGCTCTTTACTTTTCCGGACTCAAAATTTGAGCGTTCCTCCTATAAATTATGATGAATTGGTATGTAATCCAGAAGATTTGTACCCGGCGCGGCTGCAGATCGAAGTTTCAATCCTATAGGATCAATGATTCAGGAGTTATACTTGCTTAAAGTTGAGCAATCTGCAGTGTTTTTGGTAGTTTGGTCACGCGCCGCTTACCGAGTTGGTTGGTGATTAGTCGGGGGGGGGGGGGGGGAAGCGGCAAAGGCCGGCGGTTCTGCTCGGTAAACGGCTCGCGGTCGTCACTACTAACCAATATGGCGGCGCCTTTACCTGTCAAAAACACTGCAGATTGCTCAACTTTAAGCAAGTATAACTCCTGAACCATTGATCCTACAGGATCGAAACTTCGATCTGCAGTCGCCCGAGTACAAATCTACTGTATTACATACCAAATACATCATAATTTATAGGAGAAACGCACATGTTTTGCTTTGATCCATCCATTTTTGTCAGAAACGCATCAAATCAGTTAAATACTGTAAAATCTTTTATTCTTCCGCGATTCTGTCATAATCTGTGTATGTGTATTTACGAAAGATTTCGCGCGCAATCACTCGTGAGGAGCGTGCGAGGATTAAACATGCATAATTCGTCGCTGTCGAAAATAAATGAGCACTTTTACACGGTCGAAACGGTGGGAACAAGAGCTCGTTGGGATCTGTTGTCGCGGCAGAGAGCCCCCTAGTCGCATTGTTTATTGCGATACTGATTTTCCGTGCTTACACGTGATCGTGTATAATCCGTGCGCCACGCTAATCATCGATTACCAGCTTAAATCCCACATTATGCACTGTATTGTTCACCTCTCTCCGCGATTTTCTCGGTGATGACCACGGGGTAATATCGCGGCCGATGATAATTCCTGGAAATGAAAATCGCATTTGTATTAAATCCATCTGGTGAAACGCGACTTGATATAATTGAAGATCGATGATTACTGGCAATCATCGTACCCAGGTACCCGACTCGTCCTCGCATTATGCTCTTTTACACGGCCCGACAATTTCCTGTTGTACGCTAGCTGCTCTGCCTGTTCTTCGAACGGCTTCCGTGTAACTCGAATCCCCGAAATTTAATACAACCATCGCGCGGTCGACCCGCTGTGTCTCAATTTACGATCGATTGTTCACGTTAAATTACATTTTTTTCAATATCCACCACCCCCGCCGGATGTCGTGACACCACGCAACCCGCTCCCGAGAGGACTGCATCCGCCAGACAGTCCGACAATGCTCTTCCATAATATTAGGTTGTTCGGAAAGTATCGCATTAAGTTCGTAATATTGCATAAGTATTAAATAGATTGCATAAGTTCGTGCCCGATTTGGGAATAAAATTCAATGGTTAAATTTTATAGAATACAGCTTTGTTAATCAATTATATAGTCACCATTCATTTCTACAATTAGAAACGAATTCAGGTATCAGAGTATCAGGTCATTAAGTATGAAACTTAACAAATAAAACATAAATTTCAAACACATTTGTCAAGTTTCATGCTTAATGACCTGATGTATTTTTTCTTTTATACTCCGAAGTGCAGAAAAGTTTGCGAAATCTATGAAAATCGGGAACGAACTTACGCAATAATCTAATAATTTCGTTTTTCGTGTGGAGAACAAATTTGCTTACTTGAACATGTATCATAATTATGAATTATAATTTATTTCATTTTAATTATACAATATGTAATAGAAAGACTGTTTCTATCATTGTAATTTTTGCATACGTTAGTTTATGATGGAACATCATTTTACGGCAAGGGGTGAATTATATTTATATTGTCATTTCCAAACGTCTGAATATTTTTACCCATTATAGATAGTTTCAATTAAAAGAATGAAGAGGAATTGGACTGAAAGAAATTTAATTAAAAAGATTTATTTAAAGAAAAGATGAAAGATTTAGGAAAGATGTAATGAAAGGAAATATAAATCCCTTTAATTTCAAACGAGAAAAGTCCTTCGTTGTGAAAATATATAAGAAAGTTGTAATAACGCAAGAATAAGATTGTTGCTACACTCCCGAAGAACAAAGGCGAGATAAAGGAATATTTAAAAGCGGAAAAATTGCAGCAAATATGGCGATGTTATAAGGGCCGGGCTTATCCCGGCTTAGCCCGTCTCTAGACAATGGTTTTTCGGGCCGTTCAATAATTTGCAAATTTCATGTCGGGTCTGATCTAGGTTTTAAACGAAGTCGTATAATAGCGGCGCAACTGCGCGGCGATAATACGGGACGCTCTGGAAAGCTGGAGGAAAATCGAGCGCGCGATTGAGAGTATTAAAATTTTATGGATTTTATAATATTCAGGGAAATATCTACAGTGGACTATTTTCAATAAGGTCCTGGAGGTGTCGTATCTTAGACCCGGTGGCTGGCGCGACGCTAACCCCTTAAGTGGGACTTCCCCGGCTTCTTATTTCGTATTGGCTTTACGTGTCTTATCTTATTATGTCCCTTATACTCGGTGGAAGCGTCGGTTCAATGGGACCTACATTTCCCGCGGCCCCATTCTAAAAGCCGGTTTCCGATCTTTAATTTCTGCGCTCTATGACCCGTTTATTCACTACCCCCGATAATCCTCTATTCGCCGATGAAATCCTTTATTGTCGCCCGATGACTCGAAAATGAACACGTTTCTACATTTCAAACTGATTTTTCCTGTCCTCCTTATTTCAGATTCACCGGAAAGCGGCGAATTTAATTACCGCCACTGCGAACCGGGCTTAATCATTTAACAAATTCGACGTTTCTGTCAGCGTTTGAGTGCACCATGCGCGAACAATATGTTCTATTAATTGATAGAAGGCGGGCGCGTACCCTCGTAGTAATTCTTCGTCCTTCTTTTCCAAGATGGCAGATATTGGAGAACGCTATTGTAGGTGTACACTTTCGATTTTTGTCAAAGTTGATATTTCATCTGACGTATCTTGTTAAATAATATTATTCTATATAAATCAGTCTTCTGCAGTTTTCTTTTCCAAAATGGAGAATGCTGGAAATAACCATATAACAAATGTACATCATTCTAAAAGAAGTCTGTTTAATTCTTCTCTACTCTTCTTCTCAAAAATGGCGGATACCGAAGAACGAAATGAAACACTGCCAAACGCGTAATTTTCCGATTCCCATAAAAGTGAATAATGCAACCGATAAAAGAAGGCGGATTACTGGTTACCATACCCCTAAAAACACCTGAATAAAAGTTATGATATAGGTACCGCCATATTTCCGCTTGTTAACTCTTTGAGGTTGAAGGATGGAGTCATTCCGCGACATACATACATAACGTACATAAAACACGTGTTCATGACGGGTGTTTAAACATTTTGCTGGCGTAATTAATCTCGCCAGGTGTTGCATTTTATTACTGTTAAAAATACCGCTGTCGCGTTCAACGTCTATTAAAGTCTTTGTAGTATAGCTGGATTTGTTACACCATTATATAATATTTTCGATACGCAACGGAGTCCACTATAATTTTCCAACGAATTCAATGCACATTTTAAGGAAATCAATAGTTCGACCAACTTAGATACTCGCTCCCTACATCTAGAACTCCCCGGTTATTTCTCCCAACAGTTATCTCGCACATATTCATTTCCGATGGCAGTGACTCGCCGTACAGGAACATGGATCTTTAGAATATAATATGTAACATTTTTATATTCCACCAACGCAGAGAAAAGGGAATTTATTTCGCGAACGGAAAGAACTGGTTCTTGTACTTTGAGCTGCATCTGAAAGGAAGAGAACGATTATTATTCTTGTTGCAAATGGTGATACGAATAAGATTAATCTCGCATGAATAATCAACAGTATTAGCTGCTGCGGCTTTGAAATATGTACTTAGAGAAACGTGTGTTTTAACGACTATCATACCTTGTTATCCTAATTTCTGTAACACAATGATTCTTTAAAACACTGTCACATCATCCAAGAACATTGACCTTTGTGATAAATGTAATTAAGCATTGTTAGTAGTCTGCGGATTTTTATGCAAAATAAAACTGTAGTGTATCAGAGTTGTAGGAAACTGGAGCCAAGCAAAAGGTTGTTTCTTTAGTAATTTTAGTAAGTTGATTAAACTCTCCTAGCCTCCATTTTATATTGTATCTAGTCATTTTTGCGACGTATGTATAATGCGGATGGGTTGAAGAAGACCCAATATAGTCTCCTCAATACAGGAATATTTTTAAACAAGTAAGATTGCGTTCTAAAATGTCTAGAAATTAACCCTTAGCACTCGACTGGTGACTCTGAGGTGCTACTAAAAATTGCTGTACCATTATTTAAAATATTGTTTACATTATTAGATATTGCTATCTAATCAATTGTTAAACATTTAAGTATTGCATGAGGTATATCAATTTCGTATTCACCAAATTTAAAAAATCATTGAGAATGGAAATATTCTAGGCCGGAAGAAATGTTTGATTTTCGAGTGAAAATAGCTCCGAGTGCAAAGGGTTAAGCATCGTCTCCTTTCACGTCAGGTTTGCATGTTGGAAGGCTCGTGTGTGGCCAGGTTGACGCGATAAATTTCCTTCGTCATGAAAAAAGAGCGTTTCGCGCGTGTTCATTATTCGCGACGATCGAGACAACAATCCCGGCGATCTGTGACGGCTCAATCGGCGTAGCAGTCGGACTGTCAACCGAGGGATCAGTCTTGGAGTCCCGATTCATCAATCCCTGGTGTCCCGTGCTTGTCCCCCTTCCAGCGCACAATTTCCTCGATCGTTCGCGTCGTTGTTCTTCGACCAATCACCTGGCAGGACAACCAAGGAATTAACAAGAAACATTTTTCACAGGTGTTCCGGTAACCGTGTTACGGGGCGTTGGACGAGGAGGGCTGCGAGAAGAGGAGGCGGGAGCGAAGTGGGAGAAGAAGGATAGAAGGAAGAAAAAGACGACGAAGAAGAAGGAAGAGAAGGGTGCAGAGAGAAAGGAGAGGAGAGTGGCTGTGAAGTGGGAGCCGCGCACACGTTCTCCGGGTGAAATGAATGGACGCGGTGTAACCACGGAGGCATCCCATCCAGAAGGAACTACTTCAGACTGATTCCAGACATTAAATGTACCCTCAGGAATTCAGGTTTCGCCCGAGGCTCCCGCGAATCTGGGATGGCTTCGAGCAATGATGATATCGGATTAAGCTCGGCCAGCAACAAGCACCACGCCGATGTTTCGTCGTCCGTGAAAGTAGATAGGTTTTAAATCGAGTCTGCCAGGGATAAGGTAGCCGGTAACACCGTTACGCCGGCGAAGTAATCCTCGGTTTATTGAATCCCGATGATATAATGGACGTACGCCAGCCGAGCCGGAAATAGTTCTTTCGTGTCCGAGGGAAACAGAACCCAATCGCCGTGCCGCACCGTGTCCTGGATCACCACCGAGAGCAGCGAGGAGAATCGGGTAGATCGGACGTCTACATCGGCGGACTTGTTCGCTGCTACCCGGAGATACTCCGGAAAATGTAGATAGACATCGGCTGCGGCTAAAGTCGGGATAGACAGACGCCGGAATCCGGATCGTTCGACGGGAATTCGAGCGGGTCGAAGACCCGAAGGGAATCGACCAAAGATATCAGGCCAGTGATAACGCGGTTCCGCTGCCGAAGGGAAATGCAACAGATGCCGATGATAAGCGGAACCGGCCCGCAACAGGGATTCAAGAGGAACAACGTAGACTAAACTGTTACATTTAGGAATGTAATATCTGACTCCTCCGATATCTACGGTGAAGAGACTCGAGTGGTTGATACCGAGCGGGGGAGAAGACGACGACGAAGAAGAGGCGTAATCCCCGGGATTTGTTCGCGAAAGGTATTCGACAGGTCCCCACAAGTGTCCTTACGTCAATTAGAATACTCTCCGCCGCGATAGTTCGCGAACTAGCCGAGGTTGTTCAATTTCTCCGTCATCGGTTATGGAATGAACCGATGCCCGGCTGAGTCGAACGATTCTCCGTCGTGGTCCAGCTTCTACTGCCGAGCGTCATCATGACCCCGACGATGCGTTCGATCGTCACCCTGGCCACGGTGCTGGTGATGACGGCGTGCCGCTCGACCGTCTGCATAGGGAGCGGCGACGGCGGGCCTAACAGTCCCATCTTCAATCTGGACAACACCGCGCTGGAGAAGAAGCTAGCAGCGATATTCAGCAAGGTGGCGCACAGCTCGGCGACAACGAAGCGCAGCGTGCCCGCCTACGATGCCCAGGTGTCGGCCAGCACCACCCTGTCGACGGTGCCGTCGTCACTGACCACCACGACCACCACCACCACAACGGCCAGCCCGTCGATGCCGCCTATAAGGTATCCTGTTCCTAGAGCGACGGTGTCCCCAGTGTTCCGCGAGCTACCCTCTTATGCACCCCCGTCCCGCGCCCTTTTCACCCCGCCCCTGCCGCCAGATTATCTGCACCCGTTCGCAGACAAGCCTACTTTAAGAGGAACGAACCACGATGGTCATTCGGGCCCGAAGAGGCCGGTGCCACCGCCAAGCGGCACGCCGGCTCACGAGAGGATACCCATCAGGCCCCCGGATCTTCAAGGTCCCACCCAGATCCCCGAACGACACTCTCACTCCAGAAATAAACCTCTGAACACGCCCAGCAAGGAGCAGAATCTGGCGGAGTCCAGCGAACTGGACAGGAGGAACAACACCAACGAGTTCGTGCCTACGCTTCACTATCCTAGTATATCCAGGATACTGTCGGGTAGCAATGGCCGGAAGCAGGACATTCCGGACATCCTGCTGAAGCCGTTGCCCACGAAGATCCCGGCGCAGAATGCGCCCGTGATGCCTACCACCGAGAAGATGACCACCGCGGCCAGTACAACCACCAGGCCGTCCAGCACGCTGGACTCTTCAAGGTCCGTGACCCAGCCGACGATCTTCAACCTGCCGAACACGAGGCGGCACGACGACGACGGCTACCACGGGCTCAGGAACGAGAACGGCTACAAGACGGAGAACATCGAGATCATCGACACCGAAAGGCTACCGTACCCTCAGCCGCAACCGCCCGCCCCGGCCCCGAAGAGGCCCAACGAAGACAACGACCGCAACGTGCCCCAGGTCAATCCACATCCGTTGGAGTCCACGTGGCGGATAGCCTGGTCCCTGCACGTCTACGTCGCAGCGATCATGTTCACCCTGATGGCCCTCTACTCGATCTACAAGATCGTCCGCTTCAACGAGGCGACCAACCTACTCACCCAATCCTACTTCCTCACGGTCCACCTGCTGCTCACCACCGTTTGCACCCTGAGGTGCTTCCATCTTTTCTACGACGCGTACAACCTAGGCCACTCACTGCCAGAGCCTCTGTCCCGGGTGCTGATGTATCTGCCCGCGCCTCTGCTGTCCACCGCGTTTGCCACCCTGGTGCTCTACCTGGCCCGTTGCTCGGAGGCGCCGCCATTGAACAATAAGTTCCTCTCGCCAGCTGCACTGGTGCTATCCTCCACGGTGCACATCGTCCTCTGCGTCTCCCTGCACGTGTCCACCCACGTGCTGGGCTACCAGGACGAGGCGAAGATCCTGCCGCTGATCTGCCAGTGCATCTACATCATCGTCTGCGTTACCCTAGGCCTAGGCTACATGTATGTCTACCGGGTGGTGCGCTCGCAGATCCACGTGGCCAGCAACAAAGCTGCCGGTGCCAATCACATTGTTGGCGCTGATCCCACCACCGTGGCCTTGAGCACTGCCATCACCACCAGCATCGCCACCGCACTGTTCTTCATACTGATGGGCTTCGTGCAACTGTACGGCATCTTCGGCAACGTTCAAGAACGACCACAGTCCTACCCCTGGCTCTGGTGGGGCTGGCAGTTCTCTGTTAGACTCCTCGAGCTAGCTGTTTGCGGACTTCTAGCCTGGGTCGCCAGCCTATCGCAGTATCCCCTCAGGGAGAAGCAGCTGCAACAGCACACCGTCCACTCCGGGTTCGCACTCTTCCCGTGCGGCAGCTCCACGTCCACGGAGAACATGGACGACGTGCTCTATCCGGCTATCTGCAGCACCAACCAGGCGATCCAGAATTACACGATGAGAACCGGGAAACAGGTTTACGACGATAGCTTCCCGCTGAACACGCTACCCGAGCATTTGAACATATCAGGTATCGACCCAACCGACCTAAATCAACCTCTCCTCCTAGACGGCTCGCTATACGGCTCGCTATAGTCCTTGTGGTATCGCGATATGAAATTCTTCGGTGGACTGTGTGCATACACCCCGCTGATCGAAGGGTGGCTCTTGCGAGAAAGAATCGGAAATAGAAAGTATAGCTTCTCTGATGCTTCAGCTTTGATTAAAGATCTGCGCTGAAACCGATAGAGTCTAACCTTTTGAGGACGAAGATTTTTTAAATCACTAACAATATATTTTTCTCTTTGAGAATCAGATTCAGATACTTGCACAACTGTATGTATTATTAATTGCAATATGATTAAACAATAAAGTTCGAAAGATGGTTGAAAAATCGAACCAGCGATATAATCTAGCTGTCTCGTACGAGCGTTGCAAAGTCTGGTCGAATATAGACACCTTATCAATTCCGCATCGAATCGATAGCTTCTATGAACGTAAGGGAAGCACACTCCATTATGTGTTTTTGCATGAGTCGGGGCAGAATTGCGCGGACAAGATGTTTGAACAGAGATATTCAAATACTTGAATCGTTTGATCGCAGAACGTAAAGCATCAAATTAGGTCGCATGGAACAATGTGTCGTTCTACTTTCTCGTGTTTTGAGAGGTGCTTGAAATGCTGGCTACCTGGCTAACAATATTGAAAACCGCGACATAAGCGTTTCTCGTCATCTTCGAACCTGCAGATCGGCCTGTCATTGCTCCGAGACGTTTGACAGTAATTAGATCGTTACGTTAACAAAAGGAAGTTACATAGAAATTGATTTCTTTTCTTAGTGATCGTAATCGGTTGTAAATAATGTACCGGTAGTCTCAATTTAAAAATGCATAAGATCCGCAGTGTAGTCGTCTCGGTTACTTCTTTACCGTACAGGAAATAGTTTGTTCTAGTCAATATTGTTAGCCTGGACAAGTGGTCGGCAAACTCATTAGTCAAAAGAGCCAAATATCATCCAATTTCTTTACGAGAACCGTTTTTAGAAGTCGGTTAAAACTGGTACACCGAATAAAACTAGAATTAAATTTGAATTTAGATATAACACACTGACTGATTGAAAATTGGCGTTGAAACACTTTTAAATTAAAGTAAAATAAATTAATTTTAAACACGTCATTCGTGGGAGAGCTACGCTGAAGTAGCTCGCGTGCCGCAGTTTGCCGAACACTGGCCAAGACTGTAGGCTAATAGGACTCTAGGTCCCGCAGACTCTAACAATTATTCCGTGGTAATTAAAATTACCCAGAAAACGAGAAAGTGAGCCGTCTAGGAGAACGAGGCGAAACGAAAGAAGAAAGATCGTCCAGTTGTTTCGCGAGGCACAAAGGTGGAACGGTATGCTAAGCATTGTCATTGTCGCAGGTACCTTCGAGAGACATTCCATTCGCAAGTCAGGCACCATGGGCCATTTCCCGCACGAAGGTCGCGGCTCGTTAAACCGACACGGCAATGGGATACAGACGTTGAGGAGTTCCGAAAGCCGGGGCCGGCATACACCTGTGCAGGGGATGCACGAGCAGACGCCGACCACGGGATCGACGATGCTGGTCGCCGAGGACGGGTTCGTCAGGTTCCGAAGCCTCGGAGCCGAAGACGACGAGCTGTCCGATACGCCCAGCGTGGTTGGCACCCATGGCAGAGGAAGTTCGCTGGCCGGCAGCGTGAGATTCAACGCGAGACATCCGGCCCTGCAGCATCAACACTCCCATCCGCACCCCCATCAACACCAGCATCAACACTCGCTGCAACACCCACATCCGAGTCAGCATCAACACTCGCTGCAACACCCACACCCGAGTCAGCATCCGACTCACCATCAGCTGTACAACAACACGTAAAGTCTGGCCGATCCCGTCGCCAGGTAGCGATATTGTTCCATCGTTGACTCGGTGAGTTCGCACACCTAAGTACTCACGCTACCCCTCAAGGGACAGAATCGAGCGACACTGCTCAAATTAGCGAAATTTATTCAAAACGGGAAAGAGTTTCTTCATAGACCAAGATAGACTATTTCTGAATTAATTTAAAGCTGTAGAAATTCCTATACTAAACAGTTTTATCAACAGTGATGGAGCTGTAATGCAAAAATACCTAAGTACTCACGCTACCCTTCAGGGGACAGAATCGAGCGACACTGCTCAAATAAGCGAAATTCATTCCAAACGGGAAAGAGATTCTTCATAGACCAAAATAGACTATTCCTGAATTCGTTTAAAGCTGTAGAAATTCGTATACTAAACAGTTTTATCAACAGTGATGAAGTCACGACAGTTAATCAATTTCTGTTATGAAAAATAAGTAAGATATGTAATCATTATAAAATTTTAGTTGACTTTGTTCATGTTCTTTTATGACACCCTCGGTATCGGTTTTTCTTAAGAAACACCGTTCGCGTAACAGTTGCAGAACATTTCTAACCCGCATAGTTTAATAATTCCCATTACTTTTTCTCGAAATGGCTATTGCCATTCAGACGATCCTCTAATTGATGGAACGGCGACGTTAAAAAAGTTACGCGTTCCATTTCTTTACGACCCCTGTAGAAGTTCCCGCAACCGTTTTATCCTACCATGGAAGTTGATAAAAAAGAAAATTGACTTAAAACCGCGGGATCTAAAGTTCCCCGAAGCGGCGAATATAATTTAATAGAAACAATGAATTAGTGAGCGCGGCTCCCGCTCCTACGAGAAGACCGAGGACTATAGTTTCGAGGATTTTGTAGCTTAATGATGATGGGAGATAATGCGGTTTCTTCCGATTTAGAGTAGCAGTTCTGAAAGAGTAGGGAAGCGGTGATTATGAGCTGAGAAATAAAAAGAAGTTGAAGTGTTAATTGGTCTTTGAAAAGTTACGCCATTTTTACGGTAACGGAGAGAAGATTATTTTCATTTTACCTCGAACAGCCATAGAGAACTTTTTGTTGGATAATAGAATCGAAAAACGATCGTGAGATAAAGTAGAATAGTAATATTCTAATAGAAAGTCTACACTGCCCGAACCACAAGTTACGCTGCCATTTAAACAATTAATATATCTTGTTCATAGTTCATTTGCTGTTTATATCTATTTTTATCCGAGATATATGTCATTCATAACTGCAAGAAAAAGAAATCAGTTTTTAAAATGGTAGCGTAATTTGTAGAATATTTTGCGAGAGGTCAAAATCACTGAATGCGTGTTGTTTCAGTTTGTTGCAGATGCTTGTGCCACTCTCGTCAACGAAACAAATAGGATGTTCCAGGCTGTCGCGACTACGGTCTAAAAACCTTGAACTAATTTTATCTTATTCTATGTAAGATATGTCCTGTGTATAGATACCTACTTGCCATTCGCATTCTCCTGCTTCGCATCCACGTCCGAGCCGACGAATCCTTGGCCGTATGGCATCGATATTTATTTGACGTTCTCAATTAAGCGAAGAAGAAGAAGAAGAAGACGAAGAAGGAGAGAGGGAGGAGGCGATGACGATGACGATGATGAAGAAGAAAACGAGAAAAAAAAGTATACGGCGAACTCGCGTCAGAGTTCCTCTACCTGTTACGTGGGTAGTTCAGGGTATCTCGAATTCTTGACCTTATATTAGGCACTTGGTACTTATTAAGGTTCATGTGATTAATGAACGCTGTATCTCTCGCGAGACCTATAGGAGACATGCTTTCTTTCGTTTGTCCTTCCTTCGAGTAGTAAGAAACTCGGCTGTGGAACGTATCGGTGCGCCAATGTGATTTGTGAAAATGCACGGTGCTATTCTCAGACCCGATGGGATTCTATTCGTCCGGACGACCGTTCTACAATTAATCGAAATCGTATGTAAATGAAAACCAAATTTGCGCGCTCGATAAAAGCACGTAGAAGTTCTACGTATACCGGAAATTCCGAAATCGTGTTCGCTGTTGAAGGCAGAACGTCACGCGATGAGCGATGTGGCCGAAGAGCAGGTGATTCTATGCCTTAAAGTGAATGGAAACTGTAGAACACAATTTTCTTGGATTATTTATAATAACGACTCCTGAAACACTCACGGAATTATATTCCTTCTGCATGGAATATTCGGTTGGTGATCAATAGATTGCGTATTTACTTTACGAATGTACTTCTCTTAATAATTGTAATAAGTAACAGAACAATATTCTTAGATTGTGTGGGTTGTTGTTATGAAGACATCGATACCGCACTCCAATGATTAAAATTAATCAAAATTGTATACTTGTATACATAAATTATAGATTGCCAAGTTTTATGCATATATTTCTCATAGAAATTTTCAGAAAATACCAAAACGCAGAGTTCGATAGAATTCAATACTGTTTTTATCTGTTTTGTATCCACAAAGACTATCACCACTGAAAGAATTATTTATTTGATCGCCATTCTTAAAATATCAGTCTAATCTGCAATCTTAAATAATTATTTAGACGTAAAATCCTCCCGGTTGCATCGCTCATTCCTCCTCTAACAAAAATCCGAACGGCTTGAAATGATTGTAAGACGGTCATGTGCCGAACGAATAGAGTTCTATCTCGTCTAATTTCTTGCCAGTAACTTCCAACTTATTCTCCTGGCAAAGGCTGCGGCCCGGTCGGACTTGGAATGATTTGATGACACGGACACTTCGTGGATAGTGTCCCGGTGTACTACTATACTGTTCGTTGAGTTGTTCCGAATGATAAAAACCGTGCAAATGCGCTTGCACACCGATACACATGTCATCTTCCTCGAGATCCCACTAGACCGCTGATCGCGATCGACAGGAGGAAGTATATTTTGTAATGAACAGAGAATAAAAGAAAAAAATAAGGAAAAGAAAAAAATAACGAGGTGGAAACACACATTCACGTGGTCCAAAAATGAAAACGAAGCAGACGCGTACTATGGAGAGAGTCGTCGTCTGTTCTGCGATTCGGACGCTGCGAAATCCCGGAAACGGCAAGAAACGACGAAATGGGAAGAGTGAACTAGCAAAAACAAACAAAAAAAAAAACAAACAATGGAGGAGAAGAAGAAAAAGACTACGGCGTTGTACAGTCGATAATAATTTATCACTCAGTCCAATTGTAAGATTTATTTAGCGGTTAAGGCTCGATTAAGGATTCCCTGTTAAATATATACATATATATATATATATATATTAAGTTACGTCGGTGTAGCCACTTAGGAGCTACTACTCGCGTTCGCTCGTAGGGACGGATATCAACGATTTCTGTTAAACGAGTTCAATATGTCGAGCGACCAACCACGTAACGATGTTTCCTCTCCGCGTCGGAGACCACGAAGGATTGATCTTCGCACACAGGCCAGCATTAGTTTGTTTTAAACCCGTCCCCTCTCCCCTCCCCCGTTCCCCTAGATCCTACTTTTTCATTTCTCTTGTTACAGTTTACTTTTATAACTCCGATCTTTCGTTGCCAGGATCGTTGACGTCGACGTACCCCTCCAAATCGAAACCCGATTACGCATAAAGCTCACACGCTCAGCTCATTTCGAAATTATCATGGTAACCTGCATGCGAATGGTTTTGAAATCGATGAGTTCGTTGACCGAGAACGATCAGGATTATTGCGAAATGTATATTTGACTTTAGCGGAAGTCTACAGAGGTACATATGTAGAGGCTGCTACGTGAACGTTTACGTCGACGGTCCGGTCGGAATCGTTCTGTACACGTCTAATTGTGTATTTTTTTTATCCCTCAGAACCTAAGGTACAAAATAGTACTTTCTACCTTCTTCAACTTCGTATATCGATAATAGGTTTAAGCGGTAAAGCGCAGTGTATATGTTTATATGGACATTGTAAATAAGGTATACGGGCTCGTCGTGAGTAGATATTATTAAATATCGTTGCGATAGAATTCGTGCAGGTTCTATCCAATACGCACCCACCCCATGGGATTCACACGTACAAAAACACACGTTTACCAATGTACGAGGCGTGCATGTACACGGCGTCGTACATAGAATTGGCGGAACGAGCACATTGACTCTGTGAGGATGTGTAAGATTGCGAGTGGTGTCGATAAGAATTTGTCATTCTTAATAAACGGCTGCGTTCCTGAGCGTTAGTAGTTTCGGCATAGCTTTTACATGTATCAGAAAAAAAAGTATTGTACATGTGTTATATCAAGAAACGAAAGTACACGAGAAACGGAATCGAACTGAATCGAACACGAAGTCACTGATCACTGCGGGTAATAACAGAGACAAGCGAAACCGGTATTAGGTTGTGAGATGACCGATTTTTATTGTTGCAAGTCTCGTAGGAAAATTTCAATCCTTTGGATCTGAAAGTTCGCTATTTTCTTACTGCTGCGCCGAAAGACGTGTGAAATTCAATAGTGGCGCTCATCAGAGTCACCGTGTTCGTTCTCTCGACAATATATACACACACTTGTAACATCGTTCTCAGTTGTAAATGCAAGACTCGTTTTTAATTTATGTGAAGAAATGGAAAAAAAGCTGTATTTATTATGTGAAAAGAAAAACATTCCACGCGGCAAACGTGATCAGTGTGAATGCGATCGATTTTTTTTCGTGGGATTTTAATTGCAATTTTAGATTAACTAATAGCGCTAACGAACGAGGAACAAGAAATGTAAATAAAAGCTTTTTTTGCGAAACACCTTATATGTTTATCCCAATCACACGGTCGTAATCGGGAAACGCGGCGGGTTAAAATAATTTTTTGTCGCTTGCAGCACGTAAAACGTTGCACGTTTTTTTAGTCGATTTTCAGACATTTCTGTTAATCGTTTGCTAGGATCGACTCGATTGGTTCTCGGAATAAAACGAGCGAGAAGGTCATAGGAAATTAATGTTCGGGCTAATTTAACGGTGAAGAACGATTGGTAAAAGGCGGTAGAAATGCTCTGTGATCATTTTAATCGATTTTCCCGCGCCAAAGCATTACGTATTACAATCGCGTGCCGAGAGTTCCGGTACTCGCGAAACGTAAACTCCTAATTTCTTTAATTCCGGCAGAAATTAACTTAGCCGTTTGCGACCTGATTATAAAACAAACTGGGACTGCCCTCGTTACGGAGGAGAATACGCGTTTTTTATTTACTTGATCTCTTTGTTTAACTTGCTTCGTCTATTGGGGGAAACGAAAGAAAGGAATTCGTTAAATTTATGTTTCTCGGTATGGTTGGTCTCTGTAGCCGACGTCGAGATGTAAACGAAGCAACCTTGTATAGGGAAAACGGCTATGTCGGGGGTAATGTAAATAAATACAATAGAATCTGGATTGTCGGACCGGAATATTCGAGTGACGGGACGTTCAAGTATCCGAACAATTTTGCCTAACAAGCAACACAGGATTGTGTTTTGAAATTATTACATAGCGTTTACGGATTCAATTGTGTCACCGAAATGCTGAACAAACGAGGACACGTTGTCTTACGATAGCAAATGAAAGATAAAATGATAGAAAGAATAGTAAAGAAAATAAAGACTGAAAAACTTGCTTAATTTTTGTTCAAGTGATTCTATTTTTTTTATACTACAGTTTATATAATACAGTAAAGTCGCGATCGAGCTCCCTGAGGATCTCCACGATCACTGTCCCTTCGTGTACCCGTTCCAATGGGGAGCATCCCCACGAGGGGTCAAGAAGCTCAAGCTGCCTCGGTCGCCGAACAGTATCGTCAACCGCAGTGAGCGGTCCGTGTTTACTTTCTGTCCTTTCCTACGTTCGGCATCCTTTGGGTTGGAACTAAAGCTCGCACGTAGCGTGTTTAAATTAAAACTTAAAGATAAAATTAGGATATTTATATATAGATTTGTTGAGTAACAATTTTCTATTCTCATATATAATATTACATTTTGCCATTGTTTAATAAATATCTTAATTTTATCTTTGAACTTTTAGATTTAAAAACGCTACGAACTTTCGTTCCAACCCAATACTTTCGGCGCGATCGATGCGGTCGACATAGTCATAAAAAGATAGTTTCCCTATACGATCGCTGTCCCTGCTCGGAACAGGCGATATGAGCTAGAGATGGCAACTTTATATAAGTCAGTCAGTCGGGCGTCGGGACGAGGATTCCGGCAGGAGCGGACAGACTCCGGGACCAGGAGAACCAATGGACTCACCAAGTGCTGACCAGAGATGATCAAGGGTCATCCACCTGGGTCACTTCCAATAATCGTAAGATTCACCTTTTTTGTGAGGGTAATTCGCTTTATAACACGGGGTGGGCCAGGGGCTCTTCAATGCTTTTTATTGTTTACCTTCAACTGTTAATTCAACGAACACTGTCGATTATAAGAATCAGACAAAGTCTGATATCCTAATTGGAATATCCATCGAAACTTTCAGTCTCCTAAAATTTATATTTCTGATTTAAGATTGGTATTCCCGCGATCGGTGGTCCCCCAAGGGCTTACACACTGATGGGGCCGTATATTTCAATTACCGTTCAGTGACAGCTTGTACGAGAAGAAAGTGTACTTATGTAATTTTTTTTGTGAAAAATAAAGAATATTAGTTACGACAGTTAATGTGTTCTTTTTTCCCCAGCCTGTACATATTATATATTCGATAGTAGAATTAGATTATCTACGAAAATTTTGCATTAAGAGACGATCATATTCTCCAAATACAAACGATTCACTTTTCGGGGTTTTCGAAAAATTTCATACCACCTCTTTACTATCATGTTCTCCAATACTCAGAAATTTCCGAAAACCTCGAAAATTGAATTTTGAAAATTTTCGACCGTCTGACTTGTCGTTGAGTTGCACTACTGAATTTCGTGCCACCTCCTTCGATATCATGTTGTCCTAATACAAACCTCAATTCTCGAGATTTTCGAAAATTTTCGCGAATTTTCGACCGTCTGACTTGTCGTTGAGTTGCACTACTGAATTTCGTGCCACCTCCTTCGATATCATATTCTCCTAATACAAAACTCAAATCTCGAGATTTTCGAAAATTTTCGAAATTTTCGACCGTCTGACTTGTCGTTGAGTTGCACTACTGAATTTCGTGCCACCTCCTTCGATATCATATTCTCCTAATACAAAACTCAACTTTCGAGATTTTCGAAAATTTTCGAAATTTTCGACCGTCTGACTTATCGTTGAGTTGCACTACTGAATTTCGTGCCACCTCCTTCGATATCATGTTCTCCTAATAGAAAACTCAATTTTCGAGGTTTTCGAAAATTTTCGCGAATTTTCGCTATCTGGCTTGTCGTTGAGTTGCACTACTGAATTTCGTGCCACCTACTTCGATATCATATTCTCCTAATACAAAACTCAATTTTCGAGATTTTCGAAATTTTCGACCGTCTGACTTGTCGTTGAGTTGTACTACTAAATTTCGTGCCACCTCCTTCGATATCATATTCTCCTAATACAAAACTCAAATAACGAGATTTTCGAAAATTTTCGCGAATTGTCGACCGTCTGGCTTGTCGTTGAGTTGCACTACTGAATTTCGTGCCACCTCCTTCGATATCATATTCTCCTAATACAAAACTCAATTTTCGAGATTTTCGAAAATTTTCGAAATTTTCGACCGTCTGACTTATCGTTGAGTTGTACTACTGAATTTCATGCCACCTCCTTCGATATCATGTTCTCCTAATACAAAACTCAATTTTCGAAATTTTCGACCGTCTGACTTGTCGTTGAGTTGTACTACTGAATTTCGTGCCACCTCCTTCGATATCATATTCTCCTAATACAAAACTCAAATCTCGAGATTTTCGAAAATTTTCGCGAATTGTCGACCGTCTGGCTTGTCGTTGAGTTGCACTACTGAATTTCGTGCCACCTCCTTCGATATCATATTCTCCTAATACAAAACTCAATTTTCGAGATTTTCGAAAATTTTCGAAATTTTCGACCGTCTGACTTATCGTTGAGTTGTACTACTGAATTTCATGCCACCTCCTTCGATATCATGTTCTCCTAATACAAAACTCAATTTTCGAGATTTTCGAAAATTTTCGAAATTTTCGACCGTCTGACTTATCGTTGAGTTGCACTACTGAATTTCGTGCCACCTCCTTCGATGTCATGTTCTCCTAATACAAAATCCAAAATAACCGAAAATTTTCGAAAACCTCGAAAATTGAATTTTGTATTAGGAGAACATCATAGCGAAGGAGGTGGCATGAAATTCAGTAGTACAACTCAACGATAAGTCAGACGGTCGAAAATTTCGAAAATTTTCGAAAATCTCGAAAGTTGAGTTTTGTATTAGGAGAATATGATATCGAACGAGGTGGCACGAAATTCAGTAGTGCAACTCAACGACAAGCCAGACGGTCGAAAATTCGCGAAAATTTTCGAAAATCTCGAGAATTGAGTTTTGTATTAGGAGAATATGATATCGAAGGAGGTGGCACGAAATTCAGTAGTACAACTCAACGACAAGCCAGACGGTCGAAAATTTCGAAAATTTTCGAAAATCTCGAAAATTGAGTTTTGTATTAGGAGAACATGATATCGAAGGAGGTGGCATGAAATTCAGTAGTACAACTCAACGATAAGTCAGACGGTCGAAAATTTCGAGAATTTTCGAAAATCTCGAAAGTTGAGTTTTGTATTAGGAGAATATGATATCGAAGGAGGTGGCACGAAATTCAGTAGTACAACTCAACGACAAGCCAGACGGTCGAAAATTTCGAAAATTTTCGAAAATCTCGAAAATTGAGTTTTGTATTAGGAGAACATGATATCGAAGGAGGTGGCATGAAATTCAGTAGTACAACTCAACGATAAGTCAGACGGTCGAAAATTTCGAGAATTTTCGAAAATCTCGAAAGTTGAGTTTTGTATTAGGAGAATATGATATCGAAGGAGGTGGCACGAAATTCAGTAGTGCAACTCAACGACAAGCCAGACGGTCGAAAATTCGCGAAAATTTTCGAAAATCTCGAGAATTGAGTTTTGTATTAGGAGAATATGATATCGAAGGAGGTGGCACGAAATTCAGTAGTACAACTCAACGACAAGTCAGACGTTCGAAAATTTCGAAAATTTTCGAAAATCTCGAAAATTGAGTTTTGTATTAGGAGAACATGATATCGAAGGAGATGGCACGAAATTCAGTAGTGCAACTCAACGACAAGCCAGACGGCGAAAATTCGCGAAAATTTTCGAAAACTTCGAGAATTGAGTTTTCTATTAGGAGAACATGATATCGAAGGAGGTGGCACGAAATTCAGTAGTGCAACTCAACGGCAAGTCAGACGTTCGGGAGAAATTGGTAATTAAATAAATATATACGCAGATACGTTTCTTTATTACATTGTCTTTATTTATTTATTGTCGATTTATACATAAAATATTTGAATTGTACATGTCCATTGCTTATACTAAATAATTAGAACAAGAATGTAGACTGGCTCAAACAGACTCGGCACACAGTTAGACTTCTACTGCAATACTGGTGTCCAAAGTAGCCAAATTAGGTGAGGCAGCAGTGGGCAGCAGTGTCGCCAGGTGGAGAAAATCGAGGGGAATTTAAGTACCCCCTCTCCGATGACCAGTCCAGTCTACACCACGGGTACCGCGGTCTACGGTTTTAGTGGGGGACGTTAGAGTGTGTACTTGGTGCTGGAATAGGATTGTGGAAGGGGAAAAAGAGGGGAATGTGTGAGCTCCGTTTGGAGCTCATCTGGCGACACTGTGAGGTAGTACGAATTGGGGGGGGAAAGTTACCCTCTCTCTGCCAGTGGCGGTATAATGGGGGGATGGGTCCCTGCTGCGGACTGTGGTCACTGGTCACAGGTAAATACAAACAACACAACTATATTAGATATCAGTCCACTGCTGTTCTATATACCTCGCTTGTGCTGCGGCAGCCCATTGATAAAGCACTTCGATGTTACCGAACTATCGGTAACATAGAGCCTCCCGAGGCCAAAAAAGCCCATAAGATGTAATGTCTATACTAATCTTGTCTATGTCTAAGATTTAAATCCTAAATAGTCATGTGGCAATTAGTGAGGTTATAATAGTGAATAAAACCATGAAGTATTTCTAGTAGCTTTAAGAGGAATACTTAATTAAACCAATTTTTATAGTACAAATTATGTATAGTACTATCAATTAACATGAAATTCTTGACCAACTCGACAAATGCTTGTGCCGCTCGTATTGGCACATTGACAGATTTCGCAAGGAATCCTACGCTTTGCTTCGAAACTCCACTTCCTCTTATTTATACGAAAGTAATTATCGAATCATATTAAATTAGAAATAAATAAAACTTTCCTAATAATTAATTTTCATTCAGGGAGGCGTTGTGCCGCATTTAACCAATGAAGCTTTCGAAATGGTCACCACGGAACCACAATTTCTGTCTGTTTCATTACCTTCAACCATGCTAATGTGTGAAGCATTGGAAGAGATTGGTATTAGTTTTGCAGACTTTGTTAGTATGCAGGTATGTTATATTATTCCAAAATTTCGACAACACTTTCCTGTGTCATGATTAGACTGCAGATCTTTATGCAAAATAAAAATTGTCTGCATCGATTGCAAGGAATAGAAACTAAATATTGACATCTTCACTTTTTTAAATTTTCCAACAATTTTGAATTTCAACCACTCACTTTTGCGATAATCTTTATGCAAAATTAAAACTTTGTACCTGGATTGCAACAAACTGGAGTGAAGTGGAAGTTCATTTTCTTTCTTAATATGTTCAATAGATTGAAAATAATGCAACAGTATTTTTAAATTTTTCTAATGGTTTTACTTTATCAAATTACACCTACTCATTTTTGTCATAAATGCATAAAATCCGCTGTCTACTTATCAAGTTGAAATAAACTTCTACTTGGATAAAATTTTTATCCTATAATTAATTGATGATTAATGATTTTCTTTCAGAAACATATAAATTTTCTTTCAATTACTGATCCAGCTGTCTTAACACGTTCAGGCTTTCAAAAGCTTGATACCATTGCTGTGTGGTCGAGAGGCGGAAGACACATAATGTCAGCAGATGCATATATGGATATGGTCGAAGTATTTAAACCAGATTGCTATGTTGCTTTATGCGACGGGGATACTAACATCAATAGTACCAGAAAAAGAGCTAAGAAAGCCGTGTGTCGTAGTAATACAATGTTTGAACAATGTTTATCTAGGCATAGCAAGTCTGAAAGTTTGAAGTCAATAGGATTATTAGCTGCTGTTGAAGGTGGCTATGATGTAGATGCTAGATTAGAATCAATTGATTATTTAAAAGACAAACCTGTGATAGGATATGTAATAGATGGATTACATAACAATGGACCAGATGTACAAAATATTTTACCAGAGACAATTGAGGGGATAGTAAAACAAACTATTGTAAGTGAGAGATTTTCTTATATAAATGATCAAATGATAACAGTAATTATTTCAGAGCCTCTTGCCAAATGAAAAAATGAAGGTGTCAATGGGATGCTGGAATCCTCTAACAGTATTAAACCTTATCGAATTAGGTGTAGATATATTTGATACATCGTATCCTTATGTAACTGCACAGAATGCAGAAGCTGTAACGTTTTTGTGTGATCACAATACCTGTAATAACATATCACATATAATATCGTTCAAAGAGAAAAGGTAATGTCAGTAAACGAATATATTAATTGAATTTACTATTACGATTTTATACTAATTATCATTTCGCGGTAGGTATAGGGATGACTTTTCTCCAATATGCTCCCACTGTGAATGTCTTACATGCAAAAATCACACTAGAGCTTACATACACCATTTACAAAACACCAAAGAATTGCTACTCGGAGTATTATTAATGATGTGAGTATTTCTCCATGTATTTACGTGTTCTCTTATGGTGTCTGCAATACAAAATTTCATTTCCAGACACAACGTTCATCAGTATCTCGAATTCTTTAAAGTCATTCGAGAAAATATAAAAAATGACACGCTTAACAAGTACAAAGAAAAAATTGCTTTAAAATTTGAAAGCAACAAAATCGTCGAATCGAACAGGGTACAAATGGAACAATCAAGGATTGTACCCGCGTAATTACGGACATATTTGTCATCAATTTATTACTGTATTATTTATAGCACTACCGTCGTAAAAACAATAAGAAAGTTAGAAAACTGACAAAATAATTCCTATTCGGGTAAAAAATTCGGATCTAAGTAATTGTATGAGGAATTGCTAAAACTTTGCGGAAAGTAATCTAAGTCATAACTTCTACTATACTGTGGCGGTTTTAAGGAAATCAGTCTGTGTAATGGGTCGTGTAATGGTTTTTCAGCTTCCAACTGTGCTACCGCACAATCACTGCATAAATCCATTCCATCTTGGCATTCGGTGCAATGCCACCTTGTGCCTGTTAAAGGCTCTTCCCCGCACAATGCACACTATAAACAAATGTAATTGTCCATAAAATAAATCTGTAAGTATTAATATATTAATAATTTATTTACCTTGTATCCAACGTGTTTGTATGCTGCAGAGGAGGTCTCCTCTTTCTCGATTTTCACTTGTCTCAACAAATCTATGTGCCTCAGCTCAGGATTATCTTCAATAATACTGTTCCCAGCATCATCCTCCTGTAGATATTGTTTATAGTTCCATAACTATTGCGATTTACTTTACCATTACAGTATACAATTGAATGAATACATACAGATTCCTCTGTAACTGTTTGTTCTTTACTCTCGTCAGGCATTGTGAAAGACATATCTTGATGCGGGAAAAATGTAGATCTTCTGAACAAGGAATAGTTAGCACGTTGATGCCTGTGACCTATTCCTTTCTTAGCATCCAATTTCATTTTAGGACCACGACCAGGAATAGGCAGCCCAGCTCTTAACAGTTTAATAAAGTACTTTTGGACTCTACTAGAAACTTGTTTTGGTGTTCTATTGCCTATCGAACAAAGAGGAATTGAAACGACATAATGAAAAAAGGAATTTTCATAGAGAATATACCTAAAGCATTAGCTATTTTGGTCCACCGTCTCATTTCTACTTCTTCCGGTGGATATTCTATCAGCAATTCTTCTAATCTTTTCTGTTCCTCCACCGTCCACAACTGATTAAATGTTTCGGGTTTGCTCTCATCGAAAGCGCGTCCTCGTACTAGAATCTAAACATTTCGAACAGAAGATTTTATTAGACAGATTACTAAAAGTATAGCTTATATTCAGTATATAAAAAAATGATGTACCTTTCCATTTTCCTGTTCGGTCTTTGTTTGCACATTGGGCAAGACATGTCCATGCCTGGTCTGTGGCCTCATACGCATATCAGGTACAGCTATGTTGTATTGCGACCAGTCGATGTAAGGAATTTCTGCGATTTTCTGCGGTCCTGGTAATTCTGGAAGTTCGCCATTCTGAATCTGTGCTACGAACGATATCGGATCCTTTAGTGCTTTCGAACGGATTGACAGCAATTTGTCCAGGTCTTCTATAGCCTGTGCACGTTGAGCTTCGAGAATAACAATCGTTTTCAAAAGGGTAGTGTAATCCTTGTTCCCCTTCAACGCTAGATGATCCGATTCGAAATAAAATTCACCGGGCTCCTCGTCCTCACATTTCTTTTCCTTTTCATCTTCCATCGCTAATCAGACGGTTAGCGCTGGCCGATAGGCTACACGCGTGTCCAGTGTATAACACCTTAACCTAAATTATTTGTCAAAGTAAATCAACACCGACATGCAAAACGGTCTATCAAATAGAAATGACAGAAATACGTCGGTCCATTCTCATTAACAGCAAATGTTCCATTCGATGAGCAATCAGCGTACGAAAAACGATGAAAAATTATCGAGATAAACAGAAACAAATGTATTTACCGGAACATGCCAAAATATATATTCTTGGATTGGGGAGGCACGTGTGCTAGGCACTGCTATGCTAGGCTAAGGTGCTCCATTAACTTATTATCTTCAGTCGAGATAACAGATATTACATAGCGCATTTTACAATCTTTATTTGCGATCGTAATCCTAATTTAATTTCAACAATCTTAATCGATAGTTGACTATCGCGGTAGATATATTTACGTGTCTTAGCTTTTCAGATTATAAGACATAAATAGTAATGCAAGAAAGTATTCGCGAATATCGTAAGTACCTGTACGATAATGGGTACTTTTTGTTTGATTGAATCGTAAATGGTGTTCATTAAAAAATGTCTATATATAGAGACAAGTATACTTTGTCTACTTATACTTTGCACTTGTCGAGTCTGACTCAGAGAAAGAAAAATGTAAATGAAACGGGTTTTTATATGTATTTGGTTCTTATCCTTTATTTATTTAATTTCTTATTTTTTAGTTAACTCTAAACCACCACCGGTCAAAATGACCGGTTCCAGATTTTTTATTTTACAATTATTGAAATTCTAAAAGTGATTTCATACGAAATGGTTGTATACAGATATCTTTAGTAGAGCACGTAATACAATTGGAGCCGCGCAAAGTCTAAATAAAATCAATCTTGTTATTTTTATAAGGGAAAATGTACCAGTTACTTTTAAGGCTCGGTATAGGTTTAGTGTTAAAAATAAATCTCAGTTCCATAAATATAAATTACAACAAAGTTTGAGAGCAATATTGAATATCATTAGTAAACAAAGTTTTTAAAAATAAGTATAGCAGTCAAGGAACTAAATTTCAAGGAAGTAAATTTCAAATAAAACACTTAAAATAGTAGGCATGAGTTGTTGGCAATAAAATTGAAAAATAGTTCTGAGTGCAAAGGGTTAATTCAACGTTGTAGAAGCATGTGATAATTAAAATCAAAGTTCAGTGTATAAATATCTTTCTTGTTTGCGATGTGACATAATTTTCCTGTAAGTTTTAGCAAAAGCAGCATTCAGGGGAATAAGACGAACAAATAAGAGCGTAGCAGCGAATAAGAAATTTTGATGTTCGAAATTTCATAAATTCAAAAATAAAATATTACGAACAATACGCTCACGCGAAACTGCAGGAAACATCATTGTATTCGGCTTTAAACCTTGCCCTACCGTTCATCCATGCGAATCTGAGTTTGATAAGCCAGAGTGACGCACACCATTACCGCGAATAATACATACAATTTTCCGGATAAACCATTGGCGATAGAGGACAGAAACAACAGAGATATTGTCCATTGCTTTAACCGTGTTATCTTATCGAATTTACCCATTTTTGACAAAACCTTAGACCCGCATTCCCAAATATTCGACCAATTCCAGGATGATGACGCACTCCAGAACTCCGCCATATTGATGGCCCTTAAACACTTTCACAATACCCATAAATCATTATCTGAACCTATTGTTCGAGGATGGAGAGTGTGACTCATTGTTGATGGATAATTGAGTAGCTAAAATGACGCTTGATAATTACTCTTTATGAAATGACTGTAATGTAAAGTATCAGGTCATTAAGTATGAAACTTGACAAATAATGCACAAATTTCAAACACATTTGTCAAGTTTCATATACTTAACGACCTGATATTTGTACAAGAATATGCGATGCGAATTGTTTCAAACAAGAAAGAATTGATCAGTTAATTAGTTTTCTGGTAACTAATCAATTTTATTCAATTTATTATATATATTTATTTATGAATTAAATCTAAAATTTTTGAAGCTCCTACACTAAACTTCACCTTTAAACGTATCAAAGCCAAATAGTTAAGCAATTAATACTAACACTGATCTATAATGACCAAAAATCCACAAGTCCACTTTATTTTGAGTCGTGCATCTATATATATCTTGGAAAATAAAATATTTGACAACTAAAATAAAAATATCTAAAAACACGTTCAAATGATATGTGTTAATTTTTCTTTTAAATACACGTTTAAACTCCAAAAAATATTTCAAATCAGATCGTTCAAATGAAAACATTTTAATTTTAATTACATCAGATTACTGAAATGGCAACATTTTATTTTCCAAGATTTCGCTTCACCTTTAAACAACAGTTTCATCCGAACCGTGCATCCTCTGCTGTTCTAATTAGTATACTAAACACTCTTGGTAAAAATCTCGCCGATCTCAGCTCGCTCTAAGATTTCGCCTTGATCCGCAATTTTCGGCGTAAACAGATCTTTTGGCGCTCGTTAAAAACTATTCGGTCAGCCGTGTGTACTATCGTGACTGTACCATCCGACTAGTATACAAGAAGCATTATCTTAGGCTCTTTTCGAATCGGCTCCGCAGGCTGTCCCCCCTTCAAAATTAGTGGACGACGTCTCGGCTACCGATCGCGACAGATATTGGCAAGGACTGTCGTTGCACGGGGTACGGGGTACCCTTATCAGGGGAATCATTGCGAGCCCGTAAAAATAAGCGGCCAGCTGACCCGTTAACACTTCAGTCTCGGTCTGGACATCTTCCGATAACGTCACACGCGGTCTTCGATCTGACTCGAGGAAGCCAGCCGATTCGTCGTGTCTCCGTCGCGCGGAATTAGCGCCGGTCGAACTCGGCCTAGAAAATCGGCTTGCTGGTCCAAAAGATGTACTTTTGAATCGCGGAATCGTGCCCGTTCGATCGAAAACATCGGTTCACCCTGTTCCTCGTGATATACACCCGTGAACGCAGCCCGGAAAATGGCACAGGACCAGGAAAACGGAGCCGGGAAGATCGCGCTGAAACGGGAGCTGGGCCTCTTCAGCGCGGTCAGCATCATTTTAGCTGTCATGATCGGTAAGAAACGAGCTAGGTTCGAGCAATCTTTTCGATTATAACACCAGAAGCGCTAGATGAACAGCAACGAACCACTTCCGATTTCTTAAATTACAATCGCCGTGGACCCGAGCATGCTTTTGTCAGAAGCTGCTGGCCCTCGCGCGTTCCTCCGGGCAAAAATCATTTTCAACTTCTAGACACTGTCAAATATTTGACTTCTTCGTGTTTTAGGGTGTACTTTCTCATAATGTGAAACACAATTCGTTGATTTCAAGTGGTATTATCCTAGAAAGTTGCGTACAACGGTTGGTTCGTGAAAGACAAAGTCGTTTTAGGCGATACCGAGTTTTCAACCGCACAGGACAGAGCGAATTCTTTCTTTTTTGAAACGGTAACTATCGAGCAGATTAGGCGCCGGAATGCTGATACAGCAAATTGAAATTCGACCATCCGCGGCGCGTGTCGTAAGGTCTTCCTACTCCCAGCGTCTTCCTCCGATTGTCTCAATCTCGTTTTTCAAACTGTGCAAACGATTACAAAGTTTCAGCGGAGCGATTACTAACACGCTTAATACAGCTACCGAAGGTTTCGAGCTCCGCACCGTGTTATCGATGATAACTTACATAACGGAGGCTCTTCGGGTATTTCACTGGAGAGCTTTCGAACGGCGAGCTGTAGCTCTCGGTAAAAATGTACTCGTTGCATAAACATGGGTAAAACAACCTTCTGCTGCAGCAACATGAAATAAGAATCGAACGGTACGCAAAAAGAGTTCAAGGCTTCTGGCATTGCTAAAACAAAAACAATGGCTCCAGAAATGTTTAACACGTTCCGTGCCGAGCCGTTTTTGCTCGACAATTAACCCCTTGCCTTACAATATCGTGTCTGACTCGTGATGAAGATTCTGAACAGATTCTGATAAAAATGTATGTCAATAATTTCCTATAACCGAAATCAAATTCTATTTTGGTTTTGTTAATATGCACAGCTATTGGAGAACATATATAAGCATACAATAGATATGTTTTCTCCTTTCTTAGGAAATTACGATCTGCAAATAAGTTCTAATCATTGAAACCGTAAAATAAATCGTAGGGCAAGTGGTTGAACAAATTTATGTGCTCCGTTCTATGCCTCATTCTTTTGGTGGAAATATATTCTACAGCCTCAACCTTGTTATAAAATATATATATGTTTTTAGCGCATTAAATAAATATGTATGTCAGCGTGAACCACCAGTGGATAGTGTAACGTGTAAATTGGTGGTACACGTGTCACTGAATGTGTTAAAAGAGTGATACAGACTGAATATATAACTCCACTGATTAAATAAACGAATTTTCTTCGAAATTATCTAATTCGACGAATGTATTGAAAACGGATCTCTTAAAAATGTTCGAACTGTGAAGAAATCGAAAGAAATGATTACACCGTTTGCGGGCGCATTTCGTGAGAAATGTTCTAATTAAAAAACACCGGCGTGTTTTACGTACGTTGACCGATGTTTGACGCGCGTTCGAGTCACGCGGCGCATCCGACACAGAATTACGCGGTGGCGCGTGCGAAAACAATTATTTGGATTGAAGCACGTGTTGCCGAACCGGTCCAAGTGTGAGCGATCGAGGATCGACACCGAATCGACGGGGTTCCCTAAACGCCGCTGCGTTTTGCGAATTACGACGAATGAAGTATAAATCGCGACGCGTTTAGGAAACCCAGCTTTATAGGTCCAGACAATTTAAATTGAATGATCCGCTAATGAAGTCGCGAATCTTTTCGCCGGCCTTGCACAGCGGATAGTTCATCTGTCTTTCTGTCCATGTCCGATGCGATTGACCGCGACGGAATATTGTATGTAAATATTGTTTTATGTATCGGCGAGCTACATATTGGACGTAGATAACCGCTCGATAGGGTCCGAGCCATTGATCTTGCCAGTTCAATGCACTAATTAGCGAGAATATTGTGATATTTGAAGGTCTGCGGCGATGCGTTCAACAGCAGTTAACAGTAATTGCATAATTGTGTGGATCTGAATAAGGTTCGGCTTTTTCACTAATAACGATTACGGTCTTGTTAATAGGGAGTCAAAGAACGTCGACAGATTCTCACGGCGGTGAAGGGTTGCGTTTAGCCTGATGAATGCTATGGTGTATACCGAGTATAAGTCGTAGGGTTTTCATCGCGAGATAAATGCTCTTAATAAATATTATCTCTTCTAGGAAGAGTCACAGTTCGTTTTATTAGCCGATTTGTCCTGTGGCAAAAGATATAAATAGATATTGTCATTTATTTTCGTCACCGATCGAAATCATCCCGAAATAATTCGTATCAACGGTCATCATACATATTGTACACTTGTTCCTTTTGTAAGACACTCGCTGCATTTCTCATATCCATTAAGCTTGGCATAAGCTCGATTTAAACATTAAGTAGTATTAAAGTCGTTTCTTAATGTCACGTGTTACACTTTCCGGTGCACGTGGGCTATAATACCTTGAGCGTTTAGCATTTAACACTACTAAACCTACCGTGCACTAAAAGCGATTAACATGTTTCAGTTTGCGAAAATGACGAGGCTCTATTTATTTAGATTTTCTGCAATTTTTACAACAATATGCTTGGATACAGAATTTTATCGAATCAATTTCCACGTAAGCAACTTCATAATTTTAATAATTATGGAATGAAAAATATAAAACCGGTCATTTGACTGGCAGTGGTAGGTTTATGTTTACAGTAAAAAATTTGTTCAGAGAGCGTGAAATCTAGACATCATTTATCCTAACGAAATTAGCGTCGTTATACGTAATAACTTTTAGGACAGCATAGTTTGTGCTCACGCGTAAAAATAGAAATTGGCTCGATTGTTTACCACATTTTTGGAATGTACAGGTAATTAAAAAGAGTTATCGTGTTGAATTATCCAGTCGAGCACTGTGACGATCACAATCAATTCGGTAACCCTATTCACCGAGTCCACGGGTACAAAGCCCCGATTCTTTATCTGTGACATTACGATACGATCAGATGAAGTTCTCGTAGATTAGCCGGTGTAATCCGGTGAATCTGGTTCGATCGAGATTATTGGGGCCAAAAAAGAAAAATACGATGAAGGCGGTGGTCTTTCGTCGATAATTTATTTCTCGGTTCGAGAGAATTAGTTCGGACACCGTGTTTACGCCCATATAAGTAATTATGAAAACTGACGTAACATTTCAGTAATTATGCGTACTAGTTTGACACGATTAGGAATCAAGAGGGTTAATCAAGGTTAATTGCTGACCCACACGCATGAGTATTACGAGGCATCCTTCTCAAGTACATCTCGCTGATTTTAATCAACTTTTCCAGACTGACAAATCTGTCATCCTTTCATTTTGCCCGCAAACGCCGCGATCTTCAAAGAGGCATTTAAAGTCGCGATTTGTACGACTAAGTTCGCAATTAAATTCATAAGAGTTAAGAATTGCGAGCAGAAAAACGCTTGAAAATAAATAAATGAATCTTTTATAATCTTGGAACATTAATATAAATTTTGAAGTATTAGTACGGTTATTCGGTGATTCCATGATTTTTCTGTGTATCGAAACACGTATTTGGAGCATGCTACGGAAAGTTAATGCAAACAGTTTCGAAACATGATTTTTCTCTCAAGAAAATAAAATTATCAACGATCTCCTGCATACCTTCGATATCGGTGAAACTTGCGTTGGGCAACACGTACAATACTGATTATGCTGCTGAATAAGCTAGACGCGACAGTTTCTTAACTCCACGGTATATAATTTCCTTTGTCTGTGTTGATTCGGCAACAATTTTTTATGACTTAATTGTTGACGACAGCGACTGCTGATAATTTACAAAAGAAACAGAAAAAAATTGTCTTGTTTATTACAACTAATTGCATTATAACTACGTTGCAATAATAATGCTTTTGATTACTGAAATCATACCACTTGCTAATTAGCAAGCTTGTTCAATATATTAATTTTACAGCTTTGAGATAAGCGATTATATAATAAAACAAGTTCTTTTCAAGTCACTGCATCATTATTTTATCTCACAACTTTATCTCCTCTGACTTTGATAATCGTATAAGTACACGCACTTCTTTAAACAAAGATTTACATTATACATGAACATTGATTGTTTCACATACAGTGAAAAGACTCTCTGATTGCTAATTAATTTTTAAACTGAACACTTTCTAAGCATTTTTGTGTACTCCAATCACCCTCTAATGCAATTGTTTAATCTTTTTATTTCAAGGTTCGGGAATCTTCGTGTCGCCCACCAGTGCCCTTGAAAGATCAGGATCAGTGGGTTTCTGTCTAATCGTTTGGGTTAGTTGCGGCCTGCTATCTCTACTCGGGGCTTTGGCATTTGCCGAATTGAGTACAGTGGTTCCACGATCAGGCGCCGAGTATGCCTATTTCCTGGAAGCCTATTCTCCCTTGCACGAATATGCTGGTCAGATACCAGCGTTCATATGTTCCTGGGTTTATGTAGTTCTGCTGAGGCCAGCTGAAGTGGCAGTGATCATGTTGACATTCGCAGAGTACAGTGTGCAACCCTTTTCCCATTATCTAAGTGATCTGCCCGAAGAATCGATGCGTCATTTGAAGAAACTGATAGCTATATTAGCTCTCGGACTGATCACGTACATCAATTTGACAAGCGTGAAGCTGTATGTGAAAATGCAGAACATATTCACAGTTTGCAAAGTTGTTGCCTGCATAGTAGTAATTGCTGGCGGAGCATGGTGGCTCTGGACTGGTCACACAGAGCTTCTGGAAAAGCCATTCCATGGTACCACCACTTCTACCGGTGACATAGCCCTGGCCTTCTACAGTGGATTATGGGCTTACGATGGATGGACGTCTGCTGCCATTGTTACAGAAGAGATACAGAAGCCAGAAGTCAATATACTTAGGAGTATTTTAATTGCTGTGCCTCTGATTACTGTGCTCTATGTTTCCATGAACTTAATGTACATGGCTGCATTAACAATGTCAGAAATGGTTGGTGCACCAGCTGTTGCTGTAGTCTGGGCTGACAAAGTGTTACCGTCTTGGTTGGGCTTTGCAATTCCTCTTGGCGTTGCCTTGTCTACGTTCGGTTGCAGTCTAAGCATCCAATTTGGAGTATCAAGACTTTGTTATGTGGCTGGAGGAGAGGGTCACGTACCGAGAGTGTTCAGCTTCGTTCACATGGAAAAGATGACTCCAGCCGCGGCTGTAGCATTCCAGGGCATCCTGGCATTGGTTTTCATGCTTGTAGGAAACATAATCGCGCTGATCGAGTTTGCCAGCTTCTTGACCTGGGTATTTTATGGACTTGCTATGGTGTCTTTGCTAATCATGAGGAAGACAAAGCCAGATGCACCCAGGCCGTATAAGGTGCCGATTGTGATACCTTGGTTGGTATTGGGTATTGCTATTTTCTTAGCTGTAACGCCGATTGTGTCCGAGCCAACACCAAAATACCTCTTTGCGTTAATATTTATTTTATTTGGTCTTGTCATTTATCACACGTACGTGTACAAGAAGATCAGAAGTAGTTTAGCAGGTGAGTACAATCGAGTACAACATAATACAACGTAACTAGTACAGTTGTCTTACTTAGAATTGGTTTTTTCTTTTTTAGCCAAGCTCACATACCTGATCCAAGCCTTATGTTTAGTTGTTGCTCCTGATAAAGAAGACTGATGTGATGTAATTTTGTAGTTAACATTTAACGTATGTACATAGCGAAATATGATTCACTTACGTAACATTCAGGTTGGGTTTCAACGATGTAAGAAAACGAGATTGCTGTCCTTATCATTTTCATTATTCAAATCATATCAGAAATTCAGTCTTTATACGATGCGAACAGTAGAATCAATAGATACACTGTATTATTTAATATCAAATAACATTTTTACTCAGTTTTATATTTTTAACAGAAAAATTCTGCAACTCCGTAAGACTTAATTGTAAAGTTACCTCAGAAGTATAACAATTTTTTAAAATATTGTGCAGTATTGTAAATGTTTTATAAAATAATTCGCTAAGATATAATAAATATTAATTATATCACAAAGTTCAACATGTAAAAATGGAAGATATAATTTACAGAAATATTCAATATTTATTATATCTGTACATAAATATACTCTGTAATTCAAAATATTGTAATAGCAGCATTTTCATACTATAAAAAAGATGTTATTACAATATTGTGATAATAATAAATATTATAAATATTAATCGTAATTGTAAAAATGCAATCAACCTCATGATGTAAAAAATACTACAAAGTTTAGAGAATTGTATAAACGTTACCAAAGATGAACATACTTTGACATATGTCCTTCATTTTGTTAATGTAGTATTTTGCTCACTATCCTTTCTTTTTATAGTCAAAGTATTGCATTGATGAAATATACAACAAAAATAGAGATTCGTGTATTATAACATTAAGGCACCTGTTCAAGGCTTTTATGTAACTGAATTGAAAGTTACATTCAATGCTAGGAAAGCTCAATGTACTTATTTCTTTAAGGAACGTTTCTTAATGTAGATGTCGATTTGTTTTGTGTGAATGATAATTATGCTATGCATTCAAAAGCATAAAATATACCATTAATATATAACATCTTCTCTTTGAATATCTTTAGTATAACAATTCGAAACAAAACTTATGCAGTAAATTGAAGTTACCTAATTATACTAATTAGTGTCGTATTGGTAATATCTGTTATTGAGGTGCACCACATTTTAAGCAGGTTTGTCTTTCGCTGAAATATATTCCCATTTATTTTGTTCTTATTTTATTTTATAACAGTAACTACTCACCTTAATAACTGATGCAATTTTTTCCCAAGTTCATTACATAAAGCTGTTTCAGCTGCGAGTGCAGTATCTCTTTCTCGTAATTGTTGACGCAAATGGTAAATAGTATCCTCTAGTGCTTCAAAAATTGCCTGTAAAGAAATATTATATGATCAAATTTGATAAATGCATTGAATACTTAATGATATAAAGGAATTTCATTCAGAATACTAACTCTAGATTCCTCTGCAGTATCTGATAAAGCAGGTGGTTCGTCCAAACAAAAAAATTCTCTGACACAGGCAGTGCCTATCAGGATAGGACTGCTTAAAACTCCATTAACAAAGGCTTGAAGACGATGTATTCTTTCTTCCAAAAAACTTGGAGCAAAATTATCGCCGAGCCATTTTTTTCTTGGCAAACTTAAATGTGAAATCGGTACTTTTTGCCTTCTTAGTTGCGACAATAAACGAACAAAGTCTGTGTACCGTCTAAACACAAACCAACAGTCTCCATTCTTTAATTCTACACGTAACTTGTAAACCTAAGAAAGAAATATATTATAATACTTCAAATACTCATGTGTACTTATCAAACAATAAATTAGGAATTTTATCAACCGTAAATCTAGCTCTTTCTTCCATAACTTCGTATCCAACGATTGGTATTCTTAGGTCCTCACTGGTCAACGGTGGATGCAAAATATTTGGATTTGCATTGTCGTTGCCAGGATAATTGAATCGTTGTACTGTGAATGAATTGGAATGGCTGGATCCATCAGAATCAGGACTATCGAGTGCTCTCACCGTTCCTGATTGAGAACCCCTTGCTTTACTAATTGCAAGCGTTACCTCACTAATACATCCCACACCAGACTCTGACGTGGACATTTTTTACCACCAACAAACTAAATGAAATCATGCATACTTAAAAAAAATTGAAATTAAATTATTGCAGGAGCATAAAACACTACATTAATTGATATCATTAAAGCTTTTGTTGCGCTTGCTTCAGATGATCTCACAGAGTAATGTTACTGTGAATATCATTAAACCTTCCACTACATTCATGAAACTATTAGAATAGTATAAAGTATAAAGAAATACATACGACCAAACACTCAAATAAAACATAAAACACTTGAAAACTACAGTATATGTACAGATACAAATGATTGCGAAAAAGAAGCAAAGAATAACAATCGAAAAAACGTAAAGAATAACTTTGTCTGTATTTTATTGCGATACAACAATTCAACAGATTGTCAAATGTATATGTCAAATCTATACTACTTATTAAATAACACAAAACACTAACCTCGATATGAAAGATTTTTACAGAATCACTTTACAGCTGTTTCTTCTACTGTAGACTATTTGAAATGTTATGCCATACTTCGTGAAAGTTTATTTCATTAATATACTTCTAATCTAAAATCGCTTTCTCAAAGAAAGAATGTAAAGTTGACATGGCGTACCTATTTATGTACTCAGAGTTTGGAAATATAAAACCATTTCCGTGAAACAGAAACAACTTACAAGGAGAGGGCGCGGTCGATGGGTCACCGATTTTCCTGAAACTTGCAGTATTTGAAGATGTCGTCTCCATATGTAATTTCGCAAAGCCGTAGCGCGCACTACTCAAGATTTTCCGAGAAAATTGCATTTGAAAGTCGCTTCACTCGGGTATAAAGAGTTTGCGTTAAAGAGTCAACAAGAAGATGAATGGCCGAGGGCGCAGCGGGAAGGTACTGGCAATCAGTAGGTTATTGGTTCGAACCCCGCTATCGACATATTTTTTTTTTCTTGAAATAGATATCTACTTCGATTTTAATAAACCTAAAATCTATTATTTTAAAGTTATTTTTATTTTTTAAGTAGAAAATACATGTTTTTTATTTGTGGGAAATGGGAAAATAAAATAAATCGAACACAAAAATAATACGAAATGTTACTTTAATAGAATTTACTGTATTATTGCACATGCTTTTTATTAATTACATGTTACTGTACAAACTGCGTTGTACAAAGACTTTTTAAACAATTGTTTAAAGCCGTATGTACAAAAAGAAAAGTTCCTACTTTTAATAGATTCGTGGGGAGGACAAACTAATCCGGGAATGTACGACGAGGTATTTCAAGATGACGAGGGTATGCCAACGTGCACCCTAAAAGTGATACCTCCGAAATGCACTCCTTTGGTCCAACCATGCGACGTCTACTTCTATAGACAAGTTAAAAATTTTATAAAGCGTCTGCAAAATTGTTCATATTTAATTCAAGAGAAACGCGAAATAAATTCGAGAGAGGATTGCATAAAAATCCAATCCATTGTACATCATCAGCTGTCTTCTCCGATATTTTTAAAAATGTTACAATATGCGTGGTTTGCGTCCAAACTGTGTGATAGTAGAGAAATATTTATGAATGTGAACGAGGTATGCTTTCCAATAGAAGTCCTCAAAAAAGCGTGTGCTTGTACGAACGCGGCGTTTATTGTGTGTGCTAGATGCCGCCAAAATTATTGTTTTCCATGCTTCTACGATCAATATCATCCCAGCTCGTGTCACACACATACACTAACATGTAATTAATAAAAAGCATGTGCAATAATACAGTAAATTCTATTAAGGTAACATTTCGTATTATTTTTGTGTTCGATTTATTTTATTTTCCCATTTCCCACAAATAAAAAACATGTATTTTCTACTTAAAAAATAAAAATAACTTTAAAATAATAGATTTTAGGTTTATTAAAATCGAAGTAGATATCTATTTCAAGAAAAAAAAAATATGTCGATAGCGGGGTTCGAACCAATAACCTACTGATTGCCAGTACCTTCCCGCTGCGCCCTCGGCCATTCATCTTCTTGTTGACTCTTTAACGCAAACTCTTTATACCCGAGTGAAGCGACTTTCAAATGCAATTTTCTCGGAAAATCTTGAGTAGTGCGCGCTACGGCTTTGCGAAATTACATATGGAGACGACATCTTCAAATACTGCAAGTTTCAGGAAAATCGGTGACCCATCGACCGCGCCCTCTCCTTGTTAGATGATCTAAGTTAGATCACAAACTAACCAGTGCTGAGATTCTGAGATGACCCGGATGCTGATTGGCCAAGATTTCTCGCGCGTCCAAAACAGTAACGTATCTATATTATGATGAAAAAGGTAGTGGAGTAGTGATATTGGCGGGAAAGTATCGAAATAATCTGTTCCGAGTTCCGGACAAAGAGACTCCAAGACGAGAGATACACATGTACACACAAATACACATGTCATACATTCATTTTTCACAATCAAATCATAACAATTTTTAAAAGGGCACCTGCAAAGCACCCTATTTTATCTAAAACCTAATTTCAAACCATAATTTTACCTAAAATCGCCGCGCATGCTCGAGAAAGCGTTAGACCATAAAGTATATTATGTACATAAATAGGAAAACTCGGTGATTTTCTTGGCAGAAGAGTGACATCTATGATAAAACAGTTACATATCCATTGACAATAAGTGACAATGATATTCCATTGTTGATTCACAATATGTATCATCTCAAGGCGGGACAGGCTCATGAGTTTTGTAAATTAAAAATCCAAACACATACTATATACATCAACGAGTTGAGTTATTACGTTTGTAACTACACTCGACAATAATGAATATGCATTTCATTTTTCATAATATATATATAAGAATATAAGTTATAGACTTTCTGGTTATAGTACTCGAAGTTGGTTGGTTTATTCCAGTTTATTCTTTACTCTAGTACTCGAAGTAATAAAGTTACTCTATTGTAAAGAAGGCTTCACACACAACTATACATACCACTATATATATATATATAGCTTGGTGCACATTTGTGCATATACACTGATATACACAGTACACTGCTGCATTGACATACGCGGCACTGTGGAAAAACACGAATCCAAAATATGGCAAGTTCTTCGAGGTAAATTTTGTAGAAGTTTTACCTCATAGATTTGAACTAATATTGATATCATTCGTAATAGTGTTTTCTTCTATCAACTGCTGTTACTCGATATTAGGTCGAATTCGGTTGAAAATAGAATAATGTCATGGACTTTGGTTATGAAATCTGACAGTGTTTGTTTGTTTTTAATGTGCTCTTGACCGATTCGTCCACGAAGAAGATTATGTTGCTTTGTTGTATTCAGATTTATATTCTTTTCTCTCTATTGGTTTCTTTTTAACACGAAACGTATTTTTTGTAGCTTTATCGGTATTATAGGAAAACACGCCACTTCAAGATTACACTCGACAATAAGTTAAAAACGAGTATAAATGTATACGATCATACGATCGTAACTTCACAGTTATCGTGATGCTTGTTTATATTCTTATGATTAAGTAGACTAATATCTGGTATACATTTCCTTAGTATTTTTCTTGCAGACACGAAACAAACAAGGTGTGTTGTTACGCACATCCAGACGCACCACTCATAGAAGATTATCGTGCCGGTGATCAAATTTGTTCAGAGTGTGGCTTAGTGGTAGGAGATAGGTAAATATAATATATGGAATAATATATTTGTTGGTATTGTTAATTGCTATCTTGAAATTTCATTTCATACTCACAATAGAGTAATAGATGTTGGTTCAGAGTGGAGAACATTTAGCAATGAGAAAGCAGGAGTTGATCCATCTCGTGTGGGTGGTCCAGAAAATCCACTTCTTAATGGTTCAGATTTATCCACCATGATCGGCCCAGGAACTGGAGCAGCGTCTTTCGATGCTTTTGGTGCTTCAAAATATCAAAACAGACGTACAGTGAGTATAATGTTTTTTTCTTTTGCGTGCGTGTTATGTAACCGATCTTCCTCTCTGTTAATTAATTGCATTCCTTTCAGATGAGCAGTTCTGATAGAGCACTGATTAATGCTTTTCGTGAAATTAACGGAATGGCTGATCGCATTAATTTGCCCAAAACTATTGTCGATAGAGCTAATAATTTATTTAAACAAGTGCACGACGGTAAAAATCTGAAAGGTCGTGCCAATGACGCAATTGCTTCGGCTTGCTTGTATATTGCTTGTAGACAAGAAGGTGTACCACGTACTTTCAAAGAAATTTGTGCGGTCAGCAAAATCAGTAAAAAAGAAATTGGAAGATGTTTCAAATTGATTCTGAAAGCACTTGAAACTAGCGTGGACCTTATCACTACAGGGGACTTTATGTCTAGGTTTTGTTCTAATCTTGGCCTTCCGAATATGGTACAACGAGCTGCTACACACATTGCAAGGAAAGCAGTGGAAATTGATATTGTACCTGGAAGGTCACCTATTTCTGTTGCAGCTGCTGCAATATACATGGCATCACAGGTACTTAATACAATAATAAAAATGCTTTTCTTTATGTTCTATTTTCGCAGCATTTATACATATATATGTATATTGCATCATCGTTTTTCAGGCTTCAGAAGATAAAAGATCTCAGAAAGAAATTGGTGATATTGCTGGTGTAGCCGATGTTACAATTAGACAGTCTTATAAGCTAATGTATCCCCATGCTGGGAAATTATTCCCAGAAGATTTCAGATTTGCGACACCTATCGATCAGTTGCCGCAAATGTAAAGTTAACATATGGCCTTATATTTGAATGTATATTTTATCACGTTGAAGCAATAGTTAATGTGTTTACAGTAATCATCTATAAGTAATCCAACCTTTCTCTACAGCATACATTCCTAAGTAATCAATGAAACATTGGTATTATTTAATTTATTATGTATTAAGTACACTTTTTGTTTCCTTTATTTTTCTGCTGTATTTTGTTCCTACGATATAGGTATTTGCAACAGCTTGATAATTTATTTGGTGTGGATAATTATGATTAATAACGATTAAGTTCACTTTTAACGAATGTTTTCTGTAGTACAATATCATTGAAAAAAGTATAGAATAAATAAGAAGGCATTATCAAGAACATTAGAATATTTCAAATACAAAGTTAAAAGATTTGTGCTACAATTTTTGTAGACGAGAATATGGAATATGTTAAATGCATATTTTCATAGGTATGTTTTGATATGTTTGAGATGAGACTATAATTGTCAATGTAATGTTCTTTCCTCTGTACGAGAGTATATTAAATTTCGAGCATTACTTCAAATTAATAACATTATGTAGCACACTATTTTTCTTTGTATTTGATCTTCGGAAAAGTATTTTGAGGATTGCACGTAAAATAAAACACAATAGGCCTTAACGTGAAAGTACCACATGATACAATTACATAATAAATTCTGTGATACTTTTATTAAACATATTATGTCATATTTCAATCGCCAAGTTCAACTATAAATTATGAAACAATCTTTTTGATAATAACAAAGCGATTTATGTGAACATTTAAATTGGAACAAGATAATGATTTTCTTACTTTGTTTTATGTTCATACAAAGACAAATAATTTTCTTGAAAGGAAATAAAAGTCAGTACAAAAGTACCTACATACAAATTATTTTTAATTATAGCAACTTGGAAAAGTGCTATTTAAAAATTTATATGAAATTATATACCCTAAGCTTACAAACGTACATATCTTCTGAAGTTATATGTCAATAAAATGAATTGTTACAATAATTTGAAGAAATTTGATTTGTTAACCCCTCCACAGTGTAGTTATAGAATCTGATTCAAAAACATGTGTATTTGTCACTTGTCACATTGACTAATGTCATTCTGTAGCTCAGTGAATGTATCAACAAAGATAAAAACAATAAAAATTTCTATAACATTCGCAACAATTATTTGGCATAGACACTGAAATTCTTTAATCATTGTTTTATCAAATACTCACGAAGTATTTTGAGTTTGAAACTGTAAACGGCAGAATATAACCTGTTACCGAGTGTTTGACAGCAAAATTTGAAATGTTCGTTTCGCTGTGCAAAATATAAATGATTTAAACGAAAACTATTTTTCTGTGTATAATACAAAATGAATTCCGTACCTCCCACCAAACCTCCAAGAGGTATCAAACCAACGAAGGAAACAGTAAGGTCTTCAGCAATTTATGTCAATTAATTTGATTGTTACAGTTTGTGCTTTTATCGGAAATATTTTTTAGAGCGGTTTACTGATTTCTGTAATTCGTGCGTTATCAGCAAGTGAAACTAATGAACAACGAGAAATAGAGAAAGCTAAACTTGAGAAGGAGTATAAGAAAAGCGATCAACGACTCGACGAGCTGGTCTCGCTGCATGATCAAGACCTGACACAAGTTATGCAAGTAAGTTTACCTGATAAACAATATAATTTAATGAATTTTGGTATATTTCAATACGCATAATACCTTGCATTTTAGATTTTTAGTGCTCTGTCAGAGAAAGTGACAGCTTCAAGAGAAAAAATTCATGCGGTCAAAGAGAACTTGAATGCCTGTAAACAATTATTGAGATGCAAACGTGAAGAATTATTAAACTTATGGTTAGAAGGAATTGAACACAAGCATGTGTTACACCTTTTAAAAGATGTGTAAGTATTATTCTCCTTCTCGAGTTCAATGTGGATATTAATATTACTTAACAATGATTGAACAATTTTATATCATTGTAGGACACCTGACTCTTGCACTAGGATGTTACCTCTAACTGATACAGATGCATTATCAGTTTCTACAACGTATAATGCAACATCAGACTAATAATTACTATATTAATAGATAGATAGAAATAAATTGTAATTTTATTTTGTATTTACATGTAATAATAAATTGACTGTAAACTGTAGTAATCTACCTTGTCCCGGTATAACATGCTATTTTTGTTTTTAATAAGGAAATACATATTTACATTACGGTACGAGTTTGTAATTTCCCGCCGATAAGACATTATACATATATATATGTATATATTTTGTTTGTCATGATAAGTTGCAATATCGACCTGTTTATTTTCTTAGATAAAAGAAAAATTCGTACGAAACCGGATCGTTATGTAACAATTATGCGTTAGGATAATTTCAATAATTTCATTGCAATACTCTCAATTTCCTCCCCGCTTTCAATGTTAGGGTGGTTCATGGTTATATGGCGCACGTGATATTTCAGGAGCAGTACATTTTCTTATCACTCGTGTGTAAATATATTTTGTATGATAATTGATTCCAAAGTACATGCAGGCGAATCAATTTAGAAAAAATTCAGTTTCGCGTAGCCTGAGAAATAAAAACCTTCAAAACGATTATCGTAAGTGTTTCATTAAATATTATATATGGATTATTTTGCAACATCCAGCGTGTCTAATGTATCGTTATCGTATCTTTAAATAATGATTGAATATTTGTCCGATTTCTAAACCCCTGTTTAGAGATAATTTCGTGGAAATATTCCATAGGTATAAGTATTTCATAGCACTGACAATTCATATAATGAATATTATGACATTGACTAGTGATTTAATTATTTAACGATAATGCTCAAACATTTCACACCAATGTTTCCTCATTAGTGTCAATAATATTTGTTTCATATATTTAATTATTTACTGCACATGTATAAGCTTCTTATATCAAATCTAAAGTGCCGTTATATTGTTGCAGGTAGAGATGGGTACATTGGAATTAAAACACACTTTGAGTGGTCATAGAGGAAGGGTGTGGAATGTTTGTTGGCATCCAACGGGTACATGTTTCGCGTCTTGCGGCGAAGACAAAACTATAATAATTTGGGGTCAACAAGAATCAAAGTGGGTTATGAAAACTATCCTCACCGAAGGGCATACAAGAACTATTAGAGAAATAGCATGGTCCCCTTGTGGGAATCACATAGCATCAGCTAGTTTCGATTCCACTATTGCTATATGGGATAAAAATTCAGTTCAATCCGAATGCACAACAACCTTAGAAGGTCACGAGAACGAAGTGAAAAGTGTTAGTTGGTCTTGTAATGGGCAACTGTTGGCTACTTGTAGCAGGGATAAATCCGTTTGGATATGGGAAGTGAATGACGGTGAATATGAATGTGCTGCTGTCATTAATGCTCATACTCAAGATGTGAAAAAGGTAGGTGGATGTTATGTATTGGGTTGGCAAGAAAGTAATTTCAATATTTTAAGGTGAAATAGAGAGGCCAATTTTTTTATTCAAGCAATGAACTTTGAGGAACAAGATATTTTCCCTTTTGTTCAATGATCTTTTGCCAAAAAGAATAAATAAGAAAATATTTTATAGATTAAAGTTCATTGCTTGAATAAAGAAATTCGGTTTTTTATTTCATTTTTTATTTCCCTCTTAAAGAATATATTGTAATGCACAATTTCCATTGCTAGGTAAGATGGCATCCTACTGAAGAGATCGTGGCATCAGCCAGCTACGATAACACAGTAAAGTTATTCAAAGAATGTATAGCAGATAACGATTGGGCATGCATGGCAACACTGTCATCTCATAGCTCAACGGTTTGGAGTCTTGCATGGGACAAAACTGGAAACAGGATAGCAACCTGCAGCGATGATCAGACAGTGAAAATATGGCAAGAATATAAACCTGGTAATGACCCAGGTATCGTTACAGTAAACAATGAACCGGTTTGGAAGTGTGTGTGTACATTATCCGGTTATCATACAAGGACAATTTATGATATCGACTGGTGCAGAACAACTGGCTTATTAGTGACTGCGTGTGGTGATGACATTATTAGAATATTTAAGGAGGACAGTGATTCCGATCCTAATCAACCATCTTTTACGATGGTTTGCTCAATGGATACCGCTCATACACAGGACGTGAATTGTGTGCAGTGGGATCCTTCTGTTCCTGGACAACTTGTTTCAGCTAGTGACGACGGCTTAGTAAAAATTTGGTTTTACAACGAATAGTATAACTATTATTTTCTGTACATATATTTTTTAATAATAAATATATTTAACAAATGAAACGCGACTACAATCATTCGTTACCCATTACTTTAAGCTCGAGTATTTAGAATTATGTTTTATGCCTGACTCTGTTATTTATTTCTAGGTGTATCTAGATGTACAGGAATCTTATTGGACTGAGGCAAGGGTGTAAAACATTAATTTCCCATTATAAATTGCTCCATACAATGGGTGACATGAAACCTAGCACAACTGGTGTTCCATTGACACAAGTTGTAGATGCACTAAAAGGATATGCTGACTTACCGCTTGCAGCATCTTGGGATAATGTAGGATTGCTCATTGAACCTACAGAACCGAAATTAGTATCTCATATTCTCTTAACGAACGATCTAACGGAAGATGTTATGCAAGAAGCCTTACATCTACACAGTGATATGATAATTACTTATCATCCACTAATATTTGCGCCGATGAAGTCTGTAACAACTCGTTCATGGAAGGTATCAATTCATTATGGTTTTCACAATGAAGTTGTTTTCAATCAACCACTTTTTATCAAGTTCCTTTCTTCTTTAGGAAAGAATCGTGGCCAAATGTTTGGAGAACAAAATTGCTGTATACTCACCGCACACCACTTTCGATTCAGTAAAAGGTGGTGTAAACGATTGGTTGGCTTCAGCATTTCAGAGTGGTAGGTCTAAATCTGTAATTATCCAAGATTCTTCAGTTTTCCCATAAGTAACGTCGTTGTGTTTTCAGTGCTCGATAGCAGCAAACCGATAGATGTAAATAAGTCTAATGACGAGTACGGTTTTGGAAGATTATGCACCCTAAAAAGACAAATTTCCATTGATGAAGCTGTGCAATTAGTAAAAGAACGTACTGGCTTAAGTCACGTTAGATTGGCCCGTGCTCGTCAAACAAGTACGAAATACTTAATTTATAATTCACCTTTTGATTTTAGGTAAATGAATATAGACTGAAATTTTACTTCCACATTCCAGATGGCTTTATCAACACTATCGCGCTGTGTGCTGGATCTGGGGCGTCCGTATTAAAAGACGTTTCCGCGGATCTGTATCTTACAGGAGAAATGTTGCACCATGATCTTCTCGACGCTATCCATAAGGGAACCAGCGTTATACTAACAAATCATTCCGACTCTGAACGCGGCTTTTTGAAATCATTTTCAAACACTTTGCAGGACCGGTTAAACAAATCCGTGAGAGTGAGCGTGGCTAAAGCTGACGCGGATCCGCTAACAACTGTCTAACGTCTGTACTAAAGGAAAAAAAGAAGCTGGTATAAATATGGGATGGAATTTTTTCTGTCATACGTGATAAAATTTTATTAATAATATTATAAATCATTTCTTCCTGTGTATGGATTGACAATTTTTATTTCAATCTGGTAAAGTTGATCAGAGAAATAGAGGAAAGTAGTTTACACAAAACAATCATTTTACACTGCGTGTGTCGTTTAACAGAAATCATCCTTCAGCTACAACGGAAACAGCGTTTAGGTTCCTTTCTCATTTTATGTAACGAGCTTAAATCACTACGCAATTAATCTCTGAACATGTGTAACCGTTAGAATTCATCTCCCTTATTTTGATTACTGAAATATTCATCGCTTGGTTCCTCGTTCGCCCCATCAACATGTTCGCATTCATTCAATATTCACGCACGGCGGTTGCAAACGAAAGAAACTTCGACTTCAACAACGCACGCAAACGGTCGACATTTTTATTCGTTGAAAACTTATCTAAAGAAAATACAACAGTCGTAATTCTGGTCCGATCGGAACGTTCATAATTTAGGTCCACGCATACAATTTTCCGTTACCCGACGGGCCTCCTCCGACCCACTTGTTTCGTTTTCAACAATAGATGAAAAATTATTCGCCCGTAACAGTCCTGTAAATACAACATGGCTTACCCGATACGTAGGTATAGAGTTACATCCCTAACAACCGATTCCTCGCGTTAGTACGATACTGTGTGTGTGTGTTTCGGTGTGTCTGTGTGCGTGTATATGTACACTGACGACGAAATGCGTAATACACGATGAACACTTTATAAATTGCGATTCTACATCACCGGATTCACGGTGCTGGAAGTGGGTTGCATTGAAATCACCGACACAAGCGTCACGGACACTGTTACGACCGACAAGAACACACCGGAACTAGATTTCGCCGACACCAATATTCATCGATAGCGGCGTTAACCGATTTGGAGGGCGCACTTTGTCATTGTTAAGTCAACGCTAGAATTAGTAGACCGTGGTTGACCCTAAATAATAGATCTTCACTTTTTCCAATATTTTTTAATGAATAGCTTTCAAAAGAATAAATCATATGATTTTCTCCCCCAAGGTTGTAACGCAAGCAAAATTCTGCAGCCAAGATTTAAGTTATACTTAAAACCACTGTAAAACAAAAGTATTGTTACCGATTAACCCTTTGCACTCCGAATTATTTTTCAATTTTATTGCCAACAACCCCCTACTAATTTAAGTGTTTTATTTGAAATTTACTTCAAAGGACAGTTTCTTGACTGCTACTTATTTTAAACAATCTTGTTTACTAATCAGTAAACTATAAGTATAATTATATTAAATATAGCTCTCTCAAACTTTGTTGTAATTTATATTTGCGGAACTTATATTTGTTTTTAACTAAAAAATAAGAAATTAAATAAATAAAGGAAGAACCAAATTACATTTTTCTTTCTCTGATGTCGAGTTACACTCGACAAATAAGGAGTGCAAAATTGGCGACGGTCTCGTTGAACTCTTGTCGATTAAAACATTGCCGATCCGACCCGTGTCAGTAATTTCAATACAACTCGATGGAAGTATGTATACCCTGAGCTCAGATGCCCAATACTGTGAATTGTGTGCTGCCAGCCTCTTTTAAGAGTATCGCAGAGCGGACAACGTGAAACTGAAAACCCGTGTAACAGTAGACGAGCCGATGTCGAATAGTTATCTGCCATACTCTAATCGGTTAAATTTCATTTTACGTTTCGAAGTTAACGTTCTCCTATAGCTAGGTCGGGACTATGTTCTTGTTAGAACAGAGTTTCTAACACGTTCACTATCCCATAGAAAATGGGTCAACCAGTTTTACCCTAGGAGTCTATGAGCCAAACCCAGGATCAGGTCGATTTTCATATCCAGCGACCCATCCCGTGGGTCAAGTCGGGGTTTCGTCGGAGAATTCATGAATTCGCATGTGGGTCACGTCGGTTTTGATTCCGGTTTTAACGACCCGCACGTTAATCAACCCGGTTACTATACACGGACCCGTGACCCCTACACGGGATCAGGCTCGCGTCGAAAGGAACACATGCGGTTCATGTGATCTAACTATCGGGTCCACCGGGAAGTCCTTTCCAACTTCAGACGCTCTATTTACCAGAGAACACGCTCGTTATTTACAATATAGTTTTCCCTGTTATCTACAATCATCCTTTTGGTAGCTTGAGCTTTTGGGAATTCCTCGTTTTTGCAGATTTATCCTCGGAAGTTCGAATCTCCGTTCTAAAATTGTTCGGACACGTGGTCATAGAAATGTTTGTGTTCTGTTCGTCTCCGTCGCCTTTATCGTTAACTAGTGAACTAATTACTGCGCATTTTTTACATCGTCCTACAGTAGACACGGTAGAAAAGAATGGAACAGTGTAACAAAATCGTTTACTATCTACTTTTTGTTAGCTTTAGATATGGAAGTCCGTAAGCGTTACAAACTGGATAGCACTTTCCGGTAGACTTACTTAGTATTTAACAAATACGGATGACGCTCCGTTGGACACTCCGTTCATTACAGAGACGGTGAACGTGTTAATCGAGCTGTCCTCGGAAACTCCTCGCGACCGACATTCTTATCACCCAGAGACATACTCGGACGAGTATAACAAGCGGTCTACAGAGTTTAGCTTATCAAATCGCTTTTTTTAATTCGCGTTCCCTACGTCGGCAAGTTCCCTAAGTTACCATCGGTGCATAACTGTCGCACCATTTTCATTTCCGAATGTATCTGACCTTTCAGTAAAAATGTAGAAACGTGCGTTCAAAGGGTACGACGGACAATGAACTTGAAACAATTTCTCGACAGTGGAAATAACATAAAATAGTGGACTGCGGATGTTATGCACATTCATGAATAAAAATATTTATTAAAGACTTTTTTAACTAGCTCCTGTTTGTTGCGATTGATGGAGAAAATGTTTAATTTTCATGAAGAACTACAATCTAGTAATAAGTAGACTGCAGGTCTCCATTTATGGGGTGCGCAATAAATTATTAACTAAAAATAGTAATCCGTATACAGGTCCGCAGTCCAGTATTAAAACTGTGATCGAGATGCAACAAAGAAATTTGAGTAAGGTAGGTATAATCCCAGTAATACAAATGTTTATACGATTCTATTTTAAGTGCGTCCTAGTTCACGGGTGCCAATCGCAAGTCAGAAATCCGATCGCAATTCGCTTATCGATCGACGCTCCAGTTACGGAGATTTTCGCATCGGTGTTTGCGGACGCGTTATGGAGATTTTCCTCGAGAGCATTGTTAATCGCACTCTTCTTTTTGTGTTTCCCCTCTAAAGTCCAAGAGATTTGGGGACTGCGGTCGGTGCTAAAGTTATGCGCCGGTTGCCGGGTACAAACATAGCCCGGTGTACGGTTTTAATCCTTGGTCGTGGAGCAGCCTGTTCGGTTTCGCGTGTTTCCGCGACGCCGAAGCGAACAGAAACGATCGAAAAATCGAAAGAAACAGAACGATCGCTATGTGTCCCCTCCCCCCAAACCGTCGGATCACGACGCTTTTGTCCCATCTTCGCCGTTTCACCACTCCGCAGGGGTATAATACCGTTCGCTTCCGTTCAAAAATTGCGGCTCGCTGCGCATCCAGCTCGAATTCCGAGATAATCCAGATTTATTTCGGAACGCCTAATCCGGACTCTCAATTTACGCGGTGGAAGACGATTTTCACGCTCGCGGCGCATGCCTCTTCGTGGCCGACCAAATACCAGCGACCCCTTCCGCTTCGGAGGTCCAACGTAGCTTGTATCCGTGGCTGCTCGGCGAAACGATATAAGTCACATTCTTCAAAAATCCCTCTTCACCCTTTAATCATCGCCCTAGATACACGGAACTTATGCTTTCGCACGAGGAAAATATATTAGCTCTTAGACCACCGGGTTCAGAAAGTACCGCTTCTTCAGGATTTATTTCTAACAGTAGCGGAACTCGGAGAATTGTGAAACTTTGTGCACAAGCAAAGCAATTCATCTGTAACATATTTTCGTTTATACAGAATATTCTTGCAAGAACAATTTCAATTTATGAAACTGCTTCAGGTGGTCTAATCCCTTATAACTCTCACACGCTCCTCGAGTACAAATTTATAGAAAATCATCTCTAAAATATATATTTCCTTGTAGTCTTTTTTCAGTAGTTTTCCAACAACCATTTCACTTCTCCTAACAACTTTTGTTTCCTCGATAGGAGCAGGCGGACAACGAAATCGAATAAAATCTACAACAAAAATGGTTGAAACCGAGAATCCTTTCCATTTCCGAGGAGCGTGCGAGGGTGGAAAAAATTCGTTTCTGAAACACGAGCACGAGAACACGGCGCTCGAAACTAGGAAACGTGTGACTGGTGGTGTTTCGCTTTGTGTCCTCAGACACGTCGACGCAAAGAAACAATTAAATGTCTTATTCGCGCGTTTCCTTTGGCAAGTACGATGTATTGTCTGTTGACCGTAACACAGCAAACAAAATGGCGCCGCCTCTTTCTCTCTCACTGCTTCCGGCCTCGAACGATTCGTCTCAGAGAACCATTAATTTGTCTTTAACGTTACTTAACATCGATTGCTGCCTGTATATAGAGTGTCCCAGAATTAAGAATCGAACCGAGGAGAATAAAGATCGAATGTCACGGCGATCCATTTTTACAGAACTAGGTCGTCGTTCGGATAGAAAAGAAACAGATGTTTCTCAATTCTGCAACACTTGACGCACCGGTATCTCTTATTTTATTCGTTACAACGGACTACAATTTCTTATAATACATTCAGCACTCGGTCGTGCCGCAGTCTGGTCCAATTCCACCGTTCCTTTCTCATTCCGTTTTGCGGTCCCGCAACGGATCCCTACATCATTTTTACCCTTTCGCTTCTTCAACCGTAACGCAGCGAGGATCACTTTAACGTTTCATTTTTCACCGGTACCATCCTGCGCCGCGGCGAACGTCGCCGTCCCCGTTGCAAATTCTCAATGGCAGTCGCGCGGTTAGCCGTGGACGAGCTTTTTCGGATCGGTTTTTTTCGAAACGGTCGCCGTTCCGCGCCGCGTCGCGTCGGCCACGAGGCAACGGGATTGTTTCGACTCGTGGAAACAACGGTGCTACAGCAGCGTCCGAAAAAATCTCGTTTTCACGATTACGAGAGACCGTTCCTCCACTCTCCTTGATCCCTGGATCCCGGCGTTCGGCGGGTGCTAAAGTTAGCTTCGACGAATGGATTTCAGCGACTCCCGCGGCTCGTTTCTCCTCTCGTTTCGATGGAAATTACCGGACGAACGTCGCTAGAAAAAAAAAGAAACGAACGTACTCCTCCTCCCGTGATCCCGCGGGTCCGTTCGTTCAATAGCGATGATTCAGGAAAGCCAGCAGGGTCGTCGAGATCATCACGAACGGCAGATTCGCCAGCCTGAGTTGACCACCGTGCTGCATGGCCGCCGGATGCTCCCCTGCGGATCAATGATTAAAATTCAAATTGAATTCCGGTATCCCGAGCGCATTCGCCGTCTTATTGGAATTGTTTCTGTGGCATCTAACCGGTGTACGGGATAGTCACGGGGTAAACACGAGGAACGCTAACGTTCCCGGGAATTATGGCCGACACGGGGGAAAAAAACTGATTCAACAGGAATTATGGAGCGACGGGTTTCTGTTGCAGGTGAACAACGCCCCCGGTACCCAGTTACGAAGGTTCGGTTTAATGCTTTCTGGGGGGCTGGCGTCTTCTTTTTTTGCAGCGAACTTCTTTAGAGTAGCTCCGCGGATACGTACAGACAGAGGAAGAGGCAAGCACAGAGAGGCTGGTATAATTTGTGGTACAACTTAGAATGGGTGGGCTCCTTGCACGGAAGCTGGAAAGTTCCAGTATAATACAGGGTTTGTCAAAATAACGGTAACAACGATGTCGAGGGAACACGGTTTTGTTGTTAAAAGATTGCGGATTTCCAGCATTTGCAGCCCGCTGCATTGTTCAACGCGCTCGCTGCTGAATCAGTGTAAAAGTTTCGTGAAATTCGTGTAATTTATTTAATAATATCGAAACTATTATCGTAGTTCTGAATATTCCGAATATTTTACTAAAATAATTGTGATCTCAAACCATAAGTCGTTTTAAATGCCTCGGACCTAATTGCTCGGCTTCCAGCGATTCATTTAAACCGACGATTATTCGATTAGGTGAAATAAGAAGGATAAAGTCCGGACATTATACGATAAGAAAAAGGCGGTTTAAAATCTCTTCAATTTCCTGGGAGGTTTGAATCACGCTCTTGGAAAGAGCATCTGAAAACTTTCCTCACAACTTCATTACCTCATTTCATAAATTTCAATTCGTTAATGCGGAATGTTAGTTCGACCGGGGCACATTCATCTAAAGTTTAATACGCTGTCAAGGGTTCCAAGAACTCGGTTTGGTATACAACGGTGTAATAGCGAAGCCGGGTAGTAGCCTCGGACGGTCTGCATTAATGGAAACAAGTGGAAGCTCGTATGGGTCCGCGAAGAAACTCGAAAGTAGAGCTGCAAGAAATTCTGTCGGAGATGGAGTGTAGACCGTGGGTAGACTAGCAATACAACCGACAAGTGGCCGATTTCTCATCGTCGGTTCAAGTCAAAAATTGCCGACCCGGCGTGTTCCATAGTTTCAAAATTCCGCCGGATAACGGGGTTAAAACATTCATGGAATTTAAACGGCGGATCAGGGACGCTGACGAAGAGCCGGCTCTCTCTCTCTCTTCCTCTCTCCCTACGTGTCACTTCCACTCGCGTAAAAAGTTACTTACAAAAATCGTTCCCGGGCACCGTTATTCTCGTTACATAATTTATTCATCGCCGTGGAACGAGTTGGACATTCTTCCGGCGCGGTAACCGGTCCCCGAAGTCGTACAAAGAATCTCATTCGAATATCGCTTCATTCCGTTGTCCGCGTTAGAACTTCATAGACAGACTCCGGGTAACTCGATTTCGCGTTTATGAAACGCGCGTCCCAGGCTGTCAATACTTGGGAACACCGATATACGTGGGAACACCGTGTAATGGTCAGCCAGCCTTCAAAATATCGTGGAAGCACCGGCGAGATGATATAACAAGTCTAAAGTTTTTCCGCGCGCGATTGTTTGCAACGGAGAGTCTCGAAAACACTAGGAATCCCGAGGCAAGATATCGTTATCTGTTGGAGTACGTTGCGATAACTTCGTAACGGACCGGCCGGGTAAATCAATTTCCCGCGAAACGAGTGTTATAGCTGTCGATAACTTGGAGGAACAGTGATTTAAGTAGAAATATCAAGCCATGGTCAGGCGCGCGAACGAACGGAATGACCGGTCCAAGTAGAAGCAACGAATAATAATCAGACCAGCAAACACAGGCTATACCCGCCGCACCCTACCGGAAACTCGAACGCAAGTAGAAGCCACGCATGATAATCAAACACGCCACCGGGATTCTACCCGCAAGTGGAAACAGCAAATATTCGACAGACATGCTTCGGAATACCTCCACGAGGAGAAATATCGAGCATCAGCCAGACACGTTTCGAAACTCTCAAGCAAGTAGAAATGACGATCAATAGTCGGACAGACTGCCGCGAACCCGAAGTATCGGGTAATAAGCGGCCGCGTGTTTCCACGGTGTAACGCAGGTAGAAGAAAACTGTGATGATCAGACGGTCATTAATAGACGGCAGACCTTTTTGCTAAAGAAAATGCTTGCATTGATTGCGAGACACGGGACCCAAATAACAAATTTTTTCTTCTTTTAATCATGTTGTGAAACAGAAACTAATACATGTCCTTATGTCTTTTTAACATGTCCACTGCTTTAAATTGTGCATATCCAGTTTTATCATTAAACAAACTAGAGATATTTGAGTACAGAATTGACTAATTGGTAAGATGCGGTACTAGATTGAACATGATGAGTACAGAATTGACTAAATTGGTAAGAAGCAGTACTAAATAGATTGAACACGATCATGTTATTAAACTGAAACTAATACATGTCCTTAAATCTTTCTAACATGTCCACTGCTTTAAATTATGCGTACCTAGTTTTATCATTAAACAAACTCGAAATACTTGAGTACAGAATTGACTAATTGGTAAGATGCGGTACTAGATTGAACATGATGAGTACAGAATTGACTAAATTGGTAAGAAGAAGTACTAAATAGATTGAACACGATCATGTTATTAAACTGAAACTGATACATGTCCTTAAATCTTTCTAACATGTCGACTGCTTTAAATTATGCGTACCTAGTTTTATCATTAAACAAACTCGAAATACTTGAGTACAGAATTGACTAATTGGTAAGATGCAGTACTAGATTGAACATTCTCATGAATAATTCACTTTTTAAGGTCACTTTTTCATACGATCAACTTCGCTACGTTAAAAGTAATGTCGATCTAATTAAGTGAAGTCCTTTGAGAAAGTTCTTACACCATTTGAGGAATCTTCATAAACCATAAATACATAAAATTGGCGTCGGTTTGCTAATTGCTAAGATAAAGTGCAACTCTTCGTTTCAGTAAATAAATTAATGAATTTCCTCCAGAGTTTTCTGTCTGAACTACCATGACCGTGGATACAATCGCTACTCTTGCATGCGAAAAATATTTCGAAACGAATTGGTTGGTTAATTTATAGGATAAAAATACGAGAAATCGGGGAATTCTTTAATTTCGAATGGCTTGAAGTGACCGAGGAAAAAATCGCGGATTTACGTAAATATTGGGTTCGTACTAATCTTGTTAGCGATTTTCAGAGCTATTTGGCAGACGGTGGAGTGCAGCAATTTGTCCTCGAACAATTTAATAAAATTGTAAGTATCGAGAAAAACAGTAAGACTGGCAATTTTGTTCTGCGCTGAAGTAGGATATCTCGAACGTGAGCTGCGTGTAATGGAGGTGCTCCAAAAATATATATACATCGGGTATATTTCGTCTCGGTAAACCGCGCCCGATTGGATGGGATCAGAACGATCGTTCTTTTAAAGCGCCCGTTTCTGATTGGTCATAGCAATCAACCGCTGGAAACTTTGTGTACGTTGCTTTAAGTTCGTCGTCGAGGTTCGAGTGAAGTTCGAAGAAGTTGAATTGCCACTGAACGCCGAGTTAACTGTATTGTTTATTGACATCCTCCTCGCTGCAGCTCGCAGCCCGACATCAGAAGCACTACTTCAAGTGGAATTGCACACACACATAAACCGTTATTTAAAGTATATTCAGTCCGCTTCGACGGAAATTAAATTGATTCCAGTTAACCATATAAACGCGCGCGGCTCTTCCAGCCCGAAATTACGACGTTATCTTGTGCATCACAAATATCGAAAATCAGGTTTTAAATAGCACGAGCCGAAAATATAATACGCGGTTCGAGATTCCGCACGGTGCTGCATTAGTTTCGAAACTGAAAAGGAAAGGCAGATGAAAGTTTTCTCGAACCTTCCCACGGATTAGTGTCCCCAAGCTGGCACCTTGACAAATTCTCATGAATTACAAATTTCGGGTATAGATCTGCTTTTATGTAGCGGAGGTAAAAATAATAATAAATTCGAAACTCTGTATTCAATATTCCTGAAACAGTTTGGGAACTAAAACGAGGGCGACAGAGTCACTTTTTATTAACATTTTCCTTGGATTATCGTCTCCAAACTATTTCTCACGTATTATAAATATTGAAATTCAAAGTAATAAAAGTTGAAACTGAATTTCGAAACTGGAAAGGATACAGCAGAGCAAATTTTTCTTAAAGCCTACTCGGATTAGTGTCGCGGAGCTGGCGGAGCTCGAGACGTGCACTAATTCGTCGAACGAAGAATCCTTCCTCCAGACACTGAATCAACTTACGTCGATATCTCTTTCGCAAACAGTGTCAGTTTGGCACGCGTAAATCCGAGGAAGACAAAGTAGCTTCGTGATCGAACTTGTATTTTAATTCGTGATTTAGTTTATTCATTAACCCCTTGCCGTATTTTGACGAGCCAGATTCGTGACGAAGGTTTTTAACAAAGTCTAACAAATATGAATGTTACGCGTTTCATTTTAGCTGAAATAAAACTTGATTCGTTTGTAATCAATATTTAAGCATTAAAATAAATGTATCCATAAAAAAAATATAAATTTTCTGTTCTCTTCTACGATATTTTTCGGGATAAAGACGTTCACTGTAACTGTAAAAGGAAAGGTACGCAAAGGGGTTAATGATATATCCGACCTGAAATTATATTACTTGAGGGTGTTGACCTAATTCAAAGCAATCTTAGCTAGCCATCGATGTATTACGAGTAATCTAGCTCTAACATTCAGACAAATAAAGTGGTCCATAATAAAACTGGTAAAAAATGAACGACATTGTTATGCGACTCCAATTTCTGCAAATTAATCCAGAAAAATTCTCATGCAATCCGCAGTGTAATAATTACATTGTAAACGTTCTTTCTACAAGACGTGAAAACATGTTGAGACTTTTTTAAGACAATATAATTAAAACTTTCAAGACTTTCAAGGCATAAAAGGTCTGCAGGCACCTAAGGCTCCCATTTTTTTTCTAAAGTACCCAAGACGCTTGAACTATTCAAGCCGTTAGAGTACTTTGAAGCTTTTCAAAGTACCGAGTCTTTTATTAATTAAACTGCCAACCTCTATGCAAATTTTCCATTTTATCAATTATTTTACATGATGCTGAAAATAAAATGCAATCGCGGGCAACTTACGTTGATGTACAGGTTACAAAGTGCATAAATCTATAAGTAAAATCTATTAATAATGGTTAGTCAGACGAATTTAGGTTATCCATTTCCAACAAGAGGTTCTGTATCCGTTTATAAATTGACAAAATAGGGTAAGAACTCGCACGTATTTATATAGTCTCGGATAATCTCGACTCATCAATTATAAAGAGACGAATGAAGCTTCCAATTTACCGGAATCTCAATTTATAATTGATTGTTTCTGCTCATCTGTGTCGGTCGATGTACTAAATCGGGAATTAATAACAAGAAGGGCTGGACAACCAATCGCGAGGTAACGTCACTTCACTGTTATCGATACAGGGTGTGACAAAAGTGGTGATCACCGTTCCCAATAAAAATTATTTATACTTTTTCTACTAATAATACAGTAGGACCTCGATCATAAACAAATATGCGTTTAAATATGGTTACATTATGAAGGAAAATAAATTTTCAAAAATTATCTCTCGATCATCCATCGGGCTTTAATTTATCCGGGCTGTTTGTCTCCCGATCAAGTCGGTTAATCAAGGTCCTACAGTATGGCACAAAATTTTTGTAATCTTTTAATGAAAATCTATTTCCTGTCTATCTTGAAATTTTTACTTTTACATGATTAAACATTTTATTATACAAGCCGTTGAACAGCGCCCCAGAGAAAATGTGACCCTGATCCGTCCCCTATGTCAATTTGACACATTTCCCACTAGTCCTAGAAAAGTAGTTCCGCGCTCCATTTTATTTGAACGATGCGAAAAATTTTATCTTAACTCCTTGCTCCTGGTGATTTTTCTCAAGTCGTTTACCAGCAACTTGAGCACATTTTATTAATTCATTATTACTTTATTTAAATTAGATTCGACGTGAAACATTACTGAAAGGGATTTTGTAAAACTAAAATTGGAAGTTCCATAATTGCCAGCAATCTATTCATGTCCTCTCGAAAGGGACGTCCAAGTTGCTGACTGGATTTACGATATCCCATTGGAGGGAATAGACGAGTGGAACGGGTTAATTCTATTTCGTTCTCCCAGGTTTTCATTTTGAAAAGAGAAATGTTCGAATTGAACTTTACATTTTATTGATTTCTTGGTGGTAAATCAATTTGCCATCGAGGAACAAATTAAGTTCAGAAGGGACAATTCAGCCCGACAATATAGGATAAAAATGAATATTGATTAAATAAATTTTTAAGCAATTAGCGACTCGAGTGTACTAGTATAAAAGAATTACTGAGATACAAAAATACATTTTAGCAGAGTTTCTTCAAAACCGACAATTGGCACTTCGATACCTGCGTTCGCCAGAGCCACAATGGCGCAATTAGACCGACTAACTAAGTGTCGAGCAGTGAGCCGGCAGCGTCGGCATTCAATTTCTTTCTCCTGTTACCGTTCACGACGCTATTCATCGTTGTCGAAGTCAAGCTCGTTCAGCGTATCCCAAAATTCCCTCCGTTACAGCGTCCGATGTTCCGGGATTATTTGGTCAAGACGAATTAGCGAACCGGCCGTCCCCACGGAGCCGGAACGAAGGGACGACGAAGCAGCAGCGTAGGAGATGAAGAAAGTTAGCTGGGGCGAAGAGAGAGAGAGAGAGAGAGAGAGAGAGAGAGAGAGAGAGAGAGAGAGAGAGAGAGAACCCGAGGGGATAAGAGAAAGAGGTAAAAAGGGAAAGAGGGAGAAGAGAGATTTCACGAGTTTCAATTAACAGGCCCGTTAATGAATTCTCGTTAAAAACTGCTTCGTTGTCGTAATCGTGTTCCACTGCAAAACTACCCGGGGACCCTGCCGCGGCGCGTTCCGGCTCCTCGCCCCGCCCCACCGTGGCTCCGCGGAGCACCGACCCGCCCACCGCCCACCCCCTTTTATTCTCAAGCGGAACGAAACAAGAAAAAAGCTCGCCACTATTTCATAACGAGGCGGGCTCGTACGTTTCCGCGGGCTTTGGCTCGGGCCGTTCGCCGTTCGCGGAACGAATGGACCCGATCGGTCTCTTGGCAGAAGATAACAGGTCTTAGCAAAAACCATTCAGCCGAGCCGAGAAGAGTAATTAAAGAGATTTCTCTCAGGAGCGCGGTTCGTCGAGCTCAGCCATTGTTGCGTCCTCTGTCCGTGGCAAAACCATGCTCTGCCCTCCCGGAAAGTAGAATTCGGGATTAAGGGTGCCAGTGGGGCTGAGAAGGTTGGACTCGAGCCTGACAGAGACGGATAAACGTCTATCGGCGTCTGGCGCGACGGGGTTTATCATAAAATCGATAGACGGGGTGTGCTCCGGCCCCGGCGATCGGTATTACCGTAACATTTGCTTAACAAACAGATGCTGCGTGTCGATGCCGTGCTGCTCCCCGCTTGTCCTCCCTTTGGCTCTCTTATTCTCATCTTTCGCGATATACTTTCTTAGCTTGTCGACAGCGAACGAATGGCGGAAGGCTCTCGGCACAGGACCGACGCGAACTGTCGACCGTAAGACACCTGCTGTGCGCCAGGGAAGAACACCGCTATTTTATAACGGCCACGCACTTTGAGTACACCTGTTGCTCTTTATGCTATTATAAATAAAGTTTATTCGGCTTTGATGGTCTCCAGTGCCAGCCTGACCCGCGAACGGCACACTTCGTCCACTTTATATCACGGCTGTTTTCATTCCTATTAACACGTTTATCGCCGAATCGTCCGCCGCAACTATCCCCCAAAATCGAGATGCTTTATTCACCTCTTATCGCCGAGCGATAACTTCTTCTGGACCGAACGTTCTACCTAATTTCGATTGTTCAGCGAAATATAAACAGCGCAGTTAAATTTTTATCGGTAATAAACGCGGGGAGACTGCCGTTGTATTCCAACAGCTCGGACTCGCCGAAACGAGGAATGAGAAATTGTCTGAATATGTTCGAAATATGACTTATTCGATCTAACCGAAGGTGGAGCTGACAAAATGGCTGCCAAAAGGGTCTGGCGAAGTGTGCCGAGTGTGGAGCTTCCTTGTAAAATTACAGTAAAATTCATTTTCGATGATTTCTTTTTTTAATCAACAATTGACGATTAACTTCATCAATCGCTTGAATCAATCGTCGATTTCCCAATGATTACCTTTTTTAATCGTACACGTTAATCAATCAATCTTGATTAAAATTTTAATCGAGTAATGCCGAACTCTGGCGTAGGGTCTGGAGGAAACCAGCATTATTTGGAAGGGATTTTTCCCTTCCCCAAAAAGACAAGGAGACAGATAGGATAAGAAGACGGGACGACGGTGACTCCAGGTCAGTTGCCAACTAACAAGTCAGTCGAGACCCAGTCTAATATACGTGCTGTACGCATAAAATAAAATCCTTACACATATATATCGTTTGTACCAAGTGTGCACTAAGAAATACATAATACTATATTATCAATAACTACTAGCTATTTGATGATGAAGTTTGCACCTTAGACTATGATTTCGTTCATTTCAGAAGTATTCATTTCGTTTAGTAAGCAATCAACGTGTTAATAATTTCTTACAAGACTAGTTTTATGATAAAATAGTCCGGCACACCGTAAATTGTGTTCAGCTGTTTCTTTACGCTTAGTTATTTTCAAGGACTTCGAGGTTCCTCGACTGGTCCCTACAATAACTGTGATCTACAAAACTTGTGAGAGACAGTCTCAAAACAGTGTCAAATCACGCGAACAAAAAATTGACGAAAATGTGGTACGACCCTTGTTTAACCAGGCAACGTGCATCAGCACAATGAGTGCAACTTGGCTTGAATCTTTAAAATGACAGAGTTCCCGCATTTAATATTTCGCACATGTCAGCACAGCAACCGTGTTAGCCGTCAAAGTACATTAAAATCAAAGTCGAGCAATCGAGGTCCTTCCCCTGCGAGGTCGCATACTCTGCGTCGTGAGAAAATAAAATGAGACACTTCGTACATGCCCGATCGATCACAGAGTATAACCGTGTCGAAAGTAAGGGCTCGCAGTTATCTTAGCTGATCAATCCACTGGCGAACCTCGCCCCGCCTTATTACGAGTCCGCCCACACTTTTCAGCCGTCATACAATATTCATTCGAGATCTTCGAGAACTTAATAATTTCATGTCAAGCCTACTTCGCACTCGATAAGTGTCCTTCTACTTAGGAGGCGGGAGTGTCGTCCGATGGAAATTAAGTGGCATCTCGGAGTCGTTAGAGAGATCCAGCTATAGGGGATGATGAAAGACGATGGGGTTGAAGTTTAGGAACACTTGCTATTCATTGGAAGAAAGCAGGTAATTATTAGGGGCTGTGAAATGCTCGAAACGTTGTGCGCCCGACCATGAGCCACTCCGAGACTATTATTATCATCGGTGCCCAAACATATTTTACTTAATTACCCCCTTGGTGTAATGTTACGTTACCGTGTCGAGGGGTAGTTCAATTTCCGCTTCGAGCCCTTATTTTTTTCATGAGAAGTTGCAAAACGCCTGAGAAGATTGCCCGACGATGAACCGCTCGCTTTGAACGTTGTTCAAACAGGCTCAGATGTTAATAACATGATAAAAAGTAGACCGGTGTATTCAGGAAAGCCTGTAGATTCGTTTTACACAAGAATCTTTCGTACAGTTTTCAGGGTGGAAGCACAAGAAACTTTTACCGAGTTATTTTTTACCGGATCATTGAAATTAAATTTTTGAGATATTCATTTCACTCCTTCAAAATTGAACTTTAAAAAACTCGACACTAATTAATTTTTTATTTTATTATTAATTCGATTTGCTCGATTAAACCGATGATAAAAAAATATTTAATGAACATATCTGTCGAGAGAATTATTTGAGCGTTCATTGAATACGAAAAAAATATTGCATGCACATCGAAAAACAACAAAACGATGAATGTTTGTTCTTCTTCGAAATATAAAACAGTGGACCTATCATCTGTCTACCGTTGCATGAAAATTATGAAAAATTTTTAATGGTATGATGAAGTCATATGACATTTTTTACCACGTTATTTTTATACTGACATTTAGCGAAATTATAACAGTAGAAAGATAGATCGCAGCATACAATGTTTCAGGAAATGAGATTTTTCAACAAACAAGTAATTTGTAACTTTATATTCTAGTATCTTGTAACTTTTTTGACGTACAAAAAAAGTTGCAACATAAAACTGCAAGTTGCATTGTTACACCACAGAAAAAGTTATAATTCGCATAATTAGCAATTACGTCTGAGAAAAACATCGGAAACTTGTATTTATGTGCCTCGATTTGCCTCTTATTATCCCTTCAGCGATGAACGAGCGTCATTAACATAATCCTCCGTTGCTACGAAAATATTCCGCATCGGATCTATGAATAATTAGAACGATAGACGGTCGCGATTCGGTTTTGAAATCTCCGTGAAGAGTTCGACTCGATATCCCGGTCCGACGCAGGACAAGGGGCTAATCTCCTTGAATAATAATTTAAAGTACCGGGATTCACCGGAGCTTACCATAATGTATCAAGGGGATGAAATCGGGGATGACTGTGGTCGGTGTGGCGGGGATGGGGACCGATGAGTAGACAGTAATAATAAAGCAATTTCAATTTTCGCAAAGGGTCGAAAGGACGAGAGACAGAGAACGAGTGACGCAGGGTGGGAAGGCGAAGTGGGTCGCCGGATATATGGATAGAAATAATAATGCACTAAACTTAATTACCACAAAGGATCGAGGAGGGATGAAGCCTGGCCGGGATGAGCCATCCAGATTTCACACGGCGGCCGAGGTAATATCGGCGGGGGTTTCAGCGAGTAGCTGAAATTTCGTCCAGATTGGTCAAAGAGTTTACGAGTTAATAGGGAGCATACGGACGTGCCGACGTATTCCGTGTTACGCGACGTGTACATACATAACGAACGTATATGTTACATCAAATATGCTCGCGCGGACGTCCTGTAGTCGCGATGCTCCCTCCGGTTATTGTTGTCCGTCGGCACGGTTTTTTATTTTCATACACGACGGATTCGATTTACGAGGTTTTCTATCGCGTAAAACAAAACGACCCGGAACGTACCCAACGTGCCCGCCGTACCCGCGTAACTCGAGGATCGGGTGCATTCTGTTATTGACTATTAGACGAGCATGTTGCACGGACACAAAAGAACGTTACGCGAGCGTGGATTCGTGAAAGGATTCGTTTCGAAGCTAGAATAAAACTGTAATAACGTTTGAAATACGGCGGAATCTCTCCTTATCGCGCCAACACCTTGACGGCCGTATTTCCCGCTGTAAAATTTTCTCGATTACCGCCGCTATTCTACGAACAGCTTCGCACGGGGAATTTAAGGGGACAGATGTACTTGTTGCTAATGCCACTACTTCAAATATATGTATGTCCGGTGGCGAAAGCGTCCGACACGAATTTTCGTTGAAACAATACAGATTAAAAAATGGCTGAAAATTTGGAAAGATAAATTCTTGCTGTTCTTCTAAACGTAAAATTACTTTCTATTCAAAATGACGGGTTCTAATATTTTCAATTCACCATGACCCCTTTTTGTGGGTATACATATATTATTAAAACATAGCTAAAAATTTGAACAGATAAATTCTTGCTATATTTATAAATGCAAAATCACTTTTAATTCATCTTCAAAATAAGAATTGTCTCTTCATCAATTGCTAGACACAGAAACCATATAAAACTTTCTTTCTGTTTTCAACAATTTTAATAAATCGAGAATAACATATGGGCGTTGTTAATTGTCTTAATGATTTTACTGTTTTAAATTACATCCACTGATTTTTATCACAAATGCATAAAATCCGCAGTCTAGTCATCACAAATAAAGGAGATATTTAAGTGGACCCACCCATTTACGTGGACCACCCTGTAAAAAATTGGGATAGATGCGTTCTTATTTTTACAAAGTAATGTAAGTCAGTTTTAGTGCTCCCTGTTGAAAAAGGAGAATGTTTCCGAATAGAACGTGATCTGTATTTTAGAAGTTTAATGGAGCGGAACATATGTTATCAACTTTCGTAAATGTGCTGTTCTGCGCGACCAATAATTCTGCTTTATACTCTTTCGCTCGGCCGTCGGAGATTTAAAGATTTTCGAAAATAATGAAACAGGAATTTTAACGATATTTCACGTTGGCTCATCTCATTTTCAATTTACCGGAACCGCTCGCGAAGAAAATGGGATTTTATTTAATTATGTAGGTACTATAAACTGCGGATCTTTGCGTGAAGTAAAAATTGTCTACATCGGTAACTAAAATTATGCTTCTTCCTTTAGTAATTTCAACACCATGAAAATAATACATTCTTAAAGTAATCCTTTTAATGTTTCAAATTTCGTTTTACACTTTTGTAATAAATGCATAGAATCTGTTTATTATTTATGGTTCATTCAGGATTGTCAACGAACGTGTACGTTTTGCATAAGCACCAGCTGAACAATAATTATAACCAACGAAATTAAAATTATTGAAGTTATTCTACAGAGAATTATGGAACCAACTTATTCTCGACATATTAAAATTCTTAAAAGGAGAAGTTCTATTTGCTTCTTACAATTGATTTAGCAAATTTTCATTTTGCATAAATATCTACAGTCTAATTAATTCGATATTCTAAGGGTAAAAATATTTTCATTCGAACACCCGTTCTAAATGCGAGCGTTTTAATTTCCAGCGTTTCTACAAACAGAAATTTCGGGAATTGCTCGTTCGGGAAAACAACGCTTTTAGGTTTCAAAGGGTGCGGACAAACTTTATCGATTCTTCGGAGTGCACAGGTTGAATTCGGCACGGGGCAGGATCGCGAACAACTAAATCACGTTTACGTGACACCGGCCGATAACCGTCAGCTGGGAGAAGTCACGTATACGTCATACCAACTGTCAAAGTGTAAAGTTTCTTGCAAGTGGGCCGATGACCTTGAACGATCAATTGATTTTCAGTTGACTGCGTCTCACTTTATCTTGACTCTGTCGATAGAGGCCCGCCGGATGTGCGAAAACATCGAAGACACTGTTTATTGGCGGCTCGACCCCGCCCTTACAGTTACACAACCGGTACCGTACGTAATATTACAGGCGTGTTTGCATTGTTAGAATCGATGGTTCATTATCAGACTGCGGATCTTTATGCAAAATAAAAACCGTCTGCATCGATTGCAACAAATAGAAACTAAATTGAATGTTATTTCTTCCCTTAATGACTTTAATAGAGGCGAAATTATATATTGACGTCTTCAGTTTTAACACTAAACCTACAAACACCGGTCAAAATGACCGGTTCCAGATTTTTTATTTTACAATTAGAAAAATAATAAAACTGATTTCATAAGAAACGATTAATATCCTTTTAAAAACTAATAACTTTTTATAATTGTATCAAACGACCTGATTTTTTCATTTTGTCATTTACTCAATTTTGCTATAAATGCATAAATTTCTACAGTCTACTAATTACATTTCAGTTTGTTCATGGTTTTTCTAGCTGTTTTGATATTGGTTATTCGACGGCGTTGTTAAATTAGGTCAGTTCAACTTGGCGAGAAAATTGCAGAACTTGTAACAAGATCTGCAAACTGCGAATGCATAACTAGAAGAGTATCCAAATGATTGTTATAAAATAATTACTTCGATTTCCCGGAGTTTTCATCCATGAAGATTTTTCTTATACTTTCAAACGAGGTACATACTTCTGCCTCTTTTTAATTAGTCGATGACGGTGTGGCTTTTTGAGTTTGTTTTGCAGTTTCTCCGGGCAGATGACCTCGAAAGTTTGCAAGCAAATTTTAATATTTCCGTTTGGCGTGTTGCTACCAGATTAAGTTGCAAACGAGCTGTTCGAGCGCAGAAAGATGACAAAAGTGGATGAACACGACCCTCGTTAAAGTTCTCATTTCCACCGCATATTATATTTTGCCGAGGTTCAAATTGCGAGTTCGAAACTTCGTATCACGGCATTCTTCTCTTTGAAACCGTCCGTGTAAATGAAGTATTATTCAACAAGGCGTTATTAGTGGAAAACATACAGATTTGCAGAGCGCACGCGAATACCTTTTCTACTTTATTTGCACCACAGAGATTATTTAAATCAGCAATAGAAATATTTCTCTCTCGTTACGGCTTTTACGAAATAAACCATTGAAAACAGAATTTTCCATCGAGATCTTCCCGGTCTAATTACTACTTTCCTACTCGGCGAATAATTCTCGGATTGTTTAACTGATTGTAATTGCGAATGGTCGATTTAAGCGAAAGATATTTTTATTCGATTCTCCGCTATTGTTCTTCCGCGTGATGTATATCGTGCAATGTTTGTAATTTCACTTTTGTTCATCGTTGCGTTTAACACCGTTAATTGAATGAAAACAGGGCTCGGAAGAATTCCATTCATGGGGGCGCGAAATGAGTACTTCTGGAATCCATTATTCACGTACGTGTAACGAAGTACAGTCCCTCGCGAAAGTGTTCGCGGCATGCAGCAAAGTTTATTTTACGTCGCATAAAACTTCGGTGATCACGCGACCAAGCATCGCATTAAAGGACGCTCCACATCGTCAAAATAATTCTCAGAGATCGTCAAAATGATTCCCAGAGATTGTCAAAATAATTCCCAAAGATCGTCGCGCCATTTTTTCAAACAAGAGACTACAGAATCTACCAAATTTTTGTCTGTATTTAAATTTTATCTGTAGGTCTAGATAAAATTGTTAGACAAAGACGAGGAGTTCCTATGATTTGAAAAATTCAAAAAATTATGTTCTTAATTATTTCTTCAGTGCACACCTTACCTTCCTGTACGCAAATGCGTCAGATTCTAATAACTGTTATTTGTAACAAAAAAGTATAAAAATCGATATTTTTTAACCATTTTGTCCTTCGAATGTTTTTCTTTATATTTTGTGTACATTATCTTAAATTACAATAATAATCAGCGTTTCATTAATGATTTTTATCGTAGAAAATTTTAGAATAACTGTTATTTTTGGTCCTTGCATGAAACTTTCTAAAACTCAATTATTTTAGTTTAATAAAAAGGCTGGATGGCACAAGGAGATGAATCCGCATTAAAAAATAAATCTAAAAACAGGACAATTCTTTTCCCGTTTAAGGTTTTGTTTTTGAGAAAATGGAGTTTGGACATTCACCGAATACGCGCGCTATTGGATTGGAATCGGCTGGTGCGTCTGTTCATGGTCGACCGAATCTACTTCGTAAAGCACGCGACCCAACGAACCTTCAAACTCATTTTTCTGGAAACGAAGCCTTGAACGAGAAAACATTGTTCTTTCTTTTCGACTTATTTTTTCGTGTAGACACTGTGAATAGAGCGTATTACTATTACAAAAGTATTCTTTTGTTATTCGTAGACTGCGGATTTCTATGCAAAATAAAATTGCAAGACGTGGAAGCTACGTAGACAAGTTTTCCTTTATTAATAATTCTAATATGTTGAAAAAAGTATTTTTGAATTCTCATTTTTGTCATAAATGCATAAAAGTCTAGTTATTAGCATTAACCCTTTCGGTCATGGCGTACAAACATTTATATTTTCAAAGAGCTGCTTAGCAAAGCCATGATTTTTTTTCCAGGAATTAATAATTCGTGACCGAAAGGGTCAAAACAGTGAAATAATGGATTTTCCTTCTCTACTAGAAAATTATTAGTAATAATTCATTATTTAATAACACAAACGTGAAAGGACATTAGAAAAATTTGAGAATATTTATGAAACAGAATTTGAAAACATATTTTCACTCAACTTAGTTTTCTTACCGACTTGGACGATTTTTACTTTGCATGAAGATCCCAGATCTAACAATTAAAAACGAAGAAAAGGATTTCTTGATAATCTTGACGCGGGGTTCGAAGCTTTGCATCGTCGACAGATTCGCGAGTTTCGCCGCGAAAATTTTGGAATCCGGGTAGAGGGTCATAAGGAACAGCCGTAGATTTTTCGAGTAGTCTCGAGCGGAAAATCCGCTTAAGGTCAGAGCTGAAATTTCACCGGGAACACGGCTCGCGTAATTTTCCCAGCGGCCGCGTGTTTAATGAAACAAGATCACTGGATCTAATAATGGCCCTCCCCATCCCCGCGGCTCTCCTCCGAGTACTTTCCTCGCTGACTGCATAAAAAATGACTTATTATCCATTACACCACTCTTTCCGCTTTACGTTTCAGCCGGCAACGTATATGCCCGGCGCTGATTTGCACTATCACTCGAGGCTACGTCTCCTCGTTGCGCTGATTCGTTACGTGTTAAACAAAGGTGGAGTTCGGGGGCTGCGTGTTTGAATAGCTTCCGAATTAACAAAAAATGAAGGAGCCCGAGAGATAAGAACAGGAAAAAAATATATAATATATACAGGGTGAACATTATAAAGCGTTACAGACGAATATCTCCAAAAATATTGATTGTACACAAAAATGTTTCAGATGAAAGTTGTTCAGTACCGAGTGGACATCATGTGGTGGAACTTTTATTTTTCCCGGTGGACACTCCAAGGTGAGGTGAAGGTCACCTTGATTTTTTAAAATGAAAAGACCTACTTTCTGTATCAAGAATCGATTGACTATCGAATTCTGAGTAAAAATGTAGTAACCTCCATATGTCCTAAATCTAATAGTTTACAAGATATTATCGAATCGTTAACTATTAGGTTTAGGACATATGAAGTTCAACACTTTTATACTGAGAATTTGATACTCTATCGATCTATGGTATAAAAAATAGGACATTCCATTTAAAAAAAGAAAGCTGACCTTCACCTCACCTTGGAGTGTCCACCGGGAAAAATAAAAGCCCCACCGCACGATGTCCCTCTCGGTACTGAACAACTTCCATCTGAAACATTTTTGCGTATAATCAATATTTTTGGAGATATTCGTCTGTAACGCTTTATAATGTTCACCCTGTATATAGGATGGGAAGAGCGGGGAACTTGGAAATAAAAAAGCCGAGTCAGAATCAACGGAACAGGATCCCCGTAACAAGAAACCGAAAGGCAGAAGGGACCACGGTATCGGGCAGATTTAAACTTTCAGCGAAGTTACATACATACCGTTAAGTACGTGCACCAAGACAGTCTTTGTATTAGCATTACTAGGATGGCAGGTATAGTGGCCGCTATCTGCAGGCTGAGCACGCTGCACCAGGAGATACGAGGTTGTAACTTCACCCTTCTCCGTGATCACCGACACACCGCCCCGGGGACTGTCGTAGTTGATCACCTGTATCAGAACAGAAGAAACAGGTGAGCTCCGGGAAAATAAGAGAAGTAATGCGAACAGAAAATCGGATCGACGAACGAATCACGATAAATTGCGCACGCCTTTCGAAATTTGATAGAGCGAGCTTCTTCGTCTTTCTAATCGAATGATTATAAGAAAAGTTTCACTTACAGCACTTAAGGGGATACGCCGCCAGTTAAAAATTTTATTCGTGAAATTAAACACTGTTAATCAATATTACATAAAATGGGATGTTTTTAGATCATTCATATTTTTTTTGTTGTTTGAAAACACAAAATGGCGATTTTATACAATATTTTCTATCATGTTTAACGGGTCCTTCTTAGATGACACCCGGGAACAAAAGTTACTGGAACATGGAAGTTGAAAAATTGTTGTGTGAACTTTTAAAAAATAAATACTATAAATATAAAAGAAATTGCATTCTTGCACAGCCACCATTTTCTTACATTCGTGAATCACTAAAAAATCGTATGCTACATTGAGAAATATTTATTTTTCGGGGTGCTATCTAGAAAGGACCCTCCAAACATAATGATAGACAATATTATATAACATTGCCATTTTGTAATTTTAAATAATAAAGAATATGGCAAATCTCCCTTAAAGTGATTTTTAAAATTTTATTTAACAAATCTGAAAAAATGTTTAATGTCATCAATCATTTTAAACTGACTTGGTGGTGTATCCCCTTAATCATGAAAACCATTCTGAGTTTGCACTGAACGCATTAATCGACATAATTTGATTACCCACTGTACTCGTACTAAATCACCCTTTCGTATAGCTATAATTAATATGTACTCCTTGTTCGAGTGAATATTTACTTAATTTTTCAGTGACAACTCTATGGAAGAGACAGAGTCATTTATTTTGACCGATCTGCGGTGTTCGTAATTAAGTGTGATGTATCACTCTGTTAAATAGCAATTTGTAAAATTACTCAACTTCCAGCGACTCTCGTGACAGTTTCACTTATTTGCAACCGAATCACTCTTCAACAGAGTTGTAATTAATGTAGACCCTTTATTGGACCGAATATTTACTTAATTTTTCAGCGACAGCTCTATGAGGGCAACAGAGTCATTTGTTTTCACTGATCTGTGCTGTTTATAATTAAGGGTGATGTATCACTCTGTTAAACAGCTATGTGCGAATTACCCGACTTCGAGTGACTCTCGTGAAAGTTTCATTTACGTGCACTAAATCGCTGTTTAATAGAGTTGTGATTAATATAGGCTCCTTATTAGAGTGAATATTTATGTATTCAGTATTCCTGCTGCAACTAGGTGAGAATGTCGCCTGCTATGAATAATTTATAGATTGTTGGTTCAACGATTATGTACAGCTCCTTTAAATATTGGTTTGGGAATGCTAGAAGTACTATTATATTTTATACATGCAAGGGGTGATTCCCCTTAAAAAAATAAGAAAAAGTTCCGTTGTATTATTTTTTCTTTCGAAACTTCGTTCTTGAGAAAATCGTGTTTCGTCTGACGCGTCTGGTCATGACCAACCAATTCTACTTCCTACATATGCGACAAATGATAATATGTAGTAGATTGCGGATCTTTATGCAAAACAGAAATGTTCTGCATTTATTGTAGGAAAAGCCGAGGTAAAATAAAAATGGATTTCATCCCTTAATGATATTGTTGCATTAAAAACAATGCCACAATATTCTTGAATTTTTTCTCAAACCATCAAATGTCCTCAATGAAAAGTAGAAATGGTCAGTAATTATGAGACACACGAGTAGACTGCGGATCATTATACAAAGTAAAAATATTGTGCATCGATTATGGGAACCACTAGTTAAATGAAAATTAATTTCACCCCTTAATAGTCTTTTTACGGTGAGAACAACGTAACAATATTCTTGGATTTTTCATATTCTTCACTGTTTTATATTTCATCTAGTTAATTTCTTCATAAATGTACAAAGATCCGCAGTCTACACATGAGATTTCTTAGCAAGGAAGCGAAGAAAGATAATCACTGGACTGCAGATCTTTAATAGGAACTTTAATGAACAGTAGCGCAAAGGAACGTTTTCTTCGCAATCTAATAATACTATATTTCAGTTAAAACATCAAACGTCCTGGGCGAGAAGTCGATGAGAAGGGGATCGCTATAGTGAACGCGTTAAACCGTGTTTGCCTGGTTGTTAGTGAGCGTAATCAACGTTCTATTGTAGTTTTCTCAAGAATTCATGAAAATCAGTTGCTTTTAGACGGGTTAGACGAGAATGCCCCTTTAATGCGCTGTTACTCCGCATTTGCTATCCGTCCGGACACTTATACGGAAGGAAAGACGGGTTTGGATCGTGTGAAGCCGGCCGCGCGACGACCGGGCCGAGCAAATTTTCGGCTGGCCGCTCGTTAGGCGTAAAACAGAGAGAACAGGGTGCAGGAGACAGAGAGAGAGAGAGGCGGGATCTCATTTTAGCCCCGGCCAAAACGAATTTATTTCGTCGGGGTCCAGAAACCGAATTGCCCGGAAATTCGCTTATCCGCGGTTAAATGGAATCTCCGTTTCCCTCTCGGCCGCGATTCTCGCGGCTTGGTTCGGCGCGGAGCAGAGCGGTGCAGAGCTGTGCAGAGCGGAGCGGAACGCGAAATTTGTCAAGGGACCCACGGTAAATATTCGAACCCCGAAAAAGGAGGAATAGAAGAAGAAAAACGAACGCGAGACCGTGGATCCCACCGGGCGAGAAAGCGGACCAAAAAAAGTTGTGGGGTTCGTGGACGATCCCGGGTTTCGAGCGATGGAAAAGGAAAACGCGAAGAATTCGCGTTTGACACGCGCGCGCGCAGTCTTTCCCCTCGGAAAATTGCATTTCGTTCGGGAGGAGGAATGATTATATTTCGTCCTATTTTTCTTCGGCTCGCCCCGGGAATGTTGTTCTCGCGCGAAATAAAATTAAAGGTCGTGTCCCGCCCCCTTTCGGTCGCAGATTCGCACCCCACCCTCTTTCGCACACCCCCGATACTGAACGGCCGCCGCGCCGGTGAAATTGAAGCGTTTTAATGAAACTTTGGCTACCGGCGTGTGTCCGCGGCATTCGAATGGAATTGTTAACAAGCCGGCGAGCCTCATTAGCATAAACTTTACAAACGGAATTATTCCCGGCGGACCGATTACAATTTACCCGGCCGTTGATGCATGTCGTAGCCGTCGATCAGATATAAATTCCCTCGATTTCAGAATGATTTAATAAATCCGGTCAGAAGAGCGAAAGCCAGCTCGGCTAAATAATAATAAAAGACAGAAACACTGCGACGCTCTAGAGTGTCTCTGCCGTCGTTAGGAAATGATGAAAAACCTCGTTACGACTAGTGAATACACAATTTTAATAAATACGATACGAGGCCACCGCGCATTATTGTGCCTGCGTTCTATTCTCGTGCGCGCGTGCCTCGGTGCCCAAAATAATATTATAGTTTAATGATCCCTTTGTATACTTTGCGTCAATATTATACTCCCCGACAAACACGTACACGTAAATTTATTATTATTAATAATTAAACTCAAACATAAAAACGTGTTATTATAATAACGCGTGGTTTGCTGGAAGTTCATGTGAGGAAGGTGCAGAATTAACTTCGACCTTGTATTTCAAGATCAAAAAAGTCAACGATGTCTTTTATTGCGTCTTGTTCAACTAGTCACAAGGATGAAATGTGAAAAAGTTGTGTCATTATCAAACTGATTTTATTTATATTATATTAAATTCGATTGTATTTTTCTATTGTGAATATTAAATCAGTAAATTAACTGTAGACGTACAATATAGATATTCCACTGGAAAATTATTGAGGACAAAGAAGATTAAATGATTGGAGCAATGAAGAAAATAATCGAGTAGTTAAAGTTTCTCAAGCTTCTCTATCTGTCGAGGATGAATTCATGACAGCTTCTTTCGCACAAATTTCACAATTAAAACTTTGTCAAACCCTCCGTAATCCTCAGATCTTCCTAATTTTCCTATACAAGCGTTTAACTATCATATTGAAATCGAAGAAAGACAAATTAGGCAGTTCCAATATTACTAATTTTCGTACTATTGGGTTGGCAAGAAAGTAATTTCGGTATTCTAAGGCGAAATAGAGCCCATTTCTTTTATCCAAACAATGAATTTTAATGAATAAGGTATTCTCCCTTTTGTTCGATGATCTTTTCCCAAAAAGAATAGGGTAAACTGTACTATTGCTGGCACTGCAGTAGTTATTGGCACTTTTGATTTAAACGGCAAATATTAAGAATTCCTGGTATAGAAAATCATTTTATAGTGCTTCTTATTTATATTTCAAAGCAGCGTTGTAAGTTTTCATAATAGAGTTCCACATATGACTGTTAGCAACGCTGGTACATTACGAATAAGTATACTTTATCGCTTTATAACTTAATTTCGGGCTGTACTACAGATTTAATAAGTGCTATTTGTCTTACGATCGTTATTCACTGAATATATTTTATAATAAACGATTTATGACTCGTAAAACTGTTCAATTTTGCTGAAAAATCTCTATTAGCTTATAATAATAGCAAGCTAAGTTCGTTGAAACATTTAAAAAAAAGATATAAAGATTTTTACTACGATTTTGGCTTAGAGTGCCAATCATTGTACAGTTTACCTAAATAAGAAAATATTTTATTAGTTAAAGTTCATTGCTTGAATAAAGAAATTCGGTTTTATTTCACCTTAAAGTACCGAAATTACTTTCTTGCCAACCCAATATTATATCAAGTTTAATAAAATTGATTAGGGTGACTTAAAAATGAAACCAAAAAGGATAAAAGAATTTTGTGGCAAGCATATAGAATCACCACTTTTCGATATCTGTAGTTTCTCCAGTTCATCTTCAAAAAATTGTACCGGCACCGATTTAAACCGTCTGACAACGGTTCAAGCGTTGCGGCAATTTCGCTGCGGGATTTTTATCCACCCACCCCACAGCCCTGACCTCGTATCTCGTGATCACCAGCTTTCTTTGCATTTCAAACAATGGCTCACATCGCGTAGCTTTCAAAGTGACGAAGAATTGAAAAAACAGCATTATTAGATCATTTAAGTCACGGCCAGCGGAACTCTCTTTATCGCTTTATCTACTGCAAGTCCATTAATAAACCGTTTAAAAACTAGATTGTGGATTTTATGCGTTTATGACGAAAATGAACGGGTGAAATATGGAACGTAAAAACGATTAAACGAATTTAAAAATATTGATACATAAATATTAAAAATAAAAAGTGGAATCAAATAAAATATCATTTTCAGTAGTAGTAGTAGCCTTTGGAGATTTGAAATTAATAAAAATTTTATATTCTAGCATTTTGTCAATTTTCTGAAGCCAAGAAGATCCGCAGTCAATATAGAATCATTTATCAATTTTCATTTTGCACAAAGATCCATAATGTATACATAGACAGCGGATTTTATGCATTTATAACAAAAATGAATAGGTGTAACTTAAAACAGTAAAAACATTCGAAGAATTTGAAAATACTGTTGTATTATTTTCAATCTATTAACTTGTTTGTCGTTATTAACCTGTAATTGTTTGTTGCAATCCAGGTAGAAAATTTTTATTTTGCATAAAGATCCGCTGTCTAATAATGTATTAATAATTGTATCATATCATAAGAATTTTAACCCTCTATAATAGGGAACAGGGTGTATAAAAAGGTAATGGTCATCCAACCTAGGGATGAATCTACACCCCTAGATCAGTGGACACATGTAAAAGACACTCGTCGCAAAATTGTTTATCTTTTACGTATATCTTTACTATTGCACGTATTACAATAGGACCCGTACAAAGTCTAAATAAAATCAATCTTGTCATTTTTTTATAATATAAGGAAACATGTATTTACCAACTACTTTTAAGGCTCGATAGGTTTAGTGTTGAAACACCACACTTCTGCACCACACTTCTACACAACACTTTCCGAAATCGCGACAGCGAACGAGATGTTACTTCGACGTCGATCAAAATAGTACTGCGACTATATGTATACGATGGCAACAATAGGACCTGGTTGTTGCCCACTCTCAGTAATAAATGATATTCGTTCGGTGGCGATATACTTGGAAAGGTCGTTATAGCAGACAAAAAACGCATACGGATCGGCTCCGACCTGACTGATTATTTTACAACCTCCGCGCTCCGATAACTTCACCTTGACAGATGGACAACACGTGTGACAGACTCACCGAAGCGACGCGCGGACTTAGACTTATAAATCACGCCATCGAGGACCGAAGACAATATTAAAAGGAATTTCCTTGACAGTTTCCCTCTCTTCTCAACCTAAAGTCCGTCCAACACATTCAATTAACTAACGCTGCATTTCCCCACCTAAATCCACCCTTAGTACGTCCATTAACACAATTAACTCATTCATTATTAAAATGTTTTGCAATATGGAGCGTACCTGCTCCGTGAAACATCAAAGCAATTAGCCGAAGAAAACAATGGGAGCAGCAGAACAAAGTCATGGAACGTCTGAATATCATGCCAAGAGTAGTACGTATGCCGTTACACAACAAAGCGTACAACATGAATTCCACAATCTCCGAGTAAACAGCGAGATTGTAAACGTCCGTACGAGCGTATAAATCTTTGATTTTTAAAACGGCGTTAAATCATCAGCGGCAGATAAAATGTCGGAGGTTATTGAACCGACACCGCGGAAAAACAATGAAAAACGGGGCCCGATTTTATTTGGCAATAACAGTCTCTTTTCCGTTTTTAATTTCGCTTATATTCGAAACCGGGCGTTTGTTTGAAAAACGTGAGGGCCGTAAAAAAGAGTTTCAAATTACAGCTGTCGAAATGCGTGTCGTCCCCGACGCGGGCGGACTTATTGCGCAGACTAATAGCTTGGTGACTAAAACGAATTACGTGTGTCCTGGGAAATATTAAAGAGAAGATTACCAATTTATCGAAATGGATTACTGTTTCCGTAGGTAAAATGAAAGAGAGAGATAGGGTTAGAGGGGGTGAGAGAGAGAGAGAGAGAGAGAGAGTGATAGAGAGAGAAACCGCGGCCAACGACCGATTGTTCGCGAGGCCACTCGAGAACGTAAACAGCGTCGGCACGCCGTGAATTTACGCGCGACGGTTAAAAGTGCGCCACTGAATTATTGGTTTCGGCCTCGCGGGATGTTATCGTTCAATTGGAGATCAAATAGCCGGCAATGTGTTTCTGAATTCTTGTTAAACAGGGTGATTTAGGTGAAACGCGGCGTGATCGAGGGCCCCGCCCCGACCAAAAAGATCTCGATCAGCTTCCGGTCGCGCACGGCGATTTTCAACGATGCCCTCCTTTTTTGCACGCGCTCATCCACGCTCAAATCGAGCAGCGTAACACGCGCGATCGAGCGCTCTGTTTACCAGAAAATATGCGAGACACGCGAAACTATGGTCGCGCTTTTTTTTATAATGCTCGCGGAAAAATTCCAATTTATCTATTCCCGGAGAATGCATCGCCGCCGCTTCGTTGGGAACATTAACCGAATGGCCTGCCGTTTAAATGTGTTATTTAAACGAATGGCTTTTAAACTCTGCCGACTCGGGGAACCTTGGAATTGTAAATCTCTCTATCGGAAAAAAATTGCTGAGGAATCGTCATCCCACCCCCACCCTGTTTCGCGGAACACGGGACATTTAAATGGAGCTTTCTAAGTTATCGCGGTCGGACTGCTTAATTAAAGGACACAGTTTTAATATTTACAATCGTCTCCTGGTGTATTTCATCGAGTCTCTGAACTCTTACTCTGAATTTTAACACTTTACCCACCGGAATTAATACATACATACTATTTTCAGTAGTTGTACTGTACCGAAAGTTAGTTTAGAAATTTTTTGTTACCAGTAATGTGTTAAGCGTGTGTGTGTTAAAAGTTGTTTGAACTTAATTAAAATCGGCGGACGTGAATCTCATACAGTGAGTGTACAAACTACATATGTATTCGCACCTTTTAAAAACCAATAACTTTTTTATAATTGCACTAAACGATCTGATTTTTTATAATCAATTAGAAGCATTGGTTTACGAAATTTTTGGAAAATCTTTTTTGCATATCATTTCGTAAACCAATGCTTCTAATTGATTATAAAAAATCAGGTCGTTTGGCACAATTATAAAACAGTTATTCTATTTTAAGGGGCGTACGAATACTTTGTAGCACTCACTGTATGTCGGACGTTATCTCATATGTCGGATAATTTATAGTTATTTCTACTTGGTATAATGACTAGAAGTTGTTACTGTAGCGTTTTAGTATGATTTAACGTGAATTAGAAGTTACGAAGAGAGAGAGAGTAATTTAACGGATGTGCGGAGTTAGCAATCTAGAAATGTACTTGTGACAAGTAGAAATGGTCAGTAATAGTCAGCCACATTGAGGTTTAATTGCAAGGAGGCGATGAATGACAGTTACGCTAGTGTTTGCTGTGGGTACAAATAGTCTGCAGTGGGAAAACACGTCGTGGTTTCCTGCAAGTGGAAATAGTCGATGATAGACGCAGCAGAGTTTCCAGCACGTAGAAATTAACACTATTTCTACCAAGAAATTTTAACTTGGAATTATTCTCCAAGTTTAATAATTTCTCCACAATTAATATTCTCACTTTTCGTACAATAATAAATAATATTTTACACAATAAAATAATAAAAATAATATTTCCAATAGATTATGAAATTATAGTTATACATGTTGAATTAAATTATGCATTAGAGGACAACATAATCGATTTTAAAGGTAAAAAAAAATTATTAGAAAAATCGAATATACTTGCAAGTATTATTTCCATTTACCAAAGTACAGTAAAAGCTCCTTCGTTGTCCAAAGGCCGGGGGTTTGAGCGGACAACGACCGTGCCCGGACACTATTTTTGATTTATGACTGTGTCTTTAGTGAAACGGCTAGTTAAATGACAAAAAAAAGCATTCGCAGTCAAAAGCAGTCAACTGTCTGGCTTTAAAAAACTCCTTATTTCCTTGCCATATTCCTTTCCTATTGTTCTCCGTTCTGCGCGGGTCTATACAGTCCTGGGACACATCTGGCGACCAGATCCACGCAGGCCTAATCCTCTCGTTGACAGGCAGTGGAGTGGGTAGGCACTGGACAACGATCGTGCCCACGATTCAGGACAACGAAGGAGCGATTACTGTACTTGTAAAAGGTTCGAAACTGTCTGGCATAGTTTCGAGTATATTTAGGAGTACCATTTCTGTTTTTCCAAGTACTCTTAGAGTTCGAATTCAATCAATTAAAGTTCGAACCTGTTTGCGAGCTACTTGATCCCATCCCTACGTATATTTTACAACATCCTCTATTTAGAAATTCCTTCTTGTCGATCGTATCCTACTGAGTAAACTTTTCATTAATGTTTTCGATCAAATTTGAACTAACAAGCAATTTGGCAAATTTTTAAATCATTCTCAACGTTTCCATCCGGTACAAGTACGGAATCTCTCTTGATATAATAGCTATTACCCTATTCAGTTAAACATATATTATATAATAATATACGATTTTTTACAGACGCAAGTTCTCTTGAAAAGGATCCATATCTGGATCGAAACGTTGAGAATGATTTAAAAATTTGTAAAATTGCTGGTTAGTTAAAATTTGATCGAGCCCATGCACCGAAAACATTAATGAAAAGTTTCTCCTCGATTTAGCCGGAATAAACGCATGGGCTCTGTAAAAAGAAGCGACAGGTGAAAATATTTCACGCATCAATGTATCAATAAATATATTGCTCAAATTTTCGATATTAACTGATAATTTGAAATCCCGACAGTTTTGGCAATTATTTGCATTCAAACGCAAAGGTGTCAAAACACACGTTTTGGTCGAAATATATATACACAAAATCGTGGTAGAAATAGTGTTAAAGGAAAGTAGTAACGAATAATCCGACGTTAATGAACAGGAAGGATAAAAGAATGTTTCGGAAAAAATGCATAACTTAATTGTTGCGTACATAATCTCTAGATAAACATCGGCTTATAGAAAGAAAGATCGATGGCAAATTAAAGGAATTCAGAACTGCTTTTTCGTGGTCATGTTAATAGTCTATTTATCTCGTTAACGTGGAAATTCATGTCGATGCCAGATATCATTAATAATTTAAGGCAGTTAATTATAGAAACAAAATTTATGAAATATGATTATACTAAATCATAAATATGCGACACGATAATTGGCATTTAATCGCGAACGCCGAATGTTTATAAGAAGAAAATTAAGCGCTTTTGTGCTGTATTTGTGCGATGATTATGCGATTCAGTTCGGAAATTCAAGTTGAATAATTTAAAAAATTTGAGTGACAGACTTGATTACGAATGTTGATATTTTTTAAAAAATAATGAAATGTTGATTTTAGCTGTGGTCACTGCTAGATTACGCGTGTTAAAGAAAATGGTGTTCAGTTTAATTTGATTTATAGTAAGAATAGTTGTTTTTTTTCACATGAAACAAATGATCTTGTTTTGTTACAATACTATAGAAGTGCACAGAGAAACGTAGGCATGTTATGAGAATGTTTAGAATTCAAAGGGCTTCGATTCATTTTCACTGGATGCGATACTCGATCGATGAAACAAATTTTTTTCCCTAATCCCGGATGATCCAAAATAATCAATGAAAAGGGGGGCGCGGTGAAATTTCCATAAGCATCCGCAGAGCTATTCAGAAGATTTGTCATCGTTGCGATCCGGTTTTATTCAAATATACCAAACGCAATGAAAGCGATCTTTAATATGCTTCCAACTTCACAGCAAACAATATTGAAAATTCAATATTCGCTCATAACTGAGGAAAACTCCCTCAGTGCTTTGAAACTGCGAACAATGAAATCTAAAACGAGCTCAGTGTGCAGTAATATAAAATCATAAAAATCGCCGAGCTTTTAATTAAAACGAACTCGTAGAATAACTTCGCAATAAGAATGCAAATATCGTAAATAAAGTGTCCGCGGGAGACGGAGCCGCGGGACGTTCAAGTAATGAAGACGGAGATCCATCTTACAAATTAACGAAACCACGTTAGCGTCTTTATCCTTCTTCCCTTGTTCTCATTTGCGTGCCTTTGTCCTCTGCTTATCAGCACAATTTCTCATGTAACTGCCGCAAACGAGAAATTTTACGTGACAAGCATGCCAGAAACACGGAATATCATTCCCCGTAGAAAGCTTCGTTTCTAGATTCATTGATGTTAATAGCGAATTCAAAAGAATTAAAGAATCGATTTATTTAGAAATTTTGTAAAATTAATTACCTGTTCACAATCACTTTGTACATATTAAACATTGCGTTAAATTGTTACTATATGTACATGCTGCTCTTAATTTACTGTGACTGTTTGCAGTGAAGAGTTCACTGCCCTCCCATAAATTGACATTAATGATAATTATGATAATATTAGTCGTCACTGAATTAATTACACAAGATTGCATTTGGAAACTTGACAATATTATGCAAACACGCATTGCAAACACAAAAAGATATCCAGACTTTTTGTCATTGTAATTCGTGCGCGAATTGTGTTGATTGCATTCGCTGATTAGTGATCTAACAAATGGCGGGAATTTTCGAATAAATTGTTATTTCAACATGATTGCGTGTCATGCCATCGTAAAGCGCGCAGTTAAATCTGTTAATTAGTGCAAATGATTTGCTTTCACTTCCGATTTTGTCGAGTGCGCTCCAAATCGAATATGAAATCACAAAAATTGCTTTTGACGGTAATTGAAACATTTGCACCGGATCCTGTGAAAAAATTTTACCTAAAATACATGGTTTCGTAAATTTCTGTGCCAATATACCCGACTTATTTCACGTTATAACGCAAATGGTTTTAATGGATACACCTAAAGGGTACTTTTTAAATTGACGTATTGTGGTTCAAACTCCCAATTATTTTTGCGCAACCTAATATTATCGAATCAATAGACTGCAGATAGTTAGTACGTTTATAGCTTGACGTTGTATACAAATTGCATACCGACTGGTTGCATACAATAAATAACAAAGGGACTGCGATTTCACGCATTCATGGCAAACGTGAATAAGTGAAGCACAAAATAGTAGAAACATAGAAAGAACTTCGGAATACTATTGTATCAACCAATTAAAATCATCGAGAAAGGGGAGTTTAGATGCCTGGTTGTTGCAAATGAAGATCCGCAGTGAAATAAGAGTCGAATTCAGGATTTAGCGCGTTGAACAAACTTTTTTGGTTGGAATTTTTCGCAAGGCCCGACGGCATTCCTTTGTTGGAGTGCTCGGGCTCGCGCCGATACACACCGAGCTGTATACACGCCGGACTTTTCAGGCCTTTGGAGAACAGTGTTTCCTTGTTTTATTAATTACGAGGCCCCGACCCGGTACTTTCGGTCCGCTGCGTGCGAAGCCAGATAATGAACGGTCGCAAATGGCGGCGTGCTTTCCGAAAACAATGAGACCGGACGATAAAGCGATCCGCTTGAATCGTACCGTTGTAGTGGCACGAAACTGCATTCGGATCCGCGATTATGTGCTCGTGAAATCAGTTGCGTACTGGTTCGTGCCCGAAATGATCCCTGACGTGCGTCTCCGTGATATTCCTAGTGAATTTTCTCCTCTCTCTACTCCCCGCGGCAAATATAATACCGCCAATTAATAAATTAATCAATATGGACGGGTACAAGTTACCCGCGACCCAATTCCCTCTACTATTTTCCCCTGTATTGATTTCGCAAAACGGCGCGAGGAGGGGCTGCCCAAGAAAAAGGAAGACGAAATACTGGTAAAAGCAGGAAACTTATCGCGATTACGATTAACGCTTAATTACTCCTCGCTGATAAGATTTAATACGGTTTATGGTATGTTTGAATTGAGGAAGCGCGCGAATGTTTGATGAGTTTGATGCTGATTTATTCATTGGCACGGTTTGGAATTTCATTTCGCGTGATGTTTTTTCATTCTGTTTTCGGAGCGTTAATTACGGCGAGCCGTGAAAGTCGAAAGAAACGAATAATTAGATCGCGTCGCGGTGACACGAACGGGCCCCGAGATATTCGTTAATTACCCGTTTGTCGCCTTGAACTCTGATCAACTGTGTATAACGGCTCGTTCGGTCGGTAATTAAACGCAACCCGTTTGATGTCGAAGGAAAAGGAAATAGTTGACATTACGCGACGCGTTTGCCATTTTAATGGGGTTTGTTTTTTTTAATTTATCGCTTAGTTGAGGAAAATTACGCGAAGATCGATTAGCGACTGCCGACTATTGACGAGGCTTGATTAATATTTTAATACTTCGAAGCGTTATCGAGGTAATATCGGACTGTTTAAGATTACTTGCAGAAATAATTACGGTAATAATAGCAATAATCATTTCATTTGGCAGTCGCGCACTTAGTAATTGGCAACAACGTCATATTCGTATAATAATTGGAACCATTATAGCAATAATTGGGACTGGTGTAACCGGGATGATGTTTTGCTCGTGCGCTCTGAATACTGCAACATTCTGAATAATATATTAGGATGGTACAAAACTAATTATTGCGGATTTCATCAGCTTAAACATTTTTCTCATTACATTCTTATTACATCCATGAAAAATTAACGAATAATTTATTTATTCTCACACTTGTGATACAGTGTGGGTTAACCATGGAAAATTAACGAAAAGTTCATTTATTCTCACACTTGTGATACAGTGTGGATTAAACAGTATCAATATAGGACAAAATTTATTTCGGGGTTGTCACTTACCATTCACATTAGTCAACATAATTTTTTGTATTTTCTTAAAATACAAGTTATTACTTCTGCATCGCAGTAATTAAATAATTTTCATATTGTAGCAATAATTGTCAGTTAAAACGTTCAATGCGGGTCAGTTCTGGAATTGATGTAAACTTTGAATGCGTTTTTGACGATCTAAAACTCGCCCCAATGCGAATTTTTTTAGTTTTTATTTTTTTGTGAAATCTAAATATTACCTCTCTGGAAATCACTTTTTTATGAAATAAATACATTTTTTCTCAAAAATTTTGAGCGTAAATCGCTAGGTTCGTTTGTCAGTTCCAGAACTGACCCGCATTGAACGTGTTAAATATGTTTCATTATTTCTAATGGATAATTTTGTAAAATAAGCTATACACAGAGGGAATAATTTAATTTTTCTTTTTTATTATTATCGAAGCAGTTCCTCATTTCATCCAGATTTACAAGTGAAGCAATGTAAGCAATTATATTTTTACAACTCAATATACATGTACACGGAGTTGGGCAAAAATTTTATGTAAATAAAAATTTCAAATAAAATTTTTGCCCAACTCTGCATATACCTTTCTGTGAATATAAAAATAGAAACTACAATAGGCAAATTGTCTCTATATAGAATTTTTTTAAAATTTTGTGTGTCCTGAATTAATATTTTGAATATTTTACCGGACAAACAATAGGTATTCCCTGAACATATTGATTTTATTCTGTTTTGAAAGATGTTTAAATCCCAGTGATTTCTCTTATGTTGTGCATACAAATCACGTTTTGCAGAACTCGTCTGTGGTACAGGTCGACGCATAATCACTGGCAGCAGCTGAAGTGTGCTTCTTTCACGTGAAAAAATTGGTCGGAAAAGCAGCATAAAATATTTACGTAGCTCGGTTCGTTTTCGAAAAAAATTCTGTTTGAATCCCGGTCGGCGCGCTGCCGGATAATACTCGACTAATTGTTCATTACTGTGCCGCGGATACCTATGCAAATTCGCATTTTCGTAGACGAATTCAGCTGAATCAAGAGTTAAACAAAGAGAATTTTCAACATGGTCGGTCGTAGTCTGATTTTCCAAGATTTTTATGGGTCGAGTTCTAAGGAAATAGAAATCACATTAAAAATTCATTCAACTCGCTAACGAAAACGAAACCGTGTTACATTCCAATTAACTTTATCTTTTGCGAACTATTTAAGATTCTTCTTCCCCCTTGGACGCGGTAGTTAAAGAGACAGATTTATGTTTTCACTCTCTGAAGTAATGTCAGGTGATTTGCGTTTTCTACAAAAATATTTACGAATTTAATTTCATGCGATCTGTTTAGTTGTGCGGCGGAATCGAGTTATCAGAAAAATTTATGAATCGCATTCCAACTTTGACCCAGTTTCTGCAGTAAAATATTAATAAAATGCCGTCAAACGGTATGCATTAATTAAATCCGAAGCTTCAACTTTTTGTTGCTCTTCTAGGAAATTATTAAGGGTAAGGAATTATGCTTAAATTTGTTTATAATGTTCAGATGCGGTGGAATTACACACACACACACACACATTATTATATTTTATATTTGCAATGTTTTTTGAGGTATCATTAGTTCATAAAAAGACTACTTTTGAAAACAAAGATCGAGCCGGCTTCCGAGTTTTTATAAAATAATTAATAAATGTAATTAAAACAGAACAAAATAGAATGAAATAAAATGTACCGCGTACGAGAAGTAAAATAATTAACAAAAGTTAAAGAAATCCGTTCCAGTTTCGCCAATATTTATAAAACCACGAAAATATAAAAAATAAATGGTAGTCAGTACAAAATTTTTTAAAGATTTAAAATATTCATAGAAATGTGTCTTCCACTATTCCATTAATACTGTCGAATCTAAAACCGGTATTCGAACGAAACATACGAACGCGGACAAAACCGGCTTTCGATCTCAATTTTGCAAAACCAACAAATCCCGCGTAATACTATCTGTCATTCTCAATATGCGTTAAAATAATTCCTAGGACGATTTCTGGTATTGATCACGCATTTTCTGTCAGCGACAGTACCATGAGCTCTATTTACAGCGTATAAAAATCCTAGAAACGTCGGAAGCCGAAAGTTGATTGAAATTTCACTCGGTAAGTACGGTGGTCTGGTCGATCGTAGCCATTAACGAACAAGATAAAACTCTACTTGATTTTTCGTTTTTCCGAAATCGTTTAAGAAAACTCGAGTTCTCCGAAAGTCCTGTAATCTAATCTCGCGTATAAATCTTGGTTCTCTGGCTATTTCCCTGCATATACACCCCTGTTCAAAAGTATGTAGACTCTTCCATGAAACTTGCGAAGGGTAATTTATTATATTATTGTTAAACGATATTTATTGTTGCAAAGTATTGTCTCAAAAATGTTGTACTCAAATCTTTTAACCCTTTGCACTCCTTTGTCGAGTGTGACTCGACATTACAGAAAGAAAAATTAAAATAAAACGGGTTCTTATATGTATTTTTTTCTTCCTTTATTACCACGCTTATATTAACTTAAGTGTTGTTGTTGTATGCGTCAAATATTGTAATCGAATTTTAAGCCTCTTCCCATAGTCCAATCCTGCTGAAATTTTGTATACACACTTGCTTCCGATGACAATAAAAGTAGAAAATAAAATATGTAAAGAAAACTTTTTAAAAACCACGCTTATATTAAAATGCACTAAAAAGGAAAAAATAATTTTTTTCCTGGTTCTCCATAAAGTACCGAATCCAGTTAAATGATTAATAATATTTTTCCTCAAAATTTTAAGCTACTAGTTCAAAATTTCTTCTGTTATAAAATTAGTGTCGGAATAGATACAAAAATTTAATATAAATTTAAATAAAATCGTGACATTAGTGACTATAAAAATACAATATAGTTTAGCGCTATACGCTTTTATTTTTATAGTCACTAATGTCATGATTTTATTTAAATTCATATTAAATTTTTAAACCTTTTAAACAGGCGTCTACATATACTTTTGAGCGTGGGTGTACATGTAACCACCGTTCATCTCGTCGCCATCTATCACGAGCCAGCCGGTACACTCGGCAAAACCAATTCCAATAAAACATTCAGATATTCAGCGGCGACTACAGGCGTCCGTGCGAGCACAAAGGGTTAAATTCTGCGGCGTCTGGGAGAAGAAGAGGAAGCAAGATGAAGACGAAGAGGAATCCACACCCTCGCGCGTTCGGCCCAGAAACTCATATAATATCCAAAAGACCGCGCGGTCCCGAACTCGACGCTAACGTGGGTCATACATATTTAACGGCTCGCTTTCCATTATTTTTAAGTGCTCGGCAGATCCCGTCACGGCTCTGCGAACCATCCAGAGAGAGAGAGAGAGAGAGAGAGACAGAGAGAGTGGGAGTAAGAGCTAGGGGAAAAGGTGTTTTCGCCAAGTGTTCGAAAGATGATCCGGTTGCGGACGCGGATTTCGCGTGCAGCACAGCTAACGGAGATAGAGTATCCATTACCATTAGAGCAACTTCGAAGTTGTTTCAAGCTTCATGGTTTCGTATGACTGCGCCCGTGTTTCTCGGCTACTTCCCCCCTTGTCGAGGTGCTCTCCACCCCCGCGCCAGGCCCCTCACCGCAACTTGTTTGTCAATTTTCCGGTGTAGCAGCGCCCCCGAGTGCACATCCACCGGTGGCATTACGCAAATGTTATTATTCGACAGCCCTGGTTCGGCTGTTAACGCCCTCGCGGTTCCTCGCAGATAGCCCGACCCCCAAAATTCGCTGGGGATTCCCCGGATACTGCGCACTCTCCCTCTCCCTCGGTCTCTCTCTCTTGCGCGCTTGTGCGTGCCACTAATATCCGGAAGTTCCTTTCAGGAAATATTAAAACCGGTAGACCGGGACCGGCAAGCTTCTGCGGCGAAGAGAAACGGCCCTGAGCAGTGTTATTCCGTAATTAGGTGCGTTTTATGCAAATGAGGCTGTAACGCCGGGGAGTCTTTGCCGTCGACCGTCGACACCCCTGCGTCCCTTGCATCTCCGCCGGCATACCCGCGGTCTTGTGAAATATTCCCGCGCGAAGGAACGCTAGATAATATCTCTAATGGGTTTTCGACTCACTGATATCCAAGGAAATTCCCCTATCCTTCTACTCCCGGCTTTTCTTTCTCGATGGGACACCGCCTCCGCGCGCAAGAGAATCATAACGTTTCTCCGATCCGCGCCAGCCCAGCCGGAGGATCAGGTCTTACGGTTCTACACATTACGGGGACAGTCTCGTGTAGACGAAAATTTTCATGAATTTGCTTTCGAACCGATGGCACGTCTTACGTTAGAATTACTTTTCTGTAATTAAAAGAACAATTCTGTATAGGGGTGTTCCAAAAATTAATTCCTTGAAAGGGGTGAGAGAGACTCCCGAGATCGTTTGAAGTTTCTTTTTCCTTTACGGACATGTTTTCCGCGACTTCGTTCAGAAGTTATTTACGAAAAACACGGACCAATCAGAGGACAGATGTCGGGTCTGCTTGAAGCGTTGGCATTGGCCCAGCCGGAATCAGTCTGCTGCAGCCGCGCTCTGATTGGTCTGCGTTTTTCGTTGATAACTCCTTAACCAAGCCGCGGATAACGTTTTCGTAAAGAGAAAAGTTATTTGAAATGATCTTATTTTTAATAATAATGATGATTTTATTTTAATTATAACATTTTGGGACACTGTGTACTAGATACCGGAAATCGTTTGTGCGGTTTTCCTAGAAATGGATTGAAGCCGAATTTAAGCCGATAATTCGCTCGTGTAATGCATAAAGTTCGTAGACAGAAAGTTACATTTAGTTGGTGATATACATGACGTGCAACTTTGAATTGCTTCAACATTCCGTCATCTATACGAGGTTGTTAAAACGGGTAGCGAAAAGTTAAAAAATCGTGCTTTCTCGCTTTACGAGGTTGAAATTGGAAATGCGTCAGCGAAGGAAGTTTTATCTGACTCGTTACCTTATGATTAGAATCTATTTTTATTCGTGTCGAGCTTCATCGCAAATAGCAATTTCAAGAATCGTGCCAACGGCAACATGGCAATTAAATCGTTTCTTGTGAGCAGAATTTAATATTGTTCCAATAAAGGACGTGTAAGCTTGTAGAACGTCGGAAATGGGTCATCAAAGTCAACGGTGACTACATCGTTAAATAAAACCACATTAAAAAAAAAGTTTGCTCGTTGCAACATCGTTTACTGCACGGAATCCATGTTCGTTGCATACTGGTGATTCCCACCGCGAGTTGTTAGAATTTCTGGAATTTGTGCTACGGTTCGTAGTGGCTACGCAGAAACAAATGATGAACTATGATTGATTAACTCTCTCGTTGCACAACCTCGATTTTTGCACGCGTTTTGGTTCCTGTTCCGTGCAACGAGCGAGGCTGTACTGTACTTGTTTCTTGCTTCTACCTCGTCGGCATTAAATACGGTGGCGTAGGTGATCAATGCGGGTTTTTATGGAAAATAAAAATTGTGTGTACTGATTGCAAAACACAGGAGGTACATAGACATTTGTATCTTTTTATAATAATTATATTGAGCTGAAAACAAACGAACACGCAGTATTTATAAATTCCTTAAATATTTTTATTGTTTTGTATTTGACTACTCATTTTTGTCAAAAATTCATAAAATTCGCAGTCGTTTTATTACTGAAAAATTACCGAAGAAAATATAAAATTACGGAATACGATAAACATAGTCCACTTTTAGATGTTTAATCATTATTAATCATTATTAAACATCTCAAAGTGGACTATGTTTATCGTATTCCAAAATTTTATATTTTCTTCGGTAATTTTTCAGTAACAAAGAAAGAATGTTCAGCGTAAAGATGCAATTTTGGTAGTAGCGATAGGCTAATAGTGTGCAGAATCGTTTGTTAAAACAGAACAGTCGGCCAATTTAGCCTACAGCCAACCCTATTATTACACGTTATTCTGGGTGCATGGTTCAGATGTAACACGGTCCGAAAATTGCAACAGTGCTTCTGTAATGCGATATTCTTGTAATGCGGTTTCCAAATAGCATGATTTACTGACCTTCGGCTGCACGGATATAATGCGAATGATTCCATCATGCTACTTCACTGCCGTAAACAGAGATTTTAGCTTGTACACATTACACCCTCGCTGTGTAAATGTGACATAACTCTGAAAAATATGCTTTTTAAGAGAATTAGTCAGAATTTTGATAATCGTCTCCGCGAACAAGGACAGTCATGCTCATGAAACTGATTCATGTGTATTTTCTCTTCATTCCGTATGTCTGTATTCTGGAAAACGAAAATGATGTTTTTTACTGTGCTTACCAAAAAACAATTCAGTGGACACTTTGTCTGAGCGATTATTTTTCAAAGCAGTGTACAAGAAAGAGTACGAAAAGAAATGTTTGGATCAATATCTTTTATAAAACAAAATGTATAAATGTTTAACAAAATAACTTCACCAATCGCACTGCTTTTAAAAGCCTACTATTTGTAGAATTTACATTAACCAATAAAATATTTAATTCTCGCAGTTGTTGATCGATTTCGAGCCAAATAAAATATTTACTTTTCACTGATTTGTATAGTATTTCACCCGGTGCTGTTTAATATACGTCGTGATCTAATAAAGTATTTTTAGGTCTTAATTTTAATCTGCACTCGGTTAATTTCGATGGATTATTCGTAATGCTCTTATTTATTCACCATAAATTTTATCGGGGAAGGGGTGGTATAACGTAATGTAATGTATTTATTAAACGGGTAACAGCTTTTCGTAAAATAACCCGTTGCCAAGCTCCCACGAGCGCAACAATACTACAATTATTTCGAACGGTTGTTATTATAATACGCACACCGATAAATAAATGTATTCCAAATATTTTTCACGAGAAAGACGACGCAGTAAGTTTAATCCTCGTAAATTCGCTTTGTGTTTTATATATTACAGAACTCTTTGTTTCGTTAGGATTGTTATGTAATCTGATGTATTTGTTCAAAGTGTAAAATTACGAACAAAGGAAATGAAAATAGACGAAAATTACGTGACGATACTTGGCGCAAGTGTTGTAAAGCATACGAGGATCGGATTGGGAAATAAACAATGTACTTGTTTGAAGTATGACATTTTGAATACGGAAAGCGAAAATGGGCAAAAATTAGCGAGGACCCTCCGTGTAACTATTTTTACAGAGCATACGAGGATCAAACTGGAAAATAAAAAAGCACGGGCACGAATAACGAAAGCGGAATGGCAAAAAAATTGAAAATGAAAGACAACGAGAAAAAAATACAGACGCGTACAAGCGTACCTCTGTTTGCATTATAAACAGAGAATCTTCACTTGAATAATGTTAAAAGTATTTAATTTCAATCCCCATTTTTTGCGCGTTCCTTTGTTCAACAGAGTCTCTATGGATGCACGCTTCATCCGATCTTCTCGTTTCAATTTGTCAAAATGTTTTCGCTGTATTCCATTATGGATATTGGTACTATACGAGTAATTTGTTCACGAAAAACCTATCGAATGAAATGTTTTTCGAATGATCCTCGGACGTGCATGTCTGTTTATTACGCGGGCTTTTTATTGACTCCGAAAATCGTATTTTCCGAAAGTCTGCGAAAATCTCTTTCACAGATTTTTGACAGCTCTTTTCACGTGATCGCGAATAACTACCCTGCATAATCCGTTTATCTCAATTCCTGTTGATTTCTCGCGGGTGCGGCTAATTCAATGTGCAATTCAATTATGCAGAGCAATAATGATAATTATTATCGCTAGACTGCTTTGTGCACTCGTTGCTCGGTTGTAAAAGGCTTCCAAAAATGATAAGACACAATCGGCGATAATGCATAGCACAGCTTTGTTTGACTTCGAATTTATATTCTAGCGATAATCATTTATGCCGTACGTTAAACTATTATCATTCGTCTGTATGAATTTCAAAAATCCTTAATGAAGAATCAAGCTTTCATTTCGACCAGATACACGGCGCGCTCCGTTTTATATTATCCTCGATGAAAAGCATCAATGGTAAACGTTAATATTCCACCTCGTCCTCCCGGATGCTCCGCAGCGAAAACGTAATTTCGCAGGAAGATCGCCGGCCGAATTGTCATTGTTATTTATAAAAAACGCGCGGACTTCCATTTAACTCGCTACCAATTAATCGGGGAAGTGCTGAATTTAATAGGAATATTCGAAGCGCGACAGTAATAATTTGAAGTTTGAGCGACAGGCGCGCCCGAGCCTGGGAGTTACGTATTTTAAAAACCGGTTACGTCAGGAAATAGATTTTTTCCCCATCTATTGGGATACCTTGCTCGGGTCTCGCCGGAATATTCCCGACTCTCTCGTTTCCCGTTTCACTCGCCATTTGCTGGCCACGGAATTTCATATTTTCTCTGTCCGTCTATTTATCCTGACCTAGTAAAGTTGATTTGTTATTTCATTAATATCTAATAAACATTCGATTGGAGAACACTGAATTGTTCGTCAGTTGTCGGATGTTTCATCTATTTCCGTGGATCTATCGCTGGTCAATCCAGTTTTCCAGCTGCTTCACGAACTCTCAACAACAAAGAGAAGATAAAATTGCCTGACAAGTGTTTATTTTCATACTAGAGAAGAAAATATTTGATCAAAATTGTAAATGTTGGAAACGACAAATTAAATTGTATAGGACGAAGTTTCAATCACCAAATCCATGGAAGTTTCATTTACGAAAAAAATGTTTGAAAGTTTTTGGAGACGTTTAATTAAATTTTTTCATAAATGGAACTTCCAACGACTATTTTAAAATTGATGTACGATTCTTTTTTCACTATTTTATGGAACAAAAATCTTTTATTGAAATCCCGATAAAACGACTGAAAAAATCGTACATCAATTTTTCAAAAGTCATTGCAAAGAGGAAGCTTCAATATTTCAATCCGTGGTAGTTTCAGTCACGAAAAAGTTTTTCAAAGTTATCACAGACGTTTGAATGTGTAGCATTTTCGAGAAAGACGTGTCTTCCAGTTTCTCGTCCGCTACATCGGGAAAAAAGATCTCAAATGTTAATGGACGCGTTTCTTAGACGTGAATCATGATTTTTGTTTTTCAATGGGTCTCGCATCGGGTAATGTTAACAATAAAGGTTGCTGAGACGAGAAAGACGCGGCTTTGCTTTAGCAGACTTCGCGTTCCACTCGGGAACGTTCGGTTTTATCCTCCTTAATTCTGTGTATCTTATCTATTTCAAACTTAAACTCGAACGCAAACTTTGCGTTTCGCATCCCTCCCCCGCGGGAAGATATGGATACGATAATGTAAACATCCTCGCCCCGTGGAAAAAGTATTTCGCCTCAAACGTAATATTTCGATATTATGTATGAAGTATGGCTCTTCTACCAAGTATGGCGATGAAATTCGTAAAATTGTCGGATCTATAAAGCTTCAGAGTTCTCTTGTTTTAACTAGACGAAAATCTTTTATTATTTTGACCACGCTTATATTAACTTGCCGTGTTGTTGTATGCGCGTCAAATCTTGTAATCGAATTTTAAACCTCTTCCCATAGTTCAATCTCGCTGAAATTTTGTATACACACTTGCTTCCGATGACAATAAAAGTAGAAAATAAATGATATAAACAAAACTTTTTAAAAACCACGCTTATATTAAAATGCACAAAACAGGAGAAAATAATTTTTTCCCTGGTTCTCCATAAAATACCGAATCCAGTTAAATGATAAATAATATTTTTCCTCAAAGTTTTAAGCAATTACTTCAACATTTCTTCTGTTATAAAATTAGTATCGGAATAGATAGAAAAATTTAATACAAATTTAAATAAAATCATGACATTAGTGACTATAAAAATAAAAGCGTGGAGCGCTAAACTACATTGACGTAATCTTCGTGGGCGCTCCACGCTTTTATTTATAGTCACTAATGTCATGATTCTATTTAAATTTATATTAAATTTTTCTATCTATTCCGATACTAATTTTATAACAGAAGAAATGTTGAAGTAATTGCTTAAAACTTTGAGGAAAAATATTATTTATCATTTAACTGGATTCGGTACTTTATGGAGAACCAGGAAAAAAATTATTTTCTCCTTTTTAGTGCATTTTAATATAAGCGTGGTTTTTAAAAAGTTTTCTTTATATTTTATTACATTTAGCTACATTTCGCATAGAAATTTTGAAGCTAAAACTTCTTTGATATACATCCGAAAATCTACAAAAGAGTTTCGCTCTTTAGATTTTACGCGGTAAGATGATATCGAAATTTCAAATGAACAGGATAAGAAGTGTGAAAGTTATAATACCGTGAAAAAAGGCCGAGGAGACATTCGGCTATGGAGCTGCAGCATCTCTATTTTAAGAAGTGAGAAAAAGTAGAAAATATTTTGAAACTCTTTGAGGTCCATATAATGAAGCTCTATGGAAAAGTTTCTGCGCCGTTCTTTTACTGTCGTGAAAAAATATTCCAAACATCTAACTCCTTAATCGGCCACCCTGCAGGAAAGGTTATAAGGGAACAGGTAGTTCTCAAGAATTTTTTCGAGGAATCCATTCGGAAATCTTTACAATAATAAATCCTTTTAAAATGTAAAGCAATTTTTCTGAGCGAAAAAATCTGAAGTGAAATTATATAGGAGGTACGAAGATCGCGAAGCTCAGATTTTGGAGGTCAATGCGATTTAAATTCTTCCGAGGATGTGGGACACCTACTGAATATGTCCGCAGAATTTCACGTGAGCCGGATAATAGGTTTTCGAGACGTGACGTCGGCCAATTAGAAAGACGTCAGCTCGCGGAAACGCGTTTAAAGTTTCGCGAACTGTTATAAAGCACGTAAGGGCCGCTCGATTTCAGGAGCCGGGACGTTGCCAATTTTTCGCAGTTCCGGGTCATATTTTTCGAATAGCAAGCTGCAAGAAAACCGGAGGGAAAGGGATCGATTTTTTGAAGTCGACGCAGCGGGGAGCTCCCACAGGCAGCGGCTATAACACGGTTTGGGAATTGAGGGAACCCCCGGTATAACACGTCATTTCCACGGAAAGAAGGGCAAAACAGCGAAACAAAACTTCTGAAACGCATCGTCCTGTGGCGAAAAGGTAAACAAAGAGATGTAATAGCTTTCTACGAAAAACTGGAGCATGGGAATCAAGACGTTGCGCAGGGAAATTCCGCTTTTGTGCGACGAATGCGAAGAGACAGGTAGGAATCGAAGAAGATAATGTTGTATTCGATGAAACAGCAGAAAGCTGGTTGCTGCATACGAAATTTCCGATTTTATAATGCAAATGCAATAATGCTTTTTGATCTAGAAGTAATATTACAATTTACAAGTTCGTCATATGTAATTTCAAGTTATAGAGCTGACCTTTAAAGTCCTGTCTGCAGTTTTTATTATATGTTCAATTCTAACTACATTTATTTAAATGTTACTCAATGTTACTCAATATGATACGTTCATGAAAGGGTGTCCCAAAAATTTATTTCCTTGAAAAGGGCGATTCCTAGGGCCATTTGAAATTACTTTTTCCTTTACGAAAATGTTCTCCGCGGCTTCGTTAAGGAGCTGTTAACGAAAAACGCGGACCAATTAGAGCGCGGCTGCAGCAGACAGATTCCTGCTCGGCCAATGCCAACGCCTCGCTCAGCGGAACCTATCGTCGCATCCGTTTAATGTAGCCGTGCTCTGATTGGTCCGCATTTTTCGTTAATAACTCCTGAATGAAGCCGCGGAGAACATTCTCGTAAAGGAAAAAGTTATTTCAAATGATCTTAGGAATCACGTACATAAATCAAAAACGTACGAAAATCATACAGCGTACTATTTATATGCAATTACCGATGCTTTGTTATAAATACTTTTGTCGCAGCGGGGAAGTGATGCTCGCGGTTCATTTTTAGTATCTGCTATTTTCCAGATCTCATTTTCGTACGGCGTGGAAATTTTTCGAAACATGACTGGAGCGATACGAGCACTTCCCTTTTCACGGTATTCCGAGCTTTTACATTGCAAATGCAACCATGAAAATACTCGTACGGAGCACAATGAGCCGGCATCTTTTTGTTTCCGGTGAACAAAATATAAAACATAAATGAGTTGGGGAATCACGCGTTTCTTTCCATAGAAAGTTTTATTATTAAACCGTTCATATTGCCCCGCGGAAAAAAGTCGCTTGCTGTCCTCAAATATGTATAAACTAATGTATAATTCAAAGCGAAGGTTCGAGCATTTCGTGGAAAGAAAATCACATAACGTCGGATCGTTTAGAGCTGAACTTTTGGAACGCAGTCTTAAATTATGAATCGCGGACGGATCGTTTAAACGTTGAAGCGAATAACATTTAATGGAGCCAGCTACTCCGACTGCCGACATTACTGAATTCATACCATTCCTAGCGGAGTAATATTGGTCCTCCATTGAGCTGAAAGTAATTAAATCATTAAGTACGATATCAAAGACTATAACGAGACAAATTAAATTTTGGTACTAGTAAATTAAAGTAGTATTAAGGTTTCCCGCCAAGTAATGTCGTTTTTCTAGATTGATTACACATTGCCACCTTGGTCGTCGATGTGGTTTATTTGTACGCTAAATCATGAATAAAATAACATTTTCTGCAAGCGTCAGAGAACGATATTATTTACACGAACTGAAAGTGTGCTGCCTATCATAGAATTCTGAAATCATTGAATTGTTTGTCATTTTCAATACTAGATCTACCACGTCAGTCTCAAAATGTCTGGTTTTACAATTTCATTCTGAAATTCCTACTTCATGTTACATCTTTTTTTCGCAATGATGTGATGACTAGATTAACTTTCTTTCTATTTGCAACAATTTTAATAAATCGAGAATAACATTTGGGCGCGGTTAAATTGTCTTAATGTTTTTACTGTTTTAAATTACATCCACTGATTTTTGTCACAAATGCATAAAATCCGCAGTCTAGTGATGACTTTTACAACGATAACTAAAGGTGTAATATAATGAATTTTATTTTTGCTTTGTTTATACGGAATCAAAATAATTTTGTATTATGGCTACTTATACCAATACCAGTCATTTTGACTGGTACTTCTCACAGTGGAAAAGTATCCTATAGTCCGTTTCCCAAACCTGAAAGCGTCAATTAGATATGTAGATAGATTTATCAATGTTTTTGTTAGGAAATGTTATCGCGCGTACTCTACGTCTTATTTGGCGCCAATACATAAACATAAACATAGCCGTGATGTAGGTAACGTAATAGATAATAGACATCGTTGCCGTTTCACGCGGTCATTCTGTATACCATAGTGTTTGACTGAGAATTAAAACAAAATTTTGAATTACTACTTATGTTATTTGTTAACTGTACTCTTTATCATACTATAATCATATTAAAATTACACTGTATGGAATTATAATTGAGTATTCATTCAAAACATAACCAAGCATTTTTTCAAAGACCAGTCATTTTGGCTGGTTGGCGAACGTGTTAGCCCGTCTCATCTGGCGGTTCTAGTGTTAAATAAAACAATAACGCAACGGTAAATTGATTTACTCGTGCACCCGCAAGATCGATATTATTCTCCCTCCAGCCTAATATTTCATCAATGGAAATTCATATGAAGTGTTTCCGAAATCGCGTAACAGCCGAAAAAACCGGGTGATTTATTACGCGAGAGAAATAAATAAAAAATGAAGGGCGGAATATTTGTGTGTAACGCATCGTTCCCAAGAAAATCGAATATGAATGCGCTTGTGGTGCTCGCGTGATATTGAATAGAGCTCGCTGACGTGTCCGATCATCGCTCACCCTTTCTACTAGCTGTAAGCACAGTCGTGCGCGTACCAGACAAGTTTTCCAAGTCAATTTTCTCGAAACCGGTGCCTTACACGAACGAATTTCATCCTGTACTTCTGATTTACTTTCCCCACCGAAGAATAATATCCTTTGTGGGTGGATCGAACTTTTAGTTAGTTTTACAGACTTAGTTTTTTACTGGGGATTCAGGCACAAATTACGCTGCACGAAGCCTCGCTTCAAATTGAAATTTGCTTATTAAACGTCTTCCAGGAGATTTAATTTTTACTTTCTGTTTCATAAAATTGCTTTTGGACGCGTGGATCTTGAATTGAAAAATCCTGGGGCGAGATTCAATGGAGTTTAATGTAAAATATACAAGGTTTTACTACAGATTGGTAGATTGGTTTGAATTCTGACTAACACAATGACGAATAAAAATATTTAGAATGCCTTGTGGTTTGTTTTAAAGAATAATTAATATCGAGTTTCTTTTTAATTCAGGAAAAGAGAATATTTTCGTATTTTGGATACGGATATGACGGTATAAATTTTATCCAATATTTAATCAAATTCCTGACGATCTCCGCGAGCTGTCGCGATCGTGCTCGCACATCGAATTGACCCGTTCGACTACACACATCATGGACATAGACAATACAGAATATATTGCTCGGTGGAAGACAAAGAAACCGGCGATTCGTGGCGACGCGAAATGCACATCGGGTAATAAATAAACCGCATCATCCGTATCTCCGAAACCGTTTTGAAAGTAGACCGGTCCCCGGCTCGCTGGAATAAAACCGTGTTACCAGGACGCGGAATCTCGACGTTCCTGGAAGAGAAATTGTCCAGATGTAAGGGAAAAAACGGGGTAGTGGGTGGTCTCGCGGTACGTATGAATTATACATAAAGCCGGGCGCATCTATCACCCGAGTCAAACCGCGGAATCAGAGAAATGATATTTTCCGCGGGATAAGAAGCTCCGCAACGTCCGAGCGTGACGTATACTCGCCGTTGCTTAAGGTTTTTGCTTCGAGACACACGTTCCAACGATTTTTAGTCACTCTTCAAGAAAATCAATAACGCTTATCGCTGAAACCAGCAGAAATTATCAAAGTACAAATTGCAGTTCCGGCAAATATTCTTTTAATTAACTCTACTTCTAGAAGTCTGACAACATTGCGCTGAATATGACGTCCACTCTCTACGGAACAAAGTTTCAGGGTGAAGTTTAATAGCTTTGCGGGTTACCTCCGCACACCATTTTGTTTCAGTCTGTCAATTTTCGTGTAGCTATGAATATCCTTACGGGTGCTGTAACTAATTAAATGGGAGCATGATCGTCTTGAACAATAGAAGATGGACGTGGAGCTTTGTGTTAATTCTCCAAAAGGAAATGATTTCTAAAAAACATTTAGATCGTTATATTAACCTAGAAGGAATCAATAGTTCATAATAGTGAATGAAAACTTTGGGTGGTCATCTTGATAAAAATTTTAGAAATCTAGTCGGATTATTAGGTCCATTGTCAGATCATGCTTCTACAAAATTGCTAATGGCGTTCACAGCTCGATGAAATTCGGCGAACAGATGCACAAGGGTATAGAAAACTATCCCGCAAAGCCATTAAACTTTATCTGACACGGTCGTGGAGAAACTGATGGAGTCCGGTCTCTTTTGATAGCACCACGTAGTTTTCGTATCAAGCCCCGGATATTGAATTTAAACGACGTCTTTAGTGCTATGACCCTCCTAAAAAAATACTAAAAATCGTCCGAATAAAAGAGGGTTATACGTCGAGCCGCACGTTTTCCGAAACCCACGTCCAAACCTTCAAGGCGATCGCGTCGTTACGTCCTGGATCGCATCTTCGATCGTTTATGGCGTGGACAATATCCCAGATGTTGTTGCAGCTTTGCAGAACTAGATCATCTCATCTTATTTTATAAATAAATAATAGTCAAGTTATAACACCACGTTCTGTTGCTCAGCGAATATTTTCTTGTCAATGAAAAATGGAGTTTTACAGTGAAAGCATTTATGTTTCTATTAAAAAGCTTTTATATTTTTACTTCCTACTAAAGTCGTAGTCCACTATCATATAAAGTAATACTGCACGAGTATAAGTGATACTAATGTAACTAATATAATTACATTAAATTTTAATAATTATAATTAATATAAGTGATACTATCACATAAAGTAATATTCGATATTTTTTATATTGGATTAAGGTATAAGTGATGTAATTTTTTACATAGAAAATATTCAGTGAATTGAGATGGATTCCAACTTTTACTGTAACATCCGTGAGACAATTTTTTGTTTTAGTATAACTAACTTTTGTTCAAATTACGTTTTTATTCGTAAGTCTCTAATCATTTAAAATTCGGTTGGGTGTGTCAAACTCACAATCAGTAAAAATTGTAACTTTTGCTAACATTTACTCTTTAACTTACTTCCGAAGGTACATCCATACGACATTAGTTGCTCAAAATCATAATTTGAAATCAATCAGCAAAGTTTTAAAGTCTTAGATTGAAACAATCCCTGTAAGGGTAGTTTCATCAGCCATTCTACGACGCTGACGAAAACTTGTAAAACCATTCTGTGTGTAATTGATAAAACGTAATCAAGGGAGACACGAATATTGTCTCGCATTTTGCAGAAAAATACAAAAGAGACGAACCGGTCAAGTCGGTGAGCTGGGGGGGGGGGGCGGCCTTAAACCGGCCTCGGACCGATTCCACGGCGAAATCCGGCGTTCCGGGTGGAATTCCGTAAAGTAAATGTTATCGGAGCGACTATAAATTCCATCCGGAATCGATACAATCCCGCGGCTGTTCCCGTCGCTCGTTACGCTACATCATATTCCCGGATCGCTTTGAAATTCTTCGTTACGCCCGCGATCCACTCGACGCCCACACGCACCCGGCTTTTTACGAGATCGCGCGTGTAATTTTTTCGCGGAACGAGAAGCTTAGGAGCGCCGAGATAGACCTCGGCAACGACCGTGAACGATACCATTGATCCGTAAATTCCCTCCCAGAAACAACCGGGGAACCGTATGTATAGACCTCGCAACGAGGACGGAGGGATTCGAAGCGATCGAGAAAGAGAGAGAGAGAGAGAGAGAGAGAGAGAGAGAGAGAAGGAGAACAACCAGAAACGCTCCCAGAAGCATGGCGAGAAGAACATTACGCGACATTACGAAAAGTTTGTGACGGTTTTTGGGTTCCTTTTGCTCCGGAGTTGCGACCCTTTCCGTAACTCGACGCGACCCATGCCGTCCCCAAAGTAGTTCTTTATGTCGCGAGCTACAAGTGCACCGCGGGAATTTGTAATACCTTAATGTCCTGACCCACGGCTATTCACCGTGGTTCAAGGGGCGCTTGATGGCTCCTTGTTACTGTTTAATCCTTTACCCGCACGGACGCGACATTCAATTTTCTCCCGACAACGGATTTTTGACCATTTACACCTGGCAAACAGAAAGCCTGCATTCAGACGGACTAACTGATTAATGTACAACATACAGTAGAAACAAACCACGTGCATTTTGTTGACTTGCTGCATACCACAGGTTTGGTAGAGTAATTGTTCCAGTAGTCAACACACACACAGCCATCTTAAGCGCTGTTATTTGTTAAATAGCATATTAACAATGTTTAATATGAGGACATGAAATTAGTATGCATACATAGAAGCTAGATAGTTAGAATAAGGAACAGACTGACCATTATGCTCATTCTAATGTACAAAAGTTTGTTGATATATATTTCTTATTTTTAAACAATTTTTTAAAAAGGCTGACTACTGGTCAGGAACCAAAGTAAAGCAGATTCGATTAAGGATTTGTTAACAAATTGCTTTCACTAGACTGACAATAAATATACAAATTATTAACGAGTTTCCGTTGATATTGTCGTTTCTGTAAAGTATTTTGTAAAGCACACATCGACTAGTTTACATTAAAAGAATCAATTTGTATATGAAAGACTAGCCACACTGTATTCATCTCTTCATTCTTAAGAAATTTTCAACCATGCTGCAACCTTAACCTTGCTGTATTTCTCCTAATAATTTTTCCATGGCGTAAAAATAGTGTTTCTTGTAAAAAGGAAAAGAATTCGTAAGAATTATTAACGATTTTATCATCAAATATTTGGTATATAATTATCATTATCTCGAATGCTCTAAGCCGAAGTCTTAGGAGTTGTCTACTATTCTACACTGCTGACGTCGCGTTTCTGTAACACTGATCCAATTGCGAGAATTTGCAATCATGCAAATAGCCTTTATACGTTGCTTCATTTTCTCCGTGGCTCTCCGTGTATCCTTATTTAATTCTAAAGTATTCGAACTATGTTCTGTATTCCACCTTTTAGCATTGTTTTGTAAATGATTGGTATGAGAAAGGATTTTGCTAATATTTGAATGGACAAATAAATTGATTAAACAAAATTTAAGTTTAGTTCACCATGTTCAATTTGAACTCCGATGGAAAATTGTTAGGAATAATTGTTCTATGCTTCTCTGAATTTTAGAATGAAAGGTCAGCTTTCATATTTGTTAATAAAAGCCTGTGGTGTTAATTTAAAATTTTTATACTGACGGGCAGATATTGTAAATATGTATATTAATATCTCATAACAGGAATCGGGTCAAAGTTGAATTTCAATTAAAAAGCTTGTCGATAGTTTCAAAGCTGCTTGTAGGTAGTAAATAATTTCATAAATATTTTTATAAAAGTAGTGGACGATATTTTCTTTATAATTAGTTGTTAATTTCAAAGTATTCCCAATTACCAGCTGATTGCAATTAGAGGCCAGGATCTTCGTGCATTAACGCAGTACATTAACCTTCAAAAATTCGTGAAATACAAAGTTAATTGAAACTTAATACAGTCTCGTGTTACTTTTGCTAACTTGAATTCGTTAGCGAGGAAAATGAAATTTTATCATGACGTTCGTTTTCACAAATTCTTCTACGCGAATGTAAATTTGCATAAAGTTTCGCGGTCCGCTAATTACTAGACTGCGGATGTGTATACACTTGCAACTCATAAAGATCTGAACAGGGAGGACAGCAACAAATTCTATAAAATTTCACGAGCTCGATGTTACTCTGGACGCACTGACCCTTTCTGGACGAATGGGGATGAGACGCGTTAAATATAACGTTACTTGACTACAGGAAACATATACGTACATTTTGTCTTCATTATTTCACATATAAATATGTACATTACAATGCAAAATAAAAAATGTTTGCATTGATTGCAAGATACAAGAGCCAAATGAAAATTTCTGTCTTCTTTTAATTATCTTATTAAGGTGAAACTAATACTCTGGTGGACTTGAATTTTTTAAATATATCCACTGTTTTGAATTGTACGTACCCTTTTTCGTCATAATTGCATAAAATCCGCAGTATACTGATCACAGTCAAAATAAAATATAAGACATACGTAAAATCATTATTTACGGCATTAGAAAATTTGCAAAATACAAATAAACATTGACCAGTGCTAAACAATAACGATACTTTTATTTTAGAGGTTTCAATTTTTTTCAAACATGATTTTTAGAAAGTAACCTAAATAATTAAGTACATATTTGCATACACAGATTCGCAATCTGGTCATTATTTCGCTGGCTCCAAATGTAATTATAAAATACGTTCCACTGAATTTCGATTTTGTTGTTTTTCGTGGACGCTGTAATTATACATTTTTATTTCGACAACCATATTCGTCGGATCCACTTGGATCTGTTTTCTTTTCACCAACAAGGTTTTGTTTATTATAATAATTAAAGGGAGAAACACTAATCCTAGGCGTTCAAAAATAACCAAACCTTCCGAACTTTTTTTATACATAATTTCTGCATGAACAATTCTCATCTTTTTTCAGATATAAAGATGTAACAACTTTATGCTTCAATTCGTTTTCAATTAAAATGTTACAAAATGGCGAGGTTTGTTTCAGAACCCTACTTCCTAGAACATCGATTGCTGGCTGCCATTACTGTAAAGGACTGGAGCATCTGGAGTGAAAATTTCCGGTTGATTTAACAAGAGAAATCTATTATTAAAACCAGTTTTTACTGAAAATATAATCAACCTTAAATGTTCGTGAAACATTCAATCATTGAAGTAACAGCAAAATCCTGCGCTGCATTATAAAATATGTATTAGGTTGTGACAAACAAATTCGGTTGCATATGATTGAAATGATGCTACTAATGGTGAACGATGTAATAATTGATTGAATGCAATTTTCTATTGTTACGTGGTTATTTGTTGCACACAAAATAACCGCTATTAATATAAATTAATAATATGTTTATTAACAAGAAACTGTCTTTTGTATTTAAACTCTTTGTGGTAGTATATCGGTAACTCTGTTACTTTATTAATAAATGAAGAAAGATATTGAAGATTACAAAAAAATGTTATATGTATGTTACAACCTAATACGTAAATACTTCATGCAGAATATTTTGATATTTACTAGAAGTTTATTTACTACCCTCTACTGCGATATAATGCATCTCTACAAACGGGGAACGTCGGAACTTTGAAAAATCTCTTTGATATATCATTCTATATACTTTGGGACATTAAATAAAAAAACAGATTCAATGCATTCGAACCATCAGGACGACTTACCCCCTTAAGGGAATACACCCGCCAAGTTCCAGAACCTTGAGAAATCTCTTTGACACAACATTTTACGTACTCTGAGAAGATGAAATGAATAAAAAAGATTCAATTCATTTGAACCATCAGGACACATCACCCCTAATGACAGCCTCTCGTCTCAAAGCGCCCCAATTTGATTTATCTCGTTCCTCGAAATCCGACTAGAAAAACGCTTTTCTGCAACGATCCGTAGCTGACAAAACGTTAAGAATCCGTAGCTGCTATCAGTGATACAGTTTTCACCAGACTCGACTGTCAACTCTGATTCAATTTAATTATAAATGTTGAATATCCGCGTTTAGATGTAAATATTCGGCTGCAGCGTAGGCCGTGGACTTTGCATTGCAACTGTTGTTTCGTAATTGCATCGTGCGCGGACCGCGTTGATACGCGATTCTGTGATGTGTATTTGAATAATTACTTTTGCTAATAGTTAATACATATTTCTCTTATTTAAATAAACCCGTCAGTGAAAATGTAAATGTTTCCATTTCCACAGTTCGCGAGGGTTTTAGAAGTGTGCTGCAGTTTTTTGGATGTTTTCAAAATTCTGTTTCTCGAAAATTGAAAATTGGTGATACAAAATAGTGTTTCACACGGAAGTTGTAGGATATAGAAGAGAGCACACGGTGATTGTATTTGTTTGACTGACAATAATATTCGGACATTGTTGGAAGGACAACTTTGTACATAATGACCATAGGGCAGGGATTTTTTGAGAAGTTAGAAAATTCAAAAAATACATTTTGTAGATCTGTATCAATTATACATATTCTGAAAGTTCCATAAAAAACGTTTCAAAACCGAAGATGGATTTATTCGAAATAATTCGGCGCTGACATAAGAAAAAATTGTGAAAAATAGCGGAACAGGTAGGAGTGGATCTTGCATATTATATTTGCAACATATATTTACGTATATTTCCGCTAAAAGCACGAATGAGTTCTGAAGGGTATTTTTTAAAGCCTCAGTTAAAGTCGTCAGAAGCGTTTAAATTTACCTCCCAGGGAAAAACAAACTAACGAAAAATAACAAGTGGATACCTCCAGTAACACACTCCGCGTGGAGATAATGAAAAGTTACCAGTTTTAAAAACGAGTGCCCCAGCACAATTGGAAAAATGGATTTTAATAGAAACTTTCCACTTGCAGATGAAGTATCCAGGCATAGTGCTTGTTTGTTGGTTTTAATATCGTTACTTACTTCGTTAACAGATATCTAGGGATTTCTACGAAGGTGTTAAATAACAACATGAAAATCTCGTCCCCAGCAATCCCATAGCTGACAGAGGGTTAAGGGCGTAGACTCATTTTTCCAGGATTGCAAGGGTGCGGGATGCGCGTTCTCATTTTTCATTTCATACAAAAAAATCAATTGCAAAATTTGTACCGAACAGACAAACAGAGAAGAAAGCGAGCTAATAAAAACGTGGTAAAATGGGGGTTTTCAGTAGTCAAAAACGCTAGATAAAAGATCGATCTAGGCCGCTATCGCCCTCAAAAGTCCTATTTTTTCGTTTACGAGTCGTAATTTGCATTATTCGGCAGCATGTAGCTGTCGCAACTTTATGAAAATAGCTACATCACAGCTTTATGCTTCCGAATAATGCAAATTACGCCTGGTGTACGTAAAAATAGGGTTTTTGAAGGCGACTGCGGCCTAGATTGATCTTTTATCTAGCGTTTTTAACTACTGAAGAACCCCATTTTGTGTTATCGTGGAACGGGTGGTTCGGGACCCACCTTTATAAACTGTAGGTTCCGCTGAAATTAGGCGACAGTGCAGAGCTGGGGAAAATAGTATTTTAAATAGTAAATAGTAAATAGTCCTATTTATTTTAAAGCATGTGTACAACTTTGAAAATAAAATATTTTATTTGATGCCGTAATTTGTGAAAATAAAATAATTTAATTGAGGCAGTAATTTTTTTGAAAATAGTATTTTATTTGAAGAATATTGAAAATATTTGTATTTTGTCTTTATTTTCAATTTTAATTTTAAATATTATTGCTGAAAATAATGGTTCGAATTCAATACATTTATGAGTGTAAATCGTTTCTTAACGATAAGATAGACTGTATGTTTATACGGTTTCTCAGAGTATTATAAAAAAAAGTAAAATATTTTATTTCGTGTTTCAGATTGTTAAAATAGAAATATTTTATTTCGTGAATCAAATTGTTGAAATAGAAATATTTATTTTGAGGTTCAGATTGTTAAAATAGAAATATTTCATTTTCGAAATTCTATATCTTGTTTAAAATACTATTTTCTTTAAGCAAAATAAAATCTAATATATTAGATAGTACTTCAAATATTTTTTCGCCAAAAAATGCCCTCCTCTGCGATAGTGAGAGTGGAAGAGAGGGAGAGTGGTGAATAGATTTGAAACCCTGAGGGGACCAAATATCATCACTGTGTTACCAGTATTATCGAGGAATGAGACCGCGAATCCCGGAACCTTGCAATCCTGGAAACGAGTCTACCGCCTTAAGATTTCGCGAGAGCGAGTCCATCAGCGATACAGTTTCGCGAAGTCGTGTAGGGATAGCATTTTCACCCGCTCAACCTGAAATATCTCCAGTCGGAATGGCCGTGCTTGAGGATAAAAAGTGCGGGGCCGTACGTCCTCGTCCCTTTGCACCGTTTATCCATATAATAAGTCTGTCCATCTCGGTATTACCCGGACACAACTCTCGAGAAGTAACTCGCCTTATTTTCGAGCGGGTAGAGCCATCGTCCATCATTCCGACCGCGAGGAACGCGATGATCCAGCGTCTGGATCCGTCTCGGGACAACAAAGTTAGGCGGAAAATTTCGCCCGGGACAGCGTTATCGGCAAAAGGAAACACCGCGTGCTCGGGGAAACGGGTGGCTCGCGGGGGTTCGCGGGGATTTGCGGGCTTTTCCAAGGGGTTGGCGAGGGGAGTCGAGGGGGGCTTGTGGAGGGCGTGCCGTCTTCGAGAGTATCCTCCTCCTCGGAGCACTGGAGGACATAATGAAAAGTTTCGCGTTCGCCTTGAGCTTCTTTTCGTCGCGGAACAAACGGATCCCGAGGTCGGTCTCCTCGCAGCGGATTCGATGGGAGCCGCGGACCTTTTTCAAGAGAGTTTAACGACCGGCTGTTACGTTCGGGCTACGCGTCTAATGAACTGGATTGAGAGTCTACAACGAGCCGTGAACTTGCCCGGCAAGATTTGTCCCCGGGCTTAAAAAGACTCTGGCTACCTCGCAGTAATTACACACCGGCCCGGACGACTCCATTTCCCATTTCTTGCCATACGGAAACCACCCCCGCACCGCCGACCCCCCCAGGCCTGAACGTGGACGTGCTCGTGCCATTTGTTTCGAGATCCCGAACATTTATGAAAAACAATGCTTTCTTAGATATCTCTTCCTTTCAGAGCTGTCGGATTTTTACGATCGTCGAACGCCTGAGGTTTCACTTCCGTGGGCAGGGGGTGGAAAAATTATTATGCCAACAGACTTTTCCTCAAAATAGATTTTGATTATTTGTTACATTTTTGTTACCGCAGAAATTTCATTTTCTTTTTGTGGCGAAAACACTTGGGTTAAGTTTGATCCGTTAAATATGCTGAATTTTTATTTAGGATTGTTTAAATACTTTATTAATACTAGAATCTAAACCGTCATAAAAGCTGAATTCGGAATGACGAAATTCATTCATTCGTTCATTGCGTTTCAGTATAAGTATAATTGGCCTCCCTTTGTGACAACCACAACATACTATTAATATTTTTGGAAATTAACCCTCATCCGTACATCGTGTCAATTTGACACAGTTTTCTTGAAATAAGTTACACTGTTCTGTTATTTGTAATAAGTAAACTTGTCCGAAACTTGGTGACTTTAATTTTTTTAATGCGAAACATATAACGGCAAAAACCTAAGATGTAAATGTTAACTCATCAATTTCAATGAAAAAAACATCGAAAAATAACTGTTTGACTTGTTATTTTATCGATTTTTGTATCACTGTGTCAATTTGACACCGAGGGACAGATTTAGTTCGTGAAATGAAGGACGGATCAGGGTTAAACCTTTTTAAAACTCCTAATATAAATAATTGTACAGTATACGAACACCAGTAGAATATACAGAGTGTAATTGCAACTTAATTGTCTCTGGTATTCTTTATGTCTACCTTTATCACAACCGCGTTGTGTCCGGTTTTGTACCAAGGATTTATTTAGGACTTCGTATTTAATGCAAAGGCCTTTTAGTACAGGCTGTATTCGTTCGTCAATTTTTCACAGTAGATCGATTCTTCTCGTTTTTCCTACATTCTGATCCAAAGATTATCAATTAATATTGTAAATGTATTATATTCATTGTAAATTCATTTTTAGATGTGTCGACAAATTTTCGATTGAATTATATCTGTGCTGTGTGCAAATGCTGTATATGTATAACTTCAGTATGTTCCCTTGTTAGTGTTATTCGTAAAGTTCGGAGTTTGGTAGGGTTTATGCCTTGGCTTCAACAGCAGGGCTGTTTATTTGGATAAATAAAAGCTATTTATCGAACTTTCAACTTTTAAATAATTTCTTTCCTGCTTTAACTCAACTTTATATATTACAGTTTAACATTGTTGCAAGAGTTCGGTTTTAACAATTCTTTTATGCTTGTTTAATAAAAGTCGTGGAGCTTTTGAACAGATATTATTTATGAGAGTAAAATACGAAAGAAATATTATTTTAATTAGTGTCATGTGAAGAATTGATAGCAAAGTAAATACAGAACTAACACTAAAAATTGTTTGGTTTGTTTAGTATTTATGGAACTATAAAAACGTGAAAACGTGAAATATGGTCTATGCAGAAATCAATCAATAAAAATGCAACTAAAATTCCAACCATTTTTCAGTTTATCTGATATTTATTGGTCTACATGAAAGCATATATGTAACCGAATAAAATATATACTGTATACAAGACAAGATAATTAACATCTGGACAAAATGTAAGTTACCCATTTTATTTCGTGTAGAATTTGTCTTCAGCAAATGGGATTTCAAGCAAACATAAAATGTCTCGAATGTGTAACGAAATTCGGAAAATTGGATGTAGTTATACCAATTTGAAGTTCAAGTAGCGGCATCGAAAACTTCAATCATGTTTTAGGTTGGATTGGTTGATATCTCAAGACCCATTTGCCGGTCGACGTTCTTCAAACTTCGTGTATACCTTCGCTACAGCTGTTGCAACAGTCAGCACCACAATTAGGTAAAAAAATTTTTAATCCAATTTTACAGATCACGAGGAATAAAAGAAAAAGCGAAAAATCGATATTTAATTATCAATATACGCGATTCCATTAAGGTTTCGTATAGTTCTCTCGTTCTGGTACTGGATTCCTGTTTGGAATTAAAAAATAATCCTTTCATATATTTAATGAAACGTTTAATTACTACGTCATCGTACAGGGAACACCACGTAACGAGACTCACTGTTTCTCGATGCTAAAAACAATTCCAAAAATTCTTTATTTCTTGTCGCATATGAAATGTCCGATTCCAGAATGCAAATTGGTTTACTTTAATCAATAAGGTCCATTTAGAGAAAATATTATGAATCGGACATTTCGTATGCAACAACATAATAGCACCGTATGTTTTGCTTCCCGAGATTGCAGGGAATATCACTGTTCTGTTATTCTGTGCAAAGTACACAAACTATCAATACTAGATTGTTATACACGATGTTTCCGAAATCATGGTACAAGCGATCGGGTAGTCATTCTGCATGCACGAACAAGTTTTAAAAAAAAGTACAACATTTTTATATTCGACGCTCCGTTACCGAGAAAAATGAATTTGAATATCCGATGAATTCGCATGGTTGACTGCAATATTTTCAGAAAGTAGAACGGGTAGGTCCTGATCAGACGCATCGCATTAGAATAAAATTGTTTCACATGAGGCTTTGTTTCCAAATACAGTATCTAAATTTTCAATACTGGCTCGAATGGAAAAGTTGTCAAAAGCAGCGTTTAAAATTCTCTTCGGTCCACAAGCAATTTTTAAAAAAATTCTTCAGCCTTCTCGAAAATAAAATCCAGTCGTATTGAAATAAACTGGTCATACACTCAAATGAAATACTGTTGCGATCTGTCACATTATAATCTTCCTAAAAATTCTACAAAAATTTACTGAGAATATTCAAAATATTGGGTTAGACCAAAGTAGGTTTTTAATTAAAAATTCAAAGATGAAGTTAAAACACATTTTAATCGAACCTTCAACAGTGACAAAAATTTTCATTGTGAACAAGTCATCCTCAATAACGTCATCTAATACTTTCATTGAAGATTGCAATGTAAAAGAAAATTTCTATGCCTTCTTTTGGTACAGCACAATTATTGAAAATCCTATTAATAGGCTTTCGGTAGGTAAAGTGTTAAGATATTTAATCATGGATTTATGTACTCAATACATTCCATTCTGATCTGCTACTTTTTGCCATTTCTGAGGTAACTTATGATACTGAATAGACCTATAAATATTAATTATATCTATGTATTTAATTTAACCAATCCAATATTATTATATAATCTGGAAGTACAAATCCAAACGTTAAGAGGAATCTCAATAATTTCATATTTGCATTTATTGGGCAATGCACCAGCGAAAATCAGTGCACGGAAAAGTTTGCTGTGGTCACGGAAAAGTGTTCGGAAGCATTCGATAGTTAAAAAAGTGATCTGTTTAGAAGTGTCGAAATATTACTGGGAGTGGTAGTGTCCAGCAATAACGATAACAATTAAAAGCAGTGGTCCGTTTTCGGGTGAAATCGTCCCAGGGAGACGTACGAGGGCTAAACTACTATTAGAGCATCGACAAACAGAGTGTTAACAGGGAGACAAAATCGCTGGCACAGCGAATATCGTGTCGGGTCGCGCGCGAATCGACGGTACAAGAGAGACAACGAGGCCCGACGCGTAAGCGAGAGCAAGATTGACGAGTCTTTCTGGTAACCGGAGGGCTGGGCATCGTTATTTGATCGACGACAGGCCGCTGTCCGCAATTACAAAACAATCCCGCGTCGGACAAAGACCGTTTCACCGTTCACCTGCGCTTTGCGTCGGGTCGCGTTTATTATCGTGCGGAATTTATATTCCCGACTATCGTGGATTCCCTCTCGAGGTTAAACGTCGCGGTGGCGTATGTTTTCCGCGCGTTCCATCCCCACAATAATTGACTCGCGGAGCGGAGAGGCAGCGGGCCGGGAACGGGCCGTGCGAGCTGCGCGTGTACGCGCGTTCAGAAAAAATGTGCAATAAAAGCTTTGTGTCCGGTGATCGATCGATCGGAACGGCTCACCGCGCCAGTGCAGTGTTCGGCTTGCGTTCCTGCTATGATTGAATTCAGAAACAATCGTTGCGGATCGCTTCGCGAGCGTGTGCCGCGCCGGTGGAACTTGTTAAACGCGCGAGGCGCCGCGCCGAGCGGAACGAGGAGGGTTCGGAGCGGGTTGCAGAGAGGGTTCGAGGGTGGAAGTGTTTGCCAGAACGCCGCGCGAGTACACAAGCGAGAGGGAGAGAGAGAGGAGAGCGATCGAAGCCGCGAGCGACGATAAGTTCGTTTTATGGCAGCAGGAGTGCATCGATGACGCGACGGCCCTGCACACGCCCGCTTGCTTGTCATCGAGATCGAAACCTGCCTGCCTTTAGGTGTGGGGGGTAGAAAAATAACCGAGGAATATCGTGCCTGGGCATAAATTAATTATCGCCGGCGCGGCAGATGTTAATGACAAAGAACGCCGGAGACCGACCGCCGTTAACGTTCAATTACCAGACTGCGACCGACAAAACTCGGATCGCGGAACGAATCAACGGAACCCGCTTCGTCGAGGAAACGGCCCAGCTCGGGCTTCCGGGCAAGAGGAAACAATTACGACCGGCTGGAAGAAAATGAAAAAACATTTGTTTAAAGCGAACAACAATGCGACACAGCCCGGCGAAGTCGACCGCGCACAAAGGGGCCGACAAACACAATGCGGATCGCTGACAAACGGCGAGCGGTATACTGGGTGTGAAGACGCGTTGTGTCGCGCGTCGGTTGATTTTATACAGGGTGACCCGGTATTGATGTGGAGGGGGTGACTCTATATATGAAAAAATTAGCCGAGTGTACGGACATATAATTTTTCCGGTTGTTTTCGAGAAAATCTACTTTGAAAATCCAGCAAGTTATAGAAGATGTTTCTCTTTTTTAAATGAAATCGTTCAATTGTGAAAGATAAATTTTTGTTTTATTTGGATCTGATCCTGTTATAAAATCCACATCAAATCGAAACATGAATAGCTCAATTCAATGCTGAAAGAACACAGTCTACTGAGAGACTGCGGATCTTCATGCAAGATAGAAATTGTCCGAGTCAATTGTAAGAGACTGAAGTTCAATAAAAATGTATTCGTTCGTGTGATAATTCTATTTCAAAAAAATAAAAACGTGGTAATAATAACAATGCAATAACAATATCTTCACATCATCTTTGATGTCTTAATTTCTTGAACAGTGCACAAGAGTTAAAGTACTTTGATGTGTCGGGAATCCGTCTTTTTGGATTTTTTCGGAATAAATCAACTACTCTATTTGTTGAAGAAGCAAGATAAGAAAGTAGCACGGAACATTGTATTAAACTAGAAAATCATAGGAACGTTTTAGTATGTCCACTACTGGATCAACACAGAGGGAGAAGATTAAAGAGACATTGGCCGGCAGACCTAATAGATGGTTACAGAGGACTTCTAGTTGGAGGAGCTCTCATTACGCCTAAATTGGTACCGTCGATAGTACTTAAGTTAGCAAATTGGTTCATAGAATATGTACTCTGATTGCTAATTATCTCAAAATGATCAGAGATTAACAACCATTCGGTTCTTGTTGAGTTCCAAATTGTTCCGTAGTTGCAATCGTTCCATTCTTAAAACACCAAGCTATCTGGGATAATAAACGCGATAACTTCTTTTGGAATTACCGTAGCACAAGTATTAAGAAATAAATTGACAAGAGTCCTGATTCCTTCCAAATAAAAACAAAGTCAGTTTGTTAGCTGCTAGTTAAAATTGAAACGATTTTGAACGAAAAACGAGATTGATTGCATTTGTCCATCCGAAAACGTAAATGCATCAGGAAAAGAAAATCGTGAAATTAATTGCACATGACGACCGTGTCAACATTCAAAAATTTGTTCTCATTAAATATCATCATTTTCATAAAAGATTTTATCCATTCGGATATGCGTAGCTGTTTATTGATTCTCGTACGTTTTTGATCGTGGTTAATTCATATATAATATTTTGTGTACAACGTTTTCATTACTTTCAGTATTTAAGCTGGATTTTCTGACAGTCTAGAGAATGTCCGTGTAAATGTTCAGAAGCAGTCGATGCGAATCAGCATTTTATTGAAACGTTCAGTTTGGCTTACAAATATACAGAAATATTTGTTTATCGACTTTTCCGGGTAACACCAAATTCATTTTAAAATGCTTCCGCCTGGAAATTTCTTAACTTTTGAAAGCTCGAATGATAGATGGAAGATCACACTTTTCAACAAATCCATTTAGGGTTTTAGGAAAGTGCGAGATCGTGTCGAAAAATAGATAAATCTCTGACGGTAGCTCGAAGAAAAATGACTGGATTTTTAGATGATTCTTCGAGGCGAGTTTACAATATATTCCCGTAGGAACTTTCGAACTTTTGAGGTCTTAAATTAAAGGCGGGAGATCGCACTTTATGACCGGGGTAGTTAGGTTTAAAAAGAAATACGAGATCACGTTAAAAATCGATAAAACTCGACTGTTACGTCAAATAAAATTAAATCGACATTAAGGGGATTCTTCGAGTTATAGAAAGCATCCCAGTCAGAATTTATAAATGCGTGAGGGCTTAAATTAAAGAGAAGAATCCAAGATCAAGAGATTGTAAAATAATTTCCTGTTCAAATTTTTCATCCGTTGAGTGCACAAATGAAAGCTAAAAGATCACAGTATCTCATCCATTCAATAGATCCATTTAAATCCCGACCGATGGGTCAGAAGGAAATGGCTGGATTTTAAAGGGTCGTTAACATTGATTTTAAAGTTCTTCCCCGTGAACATTTTTTTATTCGGAGACTCCAATGAAAGCAGAACGACCGATCGTGCGGTAGTCTAATTTTCCAATCTCGGAAATCCGGGATCATGTCGAAAAAGCCACGAATTCCGCAGGATCGGAGTAAATGTTTTAGCATCAACTTTGAAGGTGCCGGTACAATTGGTGCAGAAGGTATCGGGGATTCTAGATCCAATTTTCTAAACGTCCAGTTTGCCGAGCAGCGCTGAACCACACCACGAGTGGTCTGAGTGACGGAGGTTAGATGTTGATTCCACACCACCGATGAAAAAGAAATGAAAGGGGAAGAAAAAGGATTGGCATGGCGATGGCGTCGAAGGACAGAGCACGAAGGTTGGAGAGGTTGCAACATGGGTAGCGGCGCAACACGTTGAAGAACAGCCTCGGCGCGAGGAAATGTAACTGTCAATATACGGAACACTCAGCCACTTGCGAAATCAGAGAGCCCTCGACGTCGACGGATCGTCGTCCTTTTAGAGATCAGAGATCCTGTCGTTGCCCGTAACTACGTCGATTTCCTGCGGGCCCGTCTCTCTTTTCTTGAGCTCGCATAAAGAGCCCGCGCGCGTTCTTTCTTCGCTACCTCGAGAGATTTCCCCCGGCTTCCACGGTGATTATTTTTCCTTCAATTTGTTCGTCTCAAGGCGAAAGAGACGTTCCCGTAAATAAGGGACTCCTTCAAACCCCCCACTCCCATCCTCCTCTTTCTCCCCGCCCCTTTTCCGGCCGCTCCTCGAGTTACTTTCGAGCACCCTTGCGGAGCAGCACGGTTATGCGCGCCTCTTCATGGCCGATTCCTTCAGAATTTTACCGTCTATCATAATACCTGGTACGATACCACTCGACAAAAGTTCGCGATCACTTACTCCGGGCCGGGCAGTAAAGTTGGATTTTTTAATGGAAAAGAAAATGTCGGAACGACGCAGCGGCCGCACGAATTCAGCCGCGCGCGCGCGCGCGTGGAACCAAGACGTTCACGAGCTCGATGGCCGCGGAGTAAGTGACGACGATTTTATGCGACGTTAAACGAAAAGACGACCACCGGAAGATCTATTTTTTCAAAGATGCCAGGGACATCGGTGCTACGGTCGAGAAAATTGAGGGCTCCTCGGCTATGATAACACTTCGAATGAATTTGAATTGCAGAAAAGCAGTTATTGTTCCCCGCAATTGCTTTCGTTGGAAGACCCTCAATATTTTATGGATTCCTACTAAATATTTTTATATTTTCCTAATCATTTTCGAGAAAGTTTGTGCGGTTCGAGCGTCGAAATGGCCATTTTTTGGCGCATTTGTTGAATAAATAAGATGCTCAACATTTCAGAAGAGCGTTAGCCAGAAATTCATTTCCCGATCTCATCGAGTTTAATGTCGCGGGATGGTAAATTCTTATGGCTTCACAATTAATAGAAGTGTCGACTGACCGGCCATTTCATGGTTCCATAAAGTGCTAAGCAGCTTATGAGCACTAACCGAAGTTTGATGTTGTAGCGCTTATTGGCACGTTCCGGAAGGACGTTAAAGTCTTTTAAGGTCGCCGCCAACAGTTCCGCCCGAAGATGGACCATCGAAATTGTGTTAGTGTCGTTGAGAAGCAATTATCGATGTCTAGATTTATTGTAAAGTTTGATCCTGTTCTCTTGCTGATAACTGTCGAGCGCGTGGAGATGGACAATTTTTAATAAAATACGATTCTACATATATATTATCTGCCTTAATTAGTCGTTCTACAGTCACGATTAAAATAATATTCGTTACTGGAAATATTTTATTTTCGGGGTTTATTGTGATTGATCAAAATGAATTAAATTATCTTCGAACGTGTTCAAGTTTCAATAAATATATCCTAGTAATTTTTATTTCACTTACTGCGTCCATTTTACTTACGTAGGACACAGGATCCTAAATTGGGATCGCCAACATTTAACATGTCCGACGCTATCATTCTTATTATTTGACTGTCACTCGGCTTATTGCCAATTTTCGACTCGCGACTTCCTATGTATTCATCCGGTACAATAGTCCTTGCCAAAAGGCGAATCACTGTACCTACCCTCAATCCACCCGTGGAGAATAATTCAACAAATGTAGCCCAATTTCAACGATATAGTCGCTCAAGATCATTAAAGGTCATGTTACTGTAATGCGGTTTGCATTCGTGGTTTTCCGAGTGTTTGTTTCCATCGTCTGTGTGCCAACGTATATACACTACTGCGCATAAGAAAGAAGCACCCAGTATAATTATAGGATATAATGACAAACAATATCTTTACCTAGAAATTGTATTGTACAATGATTGATTTATTTACCTCTTCTTCTTATAACCTCTTCTTATTTGATTTTTTACGCTTTTCTATTGAATACGGCCGGGTGCTTCTTTTTTTGCACAGTAGTGTATGTGTAACGTGAAATTTTCTCATTGGTTGTGCGCGTGTCTACAAGAATTCTAACTGACGAAGTGGTAATTTGTCGGCGCACATCTTGTTTTATCGTCTCGCGTTATCGGTGTCGCGATTTGTATCTGGCTAGATGGATATCCATTCGACGTGTCTGTCGCACGGCGTCCGTATGTCTGGGTCAAAGTCGTCATACCGCGGTGGTCATAAAGAAATTAAACGTTTTGAATCCGCTCAGTACGTTTCTCTCGTCTAGATCCCTGGAATAGCTTATGCAGAATCCAGAATGGGTACACCGAAATCTCAGATCTCGTTGAATCAACATGTAACATTAGGCTACTGCAAACTTAATAAGAGGATTATAAGCTCAGTTGGTCTAACCCGATGGACGAACGCGTTCGAACGGTAGGTTTCACTTCGGCTGTGCACAAGAAAGGTCTTCCAAAAGGGAGCAACAATAATTCTCAGGGAAACAATTATGCTCCGAGAGGGATCAAAGAAAGAAGAACCACGGGGTCTCGGACCTTTGTTATCGGCAATGGTCGGAGAGGATCGCGTCTCCTCCGTCGAATCAAGAAGCTCGACCATCGTGCGATTACAGCTTTGAACGCGTCATTGATCAAGCCGGCGCCCGGCGATGGTACTTCCGGCGCGAAGAAATGGCGACCATTCATTTATAAGACGTATATACATTGTTTCTCTGTTCCCTTATAGCCGGTCCGTCGGAATCAAGATTTACCTTTACGCGATTTGTCTGCCCGCACGCGACACCTACAGCAAATTGGACATTCAGAAAACTGTACCCGGAATCTCCACGGTGTGGGCGAGGAAAAAGAGGCTGGGAGCGGAACGAAGCTTATAGCAGAAGCGTAGGAGAAACGGAGCATCGGCCAACGTATCACTCCTATAGCTCATGTTGTCCACTTTATCTTCACGTGGGCCATCAGCGAACAGTGAAAGACTTTTACGGCGCGAAAAGCTGCTCCTATTGGCCCCGAAGTATCCCGGCGAATGTCCGACCCGTTAAAACCAGCCGGCACCCGCGTACTCTTCCGACGCAAAAGGGTTCGCTTCCGTTCTAATTGTTGATCGCTATCCTTGCCGTTTAGAGTCAACAGTTAATCCCTCGCGCCCCATTCGCTTTTATGCGACTCCCGCGAACGAACCGGACGCCTAGCGTAACTGCGACCTGCACTTCCGGCTCCTGAACGCGCCGCGCCGCGGATATTACGCTTGTCTCGCTGTTCCCGAGGAACCGAAGATTATCGTCAGACATTATCGTTCTTGCACGAAACACGGGCATGCCGCGCCGTTCCGCGAGAATTTCGCGGGTAACGCTGCCGGCGAGATTCGGATCTCTTCACTCGGCTCAAACATGATCCCCCGACTTTTTCGCCGTGATTAGATACCGTATCGCTCGGATCCCCTGCCAACTATTAACTGGTTCCGAATTTCTTGCAACCAGATCGTGGATTTTATACATTTATGGCCAGACTGCGGGGTTGTATGTGTTTATGACGAATTGCGTGACCTGTCCAGTTAATAAACATTATTCTTATTCAACGAAAAATTAACATTATGAGTTCTTGTTGAAATTTATGCAGTAATTGTCCTGTAATTTCACAGATGTCTCGCTGGAGAATTTTTATTTTTTTCATTATTTATTCGCCGCTACATTTGTAAGTTATGTTGTGCTTGGAAACTTATTCATACCCGTATCTTGCAGATACAATGAATTTTTATTTTGCATTACGACCCGCAGTTTGTTTGTGACAGAATTGGCGTAATTTAACGCTAGATCTATAGAGTAGTAAATTCATTATTATGCATTGCTTTATGAAAATGAGAAGAATGAATTTATTCAGGTCTTTAGAGATTTGTATTAGAATATATGTCCACTAAAATGTTATTCAATAATTCCTTATGAATGCATCTTTAAGATCTGAACGAAAATAAAATGAATATTCAAATTATAGCGTAAAACAGATATTCATTTATAATAAATAACAAAATTTCTAGTGCCAAAACAGTGGGAAAATTAAAAGAATTGAACACGGGTGAAATTCCCACCAATTCATTTGATTAATAAAACCGACAGTACAATTTCTCACAGTCGATAAAACTACTTGAACATTTAAGAAATGGTAGTCTACTCAAAATATATCGGAGTTCGAATAAGAGCCATTGGCTTTGAACGAGAAGCAGATCCATTTATTCCGGTAGTGCCAAATAAAATCTTCGAAAGTTCTTGGTTATTTAAAATTTTTATTCGTAAGAACTTATCAAAGTGCTTTTATACTTATCCCGTTTCGAACACCTACCGTAAAATCGCTCGAACTTTCTTTCTTCGAAACAAGGAAAGCGAAAACCATTTGCATAAATCGATACAGCAAGCTCTGAGTTTTACAACGGTTTAACAGACGAACATGTTCACATAGGATTTGATCCTAACTATCACTGTATCCGTGATTGCTTTTGCGTTAATCTGATATTGAATTGGTTCACGCTGTTTTTCATCGGATTCAGTATTTCACCGAAAATATTTGTGGTGTGCAAAATTGAAAAAATTCAAATTCGTAAGAAAAAACTGGCTTGTAATATCTTCTTAAGCACAGAATACAAATTCGCCTTACACGATCATTTCCTAGAAGAGATCACTATTAATAATCCAAGAGTTGTTAAACATCGGATAAAAATTGTTAAACTAGGAAATCCAAATGGTCGCTTTTAAAGGAATTCTGTTAAAACATCATTGGGAAACTGCACGCAAACTTCTCAAGTTACATTTGAGGAACCCGCTAGGCTTTTTTGTAAGTAAAATTTGAATACAATACGAAGTTATAGCAATTTCACGGAGTACGGCGAACAAATCGTTTCGCATGGCTGGCGCGGCCAGGATGGAAACTGTAATTGAATGAAACCAGAAAACCAAAAAGAGTTTTAATTCGCACGAGCGTAGTCGGAGTACCAAATTAGAATGAACGAAATATTAGGTAGTAAAAAAATCACATTCACTGGAAAATAGATTTCAATTTTTTGCGGAGAGAGAGAGAGCTTGTTTTTGGAGTTACAGAGATTGAATTTGGCGAATTTCGACTTAGTTCTAGTTTGAAGGATAAAGGGACCTCTCCTGTAATATGCATGGCTTCCGCCGAATCGCATGATTGGCTTTTGAGATATCACGTCAGCCAATCACGGGAATGTCGGTTCGAGAGAAATGCGTTTAAAGTTTCACGTATTCACGTACTGTTACGAAGTAATGAGGAGCGCTCCATTTCAAAGTCCACGGAGTTTGTCAGTTTTTCGAATCCCTCTATCATACATTGGCGTTGTATTTTTAAAATGCAGATCTGTCGGAAAAATACAAAAATATCCTTTTCGACCGACATCAATAAATTATAATAGTAACCTCATTTCAGATCACGCTGTAGGTGACCTCTTTCCGTCGGCACAACATTTTTTAATGTGTCATCCAGTAAATTTTAATACATTCACGCGGGCTCCATAAAGTCGAGCAATTTCTGTTTGAAACATTTTTCAAAATTTTATCAGCGGTGTAAGTAGATCATATCCGGTACACACACATGTGACCATTCTAAAAATATATCACGCAGAATTTATTTCGTTTCGTGAAAAGTATGTGAACTCGCGAATCGTTAATCCAGAGTGAATTAAAACAAAAAATTAAACTAGCTTGAAAACCGTGTAATTTTAAATATAAAGAATGACTGTTTTATGTACACCTCCGTATCAATTTTCACGCCAACAATGTTTACATGATTTCTTTTTTTGAAATGTTTTTGTTTAATCTGCGGTATGCCAGAGCCTAATCGGATGGACATAGACGTTCGGATAATAGAACAGCTCCTCAGTTACAGTGTTAAATTAAATCTTTGCTGATTTGTACAATAAATCGCGTTGCATACTGTGAATTGTTTAGACGCGAGGCAAATATACTGGTTTGTAAATAAAACCAGTAAATATGATATATAACTTCCAAATGTTGCACGAAAAAGTTTTGTATACAAAAGTTACATGGCCTGACGGGGTACATTATGTAGTGTATTTATTTTCGTCATAGGTGAAAGCGTTTCGGAGATTTGAAGGTCGACTTTGTTTTTTTAAATGGAATACTATATTTTTTATACCAAAATATGGAAGAATGTCGAATTCTGAGTAAAAAAGTATTGACCTTCATCAGCCCTAAACCTAATAATTAACGAGAAAAATTTTCAGGAATTAAAGTGAAATCGCTTTCATTGTCATACCGAAAGTCGAGCACTTCACAAATATATCGTGTACCGAGAAATTAAAGAACCAAAAGAGCTCCGTGATTCTTTCCATGGCAGGAGTATTCTGCACAGGATCTCGGAATAAGTGCAGCTGAATTCCAGATCTGGTTGGTTGAATTGGTCTGTAAATGCTGAAATTATTCCCGGCGCTCGGTCGTGACATGGCCCGCCTAAAATGATTCGTCGGGGAACGGGGGACGCGTGTTCTGATAGGCGGGAAAAGGCATTTCCATTCTATCGGGACATGGGCTAGAATGCCTAACAAGGCGAGGCGAACTCGGTTGGGTATTTTCACCGGGCAAAGGGTTTACTTCCGGCTGCTTGTAGGGCGTAAGGGTGTTAGGTGAACGCCGTTGCCGGCGCGGCGAGCGACGACCGGCGATTCATGACTATTCAGATTTCCGCGAGCTGGCATTATGCTATCCCCCCGAGTCTTTTCTCGTTTGTAAGTTAATTGACCGACGACTGCTCGAGAGTCGCCGCGAGAAACAGACGGAGACCGACGACCGGAGAAATCGCAAAAATACACGAGATGAACCTGGAATTTCTTCGAGCAGTCCCATAAATAAGATGTGAGTAAGGCAAACATAAAATTGTTCACAAGACAACTCACTACGTAAAGCTATGTCCACACTGAAGCAACTTTTTGCCGCCTCCTGTTGCCTTCTTTTTTAATCGAATAAAATGGAAAATAGAAATGGAAATTTTCAGAATGGTATACAGGGTGTCTCACGTAACACGTTTCACGATTTTTCAAGTTACTTTTTTAAACAAAAGGATCAGTTTTCGATTAGCTATACATTGCAATAAAAAAAAGTTCGAAATATTTTTTTAGTATTGTGAAGGCCACCTTCATTTTTTTAAATGGCACTTGGCATTTCTGACTTAACAGTTTTGTAGCCCGTATCAACACGAATTCAACGACCTAGTATACCGTGACCTTCGTATGACCTTGAAGTACCATTTAAAAAGAAAATTTTCGAACTTTTTTTATCCAATCCAAATTTTTTAGCCAATCGAAAACTGATCGACTTTTCTTTAAAATATTTTTTTGTCACATTATAGCAAGCACTTAATTGAAAAATCGTGAAAAGTGTTACGTGGGACATCCTGTATAATAGATGTGGAACTACAAAATGTATTTTAAAAATTTTTTATTAAAAATTTTCTGTAAATCAATTTCATCCTTTTGCAAATCAAATTCAACCTTTTGCAAATCAATTTCACCCATTAAGAATATTTAAAATTAATTATTTATTTATTTCGATTAAATTATACATTAATTATATAATATATATATATTTATATTATTTTGTATTAATTATATATTACTCAATACGCTTCAATAAATATGTACTTTCATTTCTAAAATTTATTAATCAGAAAATGGCTACAATGAATATGCATATCTACACTCAGATTTCGCACATTACAAAGTTAATGAATTTGTAATTACTTTTAAATAAGTATTTAACGTAAACGTTTGCAAATCCTCAACAATTAATTTACATTTGATCTGATTTTATTTACAAAAACTTACTTAAAACTACTTTATTTGTAAAAGGTTGAATTTGATTTGCAAAAGGGTGAAATTAATTTGCAGAAGGGTGAAACTGATTTGTAAAAGGGTGAAATTGATTTGCAGAAGGATGAATTTGGAGTGCTAAACCTGCAAAACTGGCATTAATCGAAATGCAGTGTGATTCCGTATTGAAACAAAAATATATAGATGTTGTGATTCCAAATTTCTACAATTATTTATCTGTCGATCGATTTCCCGATATGTAGTGTGGAATTAGGCGTATTTCAGCTATGTTCGGTAGCAGTGGTAGCACATATATGTGCGAACCACTATTTGCAACGTTAAAAAATAATAAAACTGCGGAAAGGTCAAGATGAACACACCAGCGTGTACAATCAATTCCAAAAATAATTATAATTGTTTTACCTGGCACTTACTCATTTTAGCCATAAATGCGTAAAATCCGCTGTCTAGTAATTTAACACGCGATAAATGGTCGAGGAAATTTTATCTCGAGTTGTCGAGTTGATTGAAAAGAATTTTCGTCGTACAGAAGTTTTCGACTTATCGAGATTCTACGGTAGTTGGTTGCTGAAAGATTTGCTTGAAATTGTAACCGCTAGTCCAATAAATGGAGACCAAAGATAGAGAGCATGTCTCGGAGGCTGGCTGTATTTCCGCGATTTTTTACCCGATAAACTGCGGCAATTATCTCGCGAGGACAATCACCGGGCGGGGCAAGGTTGCAGGAGAAATGACGCGGATCCACACAAAGAACGACACCGTCGCGGCACAAAAGCACCAGCAACACCCGTGGAAAAAGTGGTTGGGAGCTCCGCGTTGAAAATTCAATTTTCCTGCTCGTCGGCACGCTGACACGCGACGCGACGCCGCGGGCGCGCTGGACAAATTTCAATTGCTTCGAATATTAGACGAAATGAAAGGGATCCTCGAGAATGAGCGTTCTTCGTTTCAGTCTCGTTAAAGCATTCCTGCGTGACGCGGCCTCTCGGCGCGTCGTGGCGCGGACTCACTATTAGCGGGAGTTGAATATGCCCGGGACCGGGGAGGAACGCCTCAAAACGGAGAACAGAAAGAAAGGAAGAAAAAAAAGAAGTGTTTACCGGGCCGGGCATTATCGTAAATAAGAACGACGCCGTAAAGAAAACCTCCGTGTCGCAAGCCTGAGGTATAAAGGGACCTTGAAGAGTTTCATCTCAAGTCGCCTTTTCATTTTTAATATTACAGGACGGAACTGGCGGAGAATGACACTCGAATGATACCGGTCGGCTTTGATGAAAGTTTCCGCGGGTTTGTTTGGCTCCTCGTGTCGGCGGCAACTGCTATTAACATGAAATTGCTTCTCAAGGTTCCCAAGGTTGGAGGATTGTTAAATCGAATAGCGGAATAACAACGGGGCACAAAGGGGATGGCGAAGCCGATGGCCGGCGAACTTTTTAATGAAATGAAACCGCGCGGGACCATAATCGAAGGCTACGAGTTAGGAAGCGGGTACGGAACCGGCGGGACTCGATGTAGCTCCAGCTGCGATCAAAATGTTGGAATTAGTTCAATCCGAGCCTACAGGAACCGGATTATTACAACCTGTGCTCCTGAAATATGAATTAACGCCATCCAGGTCTAAAAGCTTCCAATGGTTCCGTGAAACTTCAACTGATCCGACCCAGGCTCGCTGGAATAGAATGATTTCATCGTACGGCCATGAATCTGCAGCCAGTCTCGTCTAGGTAAAAACGAATTGAATTGCTCCAACCTGTGTAGGAAGCGAGACTCGAATCGAATGGACTCGTGTCCATGAGAATCTACTTAATCCACCTAGTCGACGAACTTGAAATGGTTCGTACGAAGATCAACGAACTTCGGTCACAATTGACCCAGAATCGATGAAGTTTCATGACCTGCGAATGTAGAAATTCACGTTCAAGGACTTCTACACGCAATGACCTAAATCCAAGCTATACTCGAGGAGTATAGATTCAGGACTCCTGAGAATAGCTAAACAGTCACCTCATCTATAGTCCAAGAATTCTTAAACAAAGAGAATCTACATTTGCAGTCCATTTTGGAAGTATGAATCTATAAATCCCTGAAAAAAATTGGATAATTCGGTGATGGGTGAGGATATTTTCTGTACAGTATCGGGTTTGGATCTCTACTTGGCCTTCAGATGTGTTTGGGTCTAGGAATCGTTGCACCTGGATCGCCGGAAGCTCTTAAGCTTGGTTCCGAACCTGAGAGATTAGATGCAAGAGTCTCTAAGATGAATTTACCGGGTTGACATTCAGGACTCGTGAATCCTAAGCTTAAATCTATAGATTTTTGAGACTTTAAACTTAAATCTATGGATCCAGGAGCGCCTGACCTCAGAGTTCTCAGGCTACGGGTCTTCGATCCCGAATCACCGGATGCGAAAGTTTTTATACGTAGTATAGATATCTCAGTCTGGAAGCTCCGGATTTGAGGGTCTTCAGACTTCTACGCTCGAAGCTAAGAGTTCTCAGGCTCGAGTTTCTGGATCAAATTTCCAGGTTGTAGCCTCGGCGGTTGCAGATTCTCTAGTTCGAATCCTTCGCAGAATGATTTGAGTTCTTCGTTCCTGGATTACATCTCATTTATCCAAATCTTGTTTATACGAACCAATTAATGGTGTCCCAAGAATGTAGCACTTGCTCGATGGGGATGATTCCCGAAGTCATTTGAAGTAACTTTTTCCTTTGCGAAAATCTTCTCCGCGGCTTCGTTGAAGAGTTATTAACGAAAAACACGGACCAATCAGAATGCAGCCACAGCGGACGAATTCCCGACCTTTTTAGCCGTGCTCTGATTGGTCCGCGTTTTTCGTTGATAACTCCTTAACGAAGCCACGGAGAACATTTTCGCAAAGGACAAAGTGTCTTCAAATGACCTCAAAAATCACTGCCTTCAAGGAAGTACTACATTTTTCGGGCACCCTGTATACGAACTCTTGACCGAGCCTCTGTTATACGAACTATAGCTCTGCGTACAGTTATATGAACGCGAATTCTGGAGTGCATAGAACATGCATGACTGACCTACATGCACCGTTCCTAACAAAGCAGAAAACGCGGACTGTTGCGGAGAGTCGCGCAACCTTTATGTACCAAAACAACAAACTTCCATTATCTTGCCGACCTCTATTATGGGAAGAAATAAGATCCGGAGGTGGGTTCTGTTATTCAAACTCCTTGTACCCGAACGTGTTCGGATAAACGATATCCTACTGTAATTTCAATCGAATCAATTCGTACCTTTCCGTATCTCTGATCCCGGCTCAACAGTATCGCCCCGACTGCAATTTTCACGCGTCGACAATAAAACACCAACGAATGTAGACTGTTTCCCGGAGCCACCGCCTCCACATAAATTAGCCAAGGGAGCTAATTAATACCGGTGTACGCGGCGAAGCCGAAAACTTTTTCTGACATTTTTCCGACGACGATAATGGCGGGAATGTTCGCGAAAAAATTCACGGACGCTAATTGAAGCGGGCACAAATCAGCCCGTTAACGAGCCCGCGGAACCGAAGTTGAAAAACTCGCCGACTAGATCGGCCGGCTTGTCCCCGAAGGAAGCGAACGTCCGGAATATTGATACTGAGCGTGACGTCGCGCGACGTCCCCCTTTCTCCTCCGCCTGGCCGGATTCGGTCATTTTTTAAGAACTATCCTCGTCCAATAGGTCCGAAAAATTGAGTTTTTGAATATATGTCGGAAGTACAGAATTATACAAGTGTGTTCCTAATATTTTATAATTGTTTTTGAGAGAGTAACAGAGTTGTATTATGTTTACAAACATTTTAGTACACTTTGTATTGTACATATCCAGCGCGAATCAAGTCTGTTAAAACTAGACTGCGGATCTTCATGCAAAATAAAACTGTTCTTCGTCAATTATAAGTCACAGTCACACAAGCTAAATACCAATTAATATTTCTCTTTGTAAAATTTATAAAGCAGAAAATCAGGGACCATAACTGTTAGAACCAAAAAGAAGAAAAATCATGAAATAACAAGTATTTTATCGACTAAAATCATATTGGTTACAAATAAAATTATAAGTATGTAACCGAAAATTTATTCTCTTGTTGGTAAATGTAATCGTTGAGAGGAATTCATTTCGATCACTCATAACAGTTATTCGGTGAGATAAATTTATTTCCATCGCTTATAACAGTTATTGATGAAGGAAATTTGTAATAGTTATTATTAAATAGTACAACTTTCAAATGGTAGACAATCAATTATTTCATAAATTTATTATTCATAAAATTAATTGCTACAATGAAAATTTCATGTGACAAACAAACAGATATTTTTTAATAATTTTGTTCTACGTGTTAAATTTCAATAATAATCAACTTTCTATTAATGATTTTTATCGTAGAAAATTTGAGAATAACTGTTATTTTTGGTCCCTGCAGAAAATAGTATATCGACATCCATAAGTAGGTTTATTCTGTCGACTGTTTCCGTCGATAAAATCCGCAGTCTAGTTATAACCAATAAGTTATTAATCTTTAGCAGGTCGGTATGTTTTCGGGCCTGTCCAAGGTCGCCACCACGGAACGAAGTCGTGGAAGGGGCAAGCTGGAGTGGGAGACAAGTTTCAATCTGGCGGCACTGGTCCATTTTTGGAATTGAGGGATCGTGGGGCGCTTAAGTGTGCTCAGAGTAATTCTGAATAGGCAAGGTGTTTCAGTATCGATTTTCCACCATCGTGTAAATTTGGAACCAAGCGGTAAATTAAGTTGTAGAACCGAGGGGAGGATTAGCGTTGACATTTCAAAGGTCCGTTGAATTTATTCGCGGGCACTCCACGGAAAATGCCCGATCCGAGACCGTTTTGGGCACGGCGCTTTGCTATTCCCGTAGCGAAGAAAAGAATAGCACAAAGGGGTAACTGCAACAAAACAAGCGGCAGTCGTTAACTTAAACATTCGCGCAAAACGGGACGGCGGAACGCGACGTGACAGTGACTAGATAAATCAAAAGAGCGGGTGGAGAGGAGGCGTGGGGTGTGGGAATGGCGGCGAAGCCAGGGAAAATGCGCGCGGAATGGGGCCGAGGGCGTTGAAAGACACACAGATATCCAGGCGGGTATGAAAATACGGCGAAAGGTGTGCCACTGTATAATTATGTTTGAAAAAGTCTCAGCCCTTCGCACCTGAGATCCGTGTTTCCGGGCGCGATAGTTGGTCGATTCGTAGCCAGACCCCTGGAAACTGTGCCGGATGCACGGGAAAACCGGCACCGGCTGTGCGTACACCCCGCGACAAAAGCGTAGGACGCCTTTTTCGGGATTTTTCCGTGTCTCCTGCGATGTACATTCGAAAACTTCCCCGGACCAAATTGAATTTTGTTATTCAGTGTTCAACACGTATCCTTTCGAGATGCGCGCCCGGTGCCGCTCATACAATCTTTCGAGAACGCGAGAATACGACTTTTTTTCGGAATCCAGTTTCGTATCGCTGTCACATTGTACTCTATCGATTCCCCATCGCATGCATTCTTCTAACTTGTTCGTTCGAGAATGCGCAACATTTTACATCACGTAATGTGAACAAACGAGTTTATGAACGTTGATGCAAAAAGTTCACGCTAATTAGTCGGTCCAGCGAAATGTAGATAACGTTACCGGTCTGGAAAAGTCCCTTTTTCAATGCACTGTGCAGGTGCATTTTTCCTCCAGCGGTGCGCGAAGAATGAGTCAAGATCTCTTTATTTAAATATTGGATAGAACGTGCTTGGGAAGTCGTGACGTGTGGAACGAAGACAATTTAATTCAACGAATCAACTAAACGCTGCGACAGTGAATGAAGAACTATGGTATAGTGATAAGATCTGTGAAAGGAAAGGAAGTACATTATTCTTTATGGAACAATGTATGACATTATCTAACTGTGTTAAAGTCCTTTGAAGCATCGATTCTGTCTTATATACATCGTCCTGTGTAAAACAGAGTTTTATTTTAAATTTATTTTTTAAGTTACATCAACCTCACGCACACACGAGTCATTAATAATAGACTGCGGATTGTATGCATTTTCATAGAAATGAATATTTGAAACAGTGAAACAATTAAAGAAAGAAAGACATATTTGTTTAATTTGTATGTGCTGCAACGACTAAAAGTACAACTAAAGACAATTTTATTTTGCATAAAGATCCGAAGTCTAATCATTCACAACTACGGGTTTATACATGAGTGGTCGTTTTTTAGATTTCATTAATTAATTTCGTATGTTTGATGAAATTGACAGAAAAGAGTGTTTTATTTATTATTGAAGAAAGAGTTTTATGTTACCGTACATAAAAGTTTCCTGTGTTGTATGAATTTTGAGAACCACCGAAGGTTGTAAATTGTCCTATTATATTGTTCACAATTGTACTGAAGAATAAAGCAGATCAATATTATTGAAGAAGAAACGAGATTTACTCTGAGATGCACAACAATGTTGCACATTACAATCATTATAAGAAGCACCAAACGATCTATTTTATATTGTCGAAGGAAAATTGTTTTAAAGTTAATGTAGTATTAATGTCGAGAAACACCGAAGCATTAAGCGTATTCTATTGGGAATAATACTGTGCTCGCGTATTATTGAAGGAAAGATTGATTTTATGTTATTAAAGAACGAATAAATTTCACGTCGCAAAAGCTTCGAACGCTCTGTATTTACGTAGGGATTCAGCCAAACAACATCAAGGATATTCGTTCGACGCGAAGCGTATACATACTGCGACACGACGTCTCGTTTTTAATCGAGCCGCGGGAAATATCGTGGAAATTATCGGCGATATCGAAAAATGTTCCGGCTTTTAGCCGGTGCTTTATCGCCGGCGGCGTTGTTTTCGCGTGTCTGATCGTTGACATTGTTTATTTTTATCGGTGTCCGGCCCGTGAACGATTTCGACTTCGTGAACATGGAAACGTGAGTTTGAGCACGGGCGCTAATCGACGGCTGACATTGACGCGATTACCGATGCGTCACAGTTCTGCTATTTGAGCCGAAACTATTTTAGCATGGGGTGGGAGAGTGAGGTGTTAACCCTTTTCACCGGAATAACGTCCGCGAGAGCGGGCCGCTTGAAGTTGTGCAAATTGAACCACCGTCATCGCGACGCTGCGACGAGCTCCGTTTTCAGCTTAATAAAATTTAGCTTAATAAATTAATTTAATACATTCAGAACTGGCAGCTCGAACTCGGTCACGAGATAACCGAGGTCGTAAATAAAACTTTAAGAGGCGGCGCCGATTAATGTCGCGGCACTCCGGGTATACCGAGTCCCGCTTTCACAAATAAAGCACCATGTGCTGCGAGACGCCTTTGAAATCGCCCGCGCCCGATTTTCTTAAAGTTTCCGCAAATTAGAGGCTTGCTGGTACCACATTGATTTATGCGACCACCTAAAATTTTTATCAACCGACCGCAAACTAAAGGAATATGCAAGAATAAATAGGGACCATAACTGTTATAACGTAAAAGAAAAAGAGTCATAGAATAACAAGTGTTTCAGCGACTAAAATCGTATTGGTTACAGATAAGGTTATAAGTAACCGAAAATTTTGTCTCCTGTTGGGGGGTATATGATATGTTATCGTTGAGAGAAATTCATTTCGATCACTTATAACAGTTATCAATAAGAGAAATTTATTTCGATTTTTCTTCGATGTACGCGACAACAGTTTTCTTCATCGATAACAGTTATCGAAGAGGATCCAATTTTTTGGATACTAATAACTGTTATTTGTAACCAAAAAGTATAAAAATCGATATTTTTTAATAATTTTGTCCTTCGAAGTTTTTTCTTTATATTTTGTGTACATTATCTTAAATTTCAATAATAATCAACTTTTTATTAATGAGTTTTATCGAAGAAAATTTGATACTTTTGGTCCCTGCGAACAAAATTCAGATGCTTTGTGTTGTTATTATTATTACTTACTATTAGACTGCTCGTCTGAAAATAAAAATTTAGTTGTTTCTTAATAGGTTAAATAATAGGAACGTTTAAATGTTCGTCGAATGTTTCTACTGTTTTGTGTTTCTCCTACTATAACATTTTCAATTAAAAAAATGTTCGAGACCATCGAAGTTTGAAAAATGACACGAACTGAACACGATGAAAATCGCCCTGCGTGTCTTCACGATTGTATAATTCCTTTTCCTAACATCAGATTATTTATGTAAACAATTCATCATTTCTGGAATAGTTTTCCCCCAATTCTTGTTGGCCGAAACAGAGTTAGTGAAACGATGTAGATCCAATGTAACCCAGCATATCATGGCTATCCCCTAGACGGCGGATCGTCTTGACGACTGAAAATTGGACTCTAGCTCCGTGGAGACCCAAATTTGAATTTCAGTGTAAAATTACCATTTTGATAGTCTGGTTGACTAGAAGATTGCTCGTGGTAAAAATAAGATCGGAATACCATTAATTCTCGTTAATGCACGTTCGCTTGCACTCTGTGAAATATGTATTTGTGTGATCTGTGTCAGTGAGTGATCCAATACTTTCGTTTGGAAATTATTTACTTGCAAATACGAGAATCCAGAGTTTAATACCATTCGTCCTCGTTCGTCCACATTTTCCACAGGTTCTAGACACGGTGGTTTATTTTTAAACGTGTTACCAATTTTTTCGTCAACTCTACGCGAACCAGGTCAGGATATGTTAACCCCAGCAGTTATAAAACTGCTATTTCGAAATAAATTAATAAGACGTTTGTGTTTATAAAAATGAATGCTTGTTTTATTCGGATCCCATTATAAAATTGACGGAAAGGGTTAAAGTGAATTTTTATTCAAATGATGTATTTGTGGATGAATAATCCTACATGGTTCGGGGTGTGACTTTTATTCACCTGGTTAAAATCATTTTCCATCAAAACCGGGAATCTGTGCTATTTCAACAACATTGTGGATGTTTTGAAATCGTGTCACCGATTTCGTCAAACAAGTCGATCGTCAACAGCTCTAATAAGTCTTGCAGTTGTTACTACGCGTTCAGTTACGAGAGTCCGCCCTTTATTACTGTTGCATCGAACACGCAAGCGAACAGAATGGATCCGAAAAACATTGGGCGAGGATCCGACACTGCAAATTCGCGCGGGGCTCGAAAAAATCCGATAAGGCTGGAAAAATCTGCACTGCGATGGAATTCCTAGCTCGCAGTTTTCGTTTCGTTGAACAAAGGACTTCGAGTGTCGGACAATAAAACTACGGAAAAATTGAATATTCGATCGCCAACGCCCGGTGTCGTTAGATCCGCGTAAAACCTGCGCAACGACCCGTCGACTTTCATTCGATCTCCGAATCACCCGGCCGGATCCTTTCCCTTATTTTTTCGCGCGAGCACCCCCGAAAAAAGGTGCCGTAAAGGGGGAAAAAACGAGAATGGGTTAAAAATAAAAAGGGGGAACATGGAGAGGCGTTTCCTTTCTCTTTTTTCCCCAACCGAATTAAATTATTTCCGCTTACGTTCGCGCCGTTCCGCCGGCCAGCCGCCAACGTTTATTTCGCATGCGAGTTACAAACGACCGCGGAGAGTTCATTTGTGAAACGCGGTGAAATATCATGCGCGCGAGAAACGAGTAAGAGTAATTGGAAATTTGCAGGCGTGGATGATTGTAGTTCGTTAACGAATACGAACGATCGGGCCGCGATCGCCGGCTGGTCGTATCGCTGCGCGCGGATTTGCCACGGTAAACAGGCCCCCTTTTGCGCCATTCCCGTAATAAATTGTTTACACTGAAAAAGAGCTACGGCCAGACGTGAAAGTATCCGAAAGCTTTCAAACAGAACGTTTCACGTTCAAAAATACCGTGTCGCAGTTCGACATGATTTTATCCCACTAATAACTGACGCGGATTTTCATCGATTTCCGCGGGGAGCACTGACCGTTCCTTTTTTAAACTGACGCTGTGCAACATGTATTTTCAGGTTGTTTTATGGATTTTCGTACGCTCACCAAGCACCCGGAAGTCGAATTTTCTCTTAGTCTTTGACGAATTCAATCTCGTAAACGGCTGTATGTATTTTATTAACGTGGCCTGCCCAACGGGTCTTTCAACATGCTTGAAAAATGTTCAGAGTTCGTTTATATTCAGTAGATGTAGTTGGAAGTATTCACTGTTCATTAATATTTATTAGATGTTGTTTACGATGTTCACTGTTCATTCATATTTATTAGCCGTTGCTTAAAATGTTCACTGTTTATTCGTATTTAGTGGTGGTTGTGTGAAGTACTATAAAATGTGTTACATATCTGAAGAACATACAGAAAATGTTAAGAGTTCATATATGCGGCCGAATAACATGTTCAAGCACGAGGTGATTCCTTATGAAAAAATAAGCTTCGAAGCTTCGTTTTCGAGAAAATCAAGTTTGAAAATGCAGCGAATACGCATGCTATTCGATAAGAGTCGTGAGACGCGTCTGATCATAACCGACCTATTCTACTTCCTGCGTATATTAAAGCACGCGAACCCAACTCGATTTTTTCGATAATAAGGCATCAAATGAAAAAACGTGGTAAAAATAGAACCACCCCTGACTGCACCCTGTGTAATAAGTAGATTATGTTCCAAGTGTTCAGAATTCACTCCAATTTAGCACAGAGTAGATTTTATCGTTCTAATTTACCGTTCATTCTCATTTACTAGTGTTTATATGCCTTTTCTACTTGGTTGTACTTCCGCGGGACTGTTTAAAATATAAAATGGTAGACAAGACGGACACTATTGAATGAAAATCAAATGCGGAAATGGATGAAATACCACACTCGGGTCTTCCATGGGGGCACACGGAGTTCCGGATCGCAGGGCACGTTGTTCGCGTTGACATCGCTGCTCATTTCGTTTCTCTACCGCGCGACGAGCCGGTGACGCGTTTACGCGCGACGTCGGCGTTAGTATTTTTAATTACTTGGAATAAAGAAACGGCTCCGGCCAGTGTAAATTTGCGCGGCCGCAACGGGACCGTTTCTGATTCAGCGCGCCGGCAAACGAACGCGGCTGGTTAACTATAACGCACGATATTAACGGTCAGGCCACGGGAATGTCGGCTACATTTTCATCCAACGAGCTCTCCGCAAATATTAACCCTCGCCCCCTCCCCCCGGTGCCGGGTCACGAGCGACCCGTATCGCCGACATACACCGAATAAAAGGAATATTGCTGAACAGATAAAAAAATATAGGTACACATAGAAAAATATAGGCGCTCGGCTTTCGACTGATAATTTAAATGAAAAAAAAGGAACATGTTGCCGCGATCTGGATTTTCTGCGCTTTGTCATGCATGGGAATAATACCGGAATAATATTACTCTCTACCGGGGTACGGTTTCCTGCGAGTTTATTGATTTATGCAGATCTAGTTTTACATACCCCAACTGTTCTCTTTATTTATTCTTATCTCAATGAATGATTCGAAATGTTTTCGACTCAGCCGATTTTCCGTTCTATTTTAACGAGGAATTTTAAGCTCCGGAAAAATTCGGCCACCCGAGTTTCGATAATACGTCGGTTTTTTGGAAAATGTAAATAGCGTTTGTCACGAATTCACATAAGAAATCTTCGTTCTTTCGTGTTTTTAACACTAAACCTACCGAGCACTAGAAGCCATTGATATGTTTTAGCTGATAAAAATGATAAGGCTCTGTTTATTTAGATGCCGTGCAATTTTTATCACAATATGTGCTTGGATAAAGAAATTTTATCAAGTCAATTTCCATGTAAGCAACTTCATAATTTCAATAATTGTAAGATGAAAAATATATAACCGGTCATTTGTACCGGCAGTGGTAGGTTTAGTGTTAATTTCTCACGATTAGCATTTACTGTCGTGTCTCGGTAGTTGCAATGTGTCAGATTTTTTTCTGAACTTTAACATGCAATTAAGCGGGTAAAATAGACTAACGAAACTGATAATCCGATTTTTTCTCACAACTAGCTTTTCGATTAAGATGGAGGATTGAAACTTTGCACAGAACGTTTTCCTGATAGGCTATCGAACGGTTAAGCTATGCACTTCTAATAATATTGAGAAAAGGTCAATGTGTGCATTACAGATTGTTTTCTCACATTTTCATGAAATTAACAAAGGAACCTGACGTTCATTCTAAAATATCTTTAGAAAATCCTCTTCGTGAAATCAATAGCCTCCATAATAGTAATTTAATGCTAATTAAAAATTGATAAATATCAAAAATCAAATTCATGAAATAACAGAGTATATACCAACACGGAGAAATATATAACCTAATAAGGTTCGCCTACATTTTCAGCAAAAATTCAACCAAACTTTTATGAATCAGAATATAGGAAAAATAAAACCGAAAAACTAGCATCCACTACCCGATGCTGTCTTTTCCAGAGAAATTTTCGCACATGGCAAACGCACGAAAATTGCGCTGAATCCGAGGCAGCCGGTAGACTAAAAGACAATGCGCCTTTTGCGGGGTTAATAGAACGGCCGTTTGTCGCGACGTTGAACGCAACGGTGAATGTTTAATGCGTCGCGATCCGAGCCGTTTCGTTTCAGATTTTCCCTAGGACACGGTGCTTCCCCCTTACCGTCTCCGTTTCTGTTTTTGCGCGGCGATGTTTTTGCGCGGCGATGTTTTCGCACGTTCGACCGCGACGTTGAATTATTCGACGTCTTTCTCCCTTTCGCGGAATCGTGGCGCGCGCGTCGGAACGACGGCAATTATGACAGGTGTTTCGTAGACGAAACCGGACGAAATGAATGCGGAAATGCAGCCGGTTCCCGACCGGGTAACTCGATCGCTAACAACACGCAGAATTTTATGTAACTTTAATGAGAACGATCCTCGCGATGCTCACTTTTGCGGAACCGGTTCGCGCGTTGCAATTACGCAACCGTACGTTCCACAGTGTTTCCAGTCGCCAGATCCTGACCAAAACCTCAAACATGAATTTTTCGTTGGGGTAAGTACAGTAAGATATGGCTTGCAATATTGTCAGAGCTCGAAGTTTTCCTTCGCTGGATCCGTCATTTTGTTTTCAAACATTTTAAGATCAGATTCGTAGTCAGTGGCCTTCAAAATCGAACATATCAATTTGCGAGTAGAACGAATAATTTTTAAAAATACATGTCCGCCGTAGTGGATCTGTCATTTTGTTTTCAAACATTGCAAGTTCAGATTCGTAATCAATACTGTGGAAACGAGTCGCTTCGGTTTCGATGCGATTTTTCGTACCACTAGTACAGGCGAAAATAGTCGACAAGTTTGAGCGATGAAACTGAAGTGTCAAGGGATGAAAACTTGAAAATTGATACCCTCGAGTTATCTCGACGATTGGCAAAAATAAAAATGTAACTTGCCTAGCGAAGTTCTATAGTTTTTCGCTCTTGCAATAACGGTGCAATAACGAATAAAAAGAGTAGTTCGTTTTTTAAAACTACAATGCACTAATGAAATTTTTGAAAATAATATTTCATTCTCAGATTTCATTTCATTTTTCGGAAGCTTCTGTTATTTTCTTTTTGTTAAGGTTATAGAAAGTTCTGTTTGTTATATTGTTAGATGTAACAAGCCATGGAACTTTCTCATTCAAATTTGATTTATTATATAATAGGTTCTGGTGAGGCTACGAGAGTGCTAATTTGTAGAGAGAGGTTTTATGTATGAACTTGAAGTTGTACCAACAGGAATATACGTATATTATTTTCTCGCTGTTCTAGAAAACTACATCTGTCATTCAAATTGGAAAATTAAACATTGAAGTTTAAGATAACCATTTTCGTACTATACATGTTCCTGGCTCCATGTTGAGATTACTTCGAATACAGCATAATTACGACTATAGCTGTCTCCATTAGACAGAAGGTTAATCAAAAATGCTTGGAATATATCGTTTCGTTTCCGGTTAGTGCGACGCAATAGTTAAACAGACTCGTCAAAATAATTTATGAGCAATTTGGCGCGTCAGGCTAGTCACGTCCCACGGTGTCTCTGTTAAAGTAGTGCGGCCTATAATAGATCAGACAACGAAGCAAAATCAACCTGTTGCTGAACGACGGTGGGAATCGCTATGAATATTTTAGAAGGTAATATTTGAAACTTTGCCGATCACATTGTCGAGTATTATAATTCATGGTGATTCAGTAGGGATCTATTCCATTGTAATACTGACCTGTAATTGCACATTGTATATCGATTATAATCGTAGTAACATTCTACCGCAACTTGTGAAGGATTATAGGATTTCCCGCAGCAAAATGTAGTGCTAATAACACTGTCCAACACCAAAAATGTTTCCAATAGGATCTTATGGATCTTATAGAGTTTTCCGCGCTGATTCCGAATCTGCCCTTAATTTTTCTCTTACACGCACAGTTTTTCAGAAACATGAGTTTGGAAAAAAACGTATTTTTCTCGTTTAAACATGTTTAAACAACCATAGTATATTTGTATTGGGTATCACTGGATTTGGAAAAGTCTGTAGAACCTTTTGCTGTAAAGAACAATTCAATATCTTTTATAATAACATCACAATATTTGTTTAAAGTTGAAAAATACGTTTTTTTCAGAGTCATGTTTCTCAAAACTGTGCGTGCAAAAAACTCTGTAAGATCCATCCAACAGTATATTGGAAACATAAAAAAAGTTGAAATTTGTTGGACACAAATGTAATATTGACATTACATTGTGCAAATTAATTATCGTGATTTAATGCCGCAGGCCATCAGTGATCCGTGATGCGAACCTAATGAAACATTCATGAAAACTCGACAAAAGTTCGGTAACATTCGATGCATCTTCAAAAGATTACTTGCAAACTAATTACATATATTTCATTTCGATCCAATGCTTTTAAGAATTTGAAATATCTGTTTCAGTCGTTAATTAATTTTATTCTGGCTTTCAATAAAATATTCTATAGGTCGTAAATTTTCCGTCAAATTTACGTTATAACATACAGAAGTGACATGACGTTATTTCAATGTTATGTTGATTAAAGTTTGAACATTTTAAAATAATGAACGAAATAATTGCGCCTCCCTCATGCGAAATGCAGAGCAGACGTAATTATTCACCTGTGGTTTGAATTCTTAAAAACTTCGTTTCGATTCAGTTTGTGTATCCCAAACAAAAGCGAAACATACTATTATACTTTTATTATACTCGGAGTTGAAATTAAAACAAAGAACCGCGTTAAAATTTCAATAATAATCGGATATATTATACATTCTCGTATCTGCCGTGTAACCTGAATAATTATTTCGTAGGTTCTAATTGAAACATAGCTCACCCAACTTTTTTACAAATCCGTTTTCACATTAAGTTCTGCTGAGAGTAGACGTACAAAAATATGCTCATTCCAGTATTAACGCAAAAATTCATTTACATCTTTCATTCAAAGCTCAAGAAATCTAGAAAAAATCGTAGCCCGAGTTTTACGCAGCCAGCGTAAAGGAGAAGCTTTAATCTTCAAATCTGCGGTGATTTCAGTAACGAGAAAAATTTTCCATGTTTCTATAGACGTTTCAATCCGTAACATTTTCGACCGAAACAAGTATTTTCAGTATGCCAGTTGCTGTGGTATACAAAAATATGTTCAATAAAAATGAACAGGAAAACCAGAGGCTTCGAGCTCTAAAATCAGTCCAGGCTTATTGTGCTATTTTTTTTAACGATGTCATCACAGTTCGAATGTGGACAATTTTTCGAGAATGGGAAATTTAGTGTCGAAATACTTTTTAGATTCACAGTATTCCGGTGATCGCTACAAGGGTTGAAACCCGGGGGGCAACAGTTTATTTCGCCGGGCGATTGCGAGCGTAGAAGTACTCGTTTCGAAAGTAACAACAACGATAATTCTCTGCGGAACGAAAGCTCGCGTAAAAAAGCTTCCGCGTCTCGAATTAATCGTGGCCGTGGCAAAATCAGCCTTCGCCCGTTAAATCAGCCTTATCCCGTTGTTACACGAAGACAAGAACCACGAAACAATAACTCACTATCGCGATCTATTCGGGCGCGGTGCGGCGGCGGACAAACTGGGCTATAAACCGTAGAATAAAACAGCGTGTCCGGCGTATTTGTCTACCACCACATCGTCGCGTCGCCTTCGATTATTTACCGTGTGGCTCCCGTCGACGTATTAGCTTCGGCTAACCGAGGAACCGCTCCATCTTGCGCAGATCCGTATCATGATCTATGGCCGTTCACCGTCGAGCCCGTACCAGTCAAGTATCGCCCGCCCGTCTGGCCCTTTTACAATGCCTGGCTCCACCTTTGCCACGTACACCGCTCCCCGACGTCCAGAAACTACTCGGACACTTACGGCCCGCCCATAAACTATCAAATATATCGCTATTCTAATCAGACTCTTTGAACCGAACAATAGCGCTTCCGTCTCGCGACGATAAAAGCCTCAATGGAACACGAAACTACCGCAACAGGCTTAATATTCGGAATCGACCCTCCCAGCACCGGAATTATTCAGTCGCAACGTAAATAAGCTCCGTTTACTATCTTCTTTTCATCCATTAACACAGCTACTACCACGTCGACTGTATATCGCTGTAAAAATGTTCTGAATAAAAATTCGTTTCTTTCATTAACCCCTTGCACTGGGATTTATTGTACAGAGTGTAAACAAATTATATCGCAAGGGCAGAAATTGCGAAAGTATTGAAACATTATGTGGTAAAGTTTCCTCATTAGCAAACTGATTTTATTTACAATATATTTTCATTTCTCAGGCAGAATTTATGCAGCGTGTCATTGATGGAGCCGTTGGAAATTATTTCTTGGCACGTGATGTATATAAAAAATATAATGTATGGCACACAGGTGCATGTCAAAAGGTCTTAAAAAATGGTGGCACCGTGAAAATAGAAATAACGTCAAGTTTTTATAAAAATCTCTATTCTATCCTCGTTCTTTCGAGTTCTTAATTTTTCACGAATTTCGACGGACCATTTTTCGAGATAAAAATTCAGGAGCTCAGCGTGCTGAAAGGTGAGCAAAAATTGCAAAATTTTATCCGAAGGTCCGTATTTCCTGACCAGTTTCAAAACCAGCTAATTGATGACTTAAACCCACCCTCTCTCCCTCGGTGTACGTGCACCACATATTTCATTTTCAACGAAATCCTCGACATTGTAAAAATTGTTTGGCCGAGCGTGGATTCATTCAATCACGTTGTTCTTTTGTACTTTTTCCATGGTCAACCGAGAGATTTTTCTGTAACTTAGGTACGTGGGAACGGTTCAGTGTATTAAAGTATTTGATTTCGGTTAAATAAACAAACGTTTAAGAGTGTATCATCCAGAAAATATCTGCTGGAAGTTTTAAGTTAATCCGATCAGAATCCGCAAAGTTACCTTAGGGTCAACCACTGGATCAACGTTAAACCCACGGGAAACATAAAACGCATATGTAAAACACGTGAAAAGCTACTGACATAATTTACCTCGAACTTTCTCAGTTTATTTCAAAGATAAATCTAATCTCTGTCCCTTTAAACGAAACTCTTTGAATTTTTGAATTTAAGTAATTCTGTTACGAGCTGTGGTGGACACCGTATGAAACGTTACTCTTACTTCTACGAGAGCAGCTAAACCTTTACCAATTCTAAATATTTTATGAAAAAATTGTAATCGTTCACACACAAGAAATCGATTGTAGGAAGCTTAAAAGTTCACGGAAGATCGTAATCTTTTCCACTTACCCGTTGAAAAAGATTCTTTAGCGTATTATCTACTGGAAACCTATTAATAAGATTCTCAGTGATTATGCTGTAACAGGAGAGAGCTTAATTCATCATATTTTTTAAGTAATCATCCCAGAAGAAATCCTTCTTTATGTCTATTCTCAAAGTTGAACTACAATTGGCCATAGTGGTATGCAGTATTGTCCGTTTAAGTGTCGCATTTTTCCCCGCTTGAAGGTCAAGTAGTTATCCCCACTAAAAAGCGACTTCAATTTCTCTTCAAGGCTAGAAGAATTAGTTTAGTAAATGGAAACATGCGTTTTTATTTATTCTTTTACAGCTGGAACAATAACGAAAATTTTAAGAATGTGTTTTGTAAACTCGTATGAATACGTTCTGAAAATTCCATTGAAACTGGTTAATTGGTTTGCGAATTATAAACGAACAAAAGCGGTAAAAATTGCAATTTTTAGCTCAAAATAATTTTGAGGTTGTTATTTTACCTCGACACAATTTTTACCTGAAAATTATTTTTCATAATTTTCGGCCTTTAGACCACTTCTGATCGGTTATAATTCGTAAACCAATTAACCAATTTCAATGAAATTTTCAGAACGGATGTAATTCATACGAGTTTACAAAACACATTGTTTATATTTTCGTTATTGTCCCAGCTAAAAAAGAATAAATAAAAATCAATTTTTACACATATCCGACCAAACGCATTTTTTCAACATATTTATTATCTTCTAGCCTAACATAGAAAATGAAGTCGTTTTGTCCATTCATAAAAAAGTTATTCTGATTTAAAGTGAGTGTGATAAGTTATGTTCCATACTGTAGATATAATACTTTTTTTTATAGAGAACTACTTTATGACGAGCTGCATTGAATAGTGCATAGAAAAATATGTTTCTCATATCTAATATACATTTTTCTATTTCAAAAAATGAGGGTGCACTTGAAATCTTCGAAATTCTTTCACCTAGAAAAGCAACTATTATTGCCATAGTATAGTCCTCTTTATACCTAAAACTGTGGTTAATAAAGCTTTTTAAACTTTGTCAAAAATTATGTATTTTGTTATATCATATTAGGTTGGCAACTAAATTCACGACCTTTTGTTTCGTAATTTTTATATTGTATCATTATAACCTCATTCACGGACCATTCCATTTGAACTGTATACCATTGGAAAGCTCTGAATTTTGCGATTAATTTGATATAAAATACTCGAGCTTAAAAAATATATATAAATGACTTTGTTTGAGAAAATGTGGAGGTCGCGAACTTAGTTGCCAACCTAATATTATATAAAGTTGTATAAGAATGAAGAGGTGAGTCCCCATCAAAGTCGAACGGCAAGGCGATATAGTGAATGGTAAAAAATAATAATGGAGAACTTCTGGGGTAGAACACACCAAAATATCGGTTTCTACTCGATGGAAGCTCGCCTAGCAGTTTCCAGTGATGGAGGGTCAAGATGGTAGAGTTCGGCGAGACACCGAGTGTATGACCCCGCAGGAGAGCCCGGTATATCGTGACCCAGATCGGTGACCCATGTCGGATCGGAACGCGTTCATCTCTTTGCCGCGGCGAAACTTCGAACGACCGAGAGCAGCGTAGCCGGTCGCAAACAGGGGCCACTTTCGATCGCGGCGCATTGATCAAATTCCTGGGGCGCTCGGCCGCGCTTCCACCAGCGCGCTGAACAGATTCCCGGAGCGTTTATAAGCGCCAATGGCGGCAAAGTATTCGATACTACCGCGTCAACAATTTCAGTCAATTTATTTACCAGCGATGCTGATGAGTTTCGGCTCCGGCCAGAGCCGAACGATTGCTCCGGCGAACAGTTCCGCGCCGAACAACAGCAAAACCGGAAGAACTGTTGTCAAGGGCGTGCCTCCACTCCGGAAATTCGTTTGCAGACTAAACCACCCTTCCACCAGAGAAATTGTTGTTAGGCGAAATCAGACGCGCAAGAAAGTTGATTTTCCAAATGTGTTTCCACTCGATAACGCTGGCTTTGAACCGTGTTCATCGATATTTAAAGTCAAATGAATTTCTACGTGCGCTAATGCTCAACATATTGACTGGCACGTTGCTCAAAAAGGAAAACGATGAGTTGAATGATATAAAATACAAGTTTTTTAATAATGCGAATTACTAGATAATTGAGTGAAACGACGACTTTATTATTCTACAGTCAATAACTAATAAATTAAGTAACCGGAACGTATGTGGAATACAGCAGCGATTCAATTAACGAGGCAAAATCAATAATGCATAATAATGTGATAACACGTTAAAGAGAATGTATGACTTCTCTTCATTAAATTATACCGACCTCTGTATTGTAGATATGTTACATTAAATGAAGCACTATTGTGTAAAGCAAAAATAATCCTGCAGAATGAGTTTTTAACAACACAGCTCTCTTTTTACAAATGTGAATACCATTAGCAATGATGGTCCTTTAAAAATTTGGCTCTCTTGTTCCCGATATGAGCATTATTTTCATGAATGATACTTCAGAATGGTTCTCTCATTTTTTAGCCGGTTTGTCCGAAAGAGGTCCTCATTTTTTTTCATAACAGCTGTACTCTACATCAAATATTTTTCAAACCGTAATGCGGAAATGATCCTTTACCTTTTTATCCGTTCCATTCAAAGTAGAAAAATGTCCTGTCACGTCACCCGTCCACTGCATCAAACATTTCCAAAACCATAAAGCAAAAATAATCCTGCAGCACGACTCTTCAACAGTAGGTTTACGGGACCCGTCAAAATAATTCTACTTTATTTCTTTGGGTATATATTATTCAAAAAATAGCTAAAAATTTGGATAGGCTCATTCTTCTGGTTTTGATAAAGTAATGCAATATAGTCGTTTTTAGTGTTCCTTAAACCCAGTGTTAAAATTGGGTGTAACCGGAAATTCGTATTAATTTGTTAATTTAAAAAGTGTTAGATGAAAACTGGAAGATAAAATTGAGATATATTCATAGATTTATAAAATAACATATTTTCTTGTGCTACTATTTTCTGTCATTTTTGAGGTAACTTATCACGTTGTTGAATAAACCTATAAATAAATACCTTAATTTTATTTTTTACTTTTAATTTTAAAACGCAACGGACGTTCCCCGAACCCGATAACTTGACTCTTTTCGTGCCAACGTGAACACTGCTAGCAAGAGCGTTCCCTTAGAACGGTCCCCCAATTCGTTTTCATTTTATTCAGAATAGAAGAATGTCCCTCTCGCGTCACCTGTCCTCTACATTGAATATTTTCCAAACGGTGTAAGTTGGAAGAAAAATCATGGGATAAGGGTTGCGCCGTACAGGGAGGGTTATCGCCGGGTGATAACAATTTTTCATTCGGTGCAGAGGCGAGGATGTCAGGGCGGGGTGATCGGTCGAGAAGAAAGGATCAGACACCGGCGGCAAAGTTACGGTCATTCGATGGAGAATAATCGACGGGGATCGCAAACGAGACGCGGAAAATAAGAATAACACTGGCCAGAGTCGACCAGAAGTTTAACGAAGTGACGATGGACGTAATGGGCTCGGTGGGGTCGTCGGTATCGGAGGATTGACGGCCAGACGAGACGGAGTAATTGTGTGATTAAAAAATTGATTCACGAGGTGGATCGGTGGGGGCCAACGATTCGATCATTCCGCACGGATGCGCCGTCGCCATCGTGCTAGCAGACTGGATTAACCCTGCGAAGGTCGCCGCCCTTAAAATTCCTTAACGCTTCTGCATTCTGCTCGGCTCTATTTCACCCGGAATAAACACTTAGCTCTCGGAGCTATTTTAACTCGAGAATACGGACATCTCTTTTAACCGGAACATGTTCATTCTACTGTGAGAATGTAGCTGTGCATTTCTGTGCTACGTGTATAAACGAATAAGAGATGAACAAGTATATCAAGATAAAATTCAGTGATCGATAACGAGTCAGATTGTCACTATTAGACTGCGGATGTTTATGCAAAATAAAAGTTTTCTGTATTTGCTGTAAGGTATATACATACATTATATTATATAATATAATTCTCTTAGCAGGTTGAAAGTAATATACTGGCACTACTTCATAGTGTTTCGAATTACAGCTACTCATTTTCTAGGACTACATTTACACTGATTAATAAACCACTTCATTTTTTCCGTTTCATGGCAACCGTCGAGCAATGTTTGCAAAACATGCTCTATAAAAAAATGAATAATTCATGTAATTTTTTAATTAAAAAACCCAAAACCAGGTTTGACTGTACTTCTGCTTTTAAAAAATCGCACGTGTACTTCAAATGCCAATCAACGCATGTGGAAAAATTCCAATGCAGAGGGTTCGATAGTTTCCCTGAAAAGAATTCCAAAAAATTCTGGAATGAACAAGTTTGAACACTGGACATCTTCATCATTCTGTCATAAGCCATATTGTAATGTGGTTAAATTATTTAAAACTGCTGTTATATAATTGTTAATTCGCCTTTACACCATTTCATCTGTTTTATTTTGCATATATGAAATTGAGCGCATTCGGCCGTACCTCGCTTAAACGTACAGCGATTTATTCGGTAAGAACAAATTTGGTAAACATTGTCCGGAATTACGGTATGGTAATTTTTAGTGGCGCCTCAAAGCGCAGAAAGCGCTGAACAAACTCAACGCGTAATAATAATGATCGTTATTCTTGCGGCAACAATATTTGCAAACACATTTCAATGCATTTACAGATTACATACCTCGTTACTTTAATTCTCTCCAATACGATTGTATAAAAAGATGCACGAATGGATTTATGGGGCAGAATGCGAGGATCGATATTAGATTTGCGAAATCCATGGATAAGGCAACTTTCGAATTTTATGTATCAAGTTCGGAGGTTGTAAATATTATGTTTCAACTGGTCATGTTGATAGATGACGAATTTTGATTTATGTCTTACTTACAATCGCGGTTTATGTAAGCTGGAAAGGAAATTCAGCGGATGGGCTTGTAAAACGAATGTAACGTCCGTCAGAAATGATATTACTTCGCCGACGACATAAAATCGATCTGCAACATTTGCAGAAATATTTTAAAAGGCGAGTCGCTTCGGCTGCATACTAAGCGGAACGTCCTTTTTATTTTCTTGCTTGCCACGCCGATGTATCTTCGCATGCGGCGCTGTTAGCAATTCCTTCGTTGTGCTTCCGAAGATCGTGAAGGCTTTAAGTGCAAAGTCTTGTATATACAACCTGTCGCAACATTTGATACGTCTTTATCTTTGTCTTCCCGCAATTGCTCCGCGAAGTAGCCAATAAATATCCGTTTCGTATTCTCGCATTTCAGAGTACGTAGAACAACGAGAAAAATATTTGTACATATTGACTCAAATGTTTCACTGTAAGTTTTTGCGAGTGAATGTTCTTGAAATTGTAACATTGAGAAAGCATTCTGAGATTCTGATTTGATTTCTCGCATTTTCCTTTCAAACGTTTATCATTTTGTGAAAAATGAATGCTTTTCGACGTCTGTACTCTGAATTGTCATGAAAAATGTTCCAATTTTACATTTATTAAATGTTCTATCAAAAAGCACGAGATGTTAATAACGACTCTTTGTAGAATGTTACATTTTGTAACACTAAATGCTGTGGAAATAATGAAAGTGCCTTCCCTTAAAAATATTTAAAACATTGTCCTCTTTCAACAAGTATATAAGAATAATACAGACTACACCAGAACCACTGACTACACCAGAACATAAATATCGATTTCAAAAAATTCGTAGACATAGACACGATGCGCGAAAATATGAAAGAAAGTATTATTAATCCTTGGAATATTTAGTTTATAAACAAGTTTTTATATTGTTTCTACCACTCTGGAGTAGATTCTTCATCATTTAAGTTCAAGCAATAAAGATTGATACCGAGTACGCTGGTTTTCGCTTCAGTTATCTTCAACAAGAACGAGGGTGGGTAAAAGCAACCTACATACACGCGTGTAGAACTACTTATTTTTCTGTCAACGATTCCTTAAATTAGAATATGCATTATCCCTACCACTCCAGAGAAAGATACTTCGTTGTTTACGTTCAAGCAGTAAAAATTGAGACAGAGTACTCTGGTTTCCGCTACAGCTGAAAGAGAACAAGGGTAGTAAAATAGGAGTTGTTTTCCAGTTAGTAATTTCTGAAATTAGGATGTTTATTATCCCTACCACTAGAATAGACACTCAATCATTTAAGTTCGAGCAATAAACATTGAAATTGAGTACTCTAGTCGCCACAGTTGAGAGAGACCAAGGGTGGTAAACTAGGGGTGGTAGTATACACACGTGTAGATGCTGTTATTTTCCAATTAGCAATTTCCGAAATTAGGATATGTATTACCCCTACTCTGTAGTAGATACTGAATCATTTCAGTTCGAGCATTAAAAATTGAGACCGAGTGCGCTAGTAATTGCGCCAGTTATAAAGAGAGAGGGTTGGTAAGAGCGGATCGCAGGTAATAAAGAAAACAAAGTTATCCAGAAATAATGAGCGTAATTCCAGTACAAAACACAGTTACGTAAACTGGGCGAAACTTGCTAGACTTAATATTTCGCACGTGTCTATTAAATCAGCGGCGACCGGAGCGGGTTGGGTATCGAAAGAGAAAAGGGGGGTTGGGGAGTTGGTCAGAAGTCTAAGAAACAGAGTAGCAAGAGAAGGAGGACCGAGCGGCTGCGTTCCGTGAGAACGAGCGAAGAAAAAGAAAAGGTTCGAGTGGGAGAAAAAGACAGGCCCGAGAAACAAGAGAGCAACGGCGCGGCGTGCCGAGTTTTTTCCCAGCTAATTGATTCATTGCTTTATTGAATAGCGTCAGGGGATATATCGGGGCGCGCGCCGGTAAGGGAAAATAACGAGGGCGCGCGTCCGAGGAAGTGAAAACGAAGCGTCGACGAGGACGGTGCACATATATCAGGCTCACGAAACAGAGGGAATCGTGGATGGAACGGGGTGGGGGCTCCGACCGCGATAAACGAACGTTTATTTTCCAATCGAACGCTATTATTGCCGCGGCGAGGAACCAGCCCGGGGATCGTTGAACGGTTCGGAAGCGAGGGTTGCGGCGAATCCGCGCGTTTCCTGGAAACAGACCGAAAAAAAGTCGCGCCGCGCCGGTTTCATCCAACGGAAGAGGCGAAATGGGAAGGACAAGGTAGCGGGCGCGGGGATGGGAAAAGGGAATAATCGGAAGACAAAAAATGACGACGAAAAGGGGAGGAGAATGGCTGGAGAAGGGTCGAAAAATAGTAGTCCCTTGAGGGGGTGAAAAAAAACATAGGTACTGACACGAGCGCGCAGGAGGAATATACACGCGCGCGCGCACAGATGGAAATAAAGGTGAAGGTGGTAGATAGGAGGCATCGTCGTGGGAAGGGGTTGCAGAAGAGGCAGAGTTGTAGCGCAGGTGTTGACTGTCTGCTGGGGAGGTAGTACGGGAGGGCACGACGGAAGAGACACGCTGATACACTGCGGGACGACTAGGGCTCCGGGGTTGGGGGAGAGAGGGTTGAAGAGGGTGGATAGGCGAGATAAATAACGGGGGTGGAAGAGGAGCGGAGGCGACGGTGTGACAAAGAGGAGATAGAAAGAGAGAGAGAGCGGGAGAGAGAGGGTCTCTGGGAGTCGATAGACGCGAGGAGGGTTGGTTGGGGCCGTGGGGCGGATAGAAAAGATGAAAACGAGACGGCGGAAAGGGGGACAGGGGTGAGAACTTGTAGAGGACGAAGGGTGTAGGGTGTGTGTAGGGCGGAGACGTAGGCGCGCGGCGCGGTGCGGTGCGGCACGGTGGAACGACGACGCTGGAAAATTGTGTGTGCGATGTTGAAGGATAGCGGAAAAGTGAGGGTGTTGTAAGGAAGGTGACGGAGATAATGGGCGCGAGGTAGAACGGGAGTAAAAATGTGAAAGACAGTGGACGCCCGGCGAATTGTAGAGACAGACGCGGTGGTACACAAAGCGGGAGCTGCCAGAGAGGACTGACACTCTTAAGGAGGACGGAGGGCAAGACAATGGCAGCCTGGATGGGGAAAGTGGAGAGAACGAGAGAAAATCAGCGGAGGAACGGCCGGAGAAGGCAAGGGACGCTGAGGAGGAAGTTAAAGAGAGATGGGGGCCGCGGGACACAGAATGTAGAGAAGACGGGGCCGGGGGAACAAAAGGGGGGCACGCGCGAGAAATTGAAAGGAAAAAGTAACAGGGAGAATCGGGATGGAGGAGGCGCGCACACAATGGGGACGAACGGGAAAGGGGGCCGGCCGAATAGTGGGAATAGATAGTTTTATTCATTGCCCCGGGCGTACAGAGTCCTCGGAAATGCCGAGTTGTCGAGGGTGCGGTGAAATTCGTGGTACCCGCGACGACCAGCCGACTCTTCCCCCGCGAAAATATGTATGTGGGAATACTCGAATAATGGCCTCTCGACGGAATTTCGTCAAGTACACTATCCTTCGTGCACCGCCGCCGGTGCGGCCGGATAGAATATTTGAAACGAAGGGGTTGGACAATTCTCAAATCTCCCCGATTAAACCGCAGCTTTTTAATTTCTCTCCCTCGTTCTCTCTCCATCTCTTTCTCTCATCGTGCGAGCAACGTACAGTCTGCAACACAAGAACGTGGCCGCGATATCGCCCACTGTTGATACGTAATCAGCTGCGGGACTGTGATAATCTAAACATAAAACCTTTTACAGTACTGCTCGGTTAAATTTACACGGGTCAGACCCAATTCGAGGAAGGATATCATTATCAGTCCACCAGTACAAATCATATAGAAATTGTTTGCGCTGTTGTGAAGCAGAAATTTCGAGGAACACGCAGTTTGACGGTGAAGTCATTAGTGCGTCGAATTAAAAAGATATGGAGCTCGCTTTTTCTGTCTCGCACTCCGAAAAATAGGTTGAAAGCATGCCGGGACGTTGCGAAGATATAATCGCTCATGGGGGAGACTGGACCCTACTAAGCGTGTGCATAAAGTTTTTTACGAAAAGAAATAATTTTTGCAGGAATACCGCGTCCACGGTCTCGTGTTGCAGACTGTACAATGGACGTCGCGTGACTCGTTTCGCGATAATCTTGTAACAAGCCTTTGCCACATTTTCTGACCTCGTTCGGCTCGTAGCCCGACGGGCGATGTTCGAGCGCGTAAACACGGCCTAATTTAATATTAATAATTACAAACGTATTATCGGAATACGCGAGCGCTACAATAAATATTGTAACGTTTTCGATCGGTTGCATAACATCGGTCACCTGCCTATATGTATACGTCGCATTGTTATCGGGACCGGTAGCATTGTTTTTCCCTTTGTTCTCGCGGTCGGTGAATAATTTCGATTTATATTCAAAGGGTTCTGTCACTCTTTCATGATTAATGTACGGTAAAACGTCAATATCTGCGGTTTTAACGTGCCTCCATAGCAGCAGATGAATTGTCCCGGGCTTTATTTATTCAAATTCCATTTTCACAGTCGCTATTTTACCAATTTTACAAAGTAAATTAATTGCCGGACAGCTGCGGGAAAGAATCAGTCGGAATAAAACCCTCTAACAATCGCGTAAACGTAGAGAGCGCCGCTCTTCACGTTGATAAAGTCAATGGCTGGCCATGAACAGAGAAACAGCATTACACATTCAATGTACGTGTACGCTGCTAATCAAAAATATTTAATCGCTTGTTCGACGAACAATGACTCTCATCTTTTTCACCAGGGTAAACGCGAATGTAATGAAATGATAATAAATTTGGGAGTAGGTGCTTTTTTATTTACGACCGTCCGTTTTACCTTTTCTTAGGCAATTTAATTCTGTTTTTATAAATCAAACTTTGTAGAACTTATATATTGTGCCTTAGATATTAATCGAATAATAAGGCAGCGACGGTTTAAAAATTAATTTTTGGCTGTTTTGATAGCAATGTAGTAAAATTGATTCCAATAGAAGAAAAATATAAGATTAATTGAAAAGGGATTTGTCAAATTGGAAAGCCTTGATTCAAAGATTAATTGTTAAGTAGTTCATAAAAGAGCAGAAGAATTGTCTCGAAAGAGTAGACCAAGACTGTAATTGATGGCTACAAAAATTGCTTAGAATAGAAGGGAGATTGACTGAACAGAAAGTAAAATTAGCAAAGCTTGTTCGAAAGCTTGTACGACTAAGGTCAGAAGAGGTGCTCAACATCGGACCGCTGCTTCATCAACCAATTGTGCGACGTCCAATGAAGCTTGCTACAATGTAAGCAAAATGTCGAACTGACTGCTTCGAGAGAACAAGGCTTACGAGGGAAAGCTTGAACAGTGGTAAGTGTAAGATGCCTGTCTGGAGAGCTGGGGCTCTCGCTTTGGTAGTCTGTGTTGACCACGTTCCCGTGTAAAGACATCCTGGAGCCGCAAAGAGCTGTGTACAATGGCTGGTTAGCGAAGGAAGTTCGGTAATGAATTCAATAACGAAGCAGCGGCGCTAATCGGCGTATCGATGCTGCAAAACACGGTGGAAACAGGGACCGTGGTAAATTGAATAGGACGCTGGCGAGCACTCTCCGGAGAAAGTTGGAAAAGCGGCCGGCACGGCCCGGCAAGTTTTCTGAAATTCGAACGCAATCAACATTCAGCGAGGACGTAAATTTGTAAAGACACGGCCGACGGGGCCGCTCGGGGAGAGTGGGAAACGGTTTGCGCGGTGCGCTGAAAGCATACTAACAACTTCTTTGGGGAAATAATTGAATAATGCATTTCCTAAGCTGCGGCTCGAATAATTTCCGCCCGCGAATTTATTCGTTCCCGGGCGCGTTCGCCGATACCAAGTTGATATTCCTCGTTAACGCGCCGCACCAATTTTACGTGGTTTATTGTCCGAGCCGCGTACATCATCCCGTTTCTGTTACATCCTTCAAATGAATCGTATTTCATACATAATTATATGCAGCGTGGGTTGGAGATCGTAGTACAAATGGACATAAGTCGAAAATATAGAATCAAATTTTTTCATCTGAAGCATCGTTTTCGAGAAAATCGAGTTTGAAAATGCAACGAACACGCGTGCTGTTAGATAGGCATCGTCTGACACGTCTGACCATGGCCAACCAATTCTACTTCCTGAATATACTAAAGTACCTGACTGATCTTTAAACTTGTGATTTTTTCGAAAACGAGGCGTCAAACGAAAAAATTTTATTCCTTTTTCCCGATTTACTTTTACATCACCCCCTTCCCGACTATACCAAGATTCCCAGCCCACACTGTATAATAGATACTCCCACTCAAATTGTTGCTCAACTTTCAGTGCATGAAGCTTGACTTTACAGGAATTATTTACTGCATCTAATAAGAGAATTAGGGGAATTTTTAGTAAAAATACATAGTACACTATAATGTTCAACATGAATTGTAATCTACACTTTCTTGTTTGTTGTAATTTCTAACAAATTCACTAAGAGACGTCACAGAACCGTTCTCTCATCGAAAGAGGATAAACGGATGTATCAGTGAAAGATGCCTTAGCATGCGATACGATTTTTACTGTATCAAAGCCGCCTGGAGATTCGAGGTGGGTCGCCGACGAAACTTTGCTGGAAAGTAGATCTCAGAAAAATATTTGACACGTATTCTTTTTATCGACCATCGTCATATCGAAAGGATGAAAACAGCCCTCAAAGTTGGAGGTGAGAAAAATATTTGAACGAATATCTTGGAAACTGCTGGAACCAGAAGAGTATCACGTGTGGCAAAATGCAGGATTTTTTTGGTAAAAAAATTCAGCAATCTGAGGAAACTACTAGAAACTTCGTCTGCTTAAATAATACATACAGTGATGTTTTGTATATTTTTCTGATCGAGACATGGACAAACTTTTTTAAGATTTCTCAAGGGTTCAATAATACCATTGACACAATTACTCATCAATTGAATGGGTGTTTGGAAGAAGGGCCAATGTCAGGCTTTCTAAATTTTATAGGGGCGCAATTTTGAACTCAAACGTGAATATTAAAGCTTGTTTTCTCATTTTTAATTTCTTAAAAAACTGTAAAGTACGAATTTAATTTGATTTACTGTAAACTATGTAATATTAAAGCTTTTTTTCTCATTTTTAATTTCTTGAAAAACTGTAAACTACGAATTTAATTTGATTTAATGTAAACTATGTATGAATATGTATCTACTGTAATTTAATTCAGTTAGTGTTCCTTCTCAAAAATTTCTCGAGAAATTTTATAATTGGTTATTTCTCATTACTCGAGAAATTACAGTATTTCTCGAGAAATGTAAATCTAGGAAAATTCTTATATGAATCTCATTTATTTTATAACATATTCTCGGAAATGAACAAATACGTATGTCCTACCATCAATCAAAACATGCTACATTTTAATGTAGGTATTTAAATATCTCTGTTTCTCGTGATTATACGAAAAAACGTCAGAGGAGAAATTTGCACTGTTCAATTAGGTAAATATAATGGCAAAATAAAAAGATTTTTTGGAAACCATATTTCGAAATATCAAGGTCATCGTTATTTTTACTTAAAGGAGGTCATATAATTATTTTATATTCCTATTCAGAAGAAAAGACAAATCCAACGATGTGCCATGTTCCATAGTTAAGGTGAATTTCACAATTTTCAATTTAAGTGCGCCACGTCATCCTTTTATCCGACCGATCTCAAACTTTGCCCAAATTTTTTTTCTCACCTAAAGGAACAATACTGGATAGTTGCGTGCATTGTATCTCGATAAAAATTTTTCTCCAAGTATAGTTCAGGTCCACCCTAATGTACATATTGGACAGGATTAAACATTGAGTTAATATTTTTGCGCTTTCGATAAATATTATCAACGATATTCCAAATATCATAAGTTTTCCAATATCTTTTTATTTTCTTAAAAATTCTCGAGAAATATAGTCTTATTTCTCATTTCTCGAGAAATGAAAAATGTTGAGAGAAATCAGGAACACTAACTTCAGTGCAGCAGAAATAGATCTCAGTTGAGATCTGAAATGCTTAAAATTAAAAAAAATTGCAATAATGAAAACCATCTGAAAATGACATAGGCCCTTCTTCCAGACACCCACTCAATTGTCTACAGAGGTTCAAAGAGTGCGCTATGCGCTCTAGAAAACAGCGTAAGACTCGCGCGGCGGTAACCGCGATAATCTTGGCGGAGTTTTTCCGAAACAGCCGGCTAACGGAGTTTGCTGAAATTCTATAATCAAGTGGCCGATACCAGCTACTCGACGGGAAACCAGCGAACAATGTTCATAACTCACGTACACAGCAATGCGGAAAATTTCATTCCCCTGCCCTCGTTAACGTGCCCCGCCGTCATCCTCGTCAGAGACGCGCGGCGACGTGGGCGGGGCGGATCGCGCGAAACTTTTCCCGTTACAAATTCAATTCGTCCGAGTTATCGGCGAAACGTCATTACCGTCGTGTCATTAATAGGTCGTTTTCCCGGTGACACGCGTTACCGCTGGACGAAATTCTGCGCCCCGGCCAGGGCGCGAACCGGAATGGCGCGACGACGCAAAAATCCTGATGATTCCCCCGATTTCGAGTCCCGCATTAACGTCACCCGCTCGTCCACGCTAATGGTGATCGATAACCGTACCGGCGACCATGCACGCCCCCGTACCACTTTACCCCGGCCTTTCTTTAACCGCGATCCGAGTGCAATCGTCACCGGTTGCACGCGTGTTGCCGCTGCCAACCCCCCGCGTCGTTCCCGTCCAGGTTATTGCACTGTTTCTATGGAAAATACGTGGGTTTTAACCCCCATTCATTACCCATTTTCCAAACTTACCAAATTACCTACCGATAGCTAAGTAACAGTCTGCCGACCCCCCATACTGCTCCCCATCACGGTTATTGCACTGTTTCTATGGAAAATACGTGGGTTTACTAACCCCCATTCATTCCCCATTTTCCTAACTTTGCAAATCATGTGGGAACTAGGTAACACGTTAACTGCTACCCCTGCTGCCCGGTTGTAATACCATTTATTACATCCTTCCACAAGTCTTCACACAAAAATGTGATTTTTGTAGCCCCCACTCATCCCCATTTTTCTAGCTCAAAACATTACCTGCTGAAAGCTAAGTAACGCGTTCACTGCTACACCAATGCTCATACAGGTCACAGAAAATTAGAATAAGTCAACAAGTTATCAATACAAACGCGCATGAGGCGATTTTACGTGCAAAAATAAGTAAGAAAAAACTTGTAACATTTTTTCGATTGACGCGTCGTATTCGAGAAAATTGAGTTTCGAGTTCGACGGACTCGCGTGTCCCAGCATTCGCAAGAAGTAGAATTGGTTGGTCATGGCCAGACGCGTCAGCTGATTTCTATTCAGCAGCACGCGTAACCGCCGAATTTTCAAACTCAATTTCCTCGAAAGCGACGGGTCAACCGAAATGTTATTCGCCTTTTTTTACTTATTTTTCACATAGAATCACATCATGCCCGCATTTTGGGCAATATTAAAAATGTAGAGCTTACAGCTTGTAGATTCTAGCAATGTTCATTTATTGTAAGAAATATTGATTTCCATATATTTTGAGAGGAGGGTTCAATGTACCGTTGAATTCGATACGAAATAATTAAAGTCAATGTAATCACAGCAGATGTTTATATAAGTCAACAGCTGCTTACTAATTATGTACTAGGTAAGTCGATATAGCCATGACATGTGCTTACGTAAGTCAGCTTCTAGCAACAATTACGTGATTTTACTAACATAATGATTAGACAGCGGATTTTATGCACTTACGGCAAAAATGAATGAGTGCAATTTAAAACAGTAAAATCATTTGAAGAATTTAAAAATATTGTTATATTATTTTCAACCTATTATATGTATTAATCAATTTCTATTTCACTCCAGTTTGTTGCAATTCCGGTAGAAAATTTTTATTTTGTATAAAGATCCGCTGTCTTATAATGATTTAACACTATACCCACCAAACATTACAAGTATCTAGCAAATCTTCCATAATTTTCAATGTAATAGATGCTTGGACAAGGAGATTTATTCCATTATTTTCCATAAATAAACTTTTATAGTTTCAATAATTGTGTAATATAAAGCCAGCCGTTTGACCGTGGTATATTCGGTGCTAAAGTGGCTGCAAGGAAATTAGAACTCGCTGTAACTAGTTACACTAAAATGTGTGACTAATTAGGTCAAGTTCCGGGGAATAGATAATGGGTGCTTAAATCGTCGGTCTCGCGCAGGTAGCATGCAACTATCGAAAGACTGTAAACTATGCTGAATGCAATACCTCGCGATCGTGGGTCCAGAAGATCGCCGTCGGCGGTTCCGGGCTGTGACGCACCACGCAGGTGAGATTCATCGTGCTGCCCCTGTTTATGAACATCTCTGGTTCACCGACGATCGACGTCACCGGTTCTGTGGAAAATAAAAGAATAAATGTGCCGTTTAATGCGAACATTGTGCACGAGATTTCAGTCAATCAAAATGAAATTAGACAAAATATCTCGGACCAGATAATTTATCGGATCTGATAATCCTATAGTTAATATGGTTTTATTTAACGTTATTGTTGCGAGTATTAATGATGTAGAAAAGGTTCATTCAATTTCGATTTTCGATTTAACTCTCTTCGGATGTACGCTCCGTTATTTGTAATGTTTTTATAAATTTCCTCATTCAACTGTTCATTTGTCCAGTTTAATTTGTTTTAATCGTTTTAATTATTTTAATTTGTTTTTGTACAGGAAATATTTGCCTTTCAGTAATAAGTTTGAAAAGAATATTTTTAATCGAAAACTGCATGCTTTTCTTAACTAATTACTAGTGTTTGAATTTCGACACGACAATTTTAAAAAATGGCTGCAAATTTAAATTGACACATTTTCGTTGTTTTTGTAACGTTATATAAAATCACTTCTTACATCTCACTGTAGAAAGACAGTTTCTATTCTTTTTAACTCAATCAATCCTGTTTCCGAAATTGCAAACAGATTTATTCTTGCTGTTTTCTTTATTTGAAAACCAATTACGTTTGATTAAATAATTTATAATTTGTTGAAACTAATTGCATTTGCTAACCAACGCTACCTACTATCGCTTCATTCGTAATTTATACCACTGTAGCAAAAGGGAATTTTATCCAGTTCGTTGAATAAATGTGTACCCAAACGATTTAAATAAAGAGTATTTTTACAATTTTTATCGGAAGAAATAAATTCTGCGGTCTTTGTTCCTGTTATTCAATTATTTTTCCTGATTGCGCCTATTTCCACGCGATTACCGTCTTTCACTAAAAAAAAGAACAACGCACGTTACATAAAAAGGGAAATATTGATCGAACCATTACCGATATTTAATTTATGTTTCTTACGTATTCAGTGAAGAGCTGATTGAATCTCAGAATCAATTCCAGCATGTTGGCAGCATCGATGCTTACCAAATGAAAAAGGGAAAATTCGCGTCAGATATGCCGGAGTTATCAGATGGAAAATTTGTACCGAAAGCATTGCCGAGATTCAATAAAATGATGTGAACCAGCAAATAAATATCAACCGCGTCAAGTATTTATGTAACCCAAACATTCACGCGTTATGCGCACACAATCGTGTTCAAACGCCAACCATTGACTTCCGAGTTTTCAAACGATGGAACAATGAAAACCGTAATTCTACCGACACCGCCCACAATAAATCTGCAATTTCATTACACTACGGGCTTCCCGAAAAACCTTACGTGGCGCGCGTGTTCGTTTGACACGGTTTGACAACCGCGTACGCGCCGAGTGTTCTCGTGACAACTCGATCACGAACGATCGGAAAACAAATCGAAAACACACCGGTAGAAACGCTTTTTGCTTTTCGAGTCGAAGCTCCTTCTTCGGTAAAATCCTACTCGAAAATTTTCGGGTTACGGGTCCTATTGTGCGCCGCGGTATCGCGTCTGTCCATCACTCGCTTGTTCTACTTGCAGTAAACAATACCCGTGATCCGCTGTATTTTCTATATTCCTTCTCTTTTGTTGATTACCAGTTCGTGGCAAATTATTATCGAGGCCAGGCAGTATCGTATCGCCGTCATTGTTTACAATCCTGTTTCCGGAATAAATTGTTGTGCGAGTAAAAACGCGGGGCCATCGTAAACAAAAATTTCATCCCGCCTTACATCAAAAGTTCAATCTCCATTTTTCGCGGGAAATTCATCCGCAGCCATCGCACGGTTACAGCATCGTTGCCACCACGGTTTGTGTAGTTTCTAATTTTCCGCAAACTCTGGAAAATCGAAAGCCAACCGTCCATTTTTCGATTCTGGCTCGATCCAACCGCCGCGAGCAAAATCTACACCAGTTGAACGATCTATGTTTCTTTTTTTAGAAGATACGATAATTTTGTATTCACCGCCGTAACTCTTTAGCATGTTGAGCCTCGTGCTTTTAATAACCATCGTTGGTTACTTGAATAAAACTGTGCTATTATACAGTATAATCCAGTTAATTATGATACTGAAGGATTATAATATTAAATTTACGGCGGTTTTACGTAATTTGATAACGTCGGTGACTTCGGTGAATTAAGTCAACTTCGAATTACATTTAAAAATCATACAATATAAAACAGAAAGAATAGTTCCGAAATTTTTGATTTCATTACTTATGAAATTATACAGTTTCATACAGAGGAAATGAATTAAATCACTATAGAAGGACCGCTAGTGTTTCAATTTAACTATTCTTGCTTCATGATTCTACACATAAAAGTAAGTCAGAAAAAAGAAGCAACATTTTTCGTTTGACACCTCGTTTTCGAAAAAATGGAGATTGAAAATTCAGCGAATATGCGCGCTATTAGATACGGATCGTCTGGCGCGTCCGACCACGGCCGACCCATTCTACTTCCTGCATACGGCACGCGAACCAGACTGATTTTTAATCTGGCTTTTCTCGAAAATAATTTCTCTTTTTCGATTTATTTTTCTATGTAGAATCATTGTGTGCCCGGTTGTACCACCCACTCCGCCACATCCTGTATACTAGCAACAAACAATTTATCGGGAAACAATGATTCTATGCCAATCAGCTATGAACAATGGAAATTATGAATGGATGGATTAATGTCTGGTAGATTTAATAATGATAAATATTAAAATAGCCTCGAGTTCAAAGGATTAATAGACTCCATCTATTAATAAACGTCGCGTTCACTGTGCTACAATAGCGCATAAAAAGATCAAGCAGGTGCCTAGATACCTTTGAACTACAATGTACAGGTAGCAGACAGATTTTCACCGAAAACAAAGCATCTCGTAGAGAAAAACACCGTCTGCAGTCCTGATAGACTCAATACTTAACAGGTTGGAGCGTGCTCTCGCTCGCACCGGACGCGTTCCCGTTCGCCGGATAAAGATTCCGCGGGCAACAAAGAGCTCTCGAGAACAAGCGGAATATTAGACTCGATAAAAGGAATTTAATTGATCGATACCGGGGACGGAGTCGAAGCCTCAAAAACTCACCAGGGTAGTTCTCGTTCGAGGGAATAAAACCGATCTCTCGGGAGCCCGGGGAACACTCCCTCGAAGCCGGCGTGTCCGAATTCAATACTCTTCGAACGGCGGGGACGAAAGGTGGGCGAGCAAAACAAAAGGAGGGAAACGTGCGGCGCGGTCGGGGCTTTGTGTTTCTGATTATTTTTGCCGGATTCATTCCGCCGGGGGAAACACAAATTGGCTGGAGACAGCGGTCGACGTCGGCTAGGAAAGAAGCGACGGCCAGGGGGGGGGGGGAGATAAAAAAGGAAAAAGACGTTTTAATTGAAATTCAAAGCAGATTTCGAATTGGAAAACTCGTTGTAACGTAAGCTGGATCCAGGACGGGACAAACGAAGAGTCGGGGGCGGTGGCGATCCTGATAGACGTTTCGGAGAAAATAAAATTAACGAGCGCACCCCGGGGGTCGAGAGGGAGAGGTAGAATGACAGAACGATTCCGACGGGAAGATTGCGCAGGCTGCTGGGACTGCCGTAGGAAAATAGACGACTAGAAAAGAAAGTATCGGGAACTAACCGACAACCGAGAGATGCATGGAATGACCGATCGGTGGTGTTGTTGACACTTGACACTCGTAGGTGCCGGTGTCGCGGCGCTGCGGGTATTTCACTTGAAGCGTCCAATCCTCGGTCTGGGGGAAATGCGTCGCCACGAATCTCTGGTCGGAGGTGTACGTCTCGACGCCCGTCGTCAGCAGGTGGATGTCCCTGTGCCTCACCCAGGATACCTGTCGCAAACAGATAGCACCAGTACAGTTATGGCTCAAGAATGATACGGCTGTTACCCGCCCCGGCTTAACGCCCCCATCGCGCACCACAGTCAATACGACCCTGTAAAGGACATTGAAAGCTTCCCTTTCTCTTTGTCTACCGGCAGTTTTTAATCCCTCTCGTCAGAATCTATTGTGAAAATTCATCCATTTCGTGTAGTTGACGGCGGAAATACCTGATGGGTCGAATCTCTGCTTTCTGATCTTCTTTTATCTTTGTTGACGTTGGATAATATGAATACTTTTATCAGAGTTTTTGGATGGTCTTCTTTACTTAACCCTCATACACTTCTCAGGGTGAAAATTCAACAATTTACTATTCTTACGTACTGCAAATTAATTCATCTCTTTCTGTTTGTGTTGTGAGATGTATGTACTTCTTTAAAGTGTGACGCTATAAACGAAACATAACTTGTTGTTTTAAAGTGTAAAATAAAAATGGGTGAAATATTATTCTAGACTTTTATATACTAGTTTTGATCCATGGCGATTCTTCCGTGGCGATGTATTTCGATCATAATCGTAAATTTATAGTGGAGATTCATCTGTTCGACAGTGGGAGTAGCAGATGCGACAAATCGCTAAGCTCCTTTTTCTTCTTTTATATTTATTGGAATAATAAAAAACGTGTACATGTTGCAATGAAAATTGTACGAAGCAAATATAAATCCAATCTTTTCGTTGTTGTAATTAATACAATAACAGTCACACTAGTACGTTGATGTTAGTTAGTTCGTCGAGTTAGTTGATGAGGGGCAAACAATTTTATATACAATCCTTTCTCACATATCATATTGTAATTACAGATTGATAAATGTTTGGTTTGTCATTTATTTTAAACACACTGTAATAAAAATGGTGAATATTTTTTCTAGAGGATCCTTGTTTAAGAAACCTTCGCCTAATCGAATAAAAATTGGGTAACGTTTAAAATTTGATGACTGAAAATGTATGATTTCTTGTCATATTTTTCTTTTTCAAAAAACCTGTATTGAAATGTAATAAATTGCTTGAAAAACTTCGCACCCTGCGGGCGAATGAAATTCTGGTCTATAAACTCATCGGGGGCAAAAAGTTTCAAAAAGATTCGCGTTCCGTTTGAAAATCGTTATTGCGGGCAGCAAAAACAAGGCAAAATTTCATGAAATGGTACACGCTTGACGTTTAAATACCGAAAGTTATATACGATTTTATTACAGCTTTTGTGTGCGCAAAAGCAGTATGATATTTTCGATCTAAAATCTTGTATCTTGAAATAACCGATAGTGGAATAATATCAAAAAGATTCGACATCAAACACGGTTTTCGAAAGAAGCGATGCGTGAAATATCGAGTTTCCCGAAACACTGTCTCCGAGCGTGACTATCGCTTTTCGAAAACCAGTGGATCGATTCAATTGCAATATACTGTAAAAGTTCTTGTAAAGACTATCCAGTGTTTATTGCGTGATTTGTTTCGAACCCGATAGTCGATCTCTCTCTGTTTGAGATCGTAAATCAGTATCAACGAAGAGGAGAGATGAAATTGTTACAGAATGAAAAATCTCGTTATTTTCCACGGGGTGAAACGAGGCAGGGTTTGAAAAATAGAAGAATAGTGCTTGTATGTACATATAACGGAATCCCGGCGGTATATGTTCGGATTCTCGACGAGAGAAAGCTCGGAAAAGAGAAAAATAAGTGCTAGGCATTATTGAATGAGCACCTCATTAACCGGGCTGGGTTTCGATAACCGGCAGCAGCAGACAACCCCACTAAAGTCTTTGTTTACCTGCCCGATACCAGCGACTCCTCCAAATAGGTCAACTCTGATTGGTATAGCTGTATAGACTCCGCGAGTCTCAGAAGTCATAAACACGCTTTACAGATCATATCTCCCCTCGAGATAGGCAATTTTTCGAGCAATTTTGTAGCTGCTCGGAATTCAGAACGGCCCTTGATCAATTCTGATCGAGCACATTCGGCTCGCGGCAAGATATCGGTTTTCGACTCTGCTAAGATTGGATTGTTCCCTGTTAATTATTAATAGACCGCAGACCGTTGCGCGGAATTAAATCTTCAGGAACCGATCAATGAAAACGGGGATTAAACGGCTTTTAATAGGATCTCGCGAGCTCGGCTTTGAAATGCGCATAAGAATTCGTGGATTATTGGTTAATAATTAGAAATCTAATAATGAAATGATGAATAATCGTTCTCCAATGCTGTGGTGACCGGATTAGCATTGGCGTACATAAAACCGAAATAGCTTGCCCGCGAAGATACTTCTTAATTCATTCATTCATTCGTTGAGCGATTCAACGTTTTATAATGCTGCAGGATATTCACATTTGTGTTAATAATTTCGCGTGTACCATCACGAAATACCGTCTAAACTTTCGTGCTGGATATTCGAAACAGGTCATTTGGATAACTCCTCCGGCTCTTCAGAGATAGGACGAAATCAGTCGAACAAAAATTGCATTGCAAGAGAATATCTACTATAGTATCGCTCCAATTGTAGACCAAGAGGTCGAGGGGTTCCAAAGTCGACGATTTCTTTCTCGGATAAAATGGTAAAGGGATATTTAGGTCATCCACGGGGAAGACAACGGTAATTTAATTTTCTATTTTATTGCTTCGTTATATTACGCAAACCGCTGCGGCGAGCGCTTGAAACCTCGACTTTGAGCGCCGCCGCTTTTTCTGAAGCTGCTCCACGCGCTAATTAATAATAAATCGAATCGATAGCAAAACACCAGTATAAAACAAGGATTGCGGGGTAAGATGTCATCAACCAGAAACGATGTCAAAGAAGAAAAATAAAAATCTTGTAAAAAATGTCTGTTGGTAAATACACCACGATAAAATCAATAATTGACCATGACTGACCCTGAAACAATTGCTTACCGCGCCGCGCGGCATACCTTTCCAGCTCTATACGAGGCAATATTTTCTCGAGGATTTTTCCTACAAAAAGCTAACTTTTTATTTGAAATTTTCTGCCCGGCCGAGTCGACCGACACAAGCCAGTGGCTTTAGGATTAACCCGCCAGGATTAATTAACAACCCAACCCCTCTCCGATTGATCATCGTCTGTCCAAAGTCTCGGGTTTCAACATTTTTTTAGGGATACCTATCAATTCCATACGAATATATTCATCTATTCTTCGAGACATAGAATTTGATAAAAATTGAAATATTAGTTCAATATACATTTTAGAAAGGTGTACAATAAGTTGTATAATTTTACGTATTTATAATATATTAACCCTTAACTGGTTACTGGAGTCTCTCACAACCCCAACAGAATTTTTATGCACCAACATTTGCTGCTGTTCGATAATGCAAATATCAAATTTTTTAACTTCTTCAGGACATGTGGATTATTCAATCTTAAATTATATACATGAAGATATCCATTTAAATTTGTACAGAATTTTGGATTATGACTTAAAAATTCAGAAATCGGAATATTTAATAATATTGAATACTTTCATAGGGAAGTTGTCGGATGGAGACTTAAATCGAACATAATTTAAACCTTATTACTCCACGAAGTTGGCCAATAACATTGCAAATATTTCTCTTTCTCAAAGCACACAAGCCCCAATGTATAATTCCCGTTGAATTAATATCACCAATAACACACCAAATGTTTCTCTTTCTCGAAATGTACATGTCGGTATAGCCGAGAATACGACCTACATTCAGCAGCTCTGCTATTAGTCTTAATTTGCTCGAAGCATTGCCGAAGAAAAGATAATTTCATTCAACCCGGGCACCTTTAACTTCCGGTGTGAATTTACATGAACAGCTCCGCAGTCTACTATAAAGTACGCGAGACAGTCGAAGCGCTCCATTTTAAACTGCCTGCCGAGCAATTTCGTGAAATTTCCTGTAACATGCGGCGACTTTGTGCAATATTTTCAAGAAACGAGGAAGAATATTTACGAAGTTCGTTTGCGCAAAGGCCTCGTGTAGTATCTTATTGCTGCAAAGTTGACTCGTACATCTTCCACGCAAAGCCTAGTAAAACGATAAAAAAATCATACGTCAAGATAAAAATCTATGACCGATTCAGTCGCGAAAAATTCTCCAACATTTTTAGAGACGTTTCAATGTGCAGCACTATTGCGAAAACTTCCATTTTCAGCATAGCCTCCAGTATTCTATCAGCTAGATCATGCAAAAACATCTTCTCTCCTGCAAAAACGCAGAGCTAACGCAAATCCATCGACCATTCAACTACCTTTCATTTCTGACTCATGAATTCGACGTCAGAGGAAGAGTCGAGCAAGTTCAGATGACAAAAAGTTCCGACACGCACGTCGGAGCTCAACGATGTTTCTAAAATCGTGAATTTCTGTTGTAACGGCCGGGCAACGATGTAAAATATGAAACCGCGCGATGACGCGAAGAAACATAAAAATTCGAGTTCCCGAAGCGGAAAGAGGCTTCGGAGCTCGCAGCTAGCGCGGAGAGCCGTATACGTCGGCGCTGAAATTTGCACGCGGATCTACTTAAACTTTAAATTGAACGCGCGCTCGATTACCCTTTGAATGAATAACGATCGGGATTGATTTCATATCTGATACCGGGAGGGGGCTGGCGGCGTAACTTTTAAATAATAGGCCACGCAGGCCGGAGGCTCCGCACCCCCGCCCCGGGTCGATTACACGCTCCTTGCGCCCACGGGTGCCAACCCCGAGCCCCTCCGCCACCTGACCCTCGACCTGCACAGCCGCGCTTTTCCATTTTTCGACGTCGGATAATTTCCAGCTTCTCGGCGCGGCGCCCGTAATATTTCCCGGCGTTAATTCAAACAATAACCCTCGCGGACGTCGCCACCGGGCGAAGACGGAGCATCGGCGTAAATTCCGGCGCGGCGTGTTCGCAGCTACCATGCAAAGCGAAAAACTGTAGCGTATTATTCCCGGAACGGCATTATACCACGCGTGAAAAACGCCCGATGCAGATCCGCGTCGATGACGCGTGCGTACACCGTCCGCGGGAAACGTCGACGCACTAAATTCGTGATTTTCCGAGCATTGTCGATATCAACGCCAGGTTTATGGGACCCGTCGAAACGACGAGTTCTGATATTTTTCATTTATGATTATTAGACAGCGGATTTTATGCATTTATGATAAAAATGTGTAGGGTAAACTGTACTATTGCTGGCACTGCAGTAGTTATTGGAATTTTTTATTTATACGCCAAATTTTAAGAATTCCTGGTATAGAAAATCATTTTATATTGCTTCTTATTTATATTTCGATGCAACGTTGTAAGTTTTCATAACAGAGTTCCACATATGACTGTTAACAACGCTGATACATCCAGTGAGACCGACGGATGTCCACAGTGCAGTGTAAATAGTGTTTTATTAAAATTTTCGTTACGGGTAAGTATATTTTATAAAACAAATAGCCTGTTTAACGTTTACTTTTCACTGTGCCAATGACTGTACTATTTGTCTTGCGATTGTTATTGCTGTATTTGTTATTGTTATAAACTGAATATATTTTATAATAAACGATTTATGACTCGTAAAACTGTTTGATTTTGCTGAAAAATCTATATTGGCTTATAATAATAGCAAGTTAAGCTCGTTTAAACATTTCAAAAAAAGATAAAAAGATTTTTTATTATGATTTTGGGTTGGGATGCCAATCATTGTACAGTTTACCCTAGAATTTAAAAATACTGTTACATTATTTTCAACCTAGGAAGCATATTGAGAAAGAAAATAAATTTCAATTTCAATCTAGTTTGTCGCAATTCGGGTAGAAAAAATTTGTATTTTGCATAAAGATCTTTAAAAGTCTTTATTAAAAATGTCTCCGAGTTATTATTTATTCGTACACTTGTCAATCTGTATGTACAGTAGAGCCTCGTTTGTTGCACGGAACGGGAACGGAAATGTGTGCAAGAATTAAGGGAAGTGTTATGAGAATAGTATTGTGAGGCAGTTAAAAAATATCGCACATCAAGTTTCAGGGGGTGGTTCTAATGGGAAAACTTCCATCTCCATTCTTTCGCAAAGATTACAATAAATAATGAGCTCGCGTGTTTTCTGTGATAGGTACAAAGTATTCGTCGCTCCATAAAAATTGAAATATCTTGATCTTGAATCATCCACCACAATGGTACACGAAAAAACCATCAACGACGATCTACGTATTTCCCGGATCGACGATTCATAACGCCGTGGGTCGACGACACCGACAAATGTCGCGAATAAAAGTCGAACAATTCCGAGGGACGCACGTGTTGATTTTGATGGAACTTATGCGAGAGATAACGCATGGAAAAATATTGGACACGTATTTTTTTATCGGCCATTGTTCGCATTGATAACGGTCCACAAAAGTCGAGGGTTGAAAACACATTTTTTGAGATATCTTGAATGGAGGTTGCAGGATAAACTTTTCTCTTTGGATTAACGAGCTTCGAATGGAGAGTTTAGTCGTGCAAAAACCGAAGGGAAGATCACTTGTTTAAACGATATCTGAATTGACTAAATATAAATGTGTAGTAATAGATATAACTTACGCAGGCCGCGTAAACTCCTCTTTTATTTTTAGTTCGACTATTCGAATGTAATAAAATACATCGTTAAAAATTTGTATCGTTCGGGAATATTTCAAAGTATTCCGAATATATACCTCAACTATTTCCAATATCGTTCAAATTAAATTTGAACAGTAGCTTTTTTACGTGAAATAAAATATTTTACTTTGAACGTTGTACGTACTGTTGAAAACAAACTATATTACTGTTCAAAATAGTATTTCACCTATCCTTCCATTAAAATAAATTGAAATTACAATTTCGTTCAATGAAAAATCCGACATTTCTCTCTTTTCCTGTGGACATAACTAAAAAGTCAACTTCATTATATGCCGCACGTGTGTTATATACCATTTTGAAGGGTAGTGTGTAATTTTTGACGTTCAAATTTCAGTTTTCATCAATCAATCAACGTCTATTCATGTACATACATCATGTAAAACATGGTAAATGCACACATCACTTTCTGATTGTGCCAAAAGATTCTTCAAACAACGTACACAATCAACAAATTTAATTTCTACTATGACAAATAGAAAGTGGATCTGCAAAATAAAAATTGTCCAAATAATATATAAGAAGTCGAAGTAGAAAAAGATTCTTCTGATGTTTTATCAGTTTTGTATTTCACTTATTCAAGTTTGTTACAAATGCATAAAGTCCGCAGTCTAATAACAAAATTGAAAACACCGTAGCTCGTTGACAGTTGACAAAATTAAAGAAATAATGTCTGAAGTCACCCAAAAATTGAACAGCTCGTATATAACGACCGCCCAGCAACATTGTTCGGTATCGTCGACAGGTTCGTCGATATTCCAGAGAGTATCACGGAAAATGGAACACCCCGTATGCATATTTACGTACAGGTAAAACTCGGTCCGGGAACGGGAACGCGTACGTAGCGGGGCGCGCAAGAAATGTGCTGTTACCAGGACAACAACGATAGACCGGTTGGATAACTGCAATTAATGGTCCTGTAACGGGTACTGATATTTTCGCAAACATCAATTCCCGTCGGGTGGACACCGATTGTTGTCCGTTAAATAATTATTAACGTTATCCGTGACAAACTTTTTGCGCCCGGTCGCCGGCTCCAGCGAAACGCGAATTCACATGCGAGCGTGTGCGCGCGATACGTGGCCGCTTGTGAGTGGTGTTGGCGATCGTTGAATATGCATTATACGATGTACCGTGGTCATAGAGTCCGACCGAAACGGTCATACTTCACGCCTTCGACGGGTGTCATTGATTGCGCGCTGATGGTTTAATGTCATTTGCTGGACCGACCCCTTAAGTGGGGAGCTTAATATCGCTGGCCGCAAAAATCGATTTTTCTTTGGAGGGTGGTACTGATATAGAAAATCGATAATCCACTAAAAATATTCTAAAAGCGTTTTCTGAGAGAAAACATGAGGCGTCTTTTGCCATTTTTGCTACCGAGCAGCTGACAGGTTTAAGAAGATCAACACTTCTCTTAACCATCGGACGATAGGCCCTTTTCGCACTTTACGATTAACGTTCTTAAGACCATTCTCAACTTTATAATCCATTTTTTTCTTGTCAATACCACAGTGTTGCGAGATGGTGCGTTATGATGACCAAAAGACTTTCCGAACCGTCTCTGCAAAATTTTCACCATTTTTTGACTAAACCTCAATACTTCCTGATGCCAGTTGTCAAAGATTAGTACTCTATACTCATTTTGAGTCACCCTGTAGATACATTAGTCTTCCGATCGTTCTTAATGTGCCAGCTATTCATTCGAGAGTGAATCACCAGAAATTGAATAATTAAATTACGATTTTAATACTATCGATCGGAATAGACTCGGGCACCGTCGTCGAAGGGTTGAAAAAACAGAATTTAACTAAAAATAATATTCTAAAAGCGTTTCTTGAAAGAAAAAGTGGGGCGTTCTTCGCCAATTTTACTACCTACCGAACAGCTGACGCAGATTTAAGATCAATGCACTCTTTAAGAGAGGACCTGATGCAGCAGCTAAACAAATCCGTTCTTCTTTGAATACATCGATAACACAACCTTTCGAAAATATTCTTCCGAAAGTATTTAATGAAATTCAATATCTTTTACCATTTTTGCTACGGAGTAGCTGACGTAGGTTCAAGGTAAGAGCGCTTGTCGAAAAATCGATTTTTCTTTGAATTATTCAATAGTATGAACTTCTTAAAATATTCTCCCGAAAGCGCGTTTAATGAAATTCGAAAAAGTGGGGCGTGTTTTACCGTTCTTGCTACCGAGTGGCTGTAGCAGGTTCATGAAGGTAAGGAGCATTAAAGGGCGAGCCTAATGTAGTGGATTGAAATAATCGGTTTTCGAATAAATCGATGGCATAACACTTCCAGAATATTCTTCTCACAGCATTTGATAGAAGTGAAAAAGCTGGGTCGTTTTTTGCAATGTTTGGTACCGAGCATCTGACACAGGGAGATAATGTATCTCAAAATCTACTCAATCAATTGGTTTGATTTTTTGCACACATCTAAATAATTCATTTTTTAATTCTATGACATATTTTTCGGCGAATTTCGGTAAAGTTTCCCTTCATATAAATCCAGTAGACGCAATAAATTATTTGTAATATCGAAAATTACAAGGGAGTCGTACAACCATCCCTCCTTTAGTGAAATGGCCCTAAAATTTCGGAATCATTGGATCGATCCATTAGTTACAATAAATTCCCAAAGGTTTCGACGGTTTGCATCAGGCTTTCGCTTAAATAGCGGACCGGACGCCCAGCCATCCTCTTCGAGCTGCTCAGCGTGTTTCTCCGTGCAGGGTGTAAATTAGTATTTAGAATGTGCCGATAATCGACGGGAGCGCCGCACAAAGGAATATTAATGAGTGGCGGATAACCGTGCACACGCTCGGAAACCACTGGCACCGCGGTCGCGCGGCGCTATCCGCTCGAAGCTCTGCTCTCGGAGGACGAGCGAGATGAGAGGTGATAGAGAGTGGCAAAGAGACGAGAGAGAACGAGCCAGAGAGAGAGAGAGAGAGAGAGAGAGAGAGAAGGAGACGGGCAGGGGGACTGGCCAGTCAGTCGTTTAAAATTCAAGTGGAGCTTAAAGTGTTTCTTGTAATTGAAGCTGAATCGAGATCTGCTCGTCGAGTTCAATGAAAACTTAACGGTCCCTTGAAAGTTTCAACGCTTGGGAACCGCGCGTTCGAGCTGACACGCGCTGATGAATTATGCGTGCGCGCTCCGCTTGTTTCACCGAGTAAGACGCTTTGCCCGAGTTAAATGCGTGCATTTACCAACTGCGGAATGAATATATCGCTTCCGTGAACGTGAACGCGACCGGGTGGCAAAGGCGAGGGCTCGTTTTGTCCTTAGATACAGTGCTCGGGACCTACAAGTAATTTAACTGGCATAATATATTCCGAAAATGATTACTTTAGTTGCACAGCCTGCTCCGCGAATCGGCCACCGCCGCGTCTAAGCTGTTTTTAATGGCATGACAAAATAATTCCCCGAACAACGGCGTAGTAATATCGGATGTAAGATTTATACATATAAGAAGCACGGTGAGAAATATATTTCGTAACTAGACAGCCGATCTTTATGAAAAATAAAAATTCTCTATCGGAATTGCACCGAACTGTAGTGAAATGGAAACTTAGTTTCTTTCTTAATATGCATAATAGGTTGAAGATAATGTAACAGTATTTTTAAATCCTTCGAATATTTTTACTGTTTCAAATTGCACCGACACATTGTTGTTATAAATGCATAAAATCTTTTAATTCTTAATATGTTTAATAGGCTGAAAATAATAAAATCTGTTGTCTGCTCATAGCAAACAAGTATCATTTTGTAGTTTTTAAATAGCGACATAGAGTTCCTTTATTCCCTTTTTAATGCGTTCAGCCCTTTAAGTTTTTAGTATTTCTGTTGTTTAATCCTACTTTAAGATAGTGGCTTTACAATGTTGATAATCTGATACTAGAATTGTATAATTCATGTTTTGCGTTCTTATTTACAATGTTATCCACGCATGCTGTTGATGTTTTCAAAACGAATGAAACTGTTTCCTGGTTATGTGTATCACAAAAGACCATTATGAACGAATAATACCTGCATGTTGAAATGTACAAAAATGCTCTATGGTTCAAGCTACACAAAAGAATTAAGCTTGTACACTTGCTTTGATTACATTACACAATTCTGGAAATTCGTTTATTTTTCGAACGTCAATGTTGTGGACGTAGTAGCAAAAAACATCTCAGAGAAAGGTCACATTACTGCAGGCTCAAATGTACAAAAGGGAACACAGTATTATTTCGATTTGTGTTTCTTTTCAGTTGAAGAATATGTTTCCTGATTTTATAAAAATACAATTTTCAAGATTTGTTCATATGTGTGAATTCATTTAATATCAATGCACTTTCGTTTGAAACATAGTTTTGATGAACCGATAATAATTAAACCGATAACTGGACATGTGAAAACAATTGTGCTTAATTAAGGAAGCAGATTACTACGTTATTTAACTGGCAAGGAGAATAATAATTTAATTTGTTTCCTATGCGAGTAGATGTTCCCGGAAATAATTTCGCAAATATTTTCATCAGAAATTATTTGCGGAACGTCTCTCCGATTAAATGAGAATCCTACTGGGAAATTTTGCAATCTAGAAAAGGTTGATCGACCTGTGAAAATTGGAAATCGATGAACATTGTTCACCGAAATATACGCACATTATTATTAGATATTAATTGATGGGAGTTCGTCAGTTCAGCCAGATTGCAAATATGAAAGGCACTTTTGTAACGAGCTTGTAGTAAATGTAATATTGGGACGATGAAAACAAAGCACTATCTGTTTCTTTGTTAACTACATTAGTTAAGGGAATAATGGTAATTGTATGGCCCACAATGGTTTTGAAATAGATAACTTCGCAAATGTTCAATCTTCATCCTGACCAGTTTAATATGAATTATTAAGTGAATTAAAGATTAATGTACTTGAACTGTTGAATTCAAAAATTTAATTGCCCCAAGCTGCATATTAATATTCTCACACGTGGTAGTTGATAATTAAACTGCGGGTCTTTATGCATTTGAGGCTTCTGAAAATTTTCAAAAAATGCTCGAATATAAAATTTCACAGAATTTAATACGATTTTTATCTATTTCAGACCAATAAAGACTACTGTCACTGAAAATGAGATTTTATTTGATTCCACATTCTTAAAATTCTACAAAAATTGAAAATTACATAAACATCCGCAGTCTATTGATAATATGATTATCTGTGGATATACATTCTCAGCAATTCATCAAACCAGCGAGATTGTCTAAAAACTTGATCCCGCAATAAACCATAACAAATCGTTAAATTACGACTATGATACAACGGCAAGAGAAAATCGATATATTTGATATATCGGCTGTCAAGCGGGTAGTTAATGAAAGTTTTCCACAAACAAGTTCGGGATTGCTTTCACGGAGGTGTTAAATATATCAAATAAAGAACTAAACATAGTTATTTCTGTCTTGCTCGACACGATATATCTTTCTTTATGTGGTTAGAGGAAAACATTAAGGGAAGCCATCATTTCCCAAGTGTCCCGTTTTGTCCGATTCTCTCCTGCGGCTCCATATCTTTCTGTCTGCAAAATTACATAAATTTTTCAACGCGCGTTACACCGCATACCACCATACTAGATCTTTGCGATTAGAATTCATCCGGTTAAACACGGGAGAATGTACATTGTAAACAACGGGCAGGTACGAAACGGACTCATGTTCTGTGGAAACACTATTTACACAGCAGGACGTTCGCATAATTGAAGATTTAGATATTAGGAGCTTCTCCACACGTACCAGCGATATCATGTAATTGTTTTAAGTGCATGGTGTTCCATTAATGCCCCTCCTCTCAAATGAATGAGACGTTACATACGATTCTATTAGGTTGTTGCATATAAAATGTCCGATTTTAGAATGCGACTCTTCTAAAACGTTTCGATCAGGAAATGCTGTTACAGTTTGTTATATAAAACTTTGAGGTACAAAGGTAATCCTTAACACTAAACGTACCACGACGGTTCTAGATTATTTTATTTCACAATTAATGAAATTATAAAGATGCTTTCATGAGAAATGATTTAATAAATATGTACCTTTATTAGAGCACATATTATAATAAGAACCGCGAAAGGTCTAAGTAAATTAATACTTGTTAGTAAACTAATACTAATTATAAAATTAGTGTCGGAATAGATAGAAAAATTTAATATAAATTTAAATAAAATCATGACATTAGCGACTATAAATATAAAAGCGTGGAGTGCTAAACTATATTAACGTAATCTTTGTGGCCGTTCCACGCCTTTATTTTTATAGTCACTAATGTCATGATTTTATTTAATTTTTCTATCTATTCCGACACTAATTTTATAACAGAAGAAATATTGTACTAACTGCTTAAAATTTTGAGGAAAAATAATATTAATCATTTAACTGGATTCGGTATTTTATGGAGAACCAGAAAAATATTATTTACTCCTTTTTAGTGCATTTTAATATAAGCGTGGTTTTTAAGAAGTTTTTTTTTATATATTTCATTAATGTACTAATTGCACAAGTTTCATCTGAAAAGAGAGGTCAACGAACTTCGCAGATTCCTAGGACAGAAAGATGGTAAGGGACGCGCATGTTTCCCGGGCTACGGGGATCCAAGTTTAAGGGACGTAACCGCCCTTCTGAATATTACCACCCCGGAGCTATCTAGAACACTATTAGAGATAAAAGTATACTTTAAATTGCAAAGTTGCGTGGTTTATTATGTACAGCGCCACGGCAGAGATAGCTTTTTGTCGGAGGCAAAAATGGAAAAAGAACGGGGATGACAACCCTTATATTAAAGCCAAATTAGGTGAGCGTCACTGGCCACTGACAAAGCGCACTTTTCCACCGCACGCATTACGTCAAACTATCCGGCCCGGCCAACCTACTACCGTCTCCGTTTTGTTATCGTCGAAACAGCAAACTTTAATACAAGGCTCGCAAGCCCGCGCTATTTTTTCTGTTTTCTTTTTTTAATTTCTCCGTCCGCCAAGAAGTTATCTCCGTTGCATTGCCGTACATAAAAAACCATACAACTTCGCAAGTTAAAGTGTATTTTTATCTGTAACGGTTTCCGAGATAGCTTCGGAGGCGGTAGTTTCCAGGATGGCGACTCCACCCCCTAAACTTGAGTTTCCACGACTGCGAAAAATTATGTGTCTCTTATTTCGACCGCCTCGCAAATCTACGAAGTTTCGTCAAAATCGGACATGATTGGGAAGTTCGACTAAAGCTTCGTTCTTACTGGAGCGTCAACGAGCAATATTGTACCAAACAATTGTGAACTGACACTAAATTAGAGAAACAGTTTGCTCGCACCGGAGATTCATCCACAAGTGTTCGTGTCTTTTGTACTCTCCAAATTATCTCACGGAAGAAAAAGAAATGTTTATGTTCTCCTTATCCGTCCCTCATTTCACGAACTGAATCTGTCCCTCGGTGTCAAATTGACACAGTGATACAAAAAATTGATAAAATAACAAGTCAAACAGTTACTTTCCGATGTTTATTTCCTTGAAATTGATGAGTTAACATTTACATTTTAGGTTTTTGCAATTATATGTCTCTCATTGAAAAAATAAAAGTCACCAAGTTTCGAACGAATTTACCTACAAATAACAGGACAGTGTAACTTATTTCGGGAAAACTGTGTCAAATTGACACGAGGAACGGATGAGGGTTAAAAATAGTCTAACATTGCTACATCGTTTTATAGTTTCGAAATAAAAGTTCGTGCAAAAGACCTTCAGTGCTACACCTTTAAAATGAATTATTCGTCTTGGTTGGTTACAGAAAATCGATATATGTTCCATTTTATCATTGTGAATTATTTACGTTTGTGAGCCAGCAACAAAGTGAACAGGCTGGAGCATTTGTCTCAGTGTGTTTCCCGCGTTTCTCTGGTTTTTACTTTTCAAGGAACACGAAACGTCACCAAGAACTTGCTCCTCGTCGCCTCGGAGTAAAGATAACTTAACACCGGTCGTTCCCGAGACATTCGACTTTGGTCATCCGATTACTTTCATTATGGAATATGCTGGCAGTGTCGGCTATAGTTCGGGCGCTCGGGGACCAGTTGAGAGGTGCCCCAGAGAGTCGGTATATTGTTGCATCGACAGTATACTTGTAGATTTAGCCAGGCAAGGCGGAGTACACGGTTTTAGGGAGCGGTTGGCGGAAATGGAGTAGAGGAGCTAAGACGGTCAATGCGAGTGGGGGTTGAAGGGTATGGGTCAGAGGTAAAGATGTAGGGTGGAGTACCGAAAGAAGGGTACATGATTGGGCGGAGATAAGTAGACGAATGGAGAGAGAAGATGGTATGTAATAAAAGGGACAAGGGTAGCCATTCTGTCGTAATAACTCATCCCTAAGACCATCCTCTCTCGTCTGCCAGGCTATAACGATACAGGGAGATAGGAAAGCCTGCGTACCCATAAACACAGGTCTGAATCAACACCATGAAAGAGAACGATGTCGGGGATAGGTTGCGTAAAGTAACCCCCTTCGAAATTGATTTCCCTTACGGACCACTTCTGAACTTTTTTCCGAAATTTACGATACTGAAATATGCAGCAGAGTTTTCGTATTCGATACGTGGGTTCATCGTACGATCGACTGAAGCCTAACGTCTTGGAGATGGTATCGGAATCTCGGAAGCAGAGTTCAACAAGTTAATTTGTCGTTTCGAGCTGTTGGTACACACTACACACGCGTGCTTCTAGCGTCCTCGCTTGCGGCACAATAGTGATTGACGTGTCATAAACCTCTAGATACGAGACGATAGTCGATGGATCGCCGGAGTGCGCGACCTCCTTGAGCCACTCGGGGTACCTTTGCGAGCCACTTTCAGGGTCAGTGTCGGTGTCAAAGTACTCGAAACAGTAAGTGAGCATAGTTAACCGCCTACAACGCTGTATAACCTCGAAGTTGCACATTTATTACTGGCATTCCTCGAGACTCGTTGCATTTCATCGCTAGAATTCAACGTAGTATTTCATTATTTTACCGGCTCGTTGTATCCAAAGAATTTCTTTATTGCGATTTCGCGATTCTTCCAAGTAGGGTCTGGCTGGGCAAGTAGAATGGGGACGCATTCTATCAGACAGGTAGAATGAGACTTTGCCCGGACAAATAAGATAAGGCAATATCGGACCAAGTTAGTAGAGTGCGACGTGACTGACAAGTAGTACAAGACGTTGCTGGTCGAGCCAGTAGAACAAGTCGTCGCTAACCAACCGAGTAGAATAAGTAAAGCACTGCTATCTGGGCAAATGGGGTGACAAAATGATTTATTAGACAGGCAGTACATCGCCACTAAGTGGAAAATTGAAATGAAAGTTTCCTAGTTGGACAAGTGAGATGGGACACTCCGCTCGGGTCAGTGGAATAAGACCTCACCAGCCGGACAGCTGTAATGGAGACATCGTTGATTGCTCAAATAGAATACTGCCATTAGGCAAACACGTGAAATAGGATTGTTTCTTGCCGGGCAAATGGAATAGGACAGGCTTTGGGCAGCCAAGTAGAATGAGATACCACTGTCCAGGCAAATGTAATGGAGTCGTTGCTAATTAGTTACGTAGAATACCGCTATTTGACAAACAAGTAAAATAGGATAGTTTCTTGCGGGAAAAGTGGAACAGGACAGTCTTTGACCAGACAAGTGGAATAGGATTCAACCTGATAAAGTAAGTCAAACAGGATGTACAGTAAAAGCTCCTTCGTTGTCCAAAGGCCGGGGAGCTGAGCGGACAACGAGCGTGCCCGGACACTATTTTTGATTTATGACTGCGTCTAGATATCGCGCCGACCACGCCGAGCGACTTTAATAGGAAGCCGAACATAGAGAAGGACAGAATGAGATATGGATCGGGTGACCGAAGCGTGTCGCCGTCGCCGGCACAGTTTAAAGGCCCACATTGTTGCTGTTGCTCGTTGCCTTCGAAACTTTGACCGTCGATTAAACCACTAAATACAGTTGAAACTATATCGTGTTTGGTGTCATTTTAATCAGAGAAATGCCAGAAATAAGTTAGTGAAAGTCCCGTAAAGAAATAATGAAAATTAAGAAGTTTGAAAATTCGGTTTACTCGAGTCAATGTTGTGGTGTTCACACCGATATAGCCGAGCCGACATCAATCGACGCCGCCTACGGAGCGACTCGGCGTTGACAGGCAGTGGAATGGGTAGGCACTGGACAACGATCGTGCCCTTGATTTTGGACAACGAAGGAGCGATTACTGTATTCTTAATTAAATAAGTAAAACGCAGCTGTTTCAAATCAGACGAGCAAGATGGGACTGTGTTTGATGAAACAAGTAGAAGAGGATCGAGGCTGATCAAGCAAGTGGAATAAGTCGTCCTCTCGGACAGAAGAATAAAATGAAGGTGTTTCAGGTCAGAGTCCAGACAGAAGAGAATCGAGGCTGGTTAAACAAGTGGAATAAGTCGTGCAAAGTTAGACAAATAAAATGAAGCTGCTCCCTGTAAGATAAGCGGAACAAATGGTTCTTGATCGGACAAATGATTGATCTTGATCAAGAAGGTTTCCTTGGTCAGACAAATAAAACAGAGCTGTTTCAAACGAGATATGCTGAACAGGACGACCTTGGATCATGCAAGATAAATGGGATTGAGCTTGATCAGGAAGTGGAACAAGGCTCGTTTCAGACAAATAGAATATACCTAATGAAATGAGATATTATTCGACACACAAGTAAACTAGAATTGTAACATTAGAGAAGTTCAATAGCGCAGTTCTTGGTCAGACAAGTAGGATCGGGCTTGCTCGAGTAAGTGGAATCGTGGTCTCGGTCGAGCAAGTAAAATGGAGTTGATTCAAGCCAGACAAGCGGGCTAGGACGATCCTTGGTCAGAGAATTGGAATAAAGTTACCCTTGATCGGAACCTCTAGATATGATACAACAATCATTGGATCCGTATCTCCGTGGGCGATTTCAAGGGCCAGGTTCGCTGCTATCTAAATGTGGGGTGCAGGCTCTTCCAGGCGGACGGATTTAATTAAAAACATAGTTCCCCATTTATCAACTATGTCGCCGGCACATTCCTGCAGTTTTACATACTAAAGTGGCTCGTAACAAAAACGTCGGTCGGCAAGCGTCATAGTAATTCGAGTAAACGTGCGCGTACATCCGTTATCTGTTTAATTTCTCGACGAAGCGTCCCCTTATTCACTTAGAATGCCGTATTCTGAAGAGCTGCCCGCGTAATGTCCACGAAAGGTGCGTGAGCTGACTGGCGCAACGACTCTCTGAAAATAGCGAAGAAAAGTAAAGCATAGCCAGGACACGGTGGACGAGTCGCTCTGCATTCTTGGGTCCGAGGAATTTAGCTGGCCCGAGGCCGCTGAAGAAGTTTCTATTTTATGGTCCCGTTGGGTTTTACTACCTCGGCCGTATCGTTACCTTCAAGTATACTATCTCGCGCGATCCCTCATTCTATTCACGCCGTTATACGCGGCCCGCGCCGCGCCGCTTTCCCTCGATAACGTGATTCGTTTTCACCGGGGAAACTTCTAGCCGGGCCGTGTTCCTGAAAACAGCGTGCGTCGAGCGTTATCAACGTCGCGCCGAGACGAGAGAAGACGAAATACCGTGGAGCCCCGGAAAGAAGCGGAGAGAGGAGCGGAGCGAAGCTGTGAGAAGCGGCGAGTCGGTAGAGGCGGATGGTTCAGCCGCGCGCGAAATAAAAACTGCTCGCGCGTATTGTGTAAAAAAGAATAGAGTGCACGGAGCCCTCCGTTTTACTTAAATTTCCCCGCCGGTAAATGTACGGGTTCGAGGTACGAACAATGCCCCGGATAAAAATGAAACTCTCTTCACCGGTTCGGTCTCTATCGTACCGAGAAACTAGTTCTGCCTTATTATACGGTTACTATCCTAATGGGCCAACTTATATTACGCCACTCGCATTATCCGCGGCATTGTTGTTCCGCGCAGCCTCTCTCACGCCTCGTCGAATCACGCCTCGCTATTAGATCGCGACGCGGGAATCGCGACGAGCCTCCGCAGACTCTACGGTTCAGCGTTTATTCACTGTACGGTTTTTACGCGGTGTTGATGAACCCCTAGCCGGTCTAGACCGTCTGCGAGACCGCTCGCTATTTTCACTCGCTCCTATTTCAATTTTGATGACAGTTGATTACCATGCAGTGACTTAATCTTAACGTATCTACCGACGATTACTCCATCATTTTTGGAGAAGTCATTGGGTGAGAACTTTTTCAGCAGCTCAATGTAATTTATTAATTGGAATTAATTTGTAAAACTAGATTTTTTATCTTCAATGTTCCAATCTTTGTAGTCTTTAAGAATTAAATTGATCTGGGTCGCAATTGACGCAACATAGAACACGTTTATACAGAGTTCTCACGCAGCTACTAACCACTGTTATTCTTGTAAATATTGGATGTACAGAGAAAATGGAAGAAGAAACAGTGCTGCTTTCTTTTTGTAAACAACATAATAGCACCTCTGTATTTCTGCAGTATGTTTTGAGAAATGAAAGTGAGACTCCATTTTTTAAATGGAAAGGTACTCTCTTCGTATCACGAAAATTTCACTGTATGCGATACAATGACCAAGGTCAAGAACGAAAGAAATATTTGAAATATTTGTATTGTTTTATCAGCATCGTTTATGGATAAGTGAAATGAGAGATGATACAAGGACGTGCGCAAACGAAGTTTCCACCCTAACGCAATAATGTGCGTCGTTTCAATACTGAATTATTCATAATCGAGGGATCATATTGAGTTATTACTTTCCTGTAATTATATTGATAAAATATCGAGAGGAAACGTTCAGAAATTGGATTATTATTTAATTTCCTAGCATCGATCCGCTGCTGTCTACAATTACGTTTTTGATGAGGAAATCGACAACAATAAATCGTTTAATACGAACAAAGGACCGATCATCGGAACAATAACTCGTTAATTAGCACATCACCGCAGAGCTTATTCCAGCTGACTTTGCGTTCACGCCGACCGTTTTAACAAATTTCACCGTAATAGATCCAGTAATTCGTCGTGATTTACCGACAACTGTTATTCGCCAATGTAATTGTTTCGCTCGACTAGTGTATAATATTATCCTCTATTATTCTCAGTCTAAAGGAATGCCAGTAATAGAAGACGCCGGAAACAAAAAGAAAAATCCTAGGAATTTATCTGCATTCTTTTGCTACGATTCAAGATTAAATTTTCGACGATTTTTCTTCCACATTGTCGGCTATTGTGTTATACAATATTGCATAAATACCGAGACATTGCAAATACGCAGACCACTAAGGGAACACGTAAACTCTTGTAGACAATGCTAAACATAAACACTCATTAGTTTTATGCGTTTGCGACGTTTATAACCATAAAATGCAAGAAAATATGCAAATTACCGAACGTTTCCAGCGTTCCAGCTGTATTTTTATGGCAAGGAATCTTTTACTCGGCAAGACAAACTTCATCCTTACTTCAGTTTGCATAAAATAATTTAAAAAAAAAAAGAAATGGGAATTTGCTTAAAGGCCTGCAGTCAGTCGATGATTAAATAGAACCGCCTTGCCTGTTTTACCTTCAGGAAGGTTTGTATAGTAGTGCTGGCAACGATAAAGTACGTTACTTTGAAATTTAAAGTAGTTTGGCCGGGACCGTGTTTGGGCTCATTTTCAACGTGAAAATTCACGGAGAATTCGGAAACGCTTTCGGCGAGGGTAAAAAACTGATACGAAGATTTTGTTGTTCGAGGAACGACTGCGTCCCGAGCATTTTATTGGCGTCTTCGGTTTGTTGATCGTAACTAGCGGATCGTTTGCTCGAAGGATTATCTCGGGACCAGGAGCTAAATCCTTCGAACGGGCTAGAAGATAGACATTACCGTGCAGTGTCTCCCAAGTACTCGTTAAAGCGTCCCCAAGCTGTTAACACCATAAAATATTATCGGAAACAAAATACTTTCCACCTCGATCACCAAACCACTGAACACATGTGATTCCCCATGTCCCTTAGCTCCAGATCTGCATTTGTGCAAAATAAAAATAGTCTCCATCGCCACACGTAGAAGAAATGTCCATCTTTCTCTAATAATTTTAAGAAGTTGAAACTTCCACATCACTATCCCTTAATTTTTCTAATTTCTCTACTGTTTTAAACTCCTAGTCATAAATACATTAAAAGTAGCAACATTTACAAAATCTACGAGACACCTTCGTTACATTATTCTAGTATATTAAAAGAGCAGTACATGTTTGATAAAATATTTATCTCAACATGTCTAGAGCTTCATAATCTGCAAAGGACATTAAAATAAAAATTTGATGGCCCTTCTTTTTTCAACAATTTTAAGATATTGAAAAATACACATATCCCCTGATTCTTCTATAATTGCTCTACTGTTTTAAACTCCTACCTAAATCCGCAGTTTATAACGCGACGTACAATTTAAAAAATTGATGAGACTTTTTTGTTTGATTCTTCTGATATTTCATAAAAGCAGTACATTTCTGCAAAAATACTCTCGTCAAAATGTGCAGCAGTTCGTAATTTACGAAAGGCATTAAGCTGAAAATTTTGTGGTGCAGCGTGGCAGAATATGAAATTATGCTTATTTTCCTTCTTTTATGTTATATGTTTAACAATTTCGTGTATGTTAAAATCCTCGAAATGGTAATAACAAAAGTGGCGATGATGCTGGAGCTGCCGACACGAACGTAATGTCCTCGTATTATGAATTTCGTTGTTACAAGCGTTAATCCTCTTATGAAAATCGTATTCATCCAGTGGAGGTTGTTCGAATAAATACGTAAGAGGAATAAAGAATAATTATGTACCATATTCCGGGAATCGTCGGTCGCTGTATCAACACGGATCGCCGAGCAACGTTATATAACGATCGATAAGAAACTGGAAGAAGATCTTACGAGAGACGCAGCAATGGCTGTTCGAGTCAGTGAACGAGTAAAATAACTTTATCCCGGCAGTATGACACGCGACACTGTGGCGCTGAATTGTCACTGGTACTTACACGATGCGCGATGTCATATGAATTTTTCTTCCTTTTACGGTTTAACAAGCAAACCGCAGACCGTAAAATACGCTGTCCTCTTCGCGGCAAAATAAATCGTCGTTTAAATAACATTTGAAGAACGCATGCTGTTGTTTTGCTTCAAACAGGTCGGTCGCGAACAACATTTATTTTTGTGGTTTTGCACAGAAACTACCCAGAAACGCAACTTTGCCGACCAACCTTGGAGTTTTCCTCGCGAAATTCCAAAACCTTAATCCACACATTTTTACGCAAACGTAAAATTATAGCGAAACTTGTCGCAAGCGATTATGTGCTTACGATTATCGCGTGTACAACAATTTTCCTTCTCGGATATAAAAGAGGAATTTAAGGCTGTCTTTAATACAGTGTTATAAAATTGTTTAATTGAAGGTACACGGTAAATTGCGCGCAAGATTCAGCCAAATTAAAAAGGTCTTTTGAGTTCGCCATGCCACGACAGAATAGAATAAAATAATAATTAGAAGTAATTTTCCTGAGGTATAGGCGAGGTCGAATTGGCTATTTCTGCGGTTCCACCAATGGGACGATAGAGATTAGCAAAAGTTCGACATTTCGGCGACTATTGGCACGGCTACAGGGAGCATTAAAATTTGTCAGGGGTACTGGTGACCTCGTAGTGTCATTCCAGGGTTAATGGTGCTCAGGCAGCTCACAGACCGCGAAATTCGTATTCCGTCGACATCTACAGTGACTATCAAACTCTGACCCCGAGTCTCGTGAAAAATGAGGTTCCTATAAAGCCAGCATATTAACCGTAATCTACAGGATGTCTCGCGATGATTAATACAACCCAGAAAAGGGCGGGCACCGTTGCCCCGCGATAAATCGAAAATTTCCCGTGTACGCTTTTTATTTTTCGCAAAAAAGTCGAACAGTTGGGTCAGTCGGCCGCTTCGCTCGGTTTAAATCCCACAGAAACATGTTCACCTTCCTACCCCCACCCCACTGTTGTTTTCATTCATCGAAAGAGACAAAAACGCATCGAGATTTTGAAGTAACAACAGAACAAACCTTGTATCCCGAACAAGCCCTCAGTTAGCTGCATTTAAAAAAAAGGACATGACACGCCAAAGGGGCGGCAATTTTTCCGCCTAGCAAAAAAAAAGTACGGAGCCGAGAATGTGTCGAATAAAATTTTGATCACACGTAACAAGGTTTCGGAGAAAATCCGATTTGAAAAACCGGTTTCCCGAAAGCGAGTTTCGAGTACGACTGACAACGGCCGCCTGACCATTGCCGGATTTTTCTCTTAACAGAAAAAATCGGCGATTACATTACACCCCGTTATCTACCTCCCAGTCGACATTTCGATTCCCCGGGAATCAATTCGAAGCGAATTAGTCTGTAGAACAAACAATACATCGCTGTGTAAATTGCACCCCATGAAATTAAATTAATTTGTAATGGACAGCGCACCGATATGATTGATTATCGGCCATTTACACTACTAGAATTATTTATCGCTTTGCTCCCGAATTCCCGAACGCGCGCACTCTTCGTGGCGACGCCATTAATAAAATATGACCGTACGATGCTGTTGCTACCCTGAATAATGGGCACTAAACTATCCGGGAAAAAATCGGGAGCCAGATTATATCGATAATTGATTTTATTATTAATTATAGAACCCACAGATTCAAATCTAAGTCGCTCCATTCTTTCGCAATTACAGAGATAATCAAGATACTTCCCGCAGAATCTCGATGAAAACACTTCCACAGTCTTTAATAAAACATTAGCTGCTTTTGGTGCCGGGTACCTTCGGTGCTAAAATGTTCATGAAACACTATACGTTTTATGGGGACGACGTTAGAACAATCGTCACGAAAAATCACTCTTCCGAAGAACTAAAAGAATTATCATTGAAAGCTTTATCGCGTCCTTTGTATTCCCCCGATGGTGCTACTGCTTATTACTTGTTTAAAAGTCCCGACAATTTCCTCCGCCAGGAGGTTCGACAAAATGGAGATAATGAAAATTGCGAACGATGTACATATTCTATTATATAACGCAGAGCTTCATTTTTGCACGAGGAATTAGTCATTCCGCGAAGAAATAGCAATTTTCTTTGTTGTAGTTGACTGTAAGTTTATGTAGATACAAGAAAACTTTTCAAAATAAGAAAATACATTTTGTTTTATTTTCCCTGCGTCGGCACGTTTCCCGATCCATTGATTTTCCGCATCTTCGTGGTATGCAAATTCTGATTCGTCTTGTATAAAGTTATGCAGCACGTGTAGACTTATTCCTGTGGACGTTTCTTGAGCAATATACATATTTGATACAAGAATACACAAGAATACACAAGAACTTGGAAAGTAACCGGGTAGTAAGAGAAATATAAGTGATAACGTGTTTAATATTCGAGCAATGCAATAAATATTTCGAGCAGCATATTCCCACCGACCCAACGCTACATCGAACCTTTTTCTTCCGCGCATCGTGGAACGCGAAACTGAGTGTAAATAAATTCTTTCCGTAACAACAAGAAAAAGAACAATACTCGTTCTCTTCGTGCGTAATAACGACGGCGCGGGTCTTTATGCAAATATGAAACTTCAAAAATTAGTTCACATAAACAGAAACGATGCAACGTTCCAATGAATCATTTTGCTTGGTAATAAAAAACATTATCTGCGCGTTCCAATTAGTTCGAATTGTTATTTTGCTGAACGTTACAAGCAGCGTCAGCTATAAAAATAATTGTAAAGTTTCATGGAAATCAACAATATTCTCGATTAGCTTGAGACCTGGTCAAACTAGAATTAATTTTAAAAAAAAACTGCATGATCTGTTTCCGATTGTAACATCATTAAATTGTTGATTTCATCATCGTCGGTGAAATATGAAACTATGGAGATATTGGAAGAATGCAATCATATTTTTGCACTGTATTTTCTTAATTAAAATCGGTAAAAGAGGACCTACATTTTGATTAAATTCCTTCTTTTTAAAATCGACTTGTGAAGTACAATCGGTTCATTTGTGTTATATTCTATACTACTTTTCCATATTTGTTTGAACCGAAAGACATTACTCGTTCACAAATTCTTGAAAATAAATCGGACATCTTACTAGTTCAGTGTTACTCAACATCATCCGCAAAGTCTTCCGATAAAGGTATTCAATTAAGAACGAGGGTTGTTTTCGGGTCAAATAGACCCGAAGGTGCCAGGAGGTCAACAAAACAAACTTCTATTCGACCCACGTTCAGCAAACTAAAACCCTCAGTTTGAACGCTAACATTCCATAGTACGACGCGATATCTCTGCCATCTCCTCCACCTACGATTTTACTTCATACTACACGATTTTCAGTTGTGAAATCGAGTTAGATCTGAAACCTGACCTAAATCTTCATGTTATCGTGAATTACTGATCCTGGGTTAGTCTGGGTGTCAATCGATTCGATCGATATCTACGTGAATTTATTTCTAGGAAGACATTTTCACGAAAAATTCCATGCTTTCCCCAAAATAATGGCAGATATGCTCCACCACTGTAAATTATTTCAGAGAAATCAATATGTATTGGTATCTGTGGCGGAAAGAAGGACTTTTCTATTCAACGGGACGCCAGAATGATAGAAATGAATCTACTGCGACCGAATAAAAATTTTCTGCATCGATTACAAGGTACTGGGACCGAAATAAAAATGTTCTGCATCGATTACAAGGGGTACCGAATAAAAATTGTCTGAATCGATTGCAATGAGCGAGTTTATCGGAAAGATGCAGCATCTCGACAGAAGGTTGGTATAAAAACTGTGCACGCAGCAATAAACAATCGGCGCAGAAACGACTAGGCGTTCGATCGTTCAACGGGGCATTGAAATCAGGGCTGGGCTTGCGGAACGTAACGAAACGGAACGAAACGAAACACGGGTGATGCATCGTTGCTGACGGCCGATAACCGTTTACCGTTTCGCCGCTCCGGCCGTAATTCGTTTCTTCGCGCTGGCGTTACCTACCGTACGATCCCCGAGATTCCGGACCCGGCAGTTCAGGGTGGCCGTTTTGCCCACCAGCGCGGTGACATTGTGCGAGGCCGTCACATCGAAGTATGGTCCACGGTCGAGCGGCTCCAGCGCGTGGTTCTCGTACATTCCGTGATCGGTGGTGCCCCGTGCCAGTCCTTGCACTTCGACCGCCAAACAGAAACCACCCCCGGAACAAAAAGAACCAGACGATTTGGACCACAGAAATGGGAAACAGCGCGCCGACGCTGCGCTGCCGAGCACGAGGGAACGCCGAAAAAGATCAAAGAATCACAAGAAAGACGCTCCACAGTCCCTTTCATCCTCCTCGCGTTGCCTCGCCGTGCACATTGCCGAGACTTTCGGGACACTGGTACGGTCATCCCTCGCAAACTTTGATTACACGCGAACTTCGACTTTGAAATTTTGCTATCCAGCCCTTGGTGCATCGCGCGAATTTTTGTTTTGCCTGTTCGGTTCGGAGCAAAATTATGTGTATTTCACAAATTCTGTACGCTTGTGATCCACAGTATTTGGTAACCCTCGGACCGTTCTTATAATTGTACAGCGTGCCACCAATCTGGTAGTATAAGCAGCAAGGTGAATCTACATGGAAAAACAAGTTCAGCGAATTCGCGTTCTCTTCGATGAGAATTGGCTGGAACGTCTGACCATGATTAGTCGATTCTACTTCTTGAATTTCTTGAAATTCTGACGAATTTTTAACGCTTCAGGGACGACGTCTGTGTATTTTGCCGACTCTGAATGTGTTAATATTAGTGATCAGATTCACTTCAAATCACTTGTAAACTTTCTTGCAATTAATGAAAACAACAGCATCGTACAATGCCGATCAGTTTTAAAAAATCCACAACTGGGTCCCTGGAGGGTTAAAGTCGATTTTCAGAAAAACGAAGCCTTGTGTGAACATTTATAACTCTCTGTAAAATCATCCCCTCCGGCCGTACCACCAAATTGGAAATATCCTATACATTGTCAGATTGTAGCGTAAGTTACAATACTACGAATTTGATTGTGGACTCATTGAACAACTGTAATTAACCAGAAACAATTTCAGCCTTTTCAATAACAGAACCACTTTATTTGGTAAAGATCTCATGTTTTAATAAAGGAATATATAGAACACAGCGAAACCTATTTACGTTACGAGCCAACTCTGCATTGTTTTATGTTATATACCGTGCGTTTTATGCGTATACAATGCTTTCCACATACATATTTTTCGTTCGAAAGGCGAAATAATAAAATTGAAATGTTCCGAGTGTAAGGTTAATCCTTCTGTGCCTGGTATGCGTGATATTTATTTATGAGAGAACATTTTTAATGAGAGAACGAGTAAAAGTATTTTTTTTAAACTACATGCTTTAAATACTTGTACGGTAAGTCAATAAATTGCAAGTAAATAGAATCGCTGCTTAAAACGCTGTTACAGGTTGAATTTTCGTTTCGGATTTAATCGATACGAACGGTGCACAAAGGTTGGAAAAGCTTTTTTTAAAATTATTCGACTGTGTGCAGAGTAGGTTCGTTTATCCAATCCGCCTTGATATTTTTGTTATTTTTGTGCGAGAAAAAAAAGGCATCGGAATGAGATTATATCAGCGGAACAATAAAAATTGGAATCGAGTTCTGAGCGGGATCGAAGAAGTAACATAAAATAGAGGAAAATAGCAGAAAACAAAAAGAGATCAGTGATATAAAGTTATATGTATCATACGCCGTCAAAAAGCTATAAGCCAGTGCTGTATAAGTCAGATATTGAAATAAATAGTTATCTTTTATGTTTAAGAAGATTCTGTTCGACCTGTTTCGTTGGAGAAAATATCAGGTGATGTGGAATTTTTGTGGAAGAACTTTTTCGAAAACGTTCTCGTGGATGAAGTATTTTATGACTACGTAATAAAAGTTCCATGAAAACAAGATATTTTAGACTACTTATTAGAAATGGTTCGATGAGAGAGACACACAAGCAAGCTTTTATACAATGACTGTAGTAATCATTGAATATTGTTGCAGTTAGAATGGTTACGTATAATCTATAGTTGTAACCAAACCATGTTAAACAGAATATCAAACAGGATGTTAATCAACGTCCACACATTGCTTGTATTAGCCCTTTAACAAGAAATTATATTTTAAAAAGCCCTATATAATGTTACTAAATAACGTTACTGTACGGACGTTGTTTAACCGGATTTAATCGGATGCCTCGTTTACAGCCATAGATTACAAACAACTATTACACAATACGAGAATACGAAACATATTCAACATAGATCAACAAAGTATCTGGTCTAGTAAAACTTTCACTCTCAAAAGCTTTCCTTTATCCGTTCTCATCGGAACACGGCTCGAGAAAGTTCTTTGAAAATTGTCTACGGTCCATGTTTTAAACAGAACCTATTGAAAAATTCTGCAGCTTTCCAGATCCTTGGTACAAGTAAACAGAATTGCAAAGTAAAGAAACCTTCGAAAGAAGTAAAGTAAAATGGTGGTTCTGAAACACGAAGCTGTTGAACCACAAGTGATCAGAGCAGAGGCAGGATGAACGAAACCAGCCTGTGCGAATATTTCTTGGTGCTCATCAACTGGTAGGATTTGGTGCAACGCCACGGTCGAAAATCATTGAGCCTCGACTTTCCTTTTGGCTGTCGGATTGCGGCGCGGATTGTTCTTTGACCCGAGAAGCTATTTCCCGTCGCCCAGGCGGACGCGGCGTGCTGTTCGGGGGAACGGGAAGAGAAATGTTCACCACGTTGTGCCGTTCGTTATCGGAATTTCGTTAACTTCTCGTGTTTACCAGCAGGGAACGAGAGAGAGAAAGAGAGATAGGGGTTGGTGTAGCAAGAGAGAAAGTCTTGCCGTGGGGTTCGCGATGTACGGCCGGAACCGGGGCGAGAAATCATTTTAACGTGTCCCGACGCGCCGTGCCGGGGGTAAAAGCCACGATATATCTCCCTTTCGCTCGGACACGGACCTTCTTACCGCCGCGTGCTTCCTCATGAAGTATTAAAGTAGGTGGTGAAGTTTCTCCGGACGCAGTTTCAGAAACTACTTTATCTCGTAATACGTGACAGAGCGTCGCGGGAAACGCGCGGGGGTGGCCGGTATATCGCGCCGCCGGCCCGTCGACGCTTTCTCCGCTCTCTCGTTCCTTTGTGCAACGCCGCGGAACGAAACGCGCGCGCGTTGTTATAATAAATGTCCGCGGAATTTTTATCGTCCCCGGCACCGCGTGCCAGCCCGTACTGACTCCAGAGGAGACCTTTGTATTCGTTCCGGAGCGAATCATTGAATAAGGGTGGACTGGAAGTCGCGTCTCGTCGCGTCGCGTTCACGTCGCCGCGGCTCTTGATCTTATCAAAGCGACGGTGCACCGTTTGTTTCGCGGAAGAAGAATCTCTCCGTCTCGCGAGCTGGCGTTTTCTTCCGTTATTGCGCTCGCTGTGCGACGCGAAAGGAGAAGCTTCCTGTGATCATCCCCCGATTAAGCCCGCATTCTCGCCGAGACTCCGTGAAATTTTTAAACGAACGGCGACGACGACACCGTTCACTCAGTGAAGTTCCCTTTCGATGCTCCGTGCGAACAACAAAGAACCGAAACGCGTCGATGTAAGTACGTCACCGGTCGGATTTCAATAGGGGATCGGCGATTCGAGAGGATCTTGTGAACGACATTCCTTCGATTTCCTCGGTTCCGGTTAACTCCGACAAAGAACAATCACGGGCTCGCGGATCGGATATCGCGACACGTGGCAGAATTTCCACTTACCCGAAAACAATAGGCACAGGGTAAAGAGTACACCCTTCATTTTTTGTTTCTCTTTCTCATAGTCGATCCACGATGTCGTTTCGATATATATGTTTACACGTAGAGGCGTGTACGTGTGCCGTATATCCTGTTTGAATTTCTTATTTTGTGCGTGTGTACGGTCGCGGGTTTTCGAAGAACGCACAACACCGTCTCACCCTCCCGCACCGGTGGTTTTCCCACGACAATGAGGATTTTCGCGTCGTCGGTCCTTCGCACGACTTTCACTCGTCGGTTGTTTGCGAATTATCCCTTCCCCCGCGGTTCGTTAATCTTCTCCTGGCATGGCGCAATAATCCAGAAGCCGGGCAGAGGGACAGAGAAAGAGGGACAGAGAAAGAGCGAGCGCGACAGAGGGAAAGAGGCGGAAAAGAGGAGGGTGGGAGAAAGAGATGGTTTTTCTATATCGGGTCCCGGCACAGAGGCGCGGAATTAAAATCGCAGGGCGAAACTATCGGGCGAATCGATAGCATCCGATTTTCCTTGGGTTTTTCGCTCGATGTCGCCATTATGTTCCGTTGGTTTCGGGGTTGATTTACGTGCTGGCATGCATAGAAATCGTCCACGATTCTTCTCCGCCTCGGTGATCCGTCCCACAACACGCTCTTCTCATCTTCCCGCTGGAAACGCGCGTTTGCAACCCCGTCTTTCTTACTGGTTAATTCACCAGACGACACGAACGCGTTCCCATTCGATCGGATCTCCTCTTACGAAACAAAGCGCGAGAAAAAGAAAAGCACGAGATGGCAAACCGACCAGCCAGAGAGAAAAAAAAAGGAAGAGAAACCGAGGAACAAAGTATCGTCGGAGAAACAAAGAGAAAGGAAAAGGGCAGAGAGGGAATGAGAGAAAATCGTGGAAAAATCCGAACTCGTCTATCCTCTCCTCTTCGTCTTCTTCTTAACCGTTCTATTATGCAAATCGAACGATCAGCGATCTCATCGTTCGAAGCCCCCGACGGCGATCCTTTGCTCGCCTAACCAATTCGAGACGGCGAAACGTTCATTCGTTCGTTGGTTCGACGGTGATCTAATTTCCGCGATTCGAGGGACGTGCACGACAACGAGAAACGACGGAGGCGACGGAGCCCGCTGGCCTATCCTCGGGTCTGCCTTTGACGAGCGCGACCGTCGTCGAGCAGCGCGATAAAACTCGTGTTACGAACATCCGAGCGAAACTGATAGTGCATGCGACACGGCCCGGGAGAGACGCCCTGCCATCTGTCCTTGCACACGCCCCGCTTTTCCCTCTCCCGAAGTCAACGGGAAGATGGGGTAGACACCGTCCGGCGCAAGCGTGTATCCCTTTTGCTTCTATATTACTTGCACGCACACTCGTGTCGCGCGGCCGTGCAGCATCCCCTAGTCCAGAATCGAATTCCACGCTGGCCCGATCCTTCCTTCTCGTCGTCATCCTCCTCGTCCTCGTCATACTCCTCGTCGTCGTCGTCGACGTTGTTGGCTGCGTCATTGTTGCACACACGTGCCACGCACCAACACGTAACGCCGTTACAAATATCAATGCAGCCCGAAGCCGCTCTTTCGCGTCGTTCGCCTTGTAACCGCTAAATCGGGCTTATCGCCACGATCGCGGTCTATGCGCGCGAAACAGAGACGGAGAACCCGCTTTCCCCCAGATCAGAGAGAGAGAGAGAGAGGGACAGCCCGCGAAAGAAAAATAGATACTTTTCCCACGAGTGTTTTGACCGCTGAATTTCTTCGGAGTCTGTTTACCAGCCCAAATGCCTGGTTTAAAACAGATTTAATGGTCAACGATGCCCTCTTTTCCCGACCACCGAAAGACTTAAAACCCTTGTGCCGGGTCGGCGAGCGACAGAATTTTACCGGAAGCGATTTAGACAATTGTCTTTTCGGTACGATTCTCGACTCCCTTTTTCCCGACGACCGCCGACTTAATATAACATTCAATTATACCGCTTGAGCCTTTTTTATCAGACGCGGATAAGGGATCACGAACCGAGTAATTGTTTTTGGGAAACTAATGGTTCACGAATGACAACGTAATATTCAGGGGATGATGATTTTGGTCGGGCATCTAAATTGGACCACAATGGCATTTCCTCACGGTCGATATCAATTAATTATATATTAAGGTCAATCTAGGTCGAAATTAAGCTAGCTCCCGATATTCGCAGCCATAAGGCTCATTTTCTAGCCCAATTCTTTTCTGGGATTCGGCAGATCCATTCTCTGGCATCATTCGCTTCTCGGAATTCATAAAATTCGTTTACTGACACAGTGCATTTTCCAGATCTCGTATATATTTCATGTTCCAACAAACTTTGCTTTTATGAATTCGTAGGGCTCGGCCATCAACACAATTGGCTCGCTAGCATTCGCGAAAGACTCATTCAACACCACCTTTCATGAACCTCATCTCCTTTGCCGTGATCCCCAGAATCATTTGGTTTTCAGGATTCATAAAATTCATTTACTAGCACAGTAAATTTTCCGAAAATCATATAGTGTTGTAAAAAAATTTATGTTTATAAATTCGTAGGTTCTAGTCATCAACGCAACTAGATTGCTAGCACTCGTAAAAAGTTTATTTAATACCGCCCATCACGATTCTCCGGCATCATTTGCTTTTCAGAATTTGTAAAATTCATTTACTAGCACAGCTCATTTCCTAGATCTCGTATGTTTCACTTTCCAGCAACATTTGCTTGTATAAATTCCCTTCTTAATTTTCATTTCAACAATCACGATTTTTTGGAATCGTTTGCTTTCCAGAATTCGTAAAATTCATTTTCCAAGTCTCATAAATTTCATATTCTATCAACATATATTTCTGCGAGTTCGTGTGTTTCAGTTACCAACACAACTGACTGTAGCATCCGCAAAAGGTTCATTTGACGCCGCCCTTCATTTCCAGAGTTCACAGAGTTCGTTTTCCAATGTAGTTCGCTTCCAACCACATAATTATGAGCAACGAGGAATGGGAGAAGCAGAAAATCCTCGAATTTCGGTCGGGAAAATGGCATGGTATTTCTTTTGGAAAAGATTGTTTAAACCACTAAAGCACTAAGGCTTTTCGACCACGGGCCGGGTCGTTCAAATGAAATTCGAGACCGGCTCGGATACGAGGTATTTAAATTTGTAGAGAATCGCGGGGGATCAACGGAGAGACGGTATTCTCGGGGGCGAGCTTCCCATGGATGGAGGAAAACACCGTAATAAGATGTTCACTTTAGGAAATCTCTTACGGTACAAGATTCCGGCTAATCTCGGAAATTCGGTGCGGCTCGGCGTGGCGGCGGGGGTGTACGGACGAGCTTAGGGTGCCTTCCTTTGCTCAAGGAAAGGTCGTCGCGCATTTTTCACAGAGCTCTCGTCCCGGTCTTACGGTGACGGGTTGAATAACGGGTGTCCGTGGGCATCGCGACGCGGCAAGAAAACAGGGGCGCAGTCTTGCGAGCCGCCAAAGCATACCGTGGCCCTTTGTTCTTTCGGCCGTAATGAACATGCATTGTGTGTCTCTTTCTTGCCGGCTTCTTTCTCCCCTCTCCACTCGTTCTTTTTCTTTTTATGTATAATCCACGCGATGGATTTGAAAGGGAAGATCGATGCCCTAAATCGTTGAAGGTGAAACGCGTGACAGACGTGTACGAGAGAGACTCTCTCCGTCTCTCACACACGCTCCATTTCTCTCTCACTCTCCTTTTTCTCTCCAGAGAGTTCCGTACGCGGGCTCCTTTTCACCGGGACTCTCATCTTCCTTTCAGCCCGCTTTCCCGCCTCGATAATCACGTAACGACGCGCGATGATCGTAACATTAAAACAAAAAAGAAAAAAAGGAAAAGAAAGGAGAAACTGAAATGCGGAAAAAGGCGCGGATTCCCAACGGTAAACATGCGGCTCACGTCCCCCGAACGAGTTTATCTTTTAATGCGTTTACGTGTCCGCGTGGCGAACGTTAAAAGCGAGAAATAAAAGCAAAGTGCGGGCCGCGCGGATTCCGCAATAATTCCGGTTACGAATATGAAATTTGAATAACCAATGCGATTTTTATTGTTCGAACGAGAATCCGTTTCCCCTTCGTTAACCGCCGCCGCCGAGCCGCGCCGGTCGTTCGTTTATCGATAATCTTACGTTACGATCAACCCCGGCCGTGACAAAGTGCTGGCCAGCGTCGGTGGCAATTGTCGCCAATTATTGGCGGGAAGTTTAATCTGCGCAAATATTATCGTATATCGCGTGTCCTGCAGATATCGCTGTTTATATCGCGGTCGTAAACAATCGCGATGTTATCGATACGCGGTATCGATCGCGTTCGAGATGCGGTTCAGGGGGTTCAGGTGACTCGGTGATCACGGTGAGATTCGTCATTGGAGGTTATGTCGACGCACGGCGATATTATTGAAAGTTTTCATGCGTGAACAGAACGCGATGCTTAAGCTGCTCTGTGGCTGTTCGATATTGTGGGGTCTTTCGTTAATTAGAACTCGCTTTGAGATCGTGTCACGTGTCGTGATGTGAGCTTCCTCGATCTGTCAACCGGTCAGTCGGTCTGCGAAAGAGAGCACTGAATTATTCTATTCGGAATTGTTTTCGATTATCTTACGAAAATGGACGACCAAGCTTGTCCAAGATGCAAAACCACCAAATACAGGAACCCATCCCTGAAGATGATGGTGAACGTATGCGGACACACGTTGTGTGAAAGTTGCGTTGATTTGTTGTTCCTTAAAGGTTAGTATGTTGATTCTAGTAAAATTATGCATCGATTTAACAGCCTAACGTGTATTGTCAATTCTCCCAAGGTTCCGGATCGTGTCCAGATTGCAAAATTCCTCTGCGGAGAGCAAACTTCCGTGTGCAGTTGTTCGAAGATGCGATGGTTGAGAAAGAGGTGAACATAAGGAAGAGGGTACTACGGGATTTCAACAAGAGAGAAGATGACTTTGCGACGTTACGCGAATACAATGACTACTTGGAGGATGTTGAAACCATAATATATAATTTAGCGAATAATATTGATGTCCTGGAAACGCATAAAAAGATAGAACAGTATAAGAAAGACAATAAAGACCAGATCACAAAAAGCAAGACCAAAATTGGTAGGCACGAGTATGAATTGGAAGAGATGATAGAGCTAGAGAGGCAGAAGGAAGAGGAGAAACGGATGGAATTGGTGAAACAAGAAATGGAAGCTAAGAAGAAAAAGATTCGTGAAAAGGAAGCATTGATAGATGAGCTCACATTTTCTGAAGGAAATGCGAAGAATATTGTTGAAACGTTTGCTTCTGCTATTCAAGCGTCGAAGAAAGAATCAAAAACAACAGCTCCTAAGGTCACTCAGTTTAGTACAGGAATCAAATTTAGCAATCAAGGAAGTCAGAATTATATGTCTGTGCCAAAGATCGATGAAGGACCGTTATACTCGTATACTCCTATTCGGCAACCTACAGAGGGCCCTACTCCACCTGGCTGGAGAGAACTACAGGCACGTGGCTATGTCGCTCATGTTCGAGTAGAATCTTCTGCTGAAAGGGCAGGAGGATTCAAGGCACATGTCGCGTGTTTAAGGGCCTTACAGGAAGCTATGGCTGGCTTATATCACAATCCCTCGCAACGCCAAACAGAATACACAAGTGTATGACCTTGTAGATTGTTTAAATCCCACCAAAACTGTCTCTCTAATTTGGTACATATGCTAATGCCTAACAGATCAGGAGTTGTAATTGTTATGTACAATTCAGAACTCCTGGCCAATTGTCATACATGCTAAACATACCAAGTTAATTAAGCCCATGTGATGTAATCACAAGTAACAGGTGCATGTGCCTTGTATATTTATCTAATTTTAGTATTGAATATTTTATATTACAATTATATTATCATGCAAATTGAGCGACTGCAGTACCTGGCAACTCAATGAATACGCGTAAGAAAAATAGTTCGCCTTGTTTCAACAGAAAATAAAATTCAATTTGTTAAACATAGCAAGATATAGATGTTTATAATCCTTATCCTGTATGCGTTATTTTGTCTTTTAAATGATTGTAATACTAAATATTTATAAGTTACAGGATACAACTTTTGTTACAATGAAATCGTATTATTCTTAATAAATTTGACCTTGACAACTCTGACATAGTTTTTAATGCCATTTTATCATTTTACTTCGTGAAATCGATAATATGGTTTGTGTGATACATACCAACTTCTGCTGTAGCACAGACGAACCCGTATAATAAAAATTAAGAATATTCGGTTCTTGCTAATATGCCCAAATCCACGATTTAAATTCTCGTGCATCTAGTTCCAACATTTATTGTTCGTCAGCATAGAGGGCGTAAGAAATCGAGTTATTCTTAACGATGTCGGTATTTCAGATCGTGAGACACGAAACCCCATATGGCGATTGATCTACTCCTATATCTCGTCTATGATTATCTGTGATGCAGTTTCTTTACTGACTTGAGCAGAGTACTGACTTAAACTTAAGTTTGATCCGTGGTTGTATACGTTGTGATCTAGTTTATAATTTGACTGCTCTATGTCACAGACTTGTGGATAGAGGACGCTAGAACTGATTTTCCCGATGTCGGTATTTCAGATCGTGCGACATGAAATCCCATAAGGCGACTGGTCTACTCAGTCTACTCCTATATCACGTCTGTGGTCGACGATTATAAAAATAAACATAAATTAAATAAATTTACATTGACAACAAATGATCAATAACTGACTGAACACTTTTGTTGGAACGTCATCATTTGTTAAAATTCTTAATTTTTTGGTATGATGTAAGTCTTGTAAGTTATGTAAAATTATTCTCAGCGGTAAAAAAAATTCAATTAAATATGAAATTTTAAAAGATTGCAAATTATTAACCAATAGAGTAAACGTTTCACTATGGATGATAGTACAATGATTCTCCGCTAGAGGGAACATCGTTCTCTAACGTTTTCTGAATTTTTCAAACCGAAGACGAATAAATATATACAGAAACTTGAAACAAATTTTGATTTGAGAAAAATTCCAATTATATTTTAAAGCATGCTATCGTATATATTTACATATTCAACTGTTTAATAATTATGACTAACGAGCAGATGTTCAACGAAATACAAGAAAATCATTGACATAAAATATTTTGAATAACTCACGGCGCCCAATGAAAAGTTGTTGAAATGAAATCTTGATTTCATTTTTATAGTTGGAATGACATTTCATCGGTTCGATTGCATAATAACATTTATTATCTGTGAATTGTTTTTTTGTAGAGCAATAAATATCTTACCTCCTATGGTGAACACGATTTTTCCATTTTGCTGCATTCCAGAGGAAACCGCAATAAACGCGTTGCGCAAATTACACATTTCTCGTCGACTGATTACACACTCCACTTAAAACTCCACGTATTATAAGAGCACTCTCCGGGTACAGTATATCGTATATACATATACAATACATACCGATTTAAGAGGACACTTTAACGTATTTATTCTTACGATGCTTACCGAAACAATTTACGATACTATATAGAACCGTATACGACCAGTAAGAAAATGTACCGTTCGAACGGGAATACATCTTGAACGTGAAACATAATTTGAATTTACATACAATCTTGAAATAACTTTAAAAATCAATCAATCTGTTAAAGAAAATATTATTTCGCTGGACGAATATACAGCGAGAAGAAAGGTTAAGGACGTACCATGAAACAAAAACGTTAGTTTAGTCAACGCTCTCCATTACAAGCTATGATGTGGCTACTAACAATAGACAGACGACACAAGATACCGCAATAGCGATCTCGATTTCAGTCGATTGTTTTGCGGATGTCTTTCCCGTTCGAAAACGATCGTGTTACAGAGAAACAAATCGGTACATCCGACCGTTGTCTGACATTGTCCACTTCTAACATGGCGGGGTACGGCGGGATGGTGGGGGGTTGTGCTTCGATAATCGCAATAAAAGAAATCGATTTTCGAGGATCGAATCTCCGTCGAAGTTTCTTGCTGGAGGGTTAGTCCTCCCTGAACGTGAAAAATCGGATGGCCGATGGTCCCACGATTAAACTTTCGTATTGAGAGGTCGGTTGGCCGTTCTCTCTTTCCGGAGTTTCTCGCGAAACTCGCGGAAACAAATGCGGTTGGTGAACGAATCGCGAGCGAGCGAGGAGACGCGCGAATGTCGGCAACGGGACGGTGTGCCGAAATGCTTAATTAACGCGAGTGGAGCCTCGGTGGCTGTTGGACGACACCACCAATCGCGTGCACGCGAGTGACCGAAAGCTCCGCCCACCGAGAGAGCCCCGTTGCCCTTTTCCTCGTGACTACCGGCCACAGTACGTACGCGAGCGTTCACGGAGTGTCATCTCGTTCGTGTCGGCTTCGCCTCTATCGAGACGAAAGTTTTCTTCCATTCCTGCGGGTTACAATCTCTCCTATCGAGAACAACAACGTATCCACGAGCGATCCTTTCCGTGCTCTTCGGTGATCACGATCGGATCGTTTCCATTTCTTTCTCGATCGCGTCGCGTACCTCGCTTTCGTTCGAAAAGCGCGGTTCACGTCCCAGCTACGCTTTCGTGCGGCGAATCAAGTGCTTCGCATCCGGGACACAAGACCGAACTGATTCTCTTGTTTCGTGTGCCGCCTCACGAGGCCCAGTGATACAAGCCCGTCGCGGTAAAACATGTAAACAATCTCTGCACAGGTTGATAGTTGAAAAAGAAAACGGAACAAGGGTAGAACGTCCGCGGTGACTGGGTGCGAGAAGTAACAGCGATCGGTTCGATATCACGGACGACGTTCGATTCTCGATCTGTCAGCCTCGGGATCAACTGCCGATGCGAATCCTCGATCGATATCGACTATCGTAAGAATGCGTGGCTGAAGCCGGGGACACAAACCATCCTTTCGTCCTTTAGTTTCTTTTCGTGATTCGAGCAGAAGAAAGATCCACGAAAGCTCAGCCAGCCATCAAGAATTCGACAGGAAGATGCGGCCCGTACTGACAACCTTCTTCCTCGTACCGTTGCTGCTCGTCGCGTGGCAAAACGGCGCGCAGGCCAACTGGTGGTGAGTCCGTACAACACGATTGTTTATGCCCACCGCGTTCGGATAAGATCTCCGCTCTGACCGTGTGCGCCTTTCAGAGGCTGAATCCTTTCCCCGCGGCTCCTGCGATTTTTCCACGGTACGGCCGCCCCCCTTCTTTCGCGAATTATTTAAATGGGCCGCAGAGTATCACTGTTTCCACCGTTCCTCTACCTCCACCCTATGTCCCCCGCGCTGAATACCGGCGTTTAGGCCATTGAACGTCTTTTTAGTCCCGAGACGCTCCAGAATGCGCGACATCTTTTGTTATGCATACCGTACTTTAACCTATAACATACCTTTTATACGCCACCAGACAAGTATCCTCCACTTGAACCGATTGTGACCGTCTTATTGTATGAACTACGCCATTTTCCCCCCTGCTCTATTGTCCACGTAGTTTTAGGTTAAACGAAAGTTTTGTTGGCTTTTCTTGAAGACGATCTACTTTCGGGTTTGAGGTCTTTGTTAAACTATTTTCGCGCAACACCAACTCTACCATCGCCGGTCAAATGACAGGTTTCTGGTTTTTTATGTTATTATTATTGAAATTCTAATGATGCTTTCACTGGAAATGATTAGACACATTTTTGTACCCAAGCATACATATATTATAATAAACATCACAGGAAATTTATATAAATTCAACGATGTCGTTTTTATAAGGCAACACATGCCAGCCATTTTTAGAGCTCGGCAGGTTTAGTGTTAAATATGGGTCAGTTTTTAATCTGACATGAATTACGACGTTCGCGACCATGATCCTCGGCTAAGTACTCCAAACTCCATAGTAATCCATTTTGGAAACTTTTATTTTCGTTGTAAATTTTACTGTCTAGTACTTGTAAAATATGTGGGAGAGTTTATTAAAACTTTGATGAAAAGTAATTTTCAGAAGAGTATATTTACCGCACATATGTTTCCTATCTGTTACCGCTCATGTTGCAAGAATGAAGGCAACTATGAATGTAGGGGTTGAGAACCATATTTCGTGAAATAGCTTAGAAACAGCTGAAATTATGAAAATATTGTGAGGGTTATAATAATGTATTTTACGTAACGAATCTGACTGTGTTTTAATACAGTAATACCGGCATTTCTTCGCCAATTTCTTTTAGATAATTTTTAATCCATTTTTCTATATACTCTTGTGTCAAAAATGAAATTTAACCATCCCAGTATTGGGATATTGGAATTATACCTATAAATACTGACTTACAATTATCAAGGCATGAATGCACATAGTGGTACTTTAAATAGAATCAAGTTTGCTAAGGTTTAAGCATATTTGATTTCCGCAGCGTTTGAACAGACACGGTACCTTCGAGTCCTTCATGAGCTGAAGGGTGAAGAGACAATTCACCATGGAACACCTTCGCCGTTCAAATTTTGCATATCTCGCCTCCGATCAAGATATATTAGGCTTTCGGGGCGCCGGAGTTAAAATTTCCCGAGAATTATGCAAATCTCGTGCGCACGAATGTTAATCCGCGGGATAAATGATTTCTTCGGGTGGCGGCGAACGGGAATATCAAAGATGGAGGGAAACTAGTTAATAATGTCGGAGACATGCCGCACAAAGTGGGCCGCCCGATAAACCCACGTCCAGCTGTGCGAAAAGGAGTGAGACATTAATTCGCGGTAGCCGACGATCGAGAACACAGGCTCGCGCCGGCTGGCAATCTCGCGATCTACATTTGTCCGATCAGAATGTCCGCTCGCGGGGAACTCGACTTTCAGTCCGCTGATAATTTCCTCCGGGAGACGCGTGGCGAAATTGTCGGCCTCTTGGATCTGGCCGCGCGCCATGCCATTTCTGACGGGCCGACGAAATTGCGATCGCGGTAAACCGGTCGAAAGGGCCACGAACAGCCAATTATTGGATCGCCTGGAAAATCCGGAGTAGCCTTTTAAGGATGGAACCACCGATCAATCTCGGTTGATTCGCAGTTACACATTCATAAACCTGCCGATTTTTCTGGAGACGACGATTTCTGAAGATTTTATGGCAACCATAACTAGATCCACTAAAATATAGTTTCCAATCCACTTCTTTGAGATCAATGATGATCTTCTTCGAAGAATTTCGTTCTTTCTTTAATTCTATTCTTCTTCCTTCTTTCTTCTTCCAACTTCTATTTTTGTCATAAATGCATTAAATCAGCAGTCTACTAATAAGCTTGCTGAAAAATTGGAATTTGGATGGAACGTTTAAAAGTCATCCTTTTTATTTCGCCCCTCTAGGGCTGAGTCTGTGAGGCTCATGAATAGAATTTGTACTGTTCTAATGTTCCATAAATCATCATGGAACTCCTCAATGAATGTTTGCTCGACTTGCAACAATTTTGCAGAATACAGTACGACAATACTTGTATAACCTTCATCGTATTACATACGTATGAAAAGCCACGAACTTTTCAAAGAAATGTACACGAGAAAACGGATACATCTGAGCCGTTCACTGGAGAGTTAATTGACACGATTTAAATGTTTCCGCGAACCGATGATTATCTCCTGGGAATCGTTTTTCCCGCCGCGAGCCATAAAGTGAAAAATGCCGTTCTACTTAGCACATTCGTCAACTTTTCCCGTGGACCGATTGCGCCACACAGATTAGCTTTAATTGTAAGAAGGGTGCAACGTTCTGGAGCGCGGTTGGCTCGCGATTTCGTATTCGCGCAATATCGCCAATTAATTCTCGCCAGTGTAGCATGACGGGCCGCGGGTTCTCCCGTGAAAAACGTATTTCCCCGCTAATGAAAGATTCTGTTCACCTGGGCGGTCCAGTTTCGTGTATGATTAACGGCGCCGCGCGCCGGCTCGAATTTATATCGGCGCCCCGTGATTTTGTAAGATCCCGAGAGAGATGCAAAAACGCGTAGACCGCGAAAGTCCCGTGTAACTCCCCGTGTCTGATACGCCTTATAAGATTACCCGCGGTCCGTTTTTACAGGGCCGACGACGGGTTCCCGCGGCGTAAGCGTTTATTTTAGCATTTGAAATGCACCATTGCGAAGCGCTCTCGCGAATATCAGCGCGGGCGCGCGCACGCGGAGCCTCGATCACGTTTCCGTACATAGAAAGGCACGTATGTACGGAGGATGATGACGAAACGTTCGCTCCGAAGGACAATTTTCTACAGACCGTTCCACCTATTGTTCACCGACACCGTGCTGCGACGCGTTTTACTCACACGATTTACTTACTCCCGCGCGTCCTCTCGATACGCATCCGAGCGGATCGTCGCTGGTCGCGAAGGCGTCGCTGCTAGGAACACCGAGCAGCTAAAACGACACCTTTGTACTCGCTCACGCGCAAATTATTAGGTGAAAAAGTCTCTTTCTCGGTGTCTTCCTTAATATTGTTCTCATTGTATAATCTTTTGCTAATATTTCAGTCTTTCCTGAGCATCCTCTCACTTAGCCACGTCATTTACTTTCTTAACCATTTGCACTCGGAGCTATTTAACTCGAAAATTAAACATTTCTTCTGACCTAGAATAATTCCATTCTGAAATTGATATAACACCTCATACAATACTTAAATGTTTAGTAATTGATTAGATGCCAACATATTTAATAATCTAAACAATATTTTATAGCAGTGACTCTGAGTCGGAGTCGAACAAATCCTCAAACGCATCTTCACAATCTCAATGATCTTTCAAAATGTACTTTTGAAATATTAGAACCCGTCATTTCATCAGAAATGCACAAAATCCGCAGTCTAATGGTGTATTTTAACATGCCAATTTCGGTTTGAGTTTAACTAAATTACGCGGTTCGTGCGGAACTATTTAGGGTCGGTATTCGGAAGTCAACGTGTTAACTGACTCCCGTTGTAATTCACACGTGAATAAATCTGTCGGGGGCAATAACGTTCGGCGTTAAGTAATTGATTCGACACGTGAACATTTAACCCGTGGAAGAAAGTTAATAACAGCCAAGAATTCAATCAAATGAATGGGTCGCAAAGAATGGTGGGAAGCGATAAAGCACGGAGGCCCTAAAAGCTATTTATAAGTGAACCATTTCACCTGGTGTTGTCGCTAAAGAAACTGTAGGTGTAGGTTTGCTTAGAGAGTAATGGTTAAGATTGGATTCTGTGCTCGACTTGCCAAGAATGGGCTCGTGAAGTGCAGGTATTCCAGAATGTTTGCATAATTGTACATGTACCACTTGCGTCTTTTCTCGAAACCCGCTGGCCTTAGCTGTCACTATTCGTTTCTTTAAACTCGTAGATCAAAGCTCGGAGATTAGTGTTAATTACGATCGTGTCTTTTAACAAACGAGAACAAGTGATTTTTGAGAAACCTTTTCGAGCAAATGTGCAGGTTCAATACGAAATTGTAACAATTCTACGGGAGCGCCTTGAATTGCGAGAACACCTTTCACGAAAAATTATTCTCGAAAATTATCTTTAAATATAGAGACGTAGATGGGTTATGGAAGTTAGCTATCTTCGCTAATAATAGCAATCAAATGCCAATTTAGCAAACATCCGCACGAAGCTGCGAGTCAACCAAATATTTCTCAGAAGCGGTTCTTTCTAGGAGAGCCGATATAATGACTGTTATTCTCTGATGCTGATAATATTGTTACAGTTACGATCAACCATGAAGTCCGATGCATTATGTTTGGATATTTAATACCGGAAATTAATTTTCGTGGGACAGATAGCGCTTTTGAAAAATTGAATTTGAAATTTCTGAACTTTTCCCAGATTTTCAATTGCAGTAGGTAACAGCCGCCGTTCTCGAACAGTGGAAGCGTATTTTTTCAATTGAAAAATTATTGCGCAGCCATTTGACTCGCTCGATCATTCGTGTTCAACGAGGTCGATAAACCGGAACGGTAATTCGGTTTCCCTATCGTTAACTCATCGGGCAAAACGACATCGAGGAGCCACCGGAACATCTTCGCTGTAAAAATGTAACGTATAATGGAGAGGGATCAAATAAAAAATGAAGAGCCCCACGATTGTATGCTGCTAATTAATGCGTTCAGGCAACGATTACACCCTCCACTTTTTGCTCAATTCTTTTCGAAAGCTTGCTAATTGATCGTTAAACTACCAAGAACCATCATTATGTGAAACGCTCGCTTTATTACCGCGGAAATGCATGCTTTCGAACAATTCTTTTTATCAAACCTGCTACGTTGCTGACCTCTTTATCGACTTTAAACCTATATTCATGTAATACAAATATTCATTTTGTTATTCACAAGCGAGGATCGACACAGAGTTAAAAACATTTTGCAAGTATTTAAAGATGGCTGCATAGATTTCCAATTGTCACAAATCTTCTTCAGCAACCTGCAATCAAAATGAAATTTGCACAATGGGGTTGACGATTTATAACATTACTCGGTCTGTAGAAGGCTTGCGTAAAATTGTCTGATTCAAAGTCGCGCCGATAGACGAAGAATCCCCTTCGATCGAACTCGTGAACAGCGTGGACGATCAGGGAAGCCCCAATGATTGCTATGAGATACGCCGCGGCGCGTAGTGGTCGATGTTTCGATTTTTCGAGATAAAAGGAAGCAGCCTGTGTTCAGGAATTCTTCAGAATAAAATTGACGTTTAGTCACACTCGGCATAACACGTGTACACGTTTATTATCTGCACGTGTTATCTTCACGTTTGTGAATACAATTCACCTGTGCATTGATATATCCGTATTTTAATTCGTGCAATTTTTAAAACATTTATATCAATGTACTATTAATGCACGCGTGACTAAATACACGTGTACCGTGCAGTTAAAATGACACGTTCAAAACAATGACCTCTGGTTTGAAGCAGTATGTAGCGAATCTCGGCCGATTTTCGTGGAGAATCGGTGACGGTGCGCCTGCACTTGGAGAGAGCGGTCTCTCTCGGCCGGTGTCGACGCGCCCCTGCAGGGCACGACTTTTAAAACGAGAAGGCCGGGCACGTTGACGTTCTACGGTCAAGCACGATTCCACTGGCAGATTTTATTTCCGACAAACTGGTTCCGCGGCCGATTAATCGGCCCCCGCTGACGGGCCGCAGCCTTCCGGTGTACACGTACATACGCTCGCCTCCTCGGCTGTTCGCGGAGATGAACACGCGACGCGCGAACTCGAAACGCTTAATAATTCACGCCTAGTCACGCCAGTTTTCACGCGGCTTTCGGCCTCCGAACGATACATCGTGCCCGGGTTCGTTTCGACCCACTTCTTTCACCCCGCGAACGATCGTCAATGACCGTTCGCGATTTCTCGTTTCACGTGCGGCTTAACCGTAAAACTGTCCCCAATTGTCCAGCGTGAATCAAGCACGATTGAATCGAATCGTACGCGACTCGTCTCGACGCTGATCGCTGTTAATTTATTCGAGAGATCTAATCTCATGCCATCGTAGACCTTAATCCCTCTAACATCCTGAATGATCCCTAAGACGATTGATTCAGTGTGAAAGTCGATTTGACGCGGTTTGATTGAGGTTTAGTATGTAGTTAGTAGGAAGTTCCGATTGTCAGTTGAACAGAAGTTTTATGTGGGATACAAAAGTATAAAAAAGTCAATATTGAACCATTTCTTCCATTTACGACCTCTCTTAGCATTGAACACGTCGATTTGTTACAGTGATGATCATCTATAATTCAGATAGTAGCCGAGATTTAATTATACCGTATCGGTGAAAAAGTGCTTGGCAGCATTTTGGAAATCCTAAAGAAAGCGTACACATCGGTATCAAAACACAAATATGTATAACATTCATTTAAAAAGAAAACGAAAATATAATTGACTCTATACAAACTTGGCACTTGCAAAAAATCAAAACAAACACACATTGCGAGTATAGATACGATGAAGCAACAAAAATGATTATATATATTTTTTAAATATCTATGAAAATGAAGATTCTATTATTAGAACAATATAAAATCGTGATGTTAAACTAGCTGTATTATTTAACTGATGGGCAACACGATTGAACGGCTTTCCGTAATATTTAATTATTAAAAATCGGTATTCATTAAAAGAATATAGGATACCTAGCGAAGAAGATAACTTCTCGTTTTAACCCATTATATTTTCAGATAAGTTGAAGTGTGTATCGCGAGAACGCCGGTATACTTTATGTGCGGTCAGGGTAATCTCGCGTTGAAGATCGCGCAGCCTCGACTGGCTGAAGGCGAAGCGTTATGAATTTAATAGAACACGGTACGTTATTATTTATTATTTCCGACTTTTCGAGGGTACACGCGCAGAAAGGAATCTAATGAAGCCGCGCGCGCTCGCGCGGTTCCACGCGATCGGCCGATAACGGTTCTATCGGTGAAATATCTGCGCGCGTCACGTCGACGGTCGGCAGAGTGTAAAGCTTTCTAGCCAGGCTGTCGGGATGAAGCAATATTTCGACGAAGCGATAAGCGGACAGCCGCGGAGCCGAGACACGCGTTTTACAATACACAGTGTTACAGTTGGCCGGTGCCGGAGAACGCACCGCGTGTAACGGTCTTCGGCGAAAAGAAGCGCGAGCGCAGCCAGCCAGGGTCATTAAACAAAACCAGTTTGATATTAAAGAGTCCTCCTCGCGTCTAAATCCGCCGCACGAGCACCGCTCGCATCCGGACCGATATCGGGCCAGTCCTTTCAGTCGCGATCACTATAAACAGCTGTGACGAGAGCTGTCGACTAGAGTGGCGCCGGAGGATCCGGATTCGACGATCTACAGCTCGACGAAATCCACTATGCACTCATCCATCGATTTATGCGGATTATTCGCTACATTCGCTTATCTTTATCCAGAAGAAAATCGCGTAGAAAGAATTGTCTCCTCAATCTACCTTCCCCTTCTACGATGCTATTCCCTTGTTGTGCATGTGCTACAATGTCACGTGACTAATCCGGTACTGGCAGAGAGAGGGTAACTTTTTCCCCTCCATTCGAATCAACTCTCCTGGTCACTCTGCTGCAGAGTCGAAGCTTGTCACAAGCATTAATTCTTGAGGTCTTGAACAAATCCCATTGAAGTTCGGTTCAAGCAACAAAATTAATTTTTGAAGATAGGGACACATCTTGTTTGTGAACCGCTTGTTTGTAACAAAGAAAATGTAAAGGTTTGCCATGAGCAAACAAGTTTCGCTATGACTACAAGGTGGACGTGGAAGTCTTCTTAAACATCGTTGACTTTCTGACCAGTCGAAACAAAGTTTGCATTTACTGTTAAGAAGCGAAGTAAAACTATCTATTTTCCGGAAACCTATCGAATGAAGTCGTATTTCCGCATTGGAATACTTCAGCAGTGAATATTTATTCTTAGAAGTTTACGACATCGACGTGTAGGTGCGAGAACGATAACGCAGCAAGTCAATACCGGATCGGTTTCGATTGCATATCAGAAGTTTCATAATATTAGATCATAAAACTAATATTTGCAATTATTCTCTATACTTTCTGTTGCGAACACGAATATGTAGGGGAAAGTAGAACACAATTTGGCTCGGGTTCTAGATTGGACCTAATTTATGATTCGCAGTTAACTATTTCTAATATGCAAGTATTTATCGGTTCTACTATCCTCTATTGCATCTAGCGGAGATACTTTTAGAATCGATAAATTAGGATCGTAAACGCAAGAATTTAATTTACGGTCCAATGTATGCTTTTTTTGAACTTATCGATCTCGTTCGAAATATGATTTTTGTGCTGAAGCAGCATCCGGTTTTTCCTAAGATATTCCTGAAAAACCACTCGATGCAGCTTGCGTGTAGTGAAGAATTTGAGAGAAAATTCGATGCGTATTTTTTTAGCGATGCAATTGCACGGTGGACGTATTTGAAAATTTTATGGCAGCCATAGGTGGATCCATTCAAATCGTATCAATTTTCGTTTACGCATTGTTGAACCCATTTCTTTGATATCTTTCAGGTTCCTGAGAGGCAGCTGACCTTAAATGGCTGACTGGAACAATTACTCTAACACGGTAGCGTTTCTTTCAGTAAGAAATTGAGATAGACGAATTGGAAGAAAGCTATCGGAGCTGGATCGTGAAAATTTTACCGTACAAATTTTAGTACGGTAGTGTCTCGCTCGTAGCGCAAGGTTCTATTATACAATTTAAGTGGTCTTTACCGTATTTTCTGTGCGACCGTGGCAAAAATTGAAGAGGGTGGCTGAACGCAACATCCCCGTTCGTCATCGAGCCGAGTTTCGGCGTCGGTGGGCTATCGTCAGTCCGCGTCTAAATCCGCCTCGCTATCGGGCCGGACGGATATATCGGGCCAGTCCTTTGAGTCGTCACGATCACCATAAAGAGAGCCGAGTGGAACGATGCGTATCGTAAACCATCGTGGTCGGTTTTTAGTGCGCGGCTCTGGAACAAAGGCGGGGGAGCCGAGAGGATGATCCGCGATAAGACGCGCGGCCGGTGACGTATCGCAGCCCCGACGAGATTTAATAAAAGCATCTTTATTGCCGAACCATGCGAATCGGTCTCTCTCGGGTCTCTTGTACGCGCGCGCGTGTGCAGCCATGCGGCCGATCTGTCTTTACGACCGAGCGATTAAAATTCGTATTAACGGCAAGCCACGGCGACCTTTCCGCCGTTAAAAGACACGCGAACGACTCGAGGAAGAGAGATCTCGCCCCGCGAGGGTCGCCGATGCTTTATTTCGCGAGCTTTTATCCCGTTCCCCGTGCCTTGACCGTCGTAAGTCCGCCCATGGACAGCGGAGGAGCTTCCACCGGTTTAACGCGCGGTCGTAACTCGAGCAAACGGGCTACCTTCCCATAGATCCGATCGAGGGATCGTTGGAACGAGCGTCGAAGGGCGAAGGACGAGGGCTCCCACGGAACTTACGTCGACGAATTGCCTTGCGTGGCCCGTCGGGCCTCCGAACTGCGAGTTTCTCCGAGATTCTACGCCGGGATAAGCTCGCAGGACGACCTTCGCGCCAGACGCGGAATCACTTCGCAATAAAAGCCTCTATTCCGCGGGTATCTTCCGACTGTCTGGCAAGGTCGTGACCGACACAGTTTCTATCAAGTGCACGAATAATTCGTGGCCACTCCAAAATTTGTTGTTCATTTGCAAACCAAAAGACATTTGAAAGTCATCTCCGTGCGTCAACTCCAGCTTACAAATAAAACTTGTTATATGTATGCACAAAGAAAATATTAATATAAGAATGAGTATTTGCTGCAGCCTTGAAACGTTCAATTTGTGCTTGTTTACGAATCGTTTTCGCCTCCCCGGTATAAAAAAGCACCGAGCTATACATGAGTTTGCCGACTCGTAAAAATAGAGAGTATTGCCGATAACAGGTTCCCTTGTGCAACGCTCCCTGTCCTTGGACCGAGAGCAATAGAACTGGAAGTCGCGATGGCCGTCTAAAGGTTATAGCAACTGCGTGGCGCGATCTGATAAAGGATGGAATGTCCTTTTTTTTATTAATACGTCGAAGGATGGAACTGTTATTGTTGATACGGTCGTTCGACGGCTGGAAGACTTTCGTTAACCTTGCGGACATCGCGATCCTAAAATCCACATTCGTACGACTGTTTCGCAGCGAAATATGTTTTTTAACCCTGAACTGTGATTTAAATTTTTGATGTCTAGTAACAATTCACTGTTAAATTGTCCTCGAGAATATAAGACTGTTTAAGTATCCTAATAATGATTTACCGCACCGTGTATTTCAATATGTAGATAATTTTGATATACGCTTCAGTCAATAGTCGAATACTTATAGGAACCGCCACATAATTACCTAATTTGTAATTTAAATATTACTTAACAGACGTTCCTCTCTTCGATTTCCGGCACATGTATAGAAACGTTTCTCACGTGTTTCTCGGATCAGCAGGTACCTCCCCAGGGTTAATTAGAAAAGCATCTTGATTTATGCCCTCACGATAAAATGGCTGCCGCGCTGATGATCAGCGTGCCGACATCTTGGACTACGGTATTTCCGACGAAATATGTATCGCATTAAAGAAAAGTTCCCTAGCAAAATCGTGAATCGGAGTACGCGTAGCCCAACTGTCGACTAGTCCAACCATTAACGCTGGATTTACGAACATTGATTCCTTATCTGCGTTTACTGAAACATGCATAAAAAGCGATATTACACACGGCCGTTCGAAACGAGAGTGTCCGTGGAGAAATGAATCAGGATACGGATTCGCGTCGTTACATCGATCAAAGTCAGCATAACACGACTGAAAAATAACATTTATGATTTCTGCGAGCCGTGAAATCGACGGGTTCCGTAAATCTTGCGTACGTTCGAGACCGGCGCCTGGATTTATCGCAGCAATGTGCTGATTGATACAAACGTAGGGTGAGCTGTGAATGAACATTTACGATTACAAACATTTAATGTTCTCTTCATGTTGACATCTATACATGTAGTCAATTGACTGTTCACAGATGTTTAAAGAGATCTTCTTTTTCGCAAGGTCGACAATTTGTATTTTGACGTGGCTCAACGGTCCTATGATATGTTTGTTTGTATAATTATTACACAGAGGATTTTATGCATTTATGACAAAAATATTAGAAGAATTTTAAAATACTGTATATTATTTTCAACCTATTGAACACGCCGGCACCTCTGGAAATATTCCATGTGCCATTTAAAACTGTGATGCCCAAGGTGGTTCGTAACTCACCTTATAAAAACTGTAGGTCCCGTCGCGAAATAACCCTGAAAAAGGAGTTCAGAGCGACGTAAAATAAATAAAAAAAGAAACCTATTGAACAACAGTTTCTTGCAATTCAGGGAGAAACTCTTTATTTTGCATAAAGATCTGCTGTCTAATAATTATCGTTCACTGTGGTATGTATAACTCCGTTCATTCATTGGTCATTTAGCCTACTTGTCGTTGACTTCTATGCCAGATTTTTAATACAAAACTACAAGCGTCAGACAGTCTACTGCGCGTCGATCGGTCGAGATGCGATCCAGAAACAAATTCGTTGCGAAACTCGGTGGAATCAATAACCCCGGTTTTTCGTGAGCGACAAGAGAGCTCGTTCGAAGAAGTCTCATTATCAGGGAGTACAATTTCCCGGCGGCGAAACAATTTCTTCCCCGAAGAACACCGCGATAGCAACCGCGGAGCGTTACGGAGCGGTGCGGAGGCTGTGCAGGCTCTCTCGAGCTGGCGAAAAACAGCGATAAATCACGGCCTCGTAAATACCGGCGGCCAGCGAACGCATTAACGAAGTCAATTTCCCCCCTTGGTCGACGGGGCCGATCTCAGGATTAGATCGCAGCCGTTGCCGACGAGCCCCGGGAACTCGTAGAAAGCAAACGCGAACCGCGGATTCGCGAACACACCTGAAAAAAGTTGCACACGCGCGAGCGCCCGCTTCTCGCCGCTTTCTCCTCGTGACCGTACCTATACGCCGCCTCGCCTGCGAAAACAAAAAAATTCGCGGACCGTTTAAGGCAACGCTCCGAGAAGGTAATATATGGTAGGACCTCTGACCCTTACACGGCCACCAGCCTACGAAATAATAGTAATAATGGTAATATCTTAAGTGCACGAACGTCCGCAGTCTAGTTGCAACCGAGGGCTCTCTACCTGTTAGGAAAATAACGTTGAATAACTGACCGGAGCGCTTACGATGAACTCGAATAATGTATGCCTGGTTTATTCTGCAACTGTACTATCGATTCCGGTTATGATTCGAACATCGGTTCCATAGAAAAATGAAATTAATCGGTCGCCTTTGTTTTAGAACATTTCATTTATCTGGATGTAATTCAGTCGTTCTCTTAAGACAATGCAGTCGAAGACAATAATGTCCGTTCCATTCATTAATGCTTTGGATGCTTGCCTGACAGCCTCAAACATTCTATAAAATTAAAGTTAGAGAATTTTTTATTCAATGCCTCTTTCTTTCATCTATTATTTTGCAGATCCATTTCTCTATCTTCCATCTCTGAATAAATGAAATGTAAAGATCATATCTGATATAGAATTTATTAATTAAAACATTTGGCGTCATGCAGAGACAATGGCTATTCTAAATGCCTAATTCTACATTCAACCTATCGCTGGTGTCCTAGCAAAACAGAGTGTTACGCGAGGCTGAGATATTCTAGCAGAGCGAGAATACCAGAAAAAAGCGATACAAAAGCGACGGATTTTTCGCAGCGTCTTCATTTCGTCCGGATCGTGGATCCTGCTCGTTGGGATCGATACCGATCTCACGGAAGAGACCCCCGAGAAAGCAGATCGCGATCGTCGATTCCGTGAGCGTTCAGGCTCGGCGCCTAGACAGTTGATAAAGCCGTCTGAAAAGCTGCTGGCTATCGTAACATTGTGACACGCGGTGGCCGATATCGAGCGAGGAAAGCTGGATTATCGAGCCGGCTCGCTGCCGGCCAATCGCCACGGCTCCTGGTGGTACGTGGAACGCGACAAAAACCTAATAGCATCCTGTTTTGTTTAGTACGTATAGTTCTCGTTTTACGTGGTGGAGGGAAGAGGCTCTCTGGCCTCTTCTACGCGCGGCTTCTTCCTCTCGCTCGAAGAATCCCCGACAAAGGAGGCCGCCGCAAGCTTTCGGAGCATGCCTTCAGGACTTCTCGGGGCAATGTTTCCTTCGGGGCCCAGATATATTGTCATAACGAAGAGGTTGGGTCGGGCTACGACATACTCTCTCATTTTCTTTTTTCCTCCCTCCCTTCTTTCCCTCTTTCTTCGCTTTCTCGCTCCATCTCCCCTGACTCTCCGTCTCGGAATCTCTTTTGGCTCTCGTTCGCCACGGCCTCCATCTTCCTCTCTCTCGTTCTTTCTCTTTCTTTCTGTCGCTTTCTTCCACCTTCTCTTCCTCGGCATCGCCCACTCTCTGTCCCGTCACAAACTCGCTCCTCTCATTATGTGCGAACCATTATTCCTTCCTCTCTTCGCTTTTTTTTCTCCGGCTCATCCTCCTCGGGATGCGACAGACCTCGGGTGCATAGTTTTGTACTTCGGTTATGTTTACAATGGCGATCTCTCGCTCTCCTAGTTTTCCTGGTTGTCCCCGTCTCCGCGAGCCGTTCCTCCTGCTTTTGTTCGCCGCGTCTCGGATCGATCAACCCGGCCTTCGATCCCTCACTTGCGCGCTCTCCGATCGACAGACTGTACCGTCGTAGCCCCTAATTGACCGGGTAGGTTAGCCTGACTCGAAACGCGGGGACGTCGCTTCATTAGCCGCCGGAGCCTGCGACCGTCTCGCAAAGAATAAGACTCTAGGTTGGGTAAATGAAGTAGTTTCACCATGCACAAGTTTGGTGTGCGATCTTTTCTTTTATTTTAATTAATTTTGTTTGTTGAACTTTAAACGACGACTTCAGCGTGACACATCTCGAAGTGCGTGTTGCCGTCGAAGCAAGTTATTACACAACTTGATGTGGACACTGTTCCAGGATAGATGAAAGTAGCTTAATTGGTCCGGTTACTAGATTAGACAATTTTTGTAATAGACCTACCAATTATGCAACTATTTCACAAACAAAGTTTCTAAAACAAGCATCAGTAATTCTCTATTTTTCTATAGCCGGCCTGTACGTTCAACTTCTCAACACTTCATCTACTGAAAATTTATTGAGCTGTATCCGAAACAAGTTCGATCATTTTAAATAATAATTTCAGAAGAAGTTGTTACACTATATACCCATTACATAATTTTCACTCATGACTGTCACTCATGAAGAATTTATTCAAAGAATTCTCGGCTATCGATCATCGATTTCAACATATCTATCAGAATATTGCGAATAGATGAAATCAAGTTCAACTATTCTATTCATGAAGAAATTCTCAATCGTTGATCAATTTTGTAATACTTCATATTACAACGCGCACAGCGGTCCAATCTCGAGCTTGCTCTCTTTTCCATGCACCGGACCCGTTAAATTAGTCGGTGGTTAAATGATGGGCTCATAAATAAATATGGGGTCGCCGCTGATCCTGCGCGGCTAATTGTGTAATTTCGATTGTTTTCCTAGTCGAGGGTTAATCATGTTCACGTACCCTTCGTTGCTAACACGAATCGATGGCGCTACCGTTGGTTGGCGCCTCTAGCACACGGCGACAAACATGGCGGATCGTCGAACCCGGAAGCCAGCAGAGCAAGAACACTCCCAGGTCGATTATCGTACAATGTTCAGATGCTGGTCATTATCAGCCACGCGTGTCTGAAATTAAACGATGCTTAACCTCTGTTGCGGTGGCATTTCTTTGCGAACGCGTCAGGCGACCCCTTATTGCCGTTAATTGCTTGTCATTAAGAAAAGGAACAGGTTCGACGCGCGTATTCTGCTGTGTGGAGTGTTGTTACACAATCGGGCTGGTCACATTGTTTACTTGCACTGAACCATTCTTTTGCAGTTGGACTATCATGCTAAATCTTAATTTATTGTTCGTTACAGACTTTTGACTATTCCGATAAGAAACACTTTTACTTAGCAAGGAAGAGTATTAGATCCGTAATCAGTTTTGTTATTCGGTGTTTAATAGCGAGGCTCCAAGGTAATGTCGTAACTCCAGCTCCATGTAACGAACACACCGAAGCATGGCGGAGAATGTTCCACTAAAATCGTCGATATTTCCCGGGGAGTTTAATCGAAGAAATAGCGGAACTCGTTTCGGAATCGCAAGCCCGTGGTATCGCGTTCGCGAGTGCGCTTTCCGCGGAACGGTTTTCCGGTATTGGTTAATCTCCGAGGCGTCGATTAGGCTAAGTGGGTACATTATAATTAACGCAGTAAATATGTGATAATAAGACACGGAGCGATAACATTATCATAAACGACGGTGGTATCTCAGCCGGGCCGCGGGCTACGAACGGAGATGATGGTGGTGGATACTGTGGATACCGGTCGTCACCGGGCGAAGGCAACAAGAACAATCTACCCCCGCGGTGAACCGGGACGTTTTACCGGCGCGACGGAACCGGGGGAACGACGACGTTAACTGTCGGATTTCGATGAAGACCATAAAACTTGTTCTGCGTCGAACCCGTTTCGCATACCCTCGGCCCGAGAATCCATTAAGGCGTACGCGGCGGCACGTCACGTCACGCGACGCCACACGTCGTTTCGCCGATTTGTAATTCTCTTTGGCCGGAGCCTTTACCGACAGGATCCATTCTCCCGAGAACGCCCCGGGACTCGTTCCACGCGCGCAACAAAAAATCCGCGAAAATTGCACCGGCCAACGCGGCCCGGCTACTTCGGATTTTTCTGCGCGCGGCGCGGCGGCCCGGCTTTCAGAGAGCCGCGAGCGGAAATCGCATGGACGTGATTATCAATGGCCACCGGCGTCTTTCACCGGACTTTTTCAACGTTGATGCAACAATAGCCGACGTTCCACGATAATTTGCCCAGTTGTTTCTTAACCTCTCTTCACCCACAGCGCAGGGGTGAATAATTAACGAAACTGAATAAGCCGCAGAAACCAGACAACTCTTAGTTGAAACAATCAGCAACATATTTGACGATTGCAAATTTGCGAATTTATAAAAATTGGAGAAGAGGAAGACGCTGATACTCCTCTCGGGGGTTCTATTGTGCTCGCAAGACGATTACAGCTGGTTGAAAGTCGGTAGGATAGTCCGTTTCAGAAGACGAAGAATGCGTAAGATCGTGAGTCTATTTATGATCGATAGGAAGGAAGCAGTCTGATCCGTCTTTATTAGAAATTTCTGTGGCAAATGGATTCAATCCGATGCCAACATTCTTCCCCTCCACCCATGCACGGTCTCACCGCAATATCACGTTCTACCCCGTGTTCGTTTTCATCCCCTCTTTCTCCTCCTCATCCCTCGGTCTCCCTTCTCCGATGGTTGCTCGCTGCTCCGCCGCGCCGCTTCTGTTTGCGCGTGTGCACATATATACGCCACCGCTAATTATTTCGGTAAGAACGCACTTTTCACCGCGTAATTAACCGGCTCGCGGGCCGTATTGCGGGAGTAATACAGGTTCCCACCGTTACCCCGGCATCGCCGCGTGTATATTGACTTAGGAACAATGAGTTTATCGAGGGTAGTGGCACACCAAACTTTTAATTATGTTGTTTGGACTCGAGCGGCCCGCGAGCTGATTCAGCGAAACCCTGCTCTGCGGTCTGCGAGTTTCCGAATTTCCGAATTTCGGTGAAATTTTTCTGTTCTCTGCATTCGCTCGTAATTTTTCACCTCAACCCCCAAAAATCACTGCCCCGATTTAGAAATACGTAAATTGCGGATTTTATGCATTTATGAGGAAAATGGGTGGAATAATTTTCGTTTCATGTTTAAAAATATGTAGTTTTTGCACAAATCTCAGTCATTCTAGTTTTGTAGAGGGTTGAAACCGCCGTCGATGATGACACAGTTCCAATGGTCTTTTTGCGGCACAGGATCGCATCTTGATCAAGTTTTTAATAAAGTGATCGCATCCGCTTGTTATTTAAAAAAGAACTTACCCCGATGTTGATATTTGCAATTATGCTTCGATTATTATGTTCACGTATTACCGGTCTCATTTTCGTATAAGATATTCCGCTTGAATTGGTGCAACGATGTCGAGCTACCGGTGAATAATGTAGTCGTATTAATAGATCGGAGTAACTTCATTCGGAACGTCTATAATAACCTCTCGTAATATTTTAATTTTCCGTAACATCTCCATACTGGTCGTATTAAATTAGAAATACACGAATCTAACTATGTAGATCGGGACACCTATATGTAAATGAATTGTGTCACAGAGAAGGTAAAAAGAAAACGACGCATCTGCACGAAGATCGTTGGCGAATCCGTTGCATAAATATTTCCAAATACACACATCTCCCCCCTTGTGGCTGGTGAAATTATTTATATATTCTTCGATGGCTACAGGTTGCATTTATTTTAACAAGTGCTGTTTGATGGATCTTAAGAACGTGGAAAATCTTTCTTTTTTAGGGGTGGTACGTAGAAAAAATTGTGATACAGAACTGATAACTATATTATTACATTAATGTTAATATTTTATTCAGTATAAAGTCCCTAATTAATCCCTACTTTTACGTATCACTTTAAAAATACAATCAGGTCGTTAAGTATGAAACTTGACGAATAAAACACAAATTTCAAACACATTTGTTAAGTTTCATACTTAATGACCTGATATCATTTAAATTTGGAAAAATTGTGATGCAGAACTGATCCCTATATTATTACATTAATGTTAATATTTTATTCAATATAAAGTCACTAATTAATCCCTACTTTTGCGAATCACTTTAAAAATACCATTATTTAACAATTGCTCTGCGAGAACAATATTTTCAGCCGTTTTTAAACACGGCGAATGGTGCTACGAAGTATTAGATGCATCTGTGTATGAAGAGCATCGATATGCCCATGAATTTCATCGGCTCCATAAAAAGGGACGCCCGTATCGTTCGAATGTAAGCTCGGCACCCTAAAAATCGCCGTCCCATTCGATCGGGTCTCTGCAATGCTGGAAAAGCTCCCTAAAAATTCGCGCACACGGTTCACAGCGTCGAGTCGCAGACTATCGGCGACGCACACTTGTTGAACGCGTGGTTTATCTTCGGCCATAGATCACTCAGGGCCCGACGTGTCTTCCTCCTCTCCTTTCGTTACCCATCTTGTTGCACCTTGTTGCACCAGCACCCTCCTGTTCCGTTAACCTGGCGTGCAGTTCGCGCGGACACGCTTCCGGAAAATCTCAACGCCAATAACTCGACCAGTTTACGGTGAATCTCTCCGTTCCACGATACACACCGTAGCGAACACGCTTGTACAATTCAGCCATCGACTCTTTGCGGCACCACGAACCGTCTGTTGTCCCGCTAGATCCTTTTTCTTCTGCCGGGGTCGCTCAGCCACCGAATACGCCTAAACAAAAGCACCCGAGTTCCTTGAAATACAAAATGGCACGATTATTGATACGCTTTCCTGCGAATATTTAACAACTTTCAAACTTTATTATTCACAGCTAAGAACTTCTTAAAAAATTATTTTAAGGCAAGGAGAATTCTTGTCTTAAACTACGAAGTCGCCATCAGGAATGGTATCCAGTTTTTGAAGGATTTTCAATTCTTCTCTAACTCCAAAACCAAACATTTCATTTGAATCATTTTTTATTCATAAACAGCGGATGCATTCATGACAGAAATGAGTAGCTGTAATAAAATACTGTTATATTGTTTTCAATCTACTAAACATATTTTGGAGGAAATAAAATTTGAGCAGAGTCTGAACGTTTTTTCTTGTTATTGAAATTCTTATAGGTTTCAAGATTAAAGTCTCCCTTTCTGAACGCAGTCATAAAATTTGATGCACGATTTTTAGCCGCCGTTTTATGATACTTTGAATAGAAAGTATACCGCCTCCATTAGAATAATCCAAGATATACCACGAAGAGATCGCTGGATACCTGTGCCTCGTGTGTGTATGTTTAATGCATGGTATATTTATATAAGACGATGTCGTATGTAAAAATGCGGCGGATTTCGCCAAAAATCCAATGATACAAATGTGGATCCATCGCATGGTGTCTTTGCCTGACTTCAAGCTACATATTCTAGTGGCAGCGGCGGACGTTTCTCGTTCATAGTGCAATAAAGCTGAAACAAAACGTAAGTACGTGAAATTGTTTGTGGTCGTTGTTGAAGAGAAAAGTTCAATCTACGAATTCATAGTAATTTTTAAAACGTAAAAATTAAGAAAAGAAGCCTGTTTCCTAACGGAGCAGTTTAAAAAAAAAAAACAATTTTTACTGTACTTCTTAGAAGACGAACTCTTCATAATCGGAAGCATGGTTCTAAATGATTTTTCAAAAAATGACATCGAGGTCGTCTTCGTCTCCGCGAGCATCCCAATGCTTGCAGCCGAAGGCTTTCGCAAAATAAGCAATGTTGCGGAAAACGGGACCCAACGGAATCGGTTCCACCATTCAGGAGGATCCTATCGATGCGAGTTTCTCGTATTCTCCCGATTCCTCCGATTCTTCTTCTTCATGCTGTCTCCGTTCGCCCCTGTTTCGCGTGTCTCTTTCCGAGAGCTGTTTCATTTTTATTCCATCCTCTCACCCCTTCATCCAGTCGGCCCTCCCTGTCTCCGTGTGTCCCGGTATCTCCGGTGGCCATAAATTACCGGCTCTCCTTTTATTTGCAGGAGCGCCGAACTTAAGTAACTAGATCCGAACTCGGGTCTGTCGAGGGGTTAAACGGCCGCGCGCTTCCTTATACGGAAGGCTGCGATACTATGCGCGGAGTTAGGCGAGTTGGGGATGTTCGATTTATCTCGAAGACTCGATTCTCTTAACGCATCACCTGTTGGATCATGATAAATCCTTGAACAGCAATTTCAACTGGTAACATCATCTAATCATTTCGTTTGGGATTATAATGTAAAGATTGAATATCCTGTTAATACCGGTGTTGGTATGACCCTGTCGTTCTTCGTCATCGTCTTCGGCGAATAACGATAGTGCGTGCGACAGCACGGGAGACACAGTACACACGTGACACAAAGAAACAGTTGCCGCGCAGCTCGCGCCACTTCCACGAAATTCGAATTTCCACTGAGCTACATTCCCCGCGTGAATAAAATGCAAGAAACAAAGTTCGCGTGAAGAACGGGCATTTGATCGGGAGTGCAACGAGCGAGAAACTGGTCTGTTTCTCTCTCATCCGGGAGAGGACGTTGAAGGAGGCCTGAGGTCCTAAGTGGGGGCACGGGGACGTTAATTAGTGGGGACGCCGATCAACTAGGAGTAGGATCGAAAAGAAGAAGCGGGGAAGAAGTAGGACAGCCCTGTTCCATGGAATCGAATCGGAATCGAACACCCCCGGAGCTGAGGCGAGCCGAGGCAAGCTGAGGCAAGCTGAGGCAAGCCGCCCACCCCATCGGGCCACACTCTCATTCCGAGCAGATGCAATTGCGTTGTCCCGCGGGGGCGAGCGTGTCGCACAGCCGGACCAAGGGGTCCAATAATGGCGGACTGAATAATACAGGGGTAGGGCCAACGGGTGGGGAACGAGTCAAGTCGTTGTCGCCGCCATCTTCCTTCTCTATTCATGGTAAATTTCATGCTCGATTCGGACCGTTCCCGGAAACCCTCGCAATGGGAACGGGATCGACGGAACCGGCGTGGATTAACGGACCGTCGCGAATCCGATTCTTCAGGCTTTCACCTGAAGACACACCTGAGGGGGTGTCTTCGTCCGAGCGCCCCTTTTCGGCGAGGCGCGAGCTTTGCTACGTTTATCCAGCTTCTCCACCGTTTGGGGACGAATGGCGACGCAATTCCTGTAGTTGCAAACAAATATAATAATTCACCCATGTTTGCTCTACATGTGAAATCAACAAATTATGTTCCATTTGTAACGTCACATTTTAAAGAAATACATCTCACAACACAGATACAAAGGGATCAATGATTTTACAGTATGTGAAAATAGTAAATGGGTGCATTTTTACCCTGATGATCGTATAAGGGTTAAAAATTACTGGGTTTGGTTAGGTCGAACTGTTAAACAAAAAGAAAATTGGTTCCTTAAGTACACCAGATTCTTTATAAGCAAGCTAGATCTAAAATTTGAATTCTATTTTCAAAAGCATGGTTCTTATTGTTAATTTGTCTCATAAAATTACAAGAATGATCACTAGACTGCGGATCTTCACGCATTTATGGCTTCAGAAACTTTTCAAAAAAGGGTGGAATATAAAATTCGACAGAATTTAGTAAAATTTTTATTTTGTTGAGATCTGCAGCGGCTACTACCACTGAAAATAACATTGTATTTTACTCGACTTTCTTAAAATTCGTCTGCAAGAATTGAAAATTCCATAAACATCCGCAGTTTAATGATCACAAACGATGCAATACGTGGTTTGAATAAATTGATAAGTACTCGAGCAACAAATAATTTAAATTGAATGAAGCACTCGAGCATGGTCCACGTTCGGCATTCACAGATTAATCTCGGTCCCTTTCGCAAAGTTACGAAAAATGTCTGTGGGGTATGCAGATCCGAGAATTTTCTGCCATTCTATCGAATCATCTGTGTCGGTTCGCTGGCCACAAGGCATTAATTGATCTACCGTTTTCCGATCGCTGCTCCTTGCGATCATTAATCATGGCTTCTGGGTGCGTGTGCTGTCCACACGAATATCATTCGAACGATTCTCCGGCCAGCGTCGGGATGCAAAGACGCACTGATACTGACGCGTGTGTACCCAGGTAGTACCTTGTTCACCTGTCACGGTTCGCCGATCGCCAATCAAACTTTTAACCGGTCAGCTGACCGGAATAACAGCCTCGAAACACGTTTCGGTATCAATGCATCGTTGAATGCTGATCGTACCAACTATATTAGCGGATCATTCACTGAACGCCTCGACTCGGTTTGTTCCCTTTGACTAGCCGCGGTTGATAACGAAATGGCCGCATTCCGTGGGCGTTTCTTCTCCTTGCAGCGTTTCCTTGCACGATTTTATTGCAATTTCTATGGCAAATTTCAGTTTTTGACAATTTTTCTTTTCAGGACTGGAACTTGATGTTAACTTAACCCCTTGCCTTAGAATATCGTGCCTGACTCGTGATGAAGATTCTGAACAGATTCTGATAAAAATGTATGTTAATAATTTCCTTTAAACCGAAATAACATTTTATTTTGGTTTTGTTAATGTACAGCTATTGGAGAACGTATAGGTATATAATAGATATAAATTTCCTCCATTTTTAGGAAATTATGAAACCGTAAAATAAATCTTAGAGCAAGGGTTAATAAAAAAATAAAAATTAGCTTATATTGAATTCTGATTGAACTGTCTTTGCTAAGCCTTGCTTTTGTATATGACATAAGAGAGTAATCTATCGAACAGTTGCTATTCCAGGAATATTCCAGTAAAAAGAAAACTAGATTTCGTATAAAATACATTAAAGATTTCGATCTATTTGGATTTTTTAACAGCATTCAAGCTGTTACAGCTGTATAAATTTTTCAGAACTTTTCCATCCCCTTCAAACATGTTTTGCAATATTTCTAAACACCAGTTCACGGAATCGGACGAAAGCAAATCGATGCGATGTTTCGAATGTTCAGGCGACTCTTGGCTTTACCAGAACGTGTTTCCACGAGATTCTGAAAGACCGTGGAAGATTTCTGGCGTCGCGTCGCGGAGATTAGAAAATCGGAGAGAATCCTAGCTTAGATATTCCACGGTGGTGAGTTCGCTCTCGGTGTATCACGGCGAGGGCAGAGAAAATCGTTGAGAGTCGACAATCCCGTGGCCTGACATAAATTAGTCGTGGGTTAAATCCCGGCCTAATCCATCATAAATAACTCCGCGCAGATGCGCACGTGTATGTACGCGCGCGCGTACAGGGGCATCCCGTCCCCTAAATTATTTCGAAAAGATCGCGACCCACGTGCTGCATCACCCCGTTCACGTGTATCTCTCTCTCCCTTCCTCTTTCTCTCTCTCTCTCTCGGTTCTCTGCGTGTATGGCCGAGTGCTTAACCACCTGCCAAACGTACGAGGATTCTTTAATCCCCATTGACAATTTGTCTGTCTCTTGCTGCTTAAAACGCGCAGACACCTTGAAAAATTCCCGTCCGGTGCTCGTAAATCGTTCATCCCCGCTTGGAACCTGCGGGTCCTTTATTTTTAACCCTTTCGTCGCCTGTTCCCTACAGTTTTCAACAATTGAGGAAGATGCTAGCCTTTCATTTTTATTCTGACCAGAAAAATTCCTTTCAATACATTGTTGCCCGTGTTTTATGCATTTATGATAAAAATGAACGGGTGAAATCCATATACTAAAATGTAAACAACATTACCTAAGTCATTGCACTTTATAACGTACGTTCAGAATTAAACTTTTTGGACGACCTGTATGACAGGTTCCTGATCTATACAATTTGTCTGGATCTTTTAAAACCATTTAGGGGTGTGTTTAGAATAAAACTTTTAAAGAGACCTGTATAACAGTTAGGTCCCTGATCTATATAATTTGTTTGGACCTCTTTAAAACATTTAGGAGTACGTTTAGGATGCACCAGACCGACGAACGGGAGTAACTTTTTGGTCGAGCTGTATAACAGTTAGGTTTCTCGGTTGGCTGATCGGCCACGTGAACGGGTCACCGTTCAATTTCAATTCTTGGTCCGGAACTACGGCCGGTTTTTAGTGCACGGTTATTCGACAGATATTGCCGGGCCGCATAGCGGCGTTCTATCCTCTCGGTTAGACGCGACGTAAACTTCATCGATATCGTCGCTCGCGCTGTACCACCGCGATAAACCACATCGTCATCCTCGTTATTAACGACGGAGAATGTTCACGGCGTAGGCATATCCCGCCGCCCCGACATCCCGAAGGAATACGATTCATAAAACGAGTGCGTGCGCCGCGCGTAAAATCAACCCCGATAGTAACTTTCCGAAAACGCCGCTCCTTTATTTACGATTTAAACGGGGACGCGGGTATATTTGACCCGCCTACCATCTACCGGGTGTACTGCAGTATTCTGCGCGATTCGTCCCAAAAAAAGTAAAAAAATGCAATCGTTCAGGGCAGTGCGGTTAAACGTTCACGCACAAAACACCTGAAAACACGTGAAAACACCTTTACAATTTCAATAATTGAAGGGGTGGATGGATAAAGGTGTCAAGTAACAAATTGTTTGTTTTCTGTATATAGTTTTTAACAGAATATGTTGTCCTTTTTTGATGAATGAAGATAATTATTATCTTTTTTTGTATTGGAGATTAACCGTAACAATACCACATATATATTGTAATTGATTTTTGTTATTATCTTCATTCATCGAAAAAGGACAACATATTCTGTTAGAAACTCTTTTACAGAAAACAAACAATTTGTTTCTTGACACCTTTATCCATCCACCCCTTCAATTGCCAAATAAACAATCTAAAATGGGTCATTTGACCCCTCGTGGTAGGTTCATGCTAATAGAAGAAAAGCATGACAAAATTGAAGTTGTTTCAATTTTGCACAATTTGTTGCATGTGCTTAAATCACGAAATTCGTTTAACAATTGAATGCATCTTATGTAAAACAAACAATTTGAGACCGGTCTTTCGACCGACAGTGGTAGCCAGTGTTAATCAGCCTGTACTTTGAATCGCTCTCACATACCGGGTGTACTCCGAACATGGTGCACGGAGAAAGCATGTATCAGGAGGACACCCGGTGTAGACGAAGCGCATCATGCATAATCGAAACGGTGAGCGACACTCGAACCACGAAGACGCAAGGAAACACTAGATCGAGTGTCCGTATGAAATTCCGAATCGTTTTTTCTGGCCGATAAATCGTGTCCCACTCGGTCGAGGGATCCACCCTGTATATTCCCGCACGCAGGCGCGTTTACGCGCGTTTCGCGATGCTAAATCTATCCTCCGCATTCTGCTCGCGTCCTGTAACTCACCCCGGTCGCGCGGCGGCTGCACCTCGGTTCTTTAATATTAATGGACAAGTTAGTAGACACCCTCCTTCCCTGAGCGTAATGATACCACCGACAAACCGCTCCCTCTCCTTCTCTCTACGTGTCGTTGCGAATGTGACGCGCGATTCCGCGTACGCATTTATTTCGTCGTATCCGAAGAGAGAGAGCTCGAGGAAGGCCCTCGACGCCCGGCGTCGCTGCGCCTCCTTCTACCTTTTCTTTTATTAGCTCCTTCGCGAAACACTCGAGGGATATCTCGACCACCAGAAGCCCGCGAATTGAATTATTAACGGAAGTCGACTCGTTGGAACTCGCTACGTTGGAACACCTTTTTCGGAAAATTTACGGCGCGTCACTTGTCGCGATCGCGCTTTTGTTCCAGCTCGGGACAATGCGGTGTGGAGATGTTTTCGAACTTTTAATGCAATCGTGTTTTTCCTCAACACGATTTGCTTTACAGTCGCTGAGGCTGCTGTAAACTGTTGAGCAAACTACAGTTACTAGTTTCTTTCTGAGGAGCGACTGGACTGAGGATTTTATGGATTTATTGCGGGTCTAGAGATCATTGTGATTAAAGATTTAGCGCTGATTATATTGGGGGTTGTATTTCGTTTATAGAGTCGAGTGGAGCTATTAATAGAGGAATGAAATGTCTACAGGATTTTATTTAACACTCCGTTTAATGTACAAGCGAGACCAACTGAAAATTGAAAGTCTTAAATTAATTAAAATGCGCAGCTAGCTCCAATGGCAAAATCACACCCACCTAGAGAGTCGTAGATCAATCAGGAATCAAGATATTTAGATCCAAGGCACACGATTTTATTTACTCGATCCTTGATCCATCACTTTAGGACCTTGACATAAGAATTCTCTGATCCACCAAATCTAGATTAGACTTTTGGATCCAGAAATTTCTTAATGTTATAATCGTGAATTTTCGCATTCAGAGATCGTATGCAGACCCTGTAGATGGCGGTCCATGTATCAAGAAGTACCCTAACTTTCCATTTCGGTCCAAATCGAATCTTTGTCTTGGAGTGGATTAGTTCGAATTTTTCAGAGAATCTGCACCGAGATGAGGGATTCGAAATTGAATTCAAGTGAAACTTTCGGTGCCGAATACTTTTGTTTCTTTATCGGCGATTCTCTCTCGTTGTTGTAGAAATAATTACAACACGATGCATCGAACAATTACGCATCGATATTTACCTTGCCAGCCGATAGATCGTTAATATTCGTTTACCTAATTGCATAATACATCAAGGTAGACGGCACTCGTCTTAAATGGCCCCACGTCGCGAGCGAAATGACCCGTATTTATTATCGCCGTCACGATACGGCGTTCATGAAAGAAAAGGGAAGCAAATAAGTAAATAGGGTCGAGCAGAATAATTGTGTGTCATACGTGAAAGATTATCGTTTATCCCTAAAGCGCGGGGAAAATAAATCTGCCGGTGAATATTTATGGACACGTGCACACAGTTGCAACTCCGTCGCTTTTGCGCTTCTCAATATTTTCTGTTCTTCTCTTCTTTTTTTACTCCTCTCGCGAACACTGTTGCTAATATCGCTTGAGTACCGTAAATGACCAGCAAGGTAGATCTGAAAATGTAATCGTGTCATCCCGCGCCCGCAAGATTTATTATCGCGAGTATATAAATTAACGCAGGAAAGTTTTAAAAGATCGTTGAAGAAAAAACGAATGAATCTACAGATTTCACGGCTCGATACGTGCAATTACGCGAGGAGGATTTCCTGTAGCGAAAGCCTTATTAAAGCCCCCGACTTCATTATTTAACACCTCTTAAATTATTAATCTCCCGTTGAAACTGCCGAGGTCCGATGAAATAATTCGCGAGATATTTTTCGTGATCCTTGTGATCTTCGGAAGCGACTGGGGGAAGACCGGTCGCAGCGTCCTGTTTGTGACGTCACGTTGCGTTTGATAAAATTGGTGACGCGGAAGACAAAATTAATTATTAAAATAATCGATTCCAAGAATGTCCATTTATCTTGTCCTATGATCCATTTAGTATTTTTTCTTTCATTAAATCGCCTTGCTATCTAAAATGTTTTCATTCGAACGAGCTGTTTTTAGTCTGCCAGGCTTTGGTTTATCATGAACAGATCCAGTATCAAATTTTTTAGCCAAATTTCGAGTTGTTTGCTCTGATGGACGATTATGTATGCCGAAAAACTCACGTAATTTCAACACGCTCTTCAATCGTATACGATTCCATTGTTGAACTTGTCTATCATTGTAGGTTAGAAATACAAGAAAGTGACAAGAAACAAAAACGGCGTAAGAAAGATATTCTCATTCAACATCCTAAAGGTATTTGTGGATAACCCATTATTAATACTCTTAAAGTCTTTTAATATTTTCACTGTTTTAAATTGCACTCACTCATTTTTGTTATAAATGCATCAACTCTGGAGTCTAGTAATAAACATGTCATTGAATCCTATCGAGTTTTCTAGCAGTCAGTTGAAATCATTGGCTGTTCGTATTCCAACAAGAAGATCAACATTGATCTGAACTACGTGTGCAGAACAATAAAATATATCCATGACCACCATGAAATCGTTAGACGTATCCGTCTCGCGAGGGTTAAAGTATTCGGATTCTGGTCTTATCGAGCTGCAGATCGAAATCTTTGGATCGCAGTGTCTATTACCGGCGTGGATCCTGTATCATCGTTGGGAAAGGATCTTCGTCCGAAAACGGGCAGCCCGTATCATCGTACTGACGTGTTTTGCTGCGAAGAATCGTCCTGTTCAGATCCTATCGCGATCGCCTCTTCTCGATTTTCCAGGCACATTCGACTGACCGAGGATGATCCTCACGATCCAACCGAACCGAGCCGAACCGATACCGACCGAGAGAGCGCAATGAATCAGATTTTCATAGGTGAATGAGTCGAAGGTATTCGGCTTGAACCGTCTATCCTACTCGAGTTTTTTCCCCGGGCCCGGTCTGACCTGACTCGATTGCGATAGTCGAAAACGGACCAACAGGATGTTCCCTCCTTTTTCTCGAACGAGAAGGGCCCACGGTGGGACAGCCAGGTAAAAAGTTAGGCCCTTTTCCTTACCGGAGCCACCCTTTGAGGACTGCTAGCTCACGCGATAAGTAAATACAAATTCTTTTCCAATGATAGGAGCTGGTACAATATTTTCCTTCCATCGTGACAGGGAATGAAAAAGCAGACAAGGCCGTTAGAGAGGCTACTCTATTGCCATCTAATATCAACGTACCATCCGATGATGGTACTAGACTAGGTTTGTCACTAGACTGCGGATGTTAATGGAGTTTTCAATTTCTGCAGGCAAATTCTAAGAAAGTGGAATTAAATAATACAATCTTATTTGCAGTGGCAGTAGCCGTCGTAGATCTGAGATAAATAAAAATCATACCAAATTCTATCGAATTTTATATTCCAGTATTTTCTGAAAATTTTCAGACACCATAAATGAACGTTTGTAACTCAGGGTTAAAATCGACGCAAGTTCCGCCATTCGAGGGTTAAAGAACGAAAGAGGAGAATATTTTCCTTCGGGGACTGACTGCTCGCCACATTAGCATATTTTTAATTAAAGCTTTTCAATGATCCCCTCCCTCCTTCCCAGATTTCGATAATATTTTCGATTAATTTAACGCGTTTTAATATAATCAGCCGGTGCACATTGTTCTCGACGCTTCGTTCAGATTTCTGAAGGTCTCGATTGAAAATGCAAATGATCCAATTTTCATCTATTCGGTAAAATATCAGATGTATTGAAATGAATGGTTCCACGTTAGAATTGAACCTTGTATAATGTATGAGTTAATTGAACCGTGTTTCATTGTTCGGCTTATATTAGAGTCGAGTGATTAAATTTAACGTTTGAATAAAGACATCGTACGAAAATTGAGAACGACAATTTTGTTGCGCGTTCGTTGGTCAAAGGGGAGAATACTAAATGCGAACTAGTATTGACTAGCAATAAAATAAATTAATTAAATACGCATCTGCGCGAAGCCCTTATGCACGATTCCCAATCATCGTTCTGGGGGGCATAACCGTTTGAACCCTCGGAAAGTGTAACCCTCTAAACCTCGCATCGTCCGCCTAATTGCTACGTTTATATCGCTTCTATGGAACTGTACTTGAGATAACGAAAAGTAATTGGAAAATTTATAAATAACTTCATTTTAGTGTATAAAAAAGTAAGTGTATTATTAAAAACTTACATAATGGACAGACATACAAGGAACAGAAGTTGCAAAAGGGTTGAAAGTTCAATCGCTAGAATAAATCTTAACTTTTCATTTCAATGGTTAAGTTTTATTAGGTGTGCAAATAAGTCCCTTTCCCTTTTTTTCTACGATCATAACTTCTGACTCGATTCGAATTACTTCCCGATTTTGGTGTCATCTGAAAGAGCGTTCTTTTAGTTTTAAGAAGAGTTGTGACGAGCGCTCTAAGAGTTTCCAGTCCTTTGCAACAATTTCAATTAATATGTCGTGCGAGAAGCATCATTTGCGCCACTCTTTGCACTCCAGCTTAGGAAATGGTAGAGAACGCTATACCTTACAGAACCTGGAAAAAGTGGTACCGAAGATATAAAGCCGGAAATTTAAATTTGGAAGTCGACGATCGTTCAGGTGCACCGAGAAAGTGCGATGACGACGGTGAGTTACAGGAATTGCTCAACGAAAATCCGACCCAGCCGCAAGAAGAATTGGCAGAAAGATTGGGAATCACCAGACAAGACTTTGCATTACATGAAAGAACTTATGTGCACACCTAAGAAATGTTTCAAAGTGTTAGGAAAAGAATTAAAAACTTCAGAAACGTGATGATGAACCCAATTGTGAAATGAACTTATCATCTCCAGCTAAAAGATTAAAACTAAACGAGAGGGTGGAGTTGGCAGAGAGTATCATTGATCAAGAGTATGCCCCAAAGAAGTGACTCGATTATAAACAACGGGAGTCCGTAATGGTGCGGATGTAACAGTATGATTGCGTCCATGATCATTAGTTTCGAAATGGCGGGTTACGCAGTTACGAAGCAGAGCGTAAGTTTCGCCGGCCTTGCGACTGCGATCGGCCGATTTATCGCGAAAGGCAGCGCACAAAGGCGGATGAGAAATAGCGAGGAACAAATCGGGGGCCCACATTCGTCAGACAAATTGACCATTTCCATGTCGGGCTGACCCTATAGGCGGCTAGTCGAGCATGCATGTAGGTATATAGGTAGGCTGCCTGCGGCTGCCGGAGAAGCCCATTACGCGGTGCGTATACGCGTGTATATGGGGTGGCGCGGCTCGGCTCTCCCTTCTCCTTTCTCTCTTACTCTCTTTCTCTTCCTTTTTTTCATGGCAAGGTGATTTCCGTTCGGTTCGTTCCCGTGACTCACGGTCGAACGGAGGGAACTCGAGGAAAAGGAGGCTTCGATCGAATGCACTGTGTGCGCGGGCGATAGCTGTCCTCTTTGTTAGCGTTCGTTTCTCTGCCGTTCGTCGGAGTTCGACGAGGATGCGGGGGAGAAGAGATCGCAGGGAGCAGCACGCACTCGTCGAGCATGACCGAAGAAACGTAAAGAAAACGAAAGCGGAGGAGAGAGAGGTCGTTGGAAAGAAAACCGGAGAACGAAAGCGAAAGAGAAGGAAGAAATAATCACTCCACCCTTGGTTATACCGTCCTCTCTCCCCTGATCCTCTAACCTCTTTCTCTCTCTCTCTCTCTCTCTTTCTGCTGGTTCTCCAGCCTGTAGCCTCGACCGCTCTTCATTCTCCACGCATTGTGGTCGGCCGAGTGCCGATCGCGGTACGAAATTAACGAGAAGCGCTGCAAATCGCAGTAACTGGGGCGTACCCGATGAGAGGAACAACGCGGAGAGAGAGAGAGAGGGAGAGGGAGGCGAAGCCGGAAGAAATTCGCGTACGGTTGAAGAATCGGTGAAGATTGATATATACACACGTCTATACATATAGAGGAGGGAGAGGGGGAGAGGAGAGAGAAAACAAAAATGGAGAGCACTCTTGATTTGCCCCGCGGTGGCTCGATTTTTTTCGTGGTCGACCTTTTGTCGAGCAGCCCCGATCCTCTCGGCGAGCAAGAAAAAAGAAAGGGGGCCACGGTGCACGAGGAGGCGGTGTACAAGAGGTGTACGTGCGGACAAGTTAGGGGAGAAGGAGAACCAGAAGCACAGCAGGGTGAGAGCGCAAGTAGAGCGGCCTGGCGGGGGGTGGGGTGGGGGTGTATGGTCGGAAAAAATGGCGAATCGCACTAACAAGCTTTCGAGCGAGCTTGTGGGAAACAAGCTCGAGGCTGCTGCCACCGTAGCTGCTGCTTGCTGCTGCCTGGCCGTTCTGATGCTGCTGTTGCTGCCACCGGCATGGCAGCTCCAGGTCTCGTCCTCGAGAAGTACACTCGAGCGGAGAAAAGCCGAGCGTGGCGGCCGCACCGGCGTGTGCTCTCTCATCTTTCTCTCTCTCTCTCCTCTCTCTTCCCTCTCTCTCTTCTCTCTCACTTTTTCTCTGTCGTTGCTCTCCCCTCCCCGGGATTCTCCGCCACTCCAGATCGGGTAGCACATACGCCGTATAACGTGGCACGCTCGAGCGCTCTCGAGTATCCTCGAGCGCTCCACCCTTTCGCTCTCTCGAAAATCCAACCCTTTTTTGGTCCGCCGACCAATCGCCGGCAGCTAGCTAGCTAGCTAGTATCGCTCGGTCTACTCCGGGTTCACCTTTTCCTCCGACTTCTTTTTTTTCTCTTCGCCTCCACTCGTCTTTTTTCGCGTTTTCGTTGCACCGTATGTCGCCACGCTGCTGCTGACTCCCTCTCTCTCTTCCTCCCTCTTCTTTTAACTCTCTCCAACCCGGTGGCCGCCGAAAGTGCGTGTGCACCAGGAACGAGAGAGCAGGGCCACGCGAAATTCTATTTTCTCTACCCCCTCGGGCGTCTGCGTCCCGCGAGAGCCTTCTTCGTTTGCCACTCGGCCACCGACAAGCACTCCGTGCACGATTGCATCTCGACTCGATGCACTTCCACCTACCTGCGACCACCCTACTCCACTCGGACCCGTTCCCCGGGCGGAAGTGGTGCCCGGTTTTTGCCTCCATTTTCCTTTAAATCGTTTCATTGTTGCTCGAGAAGCCCGCCCCTCTGTGCCCTCTGCTCTCTTCACTCCTCTTCCGGGTGTATCTCGAGAGGGTGAATCGTTCTTTAACATTGCGTGAGGACCTCGCGCTGGTCCTCTCGCCAGATCCCGAGCTTTGCCTCTCCGTTCAGTCCTTCTTCCGGATCACGCGTCTCAATTCCAGCTTTCCGGGAATGGCTGGCTCCCCTGTGTCGGCAACTGTGGCTACGATGATAGTCCTCCATTTATTTTTCTCTAAAATGGCCATTTTGCCCTTTGTTTTGCGGACTGAAATAAAATTGAACACCGATACACTGCGCACAGCCCATCATAGAGTGCCAATCTGTTTGCGAAGATCAAAGAAAGCATTCTCTTCGTTTCCAGTCACTATCAGTCAAAATGATGAATACTACCAACATAGTTAGGTTGAAGATTTTAAAGACTTCACATATGAAAAGGTACCTTTTAAAAATCTGAAAAATTGTTGAATTTTCCTGATGTCCACCTGGATAAATAATAGGAAGAATTGAACTAAAAAAATGACACGTACTTCAGTATGTATATCCAATAGTTACTCGGAAAAAATTCTGAAACATCACTTTTTTTCATCCCCTTAAGGGATTAAAGTGCTAAATGACCGTAGCAGTGTAACTACATCGGTTCCATGCACGGTAACTCTCAAGAATCGGAGCGCAAGCATTGTATAAGACTACAAGCCCCGCTTTCCAACGGAAAGAAAGCTACACGAAAAAACTCCCGACTCAGCGTACACCTTTCGTTCCCGCAGTATCGGCGCAACGGATCGATGTCGATTTCGTTGCTCGGACGGAAACCTCGTGATCGATAAATGGGGGATAATTTCGCAATACGCCGCGCCGGAGCGAAAAAGATCGCGACCGCGTAGAAGTGATACCAGGCGGATCTCGACGAAAGCCGTCTCGGCCGATTGGACAAGAGTACACGTACTGTCGCCGGGTATCGGTGCTCCGAACGCAACAGACAGCGAAAGTGTTGCTTCGTCATTTTACGGTCCGCTAGAGATAAGGTAATGTACCCCGATTTGATCCAATTCGAGACTTGCTGGATATTTATCCGCGTTACGGGCCGCCTTAACGGCCCCGGAAATCGCGATCGCCTGGAAAAACACGATCCCGTCCCGTAAACCGATCGCGCTCGATAAACCGCGGCCGACTACGGCCGACAGCGTTATCTAAACTGTTCGGAGACTGTAAAATCGATAGCGTCCACTACGCTGCATCGGCGCTCGATCCGAGACACGAATTTAACCCTCTCGTCATTCTCCTTCTTTTCCCTCTCAGATGTCGTTTGTCTGAAAAATAAATAACGATTTTTACAGCGTCGAACGACGCGTATCCTCGTTGTGCCTTACGATTCTTTCGAGATTTAGCTTATCAAAATACGTATTTTGTCGCTGGTACGGATTAATCGCTAGACAGGATCTCTATGCGAATTCGCATTTTAATGGCTGAGTGGAATTGTAGTTTATCTGGTGGTTGAAACGAGCTGAAAATGAAATGAAGATGTATTGACCTCATGAACATGTAGTCCGACAGTTTCTGTGAAACATTTTATCCGCGAAGTTGTATTATGTATCAGTGAGCTTGGCACTTCGCAAGTTATCGAGTAATTTTGATCGAAGGACGAGTTTGTGGTCTGACGCGAGTGCAGATAAACACTTATTCTTCACTATCGCATTACGGACGTGAAACATGTTATTCATTGGCGTCGGTGTAATCGCATTCGTCCACTCCTGAAATCAAGTCGTCGCAACATCCAATAACAGGCATTTCATTAACGTCCTCGTCGTGCCAATTTATGGAGCAGCACGTGCATAATTTAGCTCGAATTTCCTAGTTCGTCGGCTCTGTTAAAAGCACCTTCGCTGTACGCGAGCGCGTGGATCGCCCGTTTCGGGAAAACTTTTCCCTGCGAGGATATTAAATTCGCATCCCCTAATAACGTCCCTTAATTCGCGTTAATACGATCGCGTAGTGTCAAGGCTGTCGGCGGCGAAAGGGCTGACACACGTGCGCATTATTCAGCGGGATAAAAGTTTAATCGGCGAGCTGCACGAATGAAATCTCAATTACCTGGCACCGCGCCGCGTTAACGAAGCGCAGTAACAATAACAACTACCGGTAATAGTGTCGGCGCGTTTTCGGTCCTGATGAATTATTAAAAAAGAAAGTAAAATGGTGGAGATACGGGTTCGCCGCGCAACACAAGTTCCCCTAAAGAACTCCAAGTTCCCCTTTCCCTACGTCACGAATTCTTTCCTACGATTTGTTTCTTTGCCTTCGTGTCGCGGTCTTCTCCCCTTTCGGCCCCCCCCCTCCTTCTCTTCCTCCTCCCCCCGTTCTCGTTGTCATTGAGATCCACCGAGTGGAGAATGCTGGAAATGTCGGAGCGATGGCCCCGGCCTCTTCAGCGCCTCGCTTTTTTGTCCCGGGTATTACTGGTTCTCTTCCGATTCGTTTGCTCGTGGAAAATCAGGTAACCGACGAACAGGTCCTCTTCTCGGCTCGTTCGGTTTCTCGTCTTTCGTCGATCCGTCTCGCGTCAGTCGGCCGACCGTCCATCCTGCGAATCCTTCGTCGTTCTTTCCTCGATACTGCCACGATTCTTTGCTCGCCCCCCTTTGTTTATTGTTTCGCGTTGCCCCGGACACGTGCGAGGGATGCGCGCCGCTGAGAATTCGCAGACGGTTTCAACTTCACGCGATAATGGTGCGAAGCAAGGTCGGGAAGATTATCAGAGATTTCTTCGAGGTGGAAGCGTAGCTTGGAGTCGGGACTGGATAGTTGTGATTCTTGAACTTGCGGTCATATACTCTACTTTTAATGGACATACTCTGCATACTCTTCTGCCTTCTTCAATAGCGACATAGTATATTCAAATTTTTCCACAGATCCTCGATCGTCTCCAACATTCCTCAGCTTTCTGCTGAGGAAGCATCCATGTGTTACACTTTTCTGATCTTGCTATAATGATCTTCTAAGTGTGTTAGCTTGGATAACATTTTAAAGTTTATTGAAACCTTAACACATCTCTTATTCGTAGAAGTATACAACAACAAGGAAGACTTGTTCTTGTTCATGATATCTGGAGGTTCAACCCAGAGGCTGGACCAAATTAGGCTAGTCTCTCCTTGCATATACCTTCCGATCTCTACTCGTATATTTTTCGTTCCCCACTCGTGTATTAATTTCTTTAACCGCCCCTCTTCTATGGAGTGCTCCCTAAAACCATCTCGCTTAAGCAGACAATAGCAATTAATCACGTTCCGCTTGTTTCGGTCGCCTTGACCGCAGAGTTAGACTAGGTGAAGCCGAGTCCGTGTACTAACGAGTCATGGTTGGACAGCATTGCGTTCAGTCACGGAAACGCGATCGACCGGAGTCGGTTTTTGTGTTCCGCGCGAGAAAAACCGAGTGGCACGCTCGAGATACCTCGGCGAACAACATCGTTGCTCTCCTTTCTCCGGGATCATTATCTTCGCGGGTAAAAAATGCTGCAACAATGACTCCGGGCGCTCTTCCTTGTATTGTCCGGTCGGGTTCTCGGTTCTAGGATCAGCGTATAAGGCACCGTGGGATTACTTCATCGAATTTCGTCGAAAAATCACCAGCGACGAACAGGAAATGCAAGCATCATGAACTGAACTTGTCACGACAAGCGACAACGTGTTCGTGTTGTCCGTGACAAATTGTTTCCCGGATCCAAGAGAAATTTCGTCGACGCGAAATCGAATCAGGGCCGCGCCAGCTCGGTCAAGATAGCATTTTTTCAAAGTTAAATCTTCGAAGATTGCCGCATCCCCGGCTCTTTGACGCGTCTTCGCTGTTTACTCGAGACGAGTGTAAGGCAAAGTGAAAACGCAGGGACAAAGGATTTCGTTTATCTCGGCATCTAGCGCGGTACCGCTTTGTGCGGCATCGAATCACGGATGCAAGCGACACTTGCTCCATTCTTCCTTCGATGTCCCCCTCCTCTCTGTCCCCATCGTTGTTTCTCTTCCCTCCTCCGTGTATTGCCGACTTTCGTGGCCGAATCGAGGTAGAGAGAGGAAGATTCGAGCCGAGCTAAGTAAATTATTAGAAGATATTATAAAGGAAGAATTTATTAGTAAAATTTAAATTTGAGTGAATAATGATAACCTAGTACAATAAAAAAATAACTAATACAGAAATGAATATGCTTTTTACAGTAAAAATATCCACCAAAAATATTTAGTGATTCAATAAAATGTTAGAGGGGTTTCAATTAAATTAATAAGATTACATAAGTTATACATAAGTTTTATAGTACATAATAGTAAGGCTGGAGCCGAGTCGGGGCTCACAAAGGAGGCAAACGTGTCCCTTCCCTTGACCACGCGATCTCGTTTATTCTTATCGGTTCATCTCGCATGTTCGAATGGCTGAATCGCGCGGTTCACCATGTAATACACGTGTACGTCTTGTTCCACGGGACCAGGACAACAAGTCTCGGTTCTCTCGTTCGACTTATGACTCGCGAGCACCGGGATCAGAAACGTCCTTTGTTCCGTTTCGCGGTATCGCTTGCGGCAACCGACGAACAAATCGACCGAAGAATCGGACACACGAAACTCCTCGCCGTGAGGATACCTTGCCGATCTCCTTTTTCCTATTTCTCTAGAGGCTGGAGGTAGCGGTGATGCTAGAAAAAGGTCGCGTCTCTTGCGGTTTGTTTCTGGAAGCTTCGGAAAATATTTTAGAATGTTTAACTCTTGGTACTTTACGTATTCTTTTATGCCATCGCAACTGTTCATACAAGGAGATGACATATTTGTGAATTTATTTACTCTGACTTCTTTTATTGCTTTAGGGGTTTTTACAAGGAGTTAATTATGATTTCTTCCAACTCGTCCTTTTTATAAGACCCAGATTGAGTAAGAGTCTCATTGAGAGATTAAGTAATCTGGTACACGATAGAACAAGCACAATGTTCCTGATCTCAATTCCACTAAATTGCGAGTACTTCGAGAACTCACAATTTGCGCCCTTAGCGAAAACTTTTGAAAACAGTAAAAACATTTTCCTCGCCGAACTAGATCGTGTATTAAAGTCTCAGACTTGATCTTCTGATATGTATACAGGGTGTCCCAAAATTACCTTAGTTTAATGAAATGGGAGGTTCCCGAGATCATTTGAAGCGACATTTTCCTTTGCAAAAATGTTATCCGCGGCTTTGTTTAGGAGTTATTAACGAAAAACACGGACCAATGAGAGCGCGATCTAGGCGCGAGTTGGCACAGTCGGCCCGGCGCGCCAACTGTTTATTGGCCGACTGTGCCAACTCGCGTCTAGGTCGCGCTCTGATTGGTCCGTGTTTTTCGTTAATAACTCCTAAACAAAGCCGCGGATAACATTTTTGCAAAGGAAAATGTCGCTTCAAATGATCTCGGGAACCTCCCATTTCATTAAACTAAGGTAATTTTGGGACACCCTGTATAATGAAATTTATACGTTTGCAGCTTCAGGAATTAGATATGTACTTCAGATATCGTTAGTCCGTCGACATTCAGTGCAATATGCATATGAACCGCAAAGGTATAGCAGAGTTTCATTAAAACGTTTCGAGAAGCTGTGGTCCGGAGGAAAAATAAAAATCGAATTAATCGAAGACACGGGTGAACGTACGAGAACCTGGTCCCATAGATTAGAGAGCAAGGACACTCTGGAGTCCTCGGAGGGGTCCAGTTCCCGGGGTTCGCCACTTTCATGGTTGTCAAGTTCCCGGTCGCGTTCCGATAAAGTACCGGAAGTAATTTCACGGGGTACATCCGATAGATAAAATTTCGTGGACACGGCGCGGCGGCGCGCGATCCCCTCGAAAAAAAAATTGTAGAGTAGGCAAAGCTGTGAGGCGAGAGAGCTGCTCTCTCGGAACTTTTCCGCCGAGAAGGATCGATCGATCGGCTCCGTCCGGTCGCTCGCTTTCTTCCTCCCCCCGTCCCCCCTGTCTTCTTCGAGGTCCCCCTTTCTCTTTCCAGGAGCGGTCCTCCTGCTCTCTTTTATCTTGCACGCTTTATTCCAACTTTCCGCTACCTTTCGCGTCTCCGATAGGATGGAATCGTTTCGTTCTTTGGCCCTGATGCCCGGCAACGAGAGAAGAGAGAGAGAGCGAGAGACACGAAGAGAGGGTGGGAGAAGAAAAGGAACGTGGTACAGAGAGGGGGAGAGAGAAAACGAGGAGAAGTTGGAAGAAGCCAATCTCAGAAATGAATATGACTCCTGCAAAATTCACAGAACAATCCGCGGGCCGCTGAATGCGGCTTGTTTGTCTGTTTGTTTGCGCGCCTATTCCCGCTCTCATTTCTATGCACGCACATCGCCGGCCACCGCGTGCATCACCCATACACAGCGCCCGCTTCCGGCGATCCACGGATCCCGATGCAGCCTCGCAGCTTTTCGGCAAAACGGATCCAGATCGATCGCCGCGAAACTCGATTGTTCATTCAACGGCTCTCCGAACGCTCCAGGCGGACACCTAGCCGCGAGCACTCTGCTGAACTACTCGCGGTTCCTAAAACTTGAAAGAAGTTTTCTGAAGTACTAGTGTACCTGTAGTGTACTGTGGTACTCTGTAAAGTGTACGGTTTTGTCACTGCAGCGTTCCATTGGTAACTTGAATATTTATTAAGCCTGTGGAACTTGTTTTTCTTCAAACTCTTGCGTACACGCTTCAACTCTTGACGTAAGAACACGTCTCAGATATGTCATGTGTATCTTATGACATTGTACACATTGAACTAATAAAACATTGTTTAGGGTAATTTCGGGATAGATGCACCACATTTTGTTTTCTGTTTATACAAATTTTATTAAAAAGAATTGGAAGTGCAGACAGGCATAGTTGAATTGTTTATTTAATTCTCTTTAATAGAATATAACGTTAAATGAGTAAAACTTTTATATTCATACAGTAATATACTGTTTAAAAAAGGTCGAAAAAGAGCATCCCTCCCTAGGGCCTAGTTAGATGCACTCCTTTATTTATAGCCTATTCTCCCTACTTCTATTCTTTTTTTTCTCTACCACACATGTTACATTTTGTATACATCTCACCCAATGGTGCATGTATCCCGAAATTACCCTAATATAAACAGCAAATATTATCAGTAACGTGTCTATTATCATCACAGGAACACATTTGCTTTGAGCGTACACGAATAAATTGTACCTTTGATCACATTTGATTTAATTCGTATGTCAAGGTGTTAATGAAAATTCGTAGGAATGAGACTCGATGAAAAATAGCGTTTCGAAAAGATCGTTGTAAAGACGTTTTTCACCGCGAAGAAGTGTCTCGCAGGAAGAAGTCACGCGTACGTGACAGCGGTCGTGGACGACGCGGGTCGATCGTTCGTCGATCAATCATCGGGTCCCCAGGGTCTCTCACGGAGTTCCCCGTAGCAATTAAACGGCAATAGTTATTGGCTGAGCGTGTATGCGCGCAAGAAGACCGTGGAATCTTGCGAATCTTATGATCCGGCATCTGCCCTCGACTGCTGCGACTCGGCCGCGCCGGAGAAAAGTCAAGGAGAGACTCTCGGAGCCGGAGCACAATTCCAAGGAAGACCACTCGGCGCAATCTACCTCGGAAACTCCTCTCCTGGGACGGAACGAGACCGCCTTTCTTTTATCTTATTACATCGGGCATCAGCGTCGTCGATTCACGTCGTGCGATCGCTTTCCGTCCCGATCCGATCTGATCCGCGTTCGTGGAAACCGCGCTATCAGGATATGCTCGCAATAAGATCCAGGTTCACCAAATTGGACGTGTCTTCCTCGGCATTCCACTTCTTCAGCTGTTCTATGAATCACTATGGGTCTCGTCGGGACAATCTTGCGGGACGTGGAGAAGTTTCTCCAGAAACCGTGTCGATGCAATATCATCTGATTGTCGAAGTTCCCGAGAAACGATCGTCACGAAGATGGCAAATTGCGACAGTTTCAATTGTATTAATAATCCTCATTCAGCTTTCGCGTAACTAGTATTGTTTTGTGTCAATCTTGTTGGAACTACTGGTGCTGTGCTCGCAATTGTCGAAGTTACGGGGAATCGATCCCCACGTGGACGAAGTGCGACAGTTTCAATTTTATTAGTACATAATCCTCATTCAGCTTTTGCGTGAATAGTATTGTTTTGTATTCATCTTGTGGAACTGCAGATTCTATGCTCGCAATTGTCGAAGTTACGGGGAATCGATCCTCACGATGGTGGACGAAGTGCGATTGTTTAAATTTTATTAGTAATCCTCATTCAGCTTTCACGTGAATAGTATTGTTTTGTATTCATCTTGTTGAACTACTGGTGCTATGCTATGATCCTCAGTAGTTCCGAAGAATCGATCGTCACGATGGTGGACGAAGTGCGACAGTTTAAATTTTATTAGGAATCCTCATTCAGCTTTTACGTGAATAGTATTGTTTTGTATCAATCTTGAGGAACTACTGGTGCTATGCTCGCAATTGAATGTGTCTTCCTCGGAATTCCACTACTTCAGTCGTCCTATGAATCACTATGGGTCTCGTCTGAACAATCTTGCGGGACGTGGAGAAGTTTCTCCAGAAACCGCGTCGATGCAATATCATCTGATTGTCGAAGTTCCGGGGAATCGATCGTCACGTAGGTGTCAAATTGCGACAGTTCAAATGTGTTGGTGATCCTCAACACAGTGATCCAGCTTTTGCAAGAATAGTAGGACAAATCCAGTTTCAGTCATTTTAAGCGTTGTTATTATTAATACGATTTTCGAAATGTTTTACAAGCTAGGAAGTATCGTTGTGCTCGTTTGAATGTATAACAATTTGTCAGAAGATAGAGCCAACAAACCAGACGCGATGAAACACTGTGAACATCTTTATCAAATCCCAATGTCTCATGCTTTGCATTATTTGACACTGGTAGCAGCAAAAAGCGTACATTTCCAATAAAAACAGAAAGACTTTTATAAACTCGCGTATGCCATGAATGTAGAAGGACCTCGCGTACTCTAGAGATTGCATTATCAATTCAAAAATTTCCCCGGACAAAATCATTTTCATCAGCTCCGCACGAGCGAAACCAAAATGGCGGCCGAGCGATACGGTTCGGAACGTCGCGTCGGCGTGTATGTGAGCCGAATATTTGCAGAGTCGCATGGAGAAGGAAGAGGATCGAGGTTCGATCCTCTTCGAGGAGGAGGAAGAACGGGAATCTCGATTCAGCCGGGATTGCCTCTCGAACAAGGCGGCGCGGCGCGTTTAGAGAGAACGGTCTCGCGGGATGGAATGCAGAAAAATGTTTCCGAAGCGTCCGCGGATATCTCTCCGGCTGAAATTGTTCCAAAACGCGTCGCGCCGGATCGGCGAAAAGCATCGACCTCGAGGCGGGCTCCCGTCATCCTCGAAGCGCAGATAAACGATTTTACGAGCGTTCGTGGAATTTCGATCGGCAAAGGTGACACGGCCTTTCCGCTCCCTTTTACGCGCGTCGCTTCTTAACATCGTCCATTTCGTCGGCTTCTTCGTTCCTTTTTCCCCTTCGACTCGTACCCCGAGGGAATCCAGCGGGACGCGCCTCTTCTTGCGGCCCCCTATAGCTTTCGTAACTGTGCCTCTCCTCGTGGCTCTTAATTATGATATATTTTCTCTTTACGGGGATTCCCGAAGCGAGCGAAATTATTTATTAATTATTAGAATTCTCGCGCGTAGTTTGAACTAGACGAGTTTCAGTTGCACAAAGTATTTCACGTAAACTAGACTGCAGATTTTTACGAGTACGATTCTCCATGAAACGGTTCGCTACAATCGCTGCTAAGTGGAAATGTGGTATTCCCTGGTGAATATTCAAGTGCACCAGAAACATATAAAAATCGGGGACCACTGTCGGATTCGGCGGAGAGAACGGGCCATTAATCAGCGGGAGAGCCGCGGCGAGTCCGGCGAATTCCAGCGATGCTAAAAACCTCGTCGACTCCCATTACACCTCTCCGCGCCGCGAGAGAAAAGGAAAGAAACGGCTCTCACGGTAACGCATTACACGATACGGCCTTTTACCGGGTCCGGGAGTTTCGTGTTATGAAAGTTATTCGACGTGGACCCGATAACAATTTGTTCCGATAGCTCCCGCGGCCGGAATTAAAAACCGATAAAATTCTCGGTATATCCGGCCGCGCCGTATATCACTCTCCGCCGCGGAATGGCAGAGGAATATTCGTTAGGGTGGATTTAAATATCCCTCTTCCACTTGATCCTCCTGGTTCCCTCCGTCCCCCCTCTCTAGCCCCCCGCCAGGGTCCCCTCTGGCCGCCATTCCGATAATTCTCGTCATACGAGCACCCCTACCACGGCAGAATAGCTTCGCTCGCGCGCGATCGAGTAATCGCTAATGGAAGGGATGAGGCGGTCGCGAAATTCACTAAGCTAATGCCTGCCTGCCCGCCGACCAGTTCTGAACCTATTTCCGATATCGGACGGCCCCGGCTTATAAAGTTCACCCGCCAAAACGACGTGCTTGACTGACGCACGCTCCGACCGCTCTCGTTCGCAAGTATCCCTTATTTCTGAATGCCTACGAGACAGAAAGCCCCGATTCCTCCGGCGAGCCTCATCCAGCCCCCCCCCCCCCCCCATAAGCGTTTCACCTTTGCCGTCTTCTAATAGCCTAGCGCGCTGCTGTCGGGAAAGTTTTAAACCCTTCCCTGGCTTACAGCGTCCTCCCACTTGGGTCCTCCAGAAGCTATACAATTTTTCCGAATTTCCTAAAGCCAGGCTAACGAACAATCTCAAGCCTTGCGGTTGCCGATCTATAGGAAGCGTCAGACATTTTCTGAATGGGGGCACCGATGATGAAGTTAATCCTTGTGTAGTCAACCGAGTACTCATTTCCTGTATTTCTTTCAACAATTTGTTAATGTTTCACTAAAAAATATTACAACATTTCTCTGAATGTCCATTCTTTACTCGCTAATGTATTAATTTATAGTCTTATAATGAGAATTTATGCAAAGAAAGGTTGTAAATAATCTATACATTTTGGTTAACACTGAAAAGATTAAAATTGAAGAGTGAGAACATATTGCTTTTGACCTGATAAAATGATTTAAAAAAGGCAGCAACTTCAAAGTGGCTCCTGTTTCTCGCAATTCATGCAGACAATTCATATTTCGCATGAAGATCTGGAATCTACACGTGAGACAATCCGTTTTCTCGTGGACCTACCGCGGAGCCTAGCATCAACTGGACGAACTGAAAGGAGCAAACCGCCCATTTTGTACCGCTTTGTATCCAATGAAATACCAATGGCTCTCGAGGTCACTAGCCTTGGACTCGGAGAATCGTGCACACGCCTGGACGCATTTGTCAGCCGAATAACTGCCACGTGACAAATTACACCGTCTGCGATCTCCGTTTCTGCGTAATTCACACCGCGCAACACCTTGGTTACATCTGGGTGCCGTCGGGACGATCCCGTCTACGTGAAAGCTCTATTTGCTCTCGGGATCGTCTGTTCGGTATAGCCGAGTAGAGCCACCTATGCGTGTACGGCAACTCGCGTTCCAGGACGCGCATTAAAGCACCGGGGCTAAATCGCGTCTATTCTCGGAAGGTGGAAGTCCTCTTTCTTGTGACCGCAGCGCCGGAGCGAGGGGAGATCGTGCCAAGGTATCCGCGACATTTCATAAACATGAAATCAATTTTAATCCTCGGCCTGTCTGTGGCTCCCCTCGCAGTCGAATGCAGCTTATTTATAAGCACCAGCCACTTCCTGCACGGGAACGCGGCGCGGGTCCTTCTTGTCTCTTTGAGACTCGCGAGACCGCCGCTAATAGACGCGATGCGTCTCTTCGCTGACTCCGCTCGCGATTTCCTTATCGCGATACATACTCGGAAATTATCGGGGTAACTAGGTGACTGTGACGTGGAAGAGAATAGGGTAATCGCGGGGAGCAGGGGCAGTATTATTATTACAAAATGACGCGTATGAAATTTTTTATTTTTCTTCTTACAGTATCCTTATCTCAAATAGAATTTGTTCGTGTTACCATTGCATTCCTAATAGAAGAACATATCTTAAATAATAATTATTATCCTACATAATAAAACCTAATTAATACCCACATCGTTACGCACTCGATGCACCCGGTTTTATGGATTCGCAATCAGTAGACAGCGGATCTTTATGCGAAATAAAAATGCTCTACCTGAATTAAAACAGACTGGAATAAAATAGAAATTGATTTTCCTTCTTAATATGTTTAATAGGTTGAAAATAATATATAACAGTGTTTTTATTTTAAACTCTTCTAAGGTTTTCACTGTTTTAAATTACGGCTACTCATTTGTCTCATAAATGCATAAAATCCGCTGTCTAGCAATCAGCGACTCTTGAGAATCGCGGGCCTTTGAACTCCCATGACACTTCGAATACGGGCCCTTTGCATTCCTGAGACTCTCGGAAATCTGGTCTTCGTCGTTCCTAAGACCTTGAGGATGTATAGCTGAAAGACCTTGAAATGGTGGCCCTTTGCATTCCGAAAGGATTTGTATCTTTTGCATTCCGAACAGCTTTCGACTCGCAGCTCTCTTTCTGCTCCTAATGTCTTCAGATTACTGTTCCTGAAAACATGTTCTCTATGAGTATTTTCTTTTTATGCGGGGTCATTCCGCGGATCTGACAGATTGCATCGGCTGCTATGCACTCGGTAACACCTGTGCCATGTTTTACGGGCTCTGTTGTCGTTCCGACAGAATCTGTGGACTCAATAGCCTCTGCCACATGTTCTACGATCTTGATATTCCGTATTACGGGATGAATGAACCCAGTAGCTTCTGTGACATGCTGACACTAATTTGTTCTACGGTTCTGGCAATCTTCATGCCAGACTTCACGAATTCCTTCATTCTAATTAATGTATCAATTAATCGAGCATGGAATACGAAAGAAACTGATCTTGCTCGAAAATAACCAGTCAATCTTCATGTCGAACTCTGATAGTTCCATAGGCGACCTCATTCTAAATAACCTATGAGTGCATAAATCAAATATTGAACACGAAAGAAACTGATCTTGCTCTAAAATAATCGGTCAATCTTCATGTCACTCTGATAGTTCCATAGGCTACCTCATTCTATTATAAATAACCTATTGGTGCATAAATCAAACATTGAATACGAAAAGTAATTGATCTTGCTCTAGAATAACCAGGCATACTGTCACCAGTTAACGTATGATGTCGTTTCAACGTCTGTTATCTTTCCGACAGAATCTGTGGACCCAATAGTCTCTTCAACATATTCTACGATCTTGATATTCCTTATTACGGCATGAATGAACCCAGTAGTTTCTGTGTGAAGTCCTGCATACTCGGTGACATGCTGACACTAATTTGTTCTACGGTTCTGCCAATCTTCATGCCAGACTTCACGAATTCCCTCATTCTAATTAATGTATCAATTAATCGAGAATTGAATACGAAAGTAACTGATCTTGCTCGAAAATAACCAGTCAATCTTCATGTCAAACTCTGTCAGTTCCATAGGCTACCTCATTCTAAATAACCAATTGGTGCATAAATCAAACATTGAATGCGAAAAGCAGTTGATCTTGCTCTATAATAACCAGTCTATACCGTAGCCAGTCAACGTATGATGTCGGTATGGTATAATTGTATGAATTGCACCGATCAGCGTGCAGAAGTAGACGCCGGTGCGGTGCCCGTTCTCACAATTGCCCCAATAACTTATCCGAGCGTTCAGAGGCGAGTCAGAAACCTTCAGAAACACTCGTATCGTCAGCTTCCCCGTTTCCCGGAACAAATTCTCCCTATACACTGATTAATGGCGACGTAGCTCTCACGATGCTCCCCGGAATCCGCAGAGACTCGTGCAGACCACCGTGTATCCCCTGTATCACGGTGTCCCCTTCTAGGTCGCATACGTCTTCGTTCGCCGACCGATTGTCCCCTTACCGTGGCGAGTCGAGTTTCGTGGTTTCCGTCATTCACCTGGCGTGGTGGTAGTTGTGCCCGGTGGCCGGTGCCGGTAGAAAATTTAATTAAAGCCACGCGTGGCCGTAAATTATCGGTCCTATCGACAGAATGGATGTATACGTGTATAGACGGTACACATATAAATATATATTGTATATATATACATGTATATAACGGGTGGCAGCCGGGCGGCGAAGAAACGAGCAGAGCGAACCGAACGGAACCCGGAGGATAGAGGGCGAGAAAAAGAGGCGAAGGAAGGCGGGCAAACGGGCGAAACACATCGGGGCAGAGGAAAGTGGAGGGATATACATCCACCGTGTGTATAGTAATACATTCGGCGTGTTGCGGTCGCTGTTAGCACCGTTAAACTAGCCTTTACTGTTCCGGCTGGGCCTTTGAGCCTCGCCGACTACGTGGCCGCATACGCTGCCGAGGGCAATAAAACGCGTTCACCATAAAACGGCCTCTCGTCTCTTCTAGGCTGCCACGCACGGCCTCGACCATGCCCAGCCGCGCCGAGCCGCGTGTTCTACGTACGTATGCGTACGCCCTGACACGCATCGTCTGCGTAAGCACAACCACGTCGCACGCTCTGCACACGATGCACACCGGGCACCGATGCACATCCGGCTGCACCCGTTTCTCCCGATCTGGCTGCGCTCCGATGCCACGCGAAAATCGAATCCGCGCGCGGCGACGCGACGCCGAATCAAGACTCTCTTCATTGTCAGTACAAGTTAGGAGAGAATGGGCCAATGACAGTCACTTAGCCGATAATTACGATAAAATAATAATGTGTTCGATTTCAATCTCGTTTTAGAGCTTCTTTAAGGTTACTGTTGAACAATAGCAAGATTATTTATCACGCTGCGTTGATATTGTAAAATGCAACAGTATCGAATCTCGTAGAAAATGTCGTTTACTAATGAAAACGACGAACGTCCATAAATGTCTAATTTTTAACGGCGATGTTAAACAAACACAATGTTTTTCTAAATAAACTTATTGGTCAAAGGAAGCACCATTGTAATCAACATGTTCTGTCAATGAATTTCAAGTTTCTTGATTGTATTATGATAGAAATTTACTTTCTTGGTCAGTCACGTTTTTCATTTAGAAGATTGTCATTTACATTTACGAGATTTTTTGCTATCAATGAATAATACGTTGATTGATCACCACATTTTGATCCCGCATAAGTGGGCCTACATACATATTAGGTCGGTACTGCCCAACAATCTAACGCAAAACGAAGTAAGATTGAAGGACATAATGGACTACTCCATTCGCAGTAACGAAGGAGAGTGAACGGCCCGACAGGTTCTTTGGCGTAGAAGAATCCTGGGGGCAAGGACGAGGCTCCCGAAATCCCCAGACGACGGTATCCCGGCGCCCGTTTATCCTTCTTTACGAAAATCCAGTTCGGTTCAGCGGAGCGTGGCCGTGCGTGGCGTTTCTCCCCCGGTCGAAATCATAGTGTGTCGTCGCGGGCGAAACGATATCCTCATTCGCGGAGGACTCGGGTTCTGACGGTGACCCCGAGGGCGGCGTAGACGTAGGTGTGCACGGACCATTGAGCCCTTGCCCCCAGGAAAGCATCCGGGAAACTCTGATTAGCTTCCTCGTTTTCTTATTGGAAAACTTTCATTGCGGCTACATGGCCGCGCGCCGGAACGGCCAGAAATTCCATCTCGCCACCGTGGGGGAAGGACGGGTCAATCTACCAGAAAATTTCTTTATACTTTCGCCCAATTACCCCGCTGTTTACCCTCTAAACTTGTACCCCGAAGTCATGGCCAAACGTGCGAGAAAAAATGTTCAATTCTCTGGATCCGCTTATTTGCGAGACATTCGTCCACAGTATTTCGAAGTTTTTCAATTGTAAATTTTTTAAACATTTTTATTTGGGTCCTTAATGAAAATTTAAAATATATATTTTGTAGATCTATGTTAGTTATACACATGCTGAAAATTTCATTGAAATCGATCAACATACACACGAGCTACAAGCGGTTAAAAATGGTGAAAATCGTAGTTTTACACAACTTTTGGTCAGTTTCTGCTTAAAATCCACAGAATCGTACATCTTTCGATGCGTGTCGTTTTTTCCTGCGTCAATCGATTTTGATGAAATGTGCATAAAAAACATAGATCTACAAAACATATATTTTAAATTTTCATTAAGGGCCCAGATAAAAAAGTTTTAAAAAATGCCTTTTTTATTTTTGCATATAACCTTGTAAATTATTATTTTTGGAAAATATTTGTTGCATATCATTTCGTGTACAAATGCTTCTAATTGATTATAAAAAATCAGGTCGTTTGGTACAATTATAAAAAAGTTATTAGTTTTTAAAAGGTGTACGAATATTTTGTACACCCACTTTATATTATTGCGAAATAATGCAACAAAAATATACACTGAACCTCTCGTCCAAAGGATTAGACAAAGGGTATGAAGAATTAAAAATGGGACTGTACAAATTCGTAAAAATAAGTATCAATTTGTGGGGCTCGCCTTAGATTCAAGAAAGTGGAAAGGAATAATTTTTCTGGGACTCTGGAACTCCTTGATACTTTTCGTGGACAGGCGATGGACCTAATTCGAAGACGATGATCAAGCCGCCTACGAATCTAGGATGCGACCCAAAAAACAGCAATGATTATAGCGAAGGGTCCACGTGACCGTGTGTAAACCGGCGTCATTTCGAGCCACACCTGACGCAGAACGGAAACGGAGAGGTTAATGTCTACGGGTCCCGCATACAACCGAGCCGAGAAGACCGTACTTTCAATTTCCGTTCGCGCCGCTCAAAAATGACCAGCCTGTCGGACTAGAATCTCAAGGCTAGCGAGTCGGCCTGATAAATTAGGGGCAGATAACACATTCTTCTTCCCTTCTTTCACGCTTATTCTTGTGTATATACACGTCTGGTCCCTCGGGCCCGTTTTTTTTTCTCGAACCGGAAATCCCGCGGTGTCCGGAGCGACGGAAAATTTCAGAGCTGTTCGTGGCAACGTGAGGTGTCGCAATGACCGGTGCGACCGGAAACATTAGGCAGGTAGTACCAACCTGAAAAAGTACACATAAAACGAAAAACACGGCGTTCTAATGCGATGGTTCGCTTTCAACGCGGCCACCGTCGCAGGAAACGCGTGATGATTCACTGCTCGATATTATAATGGTTATGTCGTTAATTTTGTCAGTATTGTACGTCTGTGTTTAACCTTGCTCTTCGAATCTGTTATTTACTATTTTTGACGCCGAGTCGCGTCGCGGAAACTGGAAAGTAATTGCGATTCAACGAGATGATGGAAGATCGATCACTGGAGCGGTGCACGTTTAACTCGATCGTAAAAGATGCTTCAAGACGTGCTGAATTTGCTTCTTAACAAAACGATGAAGAATTGCCGTGCTCGAGAGCTTTTATTATTACTACGAAGAGACGCGTATGAAATACTAAGCTGAAATAAGCTCTTGGTCATCAAGTCGTACGATTAATTTTACGTAACAAACGCTGTCGAACCGAAGACAAAGTTGCCAGTTTCAATGTGTACAGAAAATTAAAGTTTAACTATAATAATCAATGCAGTATACATATAAAATATATATTAAATAATATAATTGTTTCCTGAATCGAACCGCAGAGAAATAATTCCCACGAGTTACAGAAGAAACTCGAGAACGGCTTTCAAAGCCGATTTCCCGTCGAGAAGCAGAGGTTTAACGCGCGTTTCTTGTCCAGTTTATATGAAGGACCACCAAATATTGTGCGTGAAGTTTACGATCGGGATCAAGAGAGTTTCTTTGAGACCGTCCGCGGGTTGTAAGATTTAAAATGTCGCGCGGAAGCGGCTCGGTCCTCTGCTCGAATTCATAAATACTCCCCGGGAACGCGCACTTCTTTCGATTTATACGTGAGGAAGGATCAAAGCGGCGTGGCACGTACGCTGAGAATAATCATCAGCCGGCGAAAAGATGTTTTACAGCCGCGGCCGATAAATTTCGGTCGAGTTGCTGCTCCGCTCTCTCGGCCGTCCCTCCGGGGATCGAAGAGAAAAATAGACGCGCGTCTTCCTGTAAGAACGATCCATTATATCGGTGGTAAATATTCATCTGTTCGTTGCTCCGCTTCCTGACAGGGTCCGTGAAAAAATTTCTGCGCCGGAAGAAGCGTGCTTGAAGGAACATTATCGTTTGAAAATCTTAAAGAACTGCACATACTTTATGCAGTTACATTTTTTATAGAATTATATAAGTATATAGAATAAAAACACTATGGCCTGTAAACACTAAAATCGGGTGTAAATTCACATTTGTATTCTTCGCGTGAAGTGTAATGCACCTATAGTTTCTAAAAACATTTTAATGGATAGGGACCACATATTTTTCATTTCACAATTATTGAAACTATGAAATTGGTTACATGAAAATTGATTTGATAGATTCTTTTAACCAGGCACATATTGTAATAAAAATTGCACAGTATCTAAATGAATAGAGCCATGTAATTTTTGTAAAGCTAACATTTTAGTCGCTTTTAGTGCTCGGTAGGTTTAGTGTTAAATATGAGAAAGCCTCTTAATCCGCATTTTTATTTTTCGTATGGCGTTTAAGGCGCATATCCGTACATTTTGAAAAGATTTTAAATCATTGCGACCACGGTCTACTTAAATGTGCATCAGATTTCATGATCGGAAAACACATATTTCTGGACATATAGTATTTTGAAAAAATTTTAAATGATTGCGACTCTAGTATGTTCAACTGTATACCTTAAAATGAAAGTGATATGATGTGAAAGGCCCTTAATTCCGATTTTCGCGAAGAGTACATTGTCCGCGCAGGTTGATCGCGTGTTTGCAAGTACGACGATATTGAGCCTGTAAATCGGCGATTAAAAGGAACGACGCTGCAAAACGTTCCAGATCGAATATCATTTTTCACGATCGAGTGGCGGGCTGCGTATCGCCGGGGGAGAAACGGAACGGATCGGATCCCCCTAACAATCCCGCGGAGATAATTCGTGTTTGTGCGCGAGCCACGATGCACCGTGGCGCATAATAGCGCGCTGCATCAACAACGGTGTTTACGTTCTGCCGTAATACACAAACAGATGTATCCCGACGCGGGGAGCTTCATACGCCGGATCATTTTGCACGGACGATATTTCCGCAAATTAACCCACGGCCCCGCGCGAATTATCCGGCCCGCGGTGCACGGGAATCATTTCTGCGACTGCTCATTAAACGGTAATGGAAAATTTAGGCTGATCCGTTTGACTTTCATGAAGTCACTTAAACCCAGCCGATCAGAAAATTATCCATTAGTCCTACGGAATTAATTGATCTGTTTGCTTTGAATACGCTCCGAGCGCAATTTTCCCGGCATTAGTCGATAAGCTGTTTCACCCACAAATGAGAAACGGGAAAAGCAAACCGAAAGATAGCCCTTTTGATTTTCTAAAAATCAAATGTAAATACTAGATTGCGGTCTTTATGCAACATAAAAATCGTCGGTATCAATTTCGAGAAACAGGAACCAGATAGAAGCTTGTTTCTTTATTACTGCTTCTAATAAATCAAAAATATCTAAGTTTTTTTTACTTTCTGATATTCTTAATTTATTATTCACTTTCCTACGCGAAAAGCAAAATGCGAAGTGGGAAGCATTTTCATACGGAGAATTAAAAGAATTTTCAATCCAAATGAGATTTTCATTCCAAATGATAATTGTGAAGTGTATACCATCTGGTAAACACAAACGGGACTTTGTTTAAAATATGTTCAGAGTATTTGACATTTCAAATATACACACATCAACAAAAGCGGTCGAATTGGAACTGCGTTGGGTAAAACAGGTTCTCCGAGCGATCGTTTAGATAAATAATTACAGCTATCATTTCCCTTAATCAGTACCGCTAATTCCCGCGACAACGTTTTTAATCCCCATTAAATTTCTCACAAATTCGAAACAAGAAAAAATACAGATACAAGTGATAGAGAAGCGAGTTCGGTTAATTACAGAAATTATGACCCACCTCGCTCACTTTAACGACTATAAAATACGTAGTAACTCTTTGTGTACAAGCTGTACTAAAATACGCGTGTAATATTTGAAGATATACATGTATTTTCGAGACTAACATCTGACAATGTATTAAGCAAATATCATTACTAGACTGCGGTTTTTATGCATTTATGACAAAAATACATAGGTACGTACAATTTAAAGCAGTGGACATAGTAAAAAGGTTTAAGGACATCAGTGTATTAGTTTCAACTGTATAAGATAATTAGAAGAAGAACAAAGTTTCTTGGTGGCCCCTGTTCTTCGCAATTGATGTAGAAATTTTTTATTTTGCATAAAGATCCGCAGTCTAATCATTACAAATTGTCATTGGCACTAGTGCAAATTTTTTATTTTCAAGATAAGCCCCGGGCTTCTTGCCTTATTAATAGAGAGCGGATTTTATACATTTATGACAAAAAATGAGTAGACGTAATTTAAAACAGTCAAAACATTAGAAGAATTATAAATTCTATTATATTCTTTTCAACCTATTAAACATATTAAGAAAGAAAATAAACTCCTGTTCCACTCCAGTTTGTTGCAATTCAAGTACAACATTTTTATTTTTCATGGAGATCCGCTGTCTGCTTATTAAAGACCATAGAGATCTCAAGTCGGTTTTTGCAGTGTTCGAGTACCAGCGAGTACCGTTTTCTATCAGCAATCATGCAAAATCGAGAGCGAAGAACCTGTTCACGAGGGAAATATTTTTGTCGGCCGGCTATAAGGTATCATCTCCGAAGGAGCGTTTCGTGAATTCAAGAAACGGTTGGAAGAAGCGGCGCTGCTTTACAAAGGGAGCCGCCAAGCCAGGTCCGTTTGCCCCGCGGAGGTAATTGTCTTCTTAGCCGCGCGAGAGGGCACGTATTCCGCGTGCAAACACGCCGAAGCCGCGTACGATCGTCCCACGGGACAGAGCAAACACCCGCGGCCAGGCTTGCCAACTTTTCGTCTCCTTGGACACTTGTTCGACGGGGCCAGACACCGTTCGCGATCGTGCCCGACTCGCGAAACTCGCGAATCCCGAGACACTTCACCGACTTCGAGTGTCCTCGCCGCCATGCAGATAGTCAAATGTTTGCATACTAGTTCGTAGCTACCACCTAGGCACCGATATGTGTAAGGCCTACGTGTCTCGTAGATAACGATTCGTTAAGACACTAAACTGGCAAGGCCGTAAACTAAAGCATTCCTCGAGGCTTAGCCTAGGTCTTCAGGATCTCGTTCTGCTCGAGGTTTTCGCGAAATCTGTCGGCTCGGTGATCTCAAAAATTAGTGTGTCCTTTGCTGGATCTCTAACAATCTAATTTTAAAAAGTTGAGATACAAAGTTGAGACATTAAAAGAATTTGATATTGTAATATTATTTTTGATTTTTTAAGGTGGTTAAAACAGAAAATAAATGATCACAAGAAATGAAAATTTATCTCTCAACCCTCTTGAATTTGGATTTGCAAACCTGGACAAGTAATTCTGTCTCGCACTTCTGAGGGACGTGGCACTCCAAGTGTGAAAGGGCTCTTAACACGTTACCTACCGGAAGCCTATTAAAAGGATTTTCAATAATTGTGCTGTACCCAAAGAAAGCAATAGAAATTTTCTTTTACATTACAATCTGAAATTAAAGTATTAGATGACATTATGAGAGTGACTTGTTGCTTCACAATGAAAATTGCTGTTGCTATTAAAGGTTCCATTAAAAAGTGTTTACCCATGGACCACAGATATTTCAGAATTATGCAATAATCACCAGTCGGTAATGTGTCAATCAAGATTTTCTACGAGAGAGGATACACAGCTTCATCCCCTAAAATCGCATGGTTACTGGAACAAAAAATCGATTTTCGTCTCGAACGACACGCTTTCCCAAGTTCCTTAGGCTTGTTCCTTCAGAGCCGAAAGTCGTGGAAGAGGCGCGTTTTCGCATGGTGTACTCGGCGTCTCGGCGCTTGGTATTCGCGCATGTGCCAACAGAGAGGTACACGGCGGTCGAGAGCGGCAAAAGCCCATCCACTCGAGCAAGTCAAAGCCTCTGTTCCTCCTGTTTGTCGTGTCTTCGCGGTCCTCTCTCCTTCGGCGGCTCGGCTTGCCTCGTCCCGGTTCGCGCTCTTCTTTCCGCGCGAGCTCTTCGGCCCGCTCCGGCCCGCGCTTCCAGCCTGCCTCATCCCGCTGCTTCGCGAGCCCGATCTTCCGCGGCGAGTGGGCGGCGGACGGCAATTAGCATACTCGCGTGATCAAAGCGGCGGGACACGTGCAACAAGAATTAACGACCACCAGCGGGACGACTCTTTCCTCGCAGCGCACAGCTAGCGAGCGGTCGCGCGCGCGCGATAAATCGCGCTTCCGATCCCTCGTCGTCACCCGCTAGCAGCCCGCTAGCAGACCGCCCACGCGTCCACCGTATGGCTATCTACTCGGTTCTAGATGAGCACCGATCTGTTCTTTTCCTTCCTCCATCCCGCCAGCAAATTCGCCATGATGTTCTCTGTACTTGCGTTCTCCATTTTACTACGTATTTACTATCTACCATTAGGGGGATGCATTAATTCATTAATTCCTGTCGTCTTTTGACTTATGATTATTTGTATAATATGGTTCCTCAATTGTTCGAACACGTCGGGGTATGTACTAGGTCGTTCGAATAACAGAGGATCAGTAACTACTCCCACCTACGAGTGCTATTTGTTTCGATAAGAGAGGCTTATTCACAAAATTGCTTACCTAAAAATTTGAAAAACAACCTCTACTTTATAAATAGAGAATATTCATTTTCTTCAATGTAACTAAACGTCGTAGCAAATGTTGAGTGTTGTCTTTAAATTATTGGGTGTCGAGGGTTAATCTGAAAGAGAAATATATTTTTGATGAAACGCGGTGGTTCAATTTTTACAGAAAACAGCAGCACACCTCTCACAGTTCCCCAGTTATGAGGTGACATGTAAAGCTGGTATAAAAATAGCGGTATACTTTTAAAGTGCAAAAGTTCATCCCTTATTTACAGCCCACCCAATGTTAATATAATGGTTTTATCTGGACACAGCATGCACCTAGCCGTTTCTCGAAAATTCTCGTCGAAACGAAAGAAGCCACTTTAGGGTTGGTACATTCATCCGTATGTAACCCCTTAAACCATCCAGACCCCACTAAATAAGAATTACGCCACCGGCGTCGGCAGCCCCATAGAAATTAGCTCGAAACACTCCATAAGATCTCCGGCTGCCCCCTTGGTGGACCATAAATTCGAGATTCAGCCTTACCCCCGGCAGTCCGCGTCGACCCCCATGAAAACCGACGGGGATATCAGACTGGATGCGATGGCGATGGTCGGAGAGGAGAGGTTTCGTGTACGGGGTCGTGGGCGAAAACAGTCGGTGTTGGTTCAGGCGTTGGTTTTGCGGCGGTTTAAGCGTCGTTCACGCGTGAAACAAGGAGTCGTCGGCGACCGTGGCGGGATCTTAACGCTCGGTTAGACAAACGTTGTCGGCGGTTGCATTAGCATATTGCGATTTGCATTTCGGTATATTATCGGAGGGTCACCCCTCCCTCCCTTCCTCCTCCGCCAACTATACCGTTGTGCTGCCCCTTGCCCCCCCCCCACTATACCCCCACAACCCGCCGGCGTGTTTTCGGAGCGTGTGCCCGTATTGCCCTAAAGCGTACAACCCGATGAGATGGGGCACGCGACGAGCAACGATACGCGTCGATCGATCGATTCGAATATCAGATTTACGTATCCATAACGTGATTAAATTCCGAGCTGCCGGTTTATGGTTAATTTATACTCGGGGGCTGCTCGATAAGGAAGGGGAGGCTGCCGATAGGGGACACCCCTTGTTTCCTGTGTTTATTGTCGTAACTCGCGGTTAATTCGTACGGATACTTGCCGAACCTCGATCCTCGATCGAAATCTTCCCTTCTCTTACCCTTTCGGGCGATCCTCTCCGCACCCTGTGTTAGAAACACATGGGGGAGTTCTTCAAGCACTGTAAGATTCCTTCAAGACTTACAATATTCGGACACTTTTAAAATGACGATAGTTTTTTAATACAGGATTATTCGAGCTTGGATTTTTTTACGAAGTTAGAATAATTAATTTTCTGCATGACCCGAGACAAAATTGAAAAATTCCAACTGGTCGGAACTGGTTTCAGTGTATGCAATATGAGAATGCAAGAGTGTAAATGTTATAAAGGTGTTAGTTTTAAAGATATGAACGTTTGTAAGGGAGAGTTAGTGAAATTTGTATAACGATTAATAAGACGATGTCGACTGCGGATTCTATGCATTTATGACAAAATTGAGTAAATAAAATTTAAAATAGTAGGAAGATTAGACAATTTGAAGCAGGACAACATATTATTTTCAGATTATTTAAATTACTAACACTAAACCTACCGAGCCTTAAAAGTAACTGGCACATGTTCCCTTATAAAAATGACAAGATTGATTTTATTTAGACTTTGTGCGGCTCCTATTATAATATGTGCTCCACTAACGATGTCTATACAATCATTTGTTATGAAATTATTTTTATTATATCAATAATCGTAAAATAAAAAATCTGGAACCGGTCATTTTGACCGGTGTTGGTAGGTTTAGTGTTAAACAGAACAGGAATTTTCTATTTGGTTTCTATTCCTTGCAATTATTGAGGAACACTTCGCATAAAGATCCACAGTATTAACGATTAAACCGTCTAGAGGTTCTTAATATATGAAACTGTTCCTAGAAGTTCCATTATCTTGCTCGCTGTTTCCTAGCACCGACAGAACGGTTCGTGCAAGCGGGGCGTGCGGGAAAAATTATATTATTCGCCGCAACATCGCAAAGCGTGGTTCTCGATTGAACGATCGAGAGGCTATCAAAAGGTTAAAGCACCGTTTTCCCAGTAAATAAATGTTTTCCTGTGTACATGTGTACCGAAGCGCGAGGTCGGAAGAAATCCAGTGGAAAAATGATGGCGCAGCGAACGCGCGAGAGAACCCGGAAGCTATTGGGATGCAAACACCCCCTGACTGATCATCATACAATGTCGAATCTGGTTACTGACAACCACGCAGGCCTAGCGCCAAATTACACTTCCCAGCAGTAATATTACACTAGCAAATGGGACTTTTCGCGTGAGTAGGTGGTTACGGGAGATTCTCTGGATTACTATACAGCCGGCGAACGTGGCTCGTTTCCTCCTCGACTGGCGAAGTTGTTAGCAAAAATTCTGCTTGTTACTGTCGCCGATTACCATTCAACTTTGTAGACGATCCTAACACGTTTCGTAGCGAGCTCCTTTTATTTTATTCTTGGCGATTGGAATACAACATAAGCTAATTTCACAGATTATATTCTGCTAAATAAGAATCGCCTACGTCGATTGCAGCAGGCAGAAATAAAATTGAAAATATAGTTTCTCGTTTAATAACTGCAATAAGCAGAATAAAATGTAATGTGCAGAAAATGCTTTGTATTCTGAGTCACTGATGAATATTCTAACGCGAATTAATAATGCACAAGTAAAAAGGAATGGTGGAATAAAGTTCCCGCGAGAATCAAATATGAAAGTGAGTCATACGTGCGTGCTATCGAATCAAGCAGTTAATACGTCCGTCTACGACTGACTCATTCTACTTTCAAGGAACACTGACGATATCTACGTTCGCCATTGATTTCATTGTTATCTGAAAGCTTTCCCGTTCTATGTCTCTTACGTATATTCACAGATAGAACAATTACGTGCTCGTTTATTCGTATCGTTCGGTACATTAATAAATAGGCAAGAGTAATTTCAAACAATAAAAGAAAAGTATTAATACATTTCTTACAGCTGCATACAACCACTAAACAGAGATATAAATTCCTACGTCTTGTGATTAATACAATTCGAATTTGGCATAAAGATCTGTTAACAAATAATTTTGATGTTCTGCACAATAAGCGACATGAATGACAATAATTATGAAACGAAGAGCGACTCGCGAGAGACTTCATTCGCTGCTAATACGAGGCGAATGCTTTTAATAACTGGAAAGAAATTAACTTCAATCGCTTCGCGCTACGCTCCAGATACTTTCAATACACTCGGAAGGGTTGGGGACAAATTCTACTGGCGAGGGAATTCTTTGCACTTTTTTAGAGTAGAAAGAATTAGAAGGCTTTTAAGAAATGAAAAAGCGCAGACGATAGGGAGATTAAGTCTTTGAAGCACCTGGGACGGCTGGGCACAATGAGGAAAATGAACCGTCTGTCTTCTACAAGGAACTTCGGCCGCGTAATAGTATCGCTGGACCGTTAATTATTTTCCACAGTGGTCCTTTCGGACATAATAAATGGTGAAAACCGTTGCTCCAGATTTCGACTCCGTTTTCATTGTTCCGCGTCGAGTAAATGATTTACTGTATCCATTTACAGGCTGTCGCAAAAATGTCGTCCAACCAAGTGGCTGTTCCTGAGGTCATTTGAAGTGGCATTATCATTAACAAAAATGTTTGCCTTTGTTAAGAAGTTATTAACGAAAAACACGGACCAATCAGAGCACGGCCACGTGCGATTGTGGGGAGAGTTCGGCTCGGTGGCAGATTTTGCTGAGCGTAGCGTTGGAGTCGCGCCGTGGTGAAGTAGTGAACAAGAGAAGGAGCAGAAATTGATTTAATTAAAGCTCACGTGGTGCGGTTAGTGTTAATTACAGAGGAGAGTGAGCTTTTCAACTGTGTTTAATTTATTGATAGAACTTCTTATTTCATTCTCGCAGCATTTGCGATCCACATAATAATTTTCATTTTCCCTTTTCCCTGTGTCAACTTTGTTCTTCGCTTTACAGCAACATTTTTCTCGGTTAGTCGTTCCGACAACGATATTATTATTCACTCCGTTGGAGCCATTATTCGCGACTGCGGCGCCACAGGCAGCACGACACCGTTCAAACAAATGCAATATCGAGACTGGCAAGTATTTCTAATTGTTTTAGCCGGTTTGCACATCGTTCCCAGCGGAGTATCGCGTTACACGCGGCACGGCATCGTGCGCGCGCGGATATATTTAATTTAGCCGAGTCGGGCCGGGTCGGGCCACCGACGATTCGTCGCAGACGAATACCTAGCAAATTACATTATCCCGTTGTTTATTGTTCCGTCGTTGCCAGTGAAAATAAATCCGCGCGCGCTTTTTAATGGCCGTTCGCGAACGAGGTGGACGACTGCCGCGCGTGGGCGTGCAGATTCGCAAGGGTGGCTGGTCGACTTGACATTTTGTGCAAGGAAATTTGCTTTTATCTACAAAAAATTTGATATGCAACACTATCAGTTATAATGATCTCTAATCAAATTACGAGCTCGTGCGCATTGGGCGTGCGTTATCAGTTGTTTAAAACATTTCCCGCGAGCGTCGAGTCGATTTTATCCGTGTTGTCGTAAGCCGGTCGACGCGTATTCATTATAGTTCGTCGAGAGGCGGACGCGGCCGCTATAGCAATCACGCGAAAACACGGCGCAGTGGTTGTTGGTTCAGGCCGTGGATCGTGGCGGGTTAAGCACCGTTCACGCGTGAAACAAGGAGTCACCGAATCAACAAGGGATCACGCTCGGTGATTTTTGCTGAGCCGGCCGCGATACGCTTAGCGGCCTCCGCGGTCAATAACGCGGTCTTCTGGCCGCCTGCTGCGATATTGAGTCGAATCGATCATCGATATACGAGGTAAATGACCCCCATTACCGGACACATGTTCACTGACGGTGTCGCTCTTTCGTCTTAGGGGGATTTCCCGATTTAACGGCGGAAAAAGTCGATTGCTTTCTCCCCTATTTTGAGCCCTCGCAGTCCCTACGATATCCTTGTCAAATGATTCATGACGAAAATCAGGATTACCCCTTTAGGGACGCTGTCTCTGCACTGTACCGACTCTGACTATTCCAAAATTAATTACGCAAGCTCAGATTATTATAATTGGACTGCGGATCTTTACGCATTTGTGAAACATTAAAGAATAGTGTTGTGTTATTTTTAAAGAAACCGAGCCATTAAGAGATGAAATCAATTTTTATTTTATTCCTGCTTCCCACAATAAATGCAGAACATTTTTATTTTGCATAAAGATCAGCAGTCTAATTGTAATATTCTTTCGCACATTATCGTTAGATTTCTAGAATTTCAACATGGCTGTGGAAAATAGACAATCAGAATCGCCGAAAGATTATGGTAACATCTGTAAAATTATACACATTTCTTTCGCACGAAAGGACATTTTTCCATAATGAAAAACGAAATAAACTTTTAAGATTTCTTTAACGATAACTTTGTTTCCGGTTTCGCAGACAAACTGAGCGCAACAGGAAACATTGAAATGCCAAAGCCTGTCATTTATGTGAACTGAACATTCATACGGCGTAGATTTTACGCTTCCCCGCGGGTACAAATGTGTAGAATGTGCAACGAGACAGAACTTCGGCGAAGAGGAATAACGCTTTTACTTCACTTTTAATTGAACTCGCCCCTTAAGCAGTGTCGTAAACGTTTCCTTGACTGTGGCTTCTGTAAGACGATTTGCATAATTGCCCACGGTTTACTCGCGAACGACATTGCACGTTGAAGTATTGCGTGAGCACGTCCGAAATCCGTGTAACCCGCATGCAGTTCGTCGTGTCGCCGATCGAGACGGTCACAGAACTGCATTAACAAGTCCGTTGCTGGTCGAGCTATGTATATATGTATAATACTTGAGAGGGGAAATAAGTGTATACGGTCTCAAACTTACACTATTTTCAAGGCCCTTTCCGTGCGAATTCTAAAGTACTTTTCAAACGACTTTACTAACATGTGGCAACGACTTGACTTGAAGGATTTCCATGAGAATTTCAGTAAAAAGAATTAATATTTACAGATTAATGCACCAAAATGTTCCATATATTCTTTTAAATGGGTTGGAAGGAGATGTTTTGCCTGATTAAATAAATTATTTTCATTCCACAAAATTTGTAAGGTTCCTGTCTATCTGGTTAATGTGTTCTCACATAAATTATGAAATTGTGTACATTAGTTTTTAACAGTTTTTCAATTTTGGTCAATCAAAAATCAAAGTTGGTTATCGACCGGTGATTATTGCATAATTTTGAAAAATCTATAGTACATGGCTAAACACTTTTTAATGGAACCTTTAATAGCAACAGTAAGTTTAATTGTGAACTAACAAGTCACCCTCAATAACGTAATCTAATAGTTTCATTTAAGATTGCAACGTAAAAGAAAATTTCTATGCTTTCTTTTGATACAGAGCAATTATTAAAAATCCTACTAATAGGCTTCCGGTAGATAAAGTGTTAACAAAGTTTACATGAAATGGAAGACGGTGTCGCCAATTCGCCAAATTTCCCGGTAACACGCAAGGGTTGTGTCGTTGGACGTGCCGAGCCGTGAGGGAGCGGAAAGATAAAAATTTCGATTTTTTTCAAACCATCAGCCTGGTTTCCCCCCTTAATCTTGTACGAGCTGCTGTTGCGCGTGTTCAGTCTGAAATCTTTAATCTCGTTAGCGCTAATTCCTCGGACTATCTTGTTAGATTCTCTGGGCGCAAGCCATCAAGCTGGCCTTTTTTCGCGTAAGGAAATTAGCGAACCCGGTTCGGCCGACGTGGCTGTTGGCTGCGGGGGTGGATATGAAAGGGTGGCGACCGCGTGATCTACGCGTTTCTGCCGGCCGAGCCACGTTGAAATCACTGGCCGAATTCCGCGTTCCCCTCATCCCCCGCGTTTCTCCACCCATACCCACGCAGTTCTCGATCGGGAAACGATGAAACGACATTTTCCGAGAACCACCGAAGAGACCAAGGAAAACAAACGCGGCCGATAAGACGGTCATATCCATCCACGAGGGAAAGATAAGTTTTATGACATCCCCATTACCCCCGGAACCCTTTCGTGCAATCTGTGGACGCGAGACAACGAGACCACAGGCCTCTCGGGACTTCTATTGATAATTTTTATTGTCCTCGAATGATTTATGTGCGGACCATTAGGCCCACTTCACTCATTATTGAATTCCTTCCACTTCGGGGTGAACGTCTCGCTTCTTCGTATCTTCGTCGACTCTTGAAGAGTCGAAACTGGTCTGCATTAGCTGACCCGGATTACTGTTAAGGGAGAAATTTCTTCTTCGTTTGAATAAACGCTTAAAGTGAACCTAATTTTGTTAGAATATACAAGGGTGAGTCACCTAACGTTGCCACCTCAAATAACTTTGTCGTTTTTAAAGATACGTCAAATGTCTGAAGGACAAAGTTGAATGGTAAAATGGGGCTCATACGATACAAAAAAAAATTTAGTTTTTATGTAATCTTTTTTAGAGATATGAAGGTCACCTTCATTTTTTTAGATGGAATGAGGTATTTTTTAATAGATCAATCGATGCAGCTGGACATTCGTTATAAAAAAAGTACTAACCTATGTATGCCGAAAAGTTAGTAGTTCAGGAGAAATTTCAATTTCAATAATTCTAAAACATCATTACTGTCGTACTAAGAGTAAATAAACGCTAATGTTTATTAAATTAAAAATTAAGGGAAGACATTCCTAAATGGTCCCAATCTCTTGAAACAGACGCAAAAAATTTGTAAGAAATAGAAACAAAAATTTCCTGTTGGTAAATGAGATTTCCCCCTGACAAAGCAAGAAAAAAGCGGAGCTCTCTCGATGAAATTCGTCGAATTCGCGAGTCGGATCGAGGATAGCGTACCGAAGACAGGGCCGAGAGGTAGAAGAATGGGGTGGGGGGTGAAAAGGTAAAGGGTTAGGTGGAGCGGGGCAAGTGGATGGCAACGAAGCCGAGAGGTACGGGTATTCTCGTAAACGCGGAGACCAGTGGTACTCTATTTGATATCCCAGGGGCACGGGGGTTCGTGGAGGGGTGCGTTACGGCGTGAGGGGGTGTATGGGGGCGGGGGATGATGCGGTGCCCGCACTTTTAGACTCGTTGCTGGCGAGCATAGACGCGTACGCGCGCGCATCAAGAGCGAAAGGGAAACAATGACGGTCTCGTGGGAGGAGCCGGTGCATCCCCTAATTAAGATTGGCCTTGTTTTAAGCAGCCCGCTGAATGATTTGCCCCGGCTCGATCCCTCGAGGAGACCCGATAGATCGGTCGCGTTACGATCGACGTGCTCCGTGATGCAATCTTCCGGTTCCCTTTTGTGCCGAACCCCTGTTCCACCCCCCTCGGCCCCCGTCAACCCCCGGTACCCTCATCTACAATCGCGTTCGCCGCTACCCTCTGCGGCTTTGTTGCGCAATTTTTCTGGAACGTTAAATTCTCGAAAAAAGAGGAAGGAGCACCTTTCGTTTGAATGGCAGACTGAACGGATCCGCCGCCGATCGGTTACGCAATCCGCGTTGCGAGAACGTTGTCCCTATCGTTCCCGACGAGAGTCGAGATTCGGAGCGGGCCCGCGCGTGTCATCGCGAGGAAAACGGAGCCTGCACGGGGCAGGGAAACCGGATAATGTCTCCGGGCGAGGAAACAACGGGCTGATATCGATTATCGTGCAACTTACGACTCGTTAGGCTCGATGGCTCGCCGCTTCGCTGCGGGAGCCACTCGCGTTTGGGGTGCGCGATCATACCACGGAGGATTTCCATACGATCTACAGTTTTTTTTCGAAACGAACCCTCTACAGATGAACCCTGATGCACTGTAGAAGATTTAAAAAATTATCTCAACACAATGTACTTCCTCCCTAAGCAGTTACGCGAAGACACATTAATCTTTTTACATAGAAAATGATGTTTTACTAAAGAATGGATATACAGTACAAAAGAGTACGACGAAAATATTTGATGAATATTACTCCGCTTCGTGATCATGTATTATTTTACTTACATGAATTAACTTCGATAAATACAAACGTATAAGTTATAGAAAATATTTCAATTGAATCCCGACATGTTTTCAACATCTTTTAACAGACGCCATACTCTAACAACGATGCGATGGAAATTTTGTATTATTTTTACCTTCTGGGAACGCTTAGAGTAGTAAAAACGTGTTTCTGTTTAATACTCGCTGTAAAAACGGCTCTGGAAAAATCGGGGAGGCGTGACGGTAAACGTTTTCTCGCGCGATTTAACAACCCGACGCTATTTGGGAAACGATAAGAGGGTTTTTGAAAGAACGCAGATCGAAATTGTCGTTCGTCGAAGAAGACCAAGCGCGAGCGGCGGGTTAACGGTGCTCGTAAAACCGCCCGCTATTTATCCACGTTCCTTTCGAAGGTCGGTATTCGTAAACGAACTTGTAGACGCTTCCGGACGAGCCTTCGCCAGACAACCTGACGACCGATCGCTCTTTCGACGCGTATCGTCTACGTTTACTGTGGCACTCGATGGCGGACGTTGTCTGATCCTCCTCATCGGCTGTCGTCGTTGCCATTGCTCTTCGTCACTGAAACCGAGCGATGAGTGAAATCGGTACGGTGGCTTAAACTCCGTGAAACGTCTGAATTACGGGAGCTAACTCTCAGTCTGGTTAAAAAACATTTAAATCAGCTTGTCCTGCGAATATTATATGTTAAAAAACTAGAAGACAAATCTAATCCCGGGTCTTCGAGGAAACTTTAATCCTGCAAAAGTTAAGATGTTTACTAAAATATTTAAAGCTGGTCTAGCTCAATAAAGGTTGACGATGTCAAAGATTAGCAATTCGGTCTCAGCTTCCATCTTAGGTTAATCCAATCTAAAGAAAGCCCTAAAACTTAAAGTGTCTATGATACCTACAACAATGTTAACGTGAAAATCAATCTCAATCTTATATAGGTTCTAATCCTCATCCAATCTTAACACTATAAAGCTCCAAAGTATTAAGATATATTTAAAGATCGCTCCTGAAAAGACACTTGATGCTCAGGCTAGGTTATACAAAGATGCGAGGAAGTCGAATCTGTAAAATCTAATCCAGATTATGTAAATCCAAAATCTGAAGAATCCTGGAATCCGTTTCTGAAAGTGTCTTCTTATCAACCTGCCTCCAGTTACCCGGTCACAAAAACGGTCGGCACTGCTAGCGACGATTGTTGCTCGGTGTGGACTCAGCCTCGGATAGACATCGGTGTTCTTTGACGCAGCAGCTCGAGTGATATCCTATTACAGTTTTTCCGAGACCGTGATCGAAGAACGAGGTTGTTGTTCCTGAAGGTTGGATGGTAGTCGTCGAATGAAGTGGCCTGAGTGCTCCGAAGAAAATTGTTCTACTCTGTGAGCTGTGTCGGCTTAATTGTGCACATTACATTTCAGTTTCGTATCTTCTTCAGACAAAGAAATCTAGATGCACAGTATCGAGACTGTCGGGTAATCGTAGCGCAATCTTCTGTGGATGGTAGCAATATGGCCGACATATTTCTATAATACAGCTTCCACTACACTATTGCAGCTGGCGCAACTTATATATGAATTACTCAAGTACAAATTCATCAAGTAATCAGTTTCTAATATGTTTTCAGTCTTCTAGTAAGTCAGTTTCTAATGTTGAAAATAAAAAATAATTACCATCAGCCTCTGTCGAGTGAACACGGTTAAATCTTTACATTAATTTTTCTCAATTAGAATTTGTTGTATATGATAGAATTTGACTACAACAAGCGACAAGCAATTTTGTCAGATTTTTCAAAATCTCGGGACAACAGGAAATCATTCCTGCGAATTAAAGACGGGTTGCATAGTCCTCGTTAAATAAATTCCGGCGAGGGGTTGAAGAAAGGTTAAAAGTGGGATTTAACCGCAGAACGTAGCTCTCTAGACGGAACACAGTGCCTCGATCAGTGAAATTGATCCGTAACTGTTATTCCGGGACACTTGAAACGGCAATCTAGTGTAGTCCCTGTTGCGCGGCAATAACGAGCGTGGCATCATCACCGCCGGTGAATTAATTAGCCGGAAGGAGCAGTGGATAAACGTGGCAGAGACGCGTTCCTTCCTTCTCGGTCGAAATTGGCGAACAGAGCCCACGAAACAGCGTCGCGTTCCGCGCAATCTATCCCCCGAAGGCACCCTCTCGTCGAAGTCACCGACGAAAGAGAGAGAGAGAGAGAGCCAGAGAGAGAGAGAGAGAGAGAGAGAGAGAGAGAGAGAGAGAGAGTGGGTTCGGGTGGAAGTGAACAACGGCCGAGGTATCGAGGAATGGCCGAGCAAAGTACAAGGGGTGGTTGTTGGTTCGGTAATCGATACTAATTAGAACGAGGCGAAGTTTCGGTCGGTGGCAGCCCACGCCTCGACTCTCTCGTAACGCACCCACACAGAACAAGCCTAACCCCCGACTAACAACCGACAGTGTGCACACGCACGGATCCCGGTATTGTGCCCTGGGTAGCGTGTTGGAACGTTGAACCGGTATATCTGCCTACTTACCGGGTTAATACTACGATGCACGACGTATTGTGGGCTTTCGGGGATTTATCCCCTATTATAATGTCGGCGGTGAGTGTTCTCGACGTAAATGGGCCCTATCGCTGTCACGTGGACAAAGCGGCGGGCCGACGTGGTTATGACGGCAACGCGATACCTCGTCGAATAATAATAAAAATCATAATAATCATAATCGTCGCCGCGCCGGTACCACGCCGGTACAGGCTGAGACCGGCGATGATAAAGGCGCAGGAAGGCAGGAGGCTGGCAGCAGGCTGCCAGGCGGACCGTGCACACGCTTCGTCTCTCCTTCTTCCTCTTTCTCTCTCTCCTCGGCTTTTTCCACTTCTCTTTTCCTCCCCTTTTTGAATGGAGAGGCAGCCGAACCCTCCCGCGGCCCCGGATACATCATCGGATCTGAATATGGATTTCTTTCTTTCCGACCGGCGCTTTGTCAAATTATTATTCCCCTCGTTGCCTCCCAACCCTACCCTGTTCCTTCCTCCTCCCTCTCTTTCCTTCCTTCTCTGTCTCCAGTTCGTTTTTTCTCTATGTCTCTCCTCTTCCGACTCTCTTTCTGGTTTTCTTTCTCAACCAGTATGCTCCGTCTCCCGGTCTCTCTTTCGTTCTGTCTTTCCGTCTCGTTTCATCTTGCCAAGCCGCCGACACCGGTCCGCCTTATTCCCTAACCGTCTCGACTTACCCTTACCACCGCGGCCTCGCCACCCCACGCACAAGTGCACTCGAGTGTCGCATCCTTTTCTTGCATCCCCTTATCTATCGCGACGTCGACTTCCTGCCCCGGACGCGCGGGACCATCCCCTCATTTGTCGAACCTTCGATTCCGGTCGTGTCGGGGGCGATCTCCGCTCTTGTTGCGCCACGGATGGATTGTCCGCCCGACGATCAGCCGAATTAATTATGGTAATACTGTAATGCCTGCTTAACGGGCCCCTCGTTACTTTCACGGCTTCGGGAAACGGGCTTTTTCTTGCGCTTTCTTCTCGTGGCCGGTCTTTCGACTATGTTCGTTATTCTTTGATTAATTGTTTGTCACTAATGCGTACTTTATTAGCCTCTACGATTTCTTTCGTGTACGTTCCTTCCAGTTTCTTTTTATAGATTATTTGTTAAGTTGGTTGCCAGCGTAATGGGTAAACAAATCAATTGAGAAACATCTTTTTATTCAGCATTCACGTTGAGATTCTCCCGGAATCCAACGTCAGCCACACAAGTAGAGTTCTGCCTTGAACCACACGAGTCTATCCAGATCAATTTCGAACAAACCTTCCAACTTCATTAACACCTATCATGTCACCACCTTTTTCTTCACATTTCGTCTGGAATGTTCTTAACCGACTCTTGAAACAACCTATCACCAACCTTCATCTTCCCTTTATCTAAAACCAAGCTACCCAGATCAAACCGAAAGCGTCGAGGATCTGAACGAATTCATTAGCACCTGTCACATCACCGCCTCGTCTTTCACATTTTATCTGAAATGTGCTTAACACTTTACCTAGCGGAAGCCTATTAATAGGATTTTCAATAATTGTGCTGTATCAAAAGACAGCAGAGAAATTTTCTTTTACATTGCAATCTTAAATGAAACTATTAGATGACGTCATTGAGGGTGACTCGTTAGTTCACAATGAAAATTTAGCCATGTACCATTGATTTTTCAAAATTATGCAATAATCACCGGTCGGTAATGTGTTAACTGAAACTTGTGGAAAGACTACCCTTGAAATCACCATTCCTCTCCCATTCGCCTAGTCGTTCAAGTGTAACTAAAGTGTTGAGGATTTGAGTGACTCTTTCGAATTCAATAACATCTATCATCTCTTCTAGAATGTCCTCGAGTGGAGCCTGGACAGAGGCTACCCCTAAAATCATCATCATTAGACTGCGGATCTTTATGCAAAATAAAAATGTTTTGCATTGATTGTGGGAAGTAGGAATAACGGAAAAATTCATTTCATCCCTTAACGACTTTGTTACATTAAAAGCAACATTACAAGATTCTTGAATTTTTAAAATCTTTTACTGTTGTATATTCCACTCAACCAATTTCTTCGTAATATTCTTCTTCAATTCATTCAGAGCCTTGCTACTGGGATCAATTGGAAGCCTCAAAGAACTGAACGAATCTTTCGAAATTGTTAGCACTTCTCACATCACTGCCTCGTCTTTCACACTTCATTTCAACGTCCTCAACTGGAGCCTGTGAAAAGAGCACCTCTAAAATCATCCAAAAATCCTTGCCACCCGAGTCGACCTAAAAGCGTCGAAAATCCCAATGACTCTCCCGAATTGATCAACGCTCGTCAACTAATCTCGTCCTCTGTACCACTTCATCTAATCCTCAACGGAGACTGAATCGAAACCGTGGTTGCTCGCTCATTCATTGGAAGCCAGGCAGCCCGTATCAAACCCGGTGGATCTGAATGAATCTTCCGAATTCATTAACACCTATCGTTTCGCCGGGAACGTTTACGGCGCCTGCTCTTCTTTCATCGTCCCAGACCCGAACTGTCCTTGACCGCATTAACCGGCGGACCTTGTTGGCAAGCTTTTTCCCCCAAGGGGTAAAAGTGTGCGGCGGTGTTCGCGCGTCGCTGGTAACCGCGTATTGATTGCAATATTGCGCGACTATCAGCACACGTTTAGGGGTAGCGGAGCCGCTGTTTGACCAATGGCTGATCCGGACGGTAAACACCGGTCTTGAGAATGATTGTTGACGGCTGGAACGTAGACGTTTCGACGGACGCTGTTCGATTCGCTGCTAATCCTCCAGGAGGTCGGCCCGCTTTCGGGTCCACGACGGATTCGAACCGTGGATTCGAGTACACAAGATAACGCCGGGTACCCGGTACCGGAGGATCGTTGTCGGGGGTACGCCAATAAAACCGTGTCCTCTCTCTCTCTCTCTCTCTCCCTCTCGGAAGAGAGAGCGCTGTAAACCGTGGCCAAACAAACTCGAAATAGCTGGTCGAAGTCGGGCCTGGCCGCTCGCAGCTCTGAGCACGGAGTATTCTACAACCGCAAACAAATAATAAACGCTCCTACGCCGTTGCCCTGATAGCCGGTCGGCCTCGTTAGATGACTCATGTGATTTCCTCGCGGGACAGGACCCGATACTCGGAAACCATTCGCGAGCCGAGCCGAGCCAAGCCGCTCCTTGCGGGGACGGTTTAGAGGCCGTATACACCTACCGACCGGGAACTCGATAACCTCTCTTCAGAGATCTCTGACGGTTCGATCGATCCATGGCGAGACGATCTCGTTCGATTATATTATTTCTGGTGTGTAATCCTGACTCCGGATTCGATGCATTTGGGACAAAAATGAGTAAGTGAAACCATAGGGGGATATAAGGGACGCAAGAGTATCAGCGTAGTATCATTGGACTGCGGATCTTTGCGCAAAATGATAACTTTCTGCATCGAGTGCGAGAAAGGAGCCGAATAAAAATGTTGTTTCTCCTTTAATCAAATGCGATCTTGTTGTTTTTAAAAGGCAGTACAAACTAGTCATTTTTGGTGCCCATTCTGCTGTTGAATTTTTATATGATTTTACCTGCTCATTTTTTTGGATGAATGCATAAAATCTGCGGTCTGCATACAACAATGCTGAAAATTTTTATGCTTAACAAGTGATAATATAAATAAATCGTCGCGCCGTTTCTGACGCTCTCAATGATTGATGATTTAGCTTCGAGGAGTCCTTGGAGCATTGCATTAAAAAGCTCTCTGCCCCAATTGACGCTTTTGATTCATCGATATCAAACGCCATTGGTTGACCTGACCTTGTTTCATCGCGCAGGTGAAAAATTCAGTTTCTGTATTTAGAAGACCGCCTTGGACAGTCTCTGGCACTTAAAATGTATTTTCAACGACATATTTATCTGCATTGTTCCTTTTTCACGCGTGCTTGACTGTTTAAATAGAAAATATCGTTCTAAATGTTTGAATGGATATTTCAAATTCAAGAGAGAGAGAGAGAGAGAGAGAGAGAGAGAGAGGGTACACATTTTAGTAATTCTGTCATTAATCGATATGTTAGAAGTTTCGAAGAACATGTAATGCTAAACAAATTAGTTATAATTATATCTTATAAATAAAGTCTTGTTTAAATCTATGTTCAAATATACAATTCCCGTTTCCGTCGATTTCAAAGACTTTGAAATAATTATTGAAGGAAATATAAATGTTTTGGAACACAGAGTGAAATATTTATTGAATGTATCCGAAATTTGTTAAGTTTCCGAGACAAGATTATGAGGAGAACGCGGTTTCTTTATGCAGCACCGTGTCGTCCATGTAAACTAATGGCCGACGATCGTTCCAAACGGTGCCCACGGGGTTGCAATCATCGTTTTCGAGACAGCCAAGGCCACACCCTTGATTCTCATTAAGATTTACCGCCTAAACGAGCGCTACCTATGTCCGGGCGGGACGGGGCTACCATCCGGACCCCTCATCGAAAATAATATAAAATGATGCGGCCACTTTTTAGAACGACGGCGCCGATTAGGCACGACCGGCCAAACAACGGTGTGCGCCACTCGACTCCTTTAGAATCTCCTCTTACAGCTGATTCTTCTGAAATCCTGACGGCTCTCCTTCCCAAAGAAAGAAAACCTAACTCACGTTTACCACATTATCCTTTAAATTCAAACTTATTAGAATTCTTTAAATACATCTTCATTTCAAAATGTTCCATTTGCCATTCTTTATCTATACTGTGTTTTAAATACATTATTCATCGTTCTTTCACATTCATAGACATTCCTTACTCGATTTATTGCCTTGTGATTCATTTCATGGTCGGGCTCGTAGAGTTATCTTGTTGTTGGGTGTACTTTTACCGCAAAAGTGTAACATTCATAAGAACAGTATAATATTTTCCTTCGTATCTTGAATAAATTTATCTTATTTTAACAACAGTACTGAAACGAATTAAATTTACAAGAGTTTCACAAATCCAGTGAACCTATAAGATAAATATAAATTCAAAAGACTCTTCTCTGACTACATAAATACAAATAGATATCAGTAAATACAAATTAAGAAGACCTATATAATTTTACATTCGATCTAGAAAGTCGCTTCGGATGATTGAAAGAAGTCTCAACGTTAAACGAACGCGGAAAACGTAAATCTGTCTCGCGTTAGGCGCACAAAATATTCGACAGTCGCAAAAGGAGACTGAATGCGAGGAGTCGCCGTGATTCACGTTTTACAATGAAATATTCCGAGAACGATACAGAGCCAGCCCTACGGAGGAGCACGTAAGGCTACCGAGGATCGCGGCAGGAGGAACTTTCGGCGTGACGAACCACCTATAATTAGAGCAGGTATTCGAGTGAAAATTATAGAGGGGAAAAGGACGAAGGGCAAGCTAGGGTAAGCGATGGCGGTGGGGAAGAAACCGGGTGAGGATTCTGGAGGGGAAGCCGTAGCCGCGAACTGGTATCATGGACTAGCGACAAGGGAAAAGCCAAGGAAGCGAGTTTAAAGGGTCTTCTTTCCTGAAAGGGTTGTTCGACGTCGAAATTTTTCAGATTTCTACAGAATATGGAACACGTTCTCTTATCGTTATTCCCAACCACTGCAAAAAATATCATATTCTGTCAACAAGACAGCGGATTTTATGCACTTATGACAACAATGAATAAGTCTGATGTAAAACAGTAAAAATATTAGAAGAATTTAAAAATACGGCAGGATCTCGATTAACCGGCTTGATCGGGCGACAAATCTGATAGTTCACTTAAAAACAATCAAATTAATTTTATGAACTTCGTTGTTTGAAATTATAGTAGAATGCATAATTTTCAGAGAATCTGTGACTTTCTCCTGCCAACATGTTTTAATAATTCAGAATTGGGTACGTTGCATTTAATAAAACTTTCGAACAAGCAAGATAAGCAACAAAACAAATGCTGATAGCGAACGTGTTAAGGTTCGATGGATAATCGAGACCCGAGGAAATAATTAAAATGTACATTATATTCCAAAATGAATTTTTCATTTTTGAAAATTTATTTTTCTTCATAATATAATCATATTTAAACGCATATTTGTTTAATCGAGGTCCTACTATACTGTTATATTATTTTCAACCTATTAAACATACTAAGAATTAAATCAATTTCTATTTCACTCCAGTTTGTTATAAATCATGTACAAAATTCTTATTTTGCATAAAGATCGGCTGTCGATCACATTTTGACCAAGCATTATTTAAAAGTAAAGTTGGATACGTGAATAGAGGCTAGAGATGGGACTTTGAAAATAATTGAAATGATTAACCAAAGAAAAGCCTCTGTAGATATGAACCTTCCATTACGAAGATCGGAGCACCATGAAGTGGAACTCCAGCTTAAGCTTGGCGATCGAGCGCAAATATTTCCACGCAACAATTGTCGATACGCTGGAGGGGGAGGAAGGGAGAGTATAGGTTTAGCCAGCAGGTGCTTATTACGCGGCTGGCATTAAATAAATTCGATAATTGTGCCGGCAGTTGCCTTTCTATCGGAGCTATCGGCCACCCGTGAACGGATCGAACATCCCGGTGAATTGAATTTGACACGCTTTCTCTGTGTAGAACGGGGGGAACTTTCACCCGTTCGTATGAACTATTGGTACTAAAACATTGTCCCTTGTCCCTTCGAGGCTTTACACGGATTCCATTGAATCCCGTATTGACCTTCGGCTGGCAAAGCGAGCAGTGTACTTGTTAAGGGAACTGGCCGGTTGCGGTCAGCGCGAGTTGTTTCGTAACAACCGTATCACGGCTAAAAGAACCACTGAAATTAAACAGTATTCTTTCCCCCGTTGTATTGTTGCGCTCGGGCACTGACGGAACAATGGAGCTGTAAATACTGCGAGGAAAGTGAGGATATCATTTCGACGGGGCTATTTTTGTTTTAGACAACCTATCCCTTAATAAGCATCCGTGTACACAGATAAATGGCCTGGAAATTATCGTCTGCAGGTCGGAAACGTTTCTCGGTTATTCGCAGGCCTTGTTCGCTCTTACCACTCCTTACCGAACCTCTGACCTAACTCATTCACTGTCTTCGGTGTCTCTTCTCCTAGCATGAAAAGTTCGTGCCCGATTTAAGAAAGGAAAAGCGCCACTCCCTGTTCCATGTCTTAATATTAAGAATTGTTTGCATTCCATACTTTTTTAAATTACTAAGCACAAACTGATGTCCTTAAATCTTTTTAATATGTCTACTGTTTAAATTGTACGTACCCGTTTTTGTCGTAAATGCGTAGTCTAATTATTGGACTGCGGATCTCTATGCAAAATAAAAATTGTTTGCATGAATTGCTGGGCACAGCTACCAGATAATTTATTTCACTGACTTGTAGCTTTGTTAAGCTGTAAAAAGTATATTGATATTCTCAGATTCTTTTAATCTCTCTACTGTTTCAAATTGCACCTGGCAATTTTATTATAAATGCATCAAATCCACAGTCTATTAATAATAATCGCTACTACTGTTACAACTAGACTGCGGATCTTTATGCAAAATAAAAACGATTTCATCCCTTAACAACTTTGTTCCATTAGTGATTAGAGCGTCTTTATCCCGACAAATGTCGTACAAGGGAAGAGATAATTTATATTTCTTGTATGGCTACATTTATTTTAATGCTTAAATATTGACTACAAACGAATCAAATTTTATTTCACCTAAAATGAAACGCGTAACATTCATATTTGTTAGGCTTTGTTAAAAACCTTCATCTCGAGTCAGGCTCGTCAAAATACGGCAAGGGGTTAAAAGCAACATTACAACATTCTTGAATTTTTTAAATCTTTCACTGTTTTATATTTCACCCAACCAATTTTTTCATAAACGCATAAAGATCCGCAGTCTCGCTATAACCGTGATAACAGACAGGATGAGATTTTCGTTGGGAAAATTCATCATGATCGACGACGTTAAGTCATTACTTGACAAGAATCTATCTACGAAAATGAACAGGTGTATTCGATTCTATTAAATTTTCAAGTGATACCGATTTCTGTCTCCCTTTTTCGTAAACTCGACGACTATGCTTCGTTCGGGACCGTAGATAATAACGCATCGAACGCTTCCGGGATTGTTTCAGGTACCTGGGAGTGGAGCCCCGGCTGAATAGCGGATCGGCCCAGGGAAGCAGTGCCGACGGACAAGCCCAGATCGTCGGCGCGGGTGTGATCGGTCCGGCGAGCGCCGAAAAGAACTGCAAGAGCGTGCACCTGACCGCCAAGCAGCAGGCGATATGCTCCCGCTCGCCACCCGTCCTGCAGGTATTTACCTCGCGGCAGGGGCCGAAGAACCTCTCGGATTAATGCCCGGGGAAGCACGCGGCTAATTCGATTCACGAGACCCGCGCGCGAGCGAGATAGAGAAAACCGAGAAAGAGAGAACGGCGGAGGAGAGCGGAAAAAATCAGTGTGAAAGAGAAGAGAGAGAGAGAGAGAGAGAGAGAGAGAGAGAGAGAGAGAGAGAGAGAGAGAGAGAAGGATATAGGAGGAATATAATGCGGGGCAAAGGGAACGAGAGAAAGAGAGAAACGAGGAGCCGGAGTATAAACTTTGTCGGTGTAATTTTTCGTGGCGGCGAGACCGCTTTAACGCTCGAACCCGCTCCATCGACGAAGACGACGACGACGAATCGTTTCCATTTTTCTTCCCCTTTATGCGCGCGACGAGCTTTTCACGCGCATACCTTTGTGATACCCGGTGAATCGCGGGATAGAGATAGGTTGCGAGCAGCACCGGAGAGGCCTTAGGCCGCGTCTCCACCGGGGAGCAAGTGTAGGGGTAGCTCTTCAGCTTCGGTTCGGAGTAGGGTTTACTGTTCTGTAGTTTAACATTGAGATGGTAAATGTACAATGTCAATGAACAATTAACTAAAAAGCTTATTTAATTATCATAGACTTTGAAATGCATCAAAAATCCTGCATGAGAGACCTTAGGCCGCGTCTCCACTGGAGACCAAGTTTAGGGGTATATTCCTTAAAGCAAATTAAAATAACGAGTGTCGAATAACCTTCAGCACAATGACTCAACAAAGTATAATGTTACTGAGTATCGTAAAACATTTTGAATATCGACGCAAGGGTTAAAACAATAAATTGGGGTAAAAATTATACACTACATTATAGATAATTTTACAAAAAATTACGTGTAAATAGAAATCTACCAGGTCGAAGAACATAGTTCCAGGAACAGTCCCGCAAATTTGTTAATATTATTCGAATTTCAAAAATCCTTTTATGATAGTGTTCTGCAGAAAATGCAGACGAAATTTTCTCAATTTTGCGAAAGTAATAGTACGATGTACTTCTTAAATGTAATGCTACGTTTCCACGAAAGTTTCGTTGAAATACACTTCAAGGATGGTTTTATTAACTACACAAATATAATTTTATAATTCAGGATAGAAGTAATAGAAAAATGAAGACCTCTTGAAACAATAATTACGACACGAAAGTTTCGTTGAAATACACTTCAAGGATGGTTTTACTAATTACAGAAATATAATTTTATAATTCAGGATAGAAGTAATAGAAAAATGAAGACCTTCTCTTGAAACAATAATGCATGATATTTTCTGAACGTGTTAATCTTGAATGTAGGCTCGATAGCACCGCCAGGAAACAGCATAAACGTTTACCTTATTCGCGAACGAACTGCAGTAGATAATGCTCGATGGTAGAAAGCGGCAGATAGCGGAGCCAGTAGAAACTTTATATCGTTTTACGCCGTGTTCGGTTAAGCGTCGACGCCCGCGAATTACACAGGCGGCAGAAGGAGCATCATAAGGTTCTACTCGCTAAACTAATGACACGTATCTACATGGGAGTTACTCTCGAAAGCAGTCATTACACTTCTACCTATTTAAAAGGGAACACCTGTGCGTTACACTTTCGAGAGTAGAAACTACATACATCGCTTCTCCGCGTAATAGCTGTTGCAGCGTCGCTTCCAGGCCTGCGTTCATTAGTGTAGTTCTACTCTTGAGAGTTGTTCTCGTGTGAAGATGTATCATTACTCTCGAGTGTAGAACTCTCTAGTGAACACACACCTGAGATTCAATCTCCGACAGTTTACTCTTCAACAGCGTGACGCTTCTACTGCCGAGTGCACAAGCTGGATTCTACAAGCGTGGATACATACGTAGCATGAGCCTCGTTGGTCGAGCACGAAAAAAGACGGTCGGAACAGACTGTAGAATAACAAAGAGAATCTCAGCAGATCAAATGAACAAGGTCTTTGTGAAATGGCGCGTCATCTTACGGAACTATTTCGGAAACTTTCGGTACGAAACCTTGAACACAAGATATTTCAAAAAGTAACACTTGAAAATTGTAAAGCTATCATATTCATAGAAATAAATTCGAAGGTAGCAAAGATGGGTACTGCAAGATAATAATTAGATAGAAAGGTAGAAAATAATTATGGAAAAATAAGTAGGTACAATTTTCATTATCTTCAACCTGTTAAACGTATTAAGAAAGAAAGTAAATGTCTATTTCGCTCCAGTTTTTTGCAATTCAGGTAGAAAATGTTTATTTTGCATAGAAATCCGCTGTAACGTTGTAAAGCTGTGTGAAAATATAAAAAATCGTGTTGATTTTCATGAAAGATGTTAGTTAAACTGTTCTCGATCTTTCACGTGACTAGACGTTTGAGTTCAAACCTAGTGTTTATTTCACCGGTACAAAATGGACGATTGTCGAAGACATAAATACGTATTAAATATTTCTACGAGGACTATCTTGCACATGAAATTCACTACAAATCTACACTTTTTAAGGTTTGATTAGGATTAAAAAATAATGTGCAGTGTAGATAAATATTTCTTGGACTCGTTGGTGGGTCCAAAGATTTCGCACGGACTTCGCCGAGGTTCTACACACGGATCCACATTGCCGATCCGTGAGATCGCTGAATTCACGACTTCATTTCCCGACAGCGAGTGGTCTCGGAAGGAGGTCGTCTCGTAGGGTTCACTGAAGACCCTGACTGTTGCAGAGCTGGACTATTAAATATTGCACGCGCGGCAAACGAAAGCTACAACTCGAGCCTGGCATTCCGGGAGTTCTTTAGAATCGTGCGAATCCAACCAGTGCCCTCGCGCCAACCTGCCTTAAAGGGACGTTCAATTTTCCGTCGCGATTCCGGATCGCTTTAACGACGAAAACCGAGACGAAAAACCGGATTGCAAAACGTACTTCGCCGAGCCCCTAATATTTGCTTTCTTTTCTCCACGTAATTTTCCTCGGAAAAACCACTGCAGCTATTTTAATACCTTTCTCCTCCATTTTCTCCGAAATTAACGTGTTCGTTAGCATGTTGCGCATAGAACCCTCATATTTTACCTAAAGATAATTAACCTCAGTACACTGGCCAGATAATTGCTGCATCAATATCCGCTGAATTAAGGTGGATCAAAGCTGACACTGCATTATGAACGGAGACTTAGAAGATTGTTATCTTACATATAAATTGCTGAATTAATTTTTCTATAACATCATTATTTTTTTTTTATTAATCTTCAAATTTGTTCGCTAGCATGCGTCATGCGTGTTTTATGTGAAGAGCCCTAGTGCAACCAAGTAATTGCTGCATCAATATTCTCTGAATTAAATTAGATCAAAGCTGACATTCAATTATCGACAGAGACGTACAGAAGATTGCTATCTCGCATACAAATTACTGAATTAATTTTACTATAATATAAGGACTTTATTAAACTTGAAATTTTGGCGCTAGCATGTGTCACGTATAACCCTTACAGTTTACGTAAAGGACCCTAGTGTACCCAGATAATTGCTGCATCAATATTCCCTGAATTAGGGGGGATCAATATGCTGACATTCAATTATGAACAGATATTTAGGAGAGATTGTAATCTTAAATATAAACTACTAAATTAATTTTACTACAGCAGAACAGTTTCATTAAACTTGAAATTTACTGTGAGTATAGCAGGAAACATTATTAAAAGGAGAGACTTACTTTCGAGTTAAATTAATCCTGGTGATCAGGGTTGAATTACTTTGAGGGCAGCATACGTTGATGAGTTTTATCTATAATTTTATATTTTAAATAAGTGTATTAAATTGTATACAGTCAATTTTCTAACACTTTAATTTACTTAATCCTTAACTGGTACTAACTTTCACTACTGTATTATACGATAATTGCAAGTATCAAGTTTCTTAAATTACATACTTCAGGGTATCTGAGAAAGTTTATACAGAATTTTAGAAAGGTCCTAGTATGATATTTCGTAATCTGAGTACACACTGTACTACTTAATCCCTTCCCCTATAACATCGTCTCATTGTCAGACTCGTAATGCAAGTTTCGTACAAGGTCTACCAAATAATGTGACTAATTCATTTAAACCGGAACAAAATACTATTCTGTTGTCAATACACAGCCATTAGAAAATACACACAGTGGATATCAATTTTCTTTTTCTTCAAGAAAACGACAGAGAAATTCGAATGGTCGTAACCATAGAATAAACCGTAGCAGTTAAGGGTTAATTTAATCATACGAACAGTATGGTTGCTCCGAGACAAAAATCCGAGAGCGTCTTCTGAGAGAGCGATTCGTTCCTTGCCCGCGATTCGTCGTGGGCTGTTTCGTCTCGGCGAAGGAAACGCACGGGTTTAACGTTCCCGAAAATCGCGTTTACCTTTCCCTAATGCACAAATCTTGTCTTGGGGATGGGGGGATGGGGGCACGTCTAGAAACCGGTGCCTAGGTAAACTCGAGGCCTCGGGCCTCGATATCTCTTTGAACGAAGCCGACCGGCATCGCTTTTCCGAGTCCCGGTTACCGACAAAAGACCGGCTATGAATATTCATAATAAGCCCGAGAGATCCCAGCCCACCGCGAGCTTTAATTCCGAACGATCAAACCGGATACGTCGAACATCCTCGAACGGGTTGAGGGCCGAAGGGGGGAACCGAGTCGCTCCGATTTATTGTCGCGTTTGCATTAAAATTTCAAGATGACCCGATCGACGTGCCACACACTTCGAGCCGCCATTCAACGGGCATCGGCATCTTATTGGCCCCGTTCCTTCCCTTCATTCAAGTGTTCGATTTCTCTGTGCAAGATGTTTCTGCAATTAGGGAACAAGCTTTTCTCGAGCGCGCCAAGTGAAACGTAGCATAAATTACACTTCGCCGAAACGAAAGAAGCTCGTCTTTGTTAATTATACATTATTAACCCTTTGCACTCGAATGATGGCTCTGGAGCGTTCGTCAAAATTGCCATATCATTATTTGAAACAGTTTTTAAATTACTAAATTCCTCTGTATTCTAGAAATTGCTGAAAATCAAATAGTGTGAGAAAACAAAGTTCAATTTCATGTGAACAGTGTAAAGAAGATTAGATAGAATAAAAATCTTCTATTGAAAATTGCTTCGAGTCCAAATGGTTAATTAGTAATTATACATTACTAGTTTTAGGGGCTTTGGGTTCGTAGTAATCGAAACTGTCTTTGTAAAGCTACGCTAAGAAATTAAAACTTTGGTATTTGATCTTAGCATTCATTTACTAGCATTGCGAGCTTATTGTCTTACATTTGTTTTAGCAAGCTTTATTTAAAGAGCTGGAAGATACTCCTCGAAATTTTCTCTTCGACGAATACGAATTAAGCACAAAAGCAATTAAGAGTGCCTGACGATCTTCTACAGACACTGCCGAGTGGAATGTTTGAACTGGAATTTGAGCAGTCTCGTGGAATCTCGGTTGTCTCTTGTTTGAAAAATACAGCTTCCAGATCTCCGAGATAGAAAATTACACGGTATACATATACAAGGTGGCCGCCCGAGTTTGCCACCTGGAAACATTCTCCTTTCTTCCGAGATCGGAACTAATCCCATAAAACTCTTACACAGCGGGAATCATGGAAAATGACACCTATTGGAGATCATTCTTCGCGTTCTTTGAAACCGAAAAGAGCCCATAATCTCGGCCTTGAAAGATTCTGAAATACCACCCTTAAACAAAATGATTCACTGGCAGAATTAGTAAACATTTTTCCTCGAAGAGAAATATATTTGCAAGTTTAATCTCATGCGGAATTGTATATCATCGAATTAAATAATGATACGCAGGTGTCTCGCTTCTCACAAGTCACGATTTATAAGAGATGTCATTATAAATGCCACGGCTATTAACTGAATGGACACAAGCACAGGGGCCGTGATTAATATTAATGGCCGAGATAACATTGATTCCAAATACCTATTAGCATAATTGTTCCGTTAGAGGAAACTGATTACACATTATAGTTACTCCCTGACACCGATCTAATTAACCGGAGCTCAATATTAGGCGCACGAACTCGATAATTGTGGACGCACCTAACGCGTGCTCAATCCCTGGCATTGATAAAGTCGCGTTAACACTTAGACTGTCATGTTAAATCAATCCTTACACTGAACGACAAAAGAACTTTTACTAATGTCCGGTAGATTCGGAAAAACAAAAGTTCTGGGACGAGTATACTACAAATATTTGCGAGGGACAATAAAATATGATAAAGCTCTTAGCTAGTTTCTAAAGACGAAGACTGTTGGCGTGGGAAGTAAAATACTACTTGATTCCATTTCTTTAAAATTCGTCTACGAAAATAGAAAATTACACCGACATTTATAATAGTGATAAGTAGACAGCGGATCTCTATGCAAAATAAAAATTTTCTTTCTTAATATGTTTAATGGATTCATAATAATATGACAGCAGTTTTAAATTCTTCCAATGTTTTACTGTTTTAAATTACACCTACTCGTTTTTGCCAGAAATGCATAAAATCCGCTGTCCAGTGATAAGTATTAGTTTGTTGAACAGACATTTCGTTACGAAATTGTTTGATGTTAACTCTTCGATTGCCACGTTGCCCACATTATTGATTGATCATTAATATCATCATCAATAAATTTTTCAATGAAAGCTTGCTACATATTCTGAATTCTTATTTCATGGAGTTAATGCTTGTGAGTTGTAAATATACACTAGTGTGCAAAAAAAGAAGCACCCAGTATAATTACAAGATAGAATGACAAACAATATCTTTATGTAAAAATCAAACACATATATTCTCAGAACTATTCAACTAAACAGCGGAATCCTTTTTCAAAACTTACTGTGTTCTTATTTGATTTCTTACGCTTTTCTATTACATGTGGCCGGGTGCTTCTTTCCTTTGCACAGTAGTGTACACTTAGTAATACTGCTGTGGCTCTAATCATTTGATTACTGCGTACAAGTAAATTTAGCTATTTTTCATCCTACGAAATGAATCTCGAAGAGAATTCTCGCGATTGTCCCGAATACGGCGAGGACCTCGAGGAGATAAGCAGAATGATTTGTCTAACCGCGGGTTTGTTTTAAAAACAACGGGGTCTGGCGGTCGACGAGCTAACAGAAAACCGGTAAACCGTTCCCGAGTAAACCCGCCACTCAATTTTCCTTTCCATTCACGGCTTTCACGGTCTTTACTTTCAGGCAGTCAGCGCGGGCGCGAGATTGGCCATAGAGGAGTGTCAGCACCAGTTTAGATCAGCCAGATGGAATTGTTCCATCAGCCCGGAAAATCCGGAGAACGTTTACGGCGGCGTGATGCTAGTCAGTAAGTAGACACGCGGCTTCTACCAATCTTCGACGAGCCACCAACCAAATCCTTGATAACGTCGGAACTTCCCACGACTAGTCGTGCGACTGTCGAAGATGCGCGCGATCGAACACGAGCGTCTTCATCGGACAGTAGCGTTCCACAATACAAGGTTGCTTCGCAAGCATATTTTTTTGATCGGAGAAAAATACACGAATATGCAAGAAATTAGTTGCTTCAACATCGTACATTGTGCTCTAAAAATGAGTTAATATTGGAACTCTATACAGAGAACTGGAAGAGATAGAATAAACAGTAGGCAGACGTTTTTATAAATAATCAGAATGATTCTTGGATCTTTTAAGAAACTACAATTTTCGGTTTTGTGTAACTGGACATTTTATTCGATGCACCATTGACAAATCAAAAATTTTGTTTATAAAAGTACTTACTATTCAGAAGCTGTACAATATAATGAAGTAAAAATGCAAGACAATAACTTTTTCTTAACGATAAACCTGCCGTGGACTGAAATAGACTGAAAGAGATCGACACGTGTTGCTTTACAAGAATAACAAGATTGAGTCTATCCAGATTCTTCATCATTTTTAACATATGCTTGAATTCAACCATTTACCGTGAAAGAGTCTCTATAATATAAACAATTTGAATGACGTTGTAAACGTTGTAGTTGTAAACTATTCGACCGGATACAGTTCATCAGACTCACAAGTAGATAGAACATCCTTTGCAATTACATATTACGAAACATTCCGCTTATTTTCCTCCGCGAATGCGGCTCTATCGAAGCACGTTGTCAAGGATTGGTTTAAGAAATGGGACTCTTCTCGCGGCGAGTCTGAAATAATTTTAATTAAAACTAATTCCCCGGAAGAGTAAGGGAAGTGTAGAAAGAGGGAGAGGAAAAACGGGAGAGAACGCGGAGTCTGCGTTCTGTTTCGTAATCACGGTCCGCGCCGTTAAGGTCGGCGGGTCGAAGAAAATGGAAAAACTTCTCGGCAGCGACAAAATTCTGGTGCATGTTCGCAGACAGTCGCGAGGCAGCGTTCGTGTATGCAATATCAGCGGCGGGGGTGGCTTACAGCGTCACCAGGGCCTGTTCCAGGGGCGAGCTCACCGATTGCTCCTGCGACAACCGGGTCAGGACACGCCGGCCGAATTATTGGCAATGGGGCGGTTGCAGCGAGGTAATTTCACTACCCGGGCACCGCCTATTTGTATTTCCGTTGTTCTTTGAAGAATAAGGACGCAACTAACTGCCCCCCGTAAATTAGGATTACTTCGCTCTTTGGCCAGGCTTACTCCGCCTCCGTCTACGTCTCCGTTCTCCCTTCTGCCGTCCCCTGTTCTATTCAATTGATCGCGTTCCTCCTTCTTTCCTCTCCTTTCCTTTTTGCTTGATCGAAATAAATCCACAGCCGAATCTTATTTCCCGCCATAACAAGCTTAATCTTCTTAAACGGCGGATATTCGCTCCGTAAACAATTCCTACGAATTTTTGCGCGCATGTACAAAAAGCACGTTTCCATCCGTTAAGTTCTAAAAGCGGGGTAGCTCTTCTAATTGCCAACATTCAACCGTTTGACAAATGAGACATGCTCTTCTAATGAGAGATGAGAGAACGTTTCAAAGTTAGCGCAATACGTTCCTTGACATTTGTTTGTACCGCATGAAATGTGTGCAGATTTGTTGTACACTATTTTACTAATTCCTGTGATTCAATCTTTTCTTCTTTGTTTGGACACTAATTTTAAATATAAACATCTTTTTATACGAGTGAGAAAATGAACATATTGAAGACAACATCACTTTTAAATAAAGTTTGTTTCAATATTAGTCGATGTGATCGTTGTGTAATCTTTTTAAATATAAACACAATGATATGTATTAAAGTCCACAATATACTAACAACTAAACTGCATATTAGAAATCAACAAACAAAGTTCTTTCGTTGCCCAGAAAATTTATCACAGCAGGAATAACATAAATAATAATCAATGTTTCTTGACGCGAACATTTCCTCGCGTTTTTAAATTTGTAGATGGCAAGACCGCGCGAAGCTGCGCAGCCGGTAAATTGTATCCAAAAGCCGCCGCGCGACAGAGAATTCTTCGAGGTGTTGCACAACGTTCGCTAATTAAACGCGAAGTCGTAGACGGGTCAATTACCGGTAGAACTGCCAACGTCGAGTGTCGCGTAACAGGGGCCCGCGAATTCTTAATCAACGGTCTTTCTCGCATCAATCGTAAATCAATCCGACCTCTCTCGCGATCGTCTCGCCGCGTCTCGTCTAATCGTACCGGCGAGAGAGTTGCAAGAGTTAATGAAATTCCGTTCCGCCGACAAACGACGATTATTTTGCACCCTTTTCCGGCCGAGCGAGGTAGGAGTAACGTAACAGTATCCTTTCGTTTGTGCGTGGGCGCGCACGCCACGCGAGTTAAGGGGGACCAACCCCTACGCCCGATACAGAGAACAAACTGGTACCTCTTTCTCAGAAGCTGTTCATACTAGCCTCTGCAAGCCTGTGCTTGTTATTTGATCTCCATATACGCCTCTGCATTTCAACGAGCTCGTTCCTCCGACTCTCGACTGCTATTCTTCCCCGTGTTAACCCCACAACACTAAGTCTAAACAATTTCCTTCGATCAAACTGTCCCCACTACATCAAATTATACCCACGCAGTCAAATCGGTTCCCAAAAAAAGAGAAGAAGATGCAACGTTCTTTTCGCGGTCTTCAGCGATTTAACACTTACAAAAATAACAAGAATGTGCGTGCAACTTTTGCGTGCAATTCGATATGAAATCGTGTTTGGGATTTTTTGTTTGAGCAAACCTGGATAGAGAAGGTGGGGGGAAAAAGCGGTTCTGAAGATGCTGTACGTTTTCCCGTGTCTACGCGACCCTCTCAAGCGGGGGAAGCACTGCCCTGCACGGGCATCCCCAATTTGTCGTCTCGATCTCTCCACGGTCGGTCGACGTAAACCTTAACCCTGGACGAAGACAAAGCTCGTCCTGTAAACGGATGCATTTCATGCGTACGGCTGACCCCTTGTAGACATTGCTAGCTTACAAGGGGATTACGGGGGCTAAGCTTGTTAAGTTGCAACAACCTCCCGCCCACCACCTGCCCCCGACCCCTCCCAGCCGCCCCCGCGCATATCGGCCACGTAACTTGCACGTTAGCGATGCACACGGACGTAAATACGTGGCCAGTTTCTCCGGACGAGCCAGAAGATCTATAATGGAGGGTGAACGGCGCACAGTGTTATTTCTGTTCTTTTTTTTGTGTTTAATCGTACTTTTTTTTAGGCAGCAACAGAAAGAAAATATTTTTTACATTGTTAATTTTTTTTCTAATTATAATGGTTATTTCGATCAATCTGATTATACGATTTGAACATAAAATTCAGTGCTTAAATTTTAAAGAATACGTAGAAGAGTGGTGACTATATAATATTTATTTTTTACACTCCGCTGTGCAGTACAGCTTGTTTGTTGTCCTAAAACGTGATTGATCCACAAACACAAGAGTGGTAGGAGCGTGTTTCCCGAAATCTTCCTGGCAGGAACGGATCGTTTATAATTTATAAAATAGAGCTAAACGGAAGCGAATTAAACCCACCCATAAACCGTCCATTAACCGATGAAATCAGACTCCAAATTCCTTAAAATCCACCCTACAACACCTAAGAGTGCCAGGCGACCAAGCGGGCGTGTTTCCTAAATTCTTCCCGAGATTGTCGGGACCCGAGGTTTCGTTCATCCCGTCACCCAATCAGTCTTATTGTCAGTTCCAATCGGTCACGGGCGTGTAAACGATCTCCAAGGTAGACGCGGTGTATGCAGACTTATCGACGAGCGTTACGGGACTTCCATTCGTTAAACCTGGTCCGGGTCGGCTGGGACGAGAGAGTCGGTAAACATCATTATCTCTAGAATCTGTCAGCGGGCCCCGTCCGAGACATTTGTCCCAGGGGATCGCCCTTGTTAAGGAGTCACACGGTGGCTGTCGACGCCACACGGAAACTGGATACACGAGCCGAACCGCAAAAATGGCGGGTCCGCGACTCGCAGCGTAATCCCGAACGCGATACCCGCCACTTTCCCCGACGCTTTTCCACGTGACTTCCACGAGCACGTGTCCCGGCTATCTTTTCCTCTCTTTTTCCTGCTTTTTCCTCTTTTTCTGTCCCCCTCCTCCCTCCCTGCCCTCGGCCGCCCTACGCCGAAGAGGAGCTATACGCGCACCTCTGTTGTCTTTTCTCACGCTGGCTTCTTGTTCCTCCACTTTTTTTCCTACTTTTTCCTCGCAGCTTGGTTTTCTCTTCGTCCTCTTGAATTACGGCGTTCGATGCAGAGGATGATTGCAAAAGATCGTGTATTTATAAATCGCTCATTTTGAAATACCGCCATTTTCGTTCTATTTTCATATGGGGCACGAACCTCTGCGATCATCCGATTTCTTTTTTCTGATTAATAATTACAGGACTCCCTTGGATTGCGTCCAAGTACGATCACGATGTGGCGACTTCGTTCGTTTTCTGCGAGCAAAATGTGGATTCGATAGAAATGGAATAGATAGAAATCTATTTTCAGGTTCTTTCGTGATTGAATGTTTGTTTCTAGTTTGTGCTTTTGACTCACGAGTTTTAGATGTTGTATTGACATACAGCGTGCATCTTGTCAAGTAAGAGCATGATTAATAGACTACGGATTGTACGCAGTTCCGATGAAACTGAGTAGTTCGATTGCAAAGCAGTAAAAGCGTTTAAGGAATTTGAAGATGCTACTGTACTATTTCCAATTCATTAAGATTATCAAGGAAAGAAACAAATGCTTGTGTACATCGTGTACCGTGCAATTCATCCAGACAATTTTTCTTCCACATAAAAATCCGCAGTCTAGTAATAGTGCGAAATATTTTTCTAATTTTTATTACGATTGGTTGCGAGATTAGGGCGGCGGCTTCGCGGGACAGCCTGTGGCAGAAGAAGAGACCGCCTTCATTTGTTTCCTGTCGGGATCGTGGGAACCGTTCGGCCGTGTGCCGGGGATGCATTTTTTTCCTGCGGTTGGTTCGGTATCACGATAGTCCTCGTTTTCTGCGCAGGACATACACTTCGGCGAGAAGTTTTCGCGAGAGTGGTCCGACGGCGGCGAGGAGCCCGTGAAAGAAGGTGTCCTGCACGGGCCGAAAGGGCTGGCTGGCCAGCTGATGAGGAAGCACGATAGCGAAGCTGGCAGGCGCGCCGTCCGCTCGAGAATGCAACGCGTGTGCAAGTGTCACGGTGAGCCATTAATGCATCCCGCAGATAAGAACCTACCCGCTATCTGCTCTCTTATTTTTCACTCTGCCCGCTTAACGACTTAGGACCTCACCTATCCCCTGTCACCCTTTCTCGAAGCGCGCACGCTGGATCCGAGAGGATAGATAGATGTCCTTCAAGGATCACCCCGTGCGACTCGGAAACAAAAGAGTTCGTGGCCAATGAGTAAACAGATAACACGCTTTTATTCCTCCGGTCGATGACTTAAAAGACAGAACAGCCCTTAAACACGATTGCTCATAGACCCGTTGGACATGACACTCTGATGATTTTACACCAGAACAAAGCGCATCTTCAGAGCGTAGAGTACGATTACAGACACGTAGAAGCTGACACCCGAGCTTCGAATACAGAACACGAGGCGAGGCCATAAGATCCTGTGGAAACATATCGTGCAGTATCAGCTGCGTCTCATAATATCTGCTCGTAGAACGTAAACACCTGAACATCCATTGTAAGTCGAAGCATTTCTGAGCATAGGATTAACAGCAACACTCTTGAGACGTTCCAGTTGTCCAGATTTCTAGTAGCACTGAAAGATGTTGAAGGATTTGCTTGGGAGTCGCAAGATGTGTAAGTCCCTTGGGACTTCTAGCCAGCTGAACCGTTGACATCCAGCTACTCTCCTCTGAAATTCTTGAGAACCTCTGTCTCCTTCTTCTGACATCTTCTTGAGTCCCTTATGTTAGTGTAGCAGTAATATACCGTTCCTACAACATCTGAAGGGTCTTCCAATATGAACGATAGAACTTTGCATTGAAATAAAACGAAAAATACGGAAGATAATGCTTCATTTTAAAGTACATTCGAGATGGCATTATACATGAAATACAATATCATATAAATGACCACCACGATTGCGTTTGGTGGAGTGAACACGACAAAACCAATTTTCTTTGGTTTTCAATTATGTTTGCTTTAAGATCATTAATAATTTGTAGTTTATTGGAATAAACAAGAAACTTCACATAACCCCACAAGAAAAAGTCTAATGGCGTCAAGTCGCAAGATCTTGGAGGCCAATTGACAGCCGCATTTCTCGATACAATCCTGTCGTCGAATTTCGATTTCAATAAAGCGATAAATTTTAATAATTTCAAGCCGTTGAGCAACTGAGTATCTACCCATGATGACTTGCCTAGCATTGCTGAGTACAAATAACATGTGACACTGACAATTGAATAACAAACATTGGCTGTGACAATTGGAAGATCTATCGCTCTTATTGGAAGATCCTTTACAAGTGAAATCAACGTTGTTCGTCTCCAGCAAGCCTCCAGTCTCTTTCTGCGTGCAACAATGTCGATCTTCATAGACGCACCTCGTCCGTAACCGTATCCCAGCAAGGTTAATCTCCATGGGACTCGAAGTTTCTGTTCTAGCTGGTCGCACATATTGACCGGACCGGAATTTTCTACTGCCACAGGTATGTCGGGTTCGTGCAGCGTACGCGTCTGCTGGAGAAGACTGCCAGCGTTCAGGGTGGCCGGTGCAGCTCTTGCAGCGTTGCACGAAGGTGCAGCCCTGGTACGACTGGCGCAACGCGGCGGAAGAAGACCAGCGAGGCTGAGGCCAGCTCGTCCGGATCTGAAGCGACCGAACAAGACCGACCTTGTGTACCTCGAGGACAGTCCGGACTACTGCGAGAAAAATATCACGTAAGACATCCGCTGATTTTCTACACTCTATCCACCCGCAAATCACGTTCTACCTAGTCCACGTTCCAAACACAGAAACTATCTAAACTGAACTTCCGTCTCCAAATTTTTAACCGCAGAGAAATAAATTTGTTCATTCTTTACAATCTCGATAATCGTACATTAGAAATATTAGAACCCGTCATTGTGAACTTAGTAAGGCCATAGCGCCGGTCACTGGTGACCACCACGGCAGTGAACGTGTTTATAAAGCTTGTCGGGACATTGGAGACTTCAGACATTCTATTCTGTTAGACAATCTATTCTATTTTGGAGACGTTTTTGGCTATACGTAGCCCGTTAAGGGGTTAGACTCTTGTTTCCGGGATTGCAAGGATGCGGGATGCCTCATTTCTCGATAATACAAAGATAGTGTTTGTCAGTAGTCAAAAGCACGAGATAAAAGATTAACACTAAACCCACCGAGTACTAAAAACGATTAAAATGTTTCATCTTAGAAAAATGACAAGGTTCTATTTATTTAGATTTTGTGCAATTTTGATTACGATATGTGCTTGGATAAAGAGATTTATCGACTCAATTTCCATGTAAGCAACTGCATAATTTTAATAATTGTAAGATGAAAAATATAAACCGGTCATTTGACCGGCAGCGGTAGATTTAGTGCCGCAATGGCCCTGAAAAGTCCTAGTTGTGGGAAGCATAAATTATTCGGAAGCATAAAGCTGCACATGTAGTTATTTTCATAAAGCTGCGACAGCAGCTCTCGGTGCTTCACAAGAAGTCTCCTGGCAGAAATTCGAAGGAATGCGGCGGCAAGCCGTCTGATTGGGTCATTCCACCGGCACTTTCGGTTCCAGCCGATTTATTGGCTAAAGTGTGTGACGTCACGGCCTAACCATTGGCTGCGAGCGAGGACCACCTATGCCCCTATACCGTCTCGAGGGACTTCTTGTGAGGCACGGAGAGTACATGCTGCCGAATAATGCAAATTACGCCTCGTAAACGTAAAAATAGGACTTTTTTGAGGGCGATCACGGCCTAGATTGATCTTTTATCTAATACTTTTGGCTACTGAAAAACCCCATCTTTGGAGAAACGAGTCTACCCCCTTAAAGAAAGTTGCTAAAGGCGGTCCGACGGTGGGTTTGCAGGCTCGGTATTCCCGGTACGAGAGGAAGGATATGCAACCGGACGTCTCCCGGGTTGGACGGATGTCGTCTTCTGTGCTGCGGCCGAGGGTACCAGACGCGAGTTCGCGACGTGACCGAGAAGTGCGGCTGCCGGTTCGTCTGGTGTTGCAACGTGGAGTGCGAGCTCTGTCGACACACGCGCGAGGAGCACGTCTGCAATTAGGTGGTGCAATTGCATTCCGGTCGGCCTACCGAAAGGTGCTTCACGACCCTCTGCGTCCAGGCAGATATCTTTCCGCGACGATGATTCCTCGGGTTGTTCGGCCCCGGCGCGAAACCGACGCGACGACAAGACGCGACGACGGTCGCCGCAAGAATCACCGGGTAGACTAACGCTTCTACCAACGCTGTTTTAAGTTAAAGTTAAAACCATAAGCCCGGCCTGACCGACCGGCCCTCTCTATCTCACGGGGGGTCGGCCACGGGGGCCGTAAAACCGCCGCGAGAGGCTACAAAGTGTGACACGTTACGTTAGAACATTCTGTACCTGACAGTCAGAGTGTCGTAAGTCCACTCTTCGGCAACGGTGACTTTACGCGTAGTTTTCAGACGGTTAGAGAAACATATCTGGCATACGGCCGTGTTCTGCAGGGCGGTCCCCACACGACAACGATCGTCTTCCTTGTTTCCGTTTACCACGGAACGATCTTCGAGGTCGGCCTGGGTCGTACACCCTCACGGGACGTAACGGCAGTACGGTGTTTCCATCCGCTCGCCTAACTTTTCAATCGCGGAAGCGAAGCTTTTATCGATTTTCTGCTCCTTTGAAATTTTATTCGTGATTTTATAGACGTGGAAATGAATTCGGTGCCTTTCTCCAAAGAAACGATATTCACACATTTTCTGCACACCTCTTCCAGTGTTCGAAAATGTACATCAGCCTAAAACTAATTCTCACAGGAATCAAAAATAGGCGACGTTCATTCTTTTATCAGTAGACTGCGGATCTGTACGCAAATTAAATTCGGTGTCCCTTTAATAATGTTAATGGATTGAAACTAACATACTGACACTCTTAAATTCTTTGAAGTCATAAATGCATAAAATCGACAGTAAACTTATCAGTTACACAATAACATTTTATGGTACTCACCAGTGTACGATGAATGTGATGAGCGAACATTATTGCGTTATTGCATATTCATGCATGACACATGTTATTGTTAAGTTGTACAGCACCCGTAAACATTGAAGTAAAGGCACCGAATTAGCTCCTAAATCTAATAGAAGAGAAGGATTGAAACAGATCAAGTGAAAATGAAATTATTCGTATCCTGCGAGGACGTTCGAAATTAGAAGAAATCGCTTATATCTAGATCAGGCATGAGCGAAGTCCTTTTCGGGGCAACGTATGGCGGGTGTGATCACAACCACGAGGTCTCGAAATTCTATGTTGATCCTTCGTAGATTGCCCTGAGTAGAGTTACTTTCGTTGCTCCGAATTTCAACGGAGCCAGCGTAGTGCCGCCTACGGCAATCTCTGTCCATGTCTGATCTAACCGAGCCGCGGTAACACTTTCAAAAATGCGTCTTCGCGTATGATCAAGACCTGTCAGACCGTCAAACTTTAGCAAACCTCGACTCCTCGGCACACGACGTTCCCGTCGGAAGGAACAACGAAGACGAAACCCTGGCAGACGCGTCCAAAGTGAAATTCGCTCCCCCAGCAAAACTGTGTCGACTCGTTTCAGTATTAATATCGTAATAGCAAGGTACGATTGTGTCTGTGAAGTTGCAGAGTTACGTGGCTTATTATGCTAGTCTGGCTCTCAGGTGCACCATTATTTACGCGAATGTTGGCATATTGAGGAGTAGTTAAGAGACCGGCACAGATCGGCGTGCCCGGTTTGATCGTTGGCGCCGACCGAAGCCACGCGTTATCCAAAATGGCGGTCGGTGTCCTGTTACCGATGGCGTCTAAACATTCTCATAAGGGATACTAATTCCCGCACGATCGTGCCCCCGTTCACGACGAATTTGTACGGCGCTCTCGGTATCCCGCGCGTACCTTTTTCTTCTTGCCCCCGGTCGTCCCCTCGGTGAAACTCAATATGTTAATAATTTGCGGTTTTCTGCTGACGCGAGAGAAAGATAGAGGAGGCGGGCGTGTGCGTGTGAGTGTTATATATGTGTGCGCGCGCGTATTCTGTGTGGACGAGATCGAGTGTCCGGATAAGCGAGCGACTGAGAAGCGGAGAGCATGGGATAGAGTAATACATATAGGCGTGAATATTAGGCCACTCGACGACCATTCTTCGTTCGTTTCTGTTACGCGCTCGCGACATTTGCGTACGACTGCGAGAGTCTTATTTATATCGGAGTTAAAAGACCTGAACGATGTGTAGGTATCTCATTGTAATGCCGACGCTCTCTAGCGCGTAGAAACCACCTTGTCTTCACCTGAATATGGAGCACCTACAGTGGCTCGCAAAAGTGCTCGCGCGACTACGCTCGGAAAAGCTCTGACGAGCCCCGCGCCAGCTCCGCCGGTGATTCAGAACGAGGATTCTATCGCTTCTGTTCTTTCTTTGAATATACACATATATTCGGCTTGAACGAAGCATTAAACGGTAGAGAATCTTCTGCTATAGACTGTGAATTTTTGTACGAATTTCGATATTTATACAGTGATTTATAACGACGAGTATTTCTTCAAGCGCTTAATTCCAGCCTAGTTGCAAATAGACTATTTCCTTACGGAACATCGTTGACTTCTTTCACGAATCTGGCCCGTTTAGCCAACTAAATGTCTTTTCCTTGGATCGCTTTTACTCGGGATTAAATTCGTACTGCCTCACCGACCGCTGATGGTAGACGCTGTTGAATCGTCTCGAACAGCATTTAGTTTCTAATTTGTAAATACCTGCGTTTTACGTAAATTATCTTAACATGTGTAAATTGACGTGCAAGTATGTTCACCTTTCACAGTAAAGCCGAGAGTATATTATCGAATTCTTCTGCGAAACAGCAGAGAAGAGGGGAAATTGGTGAAACCGTGAACAATCGTCCATAAGAAAAGAGGAGGTACCGTGTACGTTCGATTTCTTTGAAATTCTCTAGCCCTTCGTCGAGTACAGTACACGAAGACAAAAAGTACCGAGCATCGACGCCCGGTTTGGATGAGTTCGTCTCGAAACCGGGAACGAACGGATTTCGTCGCACAACGAAATGTTGTAGGAGGCCTCGAATCAGTTTATTAACGAATTTCGCCCCGAAGCGTTAGAATACTTTCGCGATCCACTGTACACGACTCGCTTATATCGGCCGTGTTCCGGCGAACAATGCGAGTTACGAGGAGCGAGACGGACTACGAGAGCGAGAGTCAGTCCACGTCGAGGCGAGGTGAAAAGGAGATGAAAAAATAACCGGAGAAGAAAGCAAAGAAAAGGGAGAAAGAGGGAGAGGCGGGAGGAAAGGAGGCCGTGCAAGCGATACGGCGCGTGTATTCGCTGTCGGCAGTTCGCCTCGAGTCGCTCGGATCGGGAACAATTCTGCCAATGACTGTACATACTGTCTTCTTACTGTTTTCCTTTTTTATTTGATGTTTTTGTAGATTTTGCGTGCACACGACTGTCGCGCTGTATATAGATAAGCCGGTTACGCGGACGTCGCCGACACAGGTTTCACCGACACTGTTTTATCCCTCTAGGGCTCGCCAAAAGGACCATACAGGACCTTCGCTTCAAGAAGAATCGACCCTTTCACTTCTGCATCTTTAACCCTTGTGTAGACAACCGGGTACCGATTTACTGTATTTCTTTCAACAATTTGTTAATGTTCCTCTAAAAAATATTACAAAATTGTCCATTCTTTATTCGCTAATATATTAATTTATAGTCTTGTAATGAGAACTTGTGCAAACATGTTAAATACAAAAAGGTTTTAAATAATCTATACATTTTGTATGACTACATAAGGGTTAACTCGTAAACCACGGAACAATATTTTTTTAAATAGATCTCGTTTTCATTTTTTCTTCTCCATTGATTTCGGTAAACTATTTCAACAAGCATTTAAATAATTGCTACGGGTCGATTCGGATGGAAAAGCTACATTCCCCCCTTTCAAAATATTCCCAAGTCGGTCACTTTAATTTCCCATACGAAGTATCAAGTAACGTCACCATAGATTATCGCGGACTTGTTTGTCTGGCCACGACACGCCGTTACTACTTGCAAATACAAATGGCACGGCATGACCTTTTCCCCATCGATCTCGACAGGATTACCGCGCCATGGAATCATTTCGGTGAATACCAGTTGGTTAAAAGTGTCGATAAAATCCGTGTCTGTGATTTCAATGGAACCCATAGATAAGCATGTACACGGATCGATCGATGTTTCTTTACGTTTGTCGAAGGCTGCGTCAAGAGAGAGAGAATGAGAGAATGAGAGAAGACAGAACCCAGAGTGATCACTCCTGCGTTTTCCAGGTTTCGATCTTTTCCATCGCCACATCTGATTCATCTTTTTTCGCCGAGTTTCCATTCGCGACTCTGACGGACTCTGCAGGGACTTTCACCGAGACGCAATACACCGATTTCTTTGTTCACCTCCGATCACCGCGAAACAGTGCGATTGTAGTCTTTTTCAAAGGTAATATCTGTCCAACAACTCAAGACTTATAGCGCATGAACAGACTACTTCACTGCATCACTACGTAAATGGCCATTTCCATAATGCATTTTATAAAAGTCAGGATAAGCAGACGGTTCACAATACGCTCCAATTGAAGCCAATTTAAAATGCCGGCTAATTTATTGTAGTATGTCTGGCGAAACGGGTGAAGCTGCTTAAATTTTCTATGTAACAAGTATAACATAAAAATATTCGTGGTATGTCAAAGATGCCATAAGTCGATTGAGGATTGAGACAACAGGTGTATTGAGTAGCGAATGGGTACTATAGTCAATCTGCGATGCGCAGGGTGTGTCACGATGAACGGAATTTTCGAACATCTCTATCAGACTCGAAGGCACACGAACCTTGTGAAGAGAAAGATCCGGACTGTTCGAGGGTGTAAATACGATAGCATAAGTAGAATTTTATTTAATGTAATTCCCGAGGTCGTATGAAGTATTGCGTTTGAATATCCCTAGACGTATGTATTCGACACCATTAATAATTATCTAATGGTTGGTTTGGAAATTGTAATACTATCGGCTTCAAACGACCTCGAGGAAGTGTCCCAGCACTTATTACGTTTCGTCGCAGAAGCCAAGCCGATTGAAGCCACTGTCTAGTCAATTACGAAGTCCGAATTCATCGTAGCTCGGATATTTCATACGATCATGCTTTTCGTTTCAATTTAGAACACAAATTTCTTCTTTGTTCTACGTTTGCTTTCTGTTTTTCGTTTATTTCGTAAATAATGTATACTATCGACCGTCTTTTTGATACAGGACACACGTTTTTTGGTGTGGTCCCTCTATAAGCGAAAAATCAATTTCTTACGCGGAGATCGATTTATTTTATGACCACATCTATTGTCGTAGATCGCTTCGATCGATAACGATTTTTCTACGATGGAGTAACCGTATGGATCGCGCGAATCACGCGGCGATCGACGAACCACGATACACACAAACGAATTGTATACCAAGCGCCAATTGTCATCGCTCGAATGACCATAAACGGCTGATCTGATCAAAGAACATGGCCTTAGAAAAGAAAACAAAAAAAAACCGAAAAAAATTGGGAGAGAAGGAGGATTATTAACCGTAGATACAGATTCGTCCGTACGTTGTAAGGATCTAGCGATAAACGCACACGAGCGAGCACTCGTGCGACGACGACAACATACAGAGCGCAGTATTGTGAAAATTTTGTAATTTATTTTTCCTCACGTCGCTACATTGTACTTTCTAGCTTTTCTTCCGATCAATCAACTTAACGATCAAGTATTCTCGTAATAGTTACGTCTCTTCATTAGCAATGCGATAACACCCTAGCTCGTAACATTTGTATTTGTATGTACCTGTACTCTACGTGCATTTATATAAATACATATGCGAAAAGTGTCCGTATTTAACCACTTCCGTTCTAGCCGGAACCACGGGCGAGCTGTAGGTTGTGCCACATAGCTTGGAGAACAAAAATATTAGGACGCTATCCCAGTAATAAAAACAGAAATTAGATGTAGCTGATATTAAACATTTAAGAAAACTTTCGGGCATCTTCAGTCGGTGGTTGAAGAGGGTATTCTGGTTTTCGAGATCACAAAATTTACCTTTCCTTGGTATTAGCGTCAATCTTTATAGCCTGAAAAATACGCCTGCCAAACGTTTCTCCCAAATCAGATCTCTTTTTATAAAATATTAATCAAACCATCAAAGAATGTAAAAGGAAAAATGGTAGGGGCAATAGCAAAGCTTATCAAGATTAAGAAAACAATTTTTTATTCAAACATTGGTTCGAACGTTGTAAGCGTTAAAAAAAGTTCTTAAATCAAAGATGAAGAACAGTGTGTACAAAAAGCATTGTAACTTTTTTCGTTGCCTAGAGAAAGAATTGAACCAGAATATCCACTTAAGCGTATAGGGTTCCCTCCTTATAGCCAGTATGGGATTGACAATGATCGTAGAGAGTAATTTGTTTTTTGAAAAGAGATACCTGAAATATGCTCGTAGTCCTGTGTCCTGTTAGCTGTCCACCTCACACTATTACTTTAGACTTGCACGATAGAAGTGGAGTGGACAGCTGTTATGACTTTGCGTATTCGGAACTGTCTACGATCATTATATTGGCTTCATGCTGCTATAAAGGGAAAATTCTGTAATTCGCAGCGTCAATGAACTTAAATGCAGGTGGTCCAAAAATGTCATACGTCGGAGTGTTAAAAAGATTCCCATTAGGAGTTCAGTGTATCCTACACCTGATGTGTATAATATTACAAACTCCTATCGGTGAACGGAATCATTTTTACTGGGTGTACCTTCCCTTAGACAGTTGCGCCCTCTTCGATATAAAGAGATTCCATGCCAACATGCAACCGACGGTCACGCAAATCCCCACTATACAGCCCACGAATGAGCCGAGTAAAAATTCCAGGTCCTCGTTAGGCGTTCTTGCCGGGCTGATCGCCGTCAAGAACTCCATGTTTCTATCCTTGGCCCGTGCCATATAACGGAGCCAGTGAGTCAGTCTGTCTACAGCAGGATTTATCCTGTCGCGGATGGCCACGGAAACTCTCCGCGCGTTCTCCCGATAATTCATGATCTGGTGCATCTGCACCACCATGTTTGCCAGCTCCGAACCAGAGATGGCGCGAATATCCTCTACAGAACGCGCGAAGCCTAATTGTACCGCGCGAGCAGCATTCTTCGATTCGTGGGCATTCCTGGGGAAACATATCACCGGTGTCCCATGAAAGCCGCATTCTAAAAGTTCGGTGTCGGCGCAATGACTCAACACCACTTTCGCGCGCGCGTTACCTGTAATATAATGGTAATGTTAACCGACCACCGACGCCTATTTATACAGATAATGTTAAATTGAATTGAGAAGCGAGATTCAATGAATTTTGCTTTCCGTGGATTACCCATTGGGAATGTCCTTACGTATCCAAATAGTTTAGTAAGCTTAATAATATGAAATACGATTGTATCCTGTAAGGCTCGATTGAAGCTCCTGAATCGGTGCATTACCAAATCTGGTCTTGGATAACTTATGATCATTGAGAACGGTTCAAATAATTCAACTAGAAACGTAAACTGTATCCATCATATCTACAGATATCTACTTGTACTACGTTTAGCTTTACCGTCTGCATGTGACATTGAATGAAATTACTTGTAACGTGAACCTGAGGAATCATTTTCAATACCATCTTCCTGCATCCAAGAGGCTCGAAATAAGATTAAAGTGAATTAATAGAAATGACGAGTGTGCATGTGAACAACGTCATCATCCGAATAAGGATATCGAGTTTCTAATGAAAGTATTATATTATCAGTAGCTCCGTCAAGAACCTAACAGGATTCTATCCAGAAATTATAAGGTTTCGATCTGCTCTACCTATCAGGTCTTGCCGATCAGCCGTAACAGGAATAAAAAGGTTCTCTGGTTTATTTGAGCTTTGCCACCCTTTGCTCTTGTAAACCACTGCTAACCCGTCCCTGCCTTGTGGTAACGTTCGTGCCATCTCCTCAATCATCGTCTCATGACCATCATCCAAGAAAATCGGAATTATACCCAATTTGAAGGTCACCACTAATTCGTGCAGTTTTTCTGGAAGCAGGTATGCTGCCCTGCAATGATGACAGCCAACCTGAAACATTCGCAGCTTATTAATGTTGTGGTCATATTTTTAAAATCTAGATAGATTAATGTCAGTAGTAACACATTAATTATAAAAGCATAACACACGCAGAATGCCTCACTTTCTAAACTGTAAGTCATTAGTAGACTGCAGATCTTTATGCAAAATAAAAATTGTCTGTTATTTTCTCGTTTATCTGTTATTTATCTTTATCTTATTGTATGTTATTTCTTCCCTTAATGATTTTAATAGAGGATAAATCATATATTGACATCTTCAATTTTTTAAATTTTACAACAATTTTGAATTTCATCTACTCAATTTTGCTATAAATGCATAAAGATCCGCAGTCTAGTCATTAGAAAATTGAATTTAGAAATACAGAAGACACTGGCTGGGCCCGGCTGGGGACAGCTGAAAGTTCTTACTTTTTACAAGTAAGGAGTTTCATCGCATCGCATATCATAAAAAGAAAGATTAATATAAAATGACTCGCAAAATTGAAAACGGAACATTCCGTGTAGACGTTACACGTAGTGTAGATAAAAATAGGATACAAGCAAGGTAAAAGTGTTCTGTCTGCGATCGAACAAATCGAACGTCATGGAACGTTATACCAGGAAAACATAATACGGGGACAGCATGATCGTTTTTTCGTCTCGCTTACTTCGACTATCAGCGGCGTGAGCGGAGCGAAATCCGAGCGCAGGACGACATCGCTGCCCCAGAGTATGAGGCGAACATCCGTGTAAAGATTGTCTAAATTGAGACCGGTCTCTGGCAAGTATTTTCCCCCTATCCGGAGAGCATACACAGCGTACTCGTCCCTAGCCACCGAGAATATTGACCTCCGTGAAAGACTTGTCCGCAACCTCGTCCAAAATCCTGCACTCTGAACCGGCAAAGCAGCGCCGGTGTATTCGAACACGTAGACCTCTTCGTGCCGGTTCCGCGTCCATATCACTGGTATCGACTGAATGACCCTCGACCATGGTAACAAGCAACCGTCGTGCCTATAAACAATTGACCAATATTATTTATAACAAATACAATATTGATAAAAAATATCCTAATATTTATTTATTACTTCGAGTAACAAATCACAATTTTGTGTTAATATCTTCACTGCCAAATTAGTTCCAATTGTTCAGAGACGCAAGAAAATTTTGTTTTCCATTGTTAAACATTGTCAATCGGCAGCTAAGAAAGATTCATTTCTCACTTTCTATTTTAAAAATTGTATAGCAATTTTTTTACTTTACCATACATACAATTCATACTTCATAATTAACGCACAATGTTTGAATTCTGAAAACAATGTTCCAGATCACTACACCGGAAGTGCATATCTAAGAGTAGTAAAGATCTATTTATATTATCCGCACAGACACGCAACGGTTCCGTTTGGTTTTTTGTTTCATTTCCGATACGTGTCTGTCCTGATACGATACCTATAAACATTTAGAAGAAATGTTTGATAAAGAATGTTTGTCTAATCGGTGCTGAACGGAACCGTTCCGTGTCTATGTTAAATCTAACAGAAGCAATTTGCATTAAATATGCTCAAAGAGGTTTTCCTCGATTATCAAGATGCCTACCTAAGTCCAGGAAATACGACGAACGTAGGTTGAATTTCCGATATTTTCTTGGCGATCTGCTCATCCTTCAAAAAAGCCTCACAAATCTTGATTGCTTTGTTTTCGGGATACGCGGAGCGATCTATTTCGACCGTCAACAAGACCAGTTCCACTGCGATCAAATTCTCGTAGAGATCGGACTGATACTGTTCCGGTATGATCAGAGTCGCATCGATTCCTTCATCCGATAAAGTATTGGCTAGCAATGACAAATCGTAGACATCCTCAAATGCAACAACCACTGCCGATTGCGGCGGTTCGGTCAAGGTCGAAGCGAGAACGATGTGAATGAAGCAAAGGCACGCGCAGAATTTGACCAGCGCGAACATTATGTGCGAACGCTGCTAATAAATCGGTAAAAATAAAACTCCTGTTTACCATTCATACAAATCACCCGTGTTTAACGATGTTTTAAACGTCGAAATGAAAAACTGAGTAATGTGATAAGTTCTTCTTGTTAATTCTTAATTTTTTCTGTTGGATATCAACGCGTTAATCGGAATTTCGAAACGGGTCACTCGCCGAGGATAAAAAAGGAACACGTCTCGGAACGATGTAGCGATAAACCAGCACTAAATAGTTCTCGTATATTTCCTAATTCTTCTTGAGTTAAACACAAAAATCGATCTGCCTTCTTCATACGTCAACTATTTAACACACGTAAGTCTGATGTAAGAGTTGATATGGAGCGCAATTTATCTTTTCATTCAAATAATTTGTTAACTCCGAATTCGAATTTGTAGAAATTTCAAATATCTGCAAATGGTACAGTTTTCCTGCCTTGACGTACTCGGGAGCAGGATGAGTAAACAACACACTGTTTTCCACTGAAAAGATGCGAGATTCACACGCGGAATATTATAATCGTGCCGGTCGAAGAACTATAGCGAACGAGCGACTCGCCTCACTCGCCTCTGACGCAGCACCGCCACGAAGCGTAAACGATCGCGTGGGTCGTAACATTTGACTTTCGTAAGCAAAGTACTGCCTTGGTCCAGAGAGCGACACTCCGATTGTCAAGCCGGCTAAATGTTCTAAAAAACGTGCGGTGGTATTCTCGATGCACGCACGTACACTCTACTACTGTGTTCAGCAGTGACTATTTAGTTTTACATAGTTAACGTTTTCACGCGTGGAATTTTACGAAACTATTACAACGTTTAATAGTATTTATACTGCTCAGTTAGTAGCTATTGAACATTTTAATCGCATAGATTCATTACTAGACTGCGGATTTTATGCATTTATGAGAAAAATGGGTACAATTTAAAGCGGTGGACATGTTAAAAATATTTAAGAATATTAATATATCAGTTTCAGCTTAATAGGATAATTGAAAGAAGAATGCAATTTCTATATGGCTCTTGCGACCTACAATCAATGCGAACATTTTTTATTTTACATAAAGATCCGCAATTTATTCATTACTTATGTATATGAAGGTTGGATTTTCTGAAATTTAACTTTGTCTCGGCCAACTCTGCATGCTTTACATATATACACACTTTGTTCTGCACACATCTTGATATATTACAAAAGATTAATGTTATTTATTCACGAGATAAAATTGTAAACTTCATAACCTCTCTCGATCACATTGTAAATAGCTATTTACTGTACCACATACTGTCTGTCAGTTAACTATATATACGTCATTGTAAGGATAACGTGACTTCTATATCAAGGAATAATGTTACCGAATCCAAAGTGTTACTTTTCAGATCCCAAACGAAGTTCCGAGAAACCGGTACAATACATGCAGCACACATGTATCTGTATGGACATCGACATGGTTTATGTAGGGTTTAGTTTCGAAAAGTAAGGGTTTGTTACAGTTTGGTATCAGCAAACGGTTTATTGCAACGCCACCTGTCCAGCGATGAGATATTGTGCGCTTTTTTCGCGCATGCGTCAGTAAAGTACAAAGTTGAGCTAAAATGGAGTATCTTGGTCACCCCGCTAATTTCGCAAAATTTGTTATGATTTGATTTTGAAGTATAACTGTACAACATGTGTGTATTGTATTAAAATTTAATATGTATGTACATATAATATATAAACTTTTGAAGTCTTCCGGTACTTTCCTACCAGTAATAGTGCACCACTACTTACCCCACAAACTCAGCACGTAGATACGTTCCTGGCGAGGCGAAACTCGCGGACAATATATTTATCTTACCACTTTACCAGTGGTCTGTTCAAATGTTCAAATGATTGAATATTGAATACGTTTGTTCCAGTTTGTTCCCATCCTTGTTGGTCCCTGTTGAAAAAGCAGAGCGGTATGTATATTCAGTATATTTCGGTTATGTTTCTGAGGTGAATTTCAAAATAAACGAAAATGGTACATAAAGACTGTCCAGTATACCTTTAATTATAGATGCTAACCTTCGTGAAATCTTTATTTCTTGCTCTGTGGCTTTTGAGGTTAACAAGTTACTTATTTACAGAACCTGAAGAGTAGAAAAAGAAAAGAGAAAAAAGAGTAAAAGTGTTAATTAATGACAGCTAACACCAGTGGACGACGAACAAACACATTAAAAAAATTTTTTAATTTATCAACTGTTCATCGAAATATCAAGCACAGTCGTCTATAACTAAGATATACATAAAAAATAAACATGAGCTTCACGTTTGATCCTTCGAAAACACAAGCAGCCCCTACAACAACAACTAATGCTCCGACAACAAGTAAAATCCAAGAAATGGAGTAGAAAGAAGATAAAGAATAGAAGAATCGTTTTATTGTATCTAAATATTTTATAGGTTTTACATTTGGCACCATGGGTGCTGGAGATGCAGGGAAATCGTTAGGATTTTCAGTGGCGCAAACGCAAAGTAAACCTGCAGCTGCACCTGTATTTGCCACCGGACTAAACACTATGCCTGCTCAGGGTACTACTACTGGGTTTAGTTTTGGCACACCTGCAGCAGCACCTGTAGCAGCTCCTGCTAATACGTCAATACAGCAAACACCTGGACTAACGTTTGGTACAGGTGCGGTTGCAAGTACTGGCATTACTCCTACTGCAACTAGTACCACATCACCTAAACTTTTCTGTGCACCAACTACAATTGGAAGTACTCCCAGCTTTACTTTAGGAGGAACTACAACGGCTACTACAGCAGCAACGCCTGTATCTGGTTTTGGAGCTAAACCTCTTACGAGTGCACTAACCTTGGGAGGTAGTCAAGCTACTTCATCCGCTCCAACAACTGGTTTGACATTTGGCACACCAAATACAAAGGCAGCAGGCACTACTTTTGCTGTTGGTACTACTGCAGCAGGTACCGATATTAGATTATACATTTGTAAGATTAGGCTTACAAATTGGACATCTAAAAATATAATTAATTTTATAGTTTCTACAGGCTTCCCCACAACTGCAAAACCTGGCTCTACTGCTACAGGATTCACTTTTGGCACAGGAACAACTGCAGTAGCTAGCACAACTGGGTTTTCATTAAATAAAACGTCTGTTGCGCCAAGTCTCACAACTCCCAGCGCTCAACTATCATTAGGCACACCTACTATGTAAATAAATTTTACTTTAGATTATATATGCACATTCGGACTTGCATACTAGTCAATGAAATATTACAGTGTCACTTCATCTGCAAATGCAAACCAACCAGCTTCCATAAGCTCATTCGAAGAATCTATCAACAAGTGGACTTTAGAATTAGAAGAACAGGAGAAAGTATTTGTTAATCAAGCCGCACAAGTGAATGCTTGGGATAAATTGCTAATAACGAATGGAGAGAAAATAGTAGCTCTTAACGAAGAAGTTGAACGGGTGAAAATTGAGCAACAACAATTAGAACAAGAATTGGATTATGTTGTAAGTTTTTGTTGGTCATTTATTGAACTATATACAATTTGTGAATTACTTTTGGCACAGTATGCGTTGATTATTTACAGGTCGGTCAACAAAAGGAATTACAAGACTGTCTAGAACCGCTAGAGAAAGAATTAGCATCACTTTCAGTTTCGGATCCAGAAAGAGAATATGCTTATCGTTTAGCGGAAGATCTGGATACGCAACTAAAAAGAATGTCAGAAGATCTGAAAGAAATTATAGAACATTTGAATCAAGCCAATCGTACTCAAGATTCTAGTGATCCAATCGTACAGATCGGCAAAATACTGAACGCCCATATGAATAGTTTGCAGTGGTTAGACCAACAGACATCCTTGCTTAATCACAAAATACAACAGATCGACCAGATGCATCAAAACTTCCGACAAGAGAATGAACGAAGTTTTAATCTAGCGTATAATTAATCGTAATTGCTAAGTAATTCTATAATATAATGTTTGTACATATTTTTGCGGAAAGGATACTCTATACCAGTTACTTCTATGCATTAAAGAGAGAAAAATAAAACATGGAATGATTGATTATTTAAAAAAATCAATTTATTTACATTGTATATAAAATGATGACTCTGGTAGTCATCGAAGAAATGAAGTAATGTAGTGATGTGCACTGATATTTTACGGGGTGTTCAAAGTACCTCATTATATTGAGAATTTTACTTTACTGAGGGTAAAAGCGCCGCGCATGCGCGAGAAATCTTGCACAATATCTCACCACTGAATGCCACTGATCACTGATCACCATATGAGATTTCGTATTCATGATGACAGTGGTAAGATATTGTGGAAAATTTCACGCTCATGCGCAGAGATTTTAGCCTCAGTAAAGTAAAATCCTCGATAAAATGGAGTACCTTGAACATCTTGTAAAATATCAGTCTGTACAATATATATATTTTCTCGCCAATATAACTGCCCCAAGGCTCCACAGTTCCACTACCTCGTCATCATAATACATGTATGTATTTAGATACGTTACTGTTGGATGCGCATGCATGAGAAATCTTGCACAATATCTCACTTACCCACTTACCCTGGCTCACCCTCACCACCACTGATCCATGATCTATGTACTGAAACACCGACATCGCTAAAAATTGGTTGTTTTGTTGCGCACCCTCTATGTTTAAAAACGAGGAATTTTAGAACTACATCGAGCAAAGCAAAGTTGATCAGGTAGTAAATATGCAAACTGAATAGCTAATAACATTGTCTGCGATGTTATTACAATTTACATTACGGTGTTGACACACACACACACACACAATATGTCTTTCAATAGGTTATACTTCGTTTCACAAAACTACGAAAATATGCTGTGTATTCTGTGCTCCGTTTGGAATACTATATAATCTAAAAATGAAGCATTTATGAAAAGTGCGTGTCATAGTATATTAGTTGAACCAATTTAGTTCTTCCGCAGTGACAGAATCATTTGACAAATGCCGGCAAAAATTGTATCACAAGTTCCCGCCAAAACATGTTTTCGCCGCGCACGCTGCCAGCTTATTGTTAATGCGAAGCATTTGTATCATATACTTAAATATGAAATTCCGATGTAGAATGGTAGATGTGATCGCTATGAGAGACTTCACGAGTGAGTTCAATATTTATAATATGTTCCTAACCTTTTCTGAAGCTTCATCATAAAAATATATTTAAATAGACGAAGAATGATCACGAATGATTACGTTGCCATTGTATTTCTTTCTTTCTAAATATTATATCTTATATACTTCAATAATGTTATTAATTATTTAGAAAAGATTAACTCTGTTTTCTGTTTTAGATATTATTAATGTTCTTTCTCGATTAACGAAACAATGCACTTTGAAATTAACCCCGAGCGAATTGTGCTTTAGCGTCGGTGACGATCGCGTGTCCATGGTTTGGGCGGAATTAAGCCAGGATCATTTCTTTTCCGAGTATGTTATGACCGGTGTCACCGAGGAACAAAACGAAATTTATTTAGAATTCGATGCAACCATGCTCGCTAGATCACTGGGTTCTTTACGAATGACTGCAAAGAGCGTAAAAATGAAACTAACAAATAAACGTCAGCCTTGCCTTTCACTGGAAATCGAATTGCCGTCGTTGAGCATAGAATCGAGACAATGTTTGCACGATGTTCCAGTGAGAGTTGTACCGCGTCGAGAATGGCAAGAACATCAAGCACCGAATATTCCAGAATTTGATGTAAATATTCATATATCATGCGTGTCCTATTGCTGAATTAATTACACTTTTCTAATTTCTAGATATCGGTAGATATGCCGCAACTTAAACACGTAAGGAACATCGTGGAGAGGATGAAAAACATGAGTCCACGGTTAACATTAAGCGCCGACAAATCCGGTATATTTGTTCTAAAAGTTGATACGGACAGCGCCACGGTTTCTACACATTTTCAGGATTTGCAGGTGTGGAGTTGCAGTCAGAAAGATCATGATGATAAAATATCCGCAACCATTGATATTAAAAAATTCTTTATGTTCCTGGCCTGGGATGTTGTACATCCCGACAATGTGAAATGTAACATACTTCAAGATAGAATGGTGAACTTATATCTACACTTATCGGATCATTTGAAAATACATTACTTTATTCCTTCGATGACTACCTGAGTCATCTTTTTATAGCTTATGAATGCTTGTATGACGTTGTCTGGATACAATGTGAATATCTTATTTTTTTAAAATAACCAATCATTCCATGTTTCATTTTCCTCTCTTTAATGCATAGAAGTAATTGGTATAGAGTATCCTTTCCGCAAAAATATGTACAAACATTATATTATAGAATTACTTAGCAATTACGATTAATTATACGCTAGATTAAAACTTCGTTCATTCTCTTGTCGGAAGTTTTGATGCATCTGGTCGATCTGTTGTATTTTGTGATTAAGCAAGGATGTCTGTTGGTCTAACCACTGCAAACTATTCATATGGGCGTTCAGTATTTTGCCGATCTGTACGATTGGATCACTAGAATCTTGAGTACGATTGGCTTGATTCAAATGTTCTATAATTTCTTTCAGATCTTCTGACATTCTTTTTAGTTGCGTATCCAGATCTTCCGCTAAACGATAAGCATATTCTCTTTCTGGATCCGAAACTGAAAGTGATGCTAATTCTTTCTCTAGCGGTTCTAGACAGTCTTGTAATTCCTTTTGTTGACCGACCTGTAAATAATCAACGCATACTGTGCCAAAAGTAATTCACAAATTGTATATAGTTCAATAAATGACCAACAAAAACTTACAACATAATCCAATTCTTGTTCTAATTGTTGTTGCTCAATTTTCACCCGTTCAACTTCTTCGTTAAGAGCTACTATTTTCTCTCCATTCGTTATTAGCAATTTATCCCAAGCATTCACTTGTGCGGCTTGATTAACAAATACTTTCTCCTGTTCTTCTAATTCTAAAGTCCACTTGTTGATAGATTCTTCGAATGAGCTTATGGAAGCTGGTTGGTTTGCATTTGCAGATGAAGTGACACTGTAATATTTCATTGACTAGTATGCAAGTCCGAATGTGCATATATAATCTAAAGTAAAATTTATTTACATAGTAGGTGTGCCTAATGATAGTTGAGCGCTGGGAGTTGTGAGACTTGGCGCAACAGACGTTTTATTTAATGAAAACCCAGTTGTGCTAGCTACTGCAGTTGTTCCTGTGCCAAAAGTGAATCCTGTAGCAGTAGAGCCAGGTTTTGCAGTTGTGGGGAAGCCTGTAGAAACTATAAAATTAATTATATTTTTAGATGTCCAATTTGTAAGCCTAATCTTACAAATGTATAATCTAATATCGGTACCTGCTGCAGTAGTACCAACAGCAAAAGTAGTGCCTGCTGCCTTTGTATTTGGTGTGCCAAATGTCAAACCAGTTGTTGGAGCGGATGAAGTAGCTTGACTACCTCCCAAGGTTAGTGCACTCGTAAGAGGTTTAGCTCCAAAACCAGATACAGGCGTTGCTGCTGTAGTAGCCGTTGTAGTTCCTCCTAAAGTAAAGCTGGGAGTACTTCCAATTGTAGTTGGTGCACAGAAAAGTTTAGGTGATGTGGTACTAGTTGCAGTAGGAGTAATGCCAGTACTTGCAACCGCACCTGTACCAAACGTTAGTCCAGGTGTTTGCTGTATTGACGTATTAGCAGGAGCTGCTACAGGTGCTGCTGCAGGTGTGCCAAAACTAAACCCAGTAGTAGTACCCTGAGCAGGCATAGTGTTTAGTCCGGTGGCAAATACAGGTGCAGCTGCAGGTTTACTTTGCGTTTGCGCCACTGAAAATCCTAACGATTTCCCTGCATCTCCAGCACCCATGGTGCCAAATGTAAAACCTATAAAATATTTAGATACAATAAAACGATTCTTCTATTCTTTATCTTCTTTCTACTCCATTTCTTGGATTTTACTTGTTGTCGGAGCATTAGTTGTTGTTGTAGGGGCTGCTTGTGTTTTCGAAGGATCAAACGTGAAGCTCATGTTTATTTTTTATGTATATCTTAGTTATAGACGACTGTGCTTGATATTTCGATGAACAGTTGATAAATTAAAAAATTTTTTTAATGTGTTTGTTCGTCGTCCACTGGTGTTAGCTGTCATTAATTAACACTTTTACTCTTTTTTCTCTTTTCTTTTTCTACTCTTCAGGTTCTGTAAATAAGTAACTTGTTAACCTCAAAAGCCACAGAGCAAGAAATAAAGATTTCACGAAGGTTAGCATCTATAATTAAAGGTATACTGGACAGTCTTTATGTACCATTTTCGTTTATTTTGAAATTCACCTCAGAAACATAACCGAAATATACTGAATATACATACCGCTCTGCTTTTTCACTGTTTTTCACCAAGGACTGATTGACTGATGGGAACCAATGGGAACTAACGAACGTCTTTTGAACAGACCAGGTGGGTCAAGTCAGTGGTCAGAGGTCAGGTCATCAGGTGTGTAAGGTGTGAGATGTGAGATTTGTGAGATATTGTGTGCGAGTTTCGCCAGAAACGTATCTACGTGCTACGTGCTAAGTTTGTGGCGTAAGTATTGGGGAATTATTGTTGGTAGAAAAGTGCCAGAAGAGTTCAGAAGTTTATATATTATACATACATAATTTTAATACAATACACACATCTTGTACAGTCATATTTCAAAAATCAAATCATAACAAATTTTTCAAAATTAGTGGGGAGGCCAAGGTACGTCCAAAACGTAACGTATCTGTATCTAAATATATATATATGTATATATTTATACTTTATACAGAATGAGATGCGATGACGATTCCCCTTTCCCCTCTGCCACTTCAGCTTCGCGGTACTGCGATTTCTCAACATACTATAGCACTTTGCCACCAAAGTCGTCTGCTAGCCGGTTAATCTTGGAACATGGCAAAATTATCTACACCGGGTCTATAAGTATATATGGTCTAAGGTTGAAACGAAAGACGGAAGGGGAGTCGACCTTGAAAAGGTCCTTCAGCCATCTTGGGAGGCGAACGTGATGCTGCCATCTATATCATGTCGCGGTAAATTTTAAAGTTACATGCTTACATTACATTTTATATCTGTAAATTATAGACTGATTTTATCTCTTTGCGTTAAATTGTTTTATAAATGTTATAATAAATGATACGAAATCTAATGTATCGGATTAATAAAAACAAAATATTTTTAATTGCCAGAAAATAAAACTAGTTTATAATATAATACTGCCTAATGGTTCTAATATCTGATTTAATCTTAATATGTACTCTGTATCTATAATATACTCTAATGTTTTACAAGTATAATGTAAATTATAGTATTCTACGTTAAATTTATTTTATGGTTATATAGTGGTGGTTGGTTGTTTCTATGTTCTATAAATTGTGAAAATTAGTACAGAACATTACACTAATTTACTAGGAGTAGTATAAAATGGGTAAATTAAATAATGCAATACAATTTCTTGTATTTAAACTTTTTACCTCGTTATATATGTAGCAATAATTTTCTAATAACACTCCTTGACAACGCCGATGAGCCAGTGGCGGCACTAGTCAAGTGGAGGCCCCAAGCGGTAAAAATTTTGGGGCCCTCAAGTTAGAAATAGAAGTTGCAAGAAAACTCTCATAAACTTATTAACAAAAAAGAAAAGTAATGAAAAATATCATATCGTTACACATTAAAAAAATTTAAAAATTAAAAATTCGGGGCCCTATGGTATCCCGGGGCCCCACGCGGCCGCTTAGTCCGCTTACCGTTAGATCCGCCACTGCGATGAGCATAATCAACTGTTCATCGGAGGATGATTCTATGTTGGCAAGAAAGGAGGAAGCATTCAATGAAGAATATAACAAATGTAATGAATCGCAGAAGCTACTAGAATTGCATAATTATTCATTATTAAATGCAGAGGGGTTAAACTGTAATTCAGAATACGCTGTAAACATTTAACTTTAAAATTTACCGCGACATGACATAGATGGCAGCACCACGTTCGCCTCCCAAGATGGCTGAAGGAAGTTTTAGAGATCGACTCCCCTTCCGTCTTTCGCTTCAACTGTTTCAACCCCCCACACTTATAAAGTTATAAGTCCACTTTGCACCGTCCTTTAGATCCATGATATGGTGATTGGTCTATATATTGTCTATATATGTACTCCTGTATATACATCGCTTATGGTATTGCTATGGAATTAAATGTCCAGTATGACTAACGTTACTACTAACATTTTTTAATATAAAAAATTTCTAAATACAAGTTCCTGATTTTCTTACATTTTTTAAAATGTTTCATATACCATTGAGTATCCATAACATAAGAGAGAGAAATCTCACGTCGGATAGTGTCAAATTGGGATTGGGATGGTCAACTATTTCGACAATCATCGGTGTGCCTTCACATTGACACTATTGACACGGACTCAGTTGTTACATACATTTGTTGTGCTTACATTTGCTCACATTTGCTTGCTTACGACTGCTTACGACTGAAAGTTCAAAGAGGTTATTTGGAAAAGAATACTGGCTTTATAAATATAAAACTAATAAAATAATGCATCTGAAAAGTGTTAAACATAGTCAAGTTTGATGACACTAATTTAATTTTTAACCTGATAGTACACATCATTGAATGTGCACTTGAAAGGAGACCTGTCAGGTTAACAGAACAATGATCGATTAACGATGACCGATTATGACTGAATGATTCATTGGTCGTACATTTTACATGAAACATAATGGAATATCTTTCAGCACCAGAAAGATAATGTGTAAATGTAAAATATTTAAACGTTTATATGTCATCTGAACGACCATACTTTAAGCATACTTGTATATAAACATGGCGCAAATACTAACGTCGGCCGCGGATGGTTTGCCGAAACATTTTGTCACTGCCATGCGTACACTTTTTGATATAATGGATGATCAAAATACAGGTTTCGTTAAATTTGCTGATATTGAAGATAGATGGCAAGACGATGGAACACAGGGTCTTCCGAAAGGTGTTTTAGATAGTCTTAAGAAAGTTACACCGCCGAATGGTTTGTTATCTTTCGAAAGGTTCTGCACTGGACTAAAAATTTGTCTGTTGCAAATTCAAGTGGAATCTGATCCTAAAAAACACAGTGGTCAACCAAATAGGCCACCATCTGCTCCGATTCTTATTCCCGACAGTCAAACTAAAACAACATGTACATCTCCGAATACAGCAACTATAAGACCAAATAATGCCATATCTCAGCAACGAACTTTAAGTATGCCACAATTATTAGCAGGTCGTAAGGATGTCAATACACAATTAGAATTAATGGATGCTAGAAGCGGAGCCGAATCAAAGTTAAATAAAGCATATGGACCCCCGAAACCTCCCAGAACAGGTGCTGCATTAGAAGTTAGAACTATTAACACCGATAGAAACTTTGACAAGTCTGAAATTCGAACAGTATTACAAAACTGGCAAATGGGTTTATTAATGAATGATGATAAAGCTATAGAAAAACGGCAACTACCAGCAGTCAACTATAAACCAGATACAAGAACGTTATTGAGACCAACACGTGTATTGGGAGATGGTAAAGCAGTTGAATTACAGAATAATCAAGTTGGTCTTCAACTTAAAAAATCTCTAAATCGACGTAGAGAACCTAGACGTCATACGTTGCAGAATGGTATTGATTATAATATGGTAAAGATGTTCTTCTCTAGGATTCCTAACTAACGATTGGTGATTGGTTTTGGGTATGCATGATATTTACTGAGTATTAACATGCTATACAACTGTATAGCTTGTACAAAACTTTAATCAGCTTCTAATGCACACAATGCTATGCAACATTTTTCTATATAGATTGGATAGTTGGGAAACCTGTGTTTCGGTCTTTATCGAAAAAGACTATTTAATTCTGTTATTACTTTTAGATGAAGAGAATGAAACAAATCGAGCAAGAAAAAGATGTATTGCTTCAAGGTCTAGCAGCAGTTGATAAAGCTAGAGAATGGTATTTGAAGCAAATCTCTGCCACACAAGAAAAGATCAAACATCTTGGGCGCATGGGATCTCACGTGGTATCGAAAATTCTGTTAATAATTTTTCAAATTATTTTAAATGTAATGGACACATAATTTATCTCCTCTTCCAGGAGCAATGGACTGAAGCGCAACAAGAACGCTTAGAATTGCAACGTGCCCGAGTGCTGGAAGTTAATAAACACTTGGCTGCATTGATTACTAGCTGGGAACGCGGGGGTCTTCCCCTTCATATGAATCTTGCTTTTCTAAGTACTCCAACATCTACGCAACTCCAACAAGATATGCTTTCTGGGCTGAAACAACAAAATCACAGACTAACAGAGGTGATCTAAAAAATGGATTTCTGACTGTTAAATCCCCATAACATTAATAAAGAGATAAATACTAATTTGCGAAAAAATTATAAAACAGGAAGTTAACAAGAAGAGTCAACGAATAGCAATTCTTGAACAAGAAAAAGATAACTTGGTGCGAGAATTATATAATAGGCAAGGTGGCATGGTTCAATCTCGACGAGCGACAATGATTCACGAGCAACATGACCAAACATTTATGTAAGGTACTAACAATAATAACATAAATGTCCTAGTGTTTGACAGAAAATTATATTCTAAACAAATGTTTTTTAGAATATAACAGACGATTATAATGAAGATTTACCACCGAAGACGCAAATGAAAAGTGTTGATGTATAATTATACATTTATGTGAAACTAAATAAATAATAGTAATATTCAAACTTTAGATTAAGTTTGTAAAAATTTGTTAAATATCAAGGTACTGATATTCAAATTAAGATATACAGTGTAAACGAAGTGCCTTAAAACTTTCATAATCCGTCCAAGAATCTGAAAGATTATTTCAGTTTCGTCAATAAATTATTCTAATTAACAAACAGTCTTGATCCAATTATTCATTCTGTTGCAGAACCATAATCTAAATTCGTATATAAAATGCAGCGGAAATATAACGCACTTAACGCTGAGATTTCTCTTATCTTATAAAAACATTTTTTATAAAATACTGCGGAAGCAAGTTCTGCAACTTTTGCAATGCGCGTTACATTTAGTCCCGGAAGCAAGTCCGCGATATTAAATGTTATCCAACTTAAAAACATGATAATATACTTCTCTAATTATCTGACACTGCTATTTATATAAAATCTACTACAAAATCTTTGAGAAGCGTACATGTAATTTAACATTTCTTGAAATATACTTAACATCGTTGAAAAACGCTATAAAATATAATTAACAGTAAGAAAATATGTTTTCATATAAAATGTTGTAAAAATGGAAATTTTGAATATACTACTTCAAAGCTCTAAAACTAATTCCGACCGTGTGGTCGGTTTGAAAAAATATGTGACGGATCATATGACAAATGATCGAGAAGTGACCCCAAAAAAATGTATTGAAGATGGATTTAAATAAAATTTACTGTACTTTAAATGCTCCAATATCTTAGACAATTTTATTCGCAAATATGAGCATAACTATTTTTAATTTTCGATATATTAAATATATTTCTTCATAGTTATAGTATCCCGTATATATTTGTTAGAGCTTTTTTCGAAAGGATAATTCCTTTCATTTTTTAATAGAAAAAAGATATATAACTGGACAGTTGTAATTATTTATATTATCGAATCGTCTTGTACGTAACAGAAGAGATTGACGATTGTTGAAAAGGATTGATGTGGGTAATAGAGTAGACGTCGAGCGATTCACAACCCCACGCATGGTTTCTTGGTGTCTGGTGACATCTTAGCTAAACTAAACGCGTTAGTCTGTATTTAGTTAGCAGTTGTTGAGGGGCAGTTGCCTCCAGCCGTGCAGAGACAACAGTTCAGTTCGTTCAGCGCGCTCAGCGAGTATCGTCGCTCGCTTACTTACGTAGCGTGGGCATCAAGAATTTTCTGTTTGCGATAGTGCATGCGTGAGACGAACCCCTTCGAACGGGTGACCTTTGACCCAACCGAGGTCAGGAAAAGCCTATCCGCAGGCGCGGATCGCCGGTCGTCGATCTCCGTTTTCGGACTGCACGATCCACTGGCTGGATTATCGTTATCGGGACTCCTCGTCCGGATCTCGTGTGAGCTTTCTGTAGGCCCATCATGCTACCAAGATTGGTACCGCCAATAATTTTGCTACTTGTGGTTGTAGGTACGAAACATTTTATACGTTTGAGAATATCGATTGAAGTTCGACCGCTTCTCGAACATCTTTCTTGAACTTGATAAATTTTCCAAATTATTCAGAAACATAAATAATTGTCAAATATTTTCAGAAAATAAATATTTCGTAAATAAACGTTGAACCAGTCGAAAGACGAACTTATATACATATTATTCAAATAGTTTGAACAGCTTGAATAAGTTTGTATTGTTCCAAATCTTCTTGACTATTCGAATATTATTCTTATCAAGGACTATCGTGCGGACATTTTTTACTTATCAGTTTAAGATACTTGCTTCAATCTTTTTTCATTCTTTTCTACTACGACGAAAGTGTACTATGTCACTGTAACTTCTTATCAAATCACTTTTATAGTCACCTAAAATGAAAATTTTTGAAGTTTTTTAGTAATAAAGGCGGAAGCGGATTAAATGGATTAAAAACGGCTTCTCAAAAATCTCAATAAACATTTAAAACCGCTACGTCAAAAGTGACGACTTTATAACTCTCCATCAGCATAATATTCGAACTGTTACAGATATATTTATATTCGATAGAAGAATTTTTAAAGCACTAAACTAAATTAAAAGTAATAATAAATTGTTATATTTCTTTATATGTAGTAATCGCTTGACTACTATCTTTTTTCGTTCGGTAAATAATTCGTTTGATGTAAAATTAGGCTTGAACGTTCTTTTGAAAGAAAGATCTCGGTTCATTCACCGAGGACACAGATAATGCAGTGCGATAATAAAGTGTAGTTTCAATAATGCACATTCCACGTTCCATTCTACTGCTTTTATTATGTAGGAATATAGATATGATGACAATGATAAAATTTAATATTCGAAAAATCAATTAACCCACACAGCCGTGCTTTATCTCCTTTAGCGTTTATCAATTTAGACAAGTGAGATGTGCAATGGTTACATCCGGTACAAATAGTTGCAGAGGCAGCATATTTTCTTCGTAGCATTATCTCTATAGGGTAAATAAACTGCAGATACGTTCACTGCGTATGAAACGTTCGTTAGAAAAGTAGTTTTACAGGGAACTTGCGTCCGAATTTGTAGCCGAGATATCCTTGGCACGTGTAATATTACTTTAGCGTCGTCGTAGAGACGATGTATACTCAATGCCGCTATTATTTGATACGTAATGAACGTAATGAAGTGAAGGTAATTTTTTTGCGGCAAATATATATCAGAAATTATTCAGTATATTTTAATTATCAATTAAAATAAATCATTATTTAGTAAAAAATGATAATTTAAAAAAATATATTTTTTCGATAAGAAAACTGATTATGATAACTATATAGTTATCAAATTTTATAAACTGCGGATCTTTTATGCAAAATAAAAAATGTTCGCATTGATTGTAGGTCACAGGAGCCAAATAGAAACTGATACATTAGATGTTCTTAAATATTTTCAACATGTCCACTGCTTTAAATTGTACGTGCCTATTTTTCTCATAAATGCATAAAATCCGCAGTCTAACAATAACCATAATGGTTAAATTACAATTGAATATTTCATAAATTTTCAGGCAAAGAAAATTGAATATTTGAAAATTTAAGTTTTAGCGCCCCAAGTAGATTTTAACATTATAATTATGTTTTTTATTGTAGCCATAAGCACACGATCGCGCGCTTGCGATTTGGATCAAATGCAGTATGGATGTCGAATTTATAACGCACAATGCAGATGCGGTTATGGCTGCTCTTCCGAATACAGATATAATAATAATGAGGATTGTAAAGAAGCATTAAGAGGTAATGAAATACTTGCTGGTTCCATCAACATTAACAGGAAATTTTAGTCTATTTTGTTGTACTCTCACATCAATGTCAAGAATGTATAGTTACAGTTATTATTGTATAATTATCTTTTTTTTCAGGCAAGCGTAGTGATACGTGCTACAGATTAAAACCTTGCTTAAACGAGGGATCTTGCATACAAATATCGTCGGACCCTGGATTTAAATGTCGCTGCGAAGGAACCGGTTATTATGGGCCACTCTGTGACAAACGTTAGTATATTTTACTATCGTTACTGATTAAAGATGATTATATTTATAAATTGCAGCCTTATATTCGATTACATTCAATTCCCGACGTAATCGTAAATACAACAGTCTCAACTAACTAATACAGTATGAATGATGTATTGCCTAATATTAAATATCAAAATAAAAATTTACTGTGTATAATAATTATAAATGTTGTTTGAAAAAGTTCTATTTAATGAGGTGATTATGTTTCGTTTCAGCTTGTCCGGGACTGAATTATTTACGTCTCCGAGGACCATTTCCCTACGAATGTGTTGTAATCTGATCTACAATGTTTCTTATACTTATCTATTAAAAATCAAATACATGTGCTATTAAATACAAAAGAATGAACACGTTTTGTAACAATTTCCACATCTTTGTACATACATAATAAATACATATTGTATATATCATAATAGTTTTGCACATTATTATTTATATATAAACTTTTATTACAAATTGTCAATGTAGAAATATGACAAAAGTTAAAAACACTTATTTGCTACAGTGAATATTAATTGTTTTAAAAAAACACAGTTGCTAAACTATCTTGTATTTTAAGACAAAAAAGAGAGGTTTGACATTTTCACTGTTTATTCATCAATAATTTTACAATATGTATGCACATGATGTGTTGGATCCATGAGTTGTCAGACAAACGCTTAGTTTGTATCGTGCTTATGTTATGCACTTTGTTCTTATTTTTATTTCCTTTCATCTATTTCTACATAATGCCACGTGTACCTCACTTGCTGTTTCTGATGGCAAAACTTGTAAAAATCGATTCTTGTACTCTTCGTATAAGTACTGTTTTGTAGTTTTATTCTTCTTTTCTTTTTTTGCAGTATGAATCGATTGAATTCGTAATACTAGTTTGATTTTACAACACGAGACTGCATCAGGAACTTAACTGCATGTACATATATTTATATATTATATATTATCTAGGACAAACAATTGGCCAGTTATTAACTTCTTTTACAAATTCATTGATATTCTCTTTTTTCAACAGAGTTACACGTTACGATGATTCGTATAATAAAACATAAATCTGCTCCTTCCACTATAAAATTATTTGAATTCGCAAGTTTCAGCAAGTGATACGGATACATTTTCTTCTTTCTTTTTGATTATATAGCCAATCAGTATTTTATATAATATGATGAATTTGCATGTGACTTCAGTTTCGTCTATTGTACATTTTAAACTGATTGTAGTGTACATTATAGGTAAAACAAATACTCTAAAGAAAATTATATAAATAAATGTCGTATCAACATGTACGTATATTCTTATAAAAGCAGACGGGACATTATCTTCGAATATTATAAACGGGCAGGTGGTCAACAGTTCAATATTAAATTATTTTCCAATTTATGCTTTTATGTATAATAAACCAATGGAAGAAAATGTCTATAAAATTTTTTACAGGGAGTGACAATTTAAAATGTTCAAGAATATCTCACAACGCTAGTTTATGTAGAATCCTTCGGAGAACTATTATGCTGTGTTGCAAATAAAACAAGATATCCGACAGATTTTCAGTCAAATTAAGTAATTCAGACAAATCGCCTCCCTAATGATTTTCATATTTTATAAGATGATAAAATGACTCGTTGTTTTTTTTATTTTATATTCTGTTTCTTTTCTCAACAAGTTCATAATCCAATTGATTATTATCAATATTATTATTGTTGTCACATTAGTCTCAATTTGGCAAATGTTTACGATCATGCTTATGATAATAATAATCTCGGTACCGAAGTGTATGGACTAAAAACAAGTAATGTAGATTACAATTTGAATAAGCAGTAACCGTTTCGATACAACATTACTCTTGAATGGCACCAGGGGTATGCTGGGATCTTTCTTGACTAAATCCACGCGTGCCGTCTGGCCCCCTTGGTTGTCTAACTACCGTTAATTTAGGACCTGTATCTTCCATAGATGTAGTACGCAATCGGCTGATCAAACGTTCGGGTCGTTGTTGGACTGAATCACTGTACAATAAATATACAAGATAAATTCATAGATCAATTTATGATACTGTTGTCAAATGAAGAAAGAATCTCTTGTAAAAATTGATATTTTACCTTATTCGTGTTACATTGCATGCAGACGATTTACCAGTACGTTGATTCGTAATTAAAACAAATTCAACCGGGTCTCCTGGTTGAAGTATCGCATGATCTCGAACTTCGCTCATGTGAAAGAATAATTTCTTACCCTCGTCAATCTCATAGGCAAGAAAACCGAAAGGACCTTTCACTGCATCCACTGTTGCTCTTCTCTTTTTTCTAACCGCTACAACATTACAAGCATGGCCTGCTGAATCAACCTGCAATTGTACAGGGTCGCCAGCCTGTAATAGCTCGCGTTTATTAACGAGTCCCATAATTCTAAACTCGTATTCTGGGATGTCTTCGTCTTCGTTAGTAGCGTTTATCTTTATCAAACCAGCATACTCTGCCTGGTCAGGATTTGCACTTCGTAATGGTCTCACAACCGTTCCATCGAGCACTTCGCTAACTGGTATTGGCCTAGGAATGCTTCCACGAGGTACTAATTTAACGTAATCCGCGGCAACACAACCACCGTTTCCTCTACCATTTCCAGAACTGATTATACACTCGATATCAGCTCCTACTTCCAATGTACTAGCGTCTCCTTCAAAATTGCTAAAAAAAATTGTGGGCGTAAATATCCACGATCTTATAGTAACAGAAGATTGATTTATATATTCAAAATTCTTTACCTGAAGTGAAAAAATATTTCTTTATCGTGATTCACAGTCTCAATAAAACCAAATCCATCTTTGAGAGCAGCAATAAAGCCCTGACAAACTTGACCGTTCAACTTTTTATTAACATTTGAAGTTTTCTCACCAGAAGAATTCACTAGAGATATGTCAACAGCAACAAGTTCTTTATTTCGTTTTACTTGACAGATACTAAATTGAACCTAAAAAATAATCGCATTTTAAGCAATAAATTAATCAAAAATGTTTTCATACCCTAGAAAAAAAAAACCAATAATATACCTTGTCATCTAATTTTGGAATATTTTTTGCATCGCAATCTTTAATAAAGAAAATAACACTCTTTTGTTGATTTTCTTTTACGTATCCGATGAGACCAGGTACCAAATGAGACCAGGTACCACTTACACCTTGGATTATAGTACCCATCAAATCTTTTTCTATGATTGTTTCAAATTGAACTGTACCCGCTGGTAAAAGTTTCAACCTAATTGCACTTTGTCGATTACTCGAAAATGATGAAGAAGGATCCTATTATGACAATTAACAATAATAAATATTAACATACAGAAAACTAACATACGAGTACGATTAACATGTACTATTTTTTTTTTTAAATATACTCACTTGAAGAACTGTAAACTCAACTTCATCTCCTATAGTAATGTCTCTATCAACATCAAGAACTTCATTGAAATGAAAGAATAAACGAGCTAAATCTCGATCTGCACAACGAATGAAACCAAATCCATCTTTGAGAACAGCAATAATGCCTTGTTCTCGTCTTTCACCAGATACAGTAAAAGATTCAGGTAACAACAATATTTCAGTAGCTCTTTTAAGTTGATCTCTAGTATCCGTTGCAATACGAAATTGGACCCAGTCCCCATGTCTAAAAAAAAGAGTTAGCGTGTAGCTGTGTTGATAAACAGCAATACAACTTCAAAATATCTATACCTAAGAGTAAAATCTCCTTTCTGATCTTTGTCACCAAACGGAATTTCGACTTCAGAATGATCGGTATCTCTATAACGAATTCTTCCAGGCAATGGGTCATTTTGATGACGAGCTGCAGTGCCCCTTTCCAAAGGCTTTAAAACCTGCCCTTTCACTACTTCGTTGCAGACTTCTTCAAATACTATAGAACCAGGTGGTAACTTAGTAATGTTACAAGCTACTTCTTTCCCCTGAAACAATAGTAACAATATATAAATTGGTATAAAATAATAATCGATAGCTACTTATGTAAATAAAATATGTGCTCTTACATTTCGAGTTTGTATTATAAATTCAACATCATCTCCTAATCTAAGTTCTTCTTTCATAGATTTAGCTTCGCTAAAGTGGAAGAAAATCTCTTTAACTACGTCAGCACGTTCAATAAAGCCAAAGTTTTCTTTCATCGAGCATACTACTCCACGATAGCGAACTGGATGTACTGGATTTTCCAATCTTACATGACATGCACCCAAATTTCCACTGTAATTTATTTCAAAGATTTGTAATAATTCTGCACAATTATGTATTACCACACGTGATAGAACATATAGATGACGTACCGTTGATTAGTAGCAATTTGAAATGACACTTTATCACCGATAACTAAGGTAACATTTCCTTCTACATCATCTTTTGTATATGGCAAAAAAAAACATTCTCCTCTGTTTTCATAACTAATACGGCCTTGTAAGTCACCACTCGCGTGTGATACTATGGTTACATTTCCAGTAACTCGTTCTTCGCTTAGCACCTAGATCATACGAGATTTTATAAATTTATGCATTTGTTTATAGTTCTTCATCGAAAATATGTAAATTATATATATATATATGCCATACTAACCACCTCCGGAGATATTTTGCTGACTGTACTAGCAATAGGTTTTCCTGTTCGTCGGTCATAAGTCATTTCAAATTCAACTGGATCTCCAATTCTTACATGATCTATGTTACCGCTAAATTGGCTAAAATGAAAGAACAATCTTGCTTGTCTTTCACAGCACTGTATAAATCCATATGAATGCTGTAAACAAAAAAAATAGAAACGTTACGTTTACTATAAAAAAGCATACCAATGTGAAACTGATCATTAGACTGCGGATGTTTATGCAAATTGCAATTTTCGTAGACGAATTTTAAGAAAATCGAACCAAATCAGATCTTATTTTCTGTGGTAGTAGTCTTTTAGGATGAGAAATAAATTAACATTGTATGTACTAAATTCCGTCGAATTTTATATCCTAGCATTTTTTGAAAATTTTCAGAAGCCATAAATGCATAAAGATCCGCAGTCTACTGATCGTAGTAATAATAAAATATTCTCACTAATAATTTTTCGATTATTCCTGTTTCTCGTGTTCCTTGGTTAGCAGATTGATCTTGATCGGTGGAATTATTTGTTGATGTCTCTTCTGTGTAACCAGCATTTCCTTCCATTCCAGTAAATGTCCCGAAAGGAAATCTGTTAACTTCTTTACGTGACTTTTGTGTATTGGTATAACCTGCATAGTTTATATTATTTTTTCCATTCCCAGGAGGTGAATCTGCCATATAATGGTCGCTACCGTAGTTGGTACCATTTCTGTAGATATTAGTTGCTGATTGATGCGATCCCATTATAACTTTGGGATTAGGTATAGCCACGGACTTATAATCAAGTATTGCAGGGTCAGAGTTCATGATTGGCGGCTGGAACGTTTTCCACTGAGGATTGTTGGACATTGTTTCGAATTCGCACAACTTTAAATGTAATCTTGACGTATAAGTATTCCTCTTTTCTTGAAACAATTACTTAATTTCTTTTTTATGTTCACTTCCGTTTCACCACAATATATATATATATATATACTTATATTTAGAAATTTTTTTTTAGTCTTTTCAATTATTTAAGTGTTAACATAGATATCACAGAACGGTTCTTGGTACCTTATATCTTTGTTCACTATTATAATGTTACAAGAACTTAATACAGAGGAAGAGAGGCTCTTTAAAATGCTGCAGAAATGCAGGCTCCTTTGTGACCAAGAAGTGGAAGGAAGGATTTGAACGTATTTTCACGTATATTACAAATTATTTATCTGCGAGTACCTCGACAACTCTGTGCGATATTGGCACTCCTTTTAAATATAAATACAAGTGTTTTTTTATTAACCAAAAGCAGCACAATCTCAGCCGCAATCACAATTACGGTCACTTTATGGCTCACCTAACTCTTTCTCACAAAGCTTGTGTACACAATATATAAATGAACAATGTAGTTAATGTTGATTTACGAATTAATACAAGTACAAAATTCTTAGCACATCATAGACCATTGATACTTTCCACATATGTATGAACGAGTGTTATTAACAACTGTTTGATATTTACTCAATTTAGTGTACGTTAGAATAACCACGTTTCCTCTTAAACAGCAGTCATCCTTAATAAAAGGAGTAAATCAAAAAACATAGGAGATTTAAAGGATAAATGTTGACTTGAAAATCCTCAGATGTCTTCAATGCGTGCTGAGTGTGATTGTGTTGTTCCAATATTTCTATATTAGCGTTTCTTTCTTCAGCATTTAATTGTGAAATTTACAGTGAGCCTTGGTTTCAAAAATGTCCTAAACTAACAATTACACAAGCTGAAAATTAAAGAAATACATTTATTTTAGTATAGCTCGAACATTCTTTATAAATAAATAATAATATTTAAATGTAAATCTAATGATCACGAGCTTTTCAACGGAAGGTTCTGACAGATGCAAATATATATTCTTCTGAAAAAGTAATGTTTATTTTTCAATAGAAAAAACATCTGCAATAACTATTTATATTGTATAATATTATATTTTCTGATTAATTCATCTAATTATATGGCAAGTGTAACTATTTAGTCGTTTCTCGAACAATTATATTATTTAAAAAGTATATGTATCATATATATAAAAAGAATGTATACACTCGTCATTTTTTATATTTTATAGATATGTATACATGTAATGAGCATTTTTACCATATATAGTGTAGTTGGGCCAAGTAAAAAATAAATTTTCACTAATAAGTATTGTCTCAGGTATACTTATAGGTTATTATATATTTTACACTTTACATTGATACGAATGATTTAAGTATATAAGATAATTCACAGCATATTTTTATTATATTCTATTTGTGGTTTCACACGAGATAAACAAGATATTCGCAATAATTGAGTGCCAGTTTGACATTGACTTTTTATGATCCAACTGGTGGTGTTTTCTCAATGTTTTTTAGCTAATTCTCTATATTTTAGTCGCGTTTTAAATCTTGTTTACCGACATTGAATAACCAATCAAGACATTCTTGTCGTCGGTTCATGGTTTAAATCATAATACTCGAACTTTACTACAAGTCAGGATAGATTACTTGAACACCCACATGAAAATGTTTGAAATATATGTAACGGTATAGGTATCGTAAGTATATCCGGAATATAACTAAATACGTGTCGTTCTATTAATTTTATAATCGTCCATCTGAAATTCGAGTCGATAAAACACATTTCCAAAAAGAGTAGAAAACAAAACTCCGAAATATTATACGTGCTTGCCAGTTATGAGATTCTGATTTTTTTATGAAGTCGCTCATTTCTATGGGCATCGTAAAAATTTATCAGACCTCGACGGGCTTATAAAATATGAATATTCTTGATGGAGAACGAATAATCCAGCGAAATCTAATTGTTTCGTTATAAAGCTCGTAATCGAACGACTTTAGAAAGTTTTATAAAACTCACCACGACACAGCACAGCACTGACGACATGCCGCCATGTTGAATGTCAACATTCAGCATTCACATACAAAACAGGAGCAACCACAGAGCAACTGCAGTTGAAATCTTGATTCATAACTTTCTTGTAATATTGCAACGAAAAGATTTATATTGTTCGTTTGTCATGTTACACATAGAAAAGACCAATAAAAACGCAACGTATTTTGGCAATTCAAATTAAAATACGCATGGAAATAAAGGGGAAGTGTGTTTTCAACAGTGTTTCCGAATACGTCAAATTTTTAACCGATAACATCGTGTACATTTGAAAAGTTAATATTTACAAATATACTTTTAAAGTAATTAAAAACGGAGATAATTTCAGAACAAGTGCTATTAAAAATAAACGTAATTAGTAATAGGAAAGTGATGGACATATATTATTAAAATGTAATAATAAACATGAAGTTTAGTAGTTTCAACATATACATATGTTCTTTATTTTTACATTTATTTTCCAGATCTTTATTGTTGGTAGTATACAAAGTAATTTTAGTCAGTTATAATTTACAAATAAAGTTTGCTTTAATAATAATGATAGTGGTAGTAATAGAATAATAATAACAATAATAATAATGATAAGATTAAACGAAATTTGCACATATTATTAAGTGTTTAGTTTTTGGGATGTTTCTGCACTCGATGACCTCGAATGGACACCAAAATAATTTAATCGACGCCAACGTAAATCCTCGGGATCTGGTGTTGGTGGAGCAGTGACACATTCTAAGCTCAATTGAAGAGCTCTTCGTAAATCATCGTCTTCATCCGTTTCACCAGTTATGTTTGTTGTATGAGTTACTTTATTATCATTATGTAGGTCTAATCTCAATTTAACAGATTCGTCGATATCATCTTTCTTATTATTTTCTAGACTTAACTGCAGCGCCCTTTGCAATTCTGCATTTTCATCGTCATTTTCTTCTCTGCCTTCAACTTTTATAGGAATTATCCTTTCTCGTGGCTTATTCTCTGTTGTTTCTTCCTTAGATGTCGACGGTTTGTTATATATACTTGAATCTGTAGTACTAGTCATTCTTATCGAACTAGAAGTACTTGGTACTTTTACTTCTCCTAGTGCAAGCGCAGCCTTTAACAGTTCATCCTCTTCTCTAACACCCAAACGATAACCTTTTGACTCTGTTTTCAATGGTGCTTTTATTTTTGGTGCAATTATTACTGGATTTTTCATAAGAACATCATCTGCAGCACATTGAGGAAGTGTACCAATAACGATAAAGATAGAATAACCTATTAAAAAGTACATTATAATTGAACGTAATTTTATTATTACAAGATATATATATATATATATATATATATCTATATATATATATATATATATATTCAATATAATTGTGCTTACCATCTTGTATTAACTGAGTTAAATACATTGCAAGATAAGTATCTGATATGAGTTGTGGTCCACTCAACATAGAATTCAGATTAAACCATTGTTTCCCAATTTTTCTTATGGTAAACCAATGGCCTTTATAATTACAAATGTATGCCTTCATCAATCTGAAAAAGCATGTCTTATTATTACATACTCGTGCAAAATATAAATTAATATATGAAAAATGATAATGAATACAAAATTAATAGTCTCTACATATATGAATTTCTCATATTACTTAATTTTGTTAAAAAATACATGAAAAATGAAGATATGAAGAAATGAATAATAACCTACGAAGGATCTTTCCGTGCCATTAACGCTGCCGATTCAGTACTATTATATGGGACTAGCTCTAACTCCAAAACTTTCAATGCTCTGCTAATAACTTGAACTGAAAAGTATCCGCTATCATCCATATTCCCCGATGGTTGCTAAACAAAACAATTAATATAATTTTTTATATATAATATTATTATATAAAATTTGTTTTGCTAATATTTTGTGGAAATTTTAACAAACAATTAATATTTAGTTGAGATAATACACGTAATCCATTTCTTGTACGAACACTGATTGTTTAATTAAACACAGATCTTCTGCTTTTAAACAAATGTATGTTGTTATCATTGTTATATTGTATACGTTGAAGCCAAATTGAGTGTTTCTGTTTCTATAGATTTATGCGAATTCATTATGAATCAAATGAGTCAGATATACATATAACTACTGCTAAAAACTATGATGCAATATAAATATATACCTCTAAGAAGAGTCTATAATCTTCACTGTCAACACCTGACTCTGCCATTCTCATTCGTTCCTCTTTATCCAATTCGTGACCAAAACTGGCAAGATCCACTGCATTAAAATATGGTCCTTGCAAAAGTGCGTTTAAACAATGTTGTGCACACAAATAACCTTCTTGCTGTAAAACATTTTCCTTATTAATACGGTATAGATACGAAAAAGGCCGTCAATCTTTTTACTGCGCATATCATTATTTACCTTTTCATGGAATATTGTTTCCATTGTATCGGTATTTGTCGAATGTAGTACGTGAAATATACAGACATTAAATAAGGGATAATTAAGTTGTTATGCGTCGAACAAGCTTAAAACATTGCTATGACTAAACGTCACCCACAAAAATATTTTTTGGTTATAACCAGAAATACATAAAGTATAGTGAAGCGTCTCGGGAGGTTTCATCGTGTACATCTACGGTACTACCATCTTACAACAGATTTTATAATTATAAAATAAATTATATATATATATATATATATATATATATGTATTTATTTTGTAATTAAGTCATAAAAACATTTTAACATTTGTCCGTATAAGCATACATCTTTTTAATATTGCAAAAAAAGATACACTCAAAATGTAAATAGAAAATAAAAGATTAAAATAGTTTTCATTAGACATATAGATGCGTTGCGTTACATAATTATATCATCTTTACCAGGTTCTATCGCATCTTTAAATGATCTCTATAAAATTCGTTACATGTAATATAAAATTCCTTCGCGGTGGAATATTAAAATAAATCAAATATAATTTCATTCAACAGAAAACTTTAAGCTAAGTACAAAATACTCGACAAAATTGTGTGCATCGGAAAGCATAAATGTAGTCTCTAATCGGGTGAGAAGAATTGGAAACTATAAAATTATTATCCGAATTTGAGCTTCGTCTACTACCACGGCATAGAAAAGGATATACCGAGTATTGAGTACCGAGTGCGAACGAAGGGTATCTGTAGAAAAATTGGAAATCGCGAGTGTGCCGGAAAGGAAGGCGCTTGTATCTGCAAGTGTAAGTATCGCCGGTATAAGGGCGATCTCGAAAGACGGTTGTGGTGTGTTAGAGATTAGAACAGCGGGACAGCGTCGACGACCTGTAGAAGACGACACCTGCTTTGGTCGAAAACGGAGGCCGGAGAGACACGGTGACGGCGGGGGCGGCCATACTCAAACAACCGCCGAGCGAAGTGCGCGGCACAGCGCAGAAATGAGACGATAATAAAACCATATTACATCGTTCGTAGACGACTCGGGGACGAGGTGTAACGGATGTAAGTGCCTCAATTCGAACGTGAAAGAACAAATTTATAGAGGGAAGTGAAAACGGAAGTGTGAGAAGTGCGAAAAAAAAGTATAGCGGCCCGACGAATCGAGGCGCAAAGGACGGTATGAGTGCGAAGACGGACGTGAACAGGCGGGTCCTAGCGATTCAAGCCAAGAAAAAGAGGCACAAGCCAAGCAAACGGAAAGGGAAAGGAAATTCTCAGGGTGAATCAGAAACACCAGGAGCACAATGCTCAAAGGCGCCAGCAACCCCACAAGAAAAACCGATTTCAGATTTCTACCTCGGAAAGAGGTACCAGATTATCTTTTATTAACGTATTATTTCATTTTTCGTTGTCTTTTCTTATTGACAGTTTCTAATTTCAATGAATTCTACTTGTTTGTCATTCTATTAGTTCATTATTTCTTCACTTTTCTTGCTGACAGTTTATAATTTAAGTAAATTTCGGTTTAATAAACATAGCTGGACAGCTGAGGGAAAGGGAAATTCTCAGGGTGAATCAGAGACATCAGGAGCTCAATGCTCCAAGGCATCAGCCACTCAAGAACAACAGAATTCAGATTTCTACCTCTGCAAGAGGTACTTGGTTATCTTTTATTAATGAGTTATTTCATTTTTTGTTGATTTCCTTGCTAACAACTTGTGATTTAAGTGAACTTTTATTTAACAAACGTAGCCACAATGTTATTTATTAATTTTCATTTGCCATTTACACATTGATCAAATATTGTCAGTGAACTATTCAGGGTATCACATGAAACATACAAATATGTCCTCGATATCAATTAAAAGATGACATGTTCGATATTAATTCTTCTTTAAAACAAAAAACAGGAGCTGAAGTTCTGGAAGCAAGAAGTATAAACAAAGTACATTACGTTAAGGGTATTCAAGTAGTCTTGCCGACAAAAAGGAAGTTGTTCATTCTTCTTGTAATTTCAAAAAATATGAGCTTGGTTAATAATTCTGATCTGTAATTCTTAAAGATATTGGAGAAAAAAAAATTATATTGAAATTTTATATAGGTTCTCCAGTTTTTATGTCATCTATCTTTAATGTGTTTTACAGTTTGTTTATGTCTAAAGATTTGTATAATTTAAAACCTTATATTTGTTCGTGTCATTATTGATTTATATTATTCATTAAAGAGCATAGTTTTGTTTTGCATTTTCTGATTCGCATTTCTTTCTTTTCTGTTTTTCTAATAAAATTTATAGACTGGACCCACGCCATAGCTCCAGTAATGAAACAATAGAGGACGACGATGAGCTTTACAGTAGCGACGACGAAGAACAAGAGGATAGCAGTGATTACTGTAAAGGAGGATATCATCCAGTTAAAATAGGGGATTTATTCTTAAATCGTTATCATGTAACTCGTAAGCTTGGTTGGGGCCATTTTTCAACGGTTTGGCTTTGCTGGGATTTACAAGTATGTATATTCACATTGAAATAACATTTTTTTATGGTTACTAAGTGTACATAAGGGGAATGTCTTGAAATATGTTCTGCAGGATAAACGATTTGTGGCACTTAAAGTGGTGAAATCTGCATCGCATTTTACTGAAACTGCATTGGATGAAATAAAATTATTGAAAGACGTGCGTGATATAGATCCCAGTGATCCTAAACGCAATAAAACCGTCCAGTTGCTCAATGATTTCAAGATCAGTGGCATTAATGGTCTGCATGTTTGCATGGTATTTGAAGTGCTTGGACATAATCTCCTAAAACTGATTATTAAATCCAACTATAGAGGGATTCCAAGGAATAATGTTAAACGTATCATCAGACAGGTCCTTGAAGGACTTGACTATCTTCATAATAAATGTAAGACAGACTTGAGAAAAATTTGTTCAATATTTATCATTTTTAACTTTCGTACAATGAATCATTATGAAAAACATTGAAAAATGAAACTTACTTCCGCGTAATACAAATTTGAAGCGTTTCAAATTATTTTTAGAAAATTTCTTTCTAAGAACTGATATTTCAAAAGATCTGTTTCTTTTTATTTTCAGGTAAAATTATTCATACAGATATTAAACCCGAAAATGTTCTTATTTGCGTTGATGAAGCTTACATACGAAAGTTGGCTTGCGAAGCTACAGAACTACATTCTTTAGGAATGAGATTACCAGTATCATTAATTTCAACTGCACCGAAGGAATTTCAAGAACCTACTCCGAATTCTAAAATGTCGAAAAATAAAAAGAAGAAACTTAAAAAGAAAGCTAAACGTCAGAATGAATTATTGAAAAAACAAATGGAACAAATCGAAGAGATCGAGGAACAAAATAAAATGGCAAACAACACAAGAGAAAATGGAGAATTAGAAACAAATAGTCCAGATCAAGATATAAATACAGAAAGTATAGAAGATAATACTGAAAGCAAAGGTTCGCCTGACATATCAGAACCGTCAGCGCCTTCATTACACCTGAACGGTGTGGATAGTCTAGGTGGGGGAGAGAAAGTAGAAAATCAGTTACCTCAACAACCTGAAAAGATGGATAATGCGAATTTATGTGATGTAGAAAAAAGTTGTGGAGAAGGAATGTTACCACCAGATCATGAAGATACAGACGAGTGTAGCGAAGGTAAAATGTTTAGGAAATACTTCTTAATTGCTTCTAATTAATTGCATTTCAATTATATTCTCTTACAGGACGTAATTTACAACCACCAGACAGTAAACAATTAAAACGAGCATCTGTAGCGCCCTTAGATCCTGCCATAGTGGAATGTGATGTTGAAGTGAAAATAGCAGATCTCGGAAATGCATGTTGGGTCTACAAAAAATTCACGGACGACATCCAAACTCGTCAATACAGATCATTAGAAGTGTTATTAGGATCTGGTTATGATACTTCCGCGGATATATGGTCTACCGCTTGTATGGCATTTGAATTAGCGACTGGTGACTATCTCTTCGAACCGCATAGTGGTAAAGATTATTGCAGGTAAAAAAACAACATTGTTATTTCTTTACTACTTGAATCATTACAAATCTGTTGTAATTTCCTCCCAACTTAAAACAATGTATTATCATAGAGACGAAGATCACTTAGCTCATATTATCGAATTACTTGGAGAAATACCAAAACGTATTGCTCTGTCTGGCAAAAACTCAAAAATGTACTTCAATAAGAAGGGCGAGTTGAAGCATATTACTGGATTGAAACCTTGGGGATTGTACGAGGTGCTTACAGAAAAATATGATTGGTTACCGAGAGAAGCGCGCGAGTTTGAAGAGTTCCTAACTCCGATGCTTGAGTTTGACCCGAGTATGCGAGCTACAGCAGCAGAGTGCCTGAAGCATCCGTGGCTGCAAATCAAAAAGTGATCAAGTTTTTTATCGTTTGACCTTTAAAATTCTTCAACTTCTACCATCCTGATATAATCATAAGTCGAGAGTGTGACAAGAAGCAATGACCTGTAAGTGTCAGATTCTTTCATAATTATATACAGTGTTTTATTTCTATATAACGAGTGCATTGTTATTGAAAACGTACACGATAAAATTATTTAATATATAATATACACAAACGAATTGTAATATATATATACATATATATATACAAACATATATATATATATTGTTATAGTATGCAAAATTATTAGGAACGTATCTTATAAAATTGTTATCATTCAGAAATATTTTTGTTTATCTTTTTTTTATAATTGCTGCTTATTTGATACAATTTATTATTTGAGTCTAAGACAATAGTACGGGTAATTTAAAATGACGAGAGGAACAAGAAAAAATTCGAATCATAGATGAAGTAAGAGCTTGTTACATTTTGCCAAATTACGTATGTAGTTAAAGTACGCTTCTGGTTGTAACACTCTCGACAGTGGCTGCCTGTTTGTATATTTATAAATTTGTTAATGACGTTTTTCATTTAGTAATGATAAATTAAAATTTCGTAATATTTTATTATTTTACACGATCATCGTTTGATTATCCTTCGTACTTGTCACTTAATTTATCATGTATCCCAAGAGTCATGGGACCTACTCATAATGTACTTGCAAGAGCAGACGCAATGTTACTGCTATGTCGAAATTAAATTTTAGTAACACATTAATCTGTGTATATTACATTGATCGATTGGGATCCGTTGACGGCAGTTTCTTTCATTGTGATCTCTCCTTGTGCTTAATTATCGTTCAAGAAGATTTAATAGTACTATGAATATGTTAATAATAATTAAAAGAGAAAAAATACTCATTGCACATGCGTCGGAGCGTGTGTCTAAGGAACTGAACCTTTGTACAAATTTAATGTGTGCAGACATATGTATATCGTTTTAAGAGTTGGTCGCCAGATTCTTGGTAAAACGGCTGATACAAAATATTAATTACGATTCGGAATGAGACAGTGCATACTTCATTTCTACCAATCCGAGTCATCGTAATTTAGTCTAATGAAATACAATTATACATCATGAAATTTCAAGCATTGTAAACAAAAAAACTTGCGTTTCGAAGGAAACAGAATATTTGTAATAAAATTATTATATAATCGTATGTTTGCGGTAACACAATAACACTGTCTAATTTCGAAGAATGATCGAGGTACTGATTGTGGCACACATTTTCGTTCAAGTTATTATAAGTTTCATTCTACGGATAAGGCATAACATATAAATAATGTAAAATTAGGAGAAAGGAGGCGAGTTTCTAGATCGTGAATGATAATGGTGAACATAAAAGTAATATCGTCATACGAGAATACAAGGAAATATGTGATGTTAAGTTCCGTGCGTCTTTTGCTTCGAGCTGTTGACTGATTATTGAGCTCTCTGCCGATAACTTGTCTTCTATTTTATAACGAAAGCGAAACAGTACGCTCACTGGATATTCGACGTTGCAAACGTGTTTTGTATCGTTGAATTCTGACTTTATGCTTCCAAACGAATGTTCTGTTTCGCTTCGCCTGCCAGTTTAAGATTGTTTTCGATGAAGGAAAAAGGTATTGCTAACCGATAAAACATTTCATATGAAACCAAGATGGAAATGCATATACGAAGAATAAATAGTAAATTTCTTCCGGGTAAAAGAGGATAATTATTTCAGAAATTTAGATTCTGCGTAATTTCTGTTGAAGGGTTCCAAAATCAATGTATATTTAAACACAATTGTTGAAACAGAGTAACAAGTAAGATAACAGTAAAATTTCACTCTGTTCTTGTATATATCTTCATAAATAGTGCTGTCTACGAACAGGTCCCCTTAACTTAGTTGCGTTTTCTTTACTACACATTGTGCTAACAGAGGGGAAAATTTTTCAGAGTTTGCAACGGACAGCACTATCCTAAGCGGAAAGTGCCTCTTCTACCCATGTGTTATGATGCATGAAATTGTAATCTGAGAAATACGCAAGAAACGGTATTCTAGGAACTAAAATGGTTCTCTCCCTCTCTCTCTTTGTTTCGAATTATGTACTCTTCTAACATTTTCCTTATGATGATGATGCGACCCCACCGTAATTACAATTTTGGGACTGATGATGGCAATCGTGTTGAATTTGTACAGTACATAATGGAAGTTATACATATAGTAGATATATATACCGGTATCACTTTATGAAACGCGGCCAGTGAAATCTTCAGAGGAGCGGATGACAGTACTAGAGCACAGAATGATCGCAGAAATTGCAAAAGAAAGGAAAGGAAACAAGAACGCCTTCGAACATGTCTCGAGCTTTTCGCCTGACCGTCCTTATTGCTAAATCCATTGACGATCATTGCACGATTATACGTCAACAATAATTTTACACTTTTGACGTGAATGTATAATAGAATGTTAATTATTATCGACGAACGAAGGGACATCGCGTTAATAATGGCGAATTGTGATTGCCGATTATTGCAACAACGATTCGGGTTGTACGACACAAACGGTCGATCGGTCTCTTTCACCGGTATATTAACGGATTTCAAGGAGGCGCGATTTCATCGCGTAGCCGAACATTAACGATTATACATACCGACGACATATAAATATATATATATGTATATGGGTGTGTGTGCGCGCGCGTGTGTGTGTGTGTGTGTATACAGGGTGTCATCGATTTGGTGGTACAACTCTAAAAGATTGCGAAGCTGTATGAAAAAAAGTCGAAAAACAAACAGTAACATTTTTTCAATGAAGTTTCACTTTCGAATAAATTGATGTTGAAAATTTGTCTGTTGCACTTACAGTATGTAGAAACGCCAAACAGTGAGTATACCAACAGATCAACATTTCAATTTGATTTTGTTTAATAGAAAGAAAGTTCTCAAAAATAAATAATGAACTATACTTTTATATATATCTACGGGGTGTATGCTAGCAGGTGGGAGAAAATTTAAGGTGGTTTCATTTATTATTGTGGAGAATTATATACCTTAAAATTTCTATCACATATTATTAGACATCCTGTGTATGTACATACATATATACATATCTATATATATATATATATATATACAAATTAAATCGAACGACAATTTATGTAGGTGTGATTCACTGCTTGGCGCTAGGATAGTTAGGATGAAATTAACAGTAAAAATGTGTATAGCTTGATGTATGAGAGACTCCTTACTTCTGCTTATCTCCACCTACCCTCTATCATCTCTGGCGTACGAGCAAATAATTGTATTCATATGCAGTAAAATTCGAAAGGTTCGACGAACGTTTTCTCGTTTCGACGAGCGACGATGTTTCTGATGGCGTGTAGAATAAGGACATCGGATTCAGAATAATTCGATTTCAAGAGAGAGGATGGTTTATTATAGGGACCTAAAATTCGAAAACCCGTTAAGAGATTATAAGTTTTTAATTTATGTGACTGCTTATACGCTGTACAGGCGTTATCATTTCGACGAAATCTGTAAATTGTACGAAGTTAATCGATGCTCGAAGGCGTATACGGTGTGCGTCGTTTTCAAATTAGGTTGATCCGAATCATTAAAAAGTCTGTCGCTTTTTGTTTTCTCTCTAACTGAATCTCACTGTCATGGATGTAACAATAATTAACAAAAGATATTGTCTCCTGAATTAGATGTAATGACTATTAACATACTCGTGACAGTGTCAATACTCAAGAGAGCACGCGTGTAAAAGTGACAGCCGAATTTTACTGATTGCGGGATATATGACGATTTCTTTTTGTAATATTAACGAAATTTCAAGAGAACAGTAGGACGGTGTATAAGCCAGTTCATAGAAGGAATCTTCTGAGCATTTGCTAAAATTTAAAAAAAAACAAAAGGGGCAGGAAACAATTTCAAAACGAACACCAAATTAACGTAAGTTCTGAACGTGTGTAACACGCGTCCATGAGGTAATGTACATATTGAAAAGTATATTGGGGGGTTTTACACATTTTTAGACCGGAGTGTCTGCATTAAAAATCGGCAATTCAGACAAATGTCGAGAGAGAAATTTGGCTCCAATAGATTATATACACCGCGTAACGATGGAGAGTCTATAATCCTTTGGAGCTATATCCTGTAATAGATCAATGAGATCGGAGTATAGTATTCTAATCTTATTGATTGGTACATAGTCATATTGGTCGTAGCGTTATAGCGATCATTTAACTTTGCATGCTTAGCCGATTGCTCGATGTTGTACATATACACACCATGTACTGTACTGAGCATTAATAACAATAATATAACTATCGACGAGAGCGCGTGTAGGCGCTCCTAATACATGATGATCATTTTTAGAACTTTATTGGACGGTAATCCAACGCGCAAACGACCATTCGCGCAGAGGATAATATGTAACTTAAATTGACTGGAGCATCGATGAACGGGAGGCAAGTGTGTTCTAATGTGCTTATAGACAATACTTCCATAGTAGTAAAAAGGGTAAATAACGTTCTTCGATATATTAGCGTTTGACTATAAAAAGAAAACATGCTTTTACTTAAAAGTTACAGATACAAAGGATAAGTGCCCCCCCCCCCCCCGACTCTTATAAAGAGAAAGTCTTTCTTTCTTCTTCGGTGAACTCGAATTTCGGTTTTGTAAGTTTCGAATTAGAGAACTTACAAGACATTGTAATTTATATAAAAAAAAGCGTGCCTCGTGCTCCAGTCACTCGATGTACGATCAAACGAGGCATAAGAGGAGATCGTAGGACATAATAAAAGTAGCGATAACGAGTCGAACAAATAAACGGATTTGATGTTTTAGACGCTGCCTCCGTTATGTGCTCTGCCGCAGAAAAATAAGATAACAGACCCATTTACCCACCTCCTGAGATCGGTATATATCAAAAATAAATTCACACTAAAATAATACAACGTGTATTCTCTTTTTCCCTCTTCGCATTTATCATTGTTTTTAGATTCGGCAAAGAAAAGAAAATCTTTTTGTTCTGGAATCAATCATTTATTATACAAACTATATTATTCTTATTGTCTATGTATATGTACATCAAATAAAAGTCTGTCGAATATTTTTAAAGGAGCACGAACAGAAGTATTCCATTTCGTGTACTTATCATTTAAACAACAACATAAAAATGACAAATTATCTTAATTTATCTTCTGTCTTCAAAAGAAGACAGCTGTTTCTGTTAAATTATTTTTAACGAAAAAGGAACATTATTTGTTTTCGATGTATCAAGAAAAACATGCTGAATGAAAAAACACTTCGTGTTGTAAAGTACTAATGCCGTGCGTCAATTGTATTGTACGTACAATATATATACAATATATAATAAGATATTTGCAAGTCGTATATAGGGACTAGTAAAACAGTACGATCAAATTTACAAGAATACAATCTAATTCCAGTTATGAAATAGAAATTTGTTTGAAAACAAAAGTTTTGTACGAGAGTTATTCAAATGTGAAGCTATATCAATCATAAATATATTCAATATACCAAAATTGTTAAAAGTGATCTCAGCAAATATCCTATTATGTATAATACACTTTTGTGTGTAATATTCTTACCTAAAAATAAATTGAATTTTATAATACACACAAATCAAGAATCATTTTTACCAATTTAAAGATCAAATATTACTTCTATGAAACTATCAAACTCATTGTAACGTTTTTAGTGCCATACGAGTTCTACATTTTATACAAATATTTATTTCGCATGATATGCAGTGTAACTAGCATATAAAAATTAATAAATATGTATAAGTAATATATATTATACCTTATTTTTGTGCAGAAGTTAGAATTTCTTTTTAAGAATATCACATGTTTCTCCACTTCAGTAAATTACATAACTAGTTCTAATAAATTAAGAAGGAACTTAAATTTATAATAGCATGTAGGGACTTGTTTATCAATCATGAATGCCATATTAACAATGTTGTGCTAACTTCTATATGTAATATAGCCGTTTTATGCAACACTTACGTAACGATACAATTGTACATTGTCTACGGATTCAATTATTAATCAGACCAATCTTCATCCCCTCTGTAAATTAATTATAAATTCATTAATTATTCAAAATTTTAATGTACTCCAAATACAGCCCCTCACCAATTATAAGCCCTGAGAGCAAAGCAAATATTTTAAACGCCAAAGAAGTTTGGCTGAAAAAGTTTTACGATCATACAACAACTTTAAGCAATTTGCCGTAGTCAACAGATTCTTTTCAGATATTTTAATGTTTCTTCAAATATATATTGTATCGAATACTGATTCAGTGGAATACAAATTAGGAAAGTTGAACAAACCCTGCTTGCGATTATAGAAAATACTCTTTTTAAATTAAAGTGGACATAAATTACATTACGAATACACGCTTATGTACATTCACAGATAAGCACAGCAGTGGTAGCACATTTAGCATACCGCACAGTTATATATTATATACTTAATATAGACCCATGGCTTGGACGTCCTTTGCTTTGTTTCCCATGAATTTGAGTTCTACTTTCACCGGATAAATTTATATTTAATTGTGCCGTTGATGCAGTAGTTACATCCTCGTCCGATTCCATAGGACTTATTCGGATAGCTTGATACCACTGATTTGTTAGATCTGTCATCTGTGATTTACAATCTTTCAGTTCTTGTTGGGTAAACCTTCTCGTAAAGAAAGGAATAAAGAACTTTAAATCCCATCTTGCAAAACCACGAATTCGTGATTGAAGGAATGATACTTCAATCTCTTCTTCTGTGAGCTCTGATAGATGTTCAGAATCTATAGTTTGGCCCTGTAACAAAAACGTATTATATATTATTCATCTAAGTGTACATATATGTATTTAAGAATCCACGAACTTACCCATTCTCTAGTTTTACTCAAAGACACTTCTTTATCCTTCCTCTTTCTTCTACTGCTATTCTTTTGCTTTTTTTCAGCTCTCAAGAATTTTAACAATGGCATAGTTGAACCACCAAATATTAATGTCGTGAATAACACGATAATTAATGTAGTTGTGATAATCACATGTCGGGTTTCATCACTGAAATCCAAGTGAAGCGACAAAGCATAAGAAATTGCACCTCGTAAGCCGCTAAACCACATTATAAACATCATTTTCCTAGTGATTTGATGCTCCCGAAAACGATTAACAAGAAGGGCTAAAGGAAAGATGTTTGCAGCTCTACCGATAAGACAGAGGATTATGGACCATACAACTAATGCAGGTTCAACCTATGACCGGAATAAAATCATTGCATTAATACGATATATAATAAATAATAAAAGTAATATTAAGTAGAGAATATTTTACTCGATGTCTAAAGCTGAACAAAGCTAGACCCAAGTAGGCGAACACGCAAGTTTCAGCAATAAATGCCAAAGTTCTCATAGTCTGTTGCATTGTAATTTGAGTAACAGTTGATAAGTTAAAGTGAGTATAATGCGACATCACAATCCCATTAAATAAAATTGCCATAATACCTGAAACAAAAATGAACGATGATACTTATTTCTTTACAATGGGGTAATATTAATTTAGAATACTGGAAATCTTACCAGATAATTGGATGCCTTCTGCCAATACATACGGTGCGTAAGTAAACACCAACATAAGTCCAAACTCGAGAGAAGGATTTTTTCTAAGATCCACATGTTTAAGTAACAACGCGCTTATAAGAGCAAACACAACTCCAATGCCCGCAGAAGCAAAGAACATGAGACAAAATCTATTTAAGCCAAGTATGATGGCTTCGCTAGTAGTCGACGCATTATTAGATTCTAATACGGAAGTGGTTAATACAATAGAAATTGCGTCGTTTAAGATAGATTCTCCAAAAACTAACATATTCAATACTGGATCTACATCTAAGGCATGAAATATAGCTACGGTAGCAACAGGATCTACTGCAGATATTAAAGATCCGAATGCAAAACTTTCAACGAAACTAAGTTTATACGCTACTTGAGCTAATCCTAATAAATATATTCCAGCGCCGATAACGAATGCTGATATCGCTGTCCCAAAAATAGCAAACACTAAGATACTGCCGATATTTTGAAAAAAATTTCCTTTGTGCAAATTATATCCTGATTCAAATATAATAGGTGGTAGAAGTACAAGGAAGAAAGCAGTCGGAGAGAACGCTTCTTCCTTTCTCCAATTAGCTATATTCTGATTTGACATAAGATTTATGATCATACCAATGGCTCCTCCTAAGAAAACGATTACTACAGATTCGGGTAGATATTGAAAATTTGTTTGCAGCATCAGGTGTATAAGTAGAATGCCCAAGGCTAATACACAAAGAACGAAAAATATGGACATAGAACTGTTGTGTTCTTCTTCCGCAGAGCCCTTATCAGGCAATACCGGTTCTGCTGGAGTAATAGTTGTTGTACTCGCATTCGTTGCGTTATTAATATCTGGACTTTGCGACGAAAGAGTAAAATCTGGTACGGTACTTCCATTTTTGTCTGTGATATTATTTGTTGTAACAGTGTTAACTTTCTCGGTGGTTTCATTATTAACTTCATGATCCAATCTAGCTGTGCTTGTAGATATATTTTGGGATTTAGTATCTATCACATTTGGTTCAGAGATGCTTTTATTGAAGGTGTTATTAGCGGATTTTTCTGATGTATGTGGTTCTACTGATATACTGGTATTCGTGTGTGTCTGCGTAATAACTGGCAACGTAATATTCGTACTGCCCAACGTGACATTTTCAGGTTTAAGGTTAGAAGATTCTTCAGCATTTAACGTTGTGATACACGCACCAAATACAAAAAGTATTGTACAAACGGTCAAACTTTTACGTAGAACTTTATTTTCTGAATATAACTTCATTTTTTAAAATATTTTTACATTATCCACGAGACATAAAGACGCACATTGCTCCCGAACGTACTACGATTTGACAGAGCACAGCTGATCGTATAGTATAGAATGTATTTCGATATCTCGCTTCTCACTTACGTCAGCAATGCGACACGTGTTCGGTTAAAGAATACGCTAAATCATCTATATCGTGGAAATCTATAAAATTCGATTAGGTTTTGAAATTTACAGTAATATACTGCAAGAAATAAAAATTAAATTATTATACAATATATATTTATGGAAGAGTAAAACTATATAGTTATGTTATTTATACATATATTGTACTCGAAACTATTTTTCAATGAGAATAAAATTACATTATGTTCAATTATTATTTGATTCTATAGAAGGTTCACTATCATAACTGGTTGGTAAGCCAGCTCGACCAATTTCCGCTGAATGTACTGCATCTTTTCCCAATTTTTGTTCAAGTCCTTTCCAGGATCTATTTTGTAAAAATTCTGCTCCTGCTTTTCCAATTGCGACAACACCTAATTCACATCAAAATAACATTATTTGAGAAATATTTACCGTTATTGTTTCTACAACATTTAAATACCTGAATCTTTAATTGCCAATGCATTCATCTCATCTGAACACAGAACATTTTCAGTGTAATTTCTAAGTTCACCGGTAATTAAAGAAGTGTCTGCACTCGTTGATATTTTAAAATCAAGATAATTAATTCCACCCGGTAGTATTTGTCGAAAATCCATACAATACTCGGTGCCCAATTCTCTTGAGCTATTAAAAGCTAATTCCACCTCGTAAGGTGTAAGTATTGGTTTCAAAAACTCTCTAGAATCGAATACTTCGTTTTCAGGACATGTTATCATGACAAAAGCGTCAATCTGTAAATATGCATATTTAAATAAATATCATTGTTCTGAATTTTAAAAAAAATTCACATAATATAATCGACGTACCTCTGGAAAGTTTGCAAGTTTCATTGGATTAATTTTACCTACACTTAGAATATAAGATTTTTTATTTTTCTGTTTAAGAATATTTTTAACTAATGTTAATATCTCCAAATAATCTTTAATCCCTAATGTAGCTACAATTATCCCAACAACTTTAGCATCTTTTAATTTTTCAACTAAAAACCTTCTTCTTTTCAACCATGGAGTATTTAAAGCTTGGGACTCAATGACATTGTCATTTTCAAAATAGAACCATTTCTTTGCAGGAATTGTCACTGCTAATGTTGTAAACGTTTTTTCACCGGTTCCAAGGTAAAATGCGTCGTACTCCTTTATATCGCAATCTTTTTCTAAGTTAAAACTTCTACCTAAGACTACTATAGATGAATTATCTTTAATATCTGTAAATTCTACGTTGGAAGTACAATTTAACAAAGAAAAAACTAAATTTTTGTAAAGAGGACTTAATGTTCCTTGTATGCTTTCTGTAATTAAAATACATTCATAATATAAAAAAAAAACAATTTAAATAAATTCAATCATGCTAATGCTTTTATAATATTGTGAAACTTACCAATTTTATGCGCGTAAGAAACATCATAAAAGAATAAAATTTTTTTAGATTTATCTTCAAAATTAGATTTGAATTTGTTAATGATGTTCGTCGCATCAATTTCTTTTTTTGGTAAAACATGAAATACTGGTAATCTAGCCGTAGGATTTAAACAAGCATGACCAAAATGTATAATACCATCTGCATTGATATGCTGAGCTGTTATTTCATCGACGCAACAACTACCACAAGTTGTATCGCCCAAAATGTATACTTTCTTATTGATACGATTCTCCAAATTTAGTGCAATTTTTACAGAATCAGGTAAAAGGCTATCAGGAAATTGTAAACACACCTAAAAGTATTTCATATTCATTGAATCAACTTTGTTCTATACACATAATAGATATGCAATAGTAGATGAAAATATTATGGTAGACACATTTTAACCTTCATAATAAGATTTTTTTTTTAATATTATTTAGGAAGTAGAATAGATGTGGAAATAAAATGTTCCATTACAATTCGATCTTACAATTCTAAATGATAAAATATTCATCTCATGGATAAATCATTCGAACCTTATTTAAATTACACGCATCAATCCATTTACCGCATTTTTCCACTTCGTAAGGGTCATCTTCAGTATCATCATTTATTTCATGTTGGGTAATTTTTACAGTCATTTCTGGAATCATTTTGCTTCATGCACTAAATTTTACACATAACAAAAATTATTTACAAACAGGTACATTTATACGTGTGACGAATACGCCAGTATACTATACACACATGCAATTACAAGAGGTCACTAGAAATCACGCAGCATGTCGCAGAGATGCCGAGATATCTACATATTCACATAAACTATATATGACACACACATGCTGTTCTCGTTTTATTACAGTATCCCAAAAGATATAATTTAAATTCTGAAACATTATCGACTTTGGTAATTTTTTGCATGAATATTTGTTTTTTCTTTTTAAATTTCTCAATAATTGTCCTTGGAATATGCACTTTTTATTTACAATTTTTTTTTCACCGCATTCATTTACAATATGCAACACTTTTATTTCAACTTACCTTTAAAATATTCTTTTTCTTATTATAATATTGAAAAATTATAAAAATGGATGATACACGTTTTAGTAAACATAACACATTTAAAAACTGACTTTCAATATTTTTTGAATTGTGTATATATATGTATACACACACTTAATTGTTTTTAATCTACATGCACCAATTTTTCATATCATGAATAATGGTATTTCAATCCTATTATGTAAATTTCTTATGTATAATTACATATTTTTGAAGCAATAGTCATGTTATTAATTCAAAAGCAAATGTCATATAGTGTACCTACACAAGGAAAATATTATTAATTTAAGAGATTACTAATTTCTTGCTACAAATACCATATCATTAGTATTGTGGTTCGATTTCAGTTAATTTTGTATTCTTTGGTATAAATTGATATGTAGGTACACATAAAAAACATGCAATTTCATATAAGGCAGACATATAAAGCATGTTCAAGCATTTTGTTAAAAAAAGTCTTACTATACTAATATTCAGAGTACAATATAGTTCATGAAAATTATACAGTTCGAAAGAATAATGCAACTATATAATACTTTGCTATATTAAAAATGCACACAGTTATGTCAGAAATATGATAAATCATTTTGGACTATATGTAATACTCAATTATTTTGTGTGTGTTATATGTATAGTATTAAAATAATGCATAGCTGACGGGGTAAAAAAGTTCACTGAACATTGTATCATAAGGCACCTAATATCTTGCATGTACAATGGAATGTTACTAATTCCATAATATCGTGATAGGAGAGGAATATGTTCATTATAAGATATTCATGAATCATGATATCTATAATCATGTAATTGGTAATAATAATTACATTTTATCGTATTAATCACTTCACTCTCGTTAGGCATTGCTACACTGTTACGGAGAATTATCTCAGTACTGAAAATCAAATTTTCATGCTGCAAATTAAAATCTGAACACAGGCAAGGATAAAAATATTTTCGTACACGAACTCGTGAAATATCGGCAATTTATTAGGATCAAAAGAACTGTAGCATATCCAAATTTTAAAATCTTTGAAGAATTCATTAAGTCACGATTGCCGTCGAGAGTGTAATTGAATATTATGTACAAATGATTATTTCTTATTGTAATACATTACATAGTTTTGCTTGATTCTCTGTATATACGTCAGTCTTGGATTGCTTTTGCCAAAAACATTTCATTGCCTCTGTGTATAGAGAGCTATCATGAATTTATGTGGGAAAAGGATGCAAAAATACAGTTACATAACTAAATTCTTCTTGCAAAAGCACTGTCGGTGATGAACAATTATTTTTGTAATTAGTGAGATACCTAGAAAACGATTAACCCAGACCATCATTCTGTACGTTTAATTTACTGATTTAAAAATCTGCATTCATTTACTTGACATATTTAGCATCGCGCGAATCAAAGTCATGAGTCAGGTGTACATATATGATATTATTAGTCATCAACTATGTAAAAAATAAAAAAGGCACATATAGAAAGATTTGCTTTCTAAATCTTACTCACCGGTTATCTATCATTTGCTTAAAATGTTACCAATGTGGGTTTACCCTTTTTCCACACATGTGCTCTCTACACATGTACTCATCGTTTACCCAGATCTATTGTGATTTCATGTGATGACAAAAAAGTTGTAAAACGCTATTATCTACTTAAAAAATGTTTGCCTGTTTGATTTTGCATTTCAACATTTAAGACTGCATATACATTAAATAGAAATGAGTTCAAATTAATATAGAGGTTTTGTGTTCCCTTTTCACCTTATATATCATTTGCCTTCTATGCTTTTTTCATTGTCTTCCATTTCAGTCTCTTAAACCACTACTTTCTCTTTATACCATACATTCCTCATTATTTGAGACAATGGTATCGTTGACAATAATAGTAATAATAATTATAATAATATAATAATAATATTAATAATAATAATACAATAATAATTCTGAGAGCGAATCTCAATAACAATAATACAAATAATAGCAATAATAATATTAATAATACACGTTAAAAACGTATGTACAATTTACCGACCCAGTTTTAAGTATTCGCAAGATTTCTCTACAAGTACTACAGACAAAGTGGAATAAGTTGGTTTTAAATAATTACTTTTTACAAAATTACATTATAAAGTGGCAGATTGAAAAATCTGAGCGAGTTATCTATTTATTTAACTAACTATCTATCTATCTATCGATCTATCTCTCTATCTATCCACATGTACAGCTGCTAGAATTAGGTAAACGCGATGGCTTTATTACAGCTAGACTACTGGAAAGTATACATGGTTTTATATTATGAATAGTTATTGCCATTGCAGAACAAAACTTTGGAGAAAAATGTTAAATTGCATAATCCAGTTAGTCTGTTTTAATTTATATATATATATATATATATATATACATATGTAAATATACACATATGTATACACATATATATATATGTATAGGCATATATATAAATGAAATTAAGGCTGCACGATTCTTTTTGTACAAATAATTTAGCAACAATTTGCGTGATTTTAGATATGCATTACCAGAAAAACAATGTTGCATATTCTTAATGTCAAACATAATTCATATATTATTCACAATAACCACAAAAATCACCAAAATGAATGTATAGTCCTTTGAAAATTTTTCAAAATGAACAATTAGCTTGATGTTCACCATTAACTTCACTTGTTTAACATACTTTATTAAAGGAGGGTCACGAGCCTAAAATGCTGCGGACTGCTTGGTCAAGCACTGTGTCCTTTGATTCACTAGACTGTGATGCACTGTTACCACTACTGCCAGGTAATGTGTTTGTAGGACGTTTTTTAAGATTAAGAATGCTATCGATAGCAGATTGTACCTGTGCGGTAATATCATCGTGTTCATTACCATTCCCACTTTCATTAGTTATGTGAAGAGAGCCTGGACATTGTGTTTGAGAATGTAAAGCCAGTCCATCTAAGCTGTCAGTGTCTTCTAGTAGATCTCGTTCAAGGTCTGTAGCGCTACTCCAACGTCTCTCAAAAACCGGTGCATTATCTTGTTCACAACTGTCTTTTACAATTGTGTTTTGAACTCCAGAAACACTCGCACTTGGTACATTCGCACGACATTCACCGTTCGCTCGTGTTCTTTCAGCTTTCGACGATTTTGTTACAGCCACAGCACATGCACTATTACTACTACTATTATTACTATTTTTACATTTGGACGAGTCCGTGGTAGATGGATATACACCGAGTTCCTTTTGAATTTCTACCCACTCGTCGTAATCACCACTAGTACAACTTGATGATTTAATCACTGGTTTACATTCGATTTCGTCACTTGGAAAGTCATCTTCTAATTCACGTTTTACGGAAACGTTAGTTAATGGTGGTGATAATTTGTCTTCGTCTCTAAGACCAGGTTCAACCTTTGGCACCAATGGCTTTTCTTCCTTTCTAAATTCATCTGAAAACCATGTCGAAACAATTGTTACTACAAAAGTATTATCGAGTAGATATCTTTTTCTCGATATATAAAATTATAGAGAAACATACCATTAACTTTAGCCTCTTGTTCTCGTAACCTATTTAATATACTCTGCTCTTCGGCAACAAAAGTTCTATCGATCATCATTAGTTCTGATGTCCTCACTTCTCGCTGTAATATTATTTCAATTTCAGTACACAGTTTGCATAATCGAATTTTGTAAATATTATTATGCTGTGTAATAATGCAACGATTCGTACTAAATCTCTTTGAAATAAAAAATCTTTAACATACCATGCTTTCCATTAAAAGAAGGTACGTGTACTTGTTCATCATAGAGTTGAATTTTGTCAAGAGATGTTTCGCCGTTTCTTCAAATATCTCATCAGCTTTTGCTAAATCTTTCGGACTAAGTACTTGTTCATTTAAACAATGATACCTTACAAGACGTTTACAAGCATCCCGCTTGCTTAAAAATGGTGTGTTTACATCCGGCTTAATCGCATCGTTTTGATCCGTTTTCAGTTGTTGTTCCAACCTGTAAACATAATTATAAAAACATGTCTTTAAGTATAACACAAATACATTAAATTATTATTTACGGAAATGAGTATGATAAAAAGTCTACACTTACATGTCACTGCGATTAATCTGCCTACAGATTGGGCTAGACGCAGGTCTTTTTACACCTTGCCTAGGACTCACTAAAGGGCTAGTGTTACTATTAGGACTGACAATCTGTTTATTCGAACTGTTATTCGTGTTTACTGGACTTTGAATCCTTTGTGGTCCTTTGCCAATCATTCTAGGCGAGGCTACCTGTCCTGCAGGAGAGCCACTTTGAACTTGTACTTGAATAGGTGAAGATAGTTCTTGTTTAATAGGACTTGATATTTGTATGTTGGGTTTAATATCTAATGGGTCAGTTTGACATTGCGTTGATTGTTGCATTCCTGTTGATTGTGTTTGGACTGGAGCTAACTGTTGTGCGTTGCCCTGCACGGTAGCTACAGAAGCAATCGGTGGTGAGAAAATTTGCATATTGGCAGAGGACGGACTCAATATCTGGTTTCCATGATTTTGATAATTTTTGTGCTGCTTTGTGTGCGCTTGATGCACATTCTGACTGTTGTGTATACAGTGTTGTCCTTGCACAGATGGTGGTACCTGAAAGTATTCAAATAGTTATACAACAACATAAACTATCAATAAATATATACATGTTGGAAATATCAAATTGGAATATTTCGTTACTCACAGTAAGATTATTCATATAACTATTACTTGTGTTACTTTGCACAGTCGTTGGTATGCTTGGATTTAAATTTTGCGATGTTGCTACAGCAGTAGCTGTGTGTGTTTGAGTTTGTACTGCTGATGTCTGATTTTTATAAGAATTTTGCGGAGTTATGGTAGACGCTAGTGTTGAAACTACATTTACATTGAAACTTGCTTCTGCACCCTATATTGAGAACAATATTAAGATCCTTATTACATTATCATTAAGTTATAGCAAAATTTATAATATATATTTTATAGAAAAACTTACACTGCTAACGGAATGTGTCGTAGTACTAACAACTTTTCCACTCGCTAAAATTTTTGCTTGTTCTTGATATAATTTTGTTAAAACGGTTTGATCCGGTTGCGTACCCGATTTACGAGCTAAAATAGCTTGTATTTGAGAATTTATATTTTTCAATAATTGCTGTTTTTGAGCAGGAAGCTGAATGGTCTGCACTTTTTGAACCACTTGGCCATTCGAGGGAACTGATAAGTGACTTCCAGGAGACGGTGGAAGTACAGGACCATTTGTGATAATTTGAGTAGACTCGCTCTTAATCAGATTTGTACTTTGAGATACCACAGCATTTGTTTTACTAGAATTATCCACCTTATGAAGGTTTGTTGTATTCGTTGATACCATTGTTGGACGAGAAACCGTAACAGTTTTTGTCACCTAATTGTTACAAGTATTAAATTTAAAAACAAATCATTATGTAATCAACAAGTACAAATGCATTAGAGAAATATGAAAATAAAATTTGTTGAACATACCTGGGCATTTCCAGTATTTTGCGTAGTAACAACAGTCTTTGTCCTTTTAACAATTTTCGCCTTCTTTGGTTGACTCGTTTGTCCTATATTCCTTATCTGTTGTTGATTTAGATTGTCAATGAATTGACTTGGAAAGCCGGAATTTTGGATCTGTATATGTTGCGGCATTTGCGAAGGCGCAGCTTGTACTACAATATTTTGTATATTATTTTGAATAGTAGGAGCTCCACCAGAACTATTTACAATTATTTGACTCGTTGGTGTATTGATTTGTACACCTTGTAAATTCTGACTGTTTGCATCTGGTTCACCAATTACTATTTTTTGAGTTTGGTTTTGATTTTGTACTTGGCTGGTTGCATTTAATTGTCCAGCCAAGAATTGTTGCAACAGTTGTTGACTGATTACTTGCATTTGTCCATTCGCGTTAGCAATTAATAATTGGTCGTTGGGATTCAAATTGCTTAACGCATTCAAAATTTCGGGTGTAATTTTTGGTGCGTTGTTTAGTATATTGTTCGCCGCTGAATTAAGCATCGTTGCACTTTGAGTTTCTACTTTTTGAGATTCATTTTGTGGAATAGTATTAGAAGAAGCCGGAGCGTTCGTTATAACAATATTTTGATGATGATGACTATTTTGTTGTGTATTTAGTCCTTGCTGTTGTTGCTGTTGCTGCTGTATGGTGTTAGCTGTATTTTGACTTTCAAAATGTTGTGCATTCACAGAAGAAAACGTATTAGCTTGCGCAACAACTTTCTGTTGTTGCACGTTCATATTCTGTTGTACACTCGTGTTGTGCAAAATAGCGGATGTATTTTGTTGTTGCATACTGGCGATAACATTTTGTTGTGCTTGAGCTATATCACTAATTCCAGATTGTAAATTTTGTTCGATATTTTGTACATTACCGGCTGGGTTTTGCTGTAGCATGTTAATCGTATTTTGTTGGATACTAGAATGTTGTAATACATTCATAGCATCGTGTTGCATGGTATTACAAGAGCTTTGTTGCTGCAACATATTTACAGAATTATGTTGAACATTTGATCCAGGAGTTTGAATATTTTGTTCGAAAACATGTTGAACGTTTTGCGTTTGCACAGCCTGCGCCGTTATCTGCTGATGCTGATTATGCTGAAACATTGGTGTTTCTTGTTGCAATGCGATACTATCCTGTTGGTTCCCTTGCTGAAGATTCTGATTATTTTTCGCAATGTTGTGTTCATTTTGTACAATTAAACTATTTGGCAATGACTTTTGAACATGCGCACCACTTTGCGATATTTTATTTAGATTTTGTCGCACGTTAGTAGTTACGCAAGCATTCGTGAGCCGCACTTGACTAGATTTTTGTGTAGAAACATTAGAATTTTGTTGATTAGTAGTTGCTTGGTTCGGATTAGTCAATCGAGAACTTTGCACACTGAATGTAGTACACGAAGGTTTCGGCGCAAGAACATCAGAAGTCGTCAAAACATTACTGTTCGGTTGCACGAGGCTAGAGTTAGGCGATGGAGTAGTTTTTGATGGTGGTATAAGATTTTGTACGGTAATGTTTTTCGATGGTTGTATATCCAATGCTTGCAAAGACCCAAGGTTACTTTGGACACAAACGTTTAACACAGGATTAGATTCTTGAGGAACATTTACACTTTTTTGCTGATTACTTGGTTTCGAGCATACTTGCACGTGTTGTGGACTAGTAGCACAAGTAACACTTTGAGGGCCTGCAGGACTTACAGTAGTAGTAACTGTTGTAACACTGGATGAAAGAGGTGATCTAACAAATTTCTGTCTCTGTAATACAGTACTTTGCGTAGTCTGCGTTGTAGTTTGTGCCTGTCCAAGAAGCTGCGAAATAATGGGCGAATTTTGTCCACCGCCTTGCGTTAACGATCGTATTAATGCTTGAGCGGTCGCCTGATCCATTTCTGGTTGATTTGGTTCCGGTGTTCGATGTAAAACAACTCTTCCATCCTCCCCGAGAGCAAATCGTAATTGACCCTGCATTGTGCTCTGTACAGGCATCTGAAGTTGGGCAACAAGTTGACTATTAAGTGTCTGGGACACAGAAGTTTGTGTATTCGTTGTATTTGGTACAGGTACTTGTATCAGATTCTGAGCAGAACTAGTAGGTGTAGTCACTTGAGGTGGAAGTTGTCCTAGATTTTGTCCTGAACTTGATTCAACTTGACCTTGACAAGGAACCTCAGATTCAGTTGTAAGATCAGTATCAAAAATATCATCGTCGTCTCCTATCCCGGATATTTTCATTATACTAGCAAGATCTAATTTCGGTGGTTCGTCGTCCTTTCGTTTCGCTTTTTTCTTTTTTTTCGCTTTCTTTTTGGGCGGTGGTAGCAAACTCTGTTCAACGACGGTTTGCGTACACGGAGTACTACCGGTGTTAGTACCCGATCCGACTTGCGAGATCTGTGGTTGAGGACTTTGTACCATTGCGTTTTGAATCACTATAGAGTTGCCTGTTCCAGAATTCGCAGCTGAATAAGAAAAAAACAAAAAAATTATTTCAGTATTTCAGTTAGTTCCCGCAGGATAACTTTTAAATTAATTACTAACTGTAAGACTTACCGGGTGCGGGACTTGATGGAGTATGTCTAATTACTGGAGAAGCAGCTGGAGGAAATCCATTAGGCACAGCGAAAAACGTAGGAGTAATGCCTTGTAATTGCATTCCTTGTGCCGTGACAACTCTTACTAACTGCTGTTGCGTTAACTGTAAAAGAATAAATTTTATATAATGAATAAATATATCTTACAAGATCAAATTATTTTCCTAATTTTCCTTATTGAATTTGTCGCAGTTGCATATTATTTACTTTGAACGTAACTGATCGAAGGATTAAATAAATGAACGTGAACTATGAAATGCATACAAAATCGATATGATGATTGGATATCATGTGAAAAGAACGATTGATGATCTTAAGTAACATTTAAAGTGATATATAAAGAAAATTTTATGTAAGTATTAAGTAAGCAATGATAGAATATGATGAAATTGTTTGACTGCATGGATGAAACCATCACCTGTGCAGTATGTGTTTGTTGCTGGGCACTTGCTGGCGTTCTTAGTATAAGTTGAACACCACCCGGTTGCTGCTGTACAATAACGGGCCCGGTTGACGGCAAAACCTATGTATGAAATGTGATAAATATATGAAGCACAAAGCAGATATTTGTGACACTAAAAATGCAAATAAGCCGTTATAATAGAAATCAAGCATATTAAAAGTATGTATCTTATATTGGTAAGTGCTAGAAACAGGCACGAATGTATACTTTGAAATGATCTCATAATGAATAAGCATGCAAATGAGATAGGAACCTTAAACATATATATATATATATACAATTACATACTTGATTTAAAAGGAGGCCTTGTGCTGTAGGTATCATCGTAGCCGTTGTAGGATTTGGTTGAGGTCCAGCAAGAACTAACTGTGGTTGAGTTTGTTGAGTGACCTTACATAATCATTTAATAATTCGATTAAAACGGATTACTTAAAACAGTTCAAATAGTTATAATTTGATTGGATACGTTACTTGATTTGTAATCGTGGTAGTAACACGTTGTTGTTTTTGTTGTGATCCAGCGGTTTGTTGATTAGGAGGTTTTGGTAAAATTTGTGGAGGTTGCTTGGCAGGTTTAGTTGTTGCTATTTGAATTTGTTGATTTCCAAATAGATGCGTTCTAGTTACTAGCTGTGTTGGTGTTGATTGATACCCCTGTGGTGTACCATGAATTATTTGCAATACTTGCATACCTTGTTGCAGAATAGGTGTATTAGATCTAACCTGGAAGTTTAAACAAAAAATGTTACAAAATTTGTAAGTGTTACTATTCTAAAAGTATAGGAAATTTCTATAGCATAAAGAAAGAAAATGATAACTTACCACAGGTGGACCAGGACTACCGCCAGGTGCTGGACTTCTGTTGTTTAGAGAGTTATTTCCACTTAATAGATGAGGACTTTTTGCAGGAGGATATGGACTAAGTACAGGACTTTGAATTTGGCTAACACTCAATGGACTCTGCATTGGACTTTGCATTTGTATGTTAAAATTATTATTCGAAGTTGATGTCCCAACAGGACTTGGGCTATTTCGGTTCGATTGTATCGAATTCGAAGCTGGACTTCTAAGTAATAGCCTGTTAGGACTAGGGCTTGGTGTAGGTGGTGCGATATTGGACGCCGGACTTTTCAATGGTATCGAGAACGGACTACTTGGAGAACTAATATTTTGACTTTGAATGTTTTGCATAGATTTTACAGTATTTATTGTACTGACCACATTTGATGGCTGAGACGAGCCCGTTAATGTTACTGACGAACTTAAGCCAGGGTTAATTCCCTGTGAATACTGTCGCTGAGGTTGAAATCCAGTTGATTGAGAGGAACTTAAGGAAGATGTATGACTCAGTGACATATTCGGCTCGTTTGATGCGGATATATGCTGTACATTAGACGTTGATACATTAGATATATTTGAGTGCATTGTACCAAGATGTGGAATATTAGTAGTGAGATTCACATTTGAAGCGTGATTCACATTCGCTGTGGTTGAATGATTTGGTTCGTTCGAAGTGCTCGTAAATATACTGGAACTTGTTAAAGTACCAGTATTCGATATTTGTGAAATAGTAGAAACGTTTGAATTTGGGTGTTGCGATATGGCAGAACTTGGTACATGTGCAATATTCGATCCAACAATGTGTGGTGCAATACTTTGTATACTTTGTATGGTTTGGAATGGAAATTGCGTATTGTTAGAATTCAGACTAGTTTGAGTCAATCCAGTTGTTAAAGCATTAACAGGTCGATTCAGACCCTGATTTACACCAGAATTTATACTGGTAGTCGTCAAATTTGCATTTATGTTTGGATTAATAGCTGTTAAACCAGACACACCAGAACTCGGAGAAGTGAAGTTTGTGCTTAAACTGGTAAGATTCTGGTTTACGTTTGAGTTTAAACTTGTCAAATTTGGATTTACATTCGTAATTCCAGTATTAACATTCGACAATCCAGAGTTTAAACTCGTCGAATTTAACGTATTAAGTCTATTAATTCCAGTATTTATATTATTTAAATCCTGTCCCAAACCAGATAAACCATTACTAATACTGTTTGAACCAATATTCGAAGTTAAATTGGAGTTTATAGCATTCAAGTGATTCAGGCTAGGATTTATCGTAGGTAGTCCTGTATTTATGCTTGGCAGGCCCAAATTGAGCAGAGGATTTGACGTAGTGATAACATTAGATGTGAGGGATGTAAGACTGGTATTTAGAAGTGATAGTGGCAATCCCATATTAAGGCCCACCCCAAAAGAGGGGGTGGCCGGGGGTAGGCCCATACCAGTCCCCGAGGGATTTATGGTACCCTGATTTAAATGATTTAGTTGGTTTACATATACTATGTGATTTCCAGTCGTAGATCCATTTCCTTGGTCTTGTGGCTGCAATACAAAACATTTACAATAGAATTACATAATTATTTGGTTTCTTCCATTCGACTGCGGATCTTTATGCAAAATGAAAATGTTCTGTATCAATTGCAAGGTATTCGAAACAGATAAATATTCGTTTCTACCTCTAATAATTTTAGTACATTGATATATCGTGATAGTATATCGATAGTCTGAAATTCTTTTAATTTTGTTAGTGTTTTATATTTCACCTAACGCATTTTTGTCATAAATGCATAAAATTCCAAGTCTAATGATAAATAACTCTACAAGATCCTTTTCTTATGATTTTTAATAAAAAATACTTACATTATTTGATGTTTGTTGCAAAGCAAATGTCAGAGACTGACCACTCGAGTTTTGGGCCTGTAATTGTTGCAATTGTTGCAACTAAAAAATTACAATTTATAATATAACAAAGCAGTAATAATACATGATTAATTTTTCTACGTTGCTTTTATGTTTGAAGAAAATACGTATAAAACAAACATACTTGTTGATGCGTTAAAACAGCAACAGGATTGTTACGCCGAGCAGTCGGGGAAGTTGTAGAGGATACTGAGTCCCCGAGAAGAGGGCGTGACTGAGGCTGCTGCATGCCCACGCAGCCCCTCTTTACTCTGGGCAGCGTCTAGCCACCTTTTCAGTTTACCTAGGCTTGCTTCTAGGTACTCCTATATACATTTGTAATACACATTGAAAATTACCAACTGAAATAGAAGATGTCATAAATATAGATAAATTTTAATATACATGAAAATACAGATTGTAAACTCGCAAACAAAAATTGTATTTTTACCAAGCATGAAATCTTAATTCTTCATTTCAATTACTAAATAATTTTTAATTTCGAATTGTTGTATTACTAATACTTGGCTATATCAGAATTACTTACCAATGATTACTAAAGCTCAGTGACAGGGTAAGATTAGATTTGCGCTACGGCGCCACTCAACGCGTCTGCGACCTACGTCTCCTATTCCTGTCATCCATGTAACTTCGTATTTCACCCGTTATTTAGGCAGCACTTTCTTTGTGTTTATATATGTTGTTGATGTTTGTGTTCAATATCATGCTGTGGTGCTAACCATAGTTGAATATTAATTTGTTTAGCATAATAAGTAGTTCTTTTCCGAACTACATTATCCATTAAAGAATAACTGCACAATTGCATTTTGAAAGTACTCTGACTTATCTTTAAAGAACATTTGTTGCAGGATCACATCCATGTATAAACACAATTGAACTACATTTTTCCATGACATTACATTAGAAATTGTGCGTATATAAAACAATTCTGGATGTCACTTTCTAAATATATGTCCTTTGTATTATCCCAATTCTAAATAATATTCGGTAGACATTATTTAGCAGTTTGTAAACATTTAGGACATTGATACCAAGACAATTCGTGTTCAAACCACTAAGTATGATTTAAGGTTGTTTCACATTTCAGTTTTGTTTAAAAGTGTCACATACACTATAACACTTATGGCTTCTTAGAATCAGCACTCAATTTGTGTTCTGCAACAATGTAAACAATATTCGATTACTTATTGATAATAAAAGAACGCATGGCAAATGTATCACTAAAAATTAACAGGATTTTAAGAAATTCGTTTAATTTACAGGAAACCATTGATGTGTGGATTTAATGAAACTGTTACTACCGAACAGAGTAAATGTTATTATTGAGAAATTGTGTTACGTGTAATAGAATGGAAATCAACACACTGTTATGGGACACTCACACTTATAGGTAGAAATAATCATTTTATAGCGGGAAAAAAGTACTGAATAAAAATTCGACAGCTGGAAACACTTTTTGAGGTTATAACTTGCACGCTTGTGTGCAAGCATACGTGCCACACAAGCCACTTACACGCATACAAGAATCGCATACATCTCACTCTCACTTATGGGTACCAGCGGCGCGCGGATGCACACAACAAAAGCTCAACTGACAAGGCGTAAACAAAAGAAAAAGCAACCATCTGTAAAAAAATTTTCGGTTCGTATAGCTCAGAAACTCGAAGGAGGTATCCTGGATACGTGTATTTCATATTGACGCGGAAAAACGAGAGTAGCGTCGTGATGAAAAATTGTCAATATTACCTCCGCGAACGCGGTTTTGCCACCCGTGTTTTCTTCTTACAATTTTTCGTTTTTTCACATTTCTTTCGGCATGATTTTAGTTCTGTACACAACCTTTTATTCCTTCGCGAACAAAAACAACATATATGAACAACACGAGAGGAAAAATTCTACTTAAAATAATAAACTTTTCTGGCACACGACAGTTCCATGTACGCGTTACACTATTCGGTGGCAACGGCCATCATGTATTTGTCAAGGCTGCCATTAGCACAAGTCTATAAAATCCCAGTGCTTTTACCATTGGCGACACCTTGGTTATGGCACTGTAACTTTTTGCAGCACCCATTTAGCAAACTCTTCATCCTGATTGGTCAATGCTTTACTTATAACCAATCAGTACACAGAAACTGTTAGTAATCTAGCATTTCAAGATTTTAAGCAAAACGCATGTTTGCATGAAATTTTTATTCAATTGTACTTATCATTCATGTCGAACGCAATTTGGTGATACATATTTTTAAATGTTCATTTTATCGAGCTATAATTGCATAAATCGTTATTTTCAGAACATATTGAAATATCAAAATTGTACATTCCAGTGGTTGTTTATTGCTGTCGCGTATATTTGATATGCTAATGACACGTCAAATTATGTACAAATTATACACACATATGTGACTAATAAATTAAATATACAATTATAATTAAATAAGTCTCGTCGTATACAGAATAAGCACATGTGTTTTTTATTTTAAATAACAAAATGATATAAACAACTTAATTGTATAATACTTAAAACAATACTTTTTTTACTCAACATATCCAGAAATATCTTATATAAAAACATTGTAACAGATTACTTCTCGTACAAATAAAAACTGCAATTTTATTACCATTGTTATTTATAAACCATACTCTGAATCGAATGATCCAACTACATATGCGACAACTGTTGCATGATCTAATTTTCCAGGTATCATGGAAACCTTGTCCAATGTCTTTATTCGCCGAGTTCTCTGTTCTTGTTTGGATAGTTGAACTAATTGACCATCTTTACTTTGTGCATAATATAAATCGGTATCTTCCAATATTCGTCTTTTGGCAGCAGTTATACGGACCTTATTATAAAAAAAATTGAATTCATGTTAATATTTAAAATTAGTATTGCATTTTATCTGGTATCTTCTAATATTTTAGTATTTCAATTTTGAAACTTAAAACATTGCGTGTACACTATTCCTGAATTCCAGTTGTACTTTTGAAAACTTACAGCAAAATCCAAAAGAAGTTCGCAAAGATGTTTGGCACTGTTACATGGTGGACCTTCGCCAGATACACCTCTTCGTAACAAATCCTCCATCCTAAGAAGTGTTAGCTCGTGTCTTTGATAAGCCTCGACTATGGGCAAATTAGATTTATTTCTATTACTATTGCCGGATTCTGCATGTCTTAAAGTCTCTACGGATTTTCGACGGGTTTTTGATCTTCCTTCGGCATGATTTTTCACAGTCGAATCAGGTACACTATTATGGCATGGTAAGACTGCAAATTTTCCAACTACAGGATCAAAATTATCTGAAATTCCGTCACTGGTTAAGAATACGATATCTCCATTTTCAACTTCTGTCATTGCGAGCGTCAAATTATTTAATTCAGGGTTGCATCCGTCTACAGGACCTAAAGCTCCAAGAGCATCGCGCATGTCACGCATACAATGAATATCGTGAGATCCTCTTGTTATTTCTCTCACTCCAGTTTTCCTATTAATATTGTTAACATTATTTTTCTAGAAAGAATAATTTTGAACAAATTATTTCTGTTACCTTGAATATACATAAGCTAAACTGTCCCCAACATTACAGGTACAAGCCACATATTTCTTCTGATTTGTATTAGATTCAGAATTTGGCAGTGGAAGGATTGCGCATACGGTTAATGTTGTGAGCATCCCTTGCTCTTGTAAAATTAATGAATGCGCAGCATGGAATGAACGAAGTAAGGCTATAAAAACATCTTTCGTTGTTGTTATTTCATTGTTAACCGAAGGACAGAAGAGTGCTTTATTTAAATATTCCATACTTCCATGTACGGCAGATCTAGCTGCGATACTTGCTTTGGTACCTAATAAATTTGTATGTTTATAGATTGGTGACGTTCTTTGCTATTACAATATATAACAAGATATTCTTAAATTCTTGAAAACTAAACATACCCCAATTAACACCATCTGCAAGTGCTAAAATAGCTGAATTTGATCTGGCTACAATTCCAAAACTGTCTGCAATAGGTTCCCCATTATTTGTGTTATTTGTAGGATTTTTCTCATATAATGTGGTAGCAATTCCATATGCTGTTTCGTGAGGATTAAACCAGTCAGAAATACCAGCAATTGTGGGAGGAGTGGTTGTAGATGCTGTAAGAAACAATTTTATTACTTTTGTGCTGTTTTTATAGAATTCAATCATTTCAATACTTACTGCTTCTATATTGTTCGCCTTGATCTAACATATCAATGTAATCTATATCGATATCATTAATACTTAAATGCTTTTGTTGTACATTAACTGCTATGAGTCCATTATCAGGACCAGTGTGGGCAGCACATGTTTCTCTATCTTCTTGAAAGTTTCCAAGCTGTCTAACTGGCAGTTCTTCTGGATTTCTACCATGGACGATTGCTGGTCCTTCTTGCTTTGTCTCTAGACTAAAAATATAATATAGATGCTATACATTTTACTTACAATATTTAATGTAGAATTTTTGTGAAAAGTGATTACCCATCTAAGTATCTTGTAATAAAGCAACCACTTGCAAAATCTTGTGTCATTGATCTAGGGCTACGCAAGGTTTGTTCTCCTTGACCTATATTTTCTACAGCTCCTGCCAAATTACTGATCGACAATTGCCGCATAAAGCCAGCAACTTTTTTTCGTAAGCTTGGCATTCTTTGTAGGAAATTAAATACGAATACAGGTAGAACGTTGCTCAATGTCAGTTATCATAAAATATGTCATTATAGATTGGTTGATACTTGTTAATGATTCCAACCATGACCTCAATTTGGAAAATTCATTATTCTTTGAACCTTAATAAAAAGAAAGAAAATTTATAAGCAAATATATTTTATATCTTTACTATAATTTGTATTTTAGTTAGTTTCTATTGTCAGAGATAAATTTAAGAAATATTAAATATCAGAATTTCCATCTGCATCCTTTTTCATATATATATATACATATATATATATATATGTATATATATATATATTTGTGAACAAAATAACGGGAAAAAATTCATAACAACAAATTAAACTTATACATATGTAGTGTCTAACTTTTTGAATTTGAGATTTGCATTTTAAATCAGCTTCTTTGATATCCGACAATCCCTTAATTTTAGGATCAAACGTAATTACAATTCTGTAATACGAAATAATGGTTAAAAAAGTGAACGCATTCAAATGATGTTGACATATAAATTTTATAGACTTACCTACAAAATATTCTTACAGTACAGTGATGACATCGTAATACACATTGAAAAGCACATCGTTTTCCATTTTACCGCCATATTGATAATATGTTAATAACTGATGAATTCCCGTACAAATAGAATTTCAATTTCAATTTGTTACTACGAACAAAGAGATTTCATTCATTATTAAAAAGTGTCACTAAGTTTCTTACGTAAATATAATATCAATGGTAAATCCTTCTGATCAGAACAATACAAATTTGTAATTTTCTGAATCATTGAGGTACGTGTCACTACATAATGAAAACTATCATACACGTACAACGCAATACAATTAGCACTGTTATCCCCACTTAAGTTACGATTAACATTGTTATTATTTTCTAATACGTTACTTATGTACAGTAAGAGACGTGATTCTACAGTAGACGATCCTACAATATGCATCCAAGTCCAAGTAGTATATATGTACATACATACATAGACTTTTTGGTCTGTTTAGACATTTGGCAAGTCAATATGGCGTTCTCTCCACAGGTGAGAGACTACGATTTTCCGCGGTTGTATTTACAGTTGTGAATCAGTGTTGTTCGTACAAGAATTTCTACAAGAATCGAATTGTTTCTTAAAAATTTCCGTGATCGGATTATAAATATTAATGTGTTATAATGAAGTTTACAGTTTTATAAATTTGTTTCAATATGTGCGTATAAGCATTGTACTTTACAATCAGATACATAGCGACACAAATATTTATTCCATTTCGTGTGCTTGTCATTATGTAATCGTTCGACAATGAATGTTTATGTAAACTGATACTTTTATAAACTAATTTACGGGAAAATAGAATTCGATAGAATTTCATTTTTTCTGTTATTAGGTTACAAAATAAAGGAAACAAGGTTTTCTCGCATATTACTGAAATTCTTGCTTTATTATGTTCGAAAGATTCGTATATTTTCATGAAACATATTATAAGTTATTCCCAAAGCGTAATAGTTTGTTTCGAGTAATAAGTGGAAGAGTTATTATATACAAATTAGATTAGTTGATCTCATAACATATGTCTATTTAATATATGTGTAATGTAGAAAGCACATTGTATCAACTTTAATGATATGTGTATGTTGTGACAGCTACATTGAAACAAATGAAAACAATGAAATGCTAGATCAGTGGAAGCAATTAAGTATTTAACAGGCAATAAAAGGAAGACAAGAAAGACTTGCATGTGAACAGAGGTAGAAAATGTTTGAATCTCCTAGAAGTCTACGCGAGGTGTGCATTGATTTTATTTGTGACAATATTTTGAACTTGTGCGTACTATGTCCTGGTTCGGTGGAGCCACCTTCGTACAGTAAGTACCGTCAACTAATGATTTATTATATATTGGTATAATTAAATGTAATTATAGACTATATAATCCTTAGATCAGCAAGCCAAATCCTCGGTGAATAGTAGTAATACAGATATTTTGGCTAACGGTGCAAACGGTGCATTATTTCGTAGAAAATCCAATGATGCATCGTCAAACTCAGCAACAAGACTTAGTTTTAAGCGTCCAAATATTTTTATACCCGCTGAAATCTCAGAACTATTATTATCTAACCTTTGCGAAAAGAAAGCTTTATCCGACTTGACCATAACGCTCTTTGATTCAAAGTCCACCAGATTAAGGTAAATTATGCAGAATCTTATTATATTGAAAACAGTAATTTTTATCATAAGAGAAAGTGTGGATAGATAAAATATTAATTAATTCTGATTAATTCTTGTAGATGTGTGCAGTTAAAAGATGCATCTGTGTTATCGGCGAAAGGCTTGAAAGTTTTAAAGCAACACAAAGTTCAAGAGTTAGTAGTAAATGGATTAAAGATATCAGTTAATGATCTGATAAGTTGTTTAGGTGATTGGAGTTTAAAGAATCTTAGGTCATTGAGTATAGCAAAAGGAAGTTTTCAGGAATTTTCACGGTATTTAATATTGATTATTTTCAAATTATTACTAACAAGAGAACATAGTGAAGTATAATATTCGTATATTTTGATATAATATTTAAATTCATCTATATTCTGTGCCTAAATATGTATTTTACATAGACAAATATATTAGGCCAGTTCAAACAGGTATATTTATCCTTTGCGGTCGGCAAATTTCGCTGGTGGGAGTACCAGCAGGTCGGAGCAAATTTAGCATTCCGCGGTCACTTTTGCGTACGGGATTTCATCAACGCCATCACTATTCTCCGTGTCACTGTCAATTCTTAGTACATTGATTCTCTTATGAGGAATTATGTCATCGTCACTACTGTCACTTTCATTGATACGTACTAAATCGGTCATTGAATTGTTCATATTTTCATTATATTCTTCAACTTCCAATCCATCGTCACTACTCTCTACATCTTCAAAATCATTCCTAAACTCTTCCATTTTTGGGAATAAGACTGTTTATTTCGTAAATTTTGAACACAAATTTTATGATATATATACTTTTTGATCATAAAATAATGTGAGTGACGTGCAGTGTGGCTAGCTTTTTACTGATCTCAATGTTTCTCGGGAGCTCATTCGAAACTGACTGCCCTGCAATTTCTCCTCTCCGAAGAGATCGATAAACATTGATAATCATAAGTTGATCCAAATATTTGAATCTGGCATCGGGGGAATCGTCTTTCATTATTGCTAGCTTTCTTCTATCTAATAAGACATCATGCCGCCGCAGCGGCGGCACCGACTTCTACGACGATTTGCGAATGCCGCCACTGTGGCAGCATCGACCGCAAAGGGTTAATATCCAATCAGAAAATTTAACAAACAAGTGCCGTCTTTTAAATGTATTTGGATAACTAAAAAGTTCAATATATCTAATTCAGTTCTAATATTATATTTTGCAAGATATATGATCAAAAGTTCGTAAAAATTGGTAGATGTCACTTCAATATATTTTCTTGTAGATGAAATATTCTTTTTTATGTACAATAATATTGACAGTTGTGTGTGTGTATAATATTGCAGGTATTGTGTGGTAGTAACAAGAAAATTAAAAGCATTGAATTCGTTGAATGTATCTGGAACAGAGTTTAATAAATATGATTTGGAAATAGTGGTTAACGACCTTCCTCTTTTAGAAAATCTAGATATCTCTTGTACAAAAGTTGATGATATAACACCATTAAGAAATTGTAAAAATCGGTTGAAAACACTTTACATGTACGACTTGAAGATAAATGAAAATGCAAAATTGTTCTCAGTATTATTGGAGTTAGATGAATTAAGGCATTTAGACATTTCTGAATTAAGGGACACACATGGAGTTAACTCTGTGCTTAATGTCTGTTATGGAAAACCAACTCTAACAGACTTCTTAAAAGCTGTAGATTGTATGCCATATTTAATTAGTCTAGATTTATCTGGTAGGTATTAAGTGGACTTTGTTCTATTTGTTCTATTTACTCTATTTGTTCTGAATAAATATAAATTTTTGTTTTATATTCATTATAGGTAAAGTCGATATCAACCTGAAATACTTGAAAAAATTTATCAAAGCCCATCCAGATTTAAGGTTTTTAGGACTTGTTTATACACTTGCTTGTTACGAGGATAGTTTAACGGACTCGACAAACAAAGACTATAGACCTAACCTTGTTGTAAGATATATTGATATTATTATTATTAGTATTATACACTGATATATCCTCAAATAATACTTGTGTATTTATATTGTGTTTGCGCATTGCAGAAACATTTCTGTTACTAGTAATAATAATTATTATTTATCTCTTATTGTAGGTTAGTGGTATAGCATCAGAAGCTCAAACTTTGGAAGCTCTTAGGAGGTATACATCTAGGCCAGTTTATCTTGAGAAATGTTTACTTAATTTATTCCGTTTAACGCATAACTTTTTTGAAACACGGGTTGATGTAATAAAATTGGTATTAGCTATTATGAGAGAACATCAACACGAATGTGGTGTGCAACTACCTTCAACCGCGTGTCTTTATAATCTTACCAAAGGTGAACTTGCCATTATGGTTCACCCGTCTATACTTAAGCAAGTTGTTGAATTAACGATGGTAGCGATGGAGTCTTATCCAGCCAATTATCGACTTCATATGAATGCGCTACTAACTTTATGTAGTGATCAAATTCTACAAATTAATTTTGATAAATTCAGGTAATAAGTTTATAAAACTTTCTTAATTAAATCCTTCAGTTCCAATGAAAAATGTTATAAACATAAAAGAAGATTAATTGTGAGTGATTATAATATGAGTCTCTCATTTGACAATATATTAATATTTATATTGGAAGTTTTTATGTAAATTGTACATGTAATAATATTTTGTAATCTAAGTTTTTCTTGTTTTTATAGGTGTGCAAAATTAGTGATGAATTCCATGTTAACTTTTAATGAGCCATCAATGACTCGCATGTCTGTTGCTATTGCCTCAATTGCGGTAGCAAAGATAACACCAGTAGAAACGTCTATGCTTGCAGCACATCCTCAATACATGTCTAAATTACTTGCAATAGTTAGGTCTAAGGTTGAAATTAAATTAGTAGATACAACGATGAAATTTACATTAAGTGTACTATGGAATTTAACTGATGAAAGTGCTAGAACATGTTCACTTTTTATGGCAGAAGGTGGAATGGATTTGTTTCTTGAAATGCTTGAAACTTTTCAAGGGGCGTCTAGCGTTGAGACTAAAGTATTAGGCTTGATAAATAATATAGCAGAGGTTCGTAACCGATAATTTACTATAATTTATTTGTTGCAATGTCGAAATGAAAGAAAGCAACATCTGATATAATTTTATTATAGGTTAGTTCTTTGAGACCCAGGCTAATGGAACGTAAATTCCTCTCTATGCTTTCTACATTACTGGTCTCTACACACATCGACATATCTTATTTCGCGGCAGGCATCACTGCACATCTGCTTAGCGATGGCCACCGTGTATGGTGGTCGAAAAATTTGCATCAAAGCAGGGTACTATTGTTGCAACAATTGGCTCACACTGTGAAACACTGGCAAACACCTCAAGGAGAAATGGTTGCTTATAGAAGTTTTCAACCGTTCTTCCCACTTTTACATTGTCCGGATGCTCCAGTTCGACTTTGGGCAGTTTGGGCAATACAACATGTAATTACGAAAAATCGTAAGTATCTCTGATACTTTGATAATTGTTAATTGCTGCAAATGTGGCCCATAATGTAAATCTTTCACTAGCCTAAGATAAACTACAATTGTCGCGTTACTTTCACATTCTTATTATTTCTAGCAAAACATTACTGCAGCATGTTAATCAGAGAAGAAGGTGTAGAAATATTAAAAACCCTGGAAACCTCAAATACGCAAATACAAAATTTACGGCGATCAATCCTTGAAATGATAGAATTAAATTCTTAATGATAACTATTGCCTTCCAAAACAAAATTTACGTACCATAGAGTTGGTATACTAGTCAATGTTTATATCTATGCACTCTTATGTCCCGTTTTTTTTTTTAGACCAAATAATTGAAACCATTATATGATCACGAAAAATTATCAAAAGTGGACTTAAGTGAAATAAGGAGTCCAGAATATTACTATTAAATTTTGTAGATTTAAATTGAGGACCTGAATTATATTATAATAGCTATATGTATTATGAAACTTAACGAAGCATAGCTATATAGATCCTATATTCACAAGAGGAGGATCAGACTACTTGATAATCTTAAAGATATAAATAATTAAAATTACGTATCCATGAAATATATTGTAAATTTAAATTGAAGTTGTGTTGTCAAAGTGAGATAACAGTAAAGGCCGGGGGGCTGAGCGGACAACGAGCGTGCCCGGACACTATTTTTGATTTATGACTGCGTCTAGATATCGCGCCGACCGCGCCGAGCGACTTCAATAGGAAGCCGAACATAGAGAAGGACAGAATGAGATACGGATCGGGTCACCGAAGCGAGTCGCCGTCGCCGGCACAGTTTAAAGGCCCACATTGTTGCTGTTGCTCGTTGCCTTCGAAACTTTGACCGTCGATTAAACCACTAAATACAGTTGAAACTATATCGTGTTTGGTGTCATTTTAATCAGAGAAATGCCAGAAATAAGTTAGTGAAATTTCCATAAAGAAATAATGAAAATTAAGAAGTTTGAAAATTCGGTTTACTCGAGTCAATGTTGTGGTGTTCACACCGATATACCCGAGCCGACATCAATCGACGCCGCCTACGGAGCGACTCGGCGTTGACAGGCAGTGGAATGGGTAGGCACTGGACAACGATCGTGCCCTTGATTTTGAACAACGAAGGAGCGATTACTGTAGTCATATTACTGATGAAACGGAGTTAAACTAATTTTTTTTTTTATTTTACAATTTTATTGCGGTTATCGCGTTCACTTTTCAAATCAGATACTATGATATTTTATGTCATCCAAAAAGTCAATTTGATTTACATGTACAATATCTCTCACAGGATTAATTGTCTATATTTTTAAGACTATTTAACATCTATACTTAATATCCTTACGTTCCTATTAATATGCGAAGGTGAACTAACGATACAATTTTTTAAAATTTTTCTTGAGATCACGGTTAAACTTCGGAGTGTTATGCTTTCCACAGTAATCTACATGCAAAATTTCAAGTTGATCTGACAACTAATGTTTGATTGAGTAACAAACGCAACGACAGCAATAATATACAGGGTGTTCCATTTGTAGTTTCGCACTCAATTATTTTCCAAACTATAGTTTGTTGTACAAAATATTTCATATAAAACTTACTCTATTTCGTGGAAGACGAATCTTCTCTCAATGGACGTGCTTCCAAAATTTCAAGGTGACCTCTGTTTTTGTTATACGAAACTGTACATTTTAATTATAGGTAAGTGTGTAGCATATCCCGAGACGACTTCACTGACTTATAATACTTTCGTCTTCCAAGGTCATTCAAGGTCATTCAGTGCCGTTTAAAATTTCGCTTAACTATACGGAAGTACGCCCACCTAGAGAAGATTTGTGACCATTATAAAATGCGCCCAGCAAAGTAAAGTTGTATTATAAATATTTTTTACAACGAGCCACGATTTGGGAAGTAATTACGTGTGAAACTTAAAACAGGACACCATGTATATTTAAAAATATACATCGTCTTATAAATCTTCCACTTCACCTTCGTCAACAGTACAATACACATATGACACAGCTAATTTGTTGAAATCAGAATCATATAATTGGGATCCTTCTCTTGCCAGAAGTATGCATGAGTGTATGTTATAATAAGTTACATTTAAAGAATTTGTTTACCTAGAAACGAAGGTAAATAATCGTTTCGAAAATGTACGTTGAGCTTAGAAGAGATAAATGTTTAACGTTTTATTATCATATGCTATATTTTTTACTTGTTGAATACTATAAGAACAGACTTCGATAAACAAATTGAAGCCTTTTAGACTCCCGCATCTCGAGCCTTCTGCAGGCTTTATTGAAGGTGCAGCAGGTTCAGGTTGGAGTGAATCCCTCGACGTCGTTAATGTAAGTTTATGCAGGGATGCTCCACTTCTTGGTTGTTTGGTTCATAAAAGTTTAGTAAACCCTTAGAAAGTTTATTTGGGATCTCCATGTTCCAAATGTTACGTCCATACATGATTTCAGGTGAGAGCTTCTGTATGGTAGGCTTACATTATTTGTTGTGTCTACTATTATATTCAGTTCGAGAAGTATGTATGACACTTTGAGTTGTAGCTGATACGATAGGCTCGAATAATAGACCTTGCTATTCAATATACTGAATGTGATAGCCAGATATAATCAATCTGCCATGTTAGACGATTGTGTCGATTGACAAATATTTCCACCGGAATCACATAGCCATGATATTGGTAAAAGGTTAACACCTGGTCAGAGACACCAATATTGTGAGCAAGTGAGACAAAAATCAGCTGATTGTTCTTCGTTGACTAATCCTCCGGTGCACCCTCTACATTTGCTGATGACCCCTCAAGGAGTAAGGATCTAACTTCATCTACTGGGGATGGATGGATCCTCATCAGATATCTCATTCTTGCTTGATCCCTATTAGCTACAGTTGTTTTTTCTGCTACTGTATACATTGCAACAAGTTCACCATAGGCATGTGCTGTAATATCCTCCTGTAACAGGAGTCCTGTTTGGTATACCTTCGTGATGCAATTCAGGTATCAGCAGATCTTCTAATTCTAATGCAACAAGAAGAATGGGGAGCATCTGATCCTTAGATGTTGATACTGTCTCACGGGATATGAATAATACTCATGATATTTGCATGTGTGGTGTGCCATGATAACCAAATTAACGATTACAACGCAACTCAAACAAACCCGAAAATTCTCAGAAATCCCAAAATTTTCGGGATCTCGCACACCTCTAATGATTGGGTCTATCATTTTTGTGTGACTAGTCTGCATATGAATTGGTGTTACATGTTTATAATCCAAATCAATTTATGTAGGTATAACGTGACGAAGTAACAGGATATTTAGACGCTAAGGGTAAGTGACCTAAATGCAATATAAGCTGGTGTTAATGCCATGAGTTGACCTTTATTGTTGTTTATGTTATCTATTTTTTGGTTCAGTTGTTTGAGCTCTACGATCATTAAGTCTATTTTCGTTACCAGTTGTGATACTAAAATATTCGAGAAGAAACAATACGCAACCTTAACTTAAATGTTAGTCAAGTATCAAGTGGTAAAAAATGTTTTGAGAATTTAATTATTTGTTATCGATTACGTCACTTTGCGTTATATAGTTATAAACTATAGTATAACCGATGTTTAAGATTCTGGTCTAATAAATTTGGTAATTATGTTACTGACAATACTTCCATATTTTTTGTGATCAGAGATTTGAGACTTTCACGGCTAGGCGTCACAATTATTACTGTCAATCCTTATGGATGTGATGCTTTTGGAAAAACTATCCCAATGTTTCACTGGCATTTAAGTTATACAGCTTTGTCAATAGTCAAATGACACAATGATTATTAGACTGCGGCTGTTCAAAAAATGTTATAGTATAAAGTTCGATAGAATGTAGTACGATTTTTACTTGTTTTAGATCTACAAAGACTGTTCCCATGAAAAATAGGATTCTATTCCATTCCACTTTCTTAAAATTTGTCTATAGAAATTGGAAATTGCATGAACATCCAAAGTCTGATGATTATTATAATGCACAATGTTCATATTTTGGGTCATTAGTGTGCAGAGATTCGCAGAAAGTATAAGGAAATGTTGGGACTATTTTGAGACGCCTGAATAATTGTCAGCAGAGACACAAATTACTAATATGAACCCTATGTGGAGCTTCCCCTTTTCAACTTTTAAAGTTGCAATTGCTATATACATGACATGCATGTTATTTATATTAACACTGTAAACAAAAATAGTACGATTTTAGTATAGAATCTTACCAATATACTTTCAAAAATATAATATTATGTTTGTATTATTATATGAATCATTATGAAATATGTTAGCTAATTATTTTGTTATTAGTATTTTGAATTCAGGTCTTCAGTTTTTTCTGTTATTACTAATATTTACGAAATTTTCCATTAACTGACAAATTTTTAGAGATTAATTGTGCATTTATATGCCTTCAGAGATATAACAAAATGCAAAGTTTTAATAAAATAAATATAACGATATTCTGATTATATCTGTTATAAAAAATATATATATATTATTGATTTGTATGAACAAAATTTATCCTTCTAAACACAAACTGTTGATCTGAAATGTAAAAACAAATGTCGATTTAACTGCCACTGATTGTTAATAAACGTAAACCATTATTCTATTTGAACTAGTTTTATCTTACCTACTCTTGTAACGATACGAGTTTCAGTGGAACTACGAAGAAATTTGTGATTGTAAATTCAGAATTTAAGCCAAGAAAATCTTTATTTACCATCCAATCATATTACATTTATATGTTACATTTATATCTTAATTATTCTTTCCTCTTTCTTTTTTTTTTTCTAAATGGAACGTAAAAATTGTTCATGAAATTTGTATGATTATCACTCAATTGATGCTGATGCTGCACTGCACCTGCAAAATACTTAGCGACATGGAAGTAACGTCACGAAATGTAGCTCGATCATTAATACGTGGAAACTTGGTTCTCCCCCTAACATCATAGCACAGTGGATTAATGGTTCAAAAACATTTTACACGCATCTTACAAATTAGTAGCAATGTGTTTCAGATAAAATTGAGGATATATAGTTAGTAATAAATAAATGAAAGTCGCACACATTAATATCAACACATATGGCATACACTATAGAAAAACTATAACAACTTATAATTTTAGCAACTTTCACTTACTATGCATACAAAATTTACTATATATATTATAGTAATATGATATTACTCTAGATATTCACATTGCAGTTCAATTGCTGTTTATATTTAAAATTAACATTCGAGACCATGAAACAAATTTATTGTAACATAAATTGGAAATATGTGAACATTATTTTATCTAGATTATTACACCAACATTGTCATTTCCTTTTCTCATTGTTATATCAGCCTTTATAATATGTCAAAATATTTCTAAAATTAATATAGCTACGCTACAGATTCCTAAAACCAGTTTTTCAGATGGTAATATAGTTTTGTGTACAATTTAGTATTGCCTTAATATACTTTAATCCCAGTACCATGTCGACTGAGAGCCATAGTCATTTTTGCGTGGTACAAAAGTTTCTCTTCATGTAAATTTTATCACGTATAGGAGATGTCTCATTTTAAATGCATTATGTTTTACCAATATGGTTAAAATAAACCACGTGTTTATATAATGCAAAATTATTTAGGGTTGTAGTCGCGAGTTATAAAAATGTCAGTTGGAAAAATGTGAAGAGGTTTTCATTTAAGGGAAAACTATAATTGTTTTAAAAAAAACAGATATACTTAAGTGCCCTAAGACAAACGAAACTATTTTAAAATTAATTACAGGCCATCACACCTTACAATTATATATAGATATATATATATATATAAAAGGAATGACGTGCTTTTTATTGATTATAACTGAAAGTACAAACGTAATTTTTTTTATAGTATATATCACTCTATAACAATTGAATGATTACGCCGTCTTTTAGTTAAAATAATATTTAGTGTTTATAGTGTTATTCACATGTATGTATATGTACATAAAAATGTATATATACACAAATATAGGAAAATTTTTATATATTAGTAATATTTTATTAACATTTCAATATTTTGTGTATTTTTGTCATCTAAACGGATTGAGGTACTCGTAAACAGATAAAGGCTGATGCTGTAGTGCCAGTTGAATTACAACTGTTTAGAGTATAAAAAAGTGTAATTGAACTGCAATAGCGAATCTCGCTGATCTACATTTGTAATGTTCATTATGATGATTCATTAAATCAAATATGATTAATTGTGCCCATCTTTGTCCAATCTTTTTTTTTCTTTTGACATGAGGTTTTTTCTTTCTCTTTTTTTTTCCCATCGTATCAGTTTTTTTTTCTGTGGACATATCATAAGAATTTACTTAAACACTTTAGCAGCATTATACTGTAATGCATGTTGGTATAAATATGTAAGTTTTGTGTAACCTATAAGATATGCACAAAAACTTACAATATCTTGTATTACAGTTCACAAGGCCATATTTCAAAGCGTAGATTGAAATACCTGTTATTTATAAACATGAAATATATTCAATAAAAATAGAAGACTTTCTACAGTTTTCGGGGAAGAATTATTCTACGTTGTCCAAATTTTCAGTAAATTAAATGTAATTGGACTATTTAATCATTTTCTTGTCAAGATAATGTATCAATATAGGCATTCTGTTATCAATACGTAAAATATGGCCAGGTGATAAGCCTGAGTATAAACGTAGAGCACTGTACAGTATCCCTAATAAAGCCAATGTATCTAATTATAATTTTCATAATATTCACTATAGAAAATTGACAGATTCTTTCACGATAGTTTTAATTTTAAATAGTTATAGTAAATTTATATCATTCAAATTGAATAGATACATCAGAATATTAAAACAGTAATCCAAAATATAGATCAATTACTACTAAGCAAATAATAAATGTACATTTATTCAGGAATGGCTAGTAAAATTTTTCGAAATATGTTTTACTTTATCATTTGTCATTAATTATTAATATCTATACTAATTTTACAATAATGATACCTAAAATCAGCAGTTGCTTCACCAGCCTTTCCTACAAATGTATTGCTTCATTGTTTTTTAATTTTATTGTTCAAACAAAATAATTTTTGTATATCCATTTTATATTGCAAATGTATTGCCTATAATTTATTAAAAATATTTATCTTGAACACATAAATATTTTTAAGTATAAAATATCTTTAGTTATACTAGTATTGGATGTTTTATGTTTGAACAATCGTAAGAAGTTGATAAATTATATTATAATGTAAATCATATTGTAAAAACTTACCTTAATTTGTAAAATAGTAGTAAGATCTTTTAAAACGGTCAATACGGCATGTAGTAACCCCTTCTGTAACTCCTGCGTAAGAGGGCATATATGAGATATATATGAAAGTTTTTAAATCATTAGAATTGAAGATACATCAAATTTGAAACACACCTGGGTCGTCTTGTGGGTCTATATCCAAAGTATGCACTGCCACGTACAATTCCCCTGGCCAGACCTCGATAACCTCGCGTTCCCCGTGGTCCCCTGAAAATGTAAATTATAAATATTAATATGTATATATACATATATGTATAGTGTTTCCGTCCAATGCATAAATGAGCATACACAAATGAGATTGATTCTGTATTTTGTTCAAATACCTATTTGTTACAGAGAATCCTGGTCTATTCGTTCTTTTAGGCATTACTTTAATTTGTCGTCCTCTAAACATAGATTCATCCATTGCCATAGCTGTTTGTACAGCATCACGTTCTGCAAATTCAATGTAAGCAAATCCCTTGGGGTGTCCATCAAACTTATTGCACAGTATAGTCACTCTATTGACACTACCGCAACCATGAAAATGTTGCTCTAATTCTTCTGCTGTGGCGCCATAGTCAACCTTCAGCAATATATAAATAATATTTTAGTGACATTGAATTTGAAACATAATGAAACTTAATAAAATATCAACTTACATTACCAACATAAATGGATCTATTATCTACTTCCTTTTTATCTTCTAAAGACATATTTAATGGACTTGCTAAAAATTAAGAAATATTATTCGATATACTTTAATACCTTATAATCTGCTAAACAGTTGAAGTAAAAGTTGAATGGTATCGGACAGTGCATACTATGCAACTAATTGTATACACTTTTGTGCATCGGTGCATCAGAAAAATGCAACTGCAATTTTTTTAAAAATGGAAGTCTATGTTTTTAACTGCACCAATCGATGCAGTTTCTTGTGCTCTACATAAAAGTACTAACATACGTATACCCTAAACTTATTCGTTAGGAAGTTATCGAAGCTAAAAGTTCTCTGAATGATTTCGGTCTCTCGGCAAGTGTCCCGGAGTACCTATGTTATGTTCCATTATACTTTTAGCTTCAATAACTTCCTAGCGAATAAGTTTAGGGCATACGTATGTTAGTACTTTTATGTAGAGCACAAGAAACTGCATCGATTGGTGCAGTCAAAAACATAGGCTTCCATTTTTAAAAAAATTGCAGTTGCATTTTTCTGATGCACCGATGCATAAAAGTGCATACAATTAGTTGCATATTATGCACTGTCCGATACCATTCAACTTTTACTTATAACATCTTCTATTCCCAACTGTTTAGGAGATACAGCCTGTTCCAGTTGCGTGGGACACCCTGTATATTTAAATTGAAGTTAAATAACTCACTTATACCGGGTGGACTACCCATGTTCATTTGCTTGTCCACTTCAGATTGTAATTGCTTTAATTTCTCTGCTTCTTCTTCCATTTCCCTAACACGTGCTTTAATGGCCTCCAATTCCTAAAATAATAAAGATAAATTAGTAACATAGGATACATATGTATAAATGTGTAATATTGTTTATTGTATACAACATTTGTTTCTAGTTGACAAAAGACAGGTACCGGATCATCAATGTTTGCTTCATTTAATTCTCGCTTCACACCATCGCACTGCATAATGGCATCTCCATCTTGACCATTTTCAAGTCCGTCTAGACCATCGATGTGATCTGTAGCTAAGAGATCTGATTCAGACATTTCTGTAATATAATATAAAATGTTTATATACATGGAAATCTTGTCTACAAAAAACTTATAAATTTCTTGCTAATTACTAGACTCCGGATTTTACGCATTTATAACAAAAATGAGTAAGTGCAATTTAAAACAGTGAAAATATTATAAGACTTTAAGAGTATTATTATATTATTTTTACCACATCAAAATTATTAACGAAGAATATAAATTTATATTTAGTTCCTGCGTCTTGCAATTGATGCACAAACTTTTTATTTTGCATAAACAACCAAAGTCTACTAATTATATATGCTAATTACACACCGATAGACTGTAGATTTTATGCGTACATCAAATATATATATATATATATATATATATATAACCAACATTTATTATTTCCATATAACTACAATATATTATTATACAAAACTTTTAATTTATTATTGATTGAATAGAATATTTAAAGTAAACAATTTTTATTAACATTCATAAAAACTCGTAATCTAAATATTTATATGTATATCTTTTGCAATATAGAAACTAATAATTAACACAATAATATAAATAAAATATTAAAATGCAATAGTTCAAGAAGTTAATAAAAATGAGAAATATGTTAAGAAATATATACAGACAAAAAATTCCATACATGTACTTCTAACGAAAGTATACTTTTAACAAAATAATGCTTCAGTAAATATAACGCTAATAACGTGCAATATACGGGTTCGCAGTTTGTACGTCTGCAGCTAGTAAGGTCTACAGAGAATATTAGTAAATATCGTTTATAAATATTCAAAAAAACATAACATACGTGTATACCTTCAAATGCTTCTATTATTTAAAATAATAATATTATAATAAATTGAATAACTATTTCCAATCGACACTCCAAAATGCTCTACAAACTCGATAAGCGAGATTGACGCTACCACCGAACAAGATGAACAGCAATGAACAGTATCTCGTCATGAACTGTTTCGTTACTAGTCGCTAACATTACTATATAGTCACTATATAGTTACTGGTAGTTGTACAGCATGCCAAAAATGCGCAAAATCGCAGTTATCGAATGCGTGAGAAAATTGAAATTCAGTCGAACACAGTTTCATTCTACACAAAAGAATTACAAAAACCTATTTTACATTAATTTATTTAGGTTTACGTACATTCTTATATGTGAACGTTACTTTTTGTGCAAATAAAAGCATACAGTGTGAGCAGCTCTGTAGGGAACAGTAGGGTTGAGTAGGGAACAAGCAGGAACAAGTAGGGAACAGTAGGGAACACGTGGTAACTCCCTAGTTACTCCTGCAGATGGCGCAGTTTGCACTGCTGCCAACTGGTAACACTGCACGACTGCTGCACGACACAAGTCTGATCCACAAACACAAACTGATGACAGAGCATCTGCAGAGCATGACAGAGTGCTGATGACTTCTCCCTGCTTCTCCCCAGCTCCCAGCATGGAAATTCCTCATTTTTGATAAGGAATATCTTCTGAGTTCCAAATAGTACCGCATTATTATAAATTGTACTACTTTCAGTACACTTTTCCCTATATAAGTACGCACAATTTACTTCCCACATCGTCCCCCCACGCAAATTATTAGTGTTTCAATTTCTCATATAACTCTTTCACCCAGTAGCTCAAAAAAATTAATAGAAATATCCATCTAAAAAAATATGACACCGCAGTCTATAAGTGGTATACAGTGGTATATCAAGGCAGAGAGGATATGAGAGTGCTCACGACTCACGACCGGGTTTTCGATGCCTCCGAATTGCTCCAAATCTGCTCCGAATCCTAGCCTGGTTCAGATCCTAGACCGACGGTAGAGCGGTTTCCCCTGGTCTCCCCCTCCCACTCTTAGCCTGGATCAGATCCTAGACCGACGGTAGAGCGGATGCTTAGCCTGGTTCTGTCTCATCCTAAAACATGCTGCTGCATGGTGTGGTCTCTGTTTCGTTGTAAAAGTGGGCTCTATCCTCGGTGTAGGAGCTGTTCCGTGCTAAACGTGAACGTGCCAAAAAGTGGTGGCAACTCAGACCCGGGCGTGAGCATTCTCATATCCTCTCTGATCAAGGTTACACAATTTGTGATTACGGGTATCACTGGGGTATCACCGATTTTTACAGAAGTTTCGTTTTTATAAGAATACTCTATGACAAAAGTTTCGTGCTGTAGGCAGCGCTGTAGCTGGCTGTAGCGGCTGTAGCTCAGCTGTAGCTGTAGGAAGTTAGAAATTGTAGGATATACTCTGTGCTGTAACGACATCAATGCGCAATGCGCACCAGTCTGCCAGTCTGCTGGTCTACAGTCAGTCTACAGTCAGTCTACAGTATATCCAGTATATCTACGATGGTATACCATTCGCCATAGAACTTGCGGAGATTCGTCGAAGTACTCGATGAACTTTGGGTAAGTTAATTTGTTAATTTCAACTGATGTATTTATAGCTGAACTTAGCGTTTGACATTCCATTTAGAAACTGAAATCATATTCATCGGAAGTCTTTCGCGAATATCGTACTGAATGACCTTTTTACGAATACCACAGAGCCGTACCGACAAATTTTTTTTGTACATTTAGAGTAAAATATTCAGTGTCAATTTAGCAATATTTTACATAAAATTTGCATTTCTATAGCCTTAGAGTTCTATCGTTAACGGTGCTTTGTATAGATTTATAATATCGAAATTCATATGCCGATTTGTACGAATTGACAGTTCTTAGAGCATGAAATTTATAAAAAAAAATGTACTTCTTTCAAATCACTTCTGCTGAATTTCCTGTCACGTTCCAGGTGTTCCAAGGATTCCTGTGCTTCTTCTTCTTATGAAGTCTGCACTACATAACAAATGACAAATGGATGAGGCTAAGCCTTATAAATTCACTTCTACTTCCATTTTATGATCGGATGATCAAGCTAAGTTTTATTTGTCTATACTGGAACACTCATTGTCGTCAAGATGAACATCAATACAATAAGCAGTACCGATCTCTTTTGCCTATTGGAATCTAATAAACTAGGGGAGGTAGAAGAAATAAAAAAAGTATTCCACGAACTTTTCCTGAGTAGTAAGTGAAATTATAGATTTAATGTTTTCATCGAAATCTGAAGCCTTCTTTTATATCATGTGTCAATACATTTTTCTTTTAGCAAAAGACAATTGGTTGGTAAATGGACTTTTTGACTATTATTTGTCCACAAATTCCTTAAGGGCTGTCGAGGTATTAGCCAGTGTTCGAGACCCACACGACAAACATCTTCTAGATCGTTTATCAGAAGCTCTTTCTAAACAAGGAAATAGCAGCCAAAGAATTCAGACTCTTACTTTGTTAGGTCATATTGCTCGTCGACAACCTACATGGTTGTATAAGCTTGCCAGTCATGCTTTATTTCGAGATTTACTTAAGTTACTTAAAGTAAGTCGCATTATTAGTGAAATATCTGCTACAGACAGAACTACCAAATATTTGTGATTTTTTAATTAATATACTTTCAGCTGGAGGCAGATACACTGTCTCTCATGAGCGCACTTCTTCTCTTGGTAATGTTGTTACCAATGTTGCCAGCTGCTTTAGGGCCGTATCTCTCAGAAATTTTTGAGGTGTTTGGCCGGCTAGCATCTTACTATCATCATCAGTCATTGTCGTTGTTCTCATCTCCTATGCATTTTACCTCCACAGCAGCAGGAACTATTGATAAAAATCATTTATATTTATTACACCTACAAGTGAGTTGAGCTGTTCAAGTAAACAAATAAACAAATCATTAATGTCATTGTCTTGTTACAGGTGGGCCTATATAGTTTGTTTCACAGGCTGTATGCTATGTATCCGTGCAACTTTATTTCATATTTAAAACAACAATACATTCAACGAGATCAATTCACTACTTTTACTCACACCATTAGACCAATGCTGGATTCGGTGCGCATGCATCCATTGCTTGTTACAGCATCCAAAGACGCAGAGATCTCTGCTGCAAGGTAGTGTTTGCACACTGTGCAAACTAACATTCATTTATATTGTGTATAGTGTATTCTTAGAAACTAAATGCACAGGAACATGTCGTAAATCGTTAGATGATATACACTGTTGTGCAGAAGAAAGAAGCACCCGGCCATATTTAATAGAAAAGCGTAAAAAATGAAATAAGAACACAGTAAGTTTTGAAAAAGGATTCTGCTGTTTAATTGAATAATTCTGAGAATACATGTGTTATTGCGGATTATCTAATACTTTAAATGCAATAAATCAATCATTGTACAATACAATTTCTACATAAAGATATTGTTTGTCATTATATCTTATAACTATACTGGGTGCTTCTTCCTTTTGCACAGTAGTGTACGACAATCGTAGCGATACTCTGACTATTTGCTTAATTATGTTTCAGATGGAAAAAAATGGAACACCATGATATTATGGCAGAATGTGGTCGTTTCACGTTAGATAAGTGTCGGGAAGAAGTATTCAACACTGTAAATTCGCGCTCTACGCCACCTCCAGGTACGTTCCTATTTGTGAAACAAACTTTTGAAAACCCGTGGTCGCGAGTTCGAATCCCGCCGGCACCTCTGGAAATATTTCCAATACAGTCTTCTCATTGGAAAAAGATTTCCATGTGATATCTAAAACTGTGGAGTCCGAGATGGTTCGGAACCCACCTTAATAAACTGAAGGTCCCGCCGTTAATAACCATAGCAGTTGATGCGACATAAAAAACAAATAATAAATAAATACAACTATAAATGTCATTTATGATCTGTGCGAGAATCCGAAAATGTTGGGTCAGGGCGGGTCGAGAATTTTATTCGGGATCAGGACGGGTTCTCGAATATATCAGAATTTTTCGACAATTTTCGGAAATCCCGAAGTATTAGTGAATCCCGAAATGTTCCGACCATCGGGTTCACGCAAACTTCTGGTCACTATAGTATGTTTTCCAGATCACTCTTCTACATGTACTCCAATAAATACTAGTGGAGGATTACCACCATTGGAAGTTACCAATGGCGAAGATGAGACTTTCTGGTCACCAAGTATGACAGTACCACCTCAAAGCCCTCCGTTTCCAGCTACGTCTCACGAACAGCGATCCGCTCCTTCAACGCCCAATAATAATAGAAGTGGTACATCCCCACCAGAAGCTGCGGTCGAAGCCACACCTGAGACAACTCCTGTGAAGGTATCTTTTACAAGGATTAAGGGGGTAGAATCATTCCCAGGATTGCAAGGGTGCGGGATGCGCCATCTCATTTCTTGACAATGCAAAAATGGGGTTTTACAGTATTCAAAAGCGCTAGATAAAAGATCAATCTAGGCTGCGATCGCCCTCAAAAGTCCTATTTTTACGTTCACAAGGCGTAATTTGCATTATTCGGCAGCATGTAACTGCCACAGCATTATGAAACTAGCTACATGCGCAGGCGTATGCTTCTAAATAATGCAAATTACGCCTCGTAAACGTAGAAATTAGAAATACTTTTGAGGGCCACTGCGGCCTAGATTGATCTTTTATCTAGCGCATTTGACTACTGAAAAACCCCATCGTTTGCATTATCGAGAAATGAGAAGGCGCATGCTTGCAATCCTAGAAACAAGTCTACTCCCTTAAAAGCGAAGATCAGAATTATATTTTGAATTTTACGCAGGATGTACGGAAATTATCAACGAGGCAAGTACCTGTCTCGTCCGCTGCAGTTCGTGCTTTAACCACGTTTGGCAATGGCACGGTGGGATTAAATTCTCGACCATCAACACCAACTCCTGGCTCTACGATTGGGACTGGAGATGGTAACAATGCACATGGATTCATTTCGCACAAGATAAGTAAAATCATCGCGGATAGACAGGCCGTGAAGGAACAGCAAAAACCATCTGTTAACGTGGAAGAGGATGGAAGATTCGCGGAAATAGATACAAACCAGAACGGGAAAAACGATTCGTGGCAAGAAGATCAAGAGGTTTTGTATTTTCCATATATCTGTATTATAAGATTGTTGCATATTAACAACGGTAGATATGGTGCAGGTTTTAGAGATTGTAAGTTCTCAGGCTGCTGGAAAGCTAGAATGTCCGAAATACGTTGACCGGCAACAGCATCACAATGAAAAAATTCAAAATACTTTGGTAGTCGACTTAACAGAGAGGATTTACCAACTGCGTCTATATTCTCAGTATCAAACTCCGACCCAATATTCGAGCACTAATTCTATTTGCAAGGTAAAATATTTTTAATTGACTTCTGTAGAAAAATTGAGTGTTGATAAAATAAATTTCGCACAGATTCGGAAAAGTAAATCTTGTCCAAACATAGAAGTCGAAAAGCAAATCAATAACGATGAAACGGATAAACTGAAACCGATGAGGGCAAAAAGAATGGAAGAGACTGGAACCCAGACCCAGTTCGATGTACTTCCATATGAATACTTGTTACTAGGAATTTTGGATCAAAAGAATCAAATGAATATACAGAAACGTAATCAACAAAATACTGAAAATAGATTGTCGCCAACGGCGATGCTTGATCGATACGTCGAAGCGTGCACAAGAGCTAATAATATTTCTGGTGATAAAATAAGTCAGTACAGGAATGCAACAAAGCACAATAGATTCCAATTATTAATAGAGATTTTATGAAACAATTTTTTAAAGGGACTGTCGCCATTAAGCAAAGACAAAGAAAGGAAAACGACGGAGAAGATGAAGTTGGGGATGAAGATGGCTTGGATGCTGAATGTACAAGTCAATTGCTGCAGCTAATGCAAATTCAATTGCAGTTCGAACGGCAGCGTAGAGAAGTCCATGCCGAACGTAATCGAAGACTTCTTGGTAAATTGAGAGATTCGCGCGCATTGGAAGAGCACAATTATGCTTTGGTTAGTTGGTACCTTGTTAAAAATAAATTTGGTTTGTTATTACGATTATCGTTAAATATAAACTGTTTGTTACGTAGACTGATCGATTGAAATTAATGGAAAAAGAAGTGGAAGGGTTGAAAGCAGAATTAGAGAGTAACAAACAGGAAGCTTTACAAGCTGCGGAACGGTATAAAGAAGCATTGCATCACTGGCAAACGAAGGTGACACAAATAAACATTCTGATAACACTGTTTAACACATATATTGTGTTTCAATACGTGATGCTTATAGATATTCATGCGCTGATTACGAAGTTAAAAAATATTGTACTCCATCATCCTCATTTTTTGGGAGATTGATTTTAAAGTTTTCAGTTATAAAGATTTTTTTGTGTTTTAGTTGTAAAAGGTATAGAAATGTTTCTCGGAGAAAATTTTTAAAAATTATATACTTTAATAATGTCAGAAACATTTGAACATGTTTAACACTGTTTAAGGCTACCGAGGCATCCGCCGTCCATTATTTTTTGGGGGGTATTTTTCAATTTAATTTAACGAATAGGATTCTAAAATCAAATTTAACGACGTCGCACGATAAAACAGACTTTCATCATATGAAAATGATCAAAGAAAGCTGTAACACGAACAAGAGGTATCGTCACAGATCATCAACGTCAACAGTTATTTGAAAAAACTGAGCGTGATGGAGGAAAACTATTCAGCAAATAAAAGTCTACAAGAATGACCTATTGAATGTTGGAACAAATAAAGAAAGTTTGAACTGTTGGTCAGTGTGATTAGTGACAATTAAAAAGCAAACAACTAATGTAATTAACAATGATGTAGTGTGTGGAGGAAGAACGACAAAATCAAACTTTGAAGGATCGTCTTGAATCCATAGAAGTCGAACTAAAGGACGAGCAGAAAAAGATAACGGCATGTGAACAACGAATTCGTTCCACGGATGCATCTCTTTTTGATGCAGGGCATCGACTACGAGTCGCTTTAAAAGCTGCAGACCGCAGCAATGAATTGGAACGTACTCTTGACACTGTGCAAAAGAAATACCTTTTGCTCGGAGAGGTAATATTTGAATAAATGATTCAAAATATTTTATTAGCTTGAATCTATAAAATTTTATTCGATACACAGGCGCAAGCGAAACTGCAAGAAACCACAGGAGGTTTGTCACCATTGAGCAAACAAGAAGCAACACAAATACAACGGTCATATACGGAAGAATTAACTAGTAAGTGTATTGGATGTATTAGGTCATCCCATAAGTTCGTGCCGACTTTTGTGTACTTACACATTTCACGCGTCGATTTATAAACATACGGCGATAAGGGACCAATGCACTTAAGCGTAGCTGTTCGGGAACAGTCTAGAGAAGGTTTTTGTAGGTATAAGATCGTGAAATAGTGAATGCAGTGATTCCTAGCAGCAAATTATGAGCGAAATGCGTATCCATTTCCGACATCTCATGTTATATGAATTTCGGAAAGGAAGTTCAGTAACAACATATGTGTTGTTTATGGAGAAAGTGCGCTTTCATCACGTACCTGTAGGAAGTGGTTTCAACGTTTTAAAAAGGTGGGAATTTTTGTTTAGAAGACGAGGAACGTTCCGGGCGTCCTCCTCAGACAGACGAAGATAAAATTCAAAAGCTTGTACAAAAATCACGAAGTTTATCAGTTGAGGAGATATCAGATGTTCTCAAAATACCTAAAACAACAGTTCATAGGTATTTTAAAAAAATAGATATGCAACCGCTCGAAAAACGGCACGAACTTATGGGATGACCTAATACTTATTGCGTCTAGATGAAAATTAGAGTATGAATAGTGAACGTTTTAATATTTAAAGATTTACGGCGACAATTGGAAACACGAACATCTCTTGGAGAAGCCTTAAAAGTACGCCTGAGCGAAATGGAAAGTAAGGATGCACGAAAGGAGACACACCTTGTAGAGCTACAACGACTTTTACAAGAAACAAAGGATCAACACGAAGCCGAGCTGGAAGCTGTTGAATCGAAGTATAAAGCACAAGCTGAAATCAATCTTCTCCTTGAAAGTCGTATACTTGAACTTCATGGTACATTAGAACCGGCAACATCTAGTACCACAACTATGAACAATCTAGCTTCATCAGCATCGCCTAAAGAAAGATCACCTCCACTGTCAGCTAGTTTAGCTTCCTCCAGCGAAGGGAGTCTTGCCTTTATTCATTCAGGTACTGGAATTATAATGAATGACTGCTGTGATACCGCAGGCGAAATTCCTAATCTCCAGGCTATTGTCGAGCCTGTACCGAACCAGGCCATGTCACCATCACGACAAAGCTAACAGAAGCAAAATCCTACGGATGACTGATGCTACACAAAAACGACCATCGAGTCTTTTCGCATGCAGCTATTCTGTTTTGCACGTGAGCAACTGTTATCCACTGCCGTGGTATTAAATCAGAAGAAAGTTATTTGTAGCTTTTTATCGACATATTATGCGGAATACATAAAAGAATATTATTATCGCGTGATTTCGATAAATAATTGAAACTACACACTGGTAATTAATGAAATTACTAGCATAATATAATTTCACTTTTAAAACAGAAAAGAAAACGATGAATTCACGATGAATAAATGGTTGAGATATTTTGTGAGCAATTTTCTAAGTTTCGACTGAAATCACATCCTCGCACTGCTTCCCTTCGACTTATCTGTATTATGTTTTATTTGTCGGTATTTAGAATATTGTTTTACACGGTAGGAGTTAATTGTTAAACGAAAGACAAAACACAATGATTTTATTGTAAAAAAAGATGAATACATTAACGAACACGACGACAACGAGAATACATAATACTGAACAATTAATACTTTATTTACAATATGACAAAAAACATAAATCACAAATATATGAAGAATTGATCTATAATCGTAGGAAATGCTGCTATGTACTGCTAAAACAGCCATTGCAAAGTAAACGAGCTAAGTATATGTGTATAAAGTTTCTAGAAAAAATTTATTGTCTTTTACTAATAAGTTTGCAGTTCGCGACTCATTGTCATAAGAATTGCATCATCCGGATTAGCATAATTTGCCAAATCTGGAAAAGATCAACAAATAAAAGAATATTTTGCTTCAACTGAAATATGTCCTTTTTAAGTACACTATAATACGCTTATGGTTACTTCAGTAATCTCATAATCGTTACTCACGATTATGTCCCATGTAACTGGACGACGGTTTAAGTTTTCGAAGATACAACTGATGCAGGCCAAAAATAGCTAACCACACTAATGCACCTAATGAAAAAGCTCTGAATGTTGTAACACCACCATATGTGTCTATTAACCATCCACATAGTAAACTACCACTTGATACACCTGAAAGTATAAATATTGTATATGTTAACAGATGATTGAAGTAAGTCAAAATTATGCTACTAATTTATTTCGTCCAACCTAGTCCTTCAAATATAGCACCGATAAACCCTTGTATGGTGGCTTTAGTACCAGGTGGTGTTACTTTATCGCCATACGATACCATAGTGGGCCAACAAAGGCCAAAAGATGGTCCATGAAGTATCTCAATAATTAAGAACCACCAAAGGTTTGTTACTGTACTGTATGCCATAAATCTGTAAAAAAGAAAATATAGGGTAAGTAATAATAAGTAAAACAATATGATATTTTTACATAACGATATAATATAAACTACTCGCCTAATCGCATAGGTTAATAAAACTAAACTCATAACATTTATATGTCCCAGTTTTCGTAATACATTTCCCGAGATGAAATTAAAAGGTAGCTCTCCTAAGAAACATTGTATACCAGTAAAAAGGCCTTGTAAGGTTTTCAGCCATGGTTTTTGAGTGCTTGTTGCTATCTCCTCAGTGTACCAAAATAAGAAATTCCATACAACCCCTGTACACATTCCAGCACCTATGCACCACCATCCAAATGATAATATATGACCCTCTTTACAGAGGGTAAATAGTTCCCCTAATATTGATGCTTCCTCCTCAGAGCAATCTTGATTTTTCTGTAATGATACTGCTTTCTCCCATTACCTGGCAATTTTTTCATTCTCTTGATAAGTAAGAAGTATCTAACTTCTGTACTATCTATTTTGATTTATCGAATACAACAAAGTGTGCTAAAAAAAAAGGAAAATGTACCTTCTTAATAGTTGTCGATACTATAATATCCAGAATCATAATGACCAGCATAATATAAAATATACAAGTATAGTCTTTGTAAATCTTTCCTTCACTAAATGTATCTACTAAATACCCTGCGCTAATTCCAAAAATACCAAATCCAATACTGCCCCACATCTTTTGTTTTCCATACTCTTTTCTTTTTTCAGTTCCTGTAATGCGAAAACGTAAGAATTATGAAATATTTAAATAGTCAACTCAAAATATACTAACCAAGGAGATTGAAACAAATAGCATCTGCTACACTGACTACAACTGCCATTCCAATCCAACTAATTATGGTTGCCCATAAAAATGAATGAAATTGATACCCTGTGGTTTGAGTAGTATTGCGAGGCATATCAGCCTTTTCCAAAAGCTGTTTAAAACCTGGATTATCATGACATGTAATTATGCATGAAGTTCTGATGTACCTCTGGCAACCTGATCTATGTACAATACCATCTGAAAATGTAGCAGTACGAACAGTAATGTCTATACATGTCTTCACCTAAAAATCAAAAGTATTTTTTAAAATTCTTCTATTATACATTAATCAGATACACAATTGATAAAATTAATGTGGAAGAGACTTACCAGAAGATCAAAATATTCATCAAATCCTATAGTAAAACTCACTGTTTCAGTATCTGCAATACTTGAATTAACTTTATTGCAAAATTGTGTCGCATTCCAGCTATTACATATTTCAGTATAAAGATCTGGTGTGGCATGACAGGATAGCTGAAAGGACAAGAAACTATAATTAGTCAAGATGTAATTACTAGACTGCGGATCTTTATGCTTTTATGAAGAAATTGGTTGGGTGAAATATAAAACAGTAAAAGATTCCAAAAATTCAAGAATGTTATAATGTTGCTTTTAATGTAACAAAGTCATTAAAGGACGAAATCAATTTTATGTTTTTCCTGCTTCCCACAATCAATGCACAAAGATCCGCTGTCTAGTAATTACCTATTACAATTTATAGCATATGATGCAACACACACCTGACATGATGCATTTTTATGATTCATGTTTGATACACTTTGTACAACATCCTCTGAAAATCCATTCTTCGAACAGATTTGTACAGATGCCACATTTTTACAATTGAACGTAACATTTGCACCTTTGTCTATTTCAGGAATGAAGTGAATTGTAAACATAGCTATAGCGACTACTACTTGAAATATTAAAAACAATGTTTTATGTATCTTATATTTGTCAGCCAAACCACCAAACAAGGGTTTAGCTACTAAACCCGAAATCGGTAATATTGTGTATATTGTCCCTACTAAAAAGCCAGAAAATCCTAATTGTTTCGCAATTGTTGGTAGAAATGGCACTATTGGTCCAGTGGCTGAAACAAAATAACATCATTTTGTTAACAACTCGTTACATATTTCTTCAAATTTCAAAGTAGTTTACTTACCAGCATTGAATAAAAAATAATGTGCTTTTATCGGTAATAAATCCGTGTTTATATTTTCAAACATTTTGCGATCGTTTAGAAATTGCACGCTAGGTTAATGGCATAAAATGTTATCTGCAAATGAAACGCATTGCTGAATAAGTGCAATTGTGAGTGCATATCATTTACACATGACACATTCGTTTATATATGTCATAATGTGATCAAATACAGAAACGATTTGTCTCGAATTGAAGTAAAATGAAACAAAAAAAACATACCGTTGATGTACTGAAAAGATCTTATCAATCGCATTTATCCGTAAAATGATACAATTGACTTTGATATATTGCGATAAATAGAATAATATTGTTTATAAACACACATTTCATGTGGAAGTTGTCAATTTTGTAATTCGTTCGTAAAATAAAAGGATGTCAAACCATATTTCACAGATGGCCTACGGTTTTAGTTTCGCACGTGTACTATCCTCGGAACCATAGAATTCACTATCTTCGAGTTAATTATAAATGTTTTTTCCTGCATCTGCAATTTTCATTGCCCTAGCTGAAACTTAGAAATGATATGGAACATGGAACTCGTATATCATGTTCACATTCCACGCGTACTATCATGTTACGTTTTATCATGCACACCTCCTATTTAGGAAGGATTGAGTTTGTAATAAAATTGAAATTTATATATATTAGAATACTTTTTCAAATTGTTGAAAACAAAATGAATTTTCTTATAAATCTTACCGCACGTAAATTTTATATATATATTATAATAACGAAATGAAACGGTCCTGAATTAATACTTGTATTGGTCTGCGTTCACCGTTCTGTTTGAATAAAAATCAATTGGTTCAATAAAATCTATAAAAGCATTTCTCCACGATCAATTGATTAATGTTATAAATTCAGCATTATCAGATCGAGGGATTTCTGAGATAAATTGTGGGGGATATGCTATAGTAAGAATCTGAGTGACGTCACAAAGCTACAATGTAGTCTAACTCATTGTTATTGTCAGCTATGTTAGTAGAGTAGATAGGGATGTGATCATACCTCGCAAACAGATTCGAACTTTGATCGATTGAATTCCAACTCTCTATAAGTACTTCGAAAAATAGAAATAGTACTCCTAAGTATACTCGAACCTATGCCAGGTAATTTGACCTTTTACAAGTACTTTGCTAAATGGACGAACAGATTCGAAACTTTTATGAACGTCGTACCAGAAATTCTCTGATTTTTCTAATCTTTATTTTTTTCTTTTAAAATCAATTATGCTGTCCTTTAATGCATATTCAACATGCGTATAACTATAATTTCATTATCTGTCGGTTGTATAGATCCATCTATTATTATATATTATATATTATGTGAAAGATTCGATTCTTTTATGAACATCGAAATAATATCTTTTCAGTATCATAGTTTGTATAAAATGAACATTATTCAAATATAATCATTGAAACATGTTACTTAAAAGTAGTAATCGAAATCCATGGAATGAAACTTGGTTATTGAAATTGGCTCGGATTCAAACTTAATCCCATCTCTAAACTCAGATAGTGACGTCACGATTTGTGCCGAGGAGGGTATCTAATACGATTCTACGTCCTACGCTACGGTGCGGATCATGACGCAAATAGATACCACCACTATTGGTACGTTGATGGGACAATTCTCGGCACCGTGACGTTATTTGATCCCATTGAGGGACTTTTTGCGGTAACGCTTTATAATTGCACGCATTCGTAAATGCATATAAAGATCCGCAGTCAAGTTATAACTAGAATTGGCATGTTTATGCAAAATAAGAAGTTTTTACATCGATTGCAAGACGCGGGAGCTATAAATTTATATTCTTCACTAATAATTTTATAAAGTCGTGAAAATAATATATTAATATTTTCATTGTTTTAAATTGCACTTGCTCACTTTTGTTATAAATGCATAAAATTCGCAGTCTAGTTATAAACTATGTATATGTACAACATTAAGCGTGTCATTATAATCAGACAGTGGATCAATAATGAATTACAAAGGATTTTGTAACAAACTGTGCTTTAATCTGTCATCGATACATTTACAATATACATTTACAATATATATGTATATATTTATAAGTTTTAATATACCGCTTCCATCTGTTTCTTTTAGCAATAAGGTGGATTAATGTATGATTGCGGCGTATTACAATTTCGTTCATATCCACACACACAGGCACGCAAATACGTATACACACATACCGGTTTCTCGCATTTATACTTACGTGTGTACTCAACACGCACTCATCAATACACATATTCATCCTCCATACACATCTAGTTCCCTACATATCTCCATTCGTAACCTACCGCGGACGATTCTACAAGGTCTTTGACTTTGTAGATCTTTCTTTACATCGAGCACATCGTCTATGAAGGATATGTATTTTATATACAAAGAAACGAATTCTAGCTTACACACTATCGAATCTATATACTCTACATAAGATGCACCGGCAACAGTGCGCTCGATATCATACAGAAATTCTTCGAACTTAGAAATCTTGTATACCCCTACGTTTTGTCATTCTCTTTTCATTTTATTTTGTTTGTTCGAACATAAATTCGGGAAAAGGCGAAATATTTACTTACGACAGGCTGGATTTGTTACGAGCGCTGTCGTGATAAATTTGCTTCTTTCGCTAGAAAATCGAATATTGCATAATTCATATCCCCGATACATCGAGAAAGAGAAATAGATAGTAGCGCTGTAAGAGCGTTAGTAGATAGAGGAACTTTTGATAGAAGGTTACTTCCGGTCACTAGCGACTGAACTTCACGCGTCTAAGTTGTCGGCTAGTTCATTAGAAAAAGAACTATCAAAAATTCCCACGTGATGTAGGCTTACTCTTTATGTACATATGACTACATAAGTAGATTATCCGATAAAAGCTAAACATCTTTTTCTTTTCTGTTTTCCTGATAAATCGTGTAAAAATGTCAAAGTTTGTATCGCTTTCGGTAAAAAACGGGAAACAAATGCGAAAAGTGGGTGGAGGACAGCCCGGTGGAAAATCCGGCACCCGAATTTTGGAGAGCTTGAAATATCCGTTATTCTCTAGTCAATCAGTAAAAAATACACGTATATATACGTACATATATATATAAAAATCAAAAAAAGAAAAGAAATGAGCGACCACGATGCGAGATTCTTTTACTGCTTGACATTCACGAGTTCACGGTGTTTCTTTCGAGGTTGTCGAGGAACATACTGATTAGAATTTTTTTCTGTCTTTCAGTGTCAGTACCGGAGTTCTTCTTACAGAAATTATCAAATTGTTTGATAACACAACTATAGTGTAAAAATACTCAGAAATCGACAAAATAAATAAATTGTTCGCTTCCTGTCCCCCAAAATTGAAAAGACTTGAGTTAATGTTAACAAAAGTGAACCAGGAAAACTCTGGTACTACTGTGATGCGAGAGAAAAAAGTTCTGACAGCGAATATGGTGAAAACAATATTTAAAGGAACAGCGTTTATAAAAAGAATTTGAACACGACATTAATGTAAAATTTTGTAATCATGTTCAGCAATAAGTTCTAGCACAGGCAAGGTATAGGATAGATTCGACGTTTTATAAAGATTTATGTTGCTAGTTTGGAAATACTGATCTCGTAATAGACTCATTATCTCAAGAACTAAATTGAACTTTAGCACTAAAATTAGCAGATAAACACTTAAATCATCTATATACAATTATTTTTCGAATAGATATATCATATATTAAACTAAAAATGATAAAAATATAATTGCACTTTACTTTGACAAAATTAGCACGTTATTTTTCTACATATAATAGAGATTCTTACACCATTAATATTGCTATTATCTTCGTTTGTTTCAAGTCAACAAGAATTAGGAAATTATAGAATTTTTTGGCAGTGAAGCACAAAAATATATCAGAGACTATCTATCCTATACCATCCATGTCTGTCACCTCTGTTAATAAAAGCAAAAACTATACATTAAAAAGAAAAAATTACTTATATAAAGCAATACAACTACTAAAAAATATTCGATTGAAAAATAGCGTGATTACAGTGAAGTAATGTATGTCTGCAGAATATATCAATTTGTTCCTCTGAATACTTTTTGTCAGAGGTATGTGTCCGTTTCAAACGCTGTTCCTTCACTGTTCTGCTCAACGAGGGACGGCATATCCACCGAAGTGTCATACAAGTTAGGGCTGTAAATAAAGTTTGAACTATTCGAACATTTTAACTAGAGCACCTTTACTCGAATATGCGAGATACCCGGGTACCCAAGTACCTATGAAACACCCAGATAGTTCATGAGACAGCGTTCATGAGTACTTGGGTACCGAGTAATTTTTGTTTACTCGAATATCTCACGGATTACCCGGGTATCTCATAAGTCACAGCTCTAGTCTCAACTCTAAATTGTTTCAAGTATTTCTAACCATTTGAATATCATTTCTATCAAGTAGTCATTTCAGATGGATTAGTTTAAAATACATACTTGTTTGAATTCGAATTCTCGTGAAATTTATAAAATCTTTTACTTACAAAAACTTAATGTTTTGAAAGTTCTTTAGTGTTGTATTGAAAAGAGATTAGACTCTTGTGAGTATATAATCGCTTAATATATCTTTGCCAAGTGAACACACTATTAAGTTAAGATAATAAGTAATTGATAACGACTGATATTTCAATAGTTAGAAATATTTACCATAATTCGAAGTTTGAATAGTTCGAACTTGAAGTAGTTCTTCCTTCGAAGCGTCGCATCTGTACACCTGCCGTTTCGTAACTGAACTATCCAACAATAAATGGCCAGCCAATTAGAGTGAAGACAAAATTTGACTGTTCCCAAATGTATCGGTATCTTCTAAGTCGCGCGACGTTATGGAGGAAAAACTGTAGTCCGAATAATTCGAACGTTTCGATTTTTACAGCGCTAGTCGAAATATTTAGATGCCCATTACACAGATTTTAACAGCTAAAGCCAGGACGGTCGATGATGATGTGGCGGCGGCGGTTGAAGTGCATAAAGGGAATGAATGTACTGTTGGTATGCAGTTGGGTCCACTGTTAAGTTTGGCCCATGAGGCGTGACATAAGCCGAGACTGGTGGTCCATACGCTGCTGATCTTTGCGCGGAATGAAGAAAAGGATGAGGCGGATAATTTCTCGGTGGTTGATTGCTGAGTTTGTTGCAGGCCTGCTGGGTAGCGTCCGTAACTGGCGGCACCTGTGGCTGTTGTTGTTGTTGCTGTTGCCTGAGCGCCATACTGTAATAACTGTTTGGATTTCGAAACTCGTCCAAAAAGGCGAACGCTGCCGCTGCAGCCGATGGGTCTTTATCGTAGAAAGGTGAACTGGTAGTGGTGCTGGTCGACGCGGCGAAATTGAAGGCACTGCCAGCTGGCGGAACCATACCGCTGTTTTTCAGACCGATAGAATCTGCTGGTGTACCGGTGTACTGTGAGAAGCCGGGTATACCAGGTGCCGGTTGCGGCTCTGTGCTTACCGCAGATGACACGTTCACGACGTTTTGTTGCTCTTGCTGCTGTTGTTGTTGCTGTTTGCTCTTTCTACTCTTTTTCGTTTTTGTTGGCGCAGACGTGGTGCCCGTCACCGACCCTTCTCCACCTCTACGCGACATAGACAGTATGCCCTGGGTATTCTTCGCGGTTTGCAGACTCTGAAGAAGATTCAGTTCCAATTCCGCGGCTCCAGTGGCTGGACTACGCGCGTACGCAAGGTGTTCGGATTTCGTCGGTGGTGGCCGAGGGATTGTTAACAATTGTTGTTGTTCCTTACTTGCACGGCCCACTAAACCTAGACCTAGGCGAGCGTATGCTGGATTCGTGGTCACAGGATCGGCCAGGTTCCCAACGAACGAGGCATCGAATTGACTAGCTGAAATTGCTTCCGGTTGCGGCAACGCCATTATTGGATCGAAGGCGAACTGTTCCTGGCCAGATCTCGCTGCAGCCTCCTGTGTTAGGCTGCGAGTTGCATCGCTGGATGATTCACTGTATATACGCTTCTTTACGGGCGGAAGGTTGCTGGCCGAACTATTTACAGGTCCACCGGTGGCAGTCTTCGAGCTAGCATCAAAATAGTGTGGACTTGGGTAAACCGGTCTCGAGTTTGGCATTGCATACCCGGATGATTGAAAACCACTCGGGTAAAGAGATTCGTGCGTCGTCAGGTTCTGTTGGAACGCTAATAGTTGAGATTGCTGTTCCTGCGTCGATAGCTGATCACTGGCGGCCGACGTTTTACCAAGGAACGAACGCTGCTGAACGTACTTCTGTGCGTTCAAAGATTCGCTGAGATCGGTGAAGCTGGGGCGTTCTTGGGATGCTTGTTGCTGTTGCTGCGATTGTTCCCGACTCGGTCTCTGTAGGTCCAGGTTCGGATAGTTGTTCCCGAATGTTGGTGGATACTGATTCGGCGACTGATAGATCTGATGGTTTGCATTCAGGCTTAGCGACGCCTCTGTCGGGACAGTAAAATTCCTCTGTTGTTCGCTACTCGAAGACTTTTCGACGTTGCTGGAGGACTTAAGATACTCTGATCGGTGCTCCGTTTCGCTGATCGATGATGGCGCTGGTGATTGTATATAACCATGATTGTGTTTGAATCCTTGAGAATAAGTTGACGGTGTTGCTGTACTCGGTGAACATTCCTCCGAGCTTTTGGAGGTCTGTGGTTGGGACGTGTAGTTTGTATTCTGTTGGGGCGATGGCTGTGAGTAACTGGGAGCTTGTTGCGAGGGTTGTGGCGTGCAAGCTGACTTCTGTTGCGGCGACGGCTGGGAATAATTGCGGGACTGTTGAGGCGACAGTGACGGTTGCATATAGTTCCGGGACTGTTGAGGTGACGGTGATGGTTGCGAGTAGCTGCGAGATTGCTGAGGTGATGGCGACGGTTGCGAGTAGTTACGGGACTGCTGAGGCGACGGTGATGGTTGGGAGTAATTGTTAGGTGGCGCTTGTTGGGGCGACAGCTGTGAATAATTCTGTGGCGTCTGTGGTGAGTGTATAGGGTGTGAATAGTTTGCGGGCTGCTGAGGAGAGGGTTGAGAATATTTAACCGGTTGTTGTGGGGACGGTTGAGAATAGGACGCGCTCTGCGGGGAAGTCTGAGAATACGTGGGTGCCGCTTGCGGCGACGGTTGCGGGAAGGTTTGAATTTGCTGTGGCGAGGGCTGGGAATAATTTCGTGGTTGCGGAGACGGTTGCGAATATCCTGTAAGAGGCTGTGGCGATGGCTGCGAGTAACCAGCAGGGCGAGTTTGAGGACACGGATGAGAAAAATTTGAAGATTCTGATTGTTGCGGATAAACGGGAGGAGGTTGAGGAGACGGTTGAGAGTAGTTTGATGGCGGTTGAGGCGAAAGTTGAGAATATCCGGACGACTGTTGTGGGGACTGCGCATAAGGAGAATGCTGCTGCTGAGGAGACGGCTGTGAATAATTTGGCGGTGGTGCTTGAGGTGAAGGCTGAGAGTAGGGAGAACGGGGTTGCTGAGGCGAAGCTTGAGAATACTTAGTTGCTTGAGGTGAAGGCTGAGAGTAATTCGTGGTGGTCTGTTGTGGAGACGGTTGTTGGTATTTAGGGGTAGGCGATTGTTGAGGAGATGGTTGAGAGTAATTCGATGGTAGTGGTTGAGGGGAAGGTTGTGAAAACACCTGCTGTATTGGTTGAGGAGAGTGTTGCGAGTAGACTGGAGACGGATTTTGATTAGCTGGTGGGATTTGCTGTTGATTAAATGATTCGCTCTGTGCGGAACTTTGAGGAAAATTAGCTTGCGGAGAACGCTGTGGAAACGTAGGCGACAATTGATGATACACTTCCCCGGAATTTTCCTGGGGTGACTTCTGAAATGATTGTTGAGATTGTTGAGGCGGTACCTGAGGCGGTACCTGAGAGTAAAGAGGTGCTTGCTCATAAGACGACGATGGGTAAGCTGGAGAAAGAGGATGATTTTGAGGTGACGGAGTGGGTGGTAATTGAGCGCTGTACCTCGGTGGAGTAGCGTAATAAGGGCTGTTGTAAGGACTACTTCCCGTAGACAGAGCATCCTGATAAAACCCTGCTCCCCTTATTTGTGGTTCCACAGAAGCTATAATGGGTTGCGCTTGCGGAGAGCGACCCGATCGTCCTGGCGGTGATTCTTGAGAAAAACTGGAAACTGATTCACTCACACTACTACCGCCAGTACTCATTCTTCTCTGCCTCCCACAGAACACTTCCTGCAGCTCGCCATCTTTCTTTGTTGCACCATCTTCCGATTCATCGTCCTTCTTTTTTGATTTAGGCGCACCGAACGCTTTAAACCAGGCACTCAAATTTGGCGTTGCTGCTTTAGGTTTCTGCACCTCTTTCGCGTTAGATTGACTATCTTTTGATTCTTCCACCTCTACGGGTGTTTGCGCAACAGGTTTCCCGGTAGAGGACTTCTCCTCATTAGATGTAGGTACTGGGGCTATCGGAGTAACACTATGATCTTCTTCCTCGTCGTCGTTCGACAAATTAGGATTGGGTGAGGATACTAAACTTTTACAAATTAACTGAATGGAGTCCACGTTCTTCAGGACTGTTCCTAAACTAAGTTTTGGTTCCTCGTCGGCGTTCTTGTTCGCCTGATCGTTGTCGCTGGTCAACGGACGGTCTGCCGTTTCGTTGACGCTCGCGCTAGGTAAATTAAGCGGTTTCTTTAACAGTAAATTTCCCTTACTTTTCCCAGGCTGCAAACGGTCTATCGTGCGTTGTATCTTTTTTGGTCTACTGGGCCCGTGAGGACCAAAGATCTTAATCGAACTTGGTCGTTTTTTCGGCGCTTCAACCTTTGGTCCAGATCGAGCAGATTCAACAGAGGAATGAAATATCGGAGAATCGCTCCCGGAGGAAAATTCGGAGAGCCTTGGTGCGTCGTCTAACCATTTGTTGATGTCCTATTCAGAGGCAGAAAGAAAAAACAATAAAAGAATGTGTCGCAATATTATCGAACAAATTATCTAAATGTGAAATAAAATATATTCTTACATGGAGTGTTTGCTCTGTTGCCTGATTCAATGCTTGCATTGAGCTTTCCTCCTTTCCGAATCCTTTGGTATGCTTGCTTGTCGATTTCGCTCTTTTAATTTCGCTTGTCTCTTGGTCTTGTGTTTTCACAGGATCCTCCGTGGTAGGAACTTTTTCTTCTTTCATTCCCTTTTTTAACTTTGGTCGTTTGACGCCGGCTTTATCGCTGTCGTTAAAGGTACTACCGTTTGAAGGCACTTTTTTTGAATACACGTTGTGAATGTCGCTTTTCCCTGTTTTCTTCTGTTTCTCTTTCTCGCCCTTCAACTTCTCCTCCCGCCGTCGCTCGTTTAGCTTATCCTTTAAACCGTCCAACGATTCTATGTCCTTATCACCTATAAATGCAGTAATCTTCTTAGACGTAGGGGTCTCCTTTGAATCTACATCGCTTTCTAGATCTAAATCTTTGGAATCTATTTCGCTGGATATTTCTCCGTTTTTCACGTCATCGTTTTTTTGTTTTGATTTCTTTTCTTTATCCTTCCCACGACTCTTCTCGGATTTTTCCTCTGGCTTCAACACTTTCAACGCCGTCTTTTCTTTCTTCCGATTTTTCTTCGTTTTGATATGCTGCGTCTTGTCCTTGTTCTCAGATACCTCTTCATCTACTGGAGGAGGCTCTACTTTCTTTGCCTTGCTCTTTTTTGTATTATCTGTAAGTACTTCGGTCTCCTCGATTTCCTGTTTCTCGATCTTTCCGCTTTTACTTTTCGCAATGACTAGGGATTCGTAATCCTCCTCAAAGTCCTCCTTCCGTTTCTTATTTTCTTTTGCCTCTTTCATCGGACGTACACTTTCCGCTTCCTTTTTCTGCTGGTGGCGTTCCTTACTAATTTTCTTATTCATTTTCTTCAACTCTTCCGACTCTTTGGACGACAGCTTTTTGGTTTTCAACAATAAATTGTTCGCTTCTATGTGTTTCCTTCTTTTCGACGTTACGATACTCGACTCGGACATAGCATCCTCGCTTTCCTGATCTTCTTGTTCCTCCTCATTCACGGATTCCTCATCCTTTGCTTTTTTACTCTTTTTCTTCCCCCTCTTCTTCTTTGGAAGCTTATAATTTTTCCCGCGCTTCTCCTCCTCGTCATTCTTCTCGTTTACTTTGGACTTTCCTTTGCCTTCAGATTTGTACGATTTCGATTTTTTCGTGGACTTTTTCGATCGTTTGCGGTTTTGATGCGGAGAGGAAACTCGAGAAGGACACGACGGTGATGCTGGCGTTGTGAGAAACGCTTTTGGCGACGACAGGTCCTCGTCGCTGGATGTTTCAGATTCTAAATACCGATTTACAGCCTTATCGAACGCATCTTTAAGATTGAAAGCCATTTCAGTATACTCTGTAAAGAAGTTAAATAACGTTTAAGATTCAAGTATGACTATATAAGAATACTATACAAGTAAGTAAATTTCTATTGATGTAAATGTAAAAAATACAATGAGAAGATATGTATGTAATATGGTTTTCCTTAATTCTACCTATTAATTACTGGCATAATTTAGATGTTAATAACTGAAACACACAGTACTTGAGAACAGGTCACCTTAAACTAACTACACAAAAGAATACAATGTTATAATTGAAAATATTGATAGGAACCAAGATGGTATACGTATAAGATGAATCATGAGAAAGTGAGCACTGTACGAGTCCGAAAAAGGAAAATATATATATAAACATTTGTTTAGTTTCTTGTGACTCATCCTTCATACAAAAAAAATTAAATAATACTAACCGTTATCAGAACCATTATATTGCCTACAGTTGTCCACTATGAGACGAAAGTCCCGTTTAAATTCATTTAAAGTCTTGTACAAACCACCATCAAGTTTTTCCTCCATTGTACTGAGATCCATAGGTTTCCGTACAACACTATAGTATCTATATGGGAAAAATAATGTCAGTGTCATGTTAATACCAAGTTTAAAAATATATTTCACTGTACAGTAATGTGTCTCTAGTAGCTCGCTACTCGGAACCATTAACGAACTTCGGCGGTTTCGTGTTTCATGTATAGATCACTTATTCTGTGTCCCTTCATTCCCCTCAATCGTAATCGCCTCTTTTGAAGGTTTGTCCAGAAAAAGTGGGGAAATTGATAATCTAGTAGAGAGGAGACCGACAGACATACTAACAGGGAAACATTACTGTAAACTCCACAATTATATTATACCGTGGCGCGTATTCTTCGTCCACCGGATCAATGAACGGCCACGCATCCTTATGATCCTTGAGACTCTCAAGAACCTTATGCATCCCAACACGGCGTTCTTCTTCCTCGATTCCAAAAGAATATCCATATTTATACCCATAGTTGGATGATACATAATTTCCATCGCTCTTACTTCCAACCCCTTTCTTTTTCTCTAATCCTTCCACTTCGTCTCTGGTGTGGATCACAATTTGACCAACAGCCGACGCTAAAGAGTTATTAGTTTGCCGTCCCTTTTTCTGGACGGGCGGTGAAGATAACGGCGGCGGTGTCTCTTCTTTAACGTAAACATTCTTCGAGTTCTGCGTCCCCTTTTTGCTCCCTTTGTTTGTTTTAGTTTTGATCTTCGATCTGACCATGACTGTTTCCATCTGTGTTGCAGGCTCGTGGCTACGAAGAACTCGCGAACTATTGCGTTGCAATAATTTGCGTCTTTGTTGCTTCTCCTTTAAGTCAAAAAGCTTGGGGATTTCGGGCATGAAATCCTTGGACAGAGTACGGTAGAGTTTACGTTCGGTATCGTACTCCTAAGTAGTATAATAACATTATTAAACAGATCTAAAGGAGAAAGCTATTAACACTCGTTCAATGAAACAATTACCGAATCGCGAAATTTCTCAACTAAGCGACTCCAATCCTGCTGAGTAAAGCAGACAACTTGCCAGACACTTTCTTTCCCTTCCTCGTGTATTAAACAGTCTTCCTTCTTCTCCTCCTCTTCCTCTTCCTCCTTCGCCACTCTGCTTCGTCGTCTTTTACGCTTTTTATCCCTAGGTTTACTTTTCTGTTTGTATGAGATGCTGTTAGAAGTGTCAATGTAGTCCTCCCTATATAATCGAGTGCCGTAAAAGTACCAATAGGCAGAATTCTTACGATCATGTCCTAAAGGTTCGACTCGCAGACTATCCGAGTCCAAATTACTTAATGAATTCTCCTGTGAACAAATATAAACAAATAAAATGAAACAACAATTAAATGTGCATTGAGTTAAAATGAAAAATAAACAAACTTAGTTTAGTTAGAATACATACCACGTCTTCAGCGTCAAGCCTGAAGTCGCAGAGGGCTCTCAGTATTTCTACTTTTTGACGAAGAGGCAATAACTCAAAATCTACATCTGTATTGAAAGGATTCTCGCATTTGTATTCCTTCAAACAGAAAAGAGACATATTGATTATTTTTCATGATAATGCAAGCATTATGCGTTTCTTTTTAACAGCAAATTATATAAGAATTTATTTTACCTGACACTTCTTACGAAACAGTCTGCGAAGAAACATCTGGTAATTAAAGGTGGAGATGTCATTGCGAGTGTCATTGGGTAAACAACCTTCAAGTAATCTGACTATTAGTTCTTGCACTAAATGTCCCTCCGTTCCACCATCCGTTAACAAAGCTTCCTCTAAGTCCTAGAATAATATAGAAAATTAACACGCAAGTACACGCATAGGCACGCACGTTGCTCGAAACATTAATCAACGCAGTAACCAACTGATAATGCATAAGCCATTAGTAACATAATAAAGCCAAAGCATGATCTAGACTAGATCATCTAGTTAATATCCGGGAAGCTGAAAGCGGTACTAACAAATCTCTTGTACAATGCCTACTCATACGAGACAGCATTCAGGTATGTACCTCAATATCAAAGTCCAGAAGATTGAAGGCAGCCCTAAATAATGAGCAGAAGTGTGCTATACTTGGCACCTCCCACCACGATTGAATATCTAAAAAAAATAAAGGAACAATTGAAAGTTCCTTGATGTTATGTTTCTTTCATCTCTGGAACGTCCCTCTTCGAATAAGGTTTAAAAAACTTGGTGATCATGGCTTTACAAGGAGAGTCTACACCCCTGAGTCAGTTTACTTTTGTGAAAAAAAGCTTTGCCACAAAATTATTTCTAAGTTATTTCTAATTATGTATAAAGTTCAAAGAGGACAAATAGTGTAAAAGCAATGGAGATATGATCGAGTAAAAATTACTCTGAAAAACATGGCATAATATTCATAAAAAAATTAAACAGTGTCAGTAGTAATTCTATTAACATTGTGCAATACATATGTTCATCTTATTAGTATCATTCTATGTGATTGTATTGTTAATGTGCTATTGTTAGTGTTATTTTATATTGGTGTACATTTGTGAATTGTATAAGGTAGTACAAAAGAATACAATGACATACCCTAAAACTCGTACAATAAATAATACCATGTAAATAACAGAGAGCCATATACGAATTGTGTACATTATTTCTTAGATTCTTGTAAATTTTGCAGCAAGTCCTTTCTCACAAAACTGTCCACTGAATGAAGATCTGCATCCCTCTTTTATGATAACCATCCACTTTTCTTATACAAAATAATATTAACTTTCAAGCGACACATATACTATTTGTAATAATGATCTCTTAATAATTCCAAGAAAATACTTATTGTATGTTATTGTAGTATTTTATATTTGTACAATGTTGTAATAAAAATCACATGTTACGATCATTGTAAGGATACTTATAAAATTTGGCTTTTTATGTTCACTTTTCTTTTTATGTTTGCAAACAATGTTTAATATAGTTAATAGAATTATAGAGAAACAAACAAGTACTATATGTATAACATTCTACTATTGTTTCAACTGTACAATATGACTTTTAAGAATATTAGTAAAAAGACCTTATCTTTTTTCCTAGAACATCCTACATATCTTATTCCAAGTAATTCTAATGTAATATATTAAAATAGTTTTCATATATTTCCCATGTGAAATTATTTGTATTAATTATATAGTTACCAATAAAATAGCACAAATGTAAAATACAATTTATACAACAGGTTAATTCTTTTTGAAGTTACAATTCAAAAAGTATTCTTTCTAAAAAGCCTACACCCTATGTTTCACATTTATCGTGATCTGAATAACTTTTATGTAGTCCATATAACTCTGAGAATGAACTTTGAGTTCTGAATATTCTTCATAACGAATGTCTGAAATTTTTATTTACAACTTAATTTACATAAATACCAAAAACGTATGAAACAGCTGCTTGACTTGATAATTTGTCTCATCAATAATTTTACTGTTTACCCAACAATACTAATTACGGGTGCCTACTGTCCAATAAAACAAAAAATATTTTATATATCATTCACTACGAAGTATCGAACCTACCGTAGACTCAACAACGAAGAAAAAAAGAAACAATCGAAATGAACGTTAATATTCATATAAGAAGCTACGTTTTCAAATAATCGAGCGAAAACACATTCGGTAAATAAATATCAATCACAGATACGAATATAATGCGATCGTGCATCAATATACTCTTGCGTAGTATGTAACGCAATAGTAAAACAAAAGAGAAACAAAACATAGAACGAGAGAAAGAGAAAGAGCGAGAGAGAGGGAGAGAGAGAGAGAGAAGAAAAAAGACAATGAAAATAATTCTGTTGCTAAACTTGGGGTCATTGACAAGGCCTCTCAATTGTGGGCATCGATTTTCTTCGGGAGATAATCAACATGATATAACTTAGGTAAAGGCGGAAAAAAACTAGAATAGAAATGAAAATAAATGATCCATCGCGACTGATCGGCGATCGTATCGCGAGGAATGCAAAGCTTACCTAGAATCCCGATGAAAGTGGGAAACATAACCCGTCCTGTGGCGGGCAAACCGGGCGAATCACGTCAGGGCGGATAAGGTTGTTGGAAAACACGAAGTTCGAATCGCGTGTTGCCAGCCCCCTTTTTCAGGTGTGTAACTCAGTCAGGCCAGGAAATCGAAATCCACAGTGAGGCAGGTAAAATGGTGATGGCCAAGCGAAAAACACTTCCGCTTGGCGAGGCCGATCGCTTTTAAAATACCGGAATGCACATCAGCGGGTGGCTGTGACACCCATCGTAGTCCTCGAAACAAAAGAGCGGGTAATCGCGACTCCGCATAGCTCGGCCCGCCGTTTCGAAACGGATCCAAACGGTGAGGCACATTCGTCCACTAGCAGTTCCCAGCGAGGAACAAACTAACTCTCTGATTTATTTTGGCACAACACTACGGCCTGGCAGCGATGTGCGCGCGACACTTGCAACCATTCTAATCGGGTAACACTCCAGCCTCAAAACAACCACCAGCTTCGTCACCGATAAACTGTTCCGTTGTTTCATACGTTGGCCACATTAACGCTAATTCAACACCGATACCTTTCCCCGTCGAAAGTACGTCGTTCACCACCGCCGAACCCTTTTTCCACCGCTTTTGAAATTCGATTTCGTGTACGCGTGTACGTGTGTGTATATACGTCGGTATTCCGATAAAGAGAGTTTTCTGAAACGCACTACACGAACGCACGGGTGCGGACTGTTCAGCAGCGGACTGCAACTGCGGGCGTAAACCTATGAACATGCGGCACCTAGATGCGTCGATGATGCCTTATATTATAGACCATATATATATGCTTATAAACCTGGCTTCAGATAACATGCCGTGTTCCAAGATTACTTCATCTACCAGATGACGGATGTGGGCACGAAGCTAAAGTGCACCTAGAAGGGAAAGGGGAATCGTCGCCGTAGAGTGATGCCCACTTGGACTCCGACCGATTGGACACGTCCCGATTGGACGCGTTCCTTTTGGACTCCGTGCCGATTCGACTCGTGCCGTTTGGACGCCGTGCCGATTGGACTCGTACCGTTTGGACGCCGTGTCGATTGAACTCGTACCGTTTGGACGCCGTGCCGATTGAACTCGTACGATATGTTATACAGTTGTTTCTTATTTGCACAAAATTAATATTTATGTAAATTTGTATTATGATATTCACAATCAAACACCATTTTTTATATTTTTTTTTACAACGGCACGGAAGATTTCTTATTAGTTATTCTCTTTTGTAAAAATACGTTATATCCTCACACACAAGAAACACATAAAAAAACCACATAAAAATTTAAATTCAGATCCAAATTTAATAGATTCCAAATCATATCATATATTTCACAGTACAATATCACCATATGTAGACTTCGAAAAGCAATGATTATAAAATTCGCGGCGTCCAACGATTATAAAATTTCCGGCGTCCAAACGTCACGAATCCAACCACCACGGCGTCCAAACGGTACGAGTTCAATCGGCACGGCGTCCAAACGGCACGAGTCGAATCGGCACGGAGTCCAAAAGGAACACGTCCAATCGGGACGTGTCCAATCGGTCGGAGTCCAAGTGGGACACCCCCTAACAGAGTAATCTCTACTGGTCACGATTTGTGGTTCACCCTGTAGATTGTAGATCAAGATTAGTGACATAGATACGATAGATACGTCACTGCGAACGGCCATTCTGGGCGCGCATCGCGCATGCGCGAAAAATTTTGGTATTCGTTCGTTACCGCGTGCGTGACGCGTCTCATTGCATCAACATTACGAATGATTCTCGATGATGGCTTTTATCTCCCGCTAAAAACAAATTAATATTTATAGTACTGTTTGCTCCAAGGCATTGTGAAGAAATACAACGGAAGAATTTATTATTACGTAGTGCAGTTAAGTATAATCAAATTGAAATATGACACCGTTTAATTTAAGTGAGCTCGAGAGTCAACTGGAAAATGTTACTCACAATTCTACCGGCACCGGTGTATCCTTCGCGAAGAGGTCACTCAAGCTTGATTCTGAAGTAGATGGTAAGAAATTTAAAGTGTTTTAGTTTGTTTACTGTTTCATTTCTTTGTACGTTTCGAAAGCTGTACGATACAAAATTACAATTATGTGCGTCTATATTAGGTTATCCAAGATAGGCGTTAATTGTTTTATTATTTAACAGCGGTGGAAGTTGTGAATGCAATACGAGAATGCCCCAAATTAGAGTTTTTGGATTTAGAAGGTAACACTTTGGGGCCACTTGCTGCCAAAGCAGTGGCTAAGATATTGGAGGAAAAAGGTTCTTTTCTGAAACGTGCACTTTGGAAAGATATGTTCACTGGTCGTTTGAAGTCTGAAATACCAAAGGCCATTGAATTCCTTGGTTCTAGTCTATGCTCTGCCGGTACTCGTCTAATTGAATTAGATTTGAGCGATAATGCTTTTGGACCTATTGGTGTACAAGGATTAGCCTCATTTTTGACTTCCAATACATGTTATACTCTTCGTGAATTAAGGTTGAATAACAATGGGCTTGGAATATCGGGTGGTAATATGTTGGCTAAAGCATTATCTGATTGCTATGAAAATAGCCGTAAAACAGGTAAGCTATTTTATTGACATGATTGTTTTAGAAAATATTGATCGATTAATAATTTACCATTTCATCTGTAGGAGCGCCTCTAGCATTAAAGGTATTTGTAGCAGGCAGGAACAGATTAGAAAACGAGGGTGCAAAAGCATTGGCACAAGTTTTTCAGAAATTGACTAGTTTAGAGGAAGTTGTAATGCCCCAGAATGGTATTTATCACTTAGGCATTGCAGCACTTGCAACTGGATTATCAGCCAATCCAGGATTGAAGATTTTAAATTTAAATGATAATACAGTTGGTGTGAAAGGAGCTCAAGCTCTAGCTAAAGCATTACCAAATTTAAAAAATTTGGAACAGCTTAATTTAGGAGACTGTTTGATTAAAACACAAGGATGCATAATTCTTGCGGAGGCATTGGGAATCGAGGGTAACCATCCTTTACTGAAGGAAGTCAATTTCACTTCTAATGAAATTCGCACAGAGGGTGCTAATCCAATAGCTCTTGCTATGGCCGATAAAGAGTGCCTGACGAGTCTACAATTAGATGGCAATTTGTTTGGAAATGAAGGACAAACTATATTGAGAGAATTGCTTACTATTTCTAAAAGAATTAATTCATTGGGCCCATTTGAGGAGGATGAAACGGATGATGACGAGGACGAAGATCAAGAAGACAATACCGACAGTGCCAGTGAAGAAAATGAAGATAACGAGGAAGAGGAAGAGGAGGATGCAGTTGAAAATGGCAATACAATACCAAATAATGTTACAGCATCAACAGTAACTGTTACACAGTTTTTAAAATCGCCAACATATGACAAATTATTATTATCGAAAGAAGACATTGTGCAACATTTCATTGATCAGGCTAAAGTAAGCACCTATAACATTCGAATTATTTGATAATATTTTAATGACTTTTAAAAATACTTCTGTGTTTTAGAAAGTATCGGAAAAAGCTGATACATCTTCTGAGCAAATGTTCATAGAAGAATTCACAACTACAATTATGAAAGTATCATCTTTATGTTCGTGTGGCTATGTTGATGTTAGAATGAAAGCTCTAGTCATAACAAATTCTTTGTATTCAAAGTTATTTTCCTTTGCAAAGGAAAACGATCAGATGTCTATTTTGAATAATGCTTTATTAGTCAACTTAGGATTAATTAAAGTGAGTATCTTTCAGGATGGATGTACCGTTCATTTACATACTTGTTTTTAATACAAATAATCAAATTCAAATACATAATTCATTTCAGAGTGAAAACAAACAAAGTGGAAAAATTGATTGGGACTTGGAAGGTTGTTTTAAAGCATTGGAGACGATTATTTATAAGGATTACTTTTTGGATGATACTCGAAACACGTTGAAACTGTTCCTGGATAAACCAATGCAAAATAAAAAGAAAGTTGTAGATTCGTGTCAGGAAGCGAAAGATTCGCTTTTACGAGCTTTAAATGGTACGATGAATGCATAATAAATGTTAAGATACATTGGTTTGCAAAACATTGATATAAGGTATACCTATTTATTGTTACATACTTTGAAAGTTGTGAAACATACATGGTTTTATACAGCCTTATAAAAAGAAATGGCTATATGTCATGCAATGTATACAGATTATGAATGGTTGTGTTCCGTGCGAAATTTGTATTTTATAACAATTATTCACATAACACCTACATATCAATAGATTCAAATTAGTTACAATTGTTTGGAAAATAAAAATGTTTTATTGACGTACCGCTAAATGTCACATTCTAATGAATAATGAAAACGAAATTTTTTAACATAAACTATATGGTTTAATGATACACGTATTTTAATCAATTTTTTGTCGTTGTAGATATCTAAATTTTTATAAGCCTGCTTTTCAATTATTAAACGTGTACGTAGATTAGACTAGAATGTTCGAAGTAAATATAAAAATTACACTTATAAACTTGGAATACGAAACATAGTTTGGAATTCATATATAATAAATAACTTTTAACAGTGAAAACAAGATCAAATGCATTAATAGTTTTATGAGTTCCGTGAATATTTATTACGTGCTTAAAGAAACAGTGTAAATAAACTCATTTCGTACTTAATTTAAAACCTTGAGCCCTACATTATTGTAACTCTTGAAAGTGTCATCTAGTGTACAAATTAGAACTTTGAAAGAAAGTTCCCAATAATTAGATAATTATAACATCACGGAACTTTATTTCGCTATTTCACGGATGTTGTGGACGTTGGATGCCATCCTGGATGAAATAAATCCACGGCTAATGGTGAACAATGTGTCGTTGGTTGATCTTTCATGTACATCATTGCCTAAAATATCAAATATATAAAATAATGTGCATCGAATAAAAAATTAAATTTATTTTTATACATACAAGAAAGAGTGTAAGTTGTTGTTTTATTTTACAATGACAGTCTTGCCCAAGTGTAGAAGGATATTTTACAATACCGCCGGCTTTTTGTATATCTTCCGCGATTAATTCTAAGCACTGCTTTTCGTCAATCTCTACCATATCAATTATTGATTCTGAAACAAATTCGAAGGTATCATATTACATTGTCCTACACAAACATCAATTTGAGTAATAAACATGTTAATATTCTTTTACTTCTTGTAGCAACATCGGCGGACAAAAATCGTGTTAAAAGTTCTCCACACAGTGATTCGTTTAAGAACAGGTACGGATAGCGTATTATGAAAAGTTTTGTAAGCAACATGTTACCACGATTTCCTGCTAAAGAATTGCTAGGTGTGCATACTATTTCATCTTCTGTTCTTCTTATGATCAATACAGGACCTTTGTATCTGCAAAGAAATAGAATCAATTTACAGAATGATATTACTAAAGAAAACATTTTCATGGAATGCTATGATGTATGTACCTAGTTAATTGTTCCGCGATATTTAGATTAAAATAATCCCTGATAATGTTCCGTACTAAACCCTCTAACGAGGAGGACATTGTCATAATGGCTAGCGGTAGTACATCGTCGAATGTTGCGTCTAATACCTGGAATATTTATTTTCGAAATATTTTATATTTTTTACGATGCAATTAAACTGTAGAGTATTTAAACAATAATAAAAAATATATACATATGATCTTACTAGAGATTTAATAGAAGGATAGTTCATTGCAGCCCAAGTGGCAGTATAACCACCGATACTCCAGCCATAAAGAATTATTTGTTCCTCGGGAAACCTTAAGTATTCGATTGCAAAACGCATTACACAATCGATAGCATTCTCTTCTTGCAGAGGATACGGGGCACCCTTTGTAGTCATTTTCATGTCTTACTGTTACAATTTTATAATCATAGTTTGGCCGAAGGAGAAGTCTTGCCATTACTTCAATTATAGTTAATATACATATATCATTGATATTAACTGCAACAATTGCCAAAATTTCACCTTTGCAATATTGGTGTATAAGAGTAACAGCAATTCTTCTCATCGGAGTATTACCATAAATGAAATGCAAAATATCTATTTGCAAAAACAACACTTACAGCACTGTTACCAAAGCCTGGATGATTCCATCCTAATACAGAATATCCTTTTTTTAATGGAGTAGATATAATGCCAGTCTCGTAAAAGCTGCAATTTCCTTCACATGTAATTACCAATATATGCCCTTCATTTGTTCTGCAGACAGAAAAATGAATTACTTCGAAATAATCTTTTGTGAAATGCGATTTTGGGAAAGGAGTTATTAGTGTTTATATTACTTGTTTCGCCTATCAACCAACATAGTGTCAATTTGATTGTTATCTGCTGATAACAGTTTGTATCTTTCCCCACCTTGCTTTATTAAATCTATTCGTCCTTTTAAAAGTGTAGAACCTATGATAGTAATGAACATTGTTATAGAATAGTAACGTAATGGTAAAATATATAGATGTCATACTATATTAGGCAACTTACGAAATGCCCAGTTAATAACTGATATACTTCCAGGATATATCATTTTAATAGCAAAAGTATGAGCTACAATACACGATAATAATTTACAAGGTAATGTAAATACAAATTCTTTGTTAGTTTGTCTCTTTATACGACCACTAGATACTGCAATTTTTTCTAATGTTAGCTTCTCACGTGGCTTCTCCCTGAAAAATATTTAGAATTAGAAAAGAACTTCATCGAATTATTATTATCATAATATTTTACCTTTCCACCTCTGCAATTTTGAAATCTACAGGCCACGCCCAAAACTCAAATTCATATTTTTGAAGTTCCTGTTTATTTTCTGTGTTATATCGTGCATTTGCATCATTCAATGTTTTTAAAAATTTCAAGTATGTTGGATTGTTTGCTCTGGAGCAGCCACGTGCTGCCAAAGATGCAATTAAAATTATACCAGCTCCAGCTATAAATTTACATAGTAGATACACATTATCTGTTAAAGAATTATTGCGTTGGTAAAAAAAGGTGGCAACTAATGGTATTGTGTATAGGCTTATGGACCAAATTGCTGCAAACTGAAAACGAACAAATTTAATAAGATTAACACGTGTTATTATTATTTCCAAATAAATGAAATTTAGTTTTATGTAAAATTAAAAGCAGACTTGTACATTACAACTGTTACTTGCAATTTCATAGTTGACGTTAACAGCTTAGTAAATGATTTAACTGATTTAGCATTAAGCGATATTTATCTTAATCGAAATATTGTAATTCTTTGAAAATACTTACACAAATTACAATGTGATCGCTCCATCGTTCTATGCTCTTTGGCTCGTATGACTTCTGAAATCAATTAAAAGATGCATAACCTAAATGCAACAATTAACGAATCCCGTATAAATAAGTATTTATACTTACGTCGACCAAACGACCGATCCACGTTATTTCATAAACTTTAAAAAGCCGAGGACTAAATGTACATTTCCAAAGTGTACTAATGAAAGACATCTCGCATTGGTTTAGAATTCTTCAAAGAATCCTGCGTTTTTGAATTACCTATGCAAAATACGATGTAAGAGCGACTTAACCGATCACCAGGGTTGCCATATTTTATCCCCTCCGGCCCCTTACGCTTCAGCCTTCTCGCCCAGTTTCGCAGCGTACCTCTTCCCACTAACGCAGGCGACAGTGGCGACACGCGACGAGTGGGAAGAGTGGGAGCAGGTAAGGAAAATAACGGGTGTACTTTTGTTCCACGCGACGCTACGGACGGCTTGGCTTGAGTGAAGTGGTTTTCGAATTCAGTTTACAGCAGTTTACAGACTTTGGTGTGCAATCTAGCAAGAATCAAAGTTTTAGAGTGCCGTTTGCAGTATTTTATACTACGCATTATTTAAAATTATTGAGAAAGCAGGTAATGTATACATTGAATTTTAGGTTATGTAATCTGCTTTCTCAATAATTTTAAATAATGCGTAGTATAAAATACTGCAAACGGCACTCTAAAACTTTGATTCTTGCTAGATTGCACACCAAAGTCTGTAAACTGCTGTAAACTGAATTCGAAAACCACTTCACTCAAGCCAAGCCGTCCGTAGCGTCGCGTGGAACAAAAGTACACCCGTTATTTTCCTTACCTGCTCCCACTCTTCCCACTCGTCGCGTGTCGCCACTGTCGCCTGCGTTAGTGGGAAGAGGTACGCTGCGAAACTGGGCGAGAAGGCTGAAGCGTAAGGGGCCGGAGGGGATAAAATATGGCAACCCTGCCGATCACTATAATGCTTGCATGACAAGAGAAAACAAACTATGAAGTTATCATTAACGCCGTAGCCGTTAAATATCAGTACAACAGGTTAAAGGAAAAAAGATCTGATTAACCTTTGGTCAGAATTAATGTCAATTCTACTCAAATGTGAAAACATTATTACCGGGGGAACAGTATAAAATGAAATAAATTTTGCGAACGAATTTTGCTTTCAATAAATAGTTGCTAAATATGCCGCATCACAATTGTAAACAAAATATGCAAATAGACTTTTAGTCTGACAAAATTGCAGTTTTTATCTTTATCTAAATATATATATATTTTATTGTTACATTTTTTTTGTATCTTTTGCATGTTTTCAACGTTCGTGACGAACAATCCATATCAATAAAAGCGATCTAACGATTGATGTCTGACGAAAAATATTCCAAACATGATTCGTTATTTATCAAAAAACGGAAATGTAAATTCGAAATAATATAATATATATATATTTGTACTTTTCAAATGTCGCGGTCACACGACTTGGATTGATAAAATGTAAAAACTGGATCGTAATTAGAATTCAATAAATTGTTTTGTATGAGAAAAAATCAGAAAGTATTATGAAAACTGACATTTAACAGCATCGACGGAACATTTATGAGCGTGGCATTGAATGACAAATTTGAGAGACACCTTCAAGAGTGCTCGCGGAAAATTGGACAATTTCGGTGCGGGTCGATTTTAGGTCGCACATTAGATCGTGCTTTTTGGAACGTAGAGAGAACTTACTGGAAGATTCATAGCAAGTATAATACCGCACAGTAGTTACATGCATTACATGCGACATCGATAATATAATTCTTGAGTGTTGCTATTATAACAGACTCGTGCAGCATGTCAGACTGGGACACGGCTCCTATTACTCTTCGTAAACGTCCACCAAAGGCATCGGTACTTAAATCGGAACAGGTAATAGTATTTCACTGAAGTTTCGGCGTATTTCGTTTTCGAAACATACAGTAACCACATGATTGTGTAATTGTGTTTATTTACAGGCGGTGAATGCTGCACGTCGTCAAGGATTTGCGGTTGAAACACAAGCAAAGTGTGAGTACAGTTTCTTTGAAGGATTTTTACGAAATAAAAAAGCTGTAGTACAGAGTGCTATTTGATTTGCAAAGGATTTACTCGTACATGAAATACTATAAAAGGTGGCAATGACAACGAAGCAACAGTGTGTATACAAAGATAATACGACGCAATATGCAACAATAAATATATAAAGAAGTGAATTTTTGTGCAGTTTTCTGTGAGAAAAGAAAGAAACTAAAAATATATGTTATACTTTTTATAGGGGGTGGAGGTGCAAATAGACAACATGTAACGACTAAAAACACTGCAAAGTTAGACAGAGAAACTGAGGAATTGAAGCATGACAAAATTCCACTTGACCTTGGTAAATTAATTCAGCAGGGACGGCAGAATAAAGGAATGTCCCAAAAAGATCTTGCGACAGTAAGTATTTTGTAATTATTTACATATATTCGAATGTTTTTGTATTTCTATTCGTGGGCACTTTAGACATATATACTTCTTTTATTATTGTTATTTAGAAAGTAAATGAAAAGGCACAAGTCATCAATGACTACGAAGCAGGTCGTGGTATACCCAACCAAATGGTAATTGGTAAAATTGAGCGAGTATTAGGAATAAAGTTGCGTGGGAAAGATCGTGGAAAACCGGTAACAGCCCCCGGGACAAAAAAGTGAATCTCGGGGGAGGGAAACAAATTTTAACTTTATATCCTTATGCATTGTTCCCTAAACAGAACTGTAAAAAATATTGTAGGATTTCTATTGTGTGAAAATTACAAGCACCTTAATACTTGGAACTGTCGACAAAACTGTTAATTTATCTTTATATGCCATTTTGTTATATTTTTAAATACACGCCATTGATTCTATTATAAAACAGATTTATTATTTCATCTTCTTGAATGTCGATTCAGGTAGGCTAAACAACATTGTATTAATGCAAATAACGTTATGAGGTTGTTGCTATGTATATACATATAGATCAGTGATCAATTTTATAATGGTTAAAAAATAGAATTTATATATATATATAGACATATGCATTCATAAGCATCGTATATCAGTATATTTGCATATAGAGATTAAAATATTAATTTATAATGTAGCAATACTTCATCATACATCATACAGTAGCTTGTATATAAAAAGAAATTACTAAATAAACATTAATTACACCGTTCAGTGTTATTTTTATTCGTACAGAAACCTGGTAATACATTACTTCTATCTTATTTCATTAATCTCTTCTTAATGCAAAGCTTGACTCCTTTATACCATCCTTCGTTACAATTTTGATACTTATAGAATCACCAGTATAAATATCTCTTTCTGCAGCCGAAATAAACACATCTTTTATTATCGAAACTGCTCTTTCTTCGGTTAAGGGAACATGTTCAACTCCTTCCTGATTTTTAAATCCAACCTGCAAGGAACATAATGCAATTAATGGATTGAACTATAGTCAATGAAATACACGCTTTTACAGTATATTCATTATACCTGATTGTCGAGAAGAGGTTGTAAAAGTGCACCAGCAGAACCACCTGCTCTATACTTAGTTACCTCACAATGTCCAATTGGATCATAACAGTACACACAACCTTTACCTTCATTGTCTATTCCGCCAACAATATTACTAATGTAATATGGAAAGAAGCGTTTGTAGTATAACATTGTTGATAACATTTGTGCTACTGCTGGTGTTGACATTTCCTTCTGGTGTTCATGTTTGTACATCTATGTCGGGAGAATTAAGAATAGTAATGAATAATTCCATAACTTTTAAATATAATAACTAGACTGCGGATCTTTATGCAAAATAAAAAATATTTGCATTGATTGCAATACACAGGAGCATAATAGAAATTTCTTTCTTCTTTTAATTGTCATGTTAAGCTGAAATATTAATACACTGATTTCCTTAAATCTTTTCAATTCATCCACTGCTTTAAATTGTATGTGTCCACTTTTGTCATATAAATGCATAAAATCCGCTGTCTAATAATAAGTATATATAAATAATCAGTCCGAAAATTAGATGCAGTTAGAAAGTTTACCTGCATACGAGCAGACAAAAGACGAGTCAGAGTGAGCGTGTCACACCAGCAGCCAGAACATCCTAGGACAGTCGTCTTTGACAGAGGAAATAATTTCTGTTGTTCTCTGGTGTAAATAGAAAATCCTGTGCTAAGACGCGTGTCCGCTGCTATTACACAGAAATTATCTCCTGCAAGGGCTATGACACTCCTGCAATCAAAAAGGAGAATAACCATTTAGAAACAACTTGTGTAATATTGGCAATATTATAGAATATACTATTTTAAAGAATATTAACAATTTTAAAGAAATAACATAGAAAATTAGAATAACATGCTTACTACAGTGAAATACTTAGATCTCTTTGTGTTTTTAAACATCATCGTTAAGGGTTTTAGGTTATATTTGAAATTTACCCTCCGTTGTCTGCATATGGACTGAAACTCCTCATTTTAGCAGCTTGTGTCTCATAATCAGGCAAGGATCGGTTTGGATTTTCGCACGAAAGAGCCATGTTTATCAAATTTCTCTTTAGAAACAACGAACTCAAAACTTCTCGCTGTGAATGACACTACACTTTGCGGCGACTATGGCGATGGCAGCAATGCAAAATAATTTCTTCCACACACACACACACATGCACACACGCACATGTATTGTTATATGACTTCCTACTTCTACTACATTCTACTAACATAAGTGATTGGTTAGTTTATACTTGTTTCAACAAGGACGTGGCAATATCAGTAAGTTTCTTTTTAAATTTTAAGTTCGTGTAAAAGATTGAAATATTTTTGAATAATTTCTACTATATATTAAAGGAGTGACGGTCAGGAGTACTGACAGTCAGTATAGTTTCATTAATAACATAAACAAACAATAAACAAATAAAGATTAAGTATCGTTAAAACAATAGAAGTACGCGATTAATTCATCATTTAAAATGTTTAAATCGAATCCTATAGCCGCTTTCGCTGTTCTGCGTGTATTCGCAATTCAAAATGAAGTTTCTTAGAGCATGTTGTAGTTATAGAACTTCCTTCGGCAGGTGTTTGTGTGAAGTTGTAAGATAACGCCCGAATGTATGGTAAACAAATCAACCGTAAAAAGTGTTGCCTTATCAGGTGTTACACGTTAGGTAGGGCGTGACAGTTTTCAGGAGTATATAAAGGAGAAAAATAATTTCTTTTCGAGCATCCCTTGAAATGGCAACCGGCGGCGAGAGACGTGTTGCATTAATTACGGGAATTACCGGACAGGTAAGGTTGACAGTTCATACTTTTTTCTTTCATATCGTTCATTGGTGTTTTAAAACTTTAAATGGTTTTTGCCACGTGGATAAAATTGTTCAACAAACGTGATGACGTACACAGTAAATATAAATGAAATTATTTATTTTATGTAATTTCTTTTAGGATGGTTCTTATTTAGCAGAATTTTTAATAGAAAAAGGGTACAATGTACATGGAATTATTAGACGAGCCAGTTCTTTTAATACAGCTCGTATTTACCATCTCTATGCGGATCCAAAAAGTCATCGTCAGGATAAACTGAAGTTACATTATGGTGATATGACGGATTCTAGTAGTTTAGTTAAAGTAATTAGTCTTGTACAGCCAACAGAAATCTATAATCTAGCTGCTCAAAGTCATGTTATGGTAAGCATAACATTATTCAACTTTGAACCTTAAAACAATCAATCAGTTGTTTTTGTATAGCCATAATACATTCTTATAGGTAAGTTTCGAAGTAAGCGAATATACTGCTGAAGTAGACGCAGTCGGAACAGTTCGATTGTTGGATGCAATACGTACCTGTGGTTTAGAAAAAACTGTGAAATTTTATCATGCATCAACGTCTGAGCTTTACGGCAGAGTAGTAGAGGTACCCCAGAATGAGAAAACACCATTCTATCCTCGTTCCCCTTATGGTAATTAGTTATTCAAGTATTATTTTATATGTTAAGTACATTACTTCTGAAGTAGAGCAATTCATATTTTTTGGCATTTCAGCCTGTGCAAAATTGTATAGCTTCTGGATTGTAGTAAATTATAGGGAAGCATACAACATGTTTGCGTGTAATGGAATATTATTTAATCATGAAAGTCCTCGTAGAGGAGAGAATTTTGTTACTAGAAAAGTGACTAGGTCAGTAGCAAAAATACACTTGGGCTTACTTGATTTTCTCGAACTGGGAAATTTAGATGCCAAAAGGGACTGGGGCCATGCAAGGGATTATGTTAAGGTAAAGAGTATAGGTATATAAATCAGCGGCTTGGAAGAAACATTACAAAATTTTAAAGCAGCGCATCGAATATTTTTCTAGGCGATGTGGCTGATGTTGCAACAGCCTGTTCCAGATGATTATGTGGTAGCAATGGGAGAAACACATAGTGTTAGGGAATTTGTGGAAGTATCTTTCCAATATGTAGGCCGCACAATTAAATGGGAAGGTGAAGGTGTAAATGAGACAGGAAAGGATGCACAAACGGGAGAAGTATTAATTAAAATAAATCCCAAGTATTTCCGTCCAACAGAAGTAGTACGCATCAATCTTGTTCTATAGAATGTAACTACATGTTATAGATTCTTACATAATCAACAATTACCTTCTTTATTTACCTAGGACGTTTTACTGGGCGATGCTACGAAAGCGAAAGAAAAATTAGGCTGGACGCCTACAGTTACATTTAAGGTGCTTATCTTATATCTACATACACGATTACGAGCTGTCAGTTTGCTATTAAACGTTTTTATTTTAGGAGCTTGTAAAAGATATGATGGATGCCGACTTAGAATTAATGAGAAGGGATCCAACCGCTTAATATTATTTCTTATCTTTGAAGTAACTCAATGCATTTCTTAAAATACATTCTATGTCTCTATGAGACAGTAGTATATATAATTAAATTATAATTACGACATTAACACAGATCCGTATGTAATTTTGTAAAACTACATTTTCCTGTGATCAGGGATACATAGACAAATTCTTTAAGTTCTATTAAGGTGCTAAAAAGAGATAGCTTTGTCTATAAAGTACTTCATCCGGAATACGTACATTCTTATCAAACTTAATAATGCTGTATGTATAGTTTGTATTAAACATTTACTGTAATTTCTCTTTAGTAAATGATATGTGTATATCAATATACATATGTGTATATATATATTAATATATATACTGTTATGTATTAATATATATAGTGAAATAATAACTCTCCGTTTATTGTTATTTTGTTAATATTATTAGTTACAGATTTTAAGAAATTTGAGAATGAAGATAAAAAAATACGTTTTTAATCGAAAAGGAATTGATTAAATTAAATTTTTAAACATAATTGATCATTTTTATTTTTGGACAAACAGCACAAGATTATTAAAATAATTCATATATACAAATGTCTTCCTTCTATGTGCGTTAGTTAATTCATAATTTTGTATACAATATTTCGGAGTAATGGTTGAATAGAATTTTGAAGTTTATACACCCACGTCCAATGTATAAAATGCAAAGATTTTTGTAATAAATAATGGGGACATTAAGAAGATAATTTTTATTACTTTATGCTTCCTTTAGGTTTTATCAGTATCGGAAAATTTTTATTTCATTTCAGTTACATGCATTGCCGAAGTATTAATATGAAAGGTGTCGGATGTAACCAAGGTTTCTTGGATGTTACTATTCAATACTTAATTAAACCATTTATTAATCAAGTGATTTTATAAAAATATAAAGTTTCATTTACGAAACAAAACCTGATTTTTGTATCTTTCAAATTATTAATATTTAGTATAAAAAGATATTCGCTTATGCTAGGTTTTAAATAAACTTTATTCCTTATTAATTTATATAAGAGAAACTTACATGAGACACCCTATATATATATATATATATATATATATATATATATATGAAGAATTCCGTAAGTGATGTCGGAGAACAACAAATTTTTGTGATTTCTCAAAAAGTGAAAATTAAGAACTCGATTCGTCGAATGCGAATAGCTAATTGTAAGTGGCAGATTCGTGGGTAGATTTCCGTAAGATATTCTCGATAGTGAACATCATTGATTTCACACAGTGTCCTTGGGTTTCCGCGTATTTCACTTTCGTGGTCTGTGCTTCTTCTTCGGCGTTCTTCGCTCTGACTATTTTATATTCACTCTTCCTTTCCCGCCTCTTCAAAGTAGGAAGTTGTTCCGGCGAAACCTGAAGAAATTAGTTATACATTTTAAATAATATTCATCTAAATTTATCGAATTAACAATTATTTCCAAGCTATATTTATATTATTTACTTACAAAATCAGGAGATAGTACTTTTTAAAGGGGAAGCCTAACAACTTGATAATTATTTTCAGATTTTGTATTTTTTTATTCCTTCTACACGCTTGAAACGAACGATTTCATTTTGAAATGTAAAAATTAAAATAAAATAAGTAAGAATCTATCTATTTTCTGAACATGAATGCACGACTGCTAAACAAGTATGTCGATTCTTTTTTCGTTTATTATAAGTAAATATCATCGAAATCTGAAGGAGTTTTGTACATATATCACCCTTTCTAAGATATTGTTTTTACTTTCTACAGCTTCATTTCTGATATTAGGTACACGTTCATAGAACCATCGTCTTCGTTTACCGGAAGAATTGGATGATTCTGTTCTTGCTTGTCCTGCGTGAATCCCCTCTGTTTCCTCATTCTTCTTCTCCTATAATTCCCGTGTTCGAACATTTCGCTGGCTGATGGATCCAGGGTCCAGTAGCTACCTTTCCCAACCTGATCCTCCTCATTGTCCTCCCCGACGACTTTGTCCCTCGGTATCTTCACGAAGCAGTCGTTCAAGCTAAGGTTGTGCCTGATGCTGTTTTGCCAACCTTGCCGGTTCTCTCTGTAATAAGGAAATCTGTCCATGATGAATCTGTAAATCCCGGAAAGGGTGAGTCTCTGCTTAGGCGAGGAATTGATAGCCATGGCGATTAGAGCGATATAAGAATACGGCGGCTTCTCGTATCGAGGCTGGGGCTTGTATCTTATCAGAGGGAGGTTCCAGGAAAATGGCAGTGTCCTCGAGTTGAACATGTCAGGTACCAGACTGTAGTAACTCGGCAGAGGGCACATGGTCGGGAAGATCTCTTCTGGACTCCATAATTCGTAACTTCTTCGCAGATCGCAACCGTAGGCCTTGGAGATGTTGCAAGGATAGTCTTGACAGCTGCTACTTGGCTCCATTGGTCGGTGGTTAGAGCATGCGGTTGCAAACTCGATGCTCTATGTACTTAGTCGCTTGTATCTTTGTGATCGGTATCTGTCAGTGTAGCTGAGAAGTGTAGTCCTGTGGAGTTGCTGACAAAGTAAACGTTAACAAATTGTGACACCCTCAGGCTGCCAAGAAAGAAGACGTTGACAAGTGTTAGTTGCACAATTTTCTAAGTGACATCACTGCCGCTGTATTTTTCTTCTATCCTCGAAAGTCTTCTTCCTTTTGCGAATTAGTTTGGAGGCTTGAGTTGCTTCAAGAATCACCAGATTCTTATTCTACTTTCATCCATTTGCAGAATTCTACTACACTCTGTAGTATTTAACGATCAGAACACTATATCACACTGTACATTTGGTCATAGTAGAACTAACATTAAATCGGCCATCGAACACAGTTTTACGAAACAGGGGCTGGAAGGCTGAGTGTCCACTTCGTTTCAAACGAACGTGAGGACCGCAATTGCAGACAGTGCTATCACTTCATTGTGAACAGACACGTATCGAGACAACCGTCCAACGTGATTTGCTGTTTAAATGTCAGAACGAATCTCTCAGATCGTTCGGAGGGAAGTCGTGGCCATCGTCGATGATGCTCGAGGACCGTTCTCGATGGCGAGACTAAAACTTCCTCGGACTAGTTCGCGTTCGGTACCGCGGGGAACTGATTTCTCAGTACGATTTGCGGCTAGTAGGAGTAATTCTTTAACGAAGGGTGTTTAATTTGACACGGACGATCCGGAGGATGGTCCAGCTCCGCCCATCCTGCCTTTCCGGAGAACTCCCGTTTGCGTGTTACCACGCGAGGGAGGCGGTTACCTATACGGGAGCCGGTGGTGCGTGTTTTATTGCTGTTTACACATATGCTGTTCTAACACCCACGCCGGCAGTAAACGAGCCGATACGTAAACAAAGTTGCGGTAATTATACCGAAACCGTGCCGCTTCTCGGAACCGCTCTTGTCTTCCTCTTCGGCCCGCCTTACCCCTCGTCTGCCACCACCCCCGTCACTTTCGAGAAATATCGAACTACCCCACAGAAGTACTGAATTATTTTTCGAAATTTCATTGCCGGATATGTGCAGCAGAAATTTTCACGGGACCCCACTCAAAATGCTAATAATTATTTATTGTGCGACTATAAACAAGATAACTATTTGTGGATTTAGATGGAATTTTACTATCTCACTAACGTTTCTATTTAACATTTCGATAGATATACGTAGTCTAGAATGTCTCACAAAAATGTCGAGAATTTAAAAAATGAATTTGAAAAATATTTCTCATTTAAAGATCCTGTCTTTTCCTGGTAAATTGTGTTCAGTCTCTGAACGCGAACAGGATTCGAAGCTTTTGATGTTGCGAACAGAAGAAAGATTAAGGGAAGGAGCGGTATTTGTTTGTGCGCCGTTTCTGCCGCTGTCGTTCGTAGTCGGACGTCGTCTTGAAATAATAAGAAACAAATCATGGTGGATTTGCGGTGGCAGGAACCAGCGGATTAGTTGTCGTTCGAGTATTTAGACGGCGGCACTTGGGTCCGGATGGAACTTCCTCGGAATGTTCTTCGAAAACACGGGTCTTGAATCCTGCGCTCCTGTTTCGCGTTCCTTAAATCATTTCGTCTGGTACAACTAAGAACAACATTTACAGAAGGTCGAGCAGATGGTAAAAATAATTTTCTTTTAAAAGGCCCCTCTCTCGCAGCGGTTCCGGTATATTGATTTTCATATTCATTTAAAATACAATAGTATGTACCTTCGAACATCCTAAATTGAGAATATTACTATGATTTTGACAAATGTTGAAATATTTGATATTGCAAATTAGTATGAAGCAAAATGTGGGAATTTTACAAACAGTTCGAAATCGTTCGGACGCTAATGGCCCCCCTTTGTAGTTTAAGGGTTCAGTTATATGAACGCGTATTGCACCCCGAGATAATCGAGATTGTACTGTACCATTCGAGCGGCAACAGAGTCGAAAACATCGGTTGGAAAATCGGCGCAATATGTTTTTTTTTTCGTAGCTGCGAAGAAAGTTTCTCGCTAGTTTTATTTACGAGCCCGTGGAACCGCAGAAGCCTTTGCTCTTCGCGAGCGAAATGCCTCGTCAGCGCAGGCGGTCTTGTTTGCGGATCGTTCCGTTTTACTGCCTCGTATCCGGCCGAATGTAAACAATCGTTCCTTATTGACAAAATCGGCGGCCGTCTGCGGGCCACGGTTTTTCGGATTGTTGCTTCTACGGCGTTTTACGAGTGTGGGAAAATTCACTGCGGCCGCAGACCACCGACACCCATACGGTAAACCGTTCCGCCGCCATTGATGCTCGCGGATCGACTAGATCGCGCAAAACAAACCGACGGTCCTCGTAAAACCGCATGTTTCTCGGAAACAACGAGGACCGCGCGTTCTACACGACTCGCGGCGTTAACAGGGAGCATGATTAGCCTGCCCGAATCTATTTCTTTCTTTGCGGGGAAGTAGCAGCGAGATTCAGCCCATAACGTGAATGTTCAAACACACTTTAAATCGGAATACAGTTCTTTTTTTGCGAAGCTAGAAGGATTGGTTTACTAGATGATATGTAATGAACATTTAAAACCTGTTTCACAGATTCATTAACGATTAAGAATGGTGAAAATTAGCAACTGTGATTATTAGACTTCTCGAGAAGTGTGAAAATCATTTTATTTTTTGGGAATGTAAAATTGGAATTATTGGAATCCTATTGGAAGTTTTTACTTGTTTGATGGGATTAGATGTTTTAGAAGAAAATTAATGCAAAATTAGAAGTCTAAATATCCATACGCATTTTAGTTACGTAGATTGACAAGAAGCTTGTAAATATTATATATGTTTGGGTTAATCTCTATTTTTTCAGTATGATTTCCACCGCGACAATTAATTAGCAAACTTCTTCAAGATTTGTGCCATTGCAGCCGGATTATCCTTGGGAACCTGGAAAATAGGAGAATCATTGAAAACTTTTTTGTCCTCACATTCAGATTACGATTAATTAATTAAAAAAAAGTATCACTACCATGTGCCCAGCTCGATTGACCCAATAGAAGGAGAAGTTTCCAAAAGATTTCACGTATCCCTCGATCACTCCTTCCGAGGTCAAAGGCACTCTCTTAGCATTCATCCACCAGTTAGAGCCTCTCCACTTCATCTTCTCAACCCAGATAAGAGTACCTGAAGAGTGGTATCAATAGAAAACAATCGGCACTCGAAAGTGGTAGAAAACTATATATCGCTGTATATATTGTTGTATAATTACTAAATTACTCTACCAACAATAATTAGATTAACTGTTATGTAAAATCGAATTTTAGAATGATTGAAAATATAAAATCATATAGAATGCAAAATGAGCTATCTCTTAAAAATGAGGTGTACGTACCTGGAGTGTCCACGATGAGGTCCAGTTGTCCAGTGAGCACCACCACCTTCAAGTCTGTTTGATTCAGCAAAAGCTCCACTGCGAAGAAATTGACACGAGCATTAGTTATTTGCACTCTCACCTTGCCAAATAAAACCGTCGAATCTCGCTCTGCTAGAAAAATACCTTTGTCGATAACAGGTTTCATGAAGTCCTCTTGCAGTTTGTTGAACACTGTTCCAGACTGAGTGCTATGAGTCGACGTCAAATTAAGCGCTCGTTTCACTGGACCATTCATTAAATTGTTTAGATTAAGGTCGTAGGTGCTCATCACATCTCCTGAAACGGTTCACAATTGTAATACAACTGCTCAATAGTAGTTTGATATATGTAAATACATTATCTTATTACTAGACAAACTAAAAATTGTATACGTCAATTGAAAGATGCAGGAGATGAATAAAGATTTTATTGTTTCTTTAAGTTTTACTATCTACCGGGTATTTCACCTAACTTGACCACCTTGAATATCTTTGTTGTTCTTAAAGATACGTCAAATGTCTGAAGGACGAAGTTGAATGGAAAAATGGGGTTCATACGATACCAAAAGAATTTTTGTTTTTATGTAATTTTTTTTAGAGATATGAAGGTCACCTTCATTTTTTTAAATGGAATGAGGTATTTTTTAATACATCAATCGATGCAGCTGGACATTCGTTATAAAAAAGTACTAACCTATGTATGCCGAAAAGTTAGTAGTTCAGGAGATATTTCAATTTACATAACTCTAAAACATCATTGCCGTCGTACTGTCGTAGTTTTACTTCATTTTTGTCATAAATGCATAAAACTCGCGGTCTAGTTACAACGTATTCTGTTACCTCTGCTAAGTGTTGGCTCCGACAGAAGTCTCACTGCACTGGAGTCTTTTGTGTAGAAGGGATTCGTCTTCGTCAGGATATTGTAAAAGTCGATGTTACTGGTGGCTTGTAAAATCACGTTCTCGGTGTCACTCCAGAGGTTTGTGGATTGCCTCCACTTTTTGGTGTCCACGGCTCTCTTCGTCGCGTTCGCCGCGTTTTGGACCTTCCTGTAACCGGCTGTGTCTACCATTCCCTATGAAATCATTTTTTCCTTCAACGAAAGCACAGTTCTTAATCTAAAATTATCACGCTCAACCGCGAACGCTCTTAACCGCCTATCCTCATTAAGGACCAGGGGTTCTAAGCTTTATGATTTCCGGACAGGATTTCTCATTTTCAGAAGCGACGAATTTTTACCGAGACCGCAACAAATAATGAACAGTTTAATCATAGCAGTGTATTCTTTTACTCGCCACTCTCTTAGTCACCGCTTTTGAAATATAAAGTTAAACAATATTTAGGAATAGAACACACGTTTCCACTCATTTCTCTTCACACATGTCTTCTATTGTATTTACCTACCCTATCTATTGCACATTTTTCTATCCACAAAGTTAAAAATTTATCTAACCAGAATCTTGTGCACACTATTCGAATATTGACGCTTTTAATGCTGAAAATGTTACCGTCTCGAGTAAGAAGGGTGCCCAAGTCATCACGGAGTCAATGGGGGAGATCCAGGCATCGCCGAGGGCGACTCCCTTCAACTTGCTTTTAATGGTCCCTGTCTTCTGTGCCTGCATTTTCAACAAACACGTTAAAACATTAGTGTTCGGAACGGCGAACTGTTCGTTTCTGTTTTCTAACCATTTTCATCTTCGATCTCATGTAGGGAGATTACTTTTAATCGCTTCAATACCTTTTTCTGGAGGTTTACTGTCTCTTATCGTACCTAATCATTTTTGTCATGTCAAAATTCGCAATCTAGTAATTGCAAATTTTCAATTAAGTCACGATTTTAGTTAGATTCGGGACTCTCACCTTGTACCACGCAAGAGCGAACTCCGCGCCCATTTTTCCACCATAGGACTCGGTCGTGATGTAAGTGGAGACATTCGCGAATTTCGGGAGCTGTTTCAAGAAACCCCTCATACATTCTACGAGATCGCTGGCGATCTGTGCGTTCGTTGTTGCGTAGGCGTTTGCCGTTGTCGTGTAGCTGAAGCCTGTGCCGACTGGATTGTCGATGAAGAGGACATTGTAGTCTTTCACCTGTAGAAGTATCGATCAATAGTTGATAAAGAAGGTCAACACCTTGAAGCTTATCAGTCATTTATTTTCCATTCCTCAAGTGATTTATGTACTCTTCTACTGTTATGGCTTCAGAAGCCAATCGGTGTAAACTTAATTTTCTCAATTTATTTGAACCATAGTCGTTTAGTTTCATTCTTGTCTACTCAACCCTGAAGCGGTATACCGTTTCCTTAGTCTAAGAAGTAGCACACTGGAATCTTCATAAAAATTCAGTTAAAATTTCCTGAAATACTTGTAGGTATATAGCTTTAGATTAGAAAGCTCAAATGTTCAAAACATGTTAAAGAAGTTTCATATTTACGATTTTCTTGCAATACTGATACGAAAATCAGGGTACAGTAAATTTTACCGGGGTCATGAGGGATCCCAGGACACTATTATATTTGTACGTCATCTGTTTATGAATACGTTTTCATAACCAAATGTTAAAAGACTTGATTATCTCAGTTTTGAAAAAGTTATTCGTTTTTAAAATGTGTACGAATACTTTGTACATCGACTGTAAGTCTCCACCGTACAAGGGCGAATTATTATTTTTTAAATGTTTTTTGATTTGATCTTTGGATTAACTGTTCGACACCGTTGTTTCTCAGTTGTATCGAGCGATTTTTCGTTATGTATTGGATCGTTTCCGGTACCCAGGAGTAATTCCTCGGCTGCAAGTTTAGGTCGAGGGGTCCGAGCTCTTCGAAGTTTCCGTAGGAAGTGGACGATGCACCCGGTCCACCTTGTAGCCAGATCACCAACGGCTTATTATAATACGAGGAAACATTTGCCGTCGTATAGTAAAGCCACCAGAACATGTTCGCGTTCGGTCGTACTTTCACGTAGCCCCATTCTTGCTCGCCAGGACCGAATCCTTTTTTCGCTGTTAAGTAAAAGTAGTATTCAAGTAGCAACTAACTCTTCAAAATGCAGCATGTGTTAAAAGAAAGTGCAAACATCGAAACGCCTAGATTATGCGTGTAGGGCGTGGACAGAGAAAATGTTGAAATGGAGACGTTCAATGTCCGAATGAAAACAGACGAGGGTCACATTAACCAACAGTGATTATTATAAAAGATAGGTGTCTGCAGGATTAGTAATTCTGACTGTAATCATTAAAAGTTGCATCAAAGATCACGTATATTTAAAATCGTGGAATGTTGTTAATTTCCAGTATTTGCAGAAGCATTAGTGCCATTGTTAAACGAGATATTTTCTGCGAGGAGTTTCTGATCGACGTCCAAACGAAAGTTAGCACAGTGAAGACAAGTAGCTAAAACAACGCGTATTTCAGCTCGGACGTCTAGGTATATTTGACGAGTTTTAAAATCGGAATCGAGAAATTTCTTGGTGTACGACACGACGATGGATTACACTTGTGCGCTTTGTTTGCGAAATTTCTACGGCAATAGTTCCCAAATGGAACGACCCCAGTGTCTTCATAATTGAACTTTCTTGTGTGCAAATACCATTAAAATCGAAAGATTTATAACGCTAGGTTTCTAGCCCACTGGCGTATTGTTTTCAATCGCGATTATTTAACCAAAACCCGGAAACGGTAATGTCAATATTTATTTCCCGCACATAAATCTCTACTATTTTGTACCCCACCGAATTCTGTGTTATTTATTATCGCTTCTTCATCACCACATCCTTCACATCTGTTGCGAAACACAATCTAGTATTTTGGCAACTGATCTCTGCAATCGTATCGTAATATTTTAACTAGCTTCCTTTATGTAAAATAAAATGAGTTGTAAGAAATTTATTTCTCCTTTTAACAATAATAAGTTGATGGTACTATATCGCTACCCTTAAAAATATATTAAATACATAATAAATTCATAAAATCCGTATAATTTCCAATTGAACAGGTCTCGTCTTTTTACGGTCAAACTCGATGGTCCGACATTTTGGTTCCCGACTGTGAGGCTACCATTTAGTTTTCCCTTTCCTTTGTCGCGGTGTATTTCTTACCTGTTATTATTTACTCGTGTCTGCCATAAAATTCGACCCGTTTTTGCAACAAATCGCGTTAGGCAATTTCCGAAACGCTCTTTAGAAATGTAGTTGTGCTTACCGTGGGCCCCAGATGCGAGGCAAATCGCCAAGAGGAGGAACACCGAGAAACCCGTCATTGTCACCGGATTCAGAGGTACCCGAAGACTAAACGATCGTGCTGTCAGACAGGGCAGCGTCTTATCTGTTGGTAAAGAGCGAGCGATTAGATTCATATGTTAATGGTTAATGTTAAGGCGAGTCACGTGTTTCCTGTATAGTATTTTCGTGCAATTTTCGAGGCGAGTGAAGGGACTCCGTTCGAGTATAATTTCAACTAATCAATCAAGTGTTCTGTTCTCGTTAGTTACTTAAAAAGAATTATCGAAGCAGAAAGTACGACTTTAATTAAAAACAAAAGCAATCAATAATCACAAGTAATATACGACAGCAAAAAGTACAATATTCCGGGAACTATAAAATGATACTGATCAATTGGGAATCTTACTCTCATTATTTGTTTAAAAAGGATCACGAGGACAGAAAGTGGGACTTCAAGATGATAGAAGTGAATTACAAACTTTCCACAATGCTGTGGATCAAAAGTAACAAATTGAACAAAAGAACAAATTGAATAGTTATGCAGGGAATAATATATGGAAAAACTCGTGACTCACCGTATAGTATTGCCGATTGATTTCTTTCATCGGGATTTCTCAATTTTGCGGTGCCTGTGGCAATAGCGTTGTCGCAATCGAAAGACGGATACGATTGTTCCTTGTTAATTATTTTTCAATCGGAAGACATTAGAAAATAATTAAAGACCTCGCTCGTGTATCTTCGATATCGCAATCCACCTTTTCAGTGTATGCTATCTTTCAGTTTCCCGCCGCGCCGAGAAAAATACAAATGAATGCTCGAGCTTTCGTACGGCTGAAGCTGAAGACAGTAGCTGAAGACAGTAGCCGAAGGGAAATTACAGAACTGTACTCGTGGAACGATAGACCGCGTTGTCTTTCATTCTCTTTCTCTGTGAAGAGTTCGTAAAATGATGAGAAGGCTTTTCTTGAAACTGCGAGTTTATCGCGTTTTGCGTATTACACTCGTCGATAAACATTACGCGATATAAATGAATATGTAATAACAATTACGTCAAATTCGAATTAATGTACTCTTATTTTTATGACACGACACAATCCGGTCAATTTTAATGTTCTTGTCTCTCTTCTCAATATTTTTTCCTTATTCGCACAATAAGCTGTTTTATCTTTAATTAAACGAGTTAATTAACGATTAGTTTCTTAATTTAACGGAGCTTCGAACGTTCAAGTGAATGTTTCTGTTAATTAAACGAACTACCTACTTAATTTCTATCGGTTATAGCGCATAGACTTCCGGGCAGAGGTTATTCTCGGATTTCGATGCTTTCGAAAACATTTAAAACCGAAGAAAAAGAGAAAGAGACTTTCACGAGTGAAAAGCCGTGCTATTGGGACGCGTTCGATCATTTTTCTTCGATTGAAGTGCGATTGCCGACTGCGTGGACATCTTTGGCTGTTAGTTTTTGCTCGTGATCGTAATTCAATCGGATCGGTAAATCGTGAATGACAAATTACCGGTTTCCTGGACGTGTATGTGGACTGGCGGAGTCGCGAGGCGATGATCGATCGTCGCGATTGACAAATCGGCCTTGTACAAGATCGTGAAATCGGGAAGGTCAAGTTTGCGGAAAGTTCTGAGACAACTTCTTTCTCGTCGCAGGTGATGTTAACATAATCAAGAGACTTCGAGGAAATGTGCCGATCGAGAATTTTGATGCTAACGAGATGTTAATGAACCACCTGTGCAAGTTAGAACAACATAATTCGACTTGCAAGAAACATCACATATTTTATACAATTTTACGATGTTTATAATTCCCAATATTTCATAGAAAAGATAAAGTTTCATATTTTTCATTTGGAGAATAATTATATCATTCCAGAGAAAATTAAGTTCGAGAATTAGCAATCATTAGCAACTACAGGTTTATACATGAGTGCTCGTTTTTTAGATTAATTAAAAATTTCTACAATGTTTGCTGAATAATTTAGGTAACTCGAAAATTTAATTTCTTAATCAGGGATCGTGTCGATGTCTTAATCTCCAAGTACTATAATTCATTTTCTGACATGTTGAACAAGTTCTTACGTCTGTGTATATGGGTTGATTATTTCGGATAACCGATTTATCAATAGATTCTTTTCGATTCCTATCAGGCACGTAATTAACTTACTATCGCCGAGCACAGAGGCGTACAATTGATAGTAATTAATCTGGACAGATTGTTCGACACTTTTATCGCCATATTTCTGTGAACGAGACAAATAATATTTGTAATTCCACGAGTTCAACACTTTCCATGAAAGTTGCTTATCGCTTATCAGACAATGATAGTGTGCATTGTTTATCTCTAGAATTGTCAGGCATCGAACTGTGATTACCTTGTCAAACAATCAACTTATTTCGATCATTTCATCACAGATTCTTGGAAAGGTGAAATATACAGTGGGTAACGAATAACTTTTTTATAATTGTACCAAACGAACTGATATTTTATAATCAATTAGAAGCAATGGTTTATGAAATGATATGCAAAAAAAGATTTTCCAAAAAATTATAATTTACAAGGTTACATGAAAAAATAAAAAAGGGATTTTTTAAAATTTCTGATTAGGACCCTTAAAGAAAATTTAAAATATATGTTTTGTAGATCTATGTTAGTTATACATATGCTGAAAATTTCATCAGAATCGATTAACATACACACGAGGTACAAGCGATTAAAAATTGTGAAAATCGTAGTTTCGTTAGTGTCGTTTTTTCCTGCGTCATCCGATTTTGATGAAATTTTCAGCATGTGTATAACTAACATAGATCTACAAAACATATATTTTAAATTTTCTTTAAGGGCCCTAATAAAAAATTAAAAAAAATTCCTATTTTATTTTTGCACATGTAACCTTGTAAATTATAATTTTTTGGAAAATCTTTTTTGCATATCATTTCATAAACCATTGCTTCTAATTGATTATAAAAAACGTGGTAAAATGAGGTTGTTTGGTACAATTATAAATAAGTTATTCTGTTTTAAAGGGCGTTCGAATACTTTCGTTACCCACTGTAGCTTAGGAACAAATTCTACATATCGAAGTGAAAGGAATTTATGTAGCTGCGTGTACATTATGGTTACACACAAATTCTGGCTCAGGAACATTCGTCAATGTGTAAATAAAGAGATATAACTCTGATTGAACTGACACCGGTCGAACGGTGTCATTCCATGAAAATTAGGTAGAAGTTGTCACGTGACATTCCGGGACTCCTCTCGGGGTATAGTTGAGTATACGAATAAATCTGTTTGACCGTCATTTTCGTGGTGATTTGCATACACGGTGGCCCCGGATGACCGACTTCCAGCCGAATTGTCCGCGTTACCGTATGCAAATGCGAACCGAGAAGAAAAAAAAGGATTTCGGGGATAATTGCGAAAGATGCGTTTTCACTTTATCGCTATCTCTCGACGATCTTTCCCGTCCCGTCGGAACTTCCCAAGGTGGGAGCACACCGGCCACTGCGAAAGTGACCGAGACAAACGCACTAATTAACACGTCTGTGATGACTTCAGTGAAATCTCGTTTCCTGTTCTTCACCTTGTCACCGGGAAATGGAACGCTCCGTGACGGGCCTCTACGGAAACCAATTTAACACGGACGGCTGACACTTTTTACATGGTTTAGATTCCAGTCGAGTGGAGATATGATATCGTTTAAGTTACGCTACTTTCAAAAGACCCGGGTTTCCTGATTTTATAATTAGTTTATGTAGAACTTTTACAAAGCTGTGCTGCAATCAACTTGTCAACTACAATGAAATTATGAGAAACACTGTAGGACAAGGATATAAAATAAGATTTTATGTTTTTCTTTGCTTATGTTCTTCTAATATATTTTTACTATGTTTCACCTATGTATACATTTTTGTCAGATGCATAAAGCCTTCAATCTAGTATAAGAAGCAGACCCAAAGAAGGTCCCAAAGAAGACCGTAAATAATTTATTATCCTTTTCAGTGCTGAAAAAGATCTTTCCGCTGCAATTTGTAGTGGCAATACTTAAAAAAATGCGCAGTGCTGTAGCCACGTTAGGAAATGTAGACTCAATTTTCGAGTCAATTATTGTCCTCAAACTAAGTTCCGCAGTAGATATGTTTTCATTATTTTCCGATAAATATACGTGTTTAAAATGAAGGCATTCTTCAATAAAATTATTTTCTAAATCGTCCATATACGTTTCGCACAACTTTGCAGCATTCTTTCTAATTGTGTCTTCATTTAAATTTTTTAAATTCACCAGAAACCCTTTTCAGTAAATGTCATCATAGGCACACTTTCGTTTTTGTACTTCTGCCAGAAGTTTATCTAATTACTAAACTAATAACAAAAAAATATAACACCAATAAAAGCACAAATTAGCCCATTTAGCCCTGTGGTTAGGGTGGCCCTGCAAGGTTGCAGAAAATTTCGCGAAGCTCTGCGCCATCGACTGTTTCTCGTGTTCCGAACAGGAGAAATCTGAGAAGTGCATATTCGCCGCGTCTTTCCAATACAGATTCTGTGCATTTATCCGCGTTTCTATTGGGACGACCTATGACCCGTTGTCGCCCGTCCACAATATAGACGACGCCTGGTAATAAGTTACACAATCGCGTGTTACGAAGTCGAAAGAAATGAGGCACGGCTGCGTCGCGTCGTCGTAGGAATCCAAGTCACGAACATCCTTCTGTCCCGTTGCCACGGAATGCAATCATTCCTTCCTACTTCGGCGTAATGTGGCAATTCACCCGAACCATGTAATCATCTCGACAGATTCGAAACGGCATATTTCATAGTTTCAGACCTTTTTTTATTTTTTTCTACCTGCGGCACTACTGTTCCCCTTCCGAGGCTGTCCTTCGGACGCCGCGCACTGACAAAGGAAAGTGAAAGCCGTCGTCGGCCACCTAAAATCTAATAACACAGAGTTCGAAAGAGAAATTACTGAATGTGTTTTCCAATAGCCATTTTATTACCAGGCGTAACACGTTGACCGGCAGCACTCGGTCCTCAATAACCAGAGAATGGATCTGTCAGTGGAAACTCGTTATCTTGCTGTTCTCTTGCTCCACTTTTGAATAGTAGAACTATTTTCTATTAACTAGGAAATATAAATGATATATGTTTAAATAAAATTAATATTTCCTTGGATTTTTAATTTGGGAAGTACAGATATATTGATTTTCAAAACATCATTTGAAACATTCATATAATCTAATGTGAAGATAATATCTTCCTTTCATAATACATCATTTGAAGTATATTAAAAATGTCAAATATTATTTATATATTTATTTCTCTTAATAATTTGTACCTGTGCAGTTTTTATTATACAGATTTTGAAATATCTGTTACGCGAGAACGCTTTTGGAGGAACGTTCCTTAAAATTGTCATAGGATTTGCAAGTTCGAATTTTCCCTAAGAACGAAAAATCATCGGACAAAGTATCTCGGTATTACAAGAACAAGAAGAACGATAAAGATTATATAAAAGTAAATACAAGTGATTATCGTTACGTGTTTCCTCATGGCAGTGGTTTCTCTGTAATCCAAACGCACGAGAAGATAAACTCGCTCGCGTTCGCAAAAGTCATCGTTCCGATAATGATCGGCGCTCGATTCCTATGTATGTAGTAAAATAATACACATTCAAGAGGCTGGTTAATTTTTCTCATCGGTCAAGGCCTGTTGGCAATTTCCTATTTAAGTAGAGTCATCGCGACGATCGTGAGCAACGATAATCTCCAGTCTTTAATAGTTAACGGCGGCGAAATGCTCTCTATTCCGCGCCAAACGGGTACGTACGCTGAAAGTGAAAAAATAGTTACGAAGGAGAAAGTGACAGCGTCATCGGTTGAGCATTCGTCGATGAGGTGGCGTTAAAAAAAAATGTTTCTCAATGATCGTCGTACATGTGTAGGAGATGTGTATAATAGAAGCAGCTCAAACGGCCGTATTCCATTTCCACCGTGGAAAATGCGATTGCGTTGCCGTTTAATTGACGCAATTAACAATTCACGCTTTTAGCAGGCCAATTTAGATAACCAACGAGCGTACACGGAAGATTATGATCATTACAATTTAGAAATCGATAGAAGTCATGTGAAAGCATCCTATAATGAATATGGAAATATTGCCAAATGATTAACGTGTTCTAATATTTTTCAGATATCGGCAAGATTGGAACGAGGAAGACTAGAGTCTGAATTTTAGAATATTTTTAATAGGGTAGGGGGATCGTAGGAGAACACATTTATTAGAATTTGTGATGATTCAGATGTGTGTCACGATAATGGCAATATATTGCTAGATTTTCTGCTCTATTTTTTGAAATTTTTCAATACTTATCTTTGCTAGAGATTTCGACACCTGTATTTAAAGTGACGCGTTTATGTCTCTTTTGATAGGAACTATTCTAAGCGCAAAGTGGATAACAATGTACGCCTTTGACCACGACCACTGTTCGATTGTGTTTGGTGCTGAATTTTTAGTTTCTTCGACACGTGTCCGACTCGGTTATACAGAACTTGGACGGATTCCTTTTTCATTCAGTCTTTTGTGTTCAATCTCTAAGAATCTCTACGAGTGTTAACATGTTCCTTGACGATACTTGCGCTTGTGAATATTTTCTTAGATCTAGTCACGACTTCAAATACAACCTCATGCTTCATTTAAAAACGTTGAGAACCGCTCGTTTAATATAAATATTCTGAGTTGGTTAGAAAATGTGACTTTTGGTCAACTTTGTACAGGTGTATAGAATTGATAATAAAGTAGAATCATTTTGTAGGTCATGTTAATCAATCACATTAAAAATCGTTTGGCTACACACAGTTCGATAATATTTCACTTAATAGAACGAAGCTTATCTTGAAACTTTCTAAAAAAAAAAATGCGAGAAGAATTTTGGAAAGATCACCACATATGTAAATAAATGAAAAATGTAAAACACCTTTTTCTTGAAAGAGAATGTGTGGACTTCGATCATCTCATTGTACGTATTCGGGCGTATCCATAGTAAGTAGAAACAGTCTATAATGATCAGACACGCGTATTCAGTGCGAAGCCACACCGAATTGAAAATTGAGTTTTAACTTTTCTAAAAACGAATACTCTTGTGCATAATTTCTAACTCATTAAAACTATTAAGAATGGACTTCTTTGTAACCCCTGATTGTTGTGATTGAGGTAGACCATTTTGTATTGTGCGTAAAGATCCGCTGTCTAGTCATAACTTCTTTAATTTTGCAAGTTCAGCTACAAGAATTCGCGCATGTATCTTCGAAACTTCTTTGCGAAAGCAGTTGAAAAACTTGAGATTTTTTTAAAGGTTCTCACTTGAGTTGCCTTTTAAGAAAGTGTACAAGGTGACCAGGCACAATGATAACACGGAGTCATCGGCGAGATCGATTCGATATCGGCGTCGGTAATTAGAAAGATCGATCAAAGCTTGAGCGTTCCGTTCGGATGAGTCCAAGTAGTAGAGATAATGGAGAATAATGGTTGGCAGGATGCGACGATCGAGATAACAGGTGCCGGGTGATAATGAGGGACGAGTCGCGATCTCGAGGATCGTGAGATGGAATTCTGCGTGTTCCTGGATGCGACCGTCATGCGTAAATGTCGATTCTTTCAGAATCGAATTAAGGGTGAGAGCAAGGGCGATATTGTATGCATATTCTCAATGAAATTAATCGCAGTCGCGTGATCAAGGTCACTCAAAGTTATTAAAAGGTCGGTGTGTACAACCACAATACCGTTTGTAGGAAATATGTGTTAAAATCAATTTAACTTTGAGCAACTTAACCACTCCGTGGGCTCACTTTTTAATTCTTTTAAAGGGAAGGCGTAGGGATCATTTTTCCAAATTTAATTCATAGAATTTTTATTTCTTATTAATAGCAGAATTATTGTAGACTTAAATAAGCATCCTAGAATTTTTTCCGATTTTTTGGAAGTCGAAAACAGTAACAAAAATATGGATAAACAAAATATGGAAAAAAGTGTGCCCATACGGGGTTCAAGTAATTCTTGAGCTTTAAAAATTGATAACTCCTCTCTCAGATAAAATGATATCGAATTTTCTTTTCTATTTTTAGAACAGTCTTATTTTACAAGTTCTCTCGTTTGATTTTGTCTCTTTATCTACTTTCACGTGCCAGCAAAGGAACACTTAAAAGGAAAAGTATGCTTCCGACGATCTAAAAGAAGAGTGTACGGTAATGTGTTAAGAATAGCATGGTACGTCCAATAAAGTTGTAATTGTAAATGTTAGCGTACAATTGTGAAATCATCGTGTTTCGGTGAAAACGCTTCGTGGACCCGCTCAGAATTTTTGTCGGTCGAGAAAAGTGGTACAACGTTTATCGTCAATTCGAAATTCCACCGATGCACGCGAAGCAGCAGTAACAGAAATGTCGGGTCTACATGCCGATTACGTCTCCTGTATACTTGAACTTTAGCATTTTCTACACGATTTTGAAATGCAGCGGTACACGGATTCTTCATTACGCACTTTCGAAAATGTATTCTACTTGCGTTGCCTTGCGTAACGCACTGTATGTTTTTCCTGTATTCTACGCAACTGCGTCGATCAAATATTTGTCTCCTCATCGATTTCCGAATGGGCTACAATATTTGCTGACAATTGACAATTAAACGATTTCTTTCGAATCTGAAAACAACTTCTTCCCTCCTGTACATTTTCATTTTATTCATACTCGAGCACGACAATATTCAATTCACTATTATAAAATGAAAGTCTGTGAGAAAAATAAATGGTTCAATTTTCACCCGGAGGAACAGGGGTTAAAGAATTCGAAAATATTCGTATAAAAATAATGACATCTCTTTACAAAGAATTTGTTTAATAAATCCAATTAACTTTAAGATGTTTGTGAAACAGAGAGACACAAAATAATAAATGAAATCTGAGCGGTTCGCCTGAATTTTGAGTACAACCCATAAATCCAGGGGTAGCGACCAAAACTGTCGCAACTTTGGTTCAATTGTGATTCCGGTCACGCGAATCGCTTACGTGTGTCCGATCGAATCTGAAATCACGGTACGCGCCGTTTGCACACATCGCGAGCCGCGCGACTTTGCGTGCAAAACAGCGTCCGTGTATATTTCTAACACGTTTCTACGGATTTGCAATAATTATATAACGTCCCGGCGAAACGCAAGACATGGGAAATGGATCAGGGGATCGGTTGGCATCGATCATGTTCACTTCCCGCCGGTTGTTTTGCCGCACGACGGGATTAAAAATAGTCGTGGGCATCGAAAGTCGCATCGGTTTCCAGTAAACTTATAAACCGGCTGTGTCAACAGTTCGACTTAATCCTCGAAAACTCGGAACAGGATCGCCCGTGTATTTTCGGCGAATTTTAATGACCCGTTTGTTTATTCCGGCCGACGAATGGCGCGGGACCGTTTAGCATCGCGTGCTCCGACAGACACGCCTTCCGTAGAAACAAAAGCTTGTACAGGGTGTAGCATAACAGACGTGTCGATTTTTGGGTGTGGTCTCCCGAAAAGGAGAGCAGTTGAAAATAATAAAATATAGTAATTCCCATTTTTCATTAAGAATGTTCTGCTCCTTACATTTTTACCAGTTCACCACTCTTGAGAATTGAGAATTTTGGTTATTTTATTTGCTTGGCGTTACATCTCTGTAAGTATTTATAACTGAAAACTCACCCGATTGTCAGGTTAATAATTAACAATTCATACAATCTTCCACTATTTTCTTATTATCTGATTGGTGGATTCGAGAAGTCTCCTCCGCCATTTTCTAATGTTTCTAGAATTAATATTAGTCGTACACAGTAGATATTAATGAAAATTTCACAAAATGATCTTCACGATGGAGCTAGCGTTAGAAAGAAATTAATTTTATTGTAAAATATTATCAGATAGCACGCCATCACACAGATGTACAAAGATTTGCATAACTTATCGACCATCCTCTCAAATATTTACACATAATGCTCAGAATCTTACACGAAGGACAAGTATGAATGATAATTACCTTGCTATTTCGTAATAATGAGATTTATAATAATGACATACACGCTTCTATATCCGTTTAAAGAAATTTATTTTACAACCAGGTCCAATGCAATAATTTTAGAAAACTCCTCCCAGAATTTGATTTATTGCCTTTTATCGTATCAAGAGCCTCAATATCCACACCTTTGTTACATGGAATCCTTGCTGGAGAATCTTGCCACGAGAGTCGGCAATTACCGTGCGGCGCCGTGCGCTAACGCTATTCTTTTATATGCAATAAAGAGCGAGAAAGGGACTCGTACAATGTGCATTACACGCGACACAATACGCGATAGGGATCGAGTCACTTGCGCTGCGAAACGAGAAAGTGGCTTGAAATTCCATTACACTTCTTAAACATTTTTTCCCACTCCTGATTCACTATTATTCTGCTTGTCGGAAAGTTCTATCGGTTCTTCATACGTAGATGAAAGACGCACGGCTTTTGTGAGTGGGTTGCAGGTGTTTATGTGCATCTGCATTCTCGGAGGGTTGAAATCCGAAACACGAGCTTCTAAGATAACGTTATTTGTTTCATCAACACTACCGGGCTGTTCCTGATTTTTCCTTTTATAATCACAGAGATTATAAAAACATTAACAGCAGAAATTTTTTAACGAACTTCTTTATAACAAGAGTCGTACAAATACGAATAAAATGAAGGTGGCAATGCGCAGCAGTCACATTTACTGTTCGCTAGTTTAATTATTCAATGTAAAAGGACCTTGTAAAATTTTACTGATATATTCATCTGGAGCTGCGCTTTAAACTAACAGGTGAAAATAAAATTTAAATATTAGATGATTGCATAAGTTCGTGCCCGATTTGAAAATAAAATTCAACGATTAAATTTTAAAGAATACATCATTATTAATCAATTATATAGTTACCATTCTTTTTTACAATTAAAAAAGGATGGTGACCATATAATTTTTGTTTCCATATTCCGCCGTGCAGTACAGTTTGCGACATCTATGAAAATCGGGCACGAACTTACGCAATCATCTGATAGTACAAAAATTTTTATAGTAAACATCGTCCACCAAATATGGATCTTATTCGTTTGTTTTAGGATGAACAGCTTTCTGAAAATGATTTTATTTGGACACCAGTGACATCACAGATCAGTCTGTAAACACCGCACGATAAATCTTATCGGGAGAAAGAATTTCGAGAAAGGACTTGACACTTTAATGGCCAGGAAGACAGAATTAACCGCGTAATGGGTAATTTAAGCGAGAATAAGTGATTAATGTTCGCCGTCAGTTCAGGATTAATTTGCAGGGACAGCGTGCGATTAGGCATCTCGCCTCGTTCATCTTAATGAGGCGCATTTACATGAAAGCATAATTGTCCGGTAGTATCGGGCCGAGGTTCGTTTCGCGATTTCTGGCACGATAAAATGAGCCACCTATGGCCAACCCGCTAATTCCAGCGAGATCCTGAAGTGGTCGTTAGCGCAACAATATTCGCGGTGACACCTCTTCCGCTTTACCGCTACCGACCCGACGGATGCTACGCCTCCTCTCGAGCCATCCTAAAGACCAGAAGACTAAACGTCGTTTAATAGCACACTACAAAGACGATTAAATAGCCATTTGTTCCCCTTCTCTTGCCAATCTAGTATACACACAGCTCACGAAAAAATAACTAAATTATTCCATTCGCCAAACCATCTGTTTAATACGTTCACATTTAATTTGCGTGCAATTAGATTATAGTTTCACGCAATTGTAATTCGCTTGGATGTGCAAAACGCTGCTTTAACCATTGAACCTACCACCACATCAGAATGACCAGTCCCAGATTTTTAATTTTACTATTATTGAAATAATAAAAATGATTTCATAAGGAATAGTTGTATAGACATCTTTAGTAGAGCACGTATTACAATAGGGACCGCACAAAGTCCAAATAAAATCAATCTTGTCATTTTTATAAGGGAACATGTACCAGCTACTTTTAAGGCTTGGTAGGTTTAGTGTTAAATGAACATTTTGGTTAGTATCGCTTAACCCTTGAACTGTGAAGGGGTCATTCGTGTCCAGGTGATTTCACACGCATGTACTTTATTCAATTTACAATATAATATTATATTGACACTATTAATTAAAGTGTTACATACATTTTTTCAGATTGTTTAATATATTATTGTATTACGTGTCATAAGTGTCATTTTCAAAAAAATGAACTAAACCAACAAAACTTCGTAGCAAGTTTCACATTTTATCTTTTCTTAATTTTTGTATCCATTTTGATTTACATTTTTATATTTTAGTTTTTATTTTATCCTTTGAATATTCGTCCCCAAAATGTCAAGACATTCAAAGAGTATGAATTTATACTTCTAAATAAAAGTATAACCAACAAAACTTCGTAGTAAGTTTCACATTTTATCTTTTATTAATTTTTTTATCCATTTTGATTTACATTTTCATATGTTAGCTTTTATTTTATCCTTTGAATATTCATCCCCAAAATGTCAAGACATTCAAAGAGTATGAATTTATACTTCGAAATAAAAGAAACTATTGTATATTTTTATACTGTCAAATTGGCTATTATCTTCATTCTATATTAAACAATATAAGTTGTTTTGAAGACGGGTCATTTGACCGGTCGCTTATTAAAGGAACTATTGTCGCTTCAAAATGCCTCAGACATGGAAGACTAAGGGTTAATTTCTCGAAAACTTGAGGTTGAGTCTGGTGAACGTTTGCAGGTGAGAATCGTCTCGGTGTTCGAAACAGGTGAGCGAATTCATGATTCTCGTACGATCGTCGCGTCGGGAAGAGTTAAGACAGGAAGCGGGTCGGAGGACTCGTCTAATCAACAATTCCGGGACAATGGCATTCGTTTGCAAATATGACGAACTACCGCGTCTGCATGTGTGCACAACGGACGGATCGTTGGGTTGCACAACCTGCCAGCAGAATCGCCCGCAGCAACGGCCGATACACGGCGAATCGAAACCGAGCAATCTGTCGAATTCCTCTTGTTTCAACTTCCTAGTTAGATCAGGAACTTTTTTCTTCCAGTTGTACAGGGTGTGCAGGAAATATGCGGACATCGCATTCTGGAATATGTTCATTAGCCATTTGAAAATTAATTTTGGAAACAGCCATGCAAAATACGATTATTGGGCAGTATATATAACACATAATGTCGATTCTACAGAAAGAAATTGAGAATCAGGCGTTGTCCCTGAACGGTTAATGGCTGAAACCAAGAATGTACCCGATATTCGCCTAAGTTGACCGAGTCCTACAACTCGGTAATCCTCACCTGATTTGCAAGCCGCAGGAAGCGTGCTCGTAATACTCGCAAATTAATCTTAGCGTCTCTCACGTCGTGCGAATTACCAGACGCGATTAATGCCAGGTGAACGCGGAAGGAAAGTGAACGGTTCGCGGTGGCCACTGTTCCGGAGATCTTCTTTCGCGACATTAAATGCATCTGCTGTTAATCCGCTTGCCAACACAGTCGCGATAAACAATTCCCCGCTGGCGGATGCGCCGGAATTTAATAATTCCACACCGGTGAAAGGAGAATGGTAGAAATGGCCATCTTTGTTCCGCGTGGAAACGGCAAATCCATGCAGGACGTTCAATTCGTACACGATTCATTCAGCCGTCGCATCTTGTGTTCTTCCAGAGTTGCCAGACGAGGGGAGTTGACTCGAATTGAGGGGAAAAAGTTACCTTCTCTCTGCCAGTACCTGATTTGTGGGGCACAAGTCTTAAGATCAACAACGAGTGAGTAAAAGCTACGTACAAATCTGTTTAGAACATTTGGATTGCTTAGTATTAGGATAAACTATTGCTGGCACTGCAGTAGTTATTGACATCTTTGATTCAAAAGGCAAATATTAAGAATTCCTGGTATAGAAAATCATTTTTTGTTGTTCCTTATTTATATTTCAAAGCAACGTTGTAAGTTTTCATAACAGAGTTCCACATGTGACTGTTAGCAAATGTGCCAATGACTGTACTATTTGTCTTACGATTGTTATTCACGGAATATATTTTATAATAAAAGATTTATGACTCGTAAAACTGTTTGATTTTGCTGAGAAATCTCTATTAGCTTATAATAATAGAAAGTTAAGCTCGTTTAAACATTTCAAAAAAAGATAAAAAGATTTTTACTACGATTTTGGCTTAGGGTGCCCATCATTGTACAGTTTACCCTAATTAGAACATTTTTACAGTAAGTACACTTAAGTATTGAAATGGTTTGAATGAAAATAGACTGCAGATTTTGATTAAAAATTGTCTGCATAATTGCAAGATACAGGAGTTACATAGGCACTTATTTCTTTTCGTAATAATTTTAATCGATTGAAAATAATACAATTTAACTGTTTAACGCTTTAACTGTTTCCCATATGACTTCCTCAATTTTATCATAAAAGCATAAAATCCACAGTCTGGTTAAAAATACTCGTATAAAAACTATGGATCACTCTGTACATTGTTAAAAGGAATGTTACATAAGACGTCTATTTCGAGACTAAAAGAAATTGAAATTGCAGAACAAGACGAATCGGCCCGTCAGGATTTTTGCAAAATCATTTGTCGATAGAAAGTATCGAATTTCTTCCGTGGGAGATACCAGGTAAAAAACAGTGTCATATGTAAAATACTTTTTTTCATATTCCCCTGTCGTCGAAATGACGTTGCGTGGACATCAAAAATAGGATTAGTTAAAAGTTACTTTCTCCGATCGTTTCGCAGCTTCTAGCGGTGCTTGACGTCGATCAAAGGCTCCTTTATCGACCATAAGCGAATATTATGTATATGGTAATACCACCGCGGAGAGGAGGAAACACTCAAAATTCTTCATCTCTTTTTTATTGTTTTTGTTCGCGAAGGAATTGCGGGTTTCTATTGAGAATTCAAATTTAATGAATTTTGGGGATTAAAAGGAAGACAAAATTCCGAAATATTTTTAGATAATTTATTGCTTCAGATATTTTTAGACGGGGTCTAAAATCCACTTGTGTATGTTTAGTCAAACTTTCCAAGTGTCTTCAACTTGTCCGTAGTCTTTCGCCGAAGGAAATTCTCTTTCCTGATTCTGTTGGAAAGCTGTGTTCCTTGTGCGCATGTATTTTTGCGGAGAGTGAATTTCACAAATGGCGCACGAAAAGCAATGATTCAATGTGTAATACATCGAACGAGCGTCCAATTTGTATATAAGTCAGTGATTAATCGGAGAATAAATGTTTAGGTACCATTTGTCACGATGCCATTTATTCGACAAGTTGCACGTAGGTACTTCTTCATTTTACGAAATGTTTTCGTCAGCTTGTTAGGTATCGGAAATTATAAAACGCCGATAAAGCAACCCACGAGACGAAGTTCCGCCCATTAAGAAATTCAAACAATTATAAGAGAAAATCATTGTAATGATAATGTAGTGCGGATGTTTATGCAATTTCCAATTTTTGCAGGCAAATCTTAAGGAACTGAAATCATGTAAAATGTTATTTTCGGTGATAGTCGTCTTTGTAGATCTGAAATAAATAAATAAATATCGTACTAAATGTGGAATTTTATTTTCTAGCAATTTCTGAAAATTTTTTGAAGCCATAAATGTATAAAGATCCGCAGTTTAATCATTACGAAACAGCGCGGATATGGTATGACGTGATAACAGTTATTGAAAAGTGAAAACGAATATAAATGACGAATTAATGGTTCAGTAGAAGTGAAAATGCATTTATACCGAGTGCAGATAATATTGATTAAAATAAATGCGGACTCCGTTCTTTCTGTTAAAAAATAGATTCATTTATCGTGGCACGCAACGAACTCGTAATGAATCTCCATTAAATCGTGGATCTGCAAACTAGCTCATTAAATGAACAAAATAAGATGAAATAAGAGTCTCAACGGAATTCAATAAAGTTCCAGATCATTTTCAATTATAATTGTCATTAAATTTACTTAAAACGAGCCGAGCCATTACTTTCATAGCACGAAAGTGGAACTTAAAATGGTCTTTCACCAGCTAATAGATATTAGGCGTTTCGTAATCGTTACGTCAAATATAATCGATCAAACTATCAAACCGAAAGGAAGAATCGTTAGTCACGTTCCACCGTACCTGCCGAAATAATTTGTTTTAGACATCGACACAAGAAAGAAGAGAAAAAAGAACGAACGAGATTGGAAATGATTAATCTTATTTCTTTTCTTCAGAAAAAGAAGCGCTCAACTATGAAGAACAATGATTTCTCGGTTGTTTCGCAAAATAATTCAAACGCTACTGTCAATCGTACGCGCTCCAGGCACAGTGAAAGTAACATTATCCTTTGGAATATAAAATGCGGAGAAGACAGCTGCAACCCTAAATCGAAAGAAAGTCAAACTGGCCGGATCATAAACGGTAATGACAACTTTCAGCGACGAGCGGTATGCATTTCATACTGAACTCCGAAACTAATTCGCCTAATTTTATTGTGCTCTACGCCCGGGATGTGTTAATACTTCATATTCAAAAGGTAGTGGTATCACGCAGACTCGCCAGATGAGGGGTGAGAGTACGAATCGAGGGGAAAAAGTTACCCGCTCTCTGCCAGTACCGGGATTAGTCACGTGACACCGTGACTCATGTACGACAAAGACGAAACGCGCCACGTGATTGGGCCACGGCGGAAACGTGGGGAATAGCGTCGCAGAAGGGGAAGGTCAGTGGGGACACGAGCCTTAATCTGACGATTCTGGGAATTGCGGTATCAGAAAAGCTACAATTCACAGTTTCTGAATTCTTTTATCACATTTTGACTACCTCGTATAGGACGTTATCTTTTTATCACACTTGATAATTTTTATTTCAATGTTTTAAGGAAACCAAACTCTGTTAGGATCAACTTATCCGTCAACCGAATCCCATTTTTGAAGTGGGAGTATGCAACTGAACGAATTTCCAAGAAAAATGGGTAAAAACACTTGTTGAAAAATAAGATTTTTACCACAATTTAATTAACTTAACAGACTATTACGATTACTCGTCACGATTTATTATATTCTTTTCGACTTTGACTCCTGTATTTTTATAAAATATCCCATACAGTCTAGCAAATCTACATTATTATTAACAAACTGATTTATGTACACTATTTAAATAGTAAAATCATATAAAATGTTATATGATCAAAAATGTAAAAGGATGATTTAGCAAGACGCATTAGCGGATTTTTACATGATCATAAATAAATGGATGGCTTGGCAAAACGCATTAGTGTAAGACATTAGCGGAGCCGGCTTAATTAGAATTTTCTATGAACCAGGAATAAGTAATACTTCATATCTTCACTTTCACTAGAAATTTGATGCGCGAGCGGGTATCCCACGGTGTTCTTCGTACGACATGAAGATGATCGCAGGGTCAACGGTACTTTTATCGGTAGCGAGAAACTCGCGTTATTATTCTGCGCTGTTTTCTCTGCCGGCACATCGGGATACGACTCGGAGGTCAATAATACATCTCCAACAAGTTTCCTAGCGAAAAAAGGCAGGTTCGTGACCTGGAATCGTCGAATGATTGATCTTCCTCCGACAGGTCGTTTATGGTTCTACGTCAAAATTGAAAGCGATGAGCTATTAAGCTGAATTACGAGCTTTATGATTGTCCTTTCGGGCTCGATTGCAATTATTCTCTGCTGCCTTATTATTCTTTTCATTCTCCTTGACTTCTTTCGCCATTTTTATTATTTCGCCTACAGGAAGTCTATCAATGAGCTTTTGTTTAATGAACATAAAGGGAACTTTTATTCGACTTCAATTTCTCATACTTGGCACAGAAAATTTTTATTATGCATACAAATTCGTTGTATAGTTATAACGATTAAAAAGCTCTTGTTTTTAATATATTGTGTTAATTCATGTAGCTGTAGAGACACACTACTTTAATGCTTAAATATTTCGTTTTAAACCATGTGCATTATTTTTGTGTATTTATATTTTGAGAAATCAGTTGGCCCACAAATAACATTCAATTATGAGAAAGATTTACCTCTTAACTCACGTACTATGTATACGAACTGTGGATATTAAAATAATGTTTATATTTCAGCAAGGATAATTACAATTAAAAGCAACGACTTGCTTTTGGATCAATAACATTCATATTTTTCATATTCAAAGGAATATGTTTGTAGTGTTGATATTTTAATTCGAGGGGTTATAAAGCATTAAATGATTTATTTAAAATTTTCAATTGTGCGCATATTTTTTTTATTAACAATGACGCAGTAAAATCGGTGCCACCGCATTCGTACGAAAGCGTTCCGAGCTACTCGATTGGTTGCAAATTGCTCCTCGTATCGAAACCGAACCCAGTCACGACCGATTCTGCGTTGATGCGACGATCTGTATTCGATCGACAGGTCGCCAGCGACTTCCGGTGCCGTTCTAACAATCGCGGAAGCGGAGGATGGCACGGTGAAAGGTATCAAATCGATGTTCGTAACAGACCCGACTGGAATCGAAAGAAAGTCAAAGTGACTCTGCAACCGGTAAAACCGAGTCGATGTACCACGCATCTTTTTTCCCGCGCATCACGATGCATTTCACCGCTTCGACGCGTCCCGGAGTCCCGGCACACCTCCGCGACTGCTTTTACCTACATTCTGCGGCTGGCAAATGCACTTCCAGGTTGCAGGTTCCAGTACACTTCTTTGACATTAAATGTAAAAGAGCATCGTACCCTGAAGAACATACCTTTCTTTAAATTGATTCTACGCTCCGCTGCCCCGAAAATTTATCTGCTTCCCGAATACAGTAAAACCTCGCTCGTTGCACGACACGAGATCGAAAACGCGAGCAAAAATCGAGGTTGCGCAACGAACGACCAATCACAGTGACTCGTAGTGTCGATCTTCTTTTGTTTCTATATTGCCAACACAATCCCCACCATGAGGTACAGAACCTTGAACGTGGTGGGAGTTGCGAGGTTGCAACTAACGAGGTTCTACGGTACCTGGAAATGTTTCATTTCTCTCTGGATAAATTGTAATTTCATATATTTATTCAAATTTTTGTATATAGTTATATTATTTTATAGGCATTATTTCATGTTACTTCAATAGTAGCTAGCTAATCTGCCGTTATTTGCGGATTTTTAATTGCAAGACACAGGGACCAAATCAAAATTTCATCCTTCTGTCAATCATGGATAGTCTTAGATTTTCTTAATCTTCATACCGTTTTAAACCACGCGTTCTCATTTTTGTCATCATCGAATTCGCAGTCTAGTCATTACATGCTTAGCCTCAAAATTTCTGCAGCAACTAGACTGACGACCCGTCTGTTTCTTACAACAGCAATATTCTTCAAGTTTGCCTCACGGCAGCCTCGTGATCAGGCGTATCATAATCCGTCACGTTTCTCCGAAAACGGTAATGGTCCACGGTGCGCCATAAAAGTGCAGAAACGCATTCTTTCACCGCTTCTAAGGTGAGAGGCAGTTCAATTAATGCACATGCCATACCGGAGCAACTCTAACAATAATGCCGATAAAAAGAACGCCGTGTCGGCCGTGAAACCGGGCATTCATCGTGCGTATTTTCTAATTCCCAGGAAGAGATTGTGAAAGAGCAGCATCGTAGGAGAAAGAAGAAAGGACCGATGGCTGTCAGGTCCAGGCAGTAGGTCATCCAGGGAAGTTGGACTCACGCTCATAAATAATCAAAGACCCCGGCTAATTAGTAGGCGGTATTCATTCATTTATCCCCGAAATCGGCGCTTGTCGATTCCTAACCAAGTGTTATCGCGCCATTACCATTTGCTTTGCATAAATTACAATAATCGACGGCTCGATCGAGTCACCGGCTATGGGGGAATATTTACGACAACAATACGTGGGCGACAATGCTGGTTACCACATTGAAGTATCCCGGTTTTTCGTGTATCGGACAAATTGTCGAGACCCGGGAAGATCCGGCCAGGACCGTTCGTAAATCAAATTTAATTCAGCCGCGACACGAATTCCACCGTTGTTGGCGACAATTTCTCCATCTATGAGCGGCCGAGCCCCTGCTAGCTCTCTCTCTTTTCTCTATCAAGGATCCTCTTCTCCAAGCCGAATCCGAAGTTTCACCGCAAAACCGCGCAGAGTGGGCCGTTCCTATAAAATCGATGGAATTCAGTCAAGAATTTTCATGTCACGAAATAGGCTAAAATTAGCTCTTCTCGTAAACTAATGCTTGACTCGGATAGACTGAAAAGGACACGGACTCGTATCTGGTCTCATTTGTTAAATGAATAATTTAATGACGGTTTATAATAAAAATGTGTTGGTGTAATTTAAAACAGGAGAAAAATTAAAATAATTGAAGTATAAAAATATACTATTTTCAATGCGTTAAAATAATTCAAGAAAGAATCGAATGTGCATCTAGCTCTCAACTTTTGTAATTGATGCAGAGAAGTTTGCATAAAAATCTGCAGTCTACTTACAGCTGTATAATTGTGGATGTTCAGAACCATTCATTGCGTTAGTTGCCAATTTTCTAAAACATATTTCTGGGGGCACTTCTACAGACGGCTGTTCAAACGAATTCAAAATATAAAATAGGAGAAAATTGTTTAACGAGTTGAGAGAAGGTGGTGTGACGCAACTAATAATCTGCACGAGACTGAATAAAATAGTCTCGCTTCGGGAGCCAAGTGTACTACGCGACAATCCTGCTCACGATCTCCGTGGCGAGCAAGCAAATTTCGCGAGCGTGCGCCCATTAATATTTCACACCTGCTACCGATTGTATCGTCCCCATTCCTCGTTCACGGGGAAACTCTCACATTGCACCTAATCCCCTCTGTTGCGTAATCCGTGCAGGCCCTGGGCGATCCAGTTGGGCAATGTACAAAACCCGATCCCGACACGTGGACCCAACAGAACGTATTCGGCCTTCATCACGACCTAGAGACGTGATTTGACGAATGTCCGTGATTACAGAAACTCGAACACCTGGGGCCAGTGGACACGTTCGTACAATCCAGTCGAGGAATTTCTTGGGGAACAAATTTATTCCAGCTTATACGGGGAGGCTGAGCAACTAATCTGCGTACATAAATGTTTATTCCTGACATTGTTTTCTAAAATTAATAATTTTTATGAAATAGATATAATCCCTAATCTTTGACCTCTTCTTTGCCTAATTTTTTAACAATTTTATCAAAATTGTGTTATTTTTTGGAAATTAAGCCCTCAGTATGTCTCTTTTCTCTTTTCTCGACATTTCTGACAGCTTGGGGAATAATCCTTGACCCATTTGAAATTTCTTTTTTGAACATAATTATGTTATTTTTTAATGATATACAGGGTGGAAATTATAAAGCGTTACAGACGAATATCTCCAAAAATATTGATTAAACGCAAAAATGTTTCAGGTGGAAGTTAACGAGATATTACCCAAAGAAGAAAGAAAATTGTTTCAATAATATCTCGTAACTATCAGATTTAGGGCATATGGAGGTCAATACATTTTTATTCAGAATTCGATAGTCAATCGATTCATGATAAAGAAAGTAGGTCTTTGCATTTAAACAAATCAAGGTGACCTTCTCCTCACCTTGGAGTGTCCATCGGGAAAAATTAAAATCCAACCACATGATGCCCCCCTCGGTACTGAACAACTTTCATCGGAAACATTTTTGCGTTTGATCAATATTTTTGGAGATATTCGTCTGTAACGCTTTATAATTTCCACCCTGTATATCCAAAGAGACCAATTGTTTAAATAATCCCTCGTGGATGCACCTTTACAATCTCAACAATCGTGAATTAACACTAAACCTGCCACTGCCGGTCAAATGACCGGTTTTATATTTTTCATCTCCGGATTATTGAAATTATGAAGTTGCTTACATGGAAATTGTTTCGGTAAACTTCTTTATCCAAGCACATATTGTAATAAAAATTGCACAAAATCTAAATAAATAGAGCCTTGTCATTCTTCTAAGGTAGAACATTTTAATCGCTTTTAGTGCTCGGTAGGTTTAGTGTTAAAAATATTAGAAGCCGTCATTTTGACGGATCCCGTACACTTAGTGTTAAAGAAAGTCTAAGAAAATTGCTGCTATGTGTTTATCCTCATTTCCCCAACAATCTTGGAGGTATAACTAGACAGCAACTCCTAAGTAGCTTCTTTTTCTTGCAACAGAAAATGTTTATTTTACGTAAATATCCGCAGTCTTGCCGCGACGTTTCGTTATTCAAAGAATGGGTACGTTGAACGCCTTGCTCGTTATCATCGACAGGTTAGGGTAGACGGGGCATCGGCGAAGTTAGGAGATACAGGAACATTAGAGAGTCGGTTTCAACTAACTCTTCAGATTGAATCGTTTTCGTCCGATAAGGAGAATGGAAGCGACACGCAGGCTATCGGAAACGAGACGAGTATCAAGCTTGTAATGGCGGATCCTTTTAACGCTTTCCCGGAATTACATGCAAATCCAAGATTCACTGACTAGCGTACGATTGCATAAAATTCTGTAACCGTGCTGCCAGTGAAAGCAAGCCGCGCTTTAGAGTGCTTACCGGTGGATACCAGCATTTCTGGATGATATAGACCATGTGGGGATTCAATAACCACATACTTATGTGTCTCATTAAACTAACAAAATGGCATTCTGTTGTACAAACAACTGGTACACGAGATTTTTTTTATCTACACACAAATATGCATTTAAATATGCCCTTTCATAGAGTACCTTATTAATGCATTTTATCAATTTCACTTTATTGGATTGAATAGAATTGTATGCGAAAATAAGATTCTACTAGGCTTCACTTTCTTGAAATTTGTCGATAAAGCCGCAAAATTGCTGTATCGTTTAATCAAGGTACTTTAAGGTGGCCACGAATATTTATATATTTAATTACATCACCAGCTACATATTTAAAAATGTTGTGTAGTTTTAATCCAGCCAACTGTACCTTAAAACTCACTTGAAATTCTCTCAACCACTAATTTTGTTCAAGGATTCTCCTTGTCCATGTAACCATATCTTCAACGACGGAAGTACATGCGCTCTGCAAACCATCGCACTATCTCTTCTCCCCCGAGATTATATAAAACGACCTTATAATTATTCGAGAAGGAAAGTGATCCTCCCGTGGGAACGGGAAAATCGTCTGATGACGGTCCGAAAAGCTTCGGCTCACGATTTTCACGAGTAAAATCGGTCCCCGGGCCGGCGTTCTAACAAATTCTATTAGAAAAAAAAAGAAAGGAAAGGATCCACGTGTGTAACACCTCCTTAAGAGCCGTCGAGGTGTCTACTATGCGTGGTCCCCACCAGAGGAGAGTTCAGGATGTAGTCGCTGGGACCCCCATATAGCGTCGCGATGCCGCTCATGGTGCCCCCCCACGAAATGCTTCTATGCTTAGGGCAACTAGCCGCTTAGACGGAGGAGGATTCGCTATAAAAGGCCCCGTGGCCACGAGGAATTCGTCAGAGAAGTGACAAACCGTGAACGACGTGAAAAAAATCCGAAAAGGCGGCGGCCTCTGCCGTTTATCTTCGTTTCGAGCGGTGATCGAGACCCCCTAAAAAGCCGGAAGATGCGGTCTAGCCTGGTCAGTGTACAAGCGAATCCTGATATCCCATCAACGAACACGTGTCTCTGTGGTGCATCTGTGAACTGTAGTGATCATCTTCGTTTTTCGCGCGTCGGACCCAGTGATCGGGCCCGGTGGTGATTCCGCGAAATATTGCTGGGCCCTTTAGGTCCGCCCAAACCAAACTACCGTTGTCTACTGTCGTCGGTTTCACGCGTTTATGGCACGCACGGACACGTGGATCGATCCAAGTTACTTCTCGTTTCGATTTTCGCTGATTCCTTTGTCGCAGGAGTTAGGCTTTCGATTTTGCTGTTGAGTACATCGTGGCCCGGAACCACGTGCTCCACTGTGATACATATATAGATCCGGGACCATTGCCTTGGAGGACGTAGTGAAATTAGTGGAATTAGATTTTCCGTTTCGAGACGGGGTTTTCGTTGATGTCGTACCACCACCGGGCTGAGGTTACTGGGAAACCTAAGTGAATTGGTCCATGTTCGTCCTTGGGTCACACTGTGGCTCTTAAGTATACGCTCATTTAACGTGGTCAATGATCAAGTTGTGAAACTAGAGGATCTCAACAAATTTTCCTTTTTACGTAGAAGTTGGAGATGTTTAATCACAAGAATTGTTTTCTTCATTTTCCTTGTCCTTGCAAGCTTGAATAAGATTTTTATAGTCGAAGAAAATTTAGATAAATTAATTTTCATTTCAAAGCTACAAATTTTATGAAGTGTTAATATCAATATATACTCTTAATGGATTGCCATACAATTTCGTAGTGATATGAAATATTTTTACAGTATTGCAATGAAAATGAATTATATTTGAAAGAAGTAAGGTAAAGTGACGCTTCATAATAAATGGCGTTTCATAATAAAAATCAGTACTTAAGTCATGTTAGAAAGAAACAGGCCATATTAGGTGACTGACTAGCAGCTTCCTGCAGTATTGCTTCCATTCTTTCACTGCCTTTATCGCACGGGAAATGAGTTTCGATACAGGTTTTCTAGATCCAGAAACTTCAACAAGGTAGACCTGCTGCTGCTCGCCAGTGTAGAATGGAAAGTCGAGCAGTGTGCTCTTGCCACGAATAATCACGTTTCGTGAAACTATACCATTGATTTTATAAACTCAATTATCCGCCTCGTGTAACGTAACCACTGCGGTTCTAGTTTACCGAGCTACCGACAATGAACTTCTTTCGGGGTCATAGCTGCATGTATCGAATCAAGAACAGTTTCTATCGGAACGTATATTTTCAAAAATATCACAGACGTCGCTATCAATTTCTAAAATTAACCCTTTGCACTCGGAGCTATTTTAACTCGAAAATTAAACATTTCTTCCGACCTAAAATATTTCCAATTTTTATGAGATTTTAAATTTGGTGGATATGAAATTGATATAATCCCTTATGAAATACTTAAATGTTCAGTAATTGATTAGATACCTGCATATCTAATAATGTAAACAATATTTTCAATAATGGTACAGCAATTTTTAATGGCGCCTCAGAGTCGCCACTCGAGTGCTAAGGACTAAATGTACTGAAAAACAATATCTTCAGGATCTCTAATATTTCAAATAGCAAATGGGCAACTACAGTAAAAAAGTTCACGCACCATTTGAAACTTATTATAAAATAGTTTAATTTACTTCAGTTTTTTAAACATGTTAGACAGATTAGTTTACTAGCTACCGTATGACAACAATTTTCGTACATGTGTCCACTCTCGGAGACCAGTCTAACACACCGAACATCGCGTCACACTTTTCCTTTTGCGTCGTCAAAATTAATATCGCCGGGAGCCGCTTTCTATCGATTCCTCGATCCTTCGTGGATCCTCTGGTAGCCTAAACTTGTTCTGGCACGTTAGATGGTCAACGACGATAGACCTCTCGACAAGCGCATAACGAGGATCGGAAGGCCTCGTATCGATGTTCCCATCTACATTCGGTCCTTGATCTTGACACCTGGTTCGCCGGTGGTCGTTCTGTCGGAAGCGGAATGGCAGCGGGCGGTCGAAATAATTGAAAAGCGAAACGAAATCGAGAGGACCACTTTCGCGCGGTTAACACGCGACCCTGGAACGAGTTTTGCGAGGCGCCTCCGCTTCGGGAAAGAAAACAGGGATCGCTATCGACCCAATTCGCGGGGACATTTTACGTTTTACGCTTGTCCGGCGCGGCGGTTCGCACGCGGACACTTTCATTTTTTAGAGACGCGCTCGTAAACCGGAAAGATGTCGATGGGAAAGAGTGGTTCTGAGACGTTCGTTCCAAACTTGGCCTCTTCGTTTTCTCTCTACGCTCCCGTTTTTATCGCGGAAGGCTCGGTGCCATTTCCAGGAAATGACGAATGGATCATTCGTGGCAGCCCCCTTTTGCACGGAAGAAAATAAGATCATGTAGAAGTTATCAGGACGTGTAAAAATTATTCATCTAAAAAGATCCAAGACTATTTATTTCTGACTGGTATAATTCTCTTCAGCAATCCGTCATCTCTTTCTTGTGTTGCACTTTTTGCCAATTATACCAGAATTAGATTTAATAACGGTGATTATTCGTTAAATTCCATCTTCTCATTTGTCATTATACTACGGATGCTTGTGCAATTCCCTATTTTCAAAAATTAATTGATTATACAACGCGGAAGATAATGGAGATGATAGAAAGCTATTGTCTTCGTAGAGGCTTTTTATATAAATAGTACAAAATGTGTTCTCGAACTGTACGAATATTCACAGTCTACTTGTTCGGTTAATTCTGTCGATTTGTGTGTCTAATTAGACAGTATGTGGGTAAGATGCGGTAGCGAGTCTGCTCACACTTACTTAGACGTTCGCGAATCGAGTTTGAGTTTCTCATTATCTTTTTCTAAATATTATAACACGTTTATTTATTAAAATGAATTATTTTGAATATAAAAACGCGACACTATAAATGAATCATAATTTATTATTTAAAGTCGAAAGCAAAAATGATAGTTACAAAAGGATCTTTCACGCAATGTGACATTATAAGTGGTACATAATTTTTGGTTTAAATTCTAAAGCAAAAATGGGCGAATTGTTATCCTGGGATCCTTCCCAGGATAAGTAGCGGGTAACTAACTTGAAGAGGGTTAACTAGAGAATAAAAAGCGCACAAAGGATGAGTAATTAGCAACCGAAGCTAACCAAACGGTTAAAAATAAAACGCAGCTTTGTAACTCGATCTTCCCGTTCAATCTGATAAGGTTGATCTCGAGTTGCCAGGAACTATCTCCGGATCTCCGGAATTGCGAACGCGGGACACGCGAGGTATAGTTCATTTCATGTACAAGTTCGTAGCGAGCGGAAAGTTAGATAACGGGTGAAGGCCGTGTGTAGTATAGATCGGAATCGGGATTTAATAATTAGTATAATGCTCGTGTATGAAGCGCTACTTCGGTTAGAATACAAGAGATCGTATCGCGGCGTTCACGGAATTCCCGGCCAGGTACTGTGTTACTAGGTAATTACGGAGCTGTGGCAGTCACCTACATGACCAGCGTGCCATGATAGTCTCATTTGCATTTCTGGCTGGTTGAACAGCGTGTTTTCTTCCGGCAACTGGTATCGGGTTCATCCCAAAGGGACTATTGTCGTTGGGATGGGACAAATGTCCCATCTTATTCCTATCAACTGGTATAACATGGTTCTCCACATTTGACATACTTTCTTCTCCTCTCTGTTAACTCAACGACTTTCGTTGACCGTGTCAAACATCTTTCTATCGTGTATAGAAATAAAGAATGCTAAGTCAATTCCGACGGTAGTACAGCTGGCCTGAGGTGTGAGAAGGGTCAATGTTGCGATAATAATTATTTATTGCGTACAAGGTATTTCTTACGTGTCAATTTGACAGAGTGATAAATTTCGAATGGATTCACGTTATTCGTTTTGTACGCAATATTTATGGTACTTTTTTTCGGGAGAAGGCATTTCATTGTCCCATTCTTATGACTTCAGATGTACATGCACATGTATTCAAATTATAACACGCTGCTCGTTCTTTTTTCAGTTAATATTGGGTTGCTTCCTTTTCGTCTCCGTTCTTGGAGATCCCATAAGGACGAAGAAAGAGTGAGTACACTTAATCCGTGCATGCTTCTATATATATCTGAATCAAGAAGCCATAAAAACAGTGCTGAACATAAGCTAAAAATTTCAGAGCACCATTAAGTCCACCTCCTGTGAATCAACATGGTCCACCATCAGCGTCCTACGGAGTGCCGAACGTAGGAAGTTCTTATAGCGCACCATCGAACTCTTATGGCGCTCCTCCGGCAGCGCCGTCTTCGTCTTACGGCGCACCGTCGAGTTCTTACGGTGCCCCATCAGCACCATCTTCCTCGTACGGTGCACCAGCACCATCCTCTTCCTATGGCGCGCCATCAGCACCATCCTCTTCCTATGGCGCGCCATCAGCACCATCCTCTTCCTACGGCGCACCATCGGCGCCATCTTCCTCCTACGGTGCTCCATCAGCACCGTCTTCCTCCTACGGTGCTCCATCAGCTCCGTCCTCCTCCTATGGAGCACCATCGGCTCCGTCTTCCTCGTACGGGGCTCCTTCGTCGAGCTACGGTGCCCCATCGGGTCATGGATCCTTCGGCGGTGACTCTGGCTACAGCAGCGGCGGATCATTCGGTGACGATCATGGCGGACATGGTGGTGGAGGTGGTGGTCATGGATCCTTCGGTGGCGGAGATGGTGGTCATGGATCCTTCGGTGGCGGAGATGGTCACGGATCCTTCGGAGGCGGAGATGGTCACGGATCCTTCGGAGGCGGAGATGGTCACGGATCATTCGGAGGTGGAGATGGTCATGGATCCTTCGGAGGAGGAGGAGGAGGAGGTCATGATAGCGGATTATCAAGTTCTTATGGCCCTCCATCGCAATCCTATGGTCCCCCGGCCCAGTCTTATGGACCCCCTGCTCAATCTTACGGGCCGCCGCAGCCTCAAGGCAGATATGAGAAGAAGTTGACGTGGAAGCCGGAATGGAAGCAGGTCTGGAAGACGGAGAAGAAGCTAGCTTGGAAGCAGGAATGGAAGAAGGTCCAAGTCCCGGTGTGGAAGGAGGTCCAGGTCCCGGCGTGGAAGGAGGTGAAGGTGCCAGCCTGGAAGAAGGTGCAGAAGCCAGTCTGGAAGGAGGTCCAAGTGCCAGCATGGAAGGAGGTCCAGGTTCCGGCGTGGAAGAAGGTCTGGAAGCCGGTGTGGAAGGAGATCCAGGTACCAGCTTGGAAGGAGGTCCAAGTGCCCGACTGGAAGAAGGTCTGGGTACCGGAATGGGTTAAGATCGGAATCCCCGGGGAACAGTACGTCGGCAAGGATCATCATGGCTGGCAGTACACGAGTCACGACCTCTGGAAGAAGAAACTGGTTTGGAAACCGGTGTGGAAGAAGATCTGGCGCACGGAGAAGAAGCAGGTCTGGGTGAACGACAAGAAGCTGGAGTGGAAGGCCGAGTGGAAGCAAATCTGGAAGACCGAGAAGAAGCAGGTGTGGGTGAGCGACAAGAAGCTGGTCTGGAAGGAGGAGTCGGTGCAGGTCTGGGTGCCGGAGAAGAAGCAGATTTGGGTCACGCAGAAGAAGCAGGTGTGGAAGGACGAGTGGAAGAGCAAGTGGGTGCCGATTTGGAAAGAGGTGCAGGTACCCGCGTGGAAGAAGATCTGGAAGCCCGTCTGGGAGAAAGTTTGGGTACCCGCGGAGCCCCACCACGACGAGCACCACGGCTACAAGTAAATTCCTGCCGTGAGATTTTGCTCGATCCCCCTCGTCCGGGCGGCGAATCGTCGTTGTCGTTGTTCCGTTTTCCCCGGTGTATCGTCTGCGGAACAAGTCCAGTGACTTTCTAGGGTCCCCCCTGCGAGCCCGTACCTCCCGCAGGTAATCGCCGCCGAAATTGCTTTTCGGGAAAGCGGTGCGTCGCGTTCTGCTGGCTCGTTAAGGCTGATAGAGCTGTGACGCTTTGCTCGTGTATTGCCTCGTTACTGTAGACCCGGCAAGAAAATGGATCAAGACAGCACGCTGGTTGACAGCAATCCCACATCGCCTGTTTACTTGAGGACTCGTTTATTTCTGGGGCACGGGACATAGCAAACTCGTACAATTAGCTACCCTAAACTCTAGGCGTCTCGAGATAAAACCTCGCCAGGATTTACTACACGAAATGCCAGTTTAGGAAACGCTGATTTTCATAGTGGAATAAATGGAAGTCCGTCATGAACTAATGAGGCTTCCAACCACCTGGATCAACTTCAACACTATCCTGTGAAAATCGCTCGATACAATTGTACAAGTTTCCAACGCCTTGTCCACCAACTACAAAAGCTATAGAGGCCTTTGATTCCTCGACCTCTGGTCGTTTTTAAGAGGTACTGTACTTGTTTCACCTACGGCATACATCGTTGGGGATCGGAGATCGACTTGGAAATTCGCAGCACAATCCGGAACACGATCTTAGGTGCGGTGGAGCCCGAGTGTCGCGAAACCGTGGGATAAAAGTAATCGAACGGCGGCCGATGGTCGGGAACACCATGGAAGAAGAAACAACTGAAAGAGAGAGAGAGAGAGAGAGAGAGAGAGAGAGACGTCTTCGTGGTACGCCGGGAAGTAGTGTAGATTAAAAATGAGGAGAGAGTTCTCTCTTCTGCCGGCGATGAGAGCCACGAACCTGATAATCGTGACAGCGAGTCCATTTTCTTTATTCTTGAAGAGCCCGCTGTACGTCGATCGTGCTACACGTCTGCACCGTGGACAATCCGTTTACGACTCGACGAATGTAATTAGCTCCCACTTGTAAATAACCGTTGTTCAGAGGTACACGCCTATCGATATTTTTGTACGATGTTTATGTATGTTGTCGTAATAAAATACCGTATTTTTTTTATTTATACTCGCCCAGTTAATCCAGTTGCCCACGCAACTGCACCTTCTTGCGGAGAAAACAAATCTCATTATTTAGTCCTTACATAAATTTTATGTTAAGCCTTTATTCGAGTAGGTACGTCCATTCTTTGGACACTATTATATCGACTCATAGAATCTTAAATACGTACTTAGTTAGCAACGTAAGGATTCAAATTCAAGCATTACAAACAAATCAATTTCCACTTCACAGTTGTAGTCGCTAGACTAAGAAATAAAAAGAAAAAGCAGAAATAAGACAGCGATCAAGAATGAAAGGTACTGAAATGAAGTAATTAACGTAATTACTTCTAATTATGACTAAAGCGTTGTTGAAGTTAATCGCGAAGATTGAAGAACTCCTGGGGACGATAATGGGTATTAAAGTAATATTCATTTCTCAGGATCGCGCGATGCGATCGAAGTTCTCAGCCTCGGTTCCCGACTGTGCCGTCAAATTAGTCGAAGTAAAAGTGCGACAACCGTGTGTTTCCTCGTGATCCGGGGAATAGAGGCGCCATAGACACGTAGGAGTCATTCGTCGCCTTGGGCAGCCATTAATTCACAGATGAAAGCGCGGTTTCTATGAAGGAAGATGCTTTCTAGGGATAAGACGAGACTCAAGGGAAAGACACACCGTGTCCCAGGGTCTTCAGGGTCGCGGCTCTCGTACTCGCGACCTTTACTTTCTCCGTTTTCCGTGCACGAAAAAGTGTGGGACGAGAGGTGAACGCGCTCGCGTAAGTGAACAAACCGGTGAATAGAAGAGGAACACCGGAAACGACACACGGCCAGTCAATCACTCGACATTTGGCGAAGCGTGCGTAAACGAAAATAACGAGATGGAAAGTTCCCAAGGCTGATTAATGGAGCAGACGTGTGTGTGTGTCCCACGCGGAAGAAGATCGATCGAGGAAGAAGTCATGATCGCGCTGAAGAGCCCATGTAACGAGAAGAAAGTTCCACGACGAAGAAGACATCGTCTGCAGAGGATTCCGCTGTCGGCGCCGTTCCATCTTGATCGATCGATCGTTTGTACGTTTTTATTGCCGAATAGGAGGCTTTAATCATTTTATCTCGTTGAATTGATCATTTGGACATTTTAGCTGCCGAACAGGAAGCGGATTCCAGTCACCATTACCGGTGCAAGTTTCGCTATCTCAACGACTGAGATTCTATGCTTTTCTTAAAGTTTAGTACACGATTAGATAATGTTCGACTTATATATGTATAGAGAAGCTGACTTCCAAGGAATAAATTGAGCAAAATTAGTAATATTTATCAGACGCGTAAATTGTGGTTTCAATGTTCCAAAGATCGATGTACAAAATGTTTACAATAATCGCATTTTTCACCCTCTGTGGAATATAATAAAATCATTAAGGAGTCGTGCTCAATAAAAAGCGCGAAGAAAGTAATTTTCGCGCGAAACAGGATTCCAGGTAATTCCAGCGGTCGTACGAAGGCGAAACCTTCCCATACAGATCTACATTTGCATAAAAACCGTACATACCCGCATTGTAAATCATAAAGGTATAAATCCACGGTCTAGCGACTCGTCGATTCCTCGTTTTCAAGAAAAAAACAAAGGATCGCATTGATGCGGCTTTATCGGCAAGATGGTCGAAAGATTAATGCGTGATCTGCGGTTAGAGGTAAATGGAAGTCGGTCATGAAGACGAGCGCACTCTTCTCTGTCTTCCTCATTACCTCGACCTTAATAGCGAACATCGGTTCCCCTACTTTCTTCCGCCACGATCTCACGGCAACTTTAATTCACGATGCCCGCGCGTGAGATAAGGAAATCCGCTTTCGATCATCCGCCTATAGGTGGTAGCAGCGACTTGAAACACCTCGACACCGGCTAAACTTTTGTAGTAGGTAATGGTCACTTCAATTTGCTGAATCTGAGTTTCGAGACTGCTTTTGCAGCAATTTAAATTTCTTTCAGGAAAACTATCTAATTTTTTGTATTGACATTTTGACATTGTGTGATTTTTTAAAAGTACAAATACTCGAAATGTCTTTTATAGATATAATAATCAAATAGCTTTTTTATAGAGCATGTTTTGCAAAACATGGGTCGACAGCCATGAGTATGAATGTAGTATGTAGTTATGGTCCGAATAAAAAAATCAATTTCACCCTTTGGCAAATCAAATTCAACCTTTTGCAAATAAAGTATTTTTAAGTAAGCTTTTGTGGAAAAAATCAAATCAAATGTTAATTAATTGTTGAGAAATTCAAAATTATATTTATTGCGAACTTGTATATCAAGTAATTTCCAATTTATTAAATTTATAATGTATGAAAACCGCGTGTAGATACATATATATTCATTGTAGTAATTTTCTAATTGATAAATTTTAGAATTGAAAGTACATATGCATTTATTGAAGCGAATTGGAGGATATTTACCACATTTGAGAAGGTAAGACGAAAATGACTGATTTCCAAATTTTCTTTGCTGCGCGTTTCTTTTTTTACGCTGGCGGCATCCTTTGGAAAAGCTTTGCAAACTTGAGTGACTCCTACTGTACATCGAATAGCGTGCAGCGAGCTTCGACGAAAAGCTTCGTTTCACACAGGCATCGAATTTTTCCGCGGAAAGTGAAAGTTCCGCTGCTCGTATGTATATATTCTAGATACGGGCGCTGTCGGGCTCAGAGCTCGCGCGATCGAGGATCGAGCACGACTACGTTAGATCGCACAAGTATCGTGGGTATTAAATGGATTCTCAAATTGTGGATGAGTAGACTGTGGATCTTTATGCAAAAGACAAATCAAAAAGAAAGTTCTTTACGAATTTCGATAGATTGACATTCTTAAATTTGTTTAATCTTTATTCTGCTATTTTAAATTTTACTCGCACAAGTTCCTTATAAATAATCGCTATACTGTGGATCTTTATGCAAAATAAAAATATTCTATATCGATTGTGAAAAGAAGGCGCTCGATAAAAATTGATTTCATCCCTTAACACTTTTGATATATTGAAAACAATCTAACAACATTCTTAGATTTTTATAATCTTTTACTATTCTGTATTTTACCTAGCCAATTTCTTCATAAATAATCACAAAATATATGATGCTCAATGAAGTTGCATGCTCAATATAAATATCTTTACTCAAGTAATAATTTTATTTTCGTTGAGCTAAACTAAATGTATGTTTTGATAATAATATTTAGAGATCGATAACAATAGGATCGGTTTTTTCGTGTTGATCTATGAAGAAAACTTTTCGATTAAGCCAGGGGCCAATTCGCCTAATAGTTTGAGACGATTTAAAGAAAACTATGGGCAAAGTTATAAAATTCTTTTGTTGCTTAACGAACAGTTGTCAACAGTGGAAACCTGTTGACTACTGAGAGAGTTACATAAATCATGGTTAATAGTGTCCATATTAAGCATTAAGTAGTACCGTTTGGACCACCATTATCGAATAAGAAATTTATGAATAAAAGGTGTTGACAGCTCGGTAACCAGAAGCTCGTAAACGTCCGCTGAATTGCTTAGATATTTAAATTTCTAAGGTGACAAAACTTTCTAGGGAGGGGGAAGTACTTGAACGAGAGGCAACGGAGAAAACTATGCGATTGTCACTTATTATTTATGTCACGCAGGAGCTATGAGTACGGAAAATTCCTGAATCTTTTAAATGGATTGTGTGAAAAATCGAATATTCTGTAAAATTCAACAGACCTAATATGTTGATTCATAATTCTGCAATTTTGATCCGTTTTCCTAGACTAATATTCTTGCTCAAGAAACTTTAAAAATATTTTCCTGTTACATATACGTTATCAATACTCTGTTAACAGAAACTTATTTCTCAAAGCATTTTAGAAAACGACTTTAGTGTAATTTGAAAATGTTTTTATATCAAAATGGTCAAAGTTGGAACTGACAAAATTGGTATAATTAAAATATTTATATTTTGTCTTTATTTTCAATTTTATTTCCAAATATTATTGCTGAAAATCGTGGTTCGAATTCAGTACATTTACGAGTGCAAATAACAATGCAAAAAGTAAAATATTTTATTTCGTGTTTCAGATTGTTAAAATAGAAATATTTTATTTTGTGGATCAAATTGTTAGAATAGAAATATTTTATTTTTAGGTTCAGATTGTTAAAATAGAAATATTTCACATTTTCGAAATTGTATATCTTATTTAAAATACTATTTTCTTTCAGCAAAATAAAATCTAAAATATTAAATAATATTTGAAATATTTGTTTCGCCAAATAATGCCCACCTCTGCATTGCAGATCTTTTCTTTGATTCTATAAATTATTTCGAACATTGCTAACAGAGAATATTATTTGTGTTAAATTATTCATTAATGTTACCCGCATCGAAAAACACTGTTGGTCAATGGTATATCATTAATATGATTAGTACATCATTAATGGTATTAGTAATAGCTTTATTGCGATGAATCGAGTGTCCTTGCACCCTCGGTCTATTCGTAGCGAGTCGAATGATCGAAAGTTGTTCATGCTTTATGTATGCCGCGCCTCTGGGGCATATACGATCACATGTATTACCCAATAGAAAGTGAATCGTTCGTACGATTTGCAGCAACTTGTAATCCACAGACATCATTAATGGAGTCATGACCAGACCAGACAACGCTCGTCGTCGTTCAGTGGTTTCGATTGTTCTGCGTTATTGATCAATTAATTCGTCAAGCATTCGATAAGAACAGTAATCATTATAAACTTCTCCGTTATTATGAAATTGATAGCTTTATAATACTCGATTATATAGTTCGTCATTTTCTACGATGTTTGAGTTGTAACATTCAGTTCTGAGTTTATCGAAGCAAACACGAGTTTTCTAGTGCTTCGAATTTCTTAACAATGATCCAGCCATCTGAATCTATTCGATTTGCAGAATATTAATCGATAGTTCGCATACTTTCTCGGTCTACACCTCTATCACTGCACGGCGTGATCAGGAATTGGCCGAATGCTTCCGACGAAAGTCGGAGATTACCATGTCGTTTTTTAAATGATTGGCCATTTTTCGGACGTCTATGCAGAAGGCCACTTTCACATGAAGCTTACCACGAAGACGAGCACAAGGTTCAACTATGCCTCTGTCAATCTATTTTTTGCCTCGCCGTGAATCTCTCCTTTATTTCGTGACTATTCACCTTTATTCCACCTTCCGTACTTCTAGAAATCCAACACTGATTTCACAGTTCCGGTTTCGTGAGCGATTGAGGTATTATTTGCAAGAAGAATGTGCATAACCTTCTGTAAATGCACTGCAAAATACATTGTGAAAGTGCTAAACACTTTTGGTTTCATTGGTTGAAAACATGTAAAAACGATGTATGCAAAAAGGGCTTGAGGTAATGTGTGCTTCTCAAGTGTAGACTTTGGAATTTTACAATTCTGGAGTCCTGCAATTTTACAATTACCGATTTCCCACGTTATATAATTCTTTTTTAGGATCTTAGAATGAGAATTTTAAAGTTCCAGAATCTTAGAAATTCAAAGTTCTAAAGTTCTACAATCCTAGAATTCCAGAGGTCTAGAGCTCTAAGATATTACAATTTCAGAATTCTAGAATTGTAGTTTCAGAGTCGTAGAATTCCAGAGTTCTAGATTCCTAGAATTTAGAAATTGCAAAGTCTTAGAATTCCAGAGTTCTAGAGTTCTGGAGCCTTAGAATTCCAGAGTTTGAAAGTCTTAGAATTCCAGACCCTCGAGAGATTGAGAGTCTTAGAAGAGTTCTAGTGGCTTAGAATTTCAGAGATTTAGAGTTCTAGAGTTCTAGGGTCCTAATAATTTCGGACCTCGCATTTTCCTACTAAAATTTTCGAATTCTAAATTTCAATTTGAGACGCACTCATGCATTGCAACGGTTAGGCGAAGGGTATGGATAGAAGTGTTACGTGAGCGGCGAAGCGAATAACACACTATTTGCTTTTACACGGTACGTAACATGAAATCATCTGTAACGTGAATGAAACATGCAGGTCAATGTGTCGGATAATGACGGCCTCGGAACGCCGCCTATTAGAAACGTAATTTCACCTAGATAACGCGCATCGTTGGATGCGGATCGAAACAATTTTCACTTTCGAATTGGGATCGAACGCATCTTGCCTGGCCAGTCATGTGCTGCTCCATGGCACGTCACTCATTTCTCATTCTGCACCTGTTATTATGTTTTTACATCGATATTATACACCTAACCCAGACCGTGCAGTATTACGTACTGTGCCCACGCAATAGGCAGTGAACTTCAACTAGAAACCATGAATTTTAGATCACCGACCGGTTTGTTTGCATTTCTTTTCTACTTTGTTTACTTGTGCTTTGTATTTATTAAACATCGATTATATCAATAGTTTCCATAAAATCGTCAAATTCGGTATGAACTATTTAAAGAACGAACATTTCATTCTAAAAAGAGAAAATTTTGTTCGCTGTATTCTAACATAAATAAAAAGACTATAGCCATTACTACTATTAGGCAGAAGATTATAAATTTCAACAGAGTTAACAATGATTTTATTTAAAGCTTACAGTATTTTGAGTCTGTTAGATTGTATTGACTCTAATAGGTACGTCATCTTGAATGAAAGCGAAAAATGACCGGCGAAGAACGATCCTCGAGCGTCTCAAGAATACCAGCGAAGCCTTTCGCAAAATTTCGCGACATGCAAACACTCGATCGGATCAGAATTTCTAGATCAAACCCATTAATCGATGGACGTCCCGTGACATCGAATCGAGATTTCACTGGTCGCGCGGGACCATCATTGATTACAGAGTCGAGAGTTTCACTTTCGAATTAGAGTCGTCTCGAATGCATCGCCCGCGGACGATGGGACTCGCGCGGCTCTCTAACTATACTCATCCGCGTCGGTACCGGAAGTCCTCGACTTCCTAGCCGGTGTCTTCAAAAATTGGCCCGAGATGGACAACAGAAAAAAATCACCACGGGAAAATTCACAGAGCCCACGGAAGAGTTTCCGGCTTGACAAGCCGACATCGTGCACGTCGTTATATAAGTAATCCGCGGATTTATAATCTTGCGGGAACATGAGAAAAAAGTCAGCGTCCGCTTGCAAATCACGCGAAGCTTATGCATTATTAATGAGCGCCTTCCAGAGAAAGCGGATCTTTTGTCCCCGGTCTTTTTCCGGAAACTCTGGTCCCTATGCTCCGATAAACTATGCTAACCTCTGATAAACTTGAAAGGGAGATGGGCACCCATTTTTTCGGTGACTCCGAGTTATGCAACGATCCAACTGCATCTATTCGATCCATAGATCACATTTCTCCGCTGTTTCCACAAAGTAAGCGTTCTGATGAAAATTACACAGGGTGGGGCACTATAAACAGGTCACCTGAATAACTCGCTTGCTTTTGAAGATAGAAGAAAATGCATCAGACCGAACTTACTTGATATCGAGGCGCTCGTAATCTGATGTCATTAATTTTTTTATAGGCGAAGACGTCAAGGAGATTGAAGGTCAACTTCATTTTTTTAAATGGAATGAGATATTTTTTAATACATCAATCGATGCAGCTGGACATTCGTTATAAAAAAAAATTAGCGTTTACTTACTAGTGTAACGTCTTAGTACGACAGTAATGGTGTTTTAGAATTATTTAAATTGAAATATCTCCCGAACTACTAACTTTTGGACATACATAGGTTAGTACAATACTTTTTTAATAACGAATGTCCAGCTGCATCGATTGATGTATTAAAAAATACCTCATTCCGTTAAAAAAATGAAGTTGACCTTCATATCTCCTTGACGTCTCCACCTATAAAAAAATTAATGATATCAGTTTATGAGCGCCTCGATATTCTTCTATCTTCAAAAGCAAGTGAGTTATTCAGGTGAGCTGTTTATAGTGCCCCACCCTGTATATTAAGCAATTGGATAACAATAGAATATCTTTGGAAATCAATTTATCATCAATTTTCTAAAGCATATTTTTCAAGGTACTTCTTGTAAACATGTTAATCTTTCTATTGTTTCTAATTCAACAGTTGTATACATTGAAATGACGATTTTGACATTCTGGGTCAAAATAGATCCAAAATTGTTAACTGAAATTTTAAATGCATGAATCAACTGTGGATCTTCATGCAAAATACTTTCCTGTATCAATTAGAAGTTGAAGATACATGATTGAAGATTCATTGTTACAAATGCATGAGAATGCATTAACTAATTCTCGTTATGAATGCATGAAATCCGCAGCCTATAGATGTCTCTCCCGTTTATAGATATCAAGATCAACCTCTGATTAACACATCAGAATCCAGAATAACTCGTTCAGCGGCTTGAAGGTCTGGCGAATCTGAATTAGAAATCTGTTTATGGTAGGTTCCTCTGGAAAAATTGGTTTAAAGAAGCCTCGTACACCCGCACGAGCATTCTCAGCGCGTCTTAATTGGCTCGATCAGGCGGCTGCATCGAAAAGTAGTTTCACTCCCGACCCAAAAGGTTCGTCACCGATGCATCTTCCAGCTCTCTACTCGTTCGTTACATTACAGCGGAAGCATGGTCGTGCGCTTGCTCGTTCACAAGTGGGGAACCCATTGCTCGTGTATCGGTCGCCTTCTCCTGCACTTGCATCCTCGTGACTAAAGGATGCACACGCACAGGGTGTTCAATTTTACATAAGACATCTCAAAACAGGAGTGTTTTATAAACTTCCTCTAAAGAAATTTGAAACTTTCTTCCTTTGTGTTGTCAATATTGACTTTTATAAAAATATTGAAGACAGATTTTAATCATTGTAGCTATATACAAAGAAAATCATACTGCAAGAGATTAATTTTCGTCAAAAGCATTGTTTCGTTTTGTGTTTTACAGATCATTTTTCTAATACATTTTTTGCTCGTCACGAAAATGATGTATGACAGGGAACATAAGAAGAAGCAACAGAAAACGATATTCATGATGACAAATGAACGTATCAAATAATAATAACAGCAATGATGTATCAGATTAATTATAATCTTTTTCAAAGTGTGTAATCTTGAAATATAAAAAAACAGACATGTACGCAGGCTTTGCTGTATAATTAAATCGTCAAGGTCGCCTCAAGACGATGCCTTTAACGAGGTAATTAAATTTCTACGGAGTAACAAGGAAGTTCCTCAGGATCGTGCGTTTTACATCGTCGAGTTTACTTCAAATTGCGTTTAGCACTTACAATTTTCGTTCAAGCGACTTTCACGGATACACGTCCATCATAATCGACGATTATGGAAATATTCGTAGCGCACATTTCAACCGGGACACTCTGTACATGATGCACCGCGACCATGACTTTCCCGTGAAGGAAGTCTGCGCGATGCAGCTCAGGAACCAGGGAAGAAGGGACTAAAGAAGTCGCACGGGGAAAGAGCGTTCCGGTGATCTTGATGACCTCGAGGATGCAGAGGATTCCTTCCGCCGCGTCGGTCCGTTATTTTCTTGTTTGCACAAGAATTTCGAGAACGCGAGAAAAATATTTTAATGACGTTTTATACAAGTCCCCGTTTATTGTATTCTCAAAATTCACGGAACTTTTACCGGAGAAACGGAGGTTTCTCTGTCCGCGCCTCGTTTTTGTCAACTCGACTATCAAAAATCAAAATGCCATAAACATCCCGCAGTCTACACTGTAATGTTCCGCTTTTTCGCTAATGCATGATCCGTTGTAAATAATCCTTATCTCGATGTAAAAACACAACTTCGGATGGTGTCTATTTTATAATTACCATATTCATGCGTTCCTGCACGCACGATTTGCGAGACGAAGTTTAAGAGAACGGGAATTTTACAAAGAGCGATACTCACGTTGTCCTCAAAGATGAAACATCTCGATACCGTGGGAGGAGAGTGTATCACCGATCGCTTCCCATCTGTAATATATTCTACACGTTGTACGAAATGTCAAGGGGTAAGGTAGAAATTCTCGAACCGCGAGCTGGAAAATTTATGCCCGCCGATGAATTATGGTTCTTGCTGCGGTGTTTTAAGTCCAATAAATATTCTTCTGACGCCTACTTAATTAACAAGATATGCACCGAGATACCGGTGTTACGCTTTAATTTAAAGCGACTTCGACAGCTTCCACTAATAAACGAAATTACTGTTACACTTGAATTAAATAGTGTACTGACTTTTTGCACAAAAAGTTTTTTCCCAATCATTATATTGCCCCTTCGGTTAGGTTAATATTGTCCTATAACGTCTATTACTAAAACTAAGCGAGACATTCGAGGTGGTCAAGTTAGATGGGACACCCTGTATATTCTTAACACATTACGACCGGTGATTATTGCATTATTTTGACAAATCTATAGTACATGGCTAAGCACTTTTTAATGGAACCTTCAATAGCAACAGCAATTTTCATTGTGAACTAACAAGTCATTCTCAATAACGTTATTTAATAGCTTCATTTAAGATTGTAATGTAAAAGAAAATTTCTATGCTTTCTTTTGGAACAGCACAATTATTGAAAGTCCTATTAATAGGCTTCCGGTAGGTAAAGTGTTAATTGTTCAAACATGACAATTTTCTATTTATATTACTCACTTTTCAACTCCTTGGAGGTTTTTCGAAATAAAATGGTGAAAACATTCGAAACCGAGAATGATCGATGCGGTCCGCCATTTCGGTTCCGTACTCGAATTCGCAGAACAATTACCGATGAAAATCAGCCAAGGTACACTAAACAGCAGATATCCCACAGCGATTTGAATAACGTTTCCTGCTCAGTGAGAACGTTCTAGCAATCATAGAGACGTTATAATGTGAGAAAGTTAATGCCTGCACACCGGGTCTGGCGATTAGTGTATCCTAACACTCTCCAGCGTGAACTTTGACAATTTCGTCTTCCGGCCTACGTCGTCGTCGCTTTTCTTTGTTCATTCCGCCTCCGATGCATGAGATCTCATCCTCCTTCAAATCCTTCCGCGATCCTCACAAACCACTTCCGTTTTCGCGTGCATCCGACTGCCACATACGTGAGGGCCATTGTGTTTATGGTACCTACGTAACGCCGTGCCAAGAATTCGAAGCGAACACGTACAAGCTGGTGCCATATACCCGAAGAAAATCCAAGCTATTCACTTTCAAACGAGGATGTGACAATTAACGGTTAACACTTTCTAACAGGAGTGAAGGATCAATCGTTGCATAAGTAATAATAACTGTGGGGTTTTATGCACATGTGACATTTAGTGTGTTAAGTTTATTTTAAAAATCATTTCTTTATTTTTACCGTACGGAATTCCTTTTTCAATCAAATTGCTTTATTCTGGACTTTTGTAAAATAGTTTATGAAAAGTTGTACGAAGCTCCGCAGTGTAATAATTAGACTGCGGATCGTTATGCATTTATAGTAAAATTGAGTAGATGAAATTCAAAATTGTTGGAAAATTTGGAAAATTGAAGATGTCAGTATATTACTTCTCCTCTGTTAAAATCATTGAGGGAGTAAATAACATTCAATTTCTAGTAATTCAAAGTCTAGTAATAATGATAAGGAGTTCTTTATTCAGTGAAATTGGCCTCAGTCTGGTTTTCATAAAATAATCTGTAAAAGTAAAAATTTGCAAGAAGCCCAGTGCAATAGCGATGTTTTTGACACTAACATTCATCGGTTTTTATTTTTAATGATCGACGTTCTAGCTACTTGTCATTAATTTTCTACACTGTACGTTTAGAAATGCGTTTAATTCTGATTCCAAGTGTTTGTTTAACAGATTCAATTTGTATCGGTCTGTCTCGAGAAGAAGTACTTTTTTAAATTTAATTCGATCCTCATAAGTCACGCTTGCTCCGCGGATTCAAATTTATCTGGGTGCCTTGACGCGGATTACATTAAACGTTTATGGTAGCTATACACGTCTCTAACAAGCGTTGAAAGTGAAAGTTATCTAAAATTTATAAGATCTGACAGCGCGGAGCTTCTTAACAGTTATCCAATTGTACACGCTTACTTCAATTAACTAGAATGACTTCGAGAATTCTAAGTACTGTCTTTCGATTTTCTCTATTTTGTACATTGTACATCTTTCTCTCTGTTCGAACTTTAACATACAGGGTGTTGTATTTGAATTATTCGATTGAATTTATTCAATTCAATTATCCATAAATTAATGCATAAAAATCAATATATAATAATTGCATTAAGGATATTATTTTCTGGAGAAGTGAAAACCGGTTTCAGTCAGATGCGTACCAATTTTTAAGGTCGATTTCTTCAAAATGTCCGATTGTATCGCCATCGGAACGACATCCTGTATTTTTCAGCTTGATGCCACGGATTCCGGAGATGAACGGGCGAATGCCTTTCACTGACGCGCCCACTTATTAATAGCGAGCAATTCATTCTGTTTCGGGAGGGAGAAGGCGTCGCGATCCTAAATGGAATGACGAGATGGAGACCAAAGTCCAGAGCGCGGCTGTTACATCAATTGGCTCGCGAGTACTCGTTACTTTCACTTGAACTCCGAAACCAAACGGATATCCCGAGGTACCGGGGCTCGGTTGTAACATGTGTAGACGCAGGCGAACTGACGGACGGACGTCGCATGCCGAAACGAATTCGGTATAATGAACGAAAACATCGTCGACACGCTAATCGAACGCTAAACAGCTCTCTGCTTGAGTAACGCAACGTTCGATGGCCGATCGTCGATGTGGCACAACAATTACGTGTACCAAAGCACGTTTCTATTAATCATCAGCTCCGGTAAATCTCCAATTAAGGCGGTAGACTAGTTTCCAGGATTGCAAGGGTGCGGGATTCACGTTCTCGTATCTCGATAATACAAAAATAGGGTTTTTCAGCAGTCAAAAATGCTAGATAAAAGATCTTTCTAAGGCGCTATTGCTCTCAAAGGTCCTATTTTTCGTTTACGAGGCGTAATTTGCATTATTCAGAAGCATGTATAGTCGGTCACAAAAATATTGGAACACTTAAAAAGACAATAACCTTTTCAATATTGGACCATGCGATTTGAACTCTTTTGGAAAGCAAGAGCAATTAGTTTTCTACAGGATGTGAAAAGAATTTTTTTCAAAAATTGCAATAGATCGGAATTGTAGAAAAAATATTAAAAGTTGCATTTTCAACTCTTTTATGTGGGCCTACATTGAAAATTTAAAAAGTACATTTTGTAGATCTGTGTCAATTATATACACTGTGAAAGTTTCATCGAAATCGGTTGATGCGGGAAAAAGTGACTGGCATTGAAAGATGTAAGAATCCTTAGATTTATTGCAATTAGAGGCTGAAAATCTGCAATTTTGACCATCTTTAAACGTTTCTAGCTCATTGCAACGCCGACCGATTTTGACGAAATTTTCAGAATATGTTTCATTGGCACAGATCTACAAAACGTATTTTCATAGCTACAGTGGGTGTACAAAGTACTCATATACACCTTTTAAAAACTAATAACTCTTTTATAATTGTACCAAACGACCTGATTTTCTATAATCAATTAGAAGCATTGGTTTACGAAATGATATGGAAAAAAGATTTTCCAAAAATTATAATTTACAAGGTTACGTGCAAAACTGAAAAAGGGATTTTTTAAAACTTTTTTATTTGGGTCCTCAATGAAAATTTAAAATATATGTTTTGTAGATCTATGTTAGTTATACACATGCTGAAAATTTCATCGAAATCGATTAACATACACACGAGTTCCAAGCGGTTAAAAATAGTGAAAATCGCAGTTTTACACTTTACACGACTTTTGATCAATTTCTGCTTAAAATTCACAGAATCGTACATCAATGTCCAGCCTTTTTTAGGATTAGAAAAAGCGTTAATCATCTGAAAAATGGAATTATATATTTATTGTTGCACTCGTGAGTGCAAAAATTTTATACAATCTATTTTTTCTTAATGGTTAATTTAAGTTGTTTTATTTTTTTGACAGCGAACAGGGTTCCGCCGCTGTTAGAGCTGCAGCGAAATGGATTCCCGGGAGCATTAATTGGCGAAAACTGTGAAAAGGCGTTGATTGTCGATGGACGGCGGGTGGTGGCGATTAGGTAACACGATAGCGTTTGTTTATATGGTCATGCGAACGTGCGTGTACACGCGTAGGTACGTGTGTTCCGACGAAATCGCTCCGGGCGCCTTTCACTCGCGCGAAATTACGCGGGCAAGAAGTTTGAGGCTTTCAACAAACGGCTTTGAAGAATTACCGGTTAGCTGCGTTTACGCAAATACAGGGTTTCATGGACTCGCGAACGGAAGCTGGGAACATAACAGGCACTCACTTAAGAAAACAAAACAAAAATCTTATGTGATTAACAACAATTTGCACTTCTGACGATTTTATCACTGCTACAAATGGATTCGTCCGAACTCAATTTTGCATCGAGCAATTTTATTTTACTCTATTTTTTAACTTGTTTTGAAGCTAATCCTTTCGCAATTTGAAGATCACTCTTTTTACGGTTCAGATGCCCTCAACTGTAGCAGGTGTTAGTTTTTATGGTAGAAAGTGAAATACCAGGTCCATTCGTGATGCAAGAGGGAACCGCGGTCGCAGGAGATCTGTATCGCGGGCAGAATAGACGAGATAAATAAAACTTTCTTTTGTACACCCGCTTGCTTCACAGATTTTTGTCTCGCCAAGGTGAAATTTTGCAGTTCAACCACGCGTGGGCTATTCGCGAATCATGTAATGACAAGCAATGTACAAGCTGTTTCATAATAAGCGCACATGACGTCGGAAATTAGTGAGTCACGGGAGAATGTCCTCAGTCACGTGTTTGTTCTGTTTCGCTGCTCCTGAGATTCTGCGATTCGTGCATCTTCGTACGCATTAATTTCGCATGTTAATTCCTGCGATTTAAAAGCGCGCGGATCCCATGAACTGCTAATAACATGATAGGTCTTAATGAAGTTATTAGTGGAACTATTGCGCCTTGTTGTCAATGTTCACGTTCCAGTTCTTAACCATTATCTAACAAGGAAACGTTTCTTTGTTCTCGGATGTGACCTAAATATCGGCGAAAAAGGTTCGAAAAGCGGATTCGGCAGGTATGTCGAGGGCCGAGTCCTGTAGAAAGCGAACCGCAGGTACTGTGCCGAATAACTGGAGTGCAAACACCAACTTCTCGAATGTCTTCGTCTTTTATTTGCCGTCACGCCTTTGAAATATTTCAAACGATAGTTTGTCAAGTTCGGCCCACGCAAACGGCTTGTGTCACACGGTAAACACACATTGTTTCATTTCTATCCGTTTACGTGTCTACGCAGCTATCCGGCGCCAACTGGCCGCCCCTTTTTACAGGGCGACTCAAAACTTGCGTCCAATCACATTTGGCATTTACGATAAATGGAGTGTCGATTTTTGTGCATTTGTAGAAAATGTATATTATACATTCTTGAAGGAAAATGTTGTCGCAATTATATCTTAATCAATCCCAAACCTAAAGAAAACAATACTATCCAGTAAAAAAATTGTCAAGATTTTCAAAGGAATCGTCCAGTTGGAGATAGAAATTTTTTCCATCAACATGATTATTACTAAATAGTCTATAAAAATTGTGGAAAATTATTGGAAAATCCGCAGACTAACAACAAAGATAATCACATGTCAAAATCAATCACGTACAAAATAAAAATATTTTGCATTGATTGTGAGAAGCAAGAATAATATACAAATTGATTTCATCCCTTAACGACTTTGCTCGTTTAAAAGCAACATTACAACATTCTTGGATTTTTAAAATCTTCTACTGTTTTATATTTCGTCCAATCAATTTCTTCATAAATGCATAGAGATCCGCAGTATTTAACGTCAATCAAAAAAAGCCTTCTTCAGCAATGGATGAAGATGGAGTGAAATCTAAAATAAGTGGAAATATTAAACGAACGAATATCAATATATTATTTTCGAAAATAGAATTGAGATGCCTATTCATGGGCGTAGAGTCACGACGGAGGATAAACGGTAAGCGAGATTCGAGGAATCGAGACTTTCAGGAGGCGCCTAATCCTTTCGCCGGAGGGAAATAGTTATGTCAGGTGGAAATATCCCGGATACGATGAAAGGTGAAACGTCCACGACCGGCCCGGATCGTTCGGGCCCCTTGAATTCGAAAATCTGGAGCACGCGGTCGGATGTTTTACGCGCCAGAATGGCGGCGAACGTATCCTCACGGTTTCATGGACACCCTGACGTCTGGCTCTCTAACGTACAGCAAAGAATTCACTTTCATCCGCAAACGCGTATGCGTGTGTCGATGAAATTTAGCAACTTATCGCTTCTACGTCGACCAACACGCTCGAGACAGAGCTTTGTTCCCTTGCGAGCAACGCGACAAACACCGAAGCCATTCTTCAGCTTTCTATCTTTCCACAACAACTTTTAGGTTATCTTTAACCTTTTACTTCGAACCAGATCGCTAGAGTCTGGGTGTCCACGACAAATCAAAATTTTCTCCATTAACTGCGAGATGCTGGAGACGTTTATATCTCTTCTTGATCACCATAATACAAAAGTCTCTGTGGATTCTTTAAACATGCTTACAGGTTTGTATTTGGTCTATTCACTTTTTAAATAACTGCATAAAATCCGCAGTCTAAAAATCACTTTACTTTGTTAAATAATAATTTATTCCGTCTTGTATATGTTTTATTGACACATGCTGTATATCTAACATTAGCTTTCTCTATTTTGTTTCACGCTTTAATACATTTCACCGCCAATCATCAAGTAAATGCCCAATCATTAAAATTACTCCAGCTTCTTTGCATAATATAAAGAACAAGGAAGAATGTGTTAAGTCAACACACAAAATAATAATACCTGCGAAACAGTAGCACGATTATTAATGTAATCAGCACACGGAGACGTCCTAGTCGTCCTGGATTCCGCTTATAGCGATTCTACTTCGATTTCCAATGAGATTCAATTTTTTAGTAACCTCTGCGGTAAAAGTGCACGAGGTTTCAGTATTTGTGCTGCAAATTTTCTTCTTGCCGGCTATCGTGCTTTCACTCGTACAGGCATCTACAATTTACGAGCTTTTCAAGTAGAACCCGACGTCGGTTGTAACCTCCTTGTTGCGTCGTTCAAGACGATTCAATCTCGCGAAAGTTTCCAGGGTCGGTGTAGCAGCTCCTGATCGACAAACTTGGACTCTAGCGGTACTCCGAGGATTTGCATTTTCTTCGCACGGAAATCGGTTAATTCCGTATAAGCACGCCATCCTACGCGCCGCGATTTTATGCGATCGTTCCGACGTAAACGGTAACTATAATTAAGTCAAACCTAAAGTTTATGTAAATATGCATTCTTGCGGGAACCACTTATGAACACTGGCTACAAGTAGTCTTCCTTCCTTCGCAAGCATTATCGGTATTGTTTTATTAAAATAAAACAAATTTCACCAAAAACCACTATGCAGGGTGTCTCACTTAAGCGTGACCCCCTGAAGAAAAATTTTTTTTTAGAAAACACTTTTATTTGCTGCATCATAGTGCTACGAAAGACACTTTATACAGATTTACAGGTGTTAGCATTTCTCGCAAAGCCTGTATTCTTCTTACAAATGAAATTTAAGTTTGACCTTGATCTTCAGAGTTCGAGGTCGTTTAAAGGTCATGTCACAGTAAGTACATATTTGAATGCATTTCTTGATTCACAAAAAAATGATACTATTCAATTTACACGTAAACAATGCTCTACATCGTCAAAATTAAAGAAGATATTCCGCGAGTCGCAGTTAAGTTAGACACGAAAAATTTCGCAATCAAATTTTTAAGATTCTCCTCTGATTCCGGCAATATTTCATAGGTTTGATTTTGGGCGTGTTATGAAATTATGAAATTTTCACAAACCGCATGCCTCAAATTCTTTTCTCCAGGGTCAGCGTAATCGAACTACGGCGACCTTGTGACAAAGATTATGCAAGGGATTACGCGTCCCGTGTAAAAATCAACGTATTTAACGAGCAATAAAATCGCTGGGATAGAATAGCACGCGTTTCAGTCGGAAGCTATCGCAGGCATGGGCTGTCCGAATGTGTAATTAATGAAAGGCGCGCCGTTAGAAATCCTACGAACGACAGAAATTTATTTCCATTCGGGCGCCGCGCGCCTGTGATTAGAAGCAACAATTAGTTCCGTGAGTTTTTGCATAGCACGGTTCGGGACTCGAGGTGTTTTTGTGCGGACACTTTCGTTACCGTGAAGTTCGTTTCTCCGTTTAATTGGGATCGTGGAATCGGGGTTTCGTGTGTAGGACGCGCAGATGAAGATAGTTCTTCTTTCGATTCATTAAAAGTGCTGGAATACATTCTTCGAAAATCGTCTTCCCGTATTACAGACACTTTTTCAGACAGTTACGCCTACGATGTACAATCGAGTTTCATCGAAAAGTCTATTTTCAAAACAATTTTCATATTTTAATGTTGAAGGAAAGATTCGAATGACAGATTTCTGCTTGTTCGTAATCAATTGTTGAATCAATTCAAACCGAGAATGCATTGAACAAATATTTGTCAAGTGTGTGATGACCGGACTGTTGATTTTCATGAATTTATAGTAAATACCAAACTGTGTAGGGATTAGTAGAAATACATTTTAATTCAACCCCTGTTTTTTATAGTTGGTGTGGATCATTGTTGTCTTCACATAGTGTATTCTCACACAGAAGAAGAAAGTAAATCGACCCGAGAAACGATAAGAAGTGAAGTTTTACATCAGCGCGTAAATAGCAAAATATTAAAGACATCCTGTTTCTTTAGAGCGGTTAAACAGATTATTTACGGTCGCTCGAGAGTCAAAGAATTCGATAGAAACGGTGAGATTATATCTCGCGAAAAAAAGTGTTAAAAGTAGGCGACTCAGTCAGTATGCAAATAAGAAGCTTACTTCCGAGGCTCCACCGAGAGTTATACAACTTTCTGCAGTTCCGTGTCCGATTCCGGCGGCCATCGACATCGCTCCATTTCTTAGCTATTTATTTACTTTAGCAATAAATCCGATCGGAATTCGCCGGCGCAAATGGTGAACAAGATTTCACCATCGCTTACGAAACAGCCTATGACAACAGGCGTACTGTAAGTCAGCCATTAGGAGCGATACATTGAATTTTCTCCTCGTTATCGCTCCGGGGTATTTTTGGGGGTCAATTACTGCACGAAGAGGGCGCGCGTGAAAGGAAAAGCGACGATGATTCAGCCCTGGGGGCCATTCGGAAGAGAAACTGCGGCAGACCAACACCCGTTCAGAAATCGATTAAAATGTTCGCGAGATGCGAAGAAAGAAATTTGGGCAGAGAACAAATCGTCGAATTCGATTTCTTTCCGATTATCGGCGGTCCTCGTGCTCTGATCTGGAGCACGAGAAGTATAACCTTGATGCATAACCTTGCCGCGCCATGAACTTCGCCTTCGCTGGACAGGCTCGCGTAAATACCCACGGGGAACGAAACCGCTTGACTCGCTCGACCGGATCGCGTTCCCGATCACTTTCTCCGGAACGATGGGCCGCCAAGGTATAAAGAAAGATCGTCCAGGTTCGTAGGAGGTGGACACTGCTGCGGAGGAAGGAGAGCGGTCCCAGCGATGGTACCGAGTTCCTCGCGATCCCTGAGCAAGGCAATGTTGTCAGAACAGTCTGATGAAATGTCTAGGTCCTCATTTACTCTGAAAAATCTTCCGGTAAAATGGAGTGGCAGTTTGATGTGGAAGAGGAGCTATCGTAGCGATGAGAGCAACTTCCTTGTAGAATAATAATCTTCCTTGAAATATAAATACATATACATCTTCCTTGAAAAATAAAATCTTAATTTCTCGAGGAAGAAGAAGACCGATTATACCTCGTGGTCCCTAATCAAAACAATATTGTCCTCAAGAACAGTGTAGCCGTTAAGCTAGGGTCCTAATTTCTCCTGGAAAACTTTTTGGGAAAATAAAATATAAATTTCTCGAGGAAGAGGAGGACCACTTCGTGGACCCTAATCAAGACAATATTGTCCTCAAGAACTGTCTAGTTGTTGTAATGTCTAGGTCCTAATATTTTCTGGCAAATCTTTTGGAAAAATAAAATTTCAGAAATAGGTAATTTTGTATTACTACTTAGGAAAGAGGAAATAGTACAATTTATGTACCAAAATTTAATTTTTGAATAATATATAGTTATAAACATTCTGTACATACGATCGTTATTTTATATACCACTGTTGAGTACTTTCCTTCATCCAATTAATTCGAACAGTATAATGATTATTATTGTTTGATGAATCATTTCAGCTAGGTGATCGTAGCTGGTATACACATTTGCATTTCAAGTATACATTTCTTTTCGCGTAAAACACAAATCAGGAATGTCGTGTATTTCTCCGAACCTTACGCGGCAAACGGCGCCATTCATTTGCATGAAATACTGGACAGAAGAATTACCTAATAAATATTACAGTTTAGTGTACCCAACCTCTGGTTTTCGATATCATTTAAGTATATGTATAATTGAATCAGAATATTTACGATTCTAAATTTCTTGTACATCTTAATCTCGTCAAGGTCCGGCATTTGAAATTCGCACTGACGAATATTTGGTATAATATATCTTCATATTCCATAATAAAAATGGTCAAATATAATGATAATAATATATACGAGCCGTTTAATGCAACAATAGTGCAAAATACGTAATAAAAATATTGAAGGATGTTGTTTTGTGCAAGCCACGCTAAAATTATATCACAATTATTTTATTTAACGGCGGTTAAACCCACGGGGTGTCAAACAAAAAAGACGAATATTGACCTACACCACTTTCGCATTAAATTTTTCGACTGTGTTGTGCGGGGGTCTAATCTCACCTGTTGATTGAAGAAGTGTCTCAGCTGGGCCCGAATCGGACCCATCGCTACGCAACGCAGGTACGAGGTTTCCGTAACGCACGTCCGCTGGGACCGCCACCACCATCACCGTCTTCTCCGAGCGTGCCTCCTCCACTTGGTCAATTTTACCACCACCTTCACCACCTGGCCCGGGCACACCACTAGCTACCTTCCCAACCGGGGGAGAATACGCGCCTATATAACTACGGCGTTCCGCTGATTGGACGAAGTAAGATACGTTTTCCTGCACTTAGGGAACAAGAGTACGCGGCCCGAGCCCGACGGGCGGCATTGCGAGAAATATGAGGATCCGCTCGGGATGCGCGGTCAGTTCACTATATTCAAATAAGTTCTTTCAACAATCGTTCTCAATTATTCCGTTCGCGAATCATCTCTGTCATCATCCGCGCCCACGTGCTCGTTCCTCGAACGCGAAGCGAAGGCTATCGGTACCGTTCTGGCACGCGGAACACGGTGAAGCTTCGAGACATTGTATCTGGAGTAAGTACAGTAATGTCTCGATATATGTGAGAAACCACGGAAACGAAATGTCACTTATATCGTGTTCTATTCCTTGAAAGGATAGCAAGTAAACGAAACACTAGACACTAGAGTATCTGTGAGATACTACTAATCACTAGACCGTGGATCTTTATGCAAAATAAAAATGTTCCGCATCGATTGTGGGCAGCAGGAGTAAAATAAAAATTGATTTCGTCCCTTAATGATTTTGTTGTATAATATTAAAAACAACGCTACAACATTCTTAAATTTTTCTAATCTTTTATTGTTTTGAACAAAACTAATTATTATTTTTGTGACACTTTTACCAACATATTCGTGACATTGGATCATATTTTCTTGTTTAATTAGCGACACAGTGGAACCTCGATTATCCGAAACATTCAGTGAAATTTTAGTGGTCGGACAATGGAACAGTTGTCTAGCTACAGTGCTAAATTGAATCTTTACTGATTTGTATAATAGAGCATGTCGTATCTGGACATGTGATAATTGAGAATTTAGATATCATCGGTTTGGATACGAGGACCTACCGAATCGTTAATTGAACAAGGAAATATGACCCAAATTGAAACATCACAAATGTGTTAGTAAAAGTATCACAGACAAATAATTAAACACAAAAAACTTTTGTCATCGGATTAGCCTTGTTTCATTGATATTTCTTATTTTTTATCTTGTTCCACTTTTGGTGACTTTAAGGCGTACCTAATTTTTCACAAATATCGTGCACATATGGAGACATTACTGTAACAAGTGACCCAATCGACAAGTAGCTCATGGTTCTGTCGATGTCCCTGCTTGGAAATGGTACCTTTCTCATTTTTCAAATTCGCCGGGCACTCCAGATACTTTGTTCGAAGAAATGGTATATGAATATAGTGTTTGTTCTTTATAATAATCTTATTTTTCATTGAATTTTCAGGACACAGTTACCATTTGTTGCCATTTTTATTTCGCTTCGTTTATCCATTCAGTGTCGGTTAGAAACTGAAACGGTTATCAGGGAATTCCAATTCCAATTCTAGAGTTGTCAATCATCATTTTTTTGTATTCTAGTTTTGACACAACATTTGTCAATTGTCTTTCCACAGTGGTTGGACACAGTGGTAACTTCTTGATACTCTCTGACGAGTACATTTGTTATTCCAGCATCATTCTGTTCTTATTACATACCTGTTTCCTTATTCGAGGACAAACGTATTTCCCCGCGTTTCTTGAGGGCAGTCGTGATACAAATATATTAACACAAATCGGTGAAACCCGTTGCGAAAATTTGGAGGTCGGGCTACTGTATTTCGTTCACGAACGACCACGGGACCAAATCGAAAGTCTCTCTGTTTTTGAAAACTGCTCCTCCGCAGAGAATCGTAAACGCCATTAATGCGCGAAAGTACTCGCTTTCTTTTACTTTAAATTCCAAAGTTTTTATGTAGACTGTCACACCGTAATAGAATTCTTTCTTGTAAGCATTTCTAAATGTTCATGGCTGAACAGTATTATCCCATTTTTGTGATACAAAGGCAATTTACGCTTGCACTAAACTTTATCGAATATAAATATTCTCTGTTTTATTAAAACATACTCTTCTATAATGTCTGTATACATACTTCTTTATGATTTTCATTCTTGTACATATTGTACACTGTAATTTGAGTCAAATTCAAAATTCTTTAATAGTATCATGTAACTTACACATTCAGGAAAATTTATTAAACAGGACAGGTAATATAAATTGTTCGTCTTTCAGTCATTGCTTTAACTTCAAGAATTTCTGTTCAGCATGTTTGAAACGTGTTTAGATAGTTTTAAAATTGTTTGTAACGTATTCAATTTTGAAATCTCTAGGAAAATTGTTTCTAGCCGTAGACCAGGAATGAGGCAAGCGGCCGAGAGTAGAACTGCAAGGTTCATTGTGGCCCGCTGTTTATCGGCAAACGTATAACTTGATTATCGATCAACAGCGAGTTTCGAAAGCGACGAGCCGCAAGCGTAGCTCGCTTCCAACTCTTTCAATAAAAGAGAGTGATTCTTTCGACTGGCGCAAATAAACTCGTGTGCAGAGGATCAGTATATACATGCGCATTCGATTTGTCAACACCGTGGCCAAAGAAAAACTGATGGCACTAAACACCTCGTGTGTTTACTGTCACTCGTTCGTCGTTCAACAGCAAGACTCTACAATCTTCGCGTAATTGTGTTCACAGGCTGCACTAGTTGTGCTACTGCAGGCCGTTCTTGTGGCGAGCAAAGCGTTAGATCAGAATCAGTTGCAGCAGCAGTCTCAGCAACAGTCTCAGCGACAGTCTCAACAGCAAGTACCGTACGTATTCTTCGTTAATTAAAGATCGACATGTCCGTAATTACAGTGAGGTGTCCATAATCTCGCGAGAAACGCATTGAAACTTCGAGACGTTCTCACATTTGCTGGCATCGCGTTGCTTATGGTAGTTGTACAGCAAAAATTCGTATGTTTGTTTTATTAGAGTACAATACCATATATTGGTCTGAGTCTTCATTGTTTGCGAAATCAAATTCTTTTGGGAAGTTTACGTCGATTCGCGTACGAGAGGTGAACAAAGCAGTGAATACTCTAGTTAATTAACTTCTCACTGTCTTAATTAGCGCGGGAAAAGCTGAGACAATAAACAATTTATCTTTGCAGATATCCAGTGGGTCAGGTTATAAATAATTTTCGTTTTAGCACACTGATTTTGTTTACCGGCGAAATAAATAAGTTAATTATACATTCGCTATTATTTGCCATGATGTTATTGTTATTTTATTAATGATCATTACTCTGCTTGTCAGATATGGAACAGCGGCCCAGAAGAGATGGGGCGATGACTTGGGTGGCGGCCATGGCGGTGGTGACCTTGGCGGTTACGGTGGCGACTTAGGGGGTGGACACGGCGGTGGCGACTTAGGTGGCCACGGTGGTGACTTCGGCCATTCCGGTGGCGGTGACATCGGTGGTGGTTTCGGCCATTCCGGTGGCGGTGACATCGGTGGTGGTTTCGGCCATTCCGGTGGCGGCGACCTCGGTGGTGGTTACGGCCATTCCGGTGGCAGCGACCTCGGCGGTGGTTTTGGTCACTCTGGTGGCGGCGACCTCGGCGGTGATTTAGGGCATTCCGGTGGCGGAGATATCAGCGCGTTAGGTCATTCCGGTGGCGGAGACCTCGGCGGTGGTTATGGTCCTTCGGGTGGCAGTGGTGGCGGCGGAGGCCTCGAAGAACATCACGACGATCATCATCATGATCACCACGACAAGGGCTACTGGAAGAAGAAGCTGATCTGGAAGCCAGGCTGGAAGAAGATCTGGAAGCCGGCGAAGAAACAGATCTGGAAGCCTGCGTGGAAAAAGATCTGGAAGCCGATCTGGGTGCCGACGCAGAAGGCGGTGTGGAAGGAGATCCAGGTGCCAGTCTGGAAGAAGTACTGGAAGCCTGTGTGGAAAGAGATCCAGGTGCCTGTATGGAAAGAGATTCAAGTACCAGCTTGGAAGAAGATCTGGAAACCGGTCTGGAAGCCTATCCAGGTGCCGGCGTGGAAGGACATACAGGTACCCGCGTGGAAGAAGATCTGGAAGCCGATCTGGAAGGAGATCCAAGTTCCCGCATGGAAAGAGATTCAAGTACCGGCTTGGAAAAAGATCTGGATCCCGGAATGGGTCAAGGTCGGCATCCCTGGCGAACATTACCATGGTAAAGATCACCACGGCTGGGAGTACACGAGCCACGACCTCTGGAAGAAGAAGCTGATTTGGAAACCGTTGTGGAAGAAATACTGGAAGCCCGCGAAGAAGCAGATCTGGGTGCCTGACAAGAAGCTGGAGTGGGCGCCAGCCTGGAAACAGATTTGGAAGCCAGCTAAGAAGCAGATTTGGGTGGATGACAAGAAGCTAGTCTGGAAAGAGGAGTGGAAGCAGATTTGGAAGCCATCGAAGAAACTGATCTGGGTGCCTGACAAGAAGCTCGAGTGGAAAGAGGCTTGGAAGCAGATCTGGAAGACGGACAAGAAGCAGGAGTGGGTCCCTGATAAGAAGCTTGAGTGGAAGGAGGCCTGGAAGCAAATCTGGGTGCCAGCCTGGAAGGAGATCTGGGTGCCCGCGTGGAAGAAGATCTGGAAGCCAGTTTGGATATCGGAATGGTTCCCGTCCGAGGACCATCATCATCATCACGGATGGGAGGATCGGAAGGATAACCAGGTTCAAGGTTCGCAACTTGTTCCGAACAGTCCGGAGACAATCTCTAAGCAAAACGGCGCGGCCCGACAGCGTCAAGTAGACGAGAACAAAGTTAGGTGGGACAGATCATCGAAACCCAGCGACAAAGGCCCTGGTCTCAGCCAGGACCTGGTTCCGCCGCCGTTAACGACTAAACAAAATGGCACGCCGGCGAATTTCGCGTTTCCCAATCATTAAACACATCATCGCCCCACATAGGATGCTTGTACAAAAGATTTGTCCGAGATAGTATTGTATAATAAGCCGCTGTATATATTACCGTAGGTCTACAATAAGTTCTAGAGACTTAAGCGTTCCTCTTCGATTAATCGACTGACACGACCCTTACACTATCCCCTTCGACGAGGTCGCCTCGTACCTAACGTATCCTTTATGTATAGTCTTCTTTTTATACGATGTTGTTGTTACCCTAGTTTGTTAACCGATGCCGTTGAGAATAAAGTTAGTGAATATTTTGTTAAACGCTGTGTGTTCCTTCGCGTGTCCATCTTCGTCGAGCAAAAGCGATCTTCTTGAACTCTTCAGGGGCGAAGTCAAAAAAAGCAAGAAGACAACGAAAACAAAATGTCTTTACTGAAACCTGTACATAAGATTTACTTCGTTATGAATAAGAAGAAGAAATTGTTGGAAGTCACTTGCTGGTAACATCATTACTACACATTTACTGAATCGTACGAAGAGTTGGACTCTAAACAGCAGATATCGTCAATAGACTCTCTTAGGTCCCTTTGCATTCCTTTGGACTGTTCAAACCTCTTTGCTTTAAGCAAAACATATCTTTAAGACACAAGATAGGCTGAATTAGAATACTTTATGAGACGAAGGAAGTTCCGGTTTCTATGGATTCATTGTCTACAACTTTCTTCTCGTTTCACCGGTCGCCGCGATTCGAGCCATTACCAGCATTAACATCGCCAACCGGCTAATCTCCGATGTTACGAGCAACCGGTGATAATAAATTCGTTAACACCTCCGCATTATTATTTCGCCTAGTCATCGTCATGCCCACGCTCGACATGACGCAACGCGGGTCCGGCCGCGAAACCGGAGAAAGTTGAGATTTGTTCCGTGGAAGGAAGCCGAGCTCGTATATGGGGAGACCCAGGGCAGGGAGAAAGTGTCCGTACACCTACACATAAACACGGGTGCCATTGGCATAAATTAATTCGTGCTGGTGTAACCAGTGATGGGACCAAGCGCGCGTCGCAGAAATGGAAAGGATGCTCTGTCGAGCACATCGATTGATCTGAACAAAAATGGTCACTGAAAGTATAATTGCTGTTCAGAATAATATCGATGTTTTTCAAGTTGGTCATGAACACTGGACCTCGAAGAGCCAATCAGTCAACAGGAACTGCTAGGTCTTCAAAATAGAATCTAATTTTTTTGTTGAGCTCCTGTGCTCTGAATTATGCGATTCCTGAATGCATGAGAGTATTTTTGTAATAATGAAAACACAGTGAAGCGAAGACATTGTGAAGTGAGTGGCAAGAGTAGGTAGAACTTCCATTTAAAGGAACTTCTGCAGAGTTTTTACAGAACTTCCATTTAAAGGAACTTCTGTAGAATTTTCTACGGAACTATGCATGAGTTACCCAAGAAAGTCACCGGGCTGAATGGAGCAAGTCAAGCCTTCACGTTGTTCTAATTAATTATTGAACAGGATCGATACAGGACTTATCTTTTTGCGAGTGATTGAACAAAACTTGGTCCCATCGCTAGGCGCAACCTCGCGGCGTCAAACGGCTGATCGTGTGCGGATTCGCGACAGAATCGGCTGCGAAGTCCAAGAGAGAAACTGTGCCCGATCTAGCCGTCGGGGGTCAGACTTTTCATCACGGAGTACCTATCGTTCGATCAAGAAACAGCCGGAGAAATGTCGTATGTGTATTTTCTAATCGACCCTGTCGATTGCGGTTTTCACTTTCCTAGTGGTCCTCTTTCTCTCCGCGCCTTTCGTCACACTTACCGCGTTCATTCCACCTAGCGGCTCGCTCCCAGCCCATCAAAATCTTCGGCACAGACAATTTTGGGCCTTTGTCGCCCACAAAAACGTTCTAGTTTTCCGTTGATACTCAGAAAATTCTAGAGTAGAAATTCTAGTTGCGTGACCGATGTCCCAATAGAAGCTCCAGGGTTCTTGATCAAGTTTGTAAAGGGTGTATAAAAAGTAATGGTCATCTGTTTCAGGGGAGAATCTACACGTCTGGTTCGGTGGATATTTGTAAGAGAAACTTGCCGCAAAATTGTTTATATACATGCGACTAACCTTATAAATCACGTCATTGACGACCAAAGACAATACCAAAAGGTATTTCTTTGACAGTTTCCCCACTTCTCAACATAAAGTCCTTCCGACACACCACCGTCCAATTAACGACCGCTACATTTTCCCACCGGATACCTAGAAATCTAACTAGAAGGAACTAGAATCTTACTAGATTTTGAATTCAAACGTGGGTTTACGCGCCTCGGTTTTTCGTCCTTATTTGAGCAGATTTTGGGCTGGGCGAAGGCTCATTCTAAAGAGGAAGGTTAAATACAGCGCGCTCAACTCATTATTTAACGAGATTTGGTTTATATCTAATATTATGAATGCCCAAAGTAGAGGAAAAATCGAGAAAAACCACCGCAGATTTCAATGTATTTTTATGTCTCATAGAGACTTTTTTTACTGAAATGATGAGTTGAGCGCACCGTGATGAACCTTCCTCTATCAAATGAACCTTCGTGCAGCTCAAAATATGCTCGTATAAGGACAAAAAACCGAGGCGCGTGATTTCATCCACATAGCAGAGATTTCCCCATGTTACATTCATGATGACAGAGGTCCTCTCTGATACGGAGCAAGTTCAGAGCCAATTTTAGTTCAGCTAGTTTAGACGAGATGGCGCCTAGTCAGGAGGACTGTCAACCAGTGCTGCGATATGTTGCAACATTTCACGCGCATGCGCTGTTGTCAACTTGGAATCATAGCAAAACTGACACAGACGAGGTATTCTCGTCGATGGCACTAATATTAGTGCGACCTGCCCTGTATAAACGGTATTCGCTCGAAAAACCAAGGTGACAACCGCAGTACTATTTTGACCGTGGTCGGAGTTGATCCAGTGATTGTGTAGAAGTGTGGTGCTTTGTCAGACGTATTCGCGCAAATGGCAGTGTCCTGTGGATCCGACGGAGGAATAGAAGATTCTGAAAAATTTGTAAGTACGTATACTCGACATTAGTATTCTTATTTGTATATCCATTGGATATACCATAAGATATTCTTTCACATTTTGCAACTCTATGATCCGAATGGGCAGGGAGACGATCACTTGGTACGGGCCTAGCGACGAATTAAAATTTTTATTGATTAAAAATTATTTTATTTAATGAAATTAAAAATTGAAGGATTTCCTTTTTTAGAAGAAATTTTAAAAATAAAATATATTTTCGTTTGTTTTGAATTACGCACACGAGCATGTTTTGTCTCATCGACAGAACTTAGGCTTTTTATCTACACCATTCAAACTTTTTCTCTTCTGCGAACCACGAAAGTATTTGAACGCATTTTAAAACAGTATAACATTTTTATGATTGGATCAAACGACCTGACTTTTTTTTGAGCAATTAAAAGAATTGATTTACTAAATGACATGCAAAAAAGATTTTGAAAAAATTGCAATTGTTAAGAATTACATGAGAAAGTGAAAGAGGCACCGTTTATAACTTTTTTTTATTAGAGCCCGTAATGAAAATTTAAAATATGCGTTTTGTAGATGTATGTTAGAAATCGGTTGACGCGGAAAAAAACGACACGCATCGAAAGATGTAAAAATCTGTGGATTTTAAGCAGAAACTGACCAAAAGCCGCGAAAAACTATGATTTCCACCACATTTAACCACTTGTAGCTCTTGGGTATGTTAATTGATTTTGATGAAATTTTCAGCATGTGTATAACTAACATAGATCTACAAAACAAATATGTTAAATTTTCATTAAGGGTCCAAGTAAAAAAGTTTTAATAAATGCTTTTTTTTATTTTTGCATGCAACCTTGTAAATTGTAAATTTTGGAAAATCTTTTTTGCAGAGCATTCAGTAAACAAATGCTTCTAATTGCTTACAAACATCAGATCGTTTGGTACAATTATAAAAAAGTTATACTGTTTTAAAGTGCGTTCAAACACTTCCGTGGCTCACTGTACGTGGGAGCTTTAAGATTCTTGAAACTTGTATAAATTCTAGTTAAGTGACCAGAGTGTCACTTAAAAAGCTTCAAGCTTCTGGAACCTTGTACAAATTCTAGTTGAGTCAATTGGTAGCCTGGAAGTCTGAGAGTGTAAATCTACTTGAGACCATTAAGTTCCGAAAGAGAAATTAATTGCACCGGTAACCGTTCGTAACAGCAACTCTGTGGACTACAATTAAATTCTGCCGGCGTTTACGACCGCGCAGGCTTCGTTAGACGCGTCAAACGATTCACTCGCCTTTTCTTTCCACGTTCATGATTTTCTCTTTGCCGCGCGTTCAAGGTCGTTTCTCTCACGAGAAAATTCTTTTCTACGCGGCTCCATGCGTGTGGACATTCAAATGGAAATCCTGCGTGTTGAATGCGCCGACGATTACCACGATAACGATCAATTTTACACTTTAACAGCGGGTTTCGACGCATGAAATGAGGGCCGCACGCGAGCCAACAATGCGCAATTAGAGTCGCTTTTGATTCGTTTTCTGTCCTTTAATCGCAGCCGGGGTCAGCTCGCGCGGATTCAATACTGGCCGGTCAAAACGAATGCGATTCTCTACCGTACAACATTGTAGCATTAGAAAGCGACAATAATCGAATAATAATAGCTTGTTGTCCCAATGGAGCGATTTATTGTACTTCTTACAATGGCAATTGCATGGGGAATTAAACGGTGATAAAAAGTATTAATTACAAGCTCGTGAATTAGAAGTCAAATTGCGGGGAGAATGGATTTAGACGATTTGTGTTCCATCGCGTTTACTTACCGTTCCAAATTAGTTTATAATCTTTATGAGTGATGAAAATTTTGGTAAAATGCTACAATACAAAATTCCATAGAATTCATTACAGTTCTTATTTGTTCCAGATCTACAAAGATTGTTCTTATTAAAAATGGGATTTCATTTTATTTCACTTTCTTCGAATTTGTCTAAGAAAATCGGAAATTGCATAAATATCCGCAGTCTAAAAATAACATACAGTTAGGAGCATAACACACTTTAAATCGGAATAACTTTTTTATGAATGGACCAAACGACTTCAATTTCCCTGTAAGGCTAGAAGAATTAGTTTAGTAAACGACGTCTAAAAATAATGTGAAAAACAATAGTAAAAATTTATTTTTACGACTTTTTTAGCTGGGCCGATAATGAAAATTTAAAAGATGTGTTTGGTCAACTCGTATAAATTATATACGCTCTCAAATTTCATTGAAATTGGTTAATTGGTTTACGAGTTACAAACGATCGAAAGTGGTAAAAACGCCGGAAATGTTGAAGATTTGCAATTTTTACCACTTTTGGTCGTTTATAACTCGTAAACCAATTAACCAATTTTAATTAAATTTGCAGAGCATATAGAATTTATACGAGTTGACCAAACACAGCTTTTAAATGATGACGAGCACAAGTAAAAAGAAATTAAATATTCTGCACTATCTAAATAACAAGTTCACTGCAAAGAGTGAACAGTAATTTCAAATAAAATTAATTGCAAAATTTGTACCGAACAGACAGACAAGAAAGCGAGCTAATAAAAACGTGGTAAAATTGTGAACATGGGTGAAATATCTTGACTGTTTCTTTTCCAAATAGCTCGGAGCTCTATTAGCTTTGTTTACCATTTTACTCGTACCTGGCTCTGCTTATAGTTTGTAACATTTTCCTTTTAGGAGATGATTTATTAAATCTTCTACGAGCACTAGTAAAATGTGATAAACAATTCGGTATCTTTGACAAATATCAAATAAAAAAGGAAGAGATCATTAAAAGTCTACAACTTTCGAAGACGAAAGAAGAGATGAAGATGCTCCGTCGGATATCGAGAGTTTCGCGTTAGGGAAGGTCAACAATGGCACGAAAATAAATCACGAGGCATGCCGGATGCAATAATTAATGATCCGGCCGTCGTTGAACCTGCGAGATCGCTACGATTTCCCCTCAGGTTCACTGAAAAGCGGTACCAGTCCGGTCGGATCACTTCCCATCGTTCAGCTGCAACCAGGAAATAATCTCCAAACCGCTTCGAAAGCGTTGTTCTTATCGTGCCGTGCCTGGTCAAACTGGATTTTTCTTTTTTTTCTCGCGACGCTTTTTTCCGTCGACATCGATCGATAAGATACCGGGAAAGGCCTGCAACAAAGTCGCTGGATTATCAATCGTGATTTCTAATTAGTCTGCCAGTTTCGAGCGGATCATGTTTTACGGTATAGCAAATTGAAGCTATCGTACACTAAAGATTTTTAATCGATTTTTCTGTCGCGAAATATCCATAATCCTGTTTGTTAAACGAGCTGCTTTTTTTAGTTTTCTGTCGCTTAGTGGCTTAGTTCATCGAATAGATTTTTGCAGAGCTATTTTGCATGGCTGTAGAACTTATCATTTATTTTTTAAAATCTCGATTTTGCGTAGTCTTCGATCGGAGCCATAATCGTCGCACTCAACCGGAAGTCCATCTTCTGATGAAGTGAAATTTCTAGTATGCAAAAGAGTTCCGCATTATTCCGGTCATTGTTTCATGCATTGCGTATTCTAGACAGAAATTGCACAGTGGATAAATTGCTTGCATGTGAATGAGCAAATTAATACCGAGAAAATTAAAGATGTTTCGCAATGCTGCCGTGTCCAAACTTTTACATCAAGTCAATTATAAATATTTATAGAAATAGTTTTATACGCAAATTTTATATTCTGTCTAATTTAGGAATATTCTAATTACATTTGCGTGACATTTATCTATAGAAATATATATTTGTTGGAAGTTACATTTATAGAGTACACTATAAAGTTTATTAATATTTATATATGTGCAAATGAAGGTACCCTATTTATTTCAGAGAAGGTGCCAAAATTATTCCGTATGAGTGTTATTCTACACATATTAAATAAACATCCGAATTTTCAAATTTAGAAAGAAAGTTATCTACCACTATTGACAGGATAATCTTCAGCTTCCGACCACCAAGAGTGTAAAATCCATCTTTCGAATTTCGGTGCATCGTAGATTCGTAGCCTCATAGTAAAAAAAGAAGATGGAGAGTTCTGTAACATGGCTGCAAGCAAGAATAGTTCCATGAAAAGGATGTCCCACACAAAAAGATATTTTTGTCGGAGGCCATGGGTGTCAAGCCGATAATATCACAGGGTGGCACCAGAAACGTTTTTGTTACCATACGTATATATGACTGGTATAGTAACCGTACCCGAAGCCACGAAGTGAAGTATCAGTGCATCCGAAGATGTTGTACGTGACGATCTCTCTTCTTCTCCTTCTGCTCTGTGTCTTCTGCGTCTACGATTGCCTCAAGCCGCGCCATTTTCCACCGGGTGCGTCGTCGTGCTGTGAATTTTGAACAAATTGACTCACAGAACAATTCAAATCCATTATTACATCGTTATACACCTTAACTTTTTAGTGGAGGAATTATTCCTTAAATAATGAATTTGTAATATTATTCTTTAGCAAATGTTCTTGGGATAAACATTCATTGCTCAGTATACTGTAAACTATTTTACTTTTGGTTGAGGAGGACGAGAATAACCCAATTTTCATTTTCAAAAAGTTAATTCTGTTTAAACATAATTTTATTAGAAACGTTCAGATTTCAGGATTGAGATTATTTTCATTGTTACTAAAGAATACAATCTCTAGCCTCAAGCTATCTCAATTCTCAGGTGATGTTTCGCCTATTTTCATTTTTTATAGTTTGATTCAAAGAATATCGTTCTATCCACCATTTTATATTTTTATTGTTATAGAACATAATGTAACCATTTGTATTTAGTATGATTTTTAGTTATGGCCATAGTATAATAAAAGGTGTTTTTCATGTTCATGTCATGTTGTTTAACGTTCGGGTAGGTCCAAAATGGCTACCGTTCTTCGGCTGCTTCCTCACGTTCCAACGACTGAAAAGAAAACACGGATACGGTTACCTGGCGTTCCGTGAGCTGGCGAAGACGTACGGCCCGATTTTGGGCCTGAAATTAGGAAACCAGAAGGTGGTTGTGATTTCAACGCACGATCTGGTGAAGAAAGTTCTCCTCCGGGACGAGTTCAATGGCAGACCGGGCGGATTCTTCTTCAGGGTTCGCGCGTTCGGAAAAAACAAAGGTTCTCGCTACAGAATTTCTTCCAGAAACATCCATGCCTGTTATCAAATAAATTTTTGTTAGATTCAGTAGACTACAATAATCTGTATCTCTTGTGTCAGGTATATTGTTCGCGGAAGGCCTATCATGGTCCCAGAATCGTCGTTTCACGATGCGCCATCTTAGAGCTTTCGGATTCGGACAAACGATCATGGAAAAGCATACAAGAATCGAGGCGGAGTGCTTGGTGAATTACCTCTGTCATGCCAACGGGAAAGGTCCAGTTCTGATGCACACTGCCTTCGACGTTGCAGTTTTGAATGCACTTTGGTGCATGTTCGCGGGTCACAGGTTCGACTACGAAAACGAAAAGCTGAAGGAGATTCTTGACGCTGTCCATGACGCGTTCAGGTGAACCAAGAACACAAGTTTTATTAATATAGAGCCAAGAATTATTAATATAGACTACAGATTTTATGCATTCATGACAAATATGAGTAAGCGCATTTAAAGCAGTGGGCATATTAGAGGAATTTAAAAATATTAATGCGTTAGTTTCAACTTACTGAAATTATTAACCTTTTGCATTCAGACCTATTTTAACTGGAAAATTAAACATTTCTTTCGACCTAGAATAATTCCATTTTATGTATATTAATTCTTTTCTTTGTATGAATATGAAATTGATATAATACCTGACGCAATATTTAAATGTTTAGTAATTGAATAGACACTAACATATTTAGTAATGTAAACAATATTTTGAATAATGGTACAGCAATTTTTAGTGGCGCCTCAGAGTCGCCACTCGAGTGCTAAGGGTTAAAGAATGAGACTTCTATTAACCCCTTGCCTTACGATTTAGTTTACGATTTCAGTGATTAAAACTATTTTCGTAATTCTTAATTTCCTAAGAAAGGAGAAACTTTATATCTATTGTACGCCTATATGTTCCCCAATAGTTATACATTAACAAAACCAAAATAGAATTTTATATCGGTTTGAAGGAAATGAATAGCATACATATTTATTAGACTCTGTTCAAAATCTTCATCACGAGTCTGACACTGTTGCAGATTGATGGACACAATGGGCGGAATAATTTCGCAGATGCCGTTCCTGCGTTTCATAATACCAGAGTCATCGGGTTACAATGATCTGATGAAAATCCTCCGGAAGCTCTGGAGCTTCTTGGACGAGGAGATCAGCGAGCACGAGAAGCGACTGACCGGAAATCAGCCGCAGGATCTGATCGACGCTTTCCTCTTGGAGATTTCTGCCAACAATGGCGGTCGTGACGACACGATCTTCGACCGTGAGCAATTTTATAGTATCTCTAGTGTAAATCATTGAAACGACAATAAAAGAGAATTTCAATATTACCAGGAGAAAGTCTGCTTGTCCTGTGCTTGGACCTCTTTCTAGCCGGATCGAAAACCACCACTGACACGTTGGCGTTTATGATGTTGTTCACGTCGTTGCATCCGGAATGGATTAAAATACTGCAGGAGGAATTGGATAACGTTGTTGGGAGATCGCGATTTCCAGCGCTGGAGGATCTGCCGTCGTTGCCGATGATGGAAGCATTCCTAGCGGAGGTAACCGAACACGTGAATTCGTTCGTTCAGTTTTTCTAATTTTAACACTAGGTTTAGCTATTTTTAGCCATCCCTTTTAGGATATATGAATAGCCAAGGAAATATATTTTTTGAATAATTCATGGAGGCATCTTTACAATCACAAAATTGAAAATATTTGAACCCGTAATTTCAATTAAAAATTTGTTAGATACAACGGTATTTGATTCTAACGCCTCTCGGATTGCCACACAACACAACGAAAGACGTAACTCTCAATGGATATCATATTCCTAAGGTATGTGTCACTCGAAAATAGAAGTTGACCGTCAAAGTAGTACTGTTTTGATGTTAAATATTCATGTATTCGCTGTTTCAGGATACGATCATTCTCCTCGATTTAAGCAGCACGAGCTACGATCCAGCTTACTGGGATGATCCAAAGGTATTTCGACCGCAACGATTTCTAGATGGAACTGGCAAGTTCGCGCAAAACAACGCGAGCATACCTTTCAGTTTAGGTAAATTGTTCAATACTTTCATCGTTCTGCAAAGATATTAAAAGTTACGTATCACTAAACCTACCGACCATCAAAAGTGACTGATGTGTACAGTATTATGAAAATAACAAGATTAAATTATATTTTGTATTATATTTTGTGCGATTTATACTATAAGATATACTGGAGTCTAAAAATATATTTAATAAATTCCCATGAAAACACCTTTACAATTTCAGTAATTGTCAAATAAAAAATCTAAAATGGGTCATCTGACCCCTCGTGGTAGCTTTAGTGTTAATCTCTTTTTAAACTGTTTTCAACTTATTAATAATGGTTAAAAAACGAAATTCACTTTTGTCTAATTGCTGTGACTCATAGTGAGATTAGGAAATGTGTTTTGTATAAAGATCCGCAGCATAGTCATTAGTGGACTGCGGATCATTATGCATTTATGGCTTATCAAAATTTTCAAAAAATACTGGAGTATCAAAATCGATAGAAGTTAGTACGGTTTTTATTTATTCCCGAAAAATTCTATTACCAATGAAAATCGGATTTTGTTTGGTGCCACTTTCTTAAAATGTGTCTACAAAACTTGAAAATTGCATAAACATCCGCAGTCTAGTCATTAGGCTACCGGCGTTTACGCAATAACACTGTTCAACAAATTTCAACTTTTTTTATGTTCCCAATATACTGTTGGGCCCTTCTTATAGAGTTTTTTGCGCTGATTCCGAATCTGACCTTAATTTTTTTCCTATACGCACAGTTTTTGAGCAACATGGCTTTAAAAAAAAACATATTTTTCAACTTTAAACAAATATTATGATGTTATTATAAAAGATATTGGATTGTTCTTTACAGCAAAAGATTCTGTAGACTTTCCCGAATCGAGTGATATATAATAGTAATGCATTATGATTGTTTAAACATGTTTAAACAACGTTTAAAGACGGAGAGACACCACTTTTGCACCAATTTTTGAGGATATTTTTCAATTTATCTCAAAAAATAAGGGTCCCGTCGCGCGCTGTATCTCGTCCCGAGCGCCACTGGCGTCAACGCATGTCGGGCGAAGATATTTTGCTTTCTGGTTCGGTAAAAACGTCGATTTCGCAAAAACTTCAAGGGGGGGTTTCTCTAGATAAAAGTCTGCTCTATCGCGTGGTATAGTTCGATTTTCCGCTAGACCCTTATTTTTTGAGATAAATTGAAAAATATCCTCAAAAATTGGTGCAAAAGTGGTGTCTCTCCGTCTTTAAACGTTGTTTAAACATGTTTAAACAATCATAATGCATTACTATTATATATCACTGGATTCGGGAAAGTCTACAGAATCTTTTGCTGTAAAGAACAATCCAATATCTTTTATAATAACATCATAATATTTGTTTAAAGTTGAAAAATATGTTTTTTTTTTAAAGCCATGTTGCTCAAAAACTGTGCGTATAGGAAAAAAATTAAGGTCAGATTCGGAATCAGCGCAAAAAACTCTATAAGAAGGGCCCAACAGTATATTGGGAACAAATTTGGTGTTGGACAGTGTAATCGATGCAAATGTGAAACGCGTAAAACATTTTTGCCATGAAACGTTTCCAACAAGATACTAGTTGTCTGATTCATGCTTCGTAAATTATTTCGAGGCGGATTTGAATAGTAATTTATCCTGGAATGTTCCCAGGCGAATTAAATTCCGCATATTTTCACATAAACGTGTCCTAAAGTGTTTAAAATACAGAAGTCTGTTCTTTCTTCAGGCAAAAGACGATGTCCGGGAGAAATGCTGGCCCGTAGTACCATATTCCTATTCTTCGCCTACGTTATACATTACTTCGACATTGAAATTTCTCCGGAGCATGGCGAACCCGACCCGAATGGCTACGATGGTTTTGCTATTTCGCCGAAACCATACTATTTGAAACTCACGAAGAGATCGGACATCCCACATTCGGATAACACGTAAACGGAACTCGTTTGGCGATAGTTGTGAGTACATGTATTACAAATTACTGTTCTAAATTGATTTTTGGAAAAACTTCAAAAGATTTTTAACCATTTAGATTTTTATGCAGTTTACGAAGTAATTTTCTTTGATGTAAACATACAGATTGAATATTAGTTATTGTTTCCTTATTCGACATTAATCTGATTGTATAATATGTACTGTCAACACACTTTGTGTGGACATTTAACAGTGGCGTGTTGTCTGTTTTTTCCAGCTTCAAGGAATTATTTACAAATCGAAGCTCGGGACCAATGTAAAAGGACGGAACGTGGCCACGTGGCGCGCCGACCGTACGTAGGTACATTTGGACTTCCGCGAAACGAGATCATTTCGATGAACACGTAAAACGACTTTCACGCGGCAGAAACAATAAACAATATCAGAGAGAAAAATTTGTTGAAGTTAAACAAGCAGGCGTCTATCTGCGGCCGAAGCTACTTCGACCGGCGAACTTAGGCTACACGGAGACACAGAAACATTGGTGTTTCGGGAAGCATTGCCACCAATTAAGTACAAACACCCGCACCAATTGTGTCTGTGAGTAAACTTCGTAAAATCATAGGCTGATTAAAAATAATTTTGGCTATCGGAAGTGAAAGTAATTTCGGTTTTTATTTTCAAGTTTGTGTCGTTTTATTATTCGATGCTCGTGACGCAAATTATTTATGACACAATATTTTTTAGAAATGATTAAAAGCAATACAAAATTTTGTGCGACGCGACATATCATGTTGAAATTGCATAATTTAAGTTAAGGGTTAGATATCGAAGACAATTGCTCTGGGAAGGAAGTATGTCATTTAGTAATAACTATGTTATTATATATTATTTAGTAATAGTCAAAACATAGTCCTTAAACATAGTCGATATTCTACTATACAGGGTGTCCCAAAATTCCTTTAACAGCCGGAAATGGGAGGTTCTTGACGTCATTTGAAGCGACATTTTCCTTAGCAAAAATGTGGGACACCCTGTATATTTAAACTATACTAATTGAATCGTTCGAATAATATCGCGAGAAACAAATTTTTGGTTTTATACTAGGTTGGCAACTAAGTTCGCGACCTCCACACTTTCTCAAACGAAGTTATTTATATATATATATTTTTAAGCACGAGAATTTTATATCAAATTAATCGAAAAATTCAGACCTTTCCAATGATTGATATACAGTTCAAAAGGAATGGTCACTGAATGAGGTTATAATGATACAATAAAAGAATTACGAAACAAACGGTCGCGAATTTAGTTGCCAACCTAATATGTCTAACTTTATTACAGTCTTTAGAAAACATTTAGCAAAAGAATGTCCCGGAAATTTTAGTGGAGATAGAAACAGAAACATTACTTTAGAAAATATTTTATTTAGATGGTAGTAGATGATATCTACAATTGGCTAACAATAAGTGGTTTTTATGACAATATTATCGTGGCACAAGTAATACATCATAAGGTTTCGGCGATATTGCAAGGCCAGGAACAATTTCTATGGAATTCAGCTCCTGGCCGGGGGGCGGTAGTAGAGTAAACTTCTGCATCACACCGGCGAATAGCATAAAGGTCGCAGATCTGGCGAGAACTTCACCTGGACATCGTCTTTTGCCTGCAAACAATTATAATATTACACAATTTTCTGGCAGTTAGATTAAATAATAACGCGATAACAAGCAATATAAGCTATAAGATCTGTTAGGAAAGTTATTTGTAAAACACAGAGTAACAGAATTCAGCCGTTTGGTAACGTTTTATTAGTTCCTCCGGAAAATTCTATTCGTGAATTTTTTTTCGTAACCAGTGATTACGCGTTCAATCGCGAAGTCAGCAAACGACAGGGCCAATTAAGGAGTTCAACGACATTTACTCTCGCGTGATGTTTCCGGCTTTCCTAAGGATATCCGGAAATGAACGACGACAAGGTGTCATTCTACCGAGGTTGTTGCAATGCAATGGCACTTTAATGAAGCGACATTCGCGTGTACAAACGATTCAGACACGTATCGACCATTCTTGGTTCGATAAACTGGTTACCTCGATGCTTGCATTCGGTTCAGATCAAGTTTCTTGGTTTCATGGTATTGATATGCTGATCTATCACGATTAGAAACTATAAATAAAACAATCTCCCATGTTCTACAGACTGTCTCCATACACACATAACTAGGGTGAACTGACTATTGAATGATCACAATTCCTATTAAACGAAAAACTAACATTTATAAGTGGATTTTATGCATTCATGATAGAAATGAATAGGCGCAATTTAACAGATTATTTAACAAGATTAGAAAATTTGAAGCAGGACAACACATTATTTTCAGACTTAAAATTATTAACACTAAACCTGCGGAGCCTTAAAAGTAACTGGTACATGTTTCCTTATAAAAAGGACAAGATTGATTTTATTTAGACTTTGTGTGGCCCCTATTGTGATACGTGCTCTACTAAAGATATCTACATATACAACCATTCCTTACAAAAACATTTTTCTTATTTCAATAATTGTAAAATAAAAAATCTGGAACCGGTCCTTTTGACCGGTGGTGGTAGGTTTAGTGTTAAACAAGTAACACCGTTAGAAAAATTTATAAATACTGTCACATTATTTTCAATCTATTAAACGTATTAAGAAAGAAAATTCCACTTCACTCCAGTTTGTTGCAATTTAGATACAAAATTTTTATTTGACACAAAGATCCGTTGTCTATTTATGAGACGCCCCCTTCATGCCGGAATTTATGCAATAATTCTATTGTAAGTCCACAGATATCGCGTAGAAAAAATTCTATATTTTTGCACTACGTTAATTTATTTAGAAGTGGTTCAAACGACATCCCACGTATTCAAAGTATTATTATTATGAGATCAGCAATTCTTATTTTGTGGTTGAATGGTCCTACGATAAGTTTGTTTGTGCAATTAGCATTCACTGGAATACCTATGTTCATTAATATAAGATTTCTAATAGCAGCTATAGCCATCAAACATTGTTGTAAAATTCTAACAAGTTCTTTTGCGAATACTAATTTCATTAGCCATGCAACACGTTCATTTCGTTTCGGTTGAAATTTGTCTGCTTCGCACATACCTCTTCCGAAAGTTAAAGATTTCGAATCCGACTCGTACGTCCCGTTCTTGAAGTACCTTTCGGGATTAAATACATCCGGATCTGGGAACAAGTTCGGATCCCGGTTTACGGAGTAAATGTCGATTAGGACGGTACTCTCTTTCGGTATTTTGAAGTGTTCGAGATTCGTGTCTTGCAGAACTCGCCGCGGCCCGATCACAGGGAACACAGGCCACATACGCTGCGACTCGTTCATTACAGCCTCCGTATACGGTAGCCTGTAACAATAAAGAATTTCGGCTTTCTCGTGTGCTGCCTTTCTTTAACCCTGCGCGCACTTCACTGTTACCGCGACACACATCGCCGCGAAATCCAAGGTATACTAATGAGAGCTTTAGCGACGCTAAGCCTATCGAGTGCCTGAAGCGGATGGAATGTAGCCGGTTGCCTTAGGAGAGTAACTGGGACTGAGTTTACTTGGATCTTGTACGATCTTTATCATTCGACTGCGGATTTTATGCATTCGTGAGAAGAATTAGTAAATCGAATACCAAATAGTTAACACGTTTCAAGAATTTAACCCCTTGCCGTACCTTTTCTTTTACAGTTACAGTGATTAGAACGACTTTGTGCACAAAAATGTCGTAGAAGGAAAAGAAAATGCATATTTTTTGCATGGCTACATTTATGTTAATGCATCAATATTGATTACAAACGAATCAAATTTTATTTCATCTGAAATTAAACGCGTAACATTCATATTTGTTAGACTTTGTTAAAACTTCATCACGAGTTTAGCTTGTCAAAGTACGGGTTGGTAATACTGTCGACTTATTCCCAACTTGTTAAAACTATGAAGAAAAGAAATATGTTTGCAGCTTCTGTATTCAGCAACTAATGCAAACAATATGTATCATCAAAATACGGATTCTATTCTATTCAAAAAATTAAGGTGGTTCGGAACCCACCGTAATAAACAGATTCCACTGAAAATTAGGCTGAAATTAAGCGATATTGAACGTGGAAGAAGGGGAGAAGTGGTGAATGGATTTGAAACCCTGAGGGGACCAAATATCGTCACTTTACTTTTTGTTCAAAAAATTAATATCATAAAATAAGAGGTTAAAATAATGTGAATGTTCAACCTAATATCGATGATGTAGTTTCACCAAGAATGCTAACGCTCGCGCGATCATAATTTAGGATTTAATTACTTGAACTTATCCGGTATGTCCGGGAGTCTATCGGCTGGAACCATCGAGTCGATTTCCTTTTGTAACTTCCGCTGCACATCTTGATGCACTATCATATTAAGGAACAGGAATTCCAGCGTTATCGTGGTGGTTAGAAAACCAGCAAGGAAGAGATCGACCAGTACCATCACTAATTGGTCCTCTGAAAGTTTAACAGCCTCATGCATAAAATAAATCACCGACGATCTCTCTCGATCGTAAATTATGATATACATGTAAAGAGAAGTTTGATGTATGTGTGTTACATACAAAAGAATTTTGTGTGACTGATACTGTACCTGTATAGACATTACTGGTTTCTTTCACGTCCAACATCTTCAAGAGAAATTTGTCGATTAAGTCCGCCTCGCTACCCGAGACATAGCCCTTTTTGTGTTCGGTGATGTTTTCCTATGAGAAAGCATTATGTAACATGATTAGTTGAACTACGAATTCGGTCGAACAGTCAGTATAGTGCTCCACCTAAAAGTAGTCACCTAAACATCGTTTAGAATGCAATGTAAATGGTATCGCAAGATTTGCTTTGCAAATGTTATATGTATTAGGTGAAGTAACAAGTTCTGAGCGTTTTTCGCTTTATTTCGTAAGCGAAAAACGCTCAGAATTTTTTACTTCACCTAATATTTTTTCAAGATCATGTTTTTCGAAGTTTTCGAGGTAATCGATATTTTTTTTATCGTAAATATGTATCTTTTTCCTTGCATATTCTAGTCGATTTTAAAATGCATTCAGATATATTGATAACATGACCTTGAAGTGAATTCTGACTTCCATTGAAAGAGCATTAAAGTCTGTCATCGATTGTTTTAAACTATGCACATCTGTGGAAGGATATCATTTGGGAGACTACAGGATAACTTTAAAAAATAAGTGACAGATCGCTTAGAAATTTAATATTAGCGATTAAACTGTCAGATATAAAACTTCAGACTTACACATCTGCAGGTTCTCACTTGTCACTGCTATTGTCAGCATTATCGATGGAAATGAATATCATATCTAATTTCAGTTTCAGAAGTTAGACGTTACTTCATGTTCATGTTAATAGTATACTTGTACTGTTGATAATAGAATGCCAACTAGAATATGCAAGTTTTTTTTCCTTAAAAGAACGTATAATATATTTACACGAATAGAAATATCGATGATCCTCAAAACTTCGGAAAAAACACCATTTACTTTGCATTAAACATATTCGTTATGGCATAAAAAATAAAGGAGATATTTAGGTGGACCACCCTGTATATGTATAATCAAATGTTTGAACTACGAATATTTATGCATCTTAATCAATCGTACTTTTTCACCAACAATTGTGAAAAAGAGAAAGTGGCTCGGGCACTCTAATATCCAGGAGACAAAATAGTCGCTGAAATCGGAAGACCTACACGGGAAGTTACCCAACCGTAACACGCCGATTTTAATGAAGTTTTGGTATGATATAAAACTCAAAAAACTATGTGACACGTATTTTTTTATAGCGGCCGACATTCATGTTAAGGGGGTGAAGATAGCTCTAATAGCTCTAAAACTAGTTGGGGTGGAAAATCCTATTCTATTGAATATCTCCGAAAGTATTAGGCCTAGACAAAAATTTCGAAATCCAATTTGTGCGTCTTTGAAGGACGAAACTTTTCGTGTAAACTGCTTTTTTGACGACACTGGTGCGCCGGCCTCGTGCACAGTGTCGCCAGAAAGTGCCGAAACCGGCACCAGAGGGGAATAAAAGTACCCCTTCTCTGATGACCAGAGTAGAGCGTGCGCGGTCGCAACGTATCAATATTACTCTACTCTGGTCATCAGAGAGGGGGTATCTGGCGACCAGGGTTACCATATATTGCGGGTATCGGGCAACCGAGCGTGGGAAGAGTGGGGGGAGCACAGGCGGGCTACGCTGCGAAGCTGGGCGAGAGGCGGAAGGGTAAGGGGCTCGTTTGCCCGATACCCGCAAAATATGGTAACCCTGCTGGCGACACTGCTCGTGCCTTGTGCATCGCGGCCGCGAGGAGTGTGCTGCATGAAAGGGAGGTTGGTGGAGGAAGCAGGTGTTTGAGGAGCCCCTACCGTGCCCACCCCTGACCTAGAGTGTCCTAGAGCAGCGCTCAGAATTATTGAGTCATGATAGCCGATTTTTGAAGGCTACACGACCCGACCACGCGCGCGTTTCGCTCCCTGTGGCGGCCCTAGTGCTCGGAGCTCCTAAGGCGCGTACCAGAGGCGCTATTCGTGGCACATTAGGACGACACAGATTAAAGGCATTTACTATTATTCACGCAGAGAATTTGTCTTTACTGGTCAACTATTGAATAATAGTATAATAGCGGTCTTTTATATAGAAGTCTCCTGGTAAAGTTGGTCTTTTTAGTTGACCTCTTAACTCGTTGCAAACCGAAGTTTTTTCTCTGCTTTATTTCATAACTTGCTACAACACGTGTAACTCAGTTGCATATCCAAATATGCAAATTATTATTGTATAAAGAACCTACGAGTCTGTCCGACGCAAAGAAAATCGTAGTTTAACTGATACTCACCAATAAGAAGCCCTTAAGCTCTTTGTTCAGCTCGAGGAGAACGTTGTAGCCAGAGGCCTCGGGTGCAACGTAACGGATCCAAGGGAAAGTGGTGAGAATCCCGCCGACCATGTCGAAGACATTCGCCCGCCGTTCCATCAAGTCTATAAAATACTGTATCCTGCGGGGCGACGTTCGAAAGACAGCAATTAACGATCACAGCCGAATGAGCATCGAACACATAAGACCTACTTGCGAGTCGCTTCTAAACGCTTGCCGCGGATCGGTAGATTCTGTTTGAGATTTGCCGCGCGTTTCGCGATTCTTGACGCGTATGCTCAACCAGTTGTTGGGATATTGCACGGGTTTTACGAGCATGCGCGATCAAATGCAGGAATGTATCTACGTCCTAAGTGTGTGTGAAAAGTGGTGGGGAACTATTATTGGCCGTGCGTCCAGAGGCACAGAAAAGAGCTACGACGAATGGAGTATGGATAACAAAACGTTGCGGCAAAACGCGTAAACGAAATCACACCTTTAGTACGACAGTAATGCTGTTTTAGAGTTATTTAAATTGAAATATCTCCTGAACTACTAACTTTTCGACATACATAGGTTAGTACTTTTTTATACAGAATGTTCAGCTGCATCGATTGATGTATTAAAAAATACCTCATTCCATTTTTAAAAAAATGAAGGCGACCTTCATACCTCTAAAAAAAATTACATAAAAACAAAAATTTTTCTGGTATCGTATGAGCCCCATTTTACCATTCAAATTTGTCCTTCAGACATTTGACGTAAATTTGAAAACAACAAAGATATCCAAGGTGGCCAAGTTAGGTGAAATACCCGGTATATGTACCTAATATAAATATCCATTAGGATATTTCCCCTCCTAGCCTGATTTCTCATCGTTTTGAGCTTTCAAAAAAATTTGGAAAAATTTCTGAAATACTTTAGTTACTAATTTAATGCGCAAACCAAATACTTAAGCACTTTTACGACAAAAATATTGAAAATTACGAAGAAATAGGACTTTCTGCCAGTAGATATTTGAGAGAAGTGTAACAATGGATTGGTAAAATGCACAGCGTGAGATAGTTGACAGGTGTGAGTGCATAGTCGCAGAGAAATCGCATAAATACCTCGGACCCTCCATGAAGCGCTTTCCCGTCGACAAACGCCACAGAACGTTTATCACCGCAGGTGCGAATATTGGCTTCAATCGTCTCACACCTCCGCCCTTCAGCTTGTCCAGAACCTCGTTCATCTCGTCTATAATCATGTCCGACATCGCGCTTTTCCCATAACCGAAGTCCTTCAGAGTATGAACCATCCAACCGCGCAAATCCTTCCAGTCCTGTCCATCGTTCATCGAAATGCCTTGCGAGAAAGATTAGTTCGCGACGATTAATCATCGGACAGCGTAATCGGTGAACAGAATATGAAAACTTTATGCAATATGTATTTAGTTAATACTAGACTGCGGATTTTCATGCAAGATAAAAATGTTCTGCATTTGTAGTGGGAAGCAGGAATAAAATAAAAATTGATTTGATCTCTTAATGGCTTTGTTACATTAAGAACAACATTACAATAGTCTTACATTTTTATAGTCTTTCACTGTTTTATATTTCACGCATCCAATTTCTTCATGTAGATACATAACTATCCGCAGTCTAGATTTTATGCATTCATGACAAAAATGAATAGGTGTAATTTCAGACAGTAAAAATATTAGAAAAATTTAGAAATACTATTATATTCTTACCAACCCATTAAATATATTAAGATAGCAAATAATGTCTAATTAGTACATTACTTGCTGGACAATTGTGAATATTGAAACGCTATTTATTCAAATGAAGGTCATTAAAATGTTACCTGTTCGAAGTTCTGCGAAATTATTTGTTTATTCACGAGCGCGCTGTAATTCGATGTACGAGGAAAAGAAACAATACTCGAAGAGTATGAATTGATTTATGACGTGTCTCGAAAACTTCACTTGTTTTTTATGAGATATTGAGACATTTCTTTGGTAATAAGTATCTAGGTGTGGATCATGCTTTTTTTAGAGAAGAACAGGAGTGGAAGTGAGTCCGGGGAAAGAGGCAGTCAGGAGAAATGCAAAAAGCAGGGCCCTGACTGTCCTCGAGGATATTAGAGATCGAGAAAAGGGCTCTCAGTCCTAGACATGTGGTGTTTTTTAGTGGGTATTGGGGATACCGACCACCTGTGTCCCCCGAGTCCCACACTACCCTTTCTGGGTGGCGTAAATGTATTTTTTGTGTCCCGATTGAAATTAGTTCTCTCGCTAATCTGTATCGACTAACTGGCATTAGATCATTCAGTTTTCGAGTTCCATTGAAGAACACGTTGACGTTAGTACGTACCTTGCTTCTTTCCCAAATTACGGATCTTGATGAACTCGTTCCAAGGCCGACCATCGAACGGTTCGTTCTTCAGCACAGAAAGGACCAGTTTGTTTCCAGAAACGACTAGCACCTTCTCCATACCCATATGCAAGGTTAGTACGTTCTCACCGTATTCCTTGCAAAGCTTCTGTATTGCCATATGCAATCCCCCATATTTCATCGTTAATCGCTTCACTAAGAACCGATTGCCAATAATCGGCCAGGGAAATGGGCCTGGAAAATAATTCGAAATTGTTCTATAGAAAAAATCTAACAATCAGGACAATTTCACTGTTTTCTGTTATCAACACTAAACCTCCCACGAGGGTTCAACGACCCATTTTAGATTTTTTATTTGACAATTATTAAGATTGTAAAGGTGTTTTCATGGGAATTGATTGAATACTTTTTTTGACTCCAGTATACAGTGGGTGTAACAAGCGTTTGTACGTCCTTTAAAATAGAATAACTTTTTTATAATTGTACCAATCGACGTGATTTTTTATAATCAATTAGAAGCATTGATTTACGGAATGGTATGCACAACAGATTTTCCAAAAAATATAATTTATAAGGTTACATGCAAAAGTAAAAAAGGCATTTTTTAAAACTTTTTATTTGGGCTCTAGAAGAAAATTTAAAGTACCGTTTCTTCTGCGTCTACCGATTTCGATGAAATTTCCAATATGTGTATAACTAACATAGATCTACAAAACATATATTTTAAATTTTCTTTAAGGGCCTAAATAAAAAAGTTATAAAAAATGCCTTTTTTATTTTTGCATGTAACCTTGCAAAATAATAATTTTTGGAAAATCTTTTTTGCATATCATTTCGTAAACCAATGCTTCTAATTGATTATACAAAATCAGGTCGTTTGGTACAATTATAGAAATGTTATTCTGTTTTAAAGGGCGTACGAATACTTTTTACACCCACTGTATATTATAGTAAAAATCGCAGAATATCTAAAAAAATATTTAATCTTGTTATTTTTATAATACCATACACACATACACTTTAGTCACTTTTGATGGTCGGTACGTTTAGTGTTAAATCGATGCAGAAATAATGGCTGACGTTAAAACTAAGACGGAGGAATCTCCCACTATTCTGTTCACGTTAATCTAATCTAATGTTCTGCTAATTTAAAATATTTCCGACAAAAGCGGAAAGGTTAGAATTTACATTCCATTTTGTATCTTCCTGTTATATTTTTATGTTATACATCGTGTTGGAACAGTATACTTATATTTTTACTAATGTAATTTATACAAATATTAACATACTAACGTTCCGTGCAATAAATAATTCATGAATGATAAAGAAACTTGCAATTTAACGGAACTTAACTAAACTGACTGAAATAATATTTGAACTAAGATCTTATCATGCTTGTATACATGTAACTTTATAACTACAAAAAGATAGTCATTAACAATTTCCGAGGTGCAGTATATCAAATTCCGAGTTAATTTCTTTTCATTCGTGGAACGTCTCGTAGGCGTTAATTGAAACCCTCCGGGCCCATTGCTGGTTTAATCAACCCGATCGCTATCACTCATTTACAGAACATTAAGGAGTTAATCGTCGCGGAACTTTTCCAGTTTGTCTTGTTAGAGCATTTTCCCAAGCATTTTGCTCAATGGACAAAATTAGCCCTCGGATTACGAAATTTTTAATCCTTATATGGATTATCGTGGCCCGTGAACTAATAATTGTTTAATGGTAATTATTCTTCATCTCATAATGCGTCTAATATCGAAAAGCAACATTTACTTCCAATTGGTGCGGACCAACAATGTATAAATTAAGGAAGTTGTTGCATTGTTGAAGTCTACTTTTAAAGTGTTAATAATATTAATGTATGTATATTATAATATTCTCTCTCTCACTATCACGTACTATTCTTTAGGTAGTAAGTCAGTATTTGAACATTTTTTTGCTCTGTAGACAGTGAATATGTATAAATGTACTAGTTGATAAAAAACTATTCTCTCCTAAAGTCCCTGAATATTAGTAGGAGTCTCTATATGTGTTTAGGAGAAATGTTCTTATTCCTTCGGTGGGCCAACGGACGCGTGCGTGGCCTGCAATGGCCCAATATAAGAGAAACACAAGGCTATAGCATTCGATTAAATGCAATCTTATCATATACAGAAGAACCATTTTCTCAAACACGATACTGCTTGTTATAATGATAAAGTTTCCCTGGTCGTCGATTTCGAAACACACCCTTATTCTAATCTCACTGAAAACTATAAGTGAACCAAGAATACCAAGAACGCTTTGTAAATCTAATGTATTCATTTCAACATCAATCAGACATGAAAAACAAGTATACTAATACAGACTGTACAATAACTAGACGGCGGATTTTTGTGCAAAAATCCTTTCATATTTTTTAACTCTCAATAACCCCGTAAGCAAAAATCCCTGTTTCTGACCAGGGACTATCCGCGCGGCAGGGCTCGTAACTTGGACCACGGCCGAATTTTGGCCGAACCTGCCCTCGGCCGAATTTTGGCCGAATTTTGGCCGAACCGACCCTCGGCCGATTTTTGGCCGATTTTTGGCCGAATTTTGGCTGAATTTTGGCTGAACCACCGTGCTGCCATCTTACAGCGGCCCGAAATCGGCCAAAATTCGGCCAAAATTCGGCCGAGGGCCGGTTCGGCCAAAATTCGGCCGTGGTCCAAGTTACGAGCCCTCCCGCGCGGATAGTCCCTGGTCAGAACCTTGGCCCAGTGGGCTTAGAGCCGCTTCGAGGGACCTTCAACACAGTGCCCGTCTCGCTACCTGCCCTCGGCCCGCCGGGCTCGTGTTCAGCCAGAGACGGCCTGGTTGACTGGGAAACGACCAGAAGAGTCCATCGGATTCGTTTCAGTAATAAAACTTAAGTAAAAGTGCTCGAAGCATTAAAAAAAATCAATACTATGTAAAAAATATGATAAAGTGAGATAATAAATCAGTTTAAATGGAATTGTTGCAATACAGAAATTGATTACGTCTTTTTATTCAACAATTTTCATATGTGGGTCTGTTGGATCCTCGTTTTACGTTGCTTCTTTGTGGTCGTTTGAGGCGTAATACAGTTAATAGAACAAAATTAATGTGTTGATATTCTTATTCGATTCTTGTAATGTTCCTACTGTTTAAAATTGCAGGTTCTCATGTTTGGCATAAATGCACAAGTTTAATAATAACACTAGAATGACAGAACTGACGAATTTGCATTGCTTTTAAAAGTGACCAAGGTGACACTTATCGAGACATTGCACGATTACACAAAACATGTAACTTGAAAAAGTGAACACACCTATCTCATGTATAATTATTCTCGGAAACATTTACATACAGTGAGTCGCACTAATATTCGGACACACTTAAAAAGACCATTTTTTAAATATTGGAATATACGATTTGAAATTTTTGGAGAAGTTAAAACAATTGGTTTGCTACAAATGTTTGAAAAAAACTGCAAGTTGTATTTTCCAACTGTTTTATGTGGACTTATATGGAAAATTTCGAGAACACGTTTCGTAGATCTGTATCAATTAAACATATCATGAAAATTTGTGTTCAATTTAAATCTTCATTAAGGGCCCAAATAAAAAAGTTTTAAAAAATGCCTTTTTTATTTTTGCATGTAAACCAATGCTTCCAATTGCTTACACAACATCAGATCGTTTGGTACAATTATAAAAAAGTTATTCCGTCTTAAATTGACACAGATCTACAAAACGTATTTTTTAAATTTTCAATATAAACCCACCTTAAAAAGTTGTAAAACGCAACTTTTAGTACTTTGTATACAATTCCGATCAATTGCAATTTTCAAAAAAATTTCTTTTCACATCCTGTAGTAAACTAATTGCTCTAGGTTCCCAAAAAAGTTCGAATCGTATAGTCCAATTTTAAAAAAGTTATCGGCTTTTAAAGAGTGTCCGGGTATTTGTGGGAGTCACCGTATATTACTCTTTGGCACTTAACATGGTTTTCTATATAGGAGTTTTCAAAAAGAAATAACTCAAAACTACGATTTTGGCACTTCATTCATGTCTGAAACTTAAAGTCGCGCACGTGAGGCGGCAGTAAGCGGTCGCGTTAAGTGTCGTTAAAAAATCGGGCACGTTACTCCGAAGACTCCTTTCACATGGAGAAATAAGAACTCTTCGATTCACGTGTCACGTACGTATCGCAAGCTGCATTTGATTCCCGACCGTGTATATACGCGTGAGGAGGCTGTTAGCGGTTGTAGAACAGTATAATACCGCTTGCAGAGGCTTGGCTTGACCGAAGCCGGGCGCTAGCTTATAGTCCGGCTCGTTATTTCGACCGCGCGTGGTTAATTTAGTAAGAGAGGAAGCAAGACGTACAGCGAAAGGGAGCGAGAAATAGTCAGTGAATGAAGATCGATGCATTGACCTCATCGAGCGCGTCGGCGACCGGTTGCAAACCAGGTGCAACACCGGTGGACGCAGCTTCCGCTTACCTGGGGGTTGGTCGTGCAAACGTATCTTGGCCAGCGTATAAAGTAGTGTGAAAACCACGATCAGCAGTATCAGTTCCACCATGACCATTCTGTAGCGTGTCGACGAACGAGGTCCCTGTGCTCTCTCGGCTGTGGTCCCTAATGGTTCACCGACGATCTAACGCACGTCTATTGTCGGGCAGCGACGATCCGAAGCGTTTTAAAGCCCAGCTTGGACTTCCGGCTCCGCGACCGTTTAGATTGATATCGCGTTCGAACCGCTACCAATAACGCGGCTCCTCCGATAAGCACGACAGCCACGGGTTACGAGCCGTTTGTCACTCTCCTTTGCTCCCCGGCCATATCAACGTCAATGAAAAGAAGAAGACACGAAAGTTGGCGGTGCTTCAATGGCAGATATAGTTAGACAACTTTTTCCGGGCTATCACATCGGATTCGGTGTCGATTACAGTCGAGTAATGTTCCCGCGCGCCTCGGCTCTGTCTCTCCACTTCTCATGGTGAAACACGTGTTTCTTACTACAATGCGCCTTATACACTGCGTGTCTTCATGTGAAATACAAATTTTTAAAGTAGAAAATCCCACCTCGTTTCTTTTCATTTTAACCGGATGATAGTGCTACGGCTAGAATGTTCTCGAATTCTTTTGGAATCTCTACCGTTTTGTATTTCACCCGCTCAGGTTTGATGCACAAAATCCGCGGATTGAATACACGTGGTAGGATTATATTACATCCATCGCGTTGTCCGGTTGATAATATTCATATTGCAGTAATTTTATAATGTATCATTATAATGAACCACGAGGAGTTAGCATAGTAATTAAAATCGTTCGTTTCTTTTTATTTCAATTGGCTTCTTTTTTCGCAAGTCGCGGGGCATTTTTGACGATTGTAAAAATGAAACTATAATATTGAAAAAATGACAAATAAAGGGAATAATAGTTTGTTTGGGTCCAATGTTATCTGCGTTCACAAAATGATTTATTTTACAGAACAATGTCATAAAGGAGTAAAAATATACGTCTATATTTACATGCTTATCTCTCTTATTTACAACAATTACTGTCAGCAAAAAGGTATCATAAATACATCATACAAATAATCTAATACAGACATCACAAGGTACTGCAAAGTATCGTTTCTGCATTAATTCCCTTATTTTATGTACACTAAACACGTCATACGATATCTAAATCAACCTCTTTCTTCGGACGCTTCTTTATCATTTTTTTACCTCTCATAGTACTCGTTTTCCTTTTCCTAGCTTCTTTCTTCTTCTGCTGCCTAGCTATCTTACGTTTCGCAGCCAGCTCGGGATCCGTTACGTACTACAACGACAAGTATTTCAGTATACACATTATAATTTACAACATTACGATAAATATGAAAATGTACCTGCTGCGTGCGTATCTTCCTCCTTTCGGTTTTCTTGATGTCCAACTTTTGCTGTACACGACTGAGTAGCCTAGTGTACTCTTCGTTACCCATTCGTTTCTTTATCATTGTGGCTGCTTCTTTTGCTAATCGGCGTAAAGCGGTATTATGCTCTTCAGTCGATGCCATTTCACGTGCAATCGGTGACATTATGCTAAAAAGTACTCCATTCAAATGTTCTATGGGTATGGTTGCCACGATCCCGGCTACCCATTTCAAGAAAGCAGTTCTCTGAAGAATACCATTCGTTCGAATACAATAATAAAAAAAATATTAGAACATAGCATTTCATATACATACCACTGATTTCGATTTAGGAGCCCGCGTTATTTCTACATTCACAGACTTTCTGAATTTTCTAAGCAGCCAAGGAAGAGACAACTGGTGCTTGTCTTTTTCTTTCGATTCGTCATCTTTATCGACTATCGCATCATCGCATGTATTAACAGATTTTAGTATTCTCGCGATAAAAATTAAATTCTTAACGGTTTGGTCTATCAGTTCTTCAAACGTTGTATCTGGTAACAATTGCGCGATTAAATCTAAACTCAAGCTTCTTATAATACTAGCAGGATCGTAGTACATGTAACCAGATTCTGCTTTGCATTTATCCGGGTTTTCTAATAAACCTAGAATCTTGTCAATATCAAGTGCGGCTAAAATGAATCCGATCATCTGAGACGCTGCTAGACGAACCCACGCGTGCGGATGCGCCAATAAAGATTGACAGTATTCTGAAATGTATAACAAATTGCATTAATATAAAATATAAATAATTGAATGGTCGCAAAATAGAGCATCGAACTTACCAGCAAATGAGCAAACTGCTTCTCTGTACTGTTCAGTTTTGAGGAATGCTGTACAATTCGCCGATATTTTCAACAACAATTGTAGAACTTGGAACATGTGATGATCTTTCAGTCTCTCTGGATCTTTGATGTTGGATCGCATTTCTAATTCAGCAGCTGTGTGCAATTTCACGAAACGTCCAGGTTCTTCTTTGTCGTCGAACTTCGCGTGAAATTGTTTCAATACAAGAGGTAACACTTCCTTCAGACGAGATTCGAAAGTGTCTTTCTCTACACTGACAAATATTCCGCACAATTGAGCAGCCAGAGAACGGTGCGATACCTAAAACAATCAATTTTACTCGTGACAATAAATCGTAAAACAATATCTGTCAGGATGAATCTCTGGTAATTACCTCGGTATCTCTTAACCACTCTAGAACAATGTCAAAAAGCTTGCTCCTTTTATTGTAAGGTATACGAGTAATCATTACTTTAATACATTTAGCGCACAATTTGCGGCAGGTTGGGTCATCGTCGTTCACCAAACTCGGGCTTGCCATTACGAATATTAGACCCGACTTCAGAACCAGAGTTCTCTATTTGAAAATATAAAAAATGATCAAAATAGCTGAAAATCAATTTCGAAATATATTAGAGGCTGTACCCACCACTGGAAATCCTGTAACTATGCTGTGAAGCATTTCTAATGCGCTCAGTCGACCAGGTTGCATCTCATAGTTTAACTGCGTCAAATAAAACGCAATGTGTTTGTTCAAGTGTTTTCCAAGAGGATATTCCATTATGTACGAATAAAGAACAGAACGAGACTGCTGCCGAACGTGTTCCAACTCGGATGTGATGCTTAAAGTGGCAACTTTCTCCATGACAATATAAATTTCTGGGAAATTCATCTTGCGGGCGATTATTGCTTTCAGCAGTCCAAATGCTGTCGCGTGTTTGTCATTGTCGTGAATATCTTGTTCGGCGTACATAATCAGAGCCTTCAGCTGGTCCGTAGTAATTGTATAATGTTTCACATCGCGAACGATTACGGACATACACTTGAAGCCAGCCATAACGAGATCAAAATTGTCTCCTTTGCTCAAACCAGCTGCAGCGTATTTGTGCAGTATATTAAATATAGATGTACAAATTTCAGAGATTGACTCCTGTATCGATGACAGGTTCATCTTGAGCAGCCAGTTTAAACATTGTAGAGCTAGCGTGCTCAACTGCAAAAGAGATTAATAATCGTTGAAGAGAAAATTACAATTACCATAATTTTTGTATACAGTGTCTACCCGTTGGAATTACGTGTTCTTTAAAATTTAACCTTGGAATTTTATTTTCAAATCCGGCACGAATTTATGCAATCATCTAATATTTGAGGTAACTTACCTTAACATGTTGAGACTTCAAACAATCGCTCGTAATTGGTACAAACGGATCTATGAAAGGTGCAAACGCATTACCAGATATTTTGTCTCTTTTCAGCAATATATGAAAGAGTTTCAGGCCAAACTCCATAATGATATGTACATTAGTATTTTTCGATGTTTTTGAAACTGCTTTTACGCCCATTCTATTTTTCGGCTGCCGTGGTATGATATACAAGTCTGGTTTCCGTCTGGCTAACACTTCCGCTTCTTTTTCTGTATATTCTTTCTCCTTTTTCTGAGGCAGCAATTGAGGAATGCTTTCGGAAACTATACCATAAAGAAATATCAACATTTGTTCGAGTGGTATAAAAGCGTTATCAGCTAGACCCAATACCACGTTCCTTAAACACTCGACCACTTTCTGAATTGTTTTATGCGAGTGTGCTCTGATTAGTACTTCCTTCAACGGCAAAATCAAGTCCACCAAACATGATTCTGTAATGTACTCTGCCAATATATGAAAAATATCGAAACTTTTCGTAGACTTTGCTTCTGACACATTTTTCACAATTCCAATAACTTCCTTCTCTTCGGCCGTTAAACCGAACAGATCTACTTTACACACCTAATGAAAATAGAGGGTTTATAATACGTTATTAACACTACTGTTTTTGGTAGTACATGTGACACAACTTACAGATAATATGCTCTGAAGGTTTTCATTGATATCAAGTTTCTGAAAATATGGCTTCAAAGAAACCAACACTGACTGCACTGTATATGCAAGTACATGAACTTGGAAACCTTTTGTTAATAATGTGTTCATTTCTCTTAACAAATAGTGAAGATACTTTGGACCCAGAGTTATCATGATCTTCTGCAATACCTCTCGAGTAATTCGCCTTACCGATTCTAGGCGTGATTTCAAAAAGGTGCATAATTTCATAAAGATTCTGAAATAACGTGAGTCCGTTTTATAACAGCAATTATTTCCTATTAATTTTTATATTATTATTACAAGTTATGCTGATATTTACCCGGGTAAGTTGGCATTTAAAATAAATTCAGGCAACTTCTGCAATAATTTAACAAATGCAAGTGCAATGGGAACTCTCATTAATTCTTCTTCTTCGTTGTCTGCTGCAACCTTCTTTTTGTTAACCTTGTGACTACTTTCACGACTGGTTCTTGCCACAATAGAACGATGAAGCTGAGGTAATAATTCTCTGGATATACTAAAGACCACCCTTTTTGCTCCTTGTTGCGATAGTATTGTTTGCTTTTCCATCACAAGTTCCTCTTGCTGTGCTTCCTTTTGCTCTTTTTCTACAATTTCCTCAAAATTCTCCACATTATCAGAATTTAAAGCATCATCTAAGTTATCTTCTTCATTAACATTTTTGCTAACAAGTGTTTCGGCAACGTTTTTATCCTTCTCCTCCTCTTCAGAAGAAATTGGTTTATCTCCTGTCAATTCTTTTCTACGTCCTGCTCCTAAGGACTCATCTACAAATTTGTACTTTGATAGGTCAAAATGAAAAGAATCTAGAATAGCAACGATTAGTCTAACGAGTTGCTTTTGATATTCGATAGAATTCCTTAATTTTCCCAAGTAATATTTCAGGATAATCTCGTATTGATGCCAAGGTAGAAGTCTACACACTGTTCCAACTGTTTCTATCGCAGCATCGACAATGCTGTTTTTGTGTATAAAAGCTTCATTGCATAAATACGAAGAAGCAAGTGGTAAAATGAATTGTGTTAATGTTCTTGGATTTGGAGCTTTATCCAGCGTTTTTCCTAAGCTGCAAAATTTAAGAAGTGCACGAGCTCTCCTATGCATTTGTAGATGTTGCATGTTCTCAAAGAAGTCCACCTCTGGATCTATTTTGTTGGTCAAAAGTGATAAATCACGCAAGACAGGATGTGCTTCTGCACACTCCATCGACATGGTTCCCAGAAAACCTATCGAATTAAGTCGTACAGGTTCACTTTTGCTAACAATCCCCTTCTTTATGAGCGCTAAAATTGTTTCATCCATTAGATAACGCCTATCTACTGCGTTTTCTCTGTATTTCATTGCCAATTTCGGACCAATAAGTTTTAAACACTGTCCTGCATAATCCCTCATAGCTAGATCTGCATCGGCTTTAAGAAAATAATAACAATTATAAATAACTGCTACTCCAAATTCCAACGTAACTTCATCCTTCTCCACCACACTATTAATCTCAGTGAATGCGTCCAGCCTCTTCTGGAAATCTGGCTGATCAAGCCACCTTCGATCCCACGCATTTAAAGCATTTATTATATTGTAATTTTGTATTAGCGTTTCACGAGACTCTACTGCAGATCTTTCAACAATAGTCTGGTAGAGGCCCAAGAAAAGTTTGCGTGCAGGAATGGACGAAATTGTACCCAATAGCGGCAAAATTGCACGCAAATGAATTTCTGGTTTTTTAATGTGTTTGATGAGGTTTATGACTGTGGTGATTAATTCAGTAATCGTTTCCTCTCCGTCTCTAGCGCCGGTGCGCCTAACTAATATTGGTACAATGAGAGTAAGAAGAGTATCACAAGCGTCGGCGTCTTTCACAAATTCAGAGATGCGTGACAAAATCACCAACTCTGTCTTGTTTACTCCCCTGTTTGTTTTCCCCAGTTTCTTTTTAATATACTCCAAAATACTGAAAACGTGAGGTAAAAGTATAGTAGACCCAAAGTTGACACCGCTAGACAGAGCTTCCTCGTTCGTTTCTAGTAAATTAGTAAGTATCGGCGTTAAAGGAACCAAGGCCCCATCAGTTTCCATATCATTCTCATTCCTTTTTCCGTAATCCTGCAACGTTACCATTCTCTCAATCATTTCAAGTATTGCATTAACTACAGATGGATGTGTCTTCGGACCCAATAAAAGACGCATAACATATGGTAGAGGACTGATCATCTTATTGTCAGCTCGATACTTTATAAATAACGGATAATAACGCGAGTTTTGGCTCCATGTGGTAAACAACTTTAGTAAAGGCGTAGGGCTGTGGATACCCTCGATAGGCAACTTTTCTAGCCATGGAAAGACTGCTGTATTAAACAAAGCGTTCATTTCATGTTTACTCCAGTCATAGTCCTCGTAGTGAGCACAGAATCGTACTAATATTAAGATACAACTTCTTCGTACATTTCTAATGGATGGTAAGTAGCCAACATGAACTTTATCTGATCTCTGCAAGATTCCAGTTACTTCCGCTAAAATGCATATGACCAAACCAAGTAAATAGGGTAACAATTTCTGTCCCATTTTACTGCCAAACTGTTCAATTAAAATTCCAAGTAAATTGATAGCGCTTTGCAAACGTTTCGGTGGCACTACGTTATTCAGATTAACAGAGTTAATAATGTTTTGCGTTAACTCTTCCAAATTAACTTTTTCATCGACTTCGAGCGACATATATTTATTAAAGGGTCTAAACGCCATTTTTACGAATATGATCATTTCATCTTCTTGAGTGCCAGCTAGAAAACGCAGAATCAATTTTCGTCTTATAAGTCCGCCTCCTTTACCACCAGTTCTCATCCCTGTCTTTGATACCATTTTCGCATAAAGTAGTCTCATTAATACGGGAACAATATCTTTACGATGTTCGCTCTGTATCATGCTACTCTCTTCATCTATCTTGAATCGTGTCAATTCGTTTTTCAAATTCTGTTCACTGATTAAACTGACGAGGTTATCTTTGTACGGTAGTAGATACTTGTGCTTATAAGTGAGAAGACAATTCAAGGCAGCCTTTTGAATGTCAGGATTCTTCGAGGACAATAAATCCAAGTAAATTTTCTGCATCTCTGATTCCCTATACAGCGTTTTCGGATTTGCTATCTTGCCAAATATCTCTAATTGAGCAATTAAAACCTTCGCCTTGTAAACCCTACTCGGCATAAACATTTGCTTTGACTTTGCAACTGCTGATTTCGATTTTCTATTTGTAGAAGGAACTTCTTTCTCTTCTGTTTCTATTTTCTGTTCTGCTTCATCCTTCTCGTCCTCATTTTCTTCAAGTTCAGGATCAATTTCATCATCCGCATCAACTTCCATTTTGCTATCGGGAGTGTCCAGCACTTGTGTCTGTAAGATACTGCAGCAGTTGCCGTCTTCGGAATTTGTCTTGAAGAAATTCTCGTTTACATAATCGATAAATATTCCTGTTACGTCTCTGTTCTTCATTTCACAATAATGCGTGAAATTTCCCATACACTTCCACAACAGGATTGTATGATTTTGATAATCAGGCTTGTCTTTGACTTTCTGTATTTCAACTTCTATTTCAGAAATAATATCACACTCGTACAATGTTTTATAGTCTGGTACCTCCTTATGGCACGACTTTAATTCTGTTAAGAATACTTGCCAAAATTGCTCGCATTCTTTGTTCGCGTACGTAGCAATAATTTTACTCACATGGTCCCACAGTATGGAAAAGTTAATGTACAAACATCCTAATAAATACCTAAGCGGAATATCATTATACTTGGCTTTTAAATTCGACAGTGTTGTACCTTCAAATGATAAAGCCTGTAGGTGCAGTAATCTATTTCTGTAAGTTTGAACTGTTATAGGCTCGCATTCTGCCAAATACAAAAGTTCCATAGGGCTTTTTTCGGTATCAGTTCTAGAATCTTCAACTTCATCAGTATTAGAATATAAAGAATACACATGAGTTACAACCAATCGAACATCACTGAAAGGAGAACTCAATTTCGATGCAAGACTGTTGTTTATGTTGTCGAAGAAAGTAACGTTTATATACATTTCTTTATATTCAGACATACTGAAATATGTTAAATATAAATCTATTGCATTCAAAATGAATTTATTGTCAGGATATTTAGCTAAAAGATCCGGTATCTTTATAGCCTGTGTTTCCATGAAGTTATGTAAAATTTCAGGCTCTAAAATATGGATTGCTGATTCAAATGCTAATAAAAAACTGAAACATAATTTATTTAAATCATCTTCTGTATTAGCATCATTCAATATCCGTCCATACAGAGACAATATCCCTTCTTTTAAAACGTCTACGAGCTTTTCTGGTAAAGGTTTCAAATGTGGTAAAACAATTAACATTTGCAATGTGTTGGTTGATACGTTATTATCTGATAAACCTTTTAATTCTTTCAAGAAGAAGTCGATTGTCTCTGATTTTGCACCTCGAATGTCTAAAACATACTTCTGCCATTTATTCAAATTAATTCCATTTATGCTTAGTGGAACTTTTGTTTTCACTATGTTGGCAAATAACCGTAAGGAATCATTTGTGAATTGATTAGTGACACTATGTCGTAATATGTGTGGTAATATCATTGCTTCAAATGCTGAGTAATCCATCAAGCTTTCAACAGCTCTGTATAATAATTTTACATCCTTTACGGCCATAATTTTAAATAATATCTGGCTCGAAGTTTCTTGCATTAATTTAACATTGGCTGTTAAAAGAATAGCAACTGCTACATTTAGAGTCTCTTGCAGAATGTCACTGTCATCTTCGAAAATATCCAGAGTCTGTACTAATTTCTTTATCAATGGTACTGGTTCTAAGACGAATCTTCCATTTTTAGAATTAATAACTGTACACAATAGTTGCATTATGAGAATCAAACTTTTTTCTTTTCCAGCTGTTGGTTGGAAGCTTTTAGTCTTCTCGATAGAAGTGTTCACAACATTTAATAGCACGGACCAGAATATTTGACATTTGTGTGGATGTATATTTTGCACAAAGCAATTCGTTATTTCTTTCAATACTTTAAACATTAAATCTTGATTGACATCATCGTTATCCAATGCATTCAAATATAATGAAAGCATTTGCTCTGCACACGAGTGAAATTGTCCTGGTGTGCCAGCAATCACATAAAATAATAATTTCCCACAGCCTGATACAGCATTAGGATTTTTTTCCAGGATAGTGATCACAGTATTTAAGAAAGAATCTTTATCTTTAACTTTACGCACTACAAATGCAAAACTTTCAGCTGCAAAATTATTTATATAAGCTGGTTGTGTATCTGCTAATAATGGCAATAGCAGATCCAGTATAGTATTAATATTTTTTACCAGATAACGCCATAGAAATTTGAACAGATATGCCAATGCTGTAAAAGCATACTCTAGCTGTTCTGTGTCTTTGGTTTGCAATAAATCAGTGATGACTGACAAAAACCGAGGGAAATACTCGTAAAAATCTTTCTGCAGATCTTTAGACACAGCTACCACTAATCTACAAAGAAAAATTCATATAAAACACTCATTGAAACAGGTTTATAACTAGACTGCGGATTTTTATGCATTTATGGCTTGTGAAAATTTTCAAAAACAGTTAGAATATAAATTTGATAGAATTTTAGATCTACAAAGGCTGTTCCAATTAAAAATAGGATTTTATTTGATTCTACTTTCTTAAAATTTGTCTACAAAAATTGGAAAATGCATAAACGCAGTCCCTATACATATTTTCATCAGTGTGATCGATTGAGTTTTGGTTGTCAACATTATCTTTACGCAATAAATGATTCATTAACACTAACTGTACAGCGACTGGTCAAATAAACGCCTTTACATTGTTTACTTTTTAATTATTGAAATTATGAAGCTGCTTCCACTAGAAATTATTCAATAAATTTCTTTATTCGAGCCGGTATTATTAAAAAATTTGTGAAACATCTAAAAAAATTCAGTCTTGTGTAATTTTTATAAAACAATACATATCTGATACATTTTGTACCCGGTACGATTAGTGATAAATCGTCATAGTACTTACATAGATGACAGTAGAAAAATTAAGAAATGGAGAAATTACTTACTCTAAAATTGGCTGCAGGAACAGAACATCCTTCTTCTCCAAGTATTGTAATAGCGTGTCAATGACAAACTGTTTCTGATTAATCAACTGAGCAAGCGTGACAATGTCACGAACTTGTTTCTTAAAGCTACAATAACCCTCTGTGAGGTTAAGAAGATTCCATTTCTGAAGAGTTTGATGGAAATATGTTTCGACTTCATCATCTTCCTCGTTTCGATGTGAGACACGGTGAAATATATCAACGTCAATTTCGTTTATCCTTTCGGAAAACGGCTTAAACTATAAAAGAAATAATACTTGATGAACACTTCACAAACAAGGCGGTTGTTGTTTTCATTGGTTATGTGCATACCTGAAAGGTGTTGCATTCTTTATGACGAATTGGTTTGTTCTTCATGATGACAAAGTGTATATAAACTTTACGTTTATTCAATTGAATTTGTCACTAACAAAGAAAATTTAAAAAAATCAAATTGTACTGATTTCACCGCACTCGCGTGCATTACACATTGTCTAACACGTGTAGCACATGATCATAGAATACATTACTAGTACCAGAGAGAGAGTATATGCAAAGAGGAAATGAGAGAAGTGAGAGTGCTGCCCCCTATTCTAGTGCTTAGCCTGGATCAGCTCCTACATCATCTTTAGCATGGACAAGATCCTACATCATCTTTAGCCTGGATCAGATCCTACATCATCTTTAACCTGGATCAGATCCCTACATCATCTTTAGCCTGGACACCGACGAGATACATACTATTAAATTAACCCTTTGCACTCGGAGCTATTTTAACTGGAAAATGTAATGGATTTTCGAAAATTTTCGCCAATTTCCGACCGTCTGACCTGTCGTTGAGTTGCACTACTGAATTTCATGCCACCTCGTTCGATATCCTGTTCTCCTAATACAAAACTCAATTTTCGGTTTTTTGTAAATTTTCGCCTATTTCCGACTGTCTGACTTGGTCATTGGGTTGCACTGCTGAAGTTCGTGAATATTTGAACATTTTCTTTTAAATTTTATCGAGTCAATGTGTTCGAACTGACGATAGGATACTATTGCTTTCTCCACGTGCTCTCTGCACATATGACAAAGTACTATCCTCTAATGCCAAATTAAAATTAAAATAAATGGACAGTGTTTTTCAAAAAATTTTTTAAATTTAAAATTAAGGTATTTGCACAATTTCAGGCGGATCGGATCCGACCCGTTTGCAGAAAGCATAGCGTTTTAAATAAATTTCTTAAAATATTTTTCAAAAATGAAAACAATACTTCTTGCATCTTCGAAATATCTCTTGATCGTTGGTACATAGTAGGGAAGAAAGGTGAGAACTTGGAGAGATCACGAATTTTCATTGAAATATGTAATATCATTTCATTTGACTGTTCGATACAAATAGGTTTCATCGTTGTGCTTCCCGCATACTTGAACTTACAACGTGTACTTCCGCTTTTACGAGACATACATATAAGATACATGAATAGAATTATCTTTCACAAGACTTAGATTACTGCCAGTAATGTTTAAATGGTAGTTCGCATTCAGAGACAGATTGATGAAAGTGAAAATAATAGAGCAACCGATGATTATTTTGTTTTATCAGCAATAAAATACAAATATATATATATATAGTAATTGCAACTAAACGATAACGAAAGAAACTCAATGCACATTTCTCTATACATAATTTTCCTGTTTTTTGTTTTTTTTTTACAAACGTTTCGCATGTCACGTTTAACGTAGAAGGTACACTTTAATTTAATCGTTATAGAGTGCCGTAAATGACTAGTTGCATCCTACGCCGTAATACTGTACAGGGTTTTCCAAAAAAATATTGCTTTACGATAAATTAAAGAAATTATATTTTGCAGTCCACATATTAATACCGACGCTCAACACAACGATAGATTCGGATACGATAAAGAATTCCAGAAGTACACTTTACAAATATTTCGTCGAATTGATAACACGCAATGAAAACACTGACTTTCCATAGAAATGTTCTTTCGTAGTTTAAAAGATACATATTCGATGACGATGCCCTGTACACATACGTGGCTATCGAGTAACATGTATACTTTTTTTTTTTACTGATTTGTCCCTTAAATTGTCACCTGTATAATACAAATAGTTCCTAGATCGTTGTACATTGGTGTATTACCAGTCCTCGCCTATGTGAAATTTAATTACATCCTCTCGTTCGCTTTCTTAGTTGCTAATTAAAATATAAATACCTATATATATATTTATATATTTATATATTCCTTTACATAGTCTACTTATGTCGATTTTGTTTAAGCTTTATTAGCCATAGACAATCTGCTTGATATTTACAGAGATTAGATACAAAATTATAAACAGTTCTTAGTACAAAATAATTTTATGACTATAACGATTAAGGTTCAATAGCGTAGAGCAGGCTTAGGCAACCTTTCACGGCCTATCAACGATTTTTCTCTCTATGTCTCCCACTCTTTCTTTCTTTCTCTCTCTCTTTTTCACTCTCTCTCTCTCTCTCTCTCTCTCTCTCTCTCTCTCTCTCTCTCTCTCGCTCACTCCTGTCTTCTCTATCTCCTCTTTTTTTTCAAAGACCTGTTCGACGATAATCATCTGGAAGAAACATTAATTTGTTACCAGCTTTCGGAATGGAATATTTACAAATTCATCGATTACCAAACATTATCAGCAATCACTAGTGATCAGCATCACGATTCCATCTAGATGGTCATCGACGGTCAACTGAACTTATAATAATCGTATATCATTCGATAACTAACGTAGCATCTAAAAGTCCTTGCCCGCTTTTAAGAAATAATAAATATGAACGAAGGGACGTTTCCCAAATTCATCGTTTTACGTTTTGTTCAGGGTACAGCAATCAAGTCTTCACCACACGAAATATAATTAATAATTGTAAAATATTCTCTGACTTTATTCGATTAATTTATCTTCTCGCGTTGTATCCTCCTCGCTGGAGCCCATCGGTTTACAACGATCTTACAAACATTACCTATTCGAATCGGTATGGCAAGTCAAAGATCGAACATCGGTAATCCTCGATTAAGCTGTTGATTATAATTAGACCGAGGATCTTTGTTTTCATGGCTATACTTGATTTTACGAAATCCGTAACAGGAGAAAAATTCTTTGTGACGAGAACAAAAATATTATTCGTTTGTTTAGACGATTTCTTGTATTTTATAAATTCGCAAATGCCATAAAGATCTGCACTCCAATTATAACGCATAATCATCAGAGAACGATTGCGGGCTAACGTGATTATTTATACCTTGCAAGGATACCGATTATCGATCACGCTGATTCTATATTCAATTGCACAATAGATAATACTTTATTCGTTCATAAATAATTTTTAACTGCATCGTAAAACAGATAGGGGCTACGATAGCAAGCTGATAGAAATAATACTGATGGTTTCGTGTAGCGAAACGTTTGCTATGCTATATCGTACCGAGATTCCGATTACCAATTCATCCTTTTCCTATGCAGAAATTGTTTGACAGGGAAAACGCACGTCAAACAACGCGGCTACGAAACATCGTAATGAAAAAGCCAGAGATTGCCCGTGCCTGAATAGAAGATACAGCTAGGTGAGCTCTCTACAGTCTTCCGCGATTATCTCTAGATTTCTCTCAATTCCACGTTAGGTTAACAATCGGGCGTGCCAGAAATCAGATTCTACAAATCCGCAGAATAACGAAGATCTGTCTCGACGATCGCAAAAAGCTAGAGTTATACTTTCCGCTTAAAAACAAGTCATATTCCTGGGCCAGTCGTTTTACATGGTGTGGTTCGATGGTCGTGGTGAAAATTTAGCGATTCAACTCTATTCTATAACTGTGTCTCCGAAAACTGTTTACAATTAACGTAAAGTATCTAAAAGAGACAGTGCAATCTCATGTAAATTACACCGAGAGGAAACATACGTTTTTTCGTTGATTTTTGTCAATGATATGTGTTTCCAAGAGCTATAGTATATTTATTTTTAAGTACAAGAATCAAACGTTGTGAAGAAGAAACCTCAATTTTGTTCTGTAGAATATTATCACTAATATTTACCATTTTCTTTAGAAGCAATACAATAAGAATCGAGCTTGATATCTCTTGTTCTTTGTCTTCACTTTATTATAAATTCGTTTTATTGTGCACACTTTGCTTGTTCGTAGCGAAAGAGCAAATAATATTCCTCAGAATCAACACCGGAAATTGCATGGCGATAAACAGTTTTCACAAGTGTACAATTAAATGTGGATCACACGCACGGCCACGTCAAACAAATCAAGTTTCCTGCGAGATTTCGCGCTCTATAAGAGAATTTTGGTCACCACGCGTCATGTAAAACGCACTCGATCGTGTTTTCAGTTAGGAATGTATCGCGAGCAAACCGTGAAATCGTAATTCGACGATAATCCCACTGTCAACGATATTGTTCGCAGTGTCAATGGCACTTGCGACAGCACCAACATGGAAGATTGAACGATCCCGGAAGCCTTCGAGGCATGAGCGTGATTGTCGATCGTTACGCTAGCGAAGGAAACGCAAAAGATTCCGCAACCAAGTCCAGGCGAACAACAACTGTCGCGTAGAAACTGTTCACCGATTGCCAATTCACGTTCAGTGGATCATCGAAATCAACGTTAGAGCTCGCGAATCGACGTCGGTGAAACATTAGATTGAAACACCGAGTGTTCTCGACCAATGACGAGGATCCCCGTCATTGGATGAGCCTGTCGTAAACGGAAAGAAACGACGAAGTATTCAAAATCACAGGAGAAAAGATTTGCTTGTCATCGAAGTAGCTCTTGAAAGGATTACTGCTTCGAATGATCTCTCCTTCGCGGAGAAACAAGACGACCTCTGTTTCGAGGAAAGTGTATAGAAACAGTCAATTAGAGAGCAAAATTTCCTTGTCAGCGGAGAATGGGTTGCGTGTCTCGAATCTTTGCGAACAGAAGCAAACCGGACCAGTTAGATGTCCATTTTCGTTGATATCCCTGGTTATTGATAGTTAGGAATAGATTCGATTCGATTCTTCTCGTTTTCGCTGGATCGCGTTTCGAACAGGTGATCGAACAGCGCAGCGCAAGATGAATAATTCTTTTGCTACTGAGAATTCCGAACCGGTAGGTACAGGTAGGTACGTAGAGATATACTAAATTATCACATGAGTAGACAAGTTGAGTTACTCGTTAGCAGTAGTGGGTTCAGGGGCGGGGAAGGGGTGAGGGGGAGGGGGCAACGATACAGCCAAAGGCAGCAATATGCTTACATCGATGAATCTAAACGCAACTACGATTCATTTCCCTAATATAACGCGCGCGCGCAGTTTCTCGGCAGTTTCTTTTTTCATCGGTTTGTCTTTCTTTTTTTTTTTGGTACGCTTTCCTCTTTCTTTTCTTTTGTTAAACGCCTAAACGATCCGGCGACTATTATTACCGCTATCTGAACAACGTGCCTGCGGATCTCACCGTATAAAATGCTAAATCGTTGAATCGATCTACGAATACAATTCGAACTAAATCTCTTATATCGATAATCCCATAAATTACGAGCTACGACAATTTTTCCACCGTGTGTGACACTTCGCTGATTCTTTCTATTATTTTCCTTTCGTTTTCGTTCTTTATTCTTGGTTCAACGACAGAGAAGCGCGATTCTTGTTACGTTTAAATTCAACGGACGTACGGTTCTGTGTTTTCCACTTTTATATATATATATATAGACGAACGGCTATGTCTCTGATTATCTACTACTTACGCGGCGAAAATTACATTAAGATATATAAATAGTATTTTAATGTTGTAACGGTAACATTACCTACACGCTAGATATTGCGAATGCTATCGATAGTTATTTCATCTGATATAAATACATGGAACATAACGGCTCGAGTGATTAATAAGTCGAATGTCGTGAGAACAGCGTGTCGCCGAACGAGTGCTTTGAACGTCGAAGTCCCTCGCTGGCGTTTCGTTCCTCGTTCCCGCGCGAAACGAGGTGTCTTCGATATGTCGTCGCCTCGATGAACGTGCTTTCAGTTTTCACGAGTGAATCTGGCGAAACTCCGCTCTCCGGCAGCTTTGCTTTTTGGTCTTCGTCGATATACCGCCTCCCATAGAGGAAGCAGATCCCGAATTCAAGTTCCGAGCGATTCCGCTGCTAATCTCCGTCCCATTCGCGTGCCAGCATAATGATAAACGCCCCTTACCTCTCGACGTACGCCTATATGTACAATAGTCTAGTTGCTTTTTTTTATTTTGTGTTTGTATTGATCCCGCCTATCATGTAAAGTTACAATTATGATGTGTCATAGTCGCGGCCCTTATCACCACCGTCCCTTCTTAACAGAGAATATGTATACCGTTCCGATCACCAAGTATGATATCCGTCGAGTCCTCGTAATCACACGACCATAATCAACTTCGTTGACAACAGAAAATTGTTTAACGATTCACATCTGTTTTTTTCTTTCACTCTTCAGGGGTCACGCCCAATTACCAGTTTCGTTCTGTACGTTTGCCTTCTGTTTGTATATATTTTTCGTAGATATCGTATTGCGAGTAGTAATCTGATTTTGTGCAGTCAATCTTTAAATATTTGTCAGTGTACAGACGTCACTCCTGAAGAGAATCAGTAGATTTTGTTTTTCTGATGCGTGACTGTAGAAATAATTTTGGATGAAGATCACGATGTTTCAGAAATAATAATACTTACTAGGGGTGTGCGGGTATCCGAAATTTCGTGTTCGGGCCGGGAACTCGAAGTTAAAGTTAAAGACTCTGTGCAAATTAACCCTTTGCACTCCGTTTTCGCTGATAATGCGATATTTGAAGTATGAACTTTAAAACCACTGTCGCTGCTACGGCGACACGACTGTTTTACTTACTAATACAGTGCTGGAGTTGTTGGTGTACTATATGAATCACTAGGATGGAGTGTTAAGGGTTAAGATATCCAATCATCGGTTGTAATAATATTTCAATTTGTAGTAAACGCCGTTTACTAACCGCTAATTTGACCGCAGACTTGCCCCAACTTTAACATCGGGTACCCGAATATCGCAAACCAGAGCTGGGGAAAATAGTATTTTAAATAGTAAATAATCCTATTTATTTTAAAGCATGTGTACAGCTATGAAAATAAAATATTTTATTTGATGCAGTAATTTTTGAAAATAAAATAATTTATTTGAGGCAGTAATTTTTTTGAAAATAGTATTTTATTTGAAGAATATTGAAAATATTTATATTTTGTCTTTATTTTCAATTTTCATTACAAATATTATTGCTGAAAATCATGGTTTGAATACAGTACATTTATGAGTGCAAATCGTTTTTTAACGAAAAGATTGACTGTATGTTTATTTCATGTTTCAGATAGTTAAAATAGAAATATTTTATTTCGTGGATCAAATTGATGAAATAGAAATATTTTATTTTGAGGTTCAGATTCTTAAAATCGAAATATTTCGTTTTCGAAATTGTATACTTTATCTAAAATACTAATTTCTTTCAGCAAAATAAAATCTAAAATATTAAATAGTATTTGAAATATTTGTGTCGCCAAATAATGCCCACCTCTGTTGCAAACTTTCGGGACCCCGACTCGACCCGACCCGATCATTGCCCGACTTGACCCGAAACCCGCACACCCCTAGTACTTGCACATTGCACATATTATAGTGCTGGAATTAGCAAAGCTATCTCGACAAAGGAAACCAGCTTTTTAATTACAAACATTCGATTCCATTTATCGCAGAAGTCTGAGGCATTCAAAGCCCCAATTTTCACCTCCGAGTCCTCTCTACTCGTTTTCAGTCGACGCCATTGTCAATCGAAATTTGCGAATCAACAAGAACACAACATACTGTACACAATTTTGATACGACTCCGTGTCGTGTACATTCGTGAATCGAGGCAAGTCCACCGAACGCCTAACGATCATGATACTACGCCCAGCTACACAGTTCACAGGCATACGCATTCATTCGATTCTCATATGTATACCTCCTTATCAATAGCTTCTTCCGAGGAAGAATTTGATATTTCAGTTTCCGTATTGCCATACGTTGATACGATTCTTAGGGGATACCTGTCTCGTCGTCTTTCTCTCTCTCTCTCTCGTTCTTTCATTTTCACAACGGAAAGATCGGACAACGATCCGATAGCAGAAGTAACGAGAGTATCCCTTACCTTACCGCGAAGATATATCTTTAAACCATGCAAGGAATGTTCACAGCTATATTACGATTACACGATATTGCTCCTAAATTTTCGACGATCATTATGGACCCTCGAAGTCCTTGAGATACCCGCGTAAACCCCGTGCGTTCCTCGCATAGGGAAGTTCCCGCAGAGCAGCGTCCTCCAAAGAATCATACCGATCCTCGTCTTCGTGAAGCTAGCTCCGCGTTCACCCGCTCGATTGTCGAATTCACAGTTCCACGTTTTTATTCCCTAACAGATCTTACGTATCTAAGAAACAGTTCGTATCGTTTGCATCCGACGTCGTTGCGTTTCGATGATCTCGTGCGTCTCTCCTTTGTCCGCGTGTGCCAGAAGATCCATAGGGGTTCTATGGGGATTCGTCAGGTTCTCGAAACAGTCCCGAACTGTCCCGGGGACTCGAGTCAACCTACCAGAAATCTTCTAGGCCGAGGCTGAACGTTCTCTGCCCGGAAATCAAGGTCGTTGCGCTCACTCGTTCTGATGTCCTCTGAGAGAGCTCCGGAAGCTGCCACCGGAGAAGGCTCTCGCTTGTCATCTCGGGCAATCAGAACTTGGTCCTCACGGTGATCCAGTGAGGGTAGAGCGCGTCATCGACAGTTTCCGGTCCTCTGTTCAGGTAACTCTTGGCCGGGCACGAGCGACAAACGCCGTGAACATCGTGCTGATCGACGTCGCGGAACGTTCAGTATCAGGACGTGGGCGCGTACCCGAGGTTCTTCCTCTGCAGGAACATCGAGATCTCCCGGAAGGTCGGACGCTCGTTCTCCTCCCGTCGCCAGCACTCCAGCATCAGGTCGTAAATATCCTTGGAACAGGCAGTGGGCCGCGGCAAATAGTCGAAGCGATTGTCGGTGTTCTCCTTGCAGTCGTTGTTCTCGCCACTGTTGTTGTCCGGACAGTCCGCGGCATGGTGCAGCCGTCGCAGGTTCTGCACCATCTCCTCGTCGGACAAGTGCTCGTACGGGGCACGTCTGCCCAGGTTCAGTATCTCCCACAGGGTCACCGCGAACGCCCACACGTCACTCTTCGTCGTGTACTTGCCCTGCGAAGATTGTATCGGTTAGACGGGCGGAACTTATATCAGTCGCAGGCTACAGCTCGCGACGGAAGGATTAGAGGCGTGCGAATACCCGAATATGTATGTCGGGTCGGGTTGGGTTCTCGAAAATTGTGGGATTCTAGAGAAAATTAGGCATGATTTTTTAAGAACTGATAAACAGACTGCGGATTAAGCAGAAAATAGCGAAATTTAAAAATGAATTTTCTACTTGAGGTAGGAAATTTGTGTTTTGCGTAAAGATCAGCAGTCCACTGATAAACCGATCACATCGATATTAGCAGTTAATCATCCTTCGGTGTTTTAACAATGATAAAATAATTATACACTTCGAACCGGGTATCCGCAATCATGATCGTGACAAATCACAAATTTATTCATGCACAATATGCGGACCATTTGGCAAATTACTAAATAATCGATATATAGAATAAGATAAATACACATGCAGGCCGTGTTAATGGCGTAAGCGTCCTAATTGGACCGTTCGAATGAAGCTTACCAGAAATATGGACTCCCAGGCCATCCAGCGTATCGGCAGCGGCACCGCGCCATCGACTTTGTAATAATCGCACGCGTACAATTCGTTGTCCGTACCGAAATCCGAGATTTTAATGTGATAAGCTTTGCCCACCAAGCAATTCCTGTAATCGAAAATCACGATATCGATGAGCGCGGCCGTGTCGCGGTTCCACTCTAATCTATGTACAAACATTCGACCGGGAACCGCCAGATAATTAACTTCGGAAACGTCGCCGGTCATGCTTTCATTATTATTAACAATTTTCTAATTTACTCCTCGATCGTCGACCGGCGATTTTACCGAAGTGGGAAGCACGGATCCATCAGGTTTGTCGTTCGATCGGAAACGGTCAACGATACCGTTTTTCATTTTTCATTTGATCCTTGTTTTCTTTTTGCTCGCAACATCCGCTTCTATCGGTGGGTTCGCAGTTCCCCTCTTTTGTATTTTCCGGGTCACAAAGGGAAAACGCATCGGCGCGGAGCATTTTCGAATTCTATCGTTGTCACGAGCTTTTATTATCACAGCAGTGCTCGGTTCAATTTACACCTGTTCGCAGCAGTCAGATTCTCGCGAGCAAGACGCCTTTCTTTGTCTTCTTTCTTTACACTGCGTTCAATCTCTATCTTTCTCTACTGAGGTAGCTTCGCTGAATTCAAGACACTGAGAAGTGATTCGTGGGGGAAGATTGGAGCTCACTCGTGTACATGTAATCGAGCACTACTGTATTAACGTCATATTTTAATACTGTGAAATCGTGTGACATAAATTATTATATCATCATATAAATTATGTATTTATCACATATAAAATAGAAATCCACTTTTGGGAGAAAACGTAAGGGATGGTTCTCCACGATAATATGAGACGAAAATGGAGAGTAAAAAAATTGCAATTTCGGCTTCGTCTTTTAGTTATCAATCATTAACACAATACCAACCGGTGATTATTGCATAATTTTGAAAATCCATGGTACATGGCTAAACAATTTTTCATGGAACTTTCAATAGCAACAGCAATTTTCATTGTGAACTAACAAGTCACCCTCAATAACGTCATCTAATAGTTTCATTTAAGATTGCAATGTAAAAGAAAATTTCTATGCTTTCGTTTGATACAGCACAATTATTGAAAATCCTATTAATAGGCTTCCGGGTAGGTAAAGTGTTAATAATCCGCCTAAAATGCGGCAATCCGACCAACAGAAGTGACCGTCGCGCGCCTCTACGACGAACTACGCAATGTACACCTCTGTTGGTCGGGTTGCCGCATTTCAGGCGGATTTTTAAATGTTGACAATTAAAAGACGAAGCCGAAATCGCAATTTTTTAATTCTTCATTCTCGTGGAGAACCACCCCTTAAATTTTCTCCCACCTGTAGTCGAACACTCGGCATTTATACCGAGCGATGGCGGAGTCTGGGTCTAACGTGATCCAGAGTATCATAATTGGCATCGAATCACGTAGTTTCTGTCGAATTAATTAGAAGAACAGCCACTGTATTGGGAACAACAGAAAGATTAATTTATCTACGAGAAGTAGATAAACGTCATATTCCATAAGCAGAATGGATAAATAATTTTCTAATCTACTCCTCGACCGGGCGATTTGATCGACGCCGTTTTCACCTTTTCGTACGGTTGCTGTTTTATTTTTGCTCGCGACCACCGTTTCTATCGGCGGTTTTACGGAGCCTTTTGTTTTTTCCGCGCGCCTCAAAGGGAAAACTACACCGGAGGGGAGCGTTTTCGGATAATTCTAGACCGGGCCGCAGACACGAGGAAAAGAGGTTTCGACTTCGGCAGCCGGGGAATCCGAATACTTTTCCGATCGATTCAGCTCGAATGAAAAAGCCAGGATCAAATCGATCTCTCTCTCGGCCGGTATGTCGACTGAATAGCGTGGCCGCCAATCTGCATACGCGTACGCATTCTGTGCATCGCAGCCGACCGGAAGCAGGAATGGCTGCCAGCGGGCTGCATTTGCACGTACGTGTGGATGAGCTACGCTTCCTGTACAAGCACACCGGGATCCCATACAATCGAACGTAACTTTACGGCAAACTTCACCATCCCAACAACACCGGATTGGATCGCTGAATGATCATTCGAGATCGTTATGAGCTGGCCAAAGTCACGCCAGGTTCAGATCGACGATCGAAATGCAAACTCCTAACCGACACGTAAACGGATTCGCCAATGATGATTCGCTTCTGTTGGCTGTCTGCTACTCTCTCTTTCATTTTACTTTGACACAACATTTCTGTATTAAGAATATTTAAAGTACAAATAATTGTACGTAGAAATGCAACCAAGAACCACTTGTAATTTATTGACAGAATATGCTGATGAGAATGATGTTTACTTTAATCCAGAAGATTATGTAGAACGAGGTTACGTTTGATTAACGTTAACGTTAAATATGCAATAATTTAATTGAATCACTCTGTACAACATGTTCCCCTTTATTCTTTCTCTTATACTATTAACTATTAACCCTTAGCACTCGAGTGGTGACGAACAAAGGAAGGACCCCAAGTGTCCGACTTCGATTTTGATAATTTTTTGTGAGATGATGGTATATGGATCCCTAATTATGTATGCAAAATATTAGGTGTAGTTACTCAATAGTTTTAAGGATATGAACAATGGAAGTTTCATACCTTGTTAATATACCATAATGTGAGCTGTAGTTTTCGAAGTTCTATTAGCCGTGTAAGCAGGTTGCGTGATTCACGGGAATGAAACTTGAATTGTTTATATCTTTAAAACTATTGAGTAACCAAACCTAATATTTTGCATACATAATTAGGGATCCATATACCATCATCTCACAAAAAATTATCAAAATCGAAGTCGGACGCTGGGGGTCCTTCCCTTGTAAGAGTCACCACTAAAAATTGCTGTACCATTATTTACAATATTGTTTACATGATTAAATATGTTGGTATCTAATCAGTTACTAAACATAAAATATGAGTTATTGTATCAATTTCATATCCATAAAATTAAAAAATCATAGAATGGAATAATTCAAGGTCGGATAAATGTTTCATCCTAGAGTTAAAATAGCTCTCCGAGTGCAAAGGGTTAAAATCACATTGTTCTCCAGCGAGGCAAACAAAATCGATTGTTCCTGCAATCAATTGTTTCTGCAGCACTGTTTCTGTTCCAAAGTTTGGTTCGAAGCGAAGAAAGAACGGCAGGAACGTTAACAAAGGACCGAAGTTAAAAACTGTGAGGTTATTGCGTGACATGCAATGTAGTTTTAAAGTTCGCGTTAATGGCGGACGCGATTGTGGAATAATGAAACAGGAAAGTGGCCAGCATCCGGTCGGAATGAAACGAGTTTGTGCCCTGACAGAGGACCGTCGAGCACCGTGAAGTATCCGACTGACAGCGTTTCGGTTCTGATCTCGTGAGGTGGTGACTGCCTCCCAGGTTTCAAAGACGAACTATAATTCTCGGCCGAGACAAACGAGCAACCGAACGGTGTTCGAGTATCCAGCGTTATCGAGTGAATGGAGTCAATTAATTTCATCGGCGGAACAAAGCTCCAATTTGGAGGCAGAACCTTGGTAATTAGCGGCGCTTTATCGATCACTGTGATTGGCTGTGCCACGCTCTTCGAATTCACCGACGGCGACGACGGTGACCTGATCCACCAAAGTCCCCGGGTCAGGACCCTTAATGCAATAAGCAATATTCGCTCTCGCCGGATCCTATCGAAAACCTTTGTGTGACTTACCGAGCGTCATCCTACGAGTAATACGGCTTTCACCGGTCGAGTATACTTAATGCAAATGAATATCCCTACGCGAATAATCGAGTGCAGCCCGGTAATGCTCGATTCGGGGTCCGTTCAATCGAACTGGAAGCAAACTCGACACTTTTGCCACTTTGATCGATGTGTCACTCGTGCGATAGCACTACAACCTTCACAGCCGAGAATTAATCTTACGCTGGTTCGAATTCTGGAGGATCTCGGAATAGATTTGCACAATTTACTCTTCTAAATCGCTGTAAATCTAGTAAATATCAAGGGACGGACAAGATTCTTTAGCGTAATTATATGTCCTAGTACTGATATGCGACTTTACTGTCCAAAAATATTTTTGGTCAGCCTTTCAAGTAATAACAACGAAGTTGCATATTCGTAATGTTCGTAATCAATTCTAATCGAATTGTCACCGACGCGACGACACGTGCAAAAATTCAATAACCGTTCGCGAACGAATAATAATCAGCAGACAGTTGCGAACCGGAAGTAAAGAAGACAATACACGAAAGAACGGGATCTCGTAGAGGACATCGTCCCGAAGAAAGTGCCCACTTTCCCATCATTTCCCCCGACAACGTGGAGGAGAGTCTCTCTTATAGCTATTATCGATTGTGAGTGCGATCAAGTGTATCCTCGATGATACTTTAGCGTTAGAAGCCGCGTTAGGGGCTTCATGGTGGTGCGGTCACGTGTGATCGGTAGGACTTCGACCTCGCGATGCTTCAACGTTAGATCGAAAAGGTAAGTGCGGGGGTGAATCGAAGGGGGGTAGTAGCATTCGTCGTGAGAAATAGAGAGGAGTTAAAGGGGGGTTGAACGATCTAAGAAAGAAAAGGACGAGTGGAAAAGAAGAAAGGGTAAGAGCATGGGAAGGGAAGGGGGGAGGGGATGGCGAGGCAGGGAAAGCCATTCTCTACATTTGTAATCGAAGTCGGAACAAAGGCGGCGTACTCGGTCGGCGGAGTACTTACATTGAGTCTTCGTCGCTCTCTACGGTCGGGCTACACGTTCCTGCGGCGTGTGCGACCACTATCACTGTTTCTGGCAACACCAGCACAACCGCCGATATCACAGCCATCGCCTAGACCACGTCGAAAACCGTCAGCTTGCGCCTCCGCCGATTCTTTCAACCTCATCGTCTTTTTCTCCGCCCTTAAGTGTTCCACCCACACGCGCAGCCTCAGCCGATATATGTATATATACTGTAAGGTATACTTTTATCCGCGATCACACGCACGTCCTCTCTCTCTCTCTCTCTCCCATTTTCCTCGGCTATTACCGAACGACCGTGAATATAGACACGCGTTCGTTGCACACCGCAACCCCCGGCAACGACCCTTTCGGCCCCGGCCCTCTTCCTTTCTCGGACCTCGCCAATTGAATTGCATTACCGTTTGATCAGCAATCGATTCTTTCCTCTTTTCCACTCGGTCCGGCGCCGAGAATGACTTTATACGGCCCCCGATGCCGAATAAAATAAGGCGCCGACGTCCGGAGACCGACGTCCACGTCGTTGACACATACGCGTGGCTGCCGACCATTCGAATTTATTCCATGCCCTTTGAACGACGCCGATTTCGCTCGCCCCTGTTTCCTCACAGTGCTCCGACATCGTAAAAGCCAGGACTAAATCCACAAATCTCGTAATTGTCTAGATCTAGAAATCGGACAACTTTTAGTTTCATCGTAGATTACGATTCTGGTACCAGGTACTCTTCAATTGAAAACATTAATTTTGATTCCAAAGGAAGGATTGTGAGGAACATATTAACCCCTTGCACTTCTTTGTCGAGTGTGACTCGACATCGGACAAAGAAAAATGTGAATGAAACGGGTTTTTAAATATACCTGGTTGTTCCATTTATTTAATTGTCTTATTTTTCAGTTTAAAACAAATATAAATTACAACAAGTTTGAGAACTATATTTAATACAATTAGTAAACAAAATTTGAAGTAAATTTCAAATAAAACGTTGTTGAAACGAGTTGTTGGCAATAAAATTGAAAAATAATTCGGACTTCAGTGTTAAAATTAATATTGAATTAAAAGATCATATGTACCATAAAAAGACCAGTCTATATACCAATTACTTTAATGCTGTTTAATGCTCGCTGGTTACATTCAATTGCAATCATTGTTTAATGAAGAAAAAGTTTTCATTGAAAGTTGTCTACCCCACTGTGTTTAAGCTAAAATGTGAAAGTATAAAATCCTCGCAGACTTAATTGCCTGAAAAATCACTGTTTTGGCTGGTTTAATGATTTCAATTTCTCGTGTCAATGGTTCGACTATTCGGAATATTTGACGATAGATGAACGCGGGGTCGAGTGACAAAAGGGATCATGCGTGCGTAGTCGCGGGTATTTGCGTTTCTCTTTCCGAGCCCCAAAGTCACGAAGAATTTACGCAACGCGGTGAAATTCCCGCAGAGTCATATGTTTCAACGGGAAATTGTCAGTTCGTCACGCGGACGCCTATCATCGAGTCAGGCGTTTATCGTCGGCATTACATTTTGATTAAATTCCGGATCCACCGGTGAAATTCTAGTTCCTTCGCAAATGGATTCGCCGTGTTTGCGGCGATCTCCAGTTACAACGGATTGGTCGAATTGTCAATCGGCCTGGCAAAAGCCGGTGCCATATTTTCGCGTGGTCCCCTAATGATCCGTCGGCAAACTCTCACAAAATTGTCCCTCGACTGTGAAATCCGTTCGCGTGCCGCAATTTTGCACGTAACGCAAACTTTTTAACGACCGTGATGAATAGTCACCCATAAACGATAATAAATTCTCATAAAATAGACACAAATACATTCAAAGAATAAACGTTATACATCACTAATCATTATACATAACTTTTTACGCCGAGATGAAAAATATCGGACGAATACCTATAATTTTTAAATACTCCAAATACAACATCGCGGAAAGCATAAAACGGTCCTCGAGCCCAGAAATAATGGGGCGCTCGTAAAACGGTTTTAACGGCTTAAAATAACAAAGTAACCATAAAATAGTTATACTTCGAAGTAAAGTTCAATGAACGCGAGTCATTTCTTTTTAATTCTTAATAAATCTGTTAAAATCGCGCTGCATTCAACGGTATTATGGTACTTTAGAAACAAACGGGAAATACCAGTTCGTGCTGGAGCGAAACAAATTCGTTTGGAAATCGCGTTTTCGTGAACGGGATGCAAACGGGGAGATATAAACTGCTTTTCTATCTGGAGCGAAGATAATTCCGCAAAATGTTAGTTAGAAGGCGGGAGGGGGCCGTTAAATGGGCGTTTAATGAAATGGATATAATCCGCTCTCGGAAAGATTGAATCTTATTACGGCCGTTTCTTAGGGAAAGGTAACAATAAGTCAGGTGGTTTGATACTTCTGGCCGGTGGTACAATCGTCGACTTAAATCGTCCTACGGGCATTTTGAGGCACGTGCAACGCCGTAATAATACCGCGCCGGGAGCGCACAGGAAGCGCATCCTGGTATTCTATTAAGATTTACGAGCGGTCGTTTGAGAGACACTGGTCAACCGGAAACTAGGTTCCACGTGTTGTAAGAGCGCCGCGGTTAGCGTGAATATGTATGTAGAGCGCATATGCACATATGTGCATCTACACTCCCCCCCATCGATTCGACGGAATGGCCATTGCATTTCAATAACAGGAACGTGGATGGGTTCCGTTGCATACCGGCTATAAGCTTTTGTCTGCGAAAGTCAAGAGTCCCCGATCCTGAATATTGGACAACTTACGTAGACCCGGATATCATGGCCTCGACAGACTAGACCGGAACAAGCTAATCTCTCACCATTGTTCACATTTTTTCAGGTGGCATGTTAACTTTAAAAACAATTATCGTGAATTTTTTTCGAAAATTTTACGTTAGAATTTTTTTTGTAATTGATTTAGCTATTCGTACATGGTTAAAAGTCTTGTATGATTCTTTATCAGTAGACTGCGGATTTTATGCATTTATGATAAAAATGGACACGTGCAATTTAAAGCAGTGGACATGTTAAAAATATTTAAGGACATCAACATATTAGTTTCAGCTTAATAGGATAATTGAAAGAAGAATACAATTTTCATTTGCCTCCTGTGTCCTGCAATCAGTGCAAGCATTTTTTATTTTGCATAAAGATCCGCAGTCTATTTATCAGTATGTTTGTTGTTGTCGTTGCGCGATTGCATTAATTAAATTACTATTATAATTGACTAATTAAAATATCAACTTTTCTGACGAATTAACTGACGAGTAATTAACTAGAAATTACACGTACTAGAAAAATTGTCCGACTACTATTAGTGGTACTAGAATACATAATTATATATTTAATATTCTGACATTGAAATTCAATAAATGCTTGTCGTTATACATTTATAATTAATATATGGAATTGATTATGATTTAGAAATTTGTGACAAATAGAGAATTAAAAACTATCTTGATTTTGTAACATATATACCATTTATATGTTACAGGTTATGCCGAAGAAAGGAACGAAAATAATTGCTTCTCGTAATGAACCGGGATTGTTTGCCATTCACAAACTTATCAATAATGACCGGGAAATTCGGGTTTAATCGTTATTTTCAACGAAAATATGCCGGCGTTCTTGCTGTTTTCCGCTCGACGGATCACTAACGAATCGTTGATTTCCCATGTGGGTTTCCGGCTTCGTTTGTTTTGGGGCTTATGGAAATGCACCCTGGGAAAGCCATAATTTAATTTCAACGTAAGCGTACAACAGAGGAGCCCAATGGCGGAGTTTCGTCTCGTTTTAATGGATGTTTAGAACTTTCAGAAGACTGACGTTCGTCGAGCGTTACAAAACTTTATTCCTCAACTTCCGGTGAGCTTGATACAACGATGTGGGGGTATTATAATTCAAAACGTGATCCTATCTTTCGAGAATATCACCCTGATTTGCTTCGCTTTTGCCAGTTCACCATCGGTATTTGCATTAAAATTCATTAACATGTGAGGTAGTTACATTTATTAATAATGAAGACGAGAATTTCAAATTATTTAAAATATGAAAAGATTAATTTTTTTAATTGAGGCGGACCTGTATAGTCTGCAAAAACCCTCAGTAAATTAAATACATAATATCTGTATTAAGTGAATAAACGTATAATTTTATTCAACCCTGGTACCAATAGTTAATTAACGGATCAGGAATCATTTACTCTCTTTTTCTACTGATTTTTATATTCCGAATAATTCCAATGGAATGGACCACTTCCAGTTCATGAATGTATTGCAGAATATTCGTACATTCATTAAATTTCGATTTAAAATGGCAAAAGGAGCAAATATTATAAAATATTGTATGAACCTTAAAATTTATATTTAACAATTATTGATGGAAACAGTTTTTACTGGAAAAGGGAAGAACAAAACGTTTAAAGACGTTTCCAAACCCTAAATTTTATTGATAATATTTCTATCAATTCACTTATAAAGGACATGATAAAACAAGATTTATTTTCTGCATTAACAGATTCATCACAATGAAAATCAAATAAAAGTATACCGGCTCTAGCAGAGAATATTTGATTAAAATCGTGAAAACGATGTTGGACAAATGTAATAGAAGAGTTAACGATATTCCACAAAAACATTAATAAAATGACGTTCCATAAACGTGATGTAATCACTTTATTAATCGAAATCGCGTTTAGACGTTCGAAAGCAATATAATTAAAATCACTGTGCAATAGTTTTAGAGCGTTGGATTGTTTGTACTATCTGAAAGATAGTTTGTATTATCGTCTACATGCTTCACCATTTCAAATTACATACAAGTACCACGAGTATTCCGACTAGTAAACGGCAGAAAGTTATTCAGATAACTAATAATTTAATGGGCAAACATTCGGTAATAAGTTGACGACTTTGATAATCTGGGTCAAAGTAGACCTTGAAGCCGGCGCGCGTGGGTAGGTTAAAACGCGAACGCGAGGAAATTCGGCTGAACAATCTCGAGCAACGTCGCTCGCCTAATCGAGCGTCCGTTTAGCCGAGACGGTGTTCGAATAATCGAGTCTCTAGCGCATTTCCATCGCCCGTTAGCCGATTCCTGGCGTGGCTGAGAAGTCGAAACAACGTTTACGTGTCTCCGAACGACAAAACCGTCGGTGAAGAGGATAGTGTGAGAGGATTCTCGTCGCTAAGATGCCCGTTCGTTCTCGTGGGAAAGGCAGATCCGCGGCTGATACGTTCGCGCGAACTTCCATCGTACTCACCTAGTAGCCAGATCCCGGTGCACGAAGTTCAGATTCTCCAGGTACCGCATGCCCGACGCGATCTGAGCCGCCATGTAGATGAGACAGTTGAAACTGAAACGAGGAAATGACGTGAGCCGCCCGGAGAACAAAGTTGCAGTCGCATTCTCCAGGTTTTCGGGGGGTTGGCGAGCCCGGGGACAAGGGAGGCTGGGTTTTCCAGGGGTGGGTTTTAAGGAGTGCAGAGAAAGAGAGAGAGAGAGGTTGTAGAAACGACGGAAACGCCGAGGACTCGGTGACTGCACGAAGACTACGTCGCTCACGATTAATAAACGCTTCAAACTCCGGCCCCGGAGAAACTTATTGGGTGTTAACTTCGCGACGCGACGCCTTGCCACAGCGGATGAAACTAATCGTAAATCTTGAGCCCAGCCAGCGGAGCTGTTGCTCCGCGGGGGAATTATTTTGGAATTCTCCCGGCGACTGATTAATTTTACCGAGCCGCCTGATGCCGGCGTCGAAGATCGTGTCACAGAAATAGTCAGAATTGTGTTCTTTCTCGGTTGTGTTAATTGTTTCAATCTAACCCTTAGCAGTCGAGGGTTGCCTCACTAAAAATTGCTGTACCTAATCAATTACTACACATTTAACTATTGTATGAGGTATTATATCAATTTTATATCCATAAAATGAAAAAAATCGTATACAATGGAATTTTTCTAACAAGTCGGAAGGAATGTTTAATTTTCAAGTTGAACTAGCTCCGACTGCAAAGGGTTAACAAACAATCTAATATTACACGCTTCTGAAATAACACGGCCCAGAAAAAGGTATGATTCAAAAAGTATTTGGACACATTTCCTGGTCTCGATTAAAATTAATTCATTTTATTTTGAAAAGAATATTCTCCGTCGGCGATGTAGTTCTTAAAGAATCTTAGGACACAAAGTGAATTTTTTTAGTTCGTCAAAACGAAAATAAACCCCGTCTTTATGTTAATATTAAAAAATTAGCATCGTGCAGTCAGTCGAGTGGTAGGTAAATTCATGTCCCGGAGATTGTAATTTGTAGCTCATCGTTGATTACCTGAGAGTTTTGACACCGATTGGCATGGAGTGGGCGTCTTCGGCAGTGATATGCGTTTTTAGGAATTGGCAGAGGTCTCCGTGCTCCAGATACTCCATAACCACACAGAATGGTTCCTCGCGGCAGCATGCGCCCAGGACTCTAGCTATATTTCGATCCTCCAGGGCTGCCAAAATCCTGACGTCACGTTGGAAGTCTAACCTGAAGAGAGATTCACAATAATAATATTACTAGATAAATAGTTTTCGAATCTTAAAGATATAATGAATCGACAATTTGGAGGGGAAAAGATGTGGATTTAAAATGAAGTTACAGTGTTCCGTGCCACGTGTGCCACGTTAAATTTCGGACCGTGCGTAAATACCACTGGTGGTACACACTGACGTATTTATTTAATGCGCTCAAAGAAGATATTTTATAACAAGTTTAAAACTGTAGAATATATTCCCATCAAAAAGAATGAGGCATTATAAAAACTTTAACATAGAAGTATAGAACAAAGCAAATGGTCTGGGTTTTAAACCCACTTTATTCGACATTTCTATTCAAATAAAATTTTTACCCAACTCTGCTCCGAGGTTCCTTCGGCTCTTGTTGTACCCAACGCAGGGCCGTCTTAAGATATTCGGCGCCCGTGGGCTACTAAAAATAATGCGCCCCTCTTCATAAGAAAATACACGGGATGGCTAGCGGGAGCTGGGTGACCAGCAAAGTTATACAAAAGTGTCAGAACTAGAAAAAGTCAATTTATTAGCCCATTTAGCCCTGTGGTTAAGGTGGCCCTGACCCAACGAGCTGGGATCTCGGGCAACAAGTCACAACACTCGAAGTAGAAATCAACAAATACTTTTATTTCCGAATTACAAACTGAACTAGCTTCGTCGGAGGCTCATCGCCGAATGCGCGGGCCCATCCGACCCCTCAGCGAGGAATCAGTTTGTCGACCCTCTCTGTTAACCCCTTGCCCTACAATATCGTGTCAGATTCGCGATGAAGATTTTCAACAGAGTCTAATAAATATGTATGTTATTAATCTCCTTTAAACAGAGATGAAATTCTAAAAAGACAAAACGCGTCACGTGACCGGGCCGCGGCGGAAGCGTGGGGACTGACGTCGTGGAAGGAGAAGGTAGAATGGGAATAAAAGTCTTAATCTGAACTCTGAAGATATCAAACCGTCCCATTCCCTCTCCTCCATGCATAAAAGATATAACACGGCAGTTTCATGAATTTCGGCAAATTTTCATTCGGTTGGAAACGACAAAGTCGCAGCAGGGAATACCGTACACAGAATCGGGGTGAGAAAACCAGGGGGGATTGTTAAAGGAAATGGACTTTGCTCGACCGAACGGTGTCCGTTTTGCGAAATAACCGTAAGATTTTCGCGCGAAGTTCCGGCATCTCGTTTGCATGTTGGCGCAAAGTAAACGACTCGGGTCGATTCGATTAGTCCGGGGGGCCCGGCAATGCGTTCCTTTACCCGATGGAAACTCTCCTGAAGGAGCACACTGCTTTCCAGAAGTGGTACACGTATGGCAACGGTCGCGCGCGTTTCCACGCAGCATCGTTACTTCGGGCTTACTTACGATCGACTTGGTAATGGCACTCTCGCGTGATAGCTTAATGCGGCTGTTAACAAAACTACGAGGCGCCGGTATCGATTCCCCATAAACTGCGAATTCTGGTGCGTACCATCGCCGCAGCGTCTTCGAGCCCCGCGTGGGCGGAGCGACGGCCTTCGCCGAGCTTAAGGCGCAAGGTGTTTCGTATTAGCTTCTTAGGTGTGCTGCCCGATTTTTAAAACACGCTGCAAAAGTTTGTAGACACTTTATCGGTCATTGTATGCAACTCTTTGAAGTGGATGAATTTGTTTTATTTCGTCCTTGTCCCAAGATATTGTAAACTGTTCAAGATTCACGAATGTATCTCAATTTTTACGAAAATCTGGATTTATAGGCTAAATCGAAACGTTACGCTGAGTCGAAAATAGATATTTTTTATCGATATTCTTCTTTAAAATTTTCATTTAGAATTGTAAGATTTCGTGCAAAGAAAATAAATTATTGAGAGAAATTAAGGTATTTATTCATAGATGTATTCAGTAATATAAGTTACCTCAAAAATGGCGAAACGTAATAGCACAGAACGGAAAACATGTTATTGAATAAATATCTTAATTAAATTTTTGAATTTTAATTTGAAAACGATCTTTTGCTCCAATTGATAAAAATTTTGTATTTCCAAAATTAGCAAGTACCATAAATGCATGAAGATCTATGATAATCCGTTAATTCTTTGAAATACTTTTTTATTTGAATTGAAGCGGTGGTCGTCAGCGAAATTCAATTGGAACGTCCCAATTGCAAGTTTCCGATTGAAATTCGATCTTCTATAACGTTTTGACAATGTCGTCGATTGATATTCCATCGTTCTATCAGTTTCATTGGCGCGATCTTCGTTACGCTGAATACGAGCGGGACAATTAACATTTCCGATGAATATTCATGTCCACGAAATAAGAAACCGCGGAGCGCAAGGTTTTTCCTGCGGACAGAACGAATGCCATGCAATTTGGGTTATTTAAACGTTTGTCTCATCAGCTCTCGCGCTTCATGTTGACGGACAAAACAGGACACGGCTCGCGGAGAACGGAGAGTGCACGATTCAATTAAAACCTTATTTCCAAAAGTCTAATTAACCGAATGAGAAAGTTTCTCCGTTATTTTTCTACGCGGACAATGCCGCGGAGCAGCCGGAATCATGCGCCGAATAACCGCGAAAATTTCCACCATCGCGAATTGTTTCGTAGTTAATACTAAAGTCGGTTTCCATGAAATGATCGAGCTTTTTATCGTAACGAACCAAATATGGACAAACGTAACGGAAATATTATACACACACAGCTGCGGAAATCTGGCGTATTGATACAGAATCAGGGAATGGAACACTGTCCGCGGGTTTTCGCGTGTAGAATGTTTCATTATTTAGGAATGTTTTTCCAACAAATACCGTTAGTAATATTGAAGATATGTATGTAGAGCAAAATTTACATACTTCGCTAAAGAGCCAAATTGGAAAACAGCAAAGTGTTTTTAATATTTATGAGTGTATATCCAGTGTAGGATTTTATCCAGTTTCAGTCCGAAACATCCGCAAGAGCCATAAATTATTGTTTGATTAAAAAGCGTAATTGTAAAAAATCTCATTCGGGAAGATATACGAAATTTTTACGTGAAATTCATTCGAGATTTTTTTTACACTCGAGTTTCAATTCTTTCGTTGTTAGTAAGATGTCCGAATTTTTTATCTGGTATAAATTGGTTCAAAGAGAGCTTCAACACAAGTACACTACATTGTTATTATAGATTATCTTCAGTTTTTCACTTTCCAGTGCAAAATAATTTGTTATAATTAGACTGCGCATTTTATACATTTATGACAACAACGAGTAGGTGTAAAAACAGTGAAGCCATTAGAAGAATTTTAAAATTCCGTTATGTTATTTTCAATCTATTAAACACATTAAAAAATAAGATTAGTGTTTTTGCACTCGAGTTTGTTGTAATTCAGGTAGAAAACTTTACAACGTATAAAGTCAATAGCTAAAGCGGTCCCTGGACGATCGATATTATCGTCAATATATTGCACAATAATTGATATTGTACAATAATATTGATCGTCTGTAAATCAAATTGAAAGATTGCGCAATATATTGAGTCAATCGAAAAGAGTTTGATTTTTATTGTACAATTTTGTAACTATTGCTTCGTCTGTGTGTAATATTGCGCAATATTGGCTCAGTTCTGTCTTCACAGTCACAAAGTGTACATTGAATTTTCAAGTATGGCTACGAAGGAAAAAGAGGAAGAAAGAAAATTAATTTCAGAATGTATCGATGTGTATCAGAGAACTGCTTTATGGAATTTCAAGAGTAAAGAGTATAGCAACAGGATAAAAAAGAATGAACAATACGCACATCTGCTTCGGAAATATAAAGAAAAGTATCCACTAACTTCAGAAAGGAATTTTATTCCACATGTTAACTGCAGTGTCATCAGTCGTGCACCAACTTATTGGGCAATAATATTATTGTGCAATATATTGTGCCATATATATTGACGATAATATTGATCGTCTAGTGGCCGCTTAAGAATAAACGAACATCGCGAAACAAGAAAACTATATTGCACTAATAGAGGTTAAAATTACATGGTACTAAAAAAATCAATTTGAGAACTCGTTCCGGGTGAGTTACGATTCGAAAAATGCAGGCTCCGAATAGATGCAGAAAACGTTCGCACAAAGATCCTTCGTCTATCGATCACCGCGGTTCAACCTGTAGATCGGAAGTGGGAGAACCGCATCTTTGTCCTTGAGGGTGTGAAGACGGTGTAAGTGGTGGAAAAGGACACGAGGAAATGGAGCAAACTCCGATCACGATAGGGGCGCGATAAGTCATCCTCGCGGCGGGAGACTTGTTGCGTGAGCAGACGCCGAGGAACCCGTGGAAACGCCATGGATCCGATCGTTTTGCTTTTTATTTATGAGGGTGCGTGAGCCGCGGCACTCGGAACACACCGATATTTACAGGAACCGACGATAAACCGTACCGAACGGGCAGAGTACATTAACAGAAACGATCGGCTCACGTGATAAATCGTGTACGTCTTTTCGAAACGCAACGGGGAGAGCGAGTTTCGAAATCTATTCGGTCACGAGCGCTCGAAGCTTGTGGGAGAACCATTCGAACATGAACACTGCCATTTTGCTCGTGAGTTTCCAGTTTTCGAGCGTCACAGACGTTGAACAAGTACCCGTTCGTTACCGCTTACTCTCGAAGTTAATGATGCTTTCATATAATTAATGAAGCATTCATTTTTAATTAGCATGATGTAATGGCTTCGTTTTTTTAATAGTATTTTGTAATAGTATATTATTTTTTGTAAGTATTCAGTGATCAGTAGGAACAATAAACATAATGCAGTTCTAAAAATAATTCTTGAGTGAAATGTTCAATCCTAGAACCACGAATTAATCAAACTCTCTCGCTCAGACTTATTTTATAATTATTGAGAATACCCTGATTTTCGTAATGGCATTATAAGACAATTGTAAATACGAAATTTCTTGATCTTCTTCTGAACATTTGAATTTTATAATCTTAAATTATACACCCGAAAGTATTCTAACGGATTTTCATTGAATTTTAAGAAGTGTAGTACTTTTTTGTCTGAGAAAACGGTATACCATTTCAGGGTTAACATAGTTTCACTGATGAGAAATTGTAAAATCCTGGACGAAAGCAGAGTTGGGCAAAAATTTAATCAACAATTGACGACTGAAGTTCTACTTCAATCGTTAATCGTAATTAACAATTAATCTCCTAGTTTAGTCGTTAATTGCGGTTAACGATTAAATACTTATTAATCGTTAATTGCGATTAACGATTACGTTCCTTTCAATTGTTTTCAAGTAAATTCAATTTAGGTGCATTGTCATTTGGTCTATTATAATACAAACTCTGTTTACGTGCTTTTATGTTTTTTTTTCGATGAATTCTTTTTTTAATCAACGATTGACGATTAACTTCATCAATCGATTGAATCAATCGTTGATTTTTCGATGATTTCTTTTTTAATCGTACACGTTAATCAATCAATCATGATTAAAATTTTAATCCCTTAATGCCCAACTCTGAGCGAAAGTAGGTTTAAAAAAAAGATAAAACCGTTTCTGTCGATCCCTGATGACAACAGTTATGGTCCCAGCTCTGGTTCATCGCTGGTCACACTGTACCCGGGATTCTTCCGTTGAAGTAGCTTTCGTCGAACACGAAGAGGGGATCTTGAATGGTACGGGGACACGGTGACAACGGAATCGAATCTATTCTGCGAGTCGTGCAAAAAGTAGCATAGGTCTCGATACCGAGCGATTCAAAGTGCATCGGGAGGCCGGCGTCCGGCCGAAATGGCTGGACATAAAATTCATAGCATAGCTGTGGTACCGAATGTCCCGGTTTCTTCCGAAAGCCGGGGTACACGGTCCCCCGCAGCATGGCGTGTTGTTTATAGAGGAAACCCCACGGCGGTGAAACGTCCAGATATACCGGCGAAGACGATCGTTCTCGCGGCTATCAAGCTAGACATCAGAAAAAGGCCAGTTCGATTCCACGAATGGAATAGATTTGCATACAATGACCGGTGAGATAGGGTATCGAGAGAAAGAGAGAGAAAGAAAGGGACAGAGTTCGGTCGCGCTTCGTGGCGACGACGCGAGGAAGAATCCGAAGAGAGAATCTAGGAGATCCTGAAGAGAGAGGGTTGCCAGAGGGAGGAACGACGAGTCGAATCCGGCGAAGCAGATGACAAAGCTTCCATCCAGCGAAAATCGACGACGTCCATCGGATATCGTAGCAGTTCAGCCTTTTGTGAGCGAGAAACTCCGCGCCGAGGGAGGACGAAAGTGAAGTTCCATCGCATCGGCGCGAATGAGTTATCTGATGTTCGCTGAAAGGGGGCCGGAAGCGTACGGAAAGATGATTCGGTCCCGAAGACTTTTAAGCCCTCGCAGTTTGTAACTAATTCCGGGGTTATCGTGTCCCGCCCGTTTCCTTCCGAACGATGGAGCTCGTTTGTTCCGGTAATGGGTTTCGTTTCTTTTATCTTTTAAGCCACCCGTACTCTGCATACTCCGGCGATGTTACGCCAGCCCTGTTGCATCGTAATCCTTTCATTTTTTAGCGCGCGGACTCGGAAGAAATTGAAAAGAGATATTTGTGGAAATGACGCGTCTTGAATTGATGTCAAAATTATTGGGCACTTTGTGGAAATTTTTGTTATGAAGGACATTTTGTCCTGATTTTTGTTCAGTCGCTTTGTATGAAGTAGGAATACTAAAAGTGACCATTGTACGTTACTAGTGGATTTTGTGCATTTATAAAAAGGTCAGTAGATATAATTTAAAACAGTACTATTATATAATATCAGAGAAAAATGAAAGACCACTGTGTCCTGCTATTTTTCATGTATCTCGATTGTTAAGGGTAAAAATATATTTCCATTAACTCTCTGCTTCTCACAATGGATGCAGAAAATTTTTATTATAAATTACTACTGTAATTATTTATAATTCCATTAAATAGTATAATAATATGTATTGAACGACCACAATAATACAATGCAATAACAAACGAAGTAAAGACGACGGAAAGTCTCAAAATTGCAATAACACGCGGAACGTCCCATAACCGCGTTTATGACATGAACTTCGAAGTTCGCATGAGTTTTTCTACTCTCTGCTTTCTACGGTCCTACGGTGGAGCAACACGGCACTGTCGACAATACGGATTTCAGGTGTCGCAGACCGTAAGGTTTTATCTCGCGGATAAAACAATCGAATGACACCGCGGCAAATGAATTCGCGACTGCAACGGGGAATCTTAATCGAGGTTTCGCCGGCCGCTATCTTCGTTCCCCCGTTATTCTCTAACAATCGTTTCACTTTCCAATGGTCCACCTTTGCCGGATGGCGGAACAAATCTTGCGTAAAATCACGTCCCGTGTAACCGAGCGTTCTCCACGGCTGTAAAATGTTTATCGCGCCGCGCGGAGGAAGAACGAGACGAAGGAAGTGGCGGTGGCACGATCGAGCCGTTGTAACAACGGGACGGAATGCAAATTGCTCGAGCGATACAGCCCCGTGTGTCTATACATATCGTGCGCGTTGGTATACCTCTGTGTGCGGATATTGTATATACGTATATGTATGCGTGTGTACTTACTTTTCCTTCTCGCTGGCTTCCGGCAGTAAAAATTTGACGGCGACGAGACGCTTTCCGACGCTGGTCGTCGTCCCGTATTCAGGAATCCCTTCAGCCTCCGCCACGTACACCTTCGCAAACCGAAATTTGTTCACATTATACCGGAATCATTTTATACGTTGTCCAGGCGAATGAAGAAAAATCCGCGACCGAACAACGGGCTTTGGCACCGGCGCGTTTATTACGGTATAAAAGTCGAGGAACCAAGCCGCTCGTTATTACTCGTAAATTCGTCTAACGAGAATGGATGATCTCTGAATTCGATTACTCGTCGCTCGTGAATTTATCGCGCAACTTTCAGCCCCGGCTGTTTAAAGTCCCACTCCGACAGGAAGTCGAGGGCACGATTAATACTCGCGCTGGGTCGTCGAAAGGAAACTGACCTCGATCTCCTGGTCTTTTAAGATTCACTCTGTATTCCGGAGTCGCGTTATATGTCTGCACCGTGAAACTTCCGTTGCTGTAGTTGTATTCGATTAAGTTTCGCCGAGAAGTACGAGTGAGATTGCAAGACGCGAATGATTGGAATAAGAGACAAAATTGTTGTCTTTGAAACATATTTTTGAGACAAGTATGAAAAGTAACTTGGTCAGCTTCGTCCGCGAAACTGCAAGTAAGCAGGGGCTGGTGCAGTCCGATGATGATTGTGCGAGCCCGACGCAAAATTAGGACTGCACAGCATGCTCGAGCGTTGATTTGCAAGCGTACTGCTTACTGCAGGACTGCAATTGTATCGGAGATCGACGGGGAAGTCGCGAATTGCATGCAGACTTGCGGACGCAGCCCTCGGGGCTGACTAGGCCGAATCGAGGGCAAGGCGTCTCTCTCGGCCAATCATTAACGACGTGCCAGCGCTCGTGCAGGAAACAAAAGAGAATTATTAGCCGCTCTAACGCGCACTAAACTAATTATCCTCGACGAGGGTAGACGAGGCGCTATTGTGACGGGGAAGAATAACAGAGCAGACACTTCGTTAATCGACGTATTGTTGTCGCGTGCCCGGTGGCGAGTTGCCTGCGTGTAGCCAACAAACGGATTGATTTCTCTGTCGTCGTTTAACAAACGACGAAGGCGAGCCCCGGCCGGCTGTGCCGCACGGATTCACGTTTGCGAGTCGAATCGGCGCCGCGCCGGTGATGACTCTCTAGCTCGTTTGCGCGATCCCCGCAGTTCGTTGTAACATCGGTTGCGTGTAATTCAACCCTCTGCGGCTCGATGACATTACAGTATCCTGATGCACTGGATCACCGTGGTAAAGTGACACTTCAGAAGCCGGGAGTGTATTATGATAATATTGCGGAAATTGCGCGGAGCGAATGCTTTGACGTTGCGAAACCGTGATGATGCGGTTTGGAAGTTGCTGCGAACGGTGGTGCTCAATTTTCGAATGTAATGCGATATAAGGCCGGGAAGAAGCCCCTTCCCACCGAAATAATTACTATCCGTGCCAGTATACTGGCGTTGTCCTAGCCGAAATTCGAGTAAATCGTTGTTTGACAGATTTATTTGCAGCATTGGAACGTAAAGCTACTTAGGAAGTGTCATTTCACGTCGTTTGTATGCTTCTTTCATTTTCATAATACGATAATACACTCGTACTACGAAGTTATTCGTATAGGGTTATCCAAAAGTACCTGTAGGATGTTGAATGAGAATATCTGTCAAACGCCATGTTTGTTTCTTGTCACTTTCTTGTATTTCTAACCTACGATGATAGACAATTTTAACAATGGAGTCGTATACGATTGAAGAGCGTGTTAAAGTTGTTAAAATTTTGCAAATCAGTGTTCAGTAAAAAATACTCATCGTAAATAACGTGATTTTTTCGGCATACATAATCGTTAAAAAATTTGATGAAACTGGATCTGTTCACGATAAACCAAAGTCTGGCCAGCAACAATTCATGACCTGAAAAACAATATTGGAAATGAAATTGATGAATTAAACGAGCAAATATACCAAAATGCCATTTTTGATGTTCGAATTGATGTTTGTAAACGTGGTCGTAGATGTATCGCACGGTATCATAGATGATACCTGATAATTAAATAACAAAACCAATGAAATTCAAAATAGTATGTTTTTTATTTTAAAAAAACTTCCTATAATCTATTTTGGATAACCCTTTATATTACGAGTACTCTATTGTCGTCGCTTCGAATCGATCTACATCAGGCCTGGACAACTTGCGCCTCCTCTCCCTACCCCTAGGTCCTCCCCACCAAACTCCTGTGGTGTGTAGGAGGGGGTTGGTAAGATTTGAGTGTAAAGTACAGTAGGGGCAGCATGAAGTTGTGTAAAGTACAGCGGGGAAGAAGTTGCCCAGCCCTGATCTACAATAACGATCAATTGTATCCCGGTGGGTCGACTAAATAAAATGTAAAATCTACTCCCAAGTTTTCAAATCTATATCATGTACCTTATTTTGCTGTGTTTATTATTTGCACAACAGATGCTGACGTAATGAGCCTCAATTGATGCAAGCTCGATAAAAACCTCTGAATCGTTCTCGCGAAGTTATGCCACGAAGATCAGAGGATAACAAACGAATGGAGAGCGTAACCATCGGTTCACGCGATGCAAGGTGTACCGGGTGGTGAATTATCGCGAAATAAATTGTTATCAGAGTGGCCGTGACGAACGCAGAGAGCCGAGCGTTCGGCGGGCGTGTCTAATTTCAAATAGATATGTGTCGAACTCTAATAACAATGTCGTTACCGTTCCGAAAGCCCCTTCGGCGAGTTTCGAGAGCATGCGGAGGCGATGCCGTGGGAAGAGTGGGACGCTCGTCTGCTCCAGACGTCTCTTCAGGGCCGACAGTACCTCCTGTTGAGTCGGAGACTGGAACAGAAAAGAACAATGCATCGCTCGTGGTATCAACCGATAATCAACGATCTATGATCACGCTAACCGCGCCACGAGCGTAGGGGTACTATATGTGTAGGGGGATGGCGCGGCCCAGTCATCGGATGAATTATTCCGTTGATCTCCGGACCCATAAATCCTCGCTGATCTATTACACGACCCCGTCAGACTTACAATAATTTAAGTGTCGAAATTGCTGCTATAAATTCCCACCGACCTCTCCTTACGGAAAGTCTGCGACGGGATCCCGGGCGAATATACTCGTCCCGTCTCGTCGAGGGTAGCAGAGATTCAAATTGGCGAAAGAATCGCGTAATGGCAACCATTGCTGGATTCACTCAAATCGTTACTGTACATTTACTAGCTCTTTACTTTACCGGACTCAAAATTAGTGCCTTTCTCGTACGAATTATGATGTATTTGGTATGTAATCCAGTAGATTTGTACCCAGCGCGGATACAGACGAAGTTTCGATCCTCTAGGATCAATAGTTGAGGAGCTATAAAGCAAGATCATCCTCTTCCATTTTTCATTTTATAAAGTTTAGCGCAAGTTCAGCGTCACTTTAGAGCGTCAGTTAAGTGTCCGAGCGTAGTTCGTGCAACTCGAGATGCAACGTTGACGCCTTCAAAGTAGTTCAAAGGCGTCTATTTAGATTTGTTTCGAGTGATTTCGATCTGGTCGGAACGATCCTCGTCGTTCGTGGAACGATTCCCGACGACACCGATTGTTCCCATAATGTTCGTTGTTACCGGACACGGTGGCACAAAAATGGAGACCGTGATCGCGACGAGGGGCCACCGAAAGGACCAATCGTACGTGACGGGTATAACTTTCGACATCGGCCCATTGTAAAGCTACATCGATAGCCCCGCCGTGCCGCGCCGCGTTCTCCGAGCACACCCGATTCGGTCTAATGACGGATCACGCGGGGACAATGATTGGCGTAGCTAGGATGCGTCAAGGCCAGGCCCGACAAGTCCGCCCGAAATGTTTTGACTGTTTCGAGTGGTGCTGTCGGGTGTCACTCACCCACAGACGTCCCGACGCAGACCACCACTTTCGGAGCATTGTGCTCGAATCAATCCAGCTGCACGCCGCGGGTATCGCGTGACCGATTTCGGCTATTCTCGTTCGAATCAAACTTTCTTACCGGGAGGTGTCATCGTTCATAAGTTGCCCGACACTTGAGTCATCTAAATGTAATCCTACGTGGACCACCTAAGACCACCTTAAATATTTTGGGTATTAGTGGACTGATCAGAATTCTTTTCGGCGTGGCTGATACGATTTCGAGGGAATCTCGAGATGATGAAATCTGATTTTTTGTATGTTCCACGTTAAACTCTATGGACCACCTTAAGGATGTTCTGGAGGTACAATGGGAGACAAAAGTACAAGAAATTCGAAATCCATCAATATATGGGCAATGAAAGCCATTCATGAGTATATTTTGCATTAAACTTTTGCGAATACTGTACCCTCTGTAGCTACATTCAGTGGTCTACACTTGTCGCGCTTCCATGCTAGTGAGAGACAACACGATAAATTTGACGTTTTGTAACAGTTTATAATTTTTTTGCTCCGTAACTGTTTAGTGAATCCTAATAAATTTTGAACATAATTAATTACATAATTTTTACTACATATAATAAAGAACTGGAGTTTCTAGTTGCGTTTTTTCAAGGTTTGAATAGGGTTTGAAGTGGAATTTTGTGAATTCTCCATACGAAGACGTGTTAAAATGCGAAAACTTCAAGTTGCTATAATTCTTAAACGGTGCAGTGAATCGAACCCAAACTTTGGTAATTGCATTAATTTAGTAAGAATTATATCTTGTCAAATTTTCAAAAATTTTGTTGCGTTTTTATATTACCTCCAGAACATCCTTAAAATTTAGTAATAACAATCTGGAGATATATACCTTTCAATTTTCTATAAACTGTTATCCTTTATTTTTACAAAGTGTATTAGTTGATACTGTTAAGCTTTGTTCAGACCCTACCTGCAACATGTTCATACGTCCTCAATTCAGATAGTAATCTGCTTTGTGTTTCGGTTCTTGAATGTATATTCTGTTTGTTTAGTTATTAATTTCCATTACCAGTTAATACGGCACATAACATTAAAATATAGCGGATGTGGTCCGAAGTGAATTGCATTTGTGCAACAAATTATGTATTAGAATTATCTGGTAGAGTAGGTCTATGCAAATGCGGTGGTTTGTTAGATAGTTTTTGTCAGTAAAATCAGACCAGTGGCAATAAGCGGTTAATTATTATTATTAAGTATTAAGTAGTTACATATTATTATTATTAATTAATCTATTAATATAATAATCAGTAAATTAAGTACTGTAAAACTTCAACAAATGCATTTTTGTCATTTTTACAAATAATTCGGAACCAGCTATTTTTCTGTTCAGTGCTTTAGTTTCAATCACATTTACAAGCAAAAGAGTACAACTCATAATTATTAATTATATTATACAAAAACGCATATTTAAAGTGCTACTTGTGGACTTAATTCGATTCCAAAAAGTTCTCTTTTCTGTTTAATGATAAACATTTGAGAACAGCTGTCCGCCCACCAGAGATACATATTCGTTCGTTCTCTGCGTTCGGTAACATAAATTTCCGGTGACTCAAGAACATCACCGTAATCGAACACTTTCCTAGCATTGTGTTGAAGTCAATCTAGTTGCGTACTACGGAAATCGCGTGACCATTTCGAAACCTCTTCATCCGGGTGAATATGCAAGAGCCTTCCTGGCAAAGAGGAGATCGAGCCACCAGTAGAGTATCTATCGATTCTGGATTTCTGAAGTAGAAGGCAGTCATTTTCGAATATTAGGCTTAGAGGAAGCAATTCGACGACGCTCTGAATAGCTCCTTGCCGGTTTGGAGAAGCTGCAAGAGTGAAAGCACGGCTACTTAGCCGATCGATATCCTAGACACCAAGTTATTCAGTTTAGAACCCGGGATCTATATGAAGAAGTTTCATTTCAGTCTCCTTTTGCAGAGACGCTTTCAATTTCTTCTTCGTTGAACTCGTTTCACAGAAATTCTTTTCGAATGGAACAATCTCGACAAAATATGATAGCTTGTTAAGCAATATTAAGTGAACAGAAATATTAATTTTCTCATTTCTCATATAATCATATGCATCCATATAATTAATGATTTTTAAGGAAGTATATATAACATTGTTGGACACCCTGTATAGCGTATGTCTTATGCATTTATGACAAAAATAAGTAGGTAACTGAGAACAGTAAAAATATTGTTGTATTGTTTCCAGCCTACTAAGGATATTACGGAAGAAAATACAGTGGGTGTACAAAGCATTCGTACATCTTTTAAAAACGAATAACTTTTCCAAAATTGGACCGGAAAGAGTTACTCATTGAATTAAGGAGAAAATGGAGAGTCTCTGAATGGTAATAACTAGACTGCGGATCTTAATGCATTTATGAAGAAATTGCATTTATGAGAATATGAGTGAAATATAAAACAGTAAGAGAATTAAAAAATTCAAGAATGTAACGTTGCTTTTAATCTAACAAAGTCGTGAAGGGATGAAATCAATTTTTATGTTATTCCTGCTTCCTACAATCCATGCAAAACATTTTTATTTTGCATAAAGATCCGCAGTCTATTAATAACAAAAACACGGAAGACGAGTTAACTCGTCATTCCCAGTTAAAAGGTTAAAGGTGAGCCTGGCTAAATACGAGTAGAGCAAACTCGCTAATCTGGCGATACCAGAATAAAGCCCGGTACAAGTTGACCGTCAGATTGACGTTTGGAAGTGAAAGATTCGAATTTTCGTGCAGATTGGTCGAGCTTCCTCCCCCGCGGCGGAAGTCGTTGATTTAAAGCTTGATGGGACGGTGCGGGCCGCTATGCGCTGGGAAATTCGCGCGACGGGTTCGTCGGTATTCTCGAAAAATACGTCGGCCTCTGCGTGCACGCCGCTGCGCCGGGAGGAGATAAATCACTGGGAGGCTACAAATTTGGCGCGGCGTATTTTTATTCCGGCAGATCGCGGCGCGGCGGCGCGATTTAGGCGCAGGTTGCCGAATCGCGTAATATTCCTGCGATGTCGGCACGCGAGCCGACAGAGAGGGAAAGCGGAGGGACACCGGGGGATGAAACGGGATCAACCTGGCCATCGGGCGAGGGGCAGGGCGGAGCGGGACGCCGGATAGGATTGCAAACGTGATTACACGATGCGCTTTCTCTCCGCAATTAACAGAGCGAACTGGCCCGGAAGGCACCGGACCGCGTAATGATGATACATTCCACGAGGGTTGCTCCGAGGGTATCCGCGAAAGGGTTCGACGCATATCCCGTTGACGGCGGTTCGTTTATATATCGGCGAATCGATCAATCGAATGATTCTGCAGATTGTGCGGAAGCGGTGCCGAATACGCGATACTTTATTTGTTTCCCGGCCGGTAACTTCTCGCGGCACTCATTATTGCGGCCGGCGTCATTATTTTGATACGCGGTGGCTCGCTCGGTTAGCCAGGACCTTAATTATCCAGTCTGTGTTTACACTTTTGTAGACTCGTTTAACACGCGTACACACCCCCGAAAATGGTTGCGGTACTTCTTTGATTTTTTACTATTTTTGTTTTGTCTCGAGCCTCGTGCGTTTTCAGTTTCCCCAACTTTATTTGTTGTACACACTCGTACCAAATCAGTGTCATGATAAATGATTGTCAATTGTGTGAATAAAATGAGATTTGAACGAAAACTAGTGGAGTCGTTTATAAATAACGAAACGAATGAATTCACTATTTATTCGAAATTAAGGTACGATGAAGACCGAATTGATTTAATTAAACAAACACGACGTTGCATAAAATTGAAGACTTTCTTGAGCTTTTAAAAAATTATTCCATATACATATTTTATTCTGCAGTTATTGACATTTTAAAGACCTTTTCGTTGGAAATGATTGAACAAATTATCTTATTCAAGCACGTGCTATAATAAAAATCGTACAAAATCTAAACAAATTAAATCTTGTCATTTTTATAAAGCAACACATGTTAGTCACTTTTCAATTTAAGAGATCTTAAGCGTAATTCTATTTTCTTCAGAAATGGTTCCGGTAAGTTGAGAATAAAATGAAGCTGTATCATCTTTCACTGGAATTTGTAAGTACCACGAAGTTCAGCAAGTCTTCGCCATATACAAAACGCGGAGAACATGACTGTAACTTTACTTTTACCGTGCAAAGTAGTGATATACATAACGATATCGAGAGAGATCGGTCTCGAAAGAGTATTGACCAATTCGAAGGAGGCTCGCTATCGATCCGACGCTCTTCTATTGACCTTTAGTCGTAATTTGGTAATTTTTTATGCGAAAGGGAGCCCTGGGGAACGTCTAGCGCGTTTGACGTCGACCGTGCGTACCTCTTCCCCTTTTTCCCTCTTCTACCTTTTCGCTCATCCCACAGGAGCCTGTGCACAGAACTCTGATATTCTTGATAGAAGTCTGTTTATTTTACTGTAGAAATACTGTTACTTTTCCGAAACTATGAAATCTAGAAACGGTGGAAGTTCACGCGACGCTCGGTCACCATTTTCCCCTTTTTCCTAGCTGTAACCATATCTTCCATTTTTTTATCACGGTTATATTAACTTGTCGTGTTGTCGTTGCATGCTTCAAATCTTGTAATCGAATTTTAAACCTCTTCCCACAGTCCAATCTTGCTGTTTTGAATACACACTTGCTTCCGATGACAATAAAAGTAGAAAATAAAATATATAAAAAAACTTTTTAAAAACTATTCTCATATTGAAATGCACTAAAAAGGAGAAAATAATTTTTTTTCTGGTTCTCCATAAAATCCGAGTCCAGTTAAATGACTAATAATATTTTCCCCCAAAATTTTAAGCAATTTGTTCAAAATTTCTTCTGTTCTAAAATTAGTGTCTGAATAAATAGAAAAACTTAATATAAATTTAAATAAAATCATGACATTAGTGACAATAAAAAAAAGCGTGGAGCGTTAAACTATATTGACGTAATCTTCGTGGGTGCTCCACGCTTTTATTTTTAGTCACTAATGTCATGATTTTATCTAAATTTATAACTTATACATATTTATATAAATTTATAATGTAAACTGGATTCGGTATTTTATGGAAAAAAATTATGAAAAAATTCTCCTTTTTAGTGCATTTTAATAAGTTCTTTTATATATTTTATTTTAGTTAGATTGTTTCTCGAAGTATTCAATTTTCTGCTTCTGGAGGTTTTCCAGTCAACTACTCTTATATTCTTGATATAGGTTTATTTTACTGTAGATATATTGCCAGCTACCTAAGGATAATAACGCCTCGTGGAAATTTTTATATTTGTCACAGCCGTAGGCATATCTTCCACAATTCTCAAAATTCAAGCTACAATTTTCAACACGTAATTCTTGCGTAAATTAATTTATATCTCGAAGTATTCAATTTTGTGCCCGCAAAGGTTGATCGCAAGTAAATGAGACTATTATTAGTCCCGATATTGCTTTCGGAAGAGTGAAACATCAGCATGGTAACGGTAAAGAAACAAAAGGCAATCGTCCATGTTCAGAATAGGAAACAAAGGCACTTGATTTGAAGACAATGACAACACCCAATGCGTTTTCCGTGGCCATTTGTTCCTTGAAGCCGCAGAAGGATGGACTAGGTGTTTAGAATTCCAAGGTTGGGCTCGCGTGCACGTGCCAGAGGCGTCGACGAGGACAAAGACGTTTATTCTAATATCATCGCCTTACATCTACAATTATCTCTTTGTATCACAGTGGCGTCTGCTTAAAGACAGCTTAAGGATAGCGACCAGATTGAAATTGCCTCAAAAGGGAAAAAATAGTGCAGACAGGGAGCTCGACAGCAAGGCGTTTGCGCCAGAATTTCTGGGGGGGATGTAATTCGTTCGCGGAAATCTTAAATCGAGATGAAATTTTCAAAGCACTATGCCCGCGGGAGATATAGCCGGCTCGAACTCGTGTGCACTCGTTCCGCCATATTGATTTAAATTATTAATTGCGAACCTTCTCCCGACGAATGGGGGGAACGTTTAATGGTTACTGCGGAACTACGGGTACGTTTTACCTTCACCAAGGATTGGTCATTATTTATAGATCGCCGCGATAACGTAGCCGAGCTGCTCTCTCTCTCCTGCGCTTCTCCCGTTCGTTTATTTTATTCTCGATCGGACGTTGCGATTATTTTTCCTCCTTGTTAAGCACCGCCTTTGTCGGCAGTATATATTTTCCCGTTTCCATGCTTGTCGTCCTCGCTGGAAACTTCGTGCCGCGGGAACGAATTAGACTGTACGCGTAGAAAAAGATTGAACCATTTAAAGAGTCGCTTTGCCGCCCCAGCCGAAAGCGTTTGAAGTATTCAACGAGCGTGAAAGCTTTGATGAATAATTGTATGTTCGATAATTTCAACGGCCTTTCAAACTGTTTAAAATTAAATCTGTTTATTTATTTAAAACGCGAGTGGCAATTTCCCGACATGTCAACGCCGAGCTCGCGTTCCAATTATTATTTAAAAATCAATTAAACGTGGAAAATGTTACAGTGGAGCGCCTAGTGCCTCTACACCATTCGGATACTCTAATATTTCAGCAGTCGCTCGACGAAAGCACGTTTGATCGCATCGGTGTTTCATTATTTATAAATAATTTAAATGTTGTAATTTGGCAGCTGGATACATATGGAACTGCTACATATATTTACATATAATTGTTAATGTCCGTGGGCTCTCGAGGGAGTTGGTGCATGTTGAAACTGACTAGAGCAGAATGGAACTGGTTGAAGCAGGTTGGGGTACAATGTAAGGATAGGAGGGAACGATGCAAAGCAAACTGGAGCAGGTGAGAGCCAGCTTGAGCCAACTAGAGCGAGCTGGTGTCAACAACAGCGTGTTGGACAGAGAATATTGGTAGACACCTTAGCCACGAGATTACTCATTGGATTAACCCTCCACCCTTCGATTTTCTTCGCGGCTACAATAATTGCAACTTTTTCAGTATTCATTACTAGACTGCGGATCTTTATGCAAAATAAAAATTGTCTGCATCGATTGCAAGAAATAGAAACTAAATTGAATGTTATTTCTTCCCTCAATAATTCTAACAGAGGAGAAATCATATATTGACATCTTCAATTTTAGAAATTTTTCAACAATTATGAATTTCATCTACTCAATTTTACTATAAATGCATAAAGATCCAAAGTCTATTTATTACTATTTTGAATATGGTTCATCAACCCACGACGAATGGTATCCACATGAAGGTCAGCTCGAAGTAAAATATTTTCTATCGCAGATGACCTTCAACGATCTTGAATGACCTTGACTCGTAGGTCCCTCTTCGCGTCTTAAAACGCTCTAGTACATAGTACATGAAAAAGTACACCATTCCACTTAATAAACTATAGTTAACCTTGGTTAACTCTAGCTTATAAAATCTATTAAAAAACATTGATTTGAGTGAATCCAGCGGCTGTCATGAAATCGTCCAAAGCCTTCCGAGGGCTAGGACGCTGATTAGCGGACCTGAACGTTGAACGGTAAAGATTGAGCGCGTACCTTTTTGTCTTCGGTCTTGTTGGCGCGAGCGGCGGTCTTGGAGAAGAGGCTGTCCTGGTCGGTGGCGTTGCTGGAAACGGCAGGGCCTCGTCCTGTGCCGTCCTGGTTGAGCAGGGGCACCGTGCCGAGTTCCGGTACCGCATAATCGTACGATGTGTCAACTGCACCGTTCGCGTACACCGCTGTGGATGATATAGCAAAGGAGGAACGGGCACGGACCAGAAGGGGGATAACGGGGGCACGCGATGTATTGATTGCGGTCAGGCGAACGCTTTGTTGTTTGGTACACGCGTACGTATACTACCGAGGGATTGCTGTGTACTCGTGGTGCAACCGTTTAATGTGTATACCGGTATAAATATACGAGCGCCACGTGAGCGCTCGCCTGCGCCCGCGCGCTCGCGAGCGTATATGCGTGTAAAACAACACCGGTCCGGCGCGGCGCGGCGGCGTGCACGAACGCGGCATACCTGAGTGATTGATGTTGGTGCTCTTGTTGTTCAGCATCATGTCTTGCATCTCCATAACAACGGTGCTGTAGCTGTAGTACGGGGCGTACTTTAGTGCCTGGTACGGTTCTTGGTAGTCGTCGAGCTTCACGATGTCCAGGAGACGATTACCCAGGTCCCGCGGCAATGTCGGCAACGAACCACCCGCGTATCTAGAAAGAAGAAACGAACTCGTTTCCGACCGTCAACCACTGCGGGAATCCGCGTTAATATTGCCCGGGACCGCGGATGGAAGTTGGAAAATGCTCTCAGCTCCGAGAACTGAATTCCCTCGATGCCAGGAAATATTTCATATTTCACAGTATGTACCTATCTCTTTACCGTGACGACCCGCCGAGAATTTCTGCTTAACTGACTGGTCACTACGCGCCCCTGTCCGAAAAGAAATAATCGCGCGACTGAGTCGAATCTAGCGTTTGCTCAAACGGCTTCGTTCAGCTATTTCCGAATACGTGTTTCAACGCTATACAACCGTGGCTAATTTTATCTTGATAATTATCATTGGGATTTGCGTTACCTTTGCTTCATTTATCTGTCATAGACTGCGGATCTTTGTGCACAGTAAAAATGATTTGTGTTAATTACAAGCATAAGAACGTAAAAATATACGTTTTTTTATAAATGCAGACAATCCGCAGTTCAATGATCACAGCTGTCCCATTTTTTAAATTATTATAGACGAAGCGAGATATTGGGTCTAAATAATACTTAGCATTTCTTCAAATAGTTTCATTCATCGAATAGTAAAGTACAAGTGAAAAATATTTTGTCGCAAATATAACAGGATTACTGTGACATAATAAAGTAAAAGAAAAGAAAGTTTCTGAAAATGAGATAGTGATCACTAGACTGCGCGCGCGGATTTTATGCAAATTAAAAATTTCTCACCTGAATTGCAACACACTGGAGTGAAATAGAAATTTATTTTTTTCCCTATCACGTTTACTAAATTGAAAATAATATAATGGTATGTTTAAATTTTCCTAATATTTTTGCTATTTTAAATTACACCTCCTCATTTTGAACATAAGTGCATAAAATCCGCAGTCTAGTGATCGCAATAGGTCGCAATGATTTTTATGAAGAGTGTAACACGTCAATGTACTTGTAATTCGAGGCACCAGTTGTCTAATAAAATGATTAACAATCAATCGCCATAGCACAGCCAGGAATTACCACACGCACACGTATTTCTAAATGGCCTCCCTTCGAATGTGATTGTTGTCACCTGTGTGGTCCAGGTTTACGGCTGCGCGAAGCGGCGGTAGTTTATGAGTCGTTTGAAAGAATAATAGTGAAACCATGTAAAAGGAATACGTATGAGGCAGCGACATAAAAAATGTTCGGACCTTAAAGCGCGTTCTGTAGTGGCGGAAGTGCATCATTTTTCGAGTGGGTACTCCTTTCTGCATGGAAGTTACGCCGTCGTTCAGCTCGAGTGCATGTTAGATATTCGTCAAAGGGGTGGGCGGTACATGTAGTCGAAAAAGCCCATCTTTTTTCGGATGCTCCCTTGGAACGGCGATATCGGGTTGTACAAAGCGGCGCGACGGCAACGTTGAAGATCAATGTTGAAACGTGCGCGATGCGCGGCCAAGTTGCGACGGATCGAGGATCTCGTCTGGAGACATTCGTGCCATACAAACTCGATATATTGCCCGAGGATGTCCGTTATTGGACGTTATTGGACATCCACTAACGAGCACGGCGGATAGAAAGTTTATTGGAAGGTGGCTTCCGTTGTTGCGGAGTACCGTGAATGCTTCGAAAGTTGGGGGAGGATGTCGCGGGCCGCGACGTCTCCTATTAGCAAATTTTTAGCAAGCCCTTTGCCGTTCAGGAAATACAGTGACTCGCATCAACGTTTGAACACTCTTTAACACGTGACTGTAATGAAAACATCGCATAAATCGAAGTAGTTAATGAAACTGAAACTCTAAACTCAAGGTTTCTCGTAAGGACTACTTCTCCAGCTCTTCTAGATCTTAAATATCCTAATAAAATTTGGTTTGCTTTTATTTAAAATAAAAGCATATGCTTTTAAAAAATTTTTTTTAAATATTGCTTTGTCATCCAGTTCTGAGCTATATTTAAAATTTGAAGTCATCGGGAAAATCAATTGCAAAATTTGTACCGAACAGAGAACCAGACAAACAGACAAGAAAGCGAGCTAATAATAACGTGGTAATATATATTTGCGTTCTAGCTTTTGTAAATTGCACAGAAGAAATTTGATTTTGCATAAATTACAATCTTATGATCTGGGACAGATCTCCACATCAAACTCCTGTGGAGTGCAGGAGGGGGTTGAGGAGATTAGGCTAGCAGTCACGCGAAGCAAAGCATGGTAGGGGGTAATATGAAATAGTTGATAGTGGGGGAACTGGTACACTGGTAGTGGGAGTCGTGAAGCTACGACAGTGGGGAAAAAGTTTCCCGGGGCTGATCTGGGATGTGAAAAATATAAAATATCTGGGATATGAAAAATATAAAATATATTGGATATCAAAATTAACCTGTGCACACTATCTCTGTAATATAATTTTAGTTGCAATCTCTCAACAAATTATGCTATGCAAATAAAACTAATTTAAGGACTGCAGCCTTCGACGTAATGTCTGTCAAAACATAAGAAAATAAATAATAAACATGGACATCGGATTCATTTGCCTTTCACAAACACGACATTTAGTTTTTAAAATATTGTGTTACAGTAAAATTGCAATATCGATACCCTCGACAACGGTCAAATATTTGAGTATGATTGTTTGTACAGTCTCCGCTGTAAAGTGTAGCTGCATGAAACGATATTTTATATCATAACAAAGGAGTAGTTTGAAATAATTGTGTCCTGCATTAAACATAGGATTTTCTGTAGTTATAGGATTGTCTGTAAGTGGTCTGTAGACATTGTTTAACAGGCGATTGTATCGATCCTTTATTGCCTTCATGCGGACAGTTCGCAAACAGTGTTTCATTGGAATCTAAGCATGGCTCTAAAATCGGTAAACCACGGTGTTTGCGAACGGTCGACACGAAATTGACACGGAACCGTAGGCCTATCTCGAAAGCTAATATTATTAACAGCAATATTTACTTCAACGGGGAAAGCCGCAAATCCTTCATATCCGCGTCGTTTCCTTTCACACAAACGATAGCTTCAGTACACAGAAATGTTATCGTTCACTTTTTTATACCAACAAGACGAGTATCAAACACGTGGTTCGTAAAAGTACAAATATTTTCACAAATATCTTCTCAAATCATTCGTATTGTTTTCCAAAGAATCCATTACTGGAAGAATTCAATTTGCCACCAGCATCAAAATTTCAATTAGCCACGGCTGATGCTGGAACGTTGCATGAAAGTATCTCAAAATGAAACGTTTCCGACGATATTTTTTGAAATCCATTTGTTGCTTTACAACTGCGCAGAGAAAAGAACCGAGAGTTGCACTCGGATCTTTCGTTTTCCGGGCGACTGCTTTGACCAACTAAGCTGCAACGTAAACGTAAATGCAGAATATGGCTGACGGTGCGGTCCACCGCGTGCAAAGACAAAAGAACATGTCCGCGAAATATTCCTTTTTCACAGGAAGCATTTGTCGATCCGGAATTTGAAACATTTTATGCAATGAAATCTGTGCTTGCGAATTCATCTGTGAAGCTAAAATTTACTTTTTGTTAGCCTTCCTACTATTTCATCTGCACAAGTTTGCCGGAAATTCATAAAATGCGCGTTCCAGTTAGTGTGAGTGAGTACCTACATAACAAGATTCAATCGATCCGTTCGAAGCCCGGTCCGAGGTCCTATTTTGTTTTGGACTTCGAGGGGATAATGGCGGACGCTTAAAGGTGGGATTTCATGAGCACGTCTGGACGTAGCGTTTTGCGATCCATACTCCACTCGTCGTAACTTCCTGCTGTGCGTCCGGACGCACAAGTTTGCGTTCGTGACGGGTGGAGTATAAAAGGCCCCAGGATCGCAAAACGATATATCCGGACGCGCATAGGAGATGCCACCTTAAGCGCGCACCACTGTGTAGTGTAAAAGCTTGAAGGAATACCTTTCGTCGTCCTCCAAGGTGTAAGCCATCAGCGCAGCTCCCTTCTCGACGGTAGCGCAGGTGGATCCGAGATGAGAGGGCGCCTTTCCGGTCATGGGACTTGCGAAACACTTCCGTTGTCTGTGTCTGGAGACGATCAGGAATATCGCGACGGCCAGCAGGAGTATCACCGCAGTTAGCACGCCGATCACGACCGCCATGTACGTCGGGTCGTCGTGTTTCGCCGTGGAGACCGGAAGCTCGCCCTCCGCGGCGCCATTTTTCTCGACGAAAACGTCGCTCTGAATCGGTGACTCGGTTGTCGGTGCTTCCTCCGGCGTGAAGTTGCCGTGCGCCACGTCTGCGCGCATACACAGACAGAAAAAAATGAGAAAAATAAAGCAGAACGGTCCGCAACAGCGTTACTCCTACTTCAAAAAGCGGGGACCAGCGGATTAAACGAGTTCGCTTTTCCCGTCGTTCGATGCGACCGTGCAAATTGTTCGAAATTGGGTCACTGAAAATGTCGCGACGAATGCCGTCCCTCGCTCGACATTCATTTTCCTCTTTTTTTTTTGCTTTCCTCTCCTCGGAATATTAAAAACGGTCTCTCTCGAGACCGGAGAGAGATAGAGATATCGAGGATCAGGAATTCTTTTATGGGGGGGTCGCGCCATGGCGCGGAACATGACTAAACGGCCTTGTTACGGTGAACATTTGGGGCAGAAACTATTAGCGGGTACGCGCGAGCCGCCGAGTGTACGCGGAATCATTAAGCGGAAAGAAGGCACTCGAGTGAGTGCACGTGGAGCGCATAATCAAGCTGCGCGCTCTTTCCGATAGAAAAAAAAACCGCGAGCGTGCGCGCACACGGATTCGCGGAATTTCACCGCTTGATCGATGGACGGTTCAACGATCCGGTTGTCTAATTACGGAACTGTTCTCTGCCGGGTTTCCCCAAGGCACCGAAATTGAATTTTTAATAATGCCAAATGAGTCAAGCGATACCTCGCTTTTGAAAAACCGGGAAGTCATGCGTGTGAATTGGGTGGCCAAAATTTTTCACTTTTGTGCAGGAACAAATGAGTTTTTATCTCGTTTTGCCTCGATATCGATTTTTCATTATTGTGAGGTTTTCTTGGCTCCGATATTTTCGTCATATTCTTGATGCAGTTTCCGTAAGCCTCGAGGATCTCTTGAAGGAATTTTTAGAATCTAATTTCCAAGGAAGTATTCGTAAAGGAGACGAAACCTTGTTTTCGTTAGACGATTGTAGTCATCCTATTTGGGCGAGCGCCATTTTGTGTAATGTACCGGTGAAAGAGAACACCGAAGGGAGAAATTCTTCTAGAAACAAGTCGTTCTTTCTCGTACACATAAATGTGTTTTGTTCACGTTGAGTTTAAAACGATGGAGTAAACGCAATATTAGAAAGAAAATAATGAAACATTTTCAGTCTGACAACCGTAAACGACCTTCTCCACCGAGGGATGTGATCGAGGAACTTCCTGTTCATGAACGATTTTTACAATAATTCTGAAACCCCTGGAGCTATAATAATTTTCTCTTGAGCATTCGATGTAGTCCATATACTGCAGAATTTATTGTATAAATCAGTAAAGACGTGCATGTTGATACGTTAACCGAATTTTTAATCTTGATTTTCTCGGAAATAGATTCACGCATAAAAAAAGTTTTCTTTTACATCTTCAATTTATTTTTTAATATAGAATTACCTCCTGTAGTACCACCAGTTACTAACCACCCTGTATAATAGGACTTGGCGTCTTAACCGAGGTCCCTCTAGTCAAAAAAGTCAGTCAAGGTTCAACGTTATACGTTATCGAGCATCTTCGAGCGACCTCTCGATCGACATCGACGCAATTCGTATCCTTTTTCGAGCTTCGAGCGAGGACAACTGCGGCCCGGATGTCCATGAATCCTGGCTCTGTCAGTGTCGTTAAATAAAATCTGGCGAGACGTTCGAGCTTTCTAGCGGCGCTGGGTCGTTCATCAGAGCGGTAAAAACGTTGGGCTCGCGACAGGAAAAAGCCACGGCGGAGAGAAGAAGGACGATCGTGAGTGGTAAGTGTGTTGAAGTCTGTGCGGGTTTCACCGATGAAGCCTTCCTCGCCCCGGGTTCTCTCTCGATTCACGGGAGCTTTTTACTGGTCGCACGGCGTGGAGCGTCGCGGCGCGGCGCTCTGTGGATCCCTCGCAGGATTATTCGCAGCGAAACAAAGCTGTCGTCGCGTTTGATATCGGCTTTTGCGCGGCCTTGGCGAGCGTCGCGTTCTCCTCTGTCACCTCTGACAAACCGTCTACTACCGACGGTCCCCCGCGTGCCCCCTATGAAATCTGATATTAAACATTCGCCGCGAGGGGACGGGGGTTAACTGTGAAAAGGGGTTTTGTTTCGCGGAGGCCGGGCCCGACAGGTGGCAAGGACCGCCCCATCGACCACTAATGGCCACCGGCTCGTTCGCAATTTAACGAGAATGAGTTTCCACCCAAACACACAGGTGCCCCGACGTCGGCTGACCACCGTCTGGCCTGTCAAGAAACAATCTACTGGATCCCGCTGGATCCGAAGGGTGATTTTATCGGGAAGATAGTAGTACAGATTCGGTGCAGTTGAGATTGCTCATTTATTTGGTGTTTGTGTACCATAGCAATTTTTCGAATTAATATTATTCTATAATACCAGCAAACAATAAACACTTAGTATTATGAACAGACTGCGGAACTTTATGCGAAATAAAAATTGTTTGCATCAACTGCAACAAACAAGGGCCAAGTAATAATTTCTTTCATTCTTTAATAATGTTCATAAGCTGCAACTAATACATTGATGTTCTTAAATTTTTTTAATTTGCCCACTGTTTTAAATTGCAACTACCCATTTGTGTCGTAAATGCATAAAATCCGCAGTCTAATTATGAATGTTTGTGTTACGTGCCACTTTATTTCCCTCTGTTTCTTATTTATTTAATCTTCATGCGTTCTCCATTTTTATACAAAACAACACTGCATGCAGGACACTGAAATTCTGCCTATCAATAATACCAGTAGAAATGATCGAAAACGAGGTACTTTAGAAGGAAAAATTTCTTTTCGGTACTTCAGGATTATGCTGCTCAAAAATATAATTTTACGGATTTTCATAGAAAATAAAAATTGTTCGAACAAGGTAGAAAATTTTTTAATAAAACGAATGTTCTAAAATTCTTTTAATCTGTCTATTGCATCCACTGAGTTTCATAATAAATGCATAAAATGCAGTTTAGTTGTGATTCACGCAGACACAAGAACAGCAAAAGAGTGTCGACGCGATTAGCCGCAGCTTTGTCGCAAATTTCACGCAATTCAAGTGGGAGTAATTAGATTTCGCGGACGTCGCGAAAATTAAGATACCTAATTGAACAACGAGCTCAGCTTTTCCGCATTGTCTCGCATCCCGAAGAGGTGGAATTTTTAGCGTGCCTGGCGGATTTAAATAGAACAGTCTCGCATACGCCGTGCTAAACAACGCGTTAAGTTAAACAATGTTCTCGGTCTGTGCTACAATTAAATTCTTGTCACGGTTGCGCGCCTGCAAAGGACTTGGAGTGTCATAATCGGGGAATTGAGTTTCCAATTAAATTCTTTATCTGTCGGGCTCGTTACACCAGCGCGTGCTTGTGTGCTGAATTGCGCCTGCTTTGTGTGCTGCGATTGATCGAACGATTTTTTATTCCCCCCCCTTTTCGCTGAAACATTCTGCGCAGTGTATAACGTTCACGTTGTAAATAAATGGATCTGAGTCCACACGCTGGAGTATTTAAAAGGCTCCGGCAGATTTCTGGCACGGAAGAAGTGCGTTGCATTGTGATCCAAATCAATCCTTTGATCTTTTTTAAATCAGTTGTTGAAGATCAGCGAAGTTTCATCACGGAACTCTTTTTAGCGAAAAACATAGAATTTTCTGCCAATCAAATTGGACTGTGATACAAATATTCTTTTGTTTCCATACATCAAACGATTGTTAAAATGCGTCGACATTTCTTAATGAACACAATTATTTAAAATTGATTATGTAGGACTCTGCATGAATGTTTAGCGTTTTTGTTCATTCGCCGAATGTGTGAATATGTTTACAATCCTTTTGTATTCGGAAATGAAGCATATCCGCATTTGTTCAGCGTACCCAATGAATTGTTCAATTTTTACGATTATCGATCTTGTAGATGGAACGTGCTATAATAATCGCCATTGTTTCGCAACAATGTCTACCTCACTCTCATGTTTTGTAACGCCAATCAACGTCGGGAACCATTTGTTTATCATATATCTGTATTCTTCCTCGCTTGATATCCTCTGTTCTTCAGCTTATACGCAACTCCACGGATCCGCGTATTCTAGTATTCACAAGCGGTAGAATTGGTAAGTCATGATGGTGGGCTATTCAAATTCAATTTTCGAACGTAGCGTTAACTGATAAAATGTTATCCGCTTTTTTTACTTATTTTTGTTCACCTCGGAGTCACCCCCTGCTTGTGTCACCCGTCCTGAGACATCCTGTATATTCGAATCAGTAGAATGATCAGTAGACTGCGGATCTTTATGCATTTATGACAAAAAAGGGTACGTACAATTTAAAAGAGTGGAAGTATTAAAAACATCTAAGGCCACCAGTGTATTAGTTTCACCTTAACAAGATCATCAAAAGAAGAATGAAATTTTTATTTGGCTCCTGTGTCTTGCAATCAATGCAAACATTTTTTATTTTGCATAAAGATCCGCAGTCTACTCATAAAACTTTTCAAAAAATGCTGGAGTATTTAAGTCAACAGAGTTTAGTCCGATTTTGATTCATTTTGGATCTACAAATGCTATTACCACTGAAAATAGAATTTTATTTGGTACTTTCTGAAAATTTGTCTACAAAATTTGAAAATTCCATGAACATCCTGAGTCTAATGACCAGTCTGTCTTCTAATGTGTAGCTTCATTGCTTGACACAAGTCTTTTACAAAATAGTACTTTAACTCTTCGCCCTAAATGTTTACTATTCCACGGTGTAAAAAAATGTGAAACAACTCTGAGATATTAGGTGAAGTAAAAAGTTTTGAGCGTTTTTCGCTTTATTTATATAAGCGAGAAACGCTCAGAACTTTTTACTTCACCTAATACTTATCGAGGCTTCCAGTTTAATGTATACATTATAAGTGTCATTTTATTTTTTCATAAAAATCAAAATTCGAAGGAAGAAGTTCAACAAAGAAATTTTCGCATGGCCCCAAACGATCCCTAATGCTAGTGAAGGGTTAATAGACTGGAACAATCATCCTGTACGCTCCAGTTCTTAGCAATTTCTAACAAGCGCAGCTCGTGACAGCATTCGAACGACGCCACGCATTGCCGAGGCACGACTAAATATTTTCGAAAGTGGTCCGACCTCCCGCGATACCGAATCCCCGTTTAATTATAGCAGGCCCGGTTGCAGGCGCGATTACTTCGCCATTCAAAACAATAACAGAGTCGCTGTACCGTCGCTCGGCATCCACTCGGTCGCCGTAGTACAGTAGTGGCCAGATTTACGATCGGATCAGGATGCCGCGCGATTGCGACAAGGGTGGGCCATAACTTACGTAGGTGGATCTTCCGCGTATAAATCATCGTGCGGCGTAGAGATGCAGCCGGGATGCCTTTCTTCGCTGGCGGGAATGAAAAATAAAATCGATAAAAGAACGAGAGCGGGAAGGAGTTCGGTAAGAAGGTCTATCGTCGCGCGGTCTCCTCGCGTGCTTTTGCACGGTCCTTATTTCTTTCCTCTCTTTTTCTCCCACTCTCTCTCCACCCTCTCTGCCGCGTTTTCTCGCGTCGAGGTGACGACCCAGGCTCGCGACGAGCATGATGCACGTGTAGCGGGCTCGTGCAGCTGACGCTCGCCGTCAAACGCCGCTAATGCGCTTCTTGATCTTCGCGAACGCAAGTACGCCGGCATATAGGAGGAAAAGCGAGGCTAGGAAATTTTCAAGCGCTCTTTGATTTACCGCTCGAAACGGAAATGGAGCCGCGGAACTTCGTTCCAACCGCGACCTCGTTTTCAACCGGTCCGGGCTTAATCGAACGTCCGCCATTGTGAGGCGGCCACCGTGGGATTGTCTGGCGAATGGATGCTTCCGGTGCTTCGAGCACGTCAGACGTCCCGGCCAAGCGTTGCCTTAACGCGTCCCGACTCGCGTTTTATTTTTATTTATTGGCCGACATCGCGGCCATTGTCCGCTGAACGCTCCTCGATGATCAACCTGTCGAACGGCTCGCTTCTGACGCGAAACTGCCTCTTTACGCGATGGCGCAGACATCCTCTCGATCATATTGCTAATTGTCAGTATATTTATTGTTCGCTGATACTATGTGTGTTGGCTCCCCTTTCAACAGTTTACCACGAGCATACTCGTGTTTTCTTTGAATATCCTCGAAACAACAAGGTAGTGAACAAAGTTTGGTAGGTCTAGCACTAAAAGTGTTTTGGTATCCGCAGTCATCTAAGTTTATGCTAAGATTGTTGGAATATAAAGCTTTCATCGTGTATTCCATTCCGAATAATTTCCGCTAATTCCACATTAAAGCCTGCTAAATCTCCCTAAAAGTTTCAGTAGTAGAGTAACGATTCGGAGGAACTAATTAATCAAAAATAGTAATTGGAGGAGCTTCGACGAAGTCGAGGGATTGATTAAAAAGCCTGTTCCTCCGGCTAACTGGTCCAACTAAAACAGGTGAGTTCGGGGAACAAAAGGATCTTTTTTGCTGGTCGGATCGAACTAATAAAGGATTAGTTATCGATTAGTCGGAATTTTCCGTCGGAAATAAATGATCTCTGCGGCGAGCACGCCGGACCCCCTCGTTAATCAAGTTTCATCCTTTCACATCCTGAAATCCGAAAGGAGTAGGTCTGTCGAAACTGTTTTTCACGCAGGTGAACGAATCGCAGCCGTGACGAAACGGATTCGAAAGGATTCGCAGATTAATGCCGCGGCTGAAAGGAGGAGGCCTTTGTGAGCACCCGAAACAGGAGCTTTCGCAACGGGCTGTTGCTAATGACGCGTCAGCCGGACTACTTTATTTCAACAACTTCGCCACGCCACCCCTTTTCAACGGCGTCGCAGCAACCCTTTCCTCGAAAGTCCCTACACGCCGTATCGACCCCCTCCAGACAGATAATTTCATACGGATCTCATTCGTGCGCGCTGCGTGAAATTCATGCTCGTTGATTCGGCCGGGCGTTCATTTATTTCGAAAGGAAGAGAGGCGGATTCAAGGGGACGCGCGCGAGCAACAGGAAATGGCGGACCCGAGAAAAACTGATTCGACCCGACCACGCACCCTGCGAACATGACCAATCCGTGTGACCGACCCTTAAAATGGGTCTAGGCATGCCGTACATTATAGCAATCCTGCCCTTAATTTTGTTATTTTCATTAAATGTTTTTTAGATCTATAAAAATAGTCCGATTTACCCCGTGCGACGACTCATTTTAATTAGGAAATTCTCAATAATCTCCTGGTACAGTAATCGCTCCTTCGTTGTCCTGAATCGTGGGCACGATCGTTGTCCAGTGCCTACCCACTCCACTACCTGTCAACGAGAGGATTAGGCCTGCGTGGATCTGGTCGCCACATGTGCCCCAGGACTGTCTAGACCCGCGTAGAACAGAGAACAATAGGAAAGGAATATGGCAAGGAAATAAGGAGTTTTTAAAGCCAGACAGTTGACTGCGAATGCTTTTCTTTATCATCTAACTAGTCGTTTCACTAAAGACGCAGTCATAAATCAAAAATAGTGTCCGGGCACGGTCGTTGTCCGCTCAAACCCCGGGCCTTTGGACAACGAAAGAGCTTTTACTGTACTACGTTTGAGAAGGTAAGACGAAAATGAAGTACCTGCGTCTGTTTCCTGCCGACTTTCCTAGTCTAAGTGATAGAGTAAGACTGGGCTCGTGAAAATTTAAGCGTGACAGATTTAGTCGAATTTAAGTGAGAACTACTGTACTTTTCGCCCGGAAAGAAGAGAAATCGAAGAGAAGACATCGGGTTGTTAGCGATGGAGATTATTCCTGGGAAAACGTTCAACTTCCAACAATATAACCGAAGACGAGCACTTCGCCGGCGAAGTCTCGGCAGGAAATGTAGCAATCGCGCCTCGCAGCCCTTCAAACACGCCCGTCGTCGACGCGGCGAAAGGGATTCGTTAAAAAGTTTAGCGACAGTTCTATCCCGTTTATTTCCTCGCAATCTCTTTGAAGACAATCGTTCGATCTGTCGGCAAGCACGTCTGCCGGGAGGGCCGGAAAGCGACGGAGTAAAAAATAATGGATGCGCTCGGTCCGATTCTTTCAGCCGGCATCCGGTGCTCGCGACGGTCCTGCGGGGATTTCACTGTTCCTTCTTGTTCTCCTCTCGGAGAGACGTAATTGGTCAGGGAAATACGAGAAGCCGTGCGCGGATCACCTTGCCAGGTGGATGCGTGCCCCTTTTCCACCCTCTTTTCACCCCTGCCGGTCCGCTTATCTATAGCGTGGTGAAAAATTGAATTCATGAAAATTTAAAAAAAAAATTCACCTATTATTAGGGTGGTGCATATGAAATGTCCGATTTTAGAATGCGAATGTAACGAAGTCTGTTGATGTAAAAATACTATTCCAGCCCACAGGTTTATTCTGAACTATTTTAAAGTACAACGCAGATCTTTACGTAGATATTTAGTTTTAATTTTAAATTAGCGATTCAATTGAACCACCGCCTAAGATCCCGGATACTCGATTATTAATCGACAAAGAGGGACGGGCCCCAGCTGCGAAAAATTTTCCCTAAACTTGTCTCGTTAATAATCCCATTACTGGGGCCGTTGCCTCGCTAACTCGCATGGTTAGCATGAAAAAGCTCGCGAGCTGGGGATGAAATTAATCGTGGCCTTCTGCCGGTTCGTTATCCGCGGACGGAGAACTTTATTAGCCACTAGCTAAATCATACAATGCTATCCAACTTCCCGCGGAAATATTGTACAAATGCGAGCACTACTTTCAGTGATCCCATTACCGTTTTAATGCATACGTTTGGCGCGCTCGCGGACAGAGGATCGTTTCAGTGGTTTTAATTTGTCATTGAGAAATTTAGAGACACTGATACCAGTTTATGTCCGCAGGAACGGTTTTAGTGGGCAGTAGACGTCTATTGAAACAGTTCGCTCTGCGTATGGCAGTATTTATAACCCTTCGACAGTTCGATTTTCTATAATGTCTAAAATGTGTTTCTGAAGTGACGAACTCTTGCCAAATGTTGCAGTGTTTATTGTGAAAATGTGCTCGTACTTTTTATTTGTTTCTCCCTTTCTTATATTGCTGTTTTTGGAAATATTTATTCAATGGCACAGTATCATTGTACTTTCCGATTTAGAAGACATACTGTCTTATTTTCCTTTATCGATTAAGGGAAGTAATTTTGGGAGTACTGATAAAACATAGAAATGTGAAAGAACGACTGAGCCCTCCACATGTCACGCTACAATTTTCTACATATTCGTACCACTTTTCACTCGAGTTCGTTACGAAGAAGATAATTTTCTGCTCGACAAACGTCATTGAATATTCACTTCGAGGAACCAGAGTTCCTGAAAATATTCACGATTGACCGACGCCGGTACAGAAGAATGTTGTGAAAAGCAACAGTTCGAGAAGGCGATCATCGAATGTCCACTTTATATTTCCCGGTGATTAATTTCACCGTATAAATATTCATCCGACTAATTTGCATTCGACTTGGACCGGTTACAAACAATATCAGCGTCGAAATGGAGCATCCAGGGAAGTCGGTGGTGGCAGACGCATCGATTCAGCGATCATACGTTCCGCCTCCGTCAACGTTCTACGGTTTTCCAGCTGCTATTTGCTCGACGGGGAAATTGTCTGGGGTACATTTCCATGTACATCCTTTGAGATGAAAAAACAGCGGATGGTGGAGCGCAGACTGGAAAAGTTTCATGCCCACTTTATGAGCCCGTTGTTAGGTCGGCAAATCTCGCTGACAAAGGACCCTTTGTCCGGAGGATGCCTTGTATAATGCTAAGATGTTTCCTCTAAACCGCCGCGATGGCGCCGAGTTCGATTCGTAATTTTGTTCGTTTCTTTAGAAGTAAAAAGAAAAAGAAAACGGAAAAGAAGGGTTAAAATCATGACGTTTGATGCATCAGTCGAGTCCTTTTCACGCGCGATTCCACGGGTCGCAGTCGCGTAGGGCAGTTGTTCGCTCGATCGCTTCTCTTTTTCTCGGGAGCATCGATTCTTCCGCTCGAGGTACGTCTTTGATGCCTATTTAAAGGCATTCTCCGGTTAAATGATAAAGCTCGAAAGTTGAGTTTCGTGACACGGTTTTTACGCGGAGGGCAAACTTCCCCGTTCAATTGTTTGGTGACTCGAGCGCCGTTGCGTTTAATTCCTCGGTACCGGCCAACAAAGAATCTTTCTTCTCAGGGGTCCCTGTGCTCGCTTAGCTGGAAACGAAGAGTTCTAGAGCGTTTCGTTCTTGTTGTTCGGCCTTTTCACTCCGGCAAAGGTCGTTCGGATCGCGTTCTTTTTTGCCCGCCCTATTCTCTCGTCGGATTTTGTACGTCATCTTCGAATTAATTGGATTTCCTTTACGTAGCTGCGCCGAACCGGAGCCCGCTAGTCGATTCAATCGTTTGGAAAAGCGAACTAATTCGTCGAAAAACAAAGCACCAAGTCTGCCTCGCCTCGACTCGAAGCGCAACAGTTTCACCGTTGCGATATTTGATGGCTAATAAAGTTCTCCGTTCTGTTTTCTTGGACGGCATCCCGCTTTCCGAGACATAATGATGAGACTGCGGATTTTTATGCAAAATAGAAATTGCTTGTATCAACCCCTCCCAGATAGCACAAAGACGTCTGAGATACGTTCAGGAGACGTTCATAGGACATTCGGGAGGTCTTTAAGCGTCCCTAAGAAGTCTTAAAGGTGCATAAATGTTAATTAAAATAAAAGAAGGGAAGAGTGAAAATAGATTTCGACAAAAACAAGTTTAAAGTTAAACCAATAAATAGCTTTATTAGAAGAACGAATGTGGAATTGACATAAAAAGTGTAATAAAAATAACAATTGCAATTAAAATCACAATAAAAATAATAAAAATTAGAATTACAATTACAATTAAAATCACAATGAAAAATTAAAATTGAAATTGGATTTGAAATTGATGCAAAAACACTAACTCGAACAAGTAATACTAATACTGCTAGATTATAGAGTATATAAAAAGAACACTGTTTATGCCCTTAAAGGCGTCTTAAAGACCTAAAATTAAACGAAATTAAACAAATTAAATGAAATCGATGGGATTAAAGGTACTAGTTATATTCCACCTTAGTATTTAGGCAACAATGCATTCTCGTATAAATTCAAATACGTTTCTGAGATGATAATAGACTTGTTGCTGGTAATACGTGACATTAATGTTAAGCAATATTTCACTTCAACGACGTCTTTGTACGTCAAGGGATTAATTGAAAAATACGGGAGCTGCATAGATGAATGTGAAAATTGATATTTTAAATATGGCTGACAAAACGAGTCACAAAGAATTGTTCCTAACAAGGCGCTCGGGACACCAACACAGAATCAGGGACTGGAGTACAAAGGATGATTGCCGACGCAACGTCGGCAATAAAATTGTTTTTGCATTGTAAAATAATTTTCACCGCGTCGAAGTGTTATGGACGATTTCTCGATACGCCGGCCGGGCTGAACTGTACTTCCGATTCCGATCGATTAGTTCCAGGAGGTTGCGCAAATATTTCGCTGGAGCGCAGATCAACCGGGCGCTCCTCGTATTAAAATCAAAGAGAGCTCCTGTTTCCATGGATCCGCGCAGCAGCTCCTGGTATCGTTCCTATTATAAATCCTCTTTATTCGGGAACCGGGGGTACAGGCAGGAAATCTTCCGTAAATACGGGTAAACTCGACATAAGGAAACGATTTCCATTTGAATCGGACGAAACTTATATTCAGTGAAGAGGATCGAGGACAATCCTCGGAACGGCGACGTGCTTCGCGATTTTATATATCACCGTTGATAAAGCGCTTTCCCCTGTCTAACGTTTCGCGATGTTATTCCTCCTCCTCCTCCTCCTCCACCGTCGACGATACGGACAAGTTGAATTCTATTGAAACAGAGAGCATTACCTCGTACAGATCCCGGCGCGGCGACTCTCCAGTCGCGTGGAAAGGAAATATGAAGCGTTGATGTAAAAATCGGAAAAATCAAGTGAATACAGAAAGAGGATACGGCGCGCGCGGGCTCCGGACATTTTAATATCTCTGTTCTTTTGCTAAAATAGGAATGATAGTCGATAACGCGGCTGTCTATGGACTGCACAGTTGCGTATCGGTCGGTGTACGCGCGCCGAGAGAATCGCGTATCCTATTCAATTTTCTCCGCCGTGAAAGTTTGATTACTGAGACCATCAAACTTCATCGACGTTTATTCTGTACGTACACTGCCGCTCAAGATTATTTGTGAACACTTTTCACATTTATAGGATTTAAAACTGCTGTTGACTTATTTTCATCTGATTACAATGACTAAAAAAGTCAATAAATGTTTATGTAGCTTCCGTGTTTTGGGATTAATGCAGACAATTTTTATTTTGCATAAAACTCGACAGTGCAGTGATCACCTAACACCAGCCATGACTAGACGTAACATGTATCCAAAGGAATAGATTTATTGCATCATTTTCATTTTGAATTAACAAATGTTTTTAATGTAGGAGGGAGGAGCTCTGAATTTATCAGTCTCCAGATACATAATTATAATTGAACTAGATTAAATGGAATAATTAAACTTTATGCAGAATAAAAATTGTTCAAATCAATTGTAAGAAACTGGAGTTAAATGAAAATGTATATTCTTTTTAAATCATGTTAAAAAGTCAGAAATATACTTAGATTCTTCGAACGCGTGTTTAGTTTTGTATTTGATCTATTCATTTTCATCATAAATGCATAAAATCCGCATAGTAATAATAAGTTAATACTGCTAATAACACTATAACCATATTTTAAAGAAACACAAGGAAAAACGTGCATTTTATTCGGGTATTGTCCGAAGCTATTCGCCTTTTCTCTAATAAAATAGTCAACGATCAGACTCGATGCCAGCTTTAGATCTGTCTTTGCGCGCGATCAAAGCGAATCCTTTCTTTTTTCCCCCCGGTGGATGTTGGGCAACTTAATCGAAAACGTCCGACTGACAGATATATAATAAGCCGTTGTCAATTACCGTGTATCAATTTATACGAGCCGGGCTTCGGGTTTATTTTCCAGTGATTGACAGTCGGTAGCCGAGCTGTCGGAATCGCGTGGAGGGGCTCGAGGTTGAAAAGAGGGTGGAATCGTCGAAACCCACGCGGACCGGTCACGTCAAATCGTGTACGAAAGGCGAGGAATTGCAAAAAGACATACATACGCTCCACAGTGCCCGGCCCCCGAAACGATTTTGCGTCACATGCAGAAATTTTTCGTTCTAAGTTTCAACCGCGGTCCGATGCGCCACGCCAATTTTTTACCTGGCTGGTCCCCTTAGTTCGCAATACGCGGTGTACAGTACTGCTCAAAAATATTATGCACCGTGCAGGTACTTCAATATACAGGCACTACCATAATTGATCGCACAGGTTAAATCGGAATAACTTTTTTACAAATTCAATTTTTCCAAAATTTTCATTACACGCCCTGTAGGTACTTGTTCACAGAACATTTAAGTAGTTTCGTCCATAAAAAAGTTATTCTGTTTAAAGTGTGTATGATCAATAGACTGTGGATCTTTATGCAAATAAAAATATTCTGCATTGATTGTGGGAAGCAGGAATAAAATAAAAATGAATTTCATCCCTTAATGACTTTGTTACGTTAAGAACAATATTTTCTTGAATTTTTCTAATCTGTTACTGTTTTATATTTCATCCAACCAATTTCTTGATAAATGCATAAAGATCCGCAGTATAATAATAACTATGATGCATCTATTAGTAATTAGTAGTTAATTATGAAGAATAAATTGTAGTGATTTTCATAATTGATGCGGACATTTTAAATTGTGCACGTGGATCTGTATTTCACTCGTCATATTTGAGTTGCCTGGTGAATGACAACAACTCGGTGCAAATAATTACGAACATACAATTAATTGTATTAACTCTCTAGTGGAAATTGTTTACGATTCGACCTAATGAATGGGCGATATGTTTAGACACTACGTGGTAATTACATGTTCCTTTGTGCAAAGAATATTGCATTTAATTGAGCTATAACAGCTGCATTTAATTAAATTTAAGACAATACAATCACGGTTCATTTACTATCATTACACTTAATTTATCATTTATTGGAGCTCATTTGATTGGCATTTCAGTGTAAAATGATCGTTGAACGGATACATCGCAGATGTCTAAATCAGAACTGTATAATTAACTCGATGTCATTCATTTATTTAAATAAGTGTGAATGAATTGTTGTGAATAAATGATTATATAGGTAGATTTGTGATTCTCTCTTTGTAAATCTCCTTTTCATTTTGAAAACGAAGGTTCGCGTATCTAATTCTTCAAGTGGCAAACAAATAATCTAATTACTGTATCAACCAATATTTAAAAAAGTCCTCGTCCATAGAGGGATAAAATTTAAAAAATAGTTCGTTCCTATCAAAATCATACTTCGTACCGAATTCGATCACTTCTTGGCCATTGTAATATTTATTTCATTTTCTCTATTGAAGATTTCTCGTGTTTCGAGCGGCACCGATACGCGGCGCGGAACTTTTGTCCCGGAGTGTATATTCGTTTTATCGTTCTCCGCTTCAGACTGCCGTGTGGAACGGTTCGACAAAGATTGTGCAGTATATCATGCAAGAATTACACGTTCCGCGTATCCGGCCTTTCTTTGGGAAAGAATCCAATATATTCTTGTCGAGCGGCCGTAGCTTGAATAAAAACGATCGGTCCCGCTTACTCACCGGAGTCAAAGGTCACCTCGCTGATCATGATCCACCTGTCCGAGAAGTGGAGTCTCAGCTTGACGTATTTACCGACCCGATGATGAAGCTTGATGGTAATGTTCCGTGATGTCTCAAATATTTTATCCTCCATATAAGTGTACGTGATCGGCTCGCCGGTGTAATATTTCCCACCGATGCTGAACAGTATGTCGACTTGCGAAAATACCTGTAACACATGATTGAAAGTTGTGTTAGTTAACCTTACACCTGGTAATATTACAGTCTAACACGTAATCTACGCTGAATTTATGCGACGCCACCGGCCTTCTAACAGAAACCGTGCTGCTGCTGCTCGTAGACAAATGGCTGCGAATCGGCAATTATGAACGCGAAAGGTCGGAAGCGAACAATCAATTACATTGTTGAGAAATTGTATTAGATTTACAAAAAGGTCTGCGAGTCTGCAAGCTCTGATATATTATTCTTTAGAGGTTATAGATCTCGAAAATGGTGACCTGTTTTTAACTAGAGAGATGGAAAATCTGAGACATTAAGGTTACGGGCTAGCAGTATTTCTGAATTTCTTTCAGATGAATCATTTCGTTACCGTTGACATACAGCGTTGGAAGGCTGATAAAAGAATCATAGCGTGATAAATGAACGTTACGGATAGCTCGGCACCGGGTCAGAAGAAAACAGAGTTAAATTCTACTCGCGATAGCTTCTAAGATCAAGAATTTGCATAGTATGATAAAAAGGGGGGAAATAAATATCCATTCTTATTATACTTGTGGCAAGCTCGAGAGATTGATCACGGCAGCCTTAAAACACATCGGAAAACCTAAATAAGCTCGCGCGTAGATGAAATAAAACAGACATAGACGAAGTATGACGTTGATGGATAGAGTCGATTTGAAACGAGGTCTCGTCGAAGGAGATTTCCGAATACCGTAAAATATGGTCCTCGGTGTAACGAAGAATGAGAGTCGCGTGATTGCACAGGACCTTATAAAAGTTTCACGGGTCCTCAAAGTTCGACACGGTACACGATCAGATCATAAATCAGAGATATTATCCGTGATCACGGCGAGGTTTATTTAGAGTATAACGGGGTTACGTTCGCATAACCCTGTTGGCCGTCTCGAGTGGTGCATTTTATGGCCCGGTTCGCAATTTCTTCGCGGGTATAAATGTGCCGAATGGAGGTTCGACAGAAATAATTCTGGACCATGCTCGAATCAATACGAACCGCGTTAAACTCCAGAGACAACAATGCACGAACGCCAGATATATAAGTCACAGATAACATAAATGACATCTGTCTAGAAGTTAATAATGCAGATAACATTGGACATCGAAATAACCGATATCCGGCTAATGACGTTTACGCAATCTATATTCTACTGATTGAATGATTTAGAACGCGGTTCGTAAAATTTAAAAAATACACGAAACGTTTGCGCAAACTTGGTCGGATACGTTCGAATACTTGGGGACTAATTATTTTCGGCTTAGCGAAAGACTTCCCCAGTCCTCATGCAAATAATTCGAACTTGCAGGAGCCATTAAAAATGTTTCAGAACTCGCAAATACTTCTTTAGAGATATTTTAGTTTGCACAGATTCGACTTTGTACAGGCACAAAAAAACTCCAAGATGGCTGATGTCAATTTGTTCAACTGCGCAGGGTAGTTATGAGAAATTCGCCGGCTAGTTAGTGCGACTTTCAACATCCTCTACAGCTGTGTAACATTCGAGAATCTCAAAGTCCCGAGTTTTTAAGATGGCCACGAGCTTAACGTTCGATAGGACGAGATTGGACGGTTCCTACGAATTTGAAGTGGTCAGGTATTCAAACAAGGTCGCTCAGTGTCCTATCAATTGAAGGAGGCGCATTGAAACTGGTTAAATGACGGCATGACGTGTATATCGGAATGTAAGAGATCTATGTACGTCGTTAGCGCTGGGCCTCGGGAAATCAATACATACCGCAAGTACCGGAGTGTCTATTTGGTGTCCATTAGTCGAAGATTAATTATATTGGATTCGTCAAGGCACCTCGAACGACCCAATGATTTACGGATCAAACAACTGCACACGCAAATCGCGTTCAAGTATACGAGCGGATAATGGATGATTCGTGATCTGGATCGACGCGGGCCCCGATTTCGTCAAACAATACGAGCATCGAGATCTCTTTCACGGCTCCAGGGGGGTGATCAAATTATCCGTTGAAGGAAAACTTCCCCTAGATAGCTGGGGCACGGGTCGAAAGTCGATAACGTCATTGTGACAACCGCAGGGCAACATCTGGAGCGAATCTGGCGGCGTCGAGTCGGCTTCCCAAAGATTTCGTTATCGTAATTCGTGTCATGTAAATCCAATTACGAAAGATTCGTTCCCGGCCGGCGGGACTCGGAAACGATATCCCGGTGACGGGCGAGGCGTTTATCCGATGATATCGGTATTGATGTCCCGGTACATTTGTCACTGTGTAGGCGGCGCGGCGGCGGCAGTGGAGGTGGTGGTGGTGGGTCGTCATAAAACTCGTTTGCTTCTCCCTCGTTTCTCGTGTCGTGTCGATAGCGACAGTCCGCCGCCAGGACATATTCAATCGGAACTCGGGGACAGGTGTAGTGGAACCAGACACGCACACGCGTAAAGCGAGTACGCGAGAATGCCCACCAGGAATCAGACACGACGAGACGGAACCGTTCAGCTTATCCGATATAATATACCTGATGAAGCGCGATAACTGATCTGGAAGTAAATCCCCCTTTTACCCCGGCACGGTTCAACGGAGAGAAATTGAGCTTTCGGCGGAAGCCAATGCGCTCCGAACGAGACATTTTTATTTTCCCTGTCCGGAGACCCCCGCGGAACATGGTTGCATCGCGACGCACCTGCACCGTGCAAACAGATCCTTGCCCCTCGAAGAGAAACGTTACTTCGGGATTCTAGCCAGCGCTGCGACGACGCAACAAACCCGAGGCACGTGTGCAAACGTTTTAAAAGGATCGCGACCGCGCGTCACCGTTTTCATTCGGGGCTCGCATCAGCGCACCCGTTCGTTCTCTCTCGTCCCGATTACCTTCGCGTCGGTTTACCCTTTCAATCGCGATCCACCACGGAATACAGAAACGAAGCAATTAGCAGCGTCGACGTTTGTCACTTTAAGCGATGACGGCCGAGGTCGCGTCTACGGCCCCGTTTAAAAACTCATGGCCCGCGGAATTGGATTCGGTCCGCACTAAAACAGTAGCCCCCCTCAGTAGTCCAACATCGTCGAAACGCGGTGCAGAGGCCTCGCAAGCTCCCGTTGTCGTGCACTTGCTCTATTGTTTCGGGCAGCGCAGCTTTAGAGATAGAGGGTAGGGATCGGAGGTAAGGTAGAAATATGGGACACGAAGGTTTCGACAATTTTTGAGGACTCGTTGTAATGGAGATGCTCCAATCTTCAAATCTATGGCAGTTTCATTTACAAGGGAAATCGTCTTCGTGTAAAAATATCTTGCAAGGGACTTTACCCAAGTGTAATACGCCGATTTTAATTTCATACAGGATATAGTTTGTTGAGAAATATTTGACACGTGTTTTTTTAGCTGCTGACATTCGTGCGTGACGGGGGTGAAAATATACCTCGAAGTTGAGGGTGAAAACGCTATTTTTTGGGGTCTAGGACAACGATTTTTTTGGCATGTAAACACTTAGGTAATGTCCCTTGTTAGAGGAAAATGAACACAAAATGAGTCCTGGCTTTTACCACTTGTTTCCACGAAATTATTACAATTTAATTATCTAGAATTTTCGAGCTCCGGAAATGTAGAGTTTAATTACGTTTCGGATCCACTAAAAATATCAACGCAATGAATTTTATCCTCGTTTCGCCGATGTCGGATCACCGTGCAGCCGGCGTTGCATCACCACTGCACCTCATTTTGTCAATCAGAGATGCTATACATTATGCCATGGCCGGACGGCCGTCGAAAGGCTCTGGGAATGGAAATGGAGTCGGAAAGAGCATTGGTAAATAAAATCGACGCCGAAGTAACTGAAACGGGCGAAGAACCGGTGCATCGCCTGCCGGATGCAATCACGGGAATTTATGCACTTTGACGAACTGCGCTGGGTCATAGGACGCGGATGCCTGGTAGTTATACGAGCGACGAAAAGTATTTGCACACTGCCGGAAACGACGCGCAGCAGGATCTTATCAGACATAACCGTGACCCGTCTCGTCCCCGTTTCTTCTCCGGCCGTACAGGGACGGGAACGGCTAAGCAAATTGACTCGCAGACGTCTCGGTCGTTACGTTTATTACATTGCGATGTCAAATATTCGCCGGGTATACAAGAAAATTGCAAAGTGATCTTGTTACTTATGCAGGCGGACGTGCGACGGAAACTGCGACCCGTGTCGACGCTTTCTTCTCGGATGCTCGGGGTTCTTTTGAGCTCGCTTATCGGTCAGTTGGAACTTGTGAAATGTTTCTATTATTTTATACTCCGATCGCCAATTTTTACGTTTATTTTTTTTGTTCGAATTTAATGTCGCATAAATCTGTGCCACATGTTACATACTTTCACTTAATAAATTATTTTTCCTTACAACCACAGAAATAGCAAGGTTATCAGCTACAACTTATTGTTAGATTGACAGTTAGGTGTTACAGAAGCTTGTTAATTAATTTGTCTTGTATTTTGAATTGAGCTATGAATAGTGCTGTATATGAATCGCTATAGATCGAACTGTATAGACGTGAAACGTGTAAGTACCTGGATAATGGGTATCATCGGTTCGGATAGCCGGGGTTCTACGGTATCGTGGATTAAACAAGTAGATACCATCCAAATCGTGTGGTGGTTTGGTGTCATTTGAACCAGAAAACTGTCTCGAATATTCATAACAAAAATTCAATACGTTACAAATGTCGTGCACATCTCTTTCTCATACATCGAGGCATTACTGTAATCATGTTCAAGAGTTTTAGTTTCGCGGAGTGCAAGATGGAATACGTGAAATCCGATCAGGCAACGAAACCCTAAGTGGGCATAAATATGGGAATACGAAGAGCAAAGGGGAGAGAGAATATGTATTAAGTATAAAGGGCCAGGGAGTGACGCACACAAACACGCCGGCCAGACTATAAACGGCGGGTCGGTCTTTGACGCAGCGGCTCCTGCGAAACCGCCATGTTGGTGCCCTCTTGGTGGTCGGGCTTCGAAACAGAAGCAGCCGAACACCCGATCGTCCTCCAGATTCCCTTCCACGCGGGCAGATTTTATATACAGAGTGAACCGGGAGCTTCGCAAGCTCATAAACCGGAACCCTCACAACAATGGCCGTAGCCGTGGCTTTCGCCCGTGGGCGCATCTTTGATATCCAAATAACATTTTCCCCTTCGACGGAACCAACCCAGCGAGACATACCGGCTACGGGCGATAATAGACTGCGATACGAAACGGTCCTCGAGCCCTCCCACGCGTTTATGCCACCGCTGCCAAAAGGGGCGGCCTCCGTGCCGCGGATAAAAAGGAAACGCCGTCTTGCAAGATGAGACGAAATTAGCTACGAGGAGCTGTGAAAGGAGCTGGGAATCGTCAACTTCGTAATTACTCTTACTTTCGGGACCTTGAAAATGGAGATTCCATCCCCTTTCCGTACTTCTCTCTCTTCTTTTTCTAAAACTTTCCCTTCGAACAACGTTCCACTAACCCCGCCGGAGAGAATTTAATTAAACGGATTAACATAATCGCTGCAGGAATTTTTCGCCGGCGTTGTTAATGGAATGTGCAGCTGCAGGTGTCCCACGGTTCGTAATATTTTTTGGAAGTATATCGAGGAAATGAAAAACGCTTTATGGTAAAATAATGGGAGATCTACTTGCGCTCGAATTAGTGGTTTCAAGAACAGAGGAAACGAATAAGAATTATTAGGTTGGCAACTAAGTTCGCGAACTCCACATTTTCTCAAACAAAGACATTTATATACAGGGTGGCCCACATAACTCTTAACAGCGTAATATCTCGAAAACTATTTTTTTGCGACATGTGGCTTCTCCAAATTTTTGCTCTACTGGATGAGTGGAAGGTGTTGATGTAAAAAAAAACTTTACCAACAATTCTCTAGGTTATGGACAATTTTCGACAAGTTTCTCTTACAAATGTCCATCGATCCACAGGTGTAGATTCATCCCAGAATGGATGACTTTTTATACACCCTGCGCAATAGGTAAATAAATTTCAGTAATTAACAGACAATTGAAGAAAAGATCGATTCTTTAAATAGAAACAACAACCTAGAAATTAAAGTGGAACTTAAAGTAGAAATAACAAAGGTTGAATGTTATCTTTCTCTCATCGGGTTGTAAATATTGTTACTATTTTCAAGTCAGTTCGCAATGCTATTGTGTATCCAACGTTTCCGATGCTCGAATCCTGTCAGTGACCGTCGAAAAAGCATTCGTTGCGTTCGTTCGGAGGAAAACCTCTGTGACCGGAGAATCGAAGCGGAAACGCTCTTTTCGCCGATCGTCCGTGCCCGCGGTTTCGGGTTCGTGTTTGCGTTTCGCGGTGAACGCGTTTTTTTCGCCCGGTTTCCCGATCCTCGTATTAATTGCCTCGTAAAAAAAACGTCAGTTACCTGGCAAACTCGCCGAAATGTCCCGATGATTTTTCGCCACCCACCGCTGTTGCAGCCCTATCCCGGGATAAAATGTCGTCAGCTTTATTGTGGCCGCACGCGCTCGCTCGCTCGCTCGCGCGAAATCGCTGATACCGAAATTTAGATTCCTCGTGTGTTCCTCTGGCAGATGTCGATTGAATAGTTCAATTAAACGGTGTCATTCGGATAAATGTTCCGGTATCAACCCGATCACGGGATAAAGGGGTCTCTGAATAAACTTTTAAATCCTTTGAGCGGATGCAATGGCAAAACTCGTTTGTAGTCCATCATGTTCACGAGAAATATCGAATTGTGTGCAATGTGCAACGTGTCATAGAAATATCGGCGTGCTTCTATTATTCATATTTTTTTATTTTCCATTTTTAGAAAAACGTCCGGTGAACAAAAACAATACTAGAGAATATTAAATATAATAAATAAGGATATAGTTTCGAGACTAATCCTGAAAGCACATCATGTTTTGCTTAATCTAAAAAGGTACCTACATACATAAGTATCTATAAATTATAATTTGACTCGAGGTATGAAGCAGAATTTACTGTGTCTGAAGGATTTATTAAATGCAATTGAAAGGCAAATGTTAGAAAGCTTTTTGATCAAGAAATACTATTACAGTACTGGTTTGTTTTATATCAAATTGAGGTACAAAGCTGATCATAAAACTATAATTTTACAATTAAAATTTATTTATTTGAACGTCAATCGATGAGATTGTCGTGCACTCTTTTAATATGAGTGGCAAAACAACATATTGTTGATAGAATTATCTGACATTTGGTCAAAACTTGACTAACCAACGGACTATTTTTTGGTCGCAGAAGAAATTACAAAATGGAGACGACAATCTCCAGAATTACCAAAAAATTCAGTTTCTACAGCGATACGATCAAGAAACTTGTAAGTCATTGAGAGTGCTCATCGATTACAAGGGTGCCTTCTTTGATCAATAAGTTTATTTGTTAAAAATCGGGCGTATAATATGCGATGATCTAATAGGATCCGAAGCGTACCTCGCGACCGTAATGACGACGATTCAATTTCGCTAGACGTTCGGCATTATGCTTATAAGCGGGGACAAATGTGCCGGTGCATTCGTCGCAGGACAAAACGTTAATGAATAATAATTACAGTGATTATCGAATTTTCCGGCCGGACGTGAGTAAGCGGTCTTTGTTTACCATTGTACCGTATAACAGCCGGACAATTCCGCCATATTGATTGGACGTCGAAACGCGTCCCTCAGTTTGGCGCGCACGGGAACGGTCCCGGGGAACGCTTTTATCCGAATCAAAATTCGGGGGCTCTCGTTTATGGTACTGTTCAATAATCGTCCATGCATATTTCACCGCACGCGCCGGCAAATCTTTAAATGCACTATACCGCGGAGCAAAACACTCGCGCGAGTTTAAAGCGGATTTGATACGAGCACGCCGGGCCGGGGCTACGCGCGCGCGCTCGAGACCAGCGTTATTGGCGCTTCAAGCATTCACGTTATCGTGCCGCCGCCGTTGTTGTTAATATGCCTGCATAAATATTTCCTCGGCTATAAAAGAAAAATAATAACAGCCGCTGCGCCGAGTCGCCGCGGAAACCCGTGCTACCGCCGAGCTTTTCAACCGACCGGCTCCGTCCATGGGGAAAACAAACCCACCCTGGAATAATATGTTTTACGAAATTTTGCTATTGTATTTTGATACGCAGGACCTGCAGAAATACCAGTACTTTCAAACAATTTTATTGTGATTGTTTTTTTTTACGAGCGTGTAATGAGTCGTAATAAAGGTTTCAACAATTAATTCTAAGCTAAATATGTTTGCTACTTATCTCTACATATATAACTAAGGTTTTGTAAATCTGAATCTTGTACATCAGAATGTTTCAATTAATAAATTTAATAGTCCATACAACTTTTATGTTTCACTTATTCTGTTCCTTTGTAAAGTAAAGTATTTTTGTCAATAGATGAAGAGCGTTTAATTTTCTTTCACGTATTATAGTTTAGGTGTCTAGGGGTATATTATAGTATTTATGGTTCGGATGAGCAAATTAGAAACGTATTTTAAGCAGTCTTTTGATAAATTAAATTGAAATTAATTTGTTTGGAATTTGAATTGAATGAAACCGATGAGATGCAAATTTTGGAGTTCAGAGGTTGAGCTATCCAATTAACGAAGACCTTTTAGTAGAATCCCACTTTTATCTCCGAAATCAGCCTGTCGGATTAAAACGACCTGTAACGGTACTTTTAAAACGCCATTATACGCTCAGTCTTTGCAATCGTTTAATTGGAACCACGGATTTCGCTCAAGTGCAACAAGTTTCAATTTCGTCTAAAAGATTGCCTTGCATACATTTGCAAATATTTCTCATATTTTCGACGTGGTGTTGCTTCGTTATACAAGCCGTTCCAAAAATGTCGTTCAACCTTGAAAGGGGCGGTTCCCGAGGTCATTTGAAGTGACATTTTCTTTTGCAAAAATATCCGCCCTGGCTTTCTTAAGTAGTTATTAATGAAAAACAGGAACGGTTCGGCGGCAGGTTTCAGTGAGCGTAGCGATGGCGTCGCGCCGCGGTAAAGTAGTGAACAAGAGAAACAGCAAAAATTAATTTATTACATTATTACATAATTAATTTATTATTAAAAATTAATTACACCTGAAGTCAGCTGCGCAGTCCATCTCCGAATGGCCCATTGATACGCATCTCGAAACAGCAAATGCATTTACGGCTGAATAAGTGAGTTTTAAATAAATTAATGTTTGCTCTTTCTCTTGTTCACTACTCCACCACGGCGCGACACCAACACTACACTCAATGGCACCTGCCGCCGAGCCGGACTCTCGGACTAATTGGTCTGCGGTTTTCGTTAATGACTCCTTAACAAAGCCGAGGCGGACATTTTGGTTAAATTCTTAAAATTTAATAAATCTATCAAAATCTTCAAATGAGATAAAAATAACACTACAAACTTCTATAAAACAAAGCAAAATGTTATAAATCAAGCAGAACACTTTTTGTAATTTTATTGATATTGAGTATAAATGATCACTGCCTAAATGCACGATAAAGAAATTCGGGCAATTTTGACCTATGTTTGCAAAATAATTCGGTCCTTAAGGGATTAATAAATCCGGAGTTTGATCTCCCGGCAGGTTTATTCGACGGACGGAAATAATCGCATCGTCAGGATGATTTCGCATGGGAGCCGTGCGTCCGTCTGTATCGTATCTATATCAATGCGAAAAGGGGTGCGATGGGGGTGAGGGAAAGGGCGCATTTGCATTACATTATCGAGGCTCGAGCGTGAACGACGTGGAAGGGTCGCGAATCGTTGCGAAACGGAAATTATACAAGGGATCGAATTATTGGTCGCCTCTCCGACGAAGAATGTCTACCCCTGCCCCCGTTTTCCCCATCCCAATTCGAATAATCCGAGCTTGCGAACTCATTTCCGACGTCCGCCACGCATGGGATTACGGGACGTAACGAATAGACGCGAAAACTTTCGTAGCTGCGCTCGAACGGCCAGCGATAGCGTTTTTTTTCTGTTCGTCGCTTGAGAATTAGATTTGTGAATTTATATTAATTTCGCTCCTTCGAAAGAAAATGGCGACAGGCGAACGGTTTAATATCGCACGGGAGGGGACCGAGAGACGCTTATTTTAATGTTTCGCATGCTTTATCAATTACAGAAACATGGCCGGGATAAACGAGCTTTCGGTTTTTATTCTTGTTTTGCTTCGCAGATGTACGGCGCCTCAGGGCAAGGTTGAATTAATCCTTCGCGGTTTGGGGTCATGTACGGTTAACGAAATCCGGCTGAACAACCCTCGACGGACCCCGGGCTGGGTTTCTTTGGGCTGAGTCTGGTTCTGGTTGGTTAGGTGGTTTGGACACGTCTGACTTCATGGCTGTACCGGTTTTTGTTTATGCACCGTTGGCTGCCTTCCTTGCAAACACATTTCTCTGAACGAACAAGTGTCAAATTGTTGGAGGTGAAAAATATTTTGTGTTCACTCAATCCTACTCAGTTATTAAGAAAAATGGACAATTCCTATTACCACTTTCTTTGTTTATCTTATAAAAGGTCTACCACTTCATAGTTTGTAATTTCTTAATCTCTGTTATCATCCCTTAGATCTGGGATTCCCAACGGGGTTGATCGGTTAAATAAAATTAATAGAAATGTATGAAAAATGTTCGAAATCACCCCTACGTGTATCTTTCCTTCAAAGTAAGGTGCTTAAATTAAATCACCCTTCATCATTGATTAGAACTACTTTGCCGTTCTTAATGTATATCTGCTTCTATGTTCTCCGATGACTATGTATTGACATTTTACTATCGTGTATAATTTTTGTTACATATATTCCCCGAAGAAGAAGAAGAAGAAGAAGAAGAAGAAGAAGAAGAAAAGCCTGCAGAAAGCGTGTGTATTGAAGAATGCATGCTAAAGAATGGTCCACAGACCCCTCTTAGTGTGACGCGGGGTCGCTCACAAAAGCCTGGGAACCCCAGGCGTAGATTAAGGCATATCGAATCACCGTTATCAATTTCATCTGGCAAAGGGAAGCATCGCACGCCTCGCGTGCCGTAGCTGTTGGCAATCAGCGTTGTAAAACAGGCCAGCGAATGGTTAATTTCCGGTTTAATAACAAAGATCGTCCGCCGCGATTATTCCTGTTTGGATGCAACGGCACGATCCGATCGGGCCAATAAGCCACGTTCGAAGATATCGAACTGCCGGAATTACCGTTTCAGATTGTATTTATATTCAGCGGGCGTCTGGCTGATAAAGCGTCGAGTAGAATATTCAATCAACCATGGGGTGAGGACGCGGGGAGAGGCAGGCAGGCAGCATCCCGCCAGCAAGATGCTACGCGATGGTCTGGGGAAGAAGGTGACGGTGAAACGATCCCGAGCAACCGTGGACGGTAAGCCTGTTGATCGACGCTGCTTGCGCATTCCTCGCGAGGACTAAGGAATAACGTCGCCAATAGCTAGGGTAAACGATTCCCTGCTTTTTGCGTATTTACGCCGGCTGTGCGGGGCGCACCACGGGTAATTAGATGCGAAAGCCATCCCTTCCCTCGAATCTACCCCGATTCTCCATCCGTCTTTATTTTGCCGACGATTTGTACGCCGAAGGTACACGGACGTGATCCGACATTTGTTGAATAAACAGCGTGCCACCGATCTGGTGGTCCACAGGACGATGCAGGCGAATCTATCTACATGGAAAAAGACGGAAAATTACTTAAATAAAAGCAAATTTTTAATATATCACGTTTTTAAAACGGACTAAAAAGTATAAAATAATTTTTCCTAGCCCCGTACAGATTCCTAACCCCATACAGATAGTCCTGAAAATTTGTGATTGTGAATTTTTAATAGCCATGAAAATACTTGTAAGATTTAAAACCAAAGAACGTGGGACGCATGCAATAGATAATTGGTGCATGAATAGTTCACCTAAATCACTAATAATTTTATTGCACTGCACATGATATGAACTGTTGTGCGAGTTTTCTCAACGGCAGCTACTCTCTACACTCCTTACTATTATCTTGCGCCCCACGTTTTTCGTTTTAAATATTTACCCATAAAATATTGCATTGTCATCCAGTTCTGAGCTATGGTTAAAGTTTCAAGTCTCTAGCTCATCGGGAAGTTAGTCTAAAATCAATTACAAAATTTGTACCGAACAGACAAACACACAAACAAACAGATAGACAAGAAAGTGAGTTAATAAAAACATGGTAAAAAAGAATGATATTTGTTCGTTTAAGGTTACGTTTTCGAGAAAATCGAGAATGAAGATTCAAGGAGTACGCGTGATATTAGATAGGAGCTTGGTGTGTCTGATTATTGTCGACTGATTCTACTTCCTGCAAATACTGCGACACGCGAACACAACGGAATTTGGAAAAATTTTGACGTCGTCTATTTTTAGGCCAAACGTGTTGTTGATTTAAATATTTTCCTAGGATTTATTAATTTTTAATTTTACGGTGAGTTCTGCTAAACTTTTATCGGGTGAAATATTAAATTGTCGGAAAAGAACTATTGTATTTCTTGAGGACATTCAAGTATTTTCCATATTCTATCAATTTATTATTCTACTTTTAATTCTGTTAAATTTTCATATGGAGAAATATTGGATCATCGAAGAGAAACACAAAAGTGGTTCGACATCCATTGTCTTTAACGACAATGTACCTTTTGCATATTGAAGCATTTTTCACATTCAATCGATTTTTCATTGTACGAAATTCTTGTTAATCAAAAGGTTGGAAAGGGATTTTAAATTGAAAGCACGTTTTTGCTAAAAATAAAGTATGTCAAACATTGTTCAAATTATTTTAATTTATAATCCTACTTTTAATGCTATTATATTTTCAACTGGAAAAATATTGGAACATTGAAATGACTTGACATTTTTTCGTGGAAACGTAAATCTCACCGAAATTTCCAAATTCTATTCATTGTCAACTTTAATTCCATTAAACTGTGCATGATAAATATTGGATTGTCGGGCTGAAATATGAAAGTGGTCCGACTTTTCGGGTTTTAGTGACATTTTTGGAATGCGTGAAGTCATTGTTTAATTTTATTATCACAAAGATTTAATGTAGACTAACGTATTTTAAATTACTGATTAAGCTGAAATTAATAATTTAATTACACGTTTGTAACATTTATAACGTTCAACCCCTTGACTTATAATATCGTGCACAGGTTGAAAACTAAATTGAATTTAATAAATATTAATATTATTCAGTTCACATCAGTTGAAGGCAAATATTATTCTACGCGTATGAATATATAATTTTTAAAGTAAACATACATTTACGACGAGTATATAACCTTGCGAGCGTGGTCACAAAATAAATCATGAGGCAGCAGTTTAGTAAATGTAAACACATTTCGTAATACTTTACGTACACGTGTAAATAACAAACTTGATGGCTATAACAGTCCTCTGTAAATTTAACCCTTCAACATGAGCGACCACTAAAAACGACCATAATGAATTATATATATATATATATATATATATATATATATATATATATAGTTTGTATTACAAATTGCTGAAAATTTAACAATGATCAAAAATATTCATTTCTATGCCAAATGTAAAATTGGCGTTATTATAAAGACGTTTAATCTATTGACAATTTTATAGAAAACCTGGATCAGTGACTGAAACATTTTTTAACTGGTGAATCAATTGAAATTCACTTTAAATGATTAAAATCTACGCCAGACGTTCAACACGCTTCGAATATTTCCGAACGGAAGAAACGTTCGAGTTAAAATAGCTTCGAGTCCAAAGAGTTAAATGTTAATGAGATTTTTGGGGCGGCGGGGGCACGATCGTAATTCGAGACTTTCTTCGATCGATCCGAAATTTACCTCTCACCTGGGCGATATTTTCGAGCGGTTTAAGAGGGATCGTCCAACTGTTGGATATTTTATGGGGTCGCCGATCGAACCGGGGAATGTTCGAGGCGTCAGCAATAAATAGTTGAATGGAAAAAAGGTCTGAGGCGGCGCGGCAGCTACTCCTTTGAAACGAGATCTAAGATAAAAATCAACGGAGCAATCGTCACAAACCTGGACATCCTTGGTGAACTGGTTGTTGCAGTAGATGTGGATGGCCGAGAATTCTCTGACCTTGTCGAACTCGAACTTGATCTCGACCGGCTGGGTGCGTGTATCGTTTCTCCATCCGACCCAGCCCTGGGTGCGATCGTTATCATAATATCCTAGTTTGAAGTTATCAGGCCCTGTTTTGCCGTCCGTCAGCTGACCTAGGCCGCGGCGCAGCTCTCCGTCCCATAGACCGTCGTAGGTGACGTCGAAGAATTCCCATCCATTACCCCTTTTATCGCCCTGGGGCATCGAGTACGACACCACCCCATCTACAGCAAAAAGGTCAAGGTGTATAGTCATCGAAGAGATGGGTCGATGGTCTCTTAACCCTTCTCTTCGAAACCCATTTGGGACTTCGAGCTGAAAATGTTTTGTGATCCTGATCAAACATCTTTGAACCCGTTCAGATAATTAATTAAGCTTTTTGTAACGACGACTGACTTGTGCGCGTTGTACTCGAACGTATGAAATCGAGCAATTTATTATAATGCAATAATAAGGACGAATGAACATTGTGAAACAACAAAATTGTAAGTTCATACATGAGGCTGCTAGTATGTCTGTAAAAAGTCAGTCTGGGAGCTGTTTGAGCACGCCGTGCAAATAACGAAATGAGTAATAACAGTAATAACCGATGCAGATGGCATTTTGGCGACGATGAAGCAGCACCAATGTTATCGTTTAGCGTCCCCGATCGATCAACAAGGTACACAGTTGCCTCTTTCGAGAGGCCGCCCTCGCAGACGGGTTAGTTAGCTTTAAATTCACAATGGTTTGTATTTATAGAGGCGTGGCGCGTGTAAACGCAACTGAGGCGTGTAACGCAGTGTGTAACCATCCGTTCGACTAAACGTTTAATTCGATGTTGATCCGTCAAAGGAAGAAAGGGATAATTGTGCAAGCAAGATTCCGAAAAGCAAATTTGTGCACGCAGCCACGGCATAAGGGTTAATGGACAGTCCGGCGAGTATTCTAAGCGGTGGGAAGTTCTACGAAAATTGGAGAGTGCAAACAGCTTACCGCTCCAGTAACATCCGTAGAGCTCGACCCGCATGCAAACCGTCCGCGTGTGATGGCTGTAGGGCAGAAAACGGATCTTGCTCGCCCACAGAGGCGGCTCCAGCTCGTGCTTGGACTCCAAATACGTGTTCGTGTTACCCTGTATTACCTGGAACCGTGGAAACGTTGGTTAAAGACCAGGACAATTCCGGGCACTCGGTCTACCCTTTGAGTTTTGCCGTTCACCCTACTCCCCCACACCCCCTGCTCAGGAAAACATTGATTTCTTTATTCCCCCTTACAATAGACAGCGCATACACTTGTGCCAATGTTAGCCGGCAGGACGACCCATTGTCAGAGACACTTCGGCTCTGCTTGACTTTATCGAACCGTGGAGAACTTGCGCTCGGACAAATATAGCGAATTTGTAATTCAATCGATCGGCCGACCTCTACCGATCCTTTCGGGAGGCCACGATTGGACTTAGGGTCTAACAATTAGCAAACGCTGTACTGTACCGATCATAAATATTCGAACATGTTTAACGTCTATGGAGCACCAGGAGTGACTATACAGTCGGTGTACAAAGTATTCGTACACACTTTAAAAACGAATAACTTTTTCAAAAGTGGACCCAATAGCTTGAGTTTTTTTCAGACGTTAGATGGATTAGTTTACTAGCTAATGTGTATATAATATTTTTTTAAATTGTTATTGGTGGCAATTGCGCAGGAAAAAGAAAAGGTCATGATTCTTAAATGTTTTATCTGTGTCTGTGATGCAAATTTAAAACATGTATATTGTAAATCTAAGTTAGTTCTACACATGTACAAAGTTTCATCGAAATCGATCAAGGTTCTTATGAAATATAATTGATTGAAAATAGCAAAAATTGTAAGAATCTTTACATCTTACCGATCGGCGTCAACCGATTTCAATGAAACTTTGTACATGTATAGATCTAACTTAGATTTACAATATACATGTTTTAAATTTGCATCACAGACACAGATAAAACATTTAAAAATCATGACCTTTTCTTTTTCCTGCGCAATTGCCACCAATAACAAAATTGTTATAATAAAATTATTTACACATTAGCTAGTAAACTAATCCATCTAACGTCTGAAAAAAACTCAAGCTATTGGGTCCACTTTTGAAAAAGTTATTCGTTTTTAAAGTGTGTACGAATACTTTGTACACCGACTGTAGCTCTGTCTCGCGAAACGGCATCAATGTCTGTTTTAAAAATAGGAAATTTCCATCCCCTCCTCTTCTTTTGGAGTTGTCCGCTGGACACCGCTTAGTGCCAGAACAAAAGGGTACTGTGTCATATTATATCCTTTACCAATGAGAGATATTGTAAAAATGCATCCACGAACAATTATTTAACAAATTCATTTCTTTGGGTATATATTACAATATTTAAAAAGTGGCTGAAAATTTGTATTCTTGTTAATTTGATAAAATAATGTAAACTAGTGCTCCGCAACCTAGTGTTAATAGTTTTAGCAAGATGAAAATAATAATTAGAAATTGGTGTTTCTCCAGAATTTCCTTAAACTTTTCTCTACTGTAAATTATATCCACTAACACCTCTGCGCCACTCGCCAGAGTGGCGCCTTCTCGTAAATAATTCCATCAAATTCTCAAATGATGTACAATTTAAAATGTTCAACGGTGACAATTTGAATGATTGAAACTGGCCGAATCTCCAGCGAGCCCAAGAAGCTGGCAATGTTCGTTCCTTTGAGACTGACTAAACGCCCCGCCGCTGTTCAAACATTTACCATCCGCCTGCTTTGAGTTAATCCAGTTGACGTGATCAAAAGTGCAACGCTCGGTCGAATATCGGGTCTATCGATCGTTCGCGAACCGAAAACCCCAAACACATTCGTTCCCTTCGCGTTTCGGGACAGCCTTTCACCGCGCGTCGGACGTGTCGCCGACAGGAAAAAGCGTAATCGTCTCGTGTCAAACCCCCCACCGGCAAGGTCACCCTTTCGTCTGGTGACAGTGTTCTGTCAAAACAGCTCTACCCCCCGTGCTCTCTCGCTCGATGACATTTATATCGCCGTGAAGTTGCGTTTCTACGCCTCGGCACATGCTGGAATACCGGGCGTCTGGCTTCGGACATTCCGTCACAGGACGGACACCGCGTTCCACCGCATCAGACTGGGGGCTAAGGACTAATTTCATCCCACATTCCACCACGTTAGGTATGACGACGGGATGAGGGATTCAGAGACGGTCGGAGGGAGAGGAGGATCACAGGCACGAGAAGGCGGGCTTGAGCAACAATGAGAGACGGAGACAGAGGAATGACCGTGATGGGGTTGAGTTAAACGTCCATCGCCCGCATTCTCTGATCCTGGTCCGGGAGACCATATTCCCGCAATCGCCCTCTCTCTCTCTCTCTCTTGCACAATTTCTGCCTCTCTGTCTTCGTGATGCAATATTGATTTCACGTTGTGGGTTTATGAATAAAATAAGCGGTTTATCTGACTTTGGCACGGGGTGGACGCCGCGTAGAAAGCTGAAGGTGGAAAGGGTCCCAAGAGATCACGCGAGCTGGCGTTGCCCATTGCGAGCAGATAACCAGTCATAGTGACCAGCGTACATGTGTACGTACTCTCCACATATGTGTATATCTATACAGACGCGTTCTCCCGTCTGGCACTTGCCATGATGTACACACCATTGCCACACCGATATGGCTACGTGTGGCTGTGCCGTGCAGCATGCAACACAGTTGCGTGACAGAGCGTTTTGCGGCGGGCACGACACATTCAGCGCACGTTCCCTACCCCAACGTACACGTTCCGTATCATCGGCCGGCCTCTATCTCTTTTCGGTGCGGCCAAGCATCGACTTCGACTACTGTTACCGCTCTATTCCCACCGCGACCACCGCTTCTGTTCCTTCCTTTGCTACACCCGCGCAAAGCGTTGCTTCTTTCGATTCGTCTGACCCGGACGCCCGTCTGCCTTGCTCTTTTATTGTTTATGTGGCGGGATACTTGCGGGCAAACTGTTTTTGGTTCCGTTCTATAGGGAGAAAGGAGATTCCTGAGCGGGGGCAATCGATTGGGTGTGTTTGAGGCAAAGGACATGGCTTTTGATGGAACTTCTGGGTAATGGGAGCATGTAAAAGAGTGTTTCAAAGTAACTGTGTACCTTTGAGATGTATAGCTTATGGTACATACTTGCAGAAGCTCGTCAGGGGAGTCCGGATCTATTTTGACCAAGGGTATCGGAACCGTAATTTAATTATAGATACATTATAGAATATCATTTAGTTATATGAAATTATAGAATACATTAGGTTCAATAGACTAATGGGCCTACAAAATGTATCTCGATGTTCTTTTAAGTTGTGGATAATCTTAAACATCGTCAATTACATTGTTGTGAAATAGGTCTGCCGACAAAGTGTTAATTAACTTTTATCAGTTTCCTTTTTATTTGTTCGCCTCGATTGTTGGCTTCCCACGCCGATTGTTTATATTGCTGGATAGTTGCGGGTAAACTGTTTTTCGTTCTGTCGGGTTGCTGAAAGGAAATTCCAGAGTAGAAACAGTCGATCGGTTACGTTTGGGGCAAAGGACAAAGATTTTAATGAAAATTCTGGTTAATGGGAACATGTTTCAAAGTAACGTTACAACTTTGAGATAGAAAGCTTCCTTTGTCTTCAAATTTTGGATTCAGCAAGTATTGTATTAGTTTCTTGCAAAAGTTGTTCAGAGTAAATATGTATATTTAGACGCGAAGATGTTTGTTTCACCAACTCTCAGGTAAACGATTCTATTTCTAGAAAATGGCACGTCCCAGCAAGTAGTGAAATTATCAATTCATGCTCGGACCTCAGCATAGCAAATCGTGTACTGGACATTGCGTGTTGCATCGATTTGAATAAATGAAAATCAGATGGGGCTATGTCTGACGAGTAATGCTGGATGGAGGAGAATTTCCTATTCCAACTCTAATGATGTTGTTTTAGTCGCTGCAGCATGGGGTGTGGCATTATAGGCAGGATAACCTGTTCGTGGTCATACGTTGCTGCTCTGCTAACAATGCATTATAATAAAAACGAAATTACTGTTATTTGACGTACCGTAGACCAATTCTATGATTGTAAGTTAGCATCCTCTTAAATTCTGCATAAATACTCGCAGTGCTTTTATTAGTTATTTTTGTCAAATCTAAATTGTATCACAAGTCTGTAATTTTCTTCATTTTATTTTATTATTTGCACGTGGCTGCAAGCTATCGACTATTTCACAGCTTATTTATTCAACTTCCTAAAAAGTAAATATTCATAATTTACGATTCATAATTATATTAATTATACTGTGTTCAAAAAGTGAGGCGACTTTTCAATTTAAACTTCGCGGCTTTATCCAAATTAATAAATATTTTTTCTGTATGTTGGTAGCTCTGTGACTGCCATCTGTGTCAAATTTCGTGTCGTTATCATCAGTAGTTTTTGAGATACGCTTGTTTATACGCATTAATATAAGCGCATTCGTCGATTTTCACAATGAATATTTTTGTTGAGCAAAGAGTTTGCATTTTTTGTTATTCGTGATCATATGGCCAAAAATTCGACTCATATCGTTCCACAGCCAGCGTATTCACCTGATTTAGCACCGTGCGACTTCAGGCTATTCAATAAACTCAAAAGACCGCTCCGGGGACATCGTTTCGAGACTATTGAAGAGATTCAACGTGAATCGCTGCGCTGTTTCCGGCTGTTTCGAGGAATGGAAACAACGTTGGCATAAGTGCATTTTGTCGAATGGGGATTACTTTGAAAGGGATGAAATTGATTTTTAAGAATAAATAAAGGTTTCCCATTTTATAACAAAAGTCACCTTATTTTTTGGACACAGTATTATAACACTTTCTACACAAGAACAAAGCGAAATTTCGTTCCTAAGGGATGAAGAATGACACACCATTACACATATTTACAGCTTCACCATGATATTTAACATCCAAACCCGATCAAGAGGAAAATATCAATTTGAATAATTCCGTCATTCGAATCTCCTTTATTTGCGCTGCCGCGCCGGGAAAGGGAAGAGAATCATTAAAGTAACAGCTACGGTAAAAACTCGACAATTCCGGGGTTTATTCAAAGGTCGAAGGAGAGCGTGCGCGGAGGCTCGAAGGAATCGTTCCCAGCATGCGATGGATTTAAGAGATCCATTCCGAGAAATTAAATTCTGTGCGCGCTTTGCAATCTCATTAAATTCCCGGGGAACAAACGTGTGCTCCTACGCCAGTGCAAAGTGTGGCGGCGTTGATGGCGTAACGTGCTACCAGGGTGCCCGAAATGAGAAAGAATCGACCCCAGACAGAGGGGTGGGTTTGCCAGCCGGGGTTCAGTAAGGTACACGCCGACTGGGAGCTAAGGGTTCACCTTGGGAAGGGTTTTCCAAGTGGTAGTTTCTCGGAGGAAACGATGACCTGCGTGGCGGCTGCCGGCTGGTTTGGGGATGCTGGCCAATGGTCTAAGGGTTGCGTTCAAACATTGAAAACCTCTAATTATTTATTTACGGTAAGAAAACGAAATGGTTAGCCCGTACCTCAAGTACATGGAATTTCAAACGTTCCCGTCTACCTCGAGGCATAAACGCGAGAGATAAAACTGGCGTTACCACCAACTAGAATGTAATCGCTTTTTGACAGCTTCTGTTATGGCAAGATTCTGAAATGATGAGCGTATAACAATGGGGACACAGGAGCGTGTCTTCCCGTTTGTAGGTTAAACAATTTTTGATTCTGCTGCGGGCCGAAAGTTCTTGAACAAGAATACAGCTTTGCTCTCAAGAAACAATCAGGTGAAATATTGCAGAAATTGTTGCTAGTTACGTCGTTGTTCATCTGACAATATATTCGTGACAACCTAGTATTATTTTAGGGGCGGGAATTGCAAGATTGTGCATGTAATTGGTCAGTGGTTTCGGCGTATGAGAAGACAATTCTATTTACGAGATCCGACGCCACTGAACAGATGCACGGGTGTCTTCGTAGTCTAAGGATATCAGTTTTCATTACTCGAACTGTGAGACCTCCGAAACGCTAGACGACCTTGCAACTCTACCTGCTCCATCCACACACGACGAGGCACCGTCGCCAGTGCTCTTCTAATGCAATTTCCTGTTACTTTTACTTTCCCCCTCGGCTGCAGGAACGCGTGCGTGCCAGCATGCGTACGCCCCAGTGCATGCGCACGGGGGTCAAGTGTTAAGCGCCGAGCAATTATCGCTGATATCGATCTGCGTTATTGTTCGAGGTTTCCTCGGTTCACGGTCGAGCCGGCGAGCGTCCCGTGTAATTTCTAATTTTTAACACCGGCACCCTTTCACGCGCGCGGCCGCAGAAGTTTCGCTCCTGGAAACTTGTTTCTGGTGATTGCGAGCAATCTAGCACTTCGATCGGTCGCGTGACGTTTGGTCAGTCTCTTAGCGAACTTTTTGCTACTTTGCGGAGGGTTGACGCTTCTTTATTGAGTGGCGCGGGGGGCAGACAAACTCTATTACTCGACAGCAGTCGCGAGAAGATAAAAAGAAAACGACGAACCCCCGATAGGACGGCCACATCTGATTAAACGTAATAATTTTCGCAGAAATACTCGCACGGGGAGCTTAGGATTATGCTTCATACATTCTCGCTTATCATTGGATCTGCCGAGCGTTGAAAGTGACCGTGTGTTGCCGTACAAAAGCGGAAAGACCGACTTCATTTCGTTTTTGTACCGATTTGCAAACTGTCGCAGCCTGGTGATCGTAATATTTAGATTACGAATTTTGTGGATTTGTGACAGGCATGAATAGATGACATACAAAACTGTGAAAATATTAAAATTGTTGAATGAAGAAGTACATTCAGAGAAAGAGACCATTAATCATTGACTGGAATGCTGAATGCGGTTATATTATATGATCAGACTGCGGTTTGCATGCGTTTATGACAAAATTGAGTAGATGACACTTAAAATAGTGGGAAGCTTCAAAGAATTACAATATGCTAATATGTTATTTTTAATGTATTAGCGGAATGCGAAATTTGTGCATTTATTGCTAAAAATATTAGAAAAATTTAAAGATATTGTTATGTTATTTTCAACCTATTATACCAGGTCGTTAAGTATGAAACTTGACAAATGTGTTTGGAATTTGTGTTTTATTTGTCAAGTTGCATACTTAACGACCTGATACATATTAAGAAAAGAAATAAATTTGTATTTCACTCCAATTTGTTGTAATTCACATAAAAATCCGCTGTCTATCTATTAGAATTATTAGAGAAAGAAAAAACGTCCTATTTGGTTTCCATTTCTTGCAATTGATGAAGATTTTTAGGATAAGTGTCTGAAAACAGTACATGCAGTTACAAATGCGTTTCAATTCAATTCTAGCGGAGGATAGTGCGCAAGGAGAGCTGAAGAGTGCAAAGAACGAGGGAGAGATAAGTATTATTAAAAATGAGCATGTCCGTTATGGAAAGCCGGAGAAATTGCGACAAGGACTCGAAGGAGGAAGCTGATACAGTTAATAGCTCGGAGCACCGGGACAATATGAAGGAAGGTAGCCGCCGTCTTCTGTGCGCTTCATTCATCACTTAAATGCTGTAAAATTACATTGTGGTCTGGCACAGCCGAGGACGAATGATACGGTTCATTTTTGAATAGGGAAACGACGCGGAAAGGCTCGAGAACCAATTGTTTCGCCTCGAACGAGCGTTATTATTTTCCTTTGGAATCGCGATATCCATTCCGCGCGCACATTGTTATAGGATAAGAGACAAAAGCTATGTTTGTCATAATATCACCATTCAAGCGTGATTTTTCTGCACGAGAGGAATTCAATGTAAACATATTTCAATTATGCACGAAAATCAATTCAGCGCATTGTTCGCCCCTGTAAAGCTACCATTTCGTAAACTCATCGTACGAATATTCTTTATTCATTCGATTGGACCGCTTCGCTGCGAAGATAAATGTTTATTCGTAGAAATTCCAGGTAAACACGACAACGAACGTATTCAGCGAGAGAAAAGTAAAATTGGAGGATTATTAATTAGGACAATAGCTTTGATAAGGTTTCTGAAAGCGTGGAATCGAGGAGAAAGCTGACAAAAGGTTTTAATAAAGAAAATATAGCTCGCTAAGTTAATTAGAAAGCTTGCAGCACTCGAGAATATTTATACAAACGTTTATTAATTATTTTATTATAAAATAATATTAAAGATAATATATATTATCGTTGAATCAGTCATGTGTTCAAAATATATTGTTCATTTATCGAGAATTACCGTCGTATCCGTTCAAGAATTTGTTCTTAAATGCAACAAGCTGTCGATCAAAAATTAGCAATTCCAATTTCATTTTCCTCGACGACGCGACGTCGCGACGGCATCTAATACAGGAAAAACGTTTCAAGAGGTTAGTTATCCTCGTGGAAAAATTCGACGAGGCAGACGTCCTCCACTTAAGATACGCGATTTTCAAGCACCTATAACTTGCGCTTATGATCGTTTTTGCTTATCGACGCGGCGTATAAAGGAAAATTATTGTGCCGGAGCGTATACGCGGCAGCTTCTCAGATGAGCGTTTCCGTGAACTACTTCTCCGCGCTGTTATTGGATTTTCAGTCCTCAATAGAATGACATGTTTAAGAGAACGTTTTACTTATTTTCCCGAACTAAGGCTCTCGAAGTTCGGCTGATTACATTTTACTGGGGCACGGATATCGTATTTGAGGTCAATCGACCATGTCAGGATTAGGTAAGAGGATCGGGAAAGGATTATAACATGTGACTGAAGGAGAATTTGTTATTTCTTGGAAGAGATCCTTTTAAATCGTTCAATACGCTTCCTATATTTGTTTCATTGCTGGACTTTATGCATTTATGACAACAATGACTTGCAAGTGAAATATCATATTGTTCGAACACTCAACTAATTTCTGTTTCTTACAATTGGATTAGCAAATCTTTATCCTGCATAAAAGTCCGCAGTCTGTTCCTTAAAAATGATCTGAAAGCGTCTTCTGAGTGTGGTAGCCTCTGAGTCTAATTGTTTAACACTGTAACTATCCTGCGATTCTTCCACTGGTTGTCAACTTGTTATTTAGCCTCTCTCTTTTAGAATCTTTGAAAGAGAGAAAACCGAGTAGAGATTTCGTCCTTTAAACACAGCCAGAATATTGTTTGATTGTTTCACATAAAATTGAAGTCGAAAATTCTTCTAGGTGCCCCGTGTATCATTATCCAAAATCAAAATTGTTTACATCGATTGCAAAAAGCAGAGGCCAAACAAGTTCTTTCTTGAACAGTCCAAACGTCGACAATATTTCGTTTCTGATTCAGTGTTCCTTTAATTCTGTGGAGAAGTGTAGAAACGACTTGATCAATTTCAGTAGATACTCGCGTACGATAATAAACATTTCGAGCAACACGAATGCGCCGAATAAAGGTTCGAGAGCGCGTTCACTTCGCCGTCGGATCAGCCCGTAAATATCAGAGGCTGCATTCAGAGCCGCACTCACGCGATCTTCGCTGCTAACAAGATCCTTTCCGCGATTTCAAGATGGTTCCACTCTCACGTAACAACGAGTTACAGAAAAACCCTTCGGAATACTCGAGCGTTGCTCGTTCGTGGTTAGATTTCCCGGGTCGGGTCGGGCCGCAGGCGCGCAGCTCGATATTTCGCCCCCGCAGTATCTCCGGTAGCGAGCGGGATCTCGTTTCCGGTGAAACGCGTTTCGCTCTATCCGGCCCATTAGAAACAGTTACGGTTCCAGTTAGAATAACAATCGGTCGTGATAAAGCGGCCGCGCCGCGTATTCCGTGACGGCACCGAATTATTTCCCGCGCGGACAACGTTTCGCTAATGTGCCCCGTTTCCTGTGCGTGCAACATTATAACTAACATTACACGCCGCGCTCCAATATCGCTCCGTCCGGCCACCCTTATTTTTTCCTCGCTTCATTCTCCCCTTCTCTCTTTCTTTCTGTCTCTCTCCTCGCGTTCAAAATGCCTGCCGTGCGTGTGCACGCGCGTGATTTACGCGTAGCCCCGGATCGTCGGGATCCAACGCAACGCCGGTTTGCGTGTCAACCGGTCGAGCACGCATTCGTCTTCTCACGCAGCCACCCTACGCAGCCTACCTTCCACTTGTCCCTTTCGGTAATTATCGAATTTCCACACGGAATTCCCGCGTCACGGACCGACCCACCGAGAAAACCTGACAGCCCCGGCCTCCCGGCTGTTCGCGTGACACGATAATGACGAATTAAGCGGTTCGAAGGGAGCCGCCACCGTGCCGCATCCCTTAAACACGAGTTTCAACCTCGCCAAAGTCGTCGAACTCGCGCACACGCTCCTCGCGTGTCCAATTTCGCTGATCGATGCACTATGGGACGAGCTTGCGGTCTCCAAGTCCTTTGATCCAAATTTTCCACATTTTTCAACGATAAAATTAGGCATTGTACATCATACAACCCAGTCTATTTATAATTGTTTTAGAAAGCGGAATTTATGTGTTTGCCGAATAAACATTTATCTTCGCGAATTGGAAATCGGTACGTGTGTATTCAACTATTGACATAAGGGTCGAAGAGGCTATAAAGATGTATCGATTGACGAAAGAAATAAATTTTTCCTGGGAAAATTATGGAATATATTTTTATATATAAAATTATACTTTGATGGATGGCAATAATTAGCATGAAAAAATTAATGCATCAATAAATCAGCTCGAAATGGATTAAACGACTAACTAAATGAATTGAAAGCTAAATGAAGATGAATGAATTGCTGTATTGTATACATATGTACAGTGGTAACAATATTGTATACAGAGGTATGCATTTACAATATTCTATGTACCAGAGATTGAGTAGTGAAAATGATCTATGTATATTCTGAATGTAAATCACACTCTATTACCTCGATCCAGATCATAATAATGTAGAACCCTTATTTCGCCGTATAATGGCGTTGATAATTCTGTCCTAAGTATCATAAACTAGAAAATATATGTCTCGGGCCACTATCATAATCACCTACAGGAACATAGTTTAGGTTAACCCTCGATAGTTTAGCGGTCAACCGTATGGCGGAAACATGGTCCATTCAGGTCGACGATAGTAATAATCATGTGTCTGAAGTGTAATGTGCTTTGTTGTCGACACTTCGCGTTGGTTTATAGAAACGGACGGATAGACAAGATTTTCAATTGAATATTAATATTATCGAACTCTTTGAATTTTAAATGAAATATTTTCAATCGATTATACATGTATTTATTTTAAAAATATATAAATCTATAATAACCTCGCTTTGACCAAACAAGCATTGAAGAAATTTTTTAAAAAAGTTGCAAGTACCCAGGTACCCGGTTATTGAGAGAGACACAAGGGTTAAATACAATCGTATTTTACTATTATATCGACGCTAATTGAGAAGGATCATCAATGCCACGAGCATTCCATTGTCGCCCGGGGTTTGGTGATTAAGCGACGTTTTGATATTCAACGCGTTTGAGTTCGCCACGGCAAAATCTGTCGGGCAAAAAATTCTGGCGAACCCGGGGGGTCAGGGGGTGGGACGGGGGTGGGTGGCGAATCTGCCGTGGAGGGTCAATGTATTCCACCGGGAAGCATGATTAAGAGCCGTTTTAAAACTGGCGCTGTACACGAGTACGCGTCGCTTCCTTTGAGAACGAAACCGGGTCACTCTGATTAATTGAAGTTTTTGCGAGAACCCGCCTTCTCCGAGGAGGAGGGCCCGTCCTTTGCTCCCGCTCGTCAAATTAAAATACGGGTAATTAATGCTCCGACGCTTTTTCGCGCGAGGACAATGATTCTAAAATGATATTCTTCCTGGCGCCGCGCCGCGCCGCGCCGGCGTCGCGTCGATAAAAACTGAAAAGGATTATATGTACATATATGTTTTCTGGAATAGGAATGTGTTTCCGTATCGTTTCGTTGCGTATCTCCACGCACCGGTTACGTGTTTTTGCTAGCGTCCCTCTTCGGGGATCCTCTATTAAATGGTGCATTCCCCACCTCAGCAGCTTACCTTGCATTAAATAAAATAACGAGTCGGAAGCCCGGAGAAAAAATGAAGACCGGAACTGGAACGGGAAGTACGTCAGTGCTCATTAAAAACTATCATGATGTAGGCAAGGTAAAAACGCGGAGGGATTCCTGGGATTCAGGCGTCGCGTCGGTCGACGCCATTTTTTCCACATGCTACTCGCCTAAGACAGCGAAAGCGGAGTTAACGGCCTCTCCGCGTTGCGCGATGATTAAAACGGATTCGGAAAGTACCGAGTGACCGACGATAATCTGGAAAATTGCTTTCCAACCGCTGCGAAAATTATTCTTTAGAATTTCCAGGGCGCGGGGTTCATAACGACTCTGTAATTGCTGCATCGATTTTCGAATTCTCCCATTTCGCAGTCGATCGATCCTTGGTGAAATTTCTGGTTTTCTGCGAGTTTTGAAGATATTTTAAAATTGCCTGCGAATCATTGAACAGTGTTATAAAAGAAATCAATTTTACAGAAAAATCAGATTTCTTTTTACTAGAGTTTCTGATAGTTTCAATTATGTTTGTAGCAACGTGTGCATCCCTTCGAAGCCCGAGCTATTTTAACTTGAAAATTAAACATTTCTTCCGACCTAGAATAATTCCATTGTACATGACTTTTTTCATTTGGAGGATATGAAATTGATATACCTCATACAATACTTAAATGTGTAGTAATTAATTAGATACCAACATATTTAATAATGTAAAGAATATTGTGAATTTTTAATGGTGAATCTGTCACCCCTCGACTGGTAAGGGTTAATCATTTTCTTCAGCCTACCAGAAGGTTCTGAGGAACTGACATACAAAAAATATAAATAAACATAGAAACACGCATAAAACAGTAAAATCTGGATCGTCTGGCGAGCACGAAATGTGAGAAGTAAAGTCGGCCGTTGTACCCAAACTGTAGGTCCCGTCGCGAAATAACTCCTGAATAGGAGTTCCAAAAGCGACGTAAAATAAGCAAAAAAAAAAAGAAGTCGGCCGTTTGAAAGTACAACATCAAATATTATAATCCCCGTAAAGTACGTCTCCGTTTCACGTTTAGTAATAGTTGAAAAGCGAGCTTTCTCGGTTCCTACCCGTTTCATCTGTAATAAACAGATAAATCTGAGTCCAGCCAGTCGGGAGTCGCGATCTTTCCATCTGGGGCGGATCTAGCAACACAGCATCAATAATTCTTACAGCAAACGAAATCGTCATTCTGCCCGCACCGCCCGAATAAAATCTTTCTCGTGCCAAAAGCCATCCGAGCGGTGGTGTGCACCGTCCGACAGTAAAACAGCGAAGTAGCGGCTTGAACTTCGGTCTAACCGTGCAGCAACGAGCGAACCCATTTCCCGCAGACTGCGGTTTGCAAATTGCATGCTGTTTTCGTGGAGACTTACATCGGCGGGCCACCGGAAAATCTCGTTTAATTCGGCAACGTCGATAGAATCTAACCGCCAGAAATCATCCGGAACGCCGGTTAATTGCGATCCGCCGGCGACTGTTCGTTATTAAACTCCGGTTCCGGTGAAAAACGGTCCTGCTCCTTGCAGGGGCATCGGAGACGGAAAGGAGAAGCTAGTTGCCGCCCCGAGCCTCAATTACGAGTCTTTTGAAGTTACGGCACTGGCGTCGTTCCTCCCGTGATAATTATTATCACGTGTCACGGCGCACACAAGCCCATACAACAACAAGAGAAATCTTCCTGGTGTAGAAACCTGTGAGATGTACGGCGAACAGTTTACTCTATTTGCACGGCGACGAGAATGGTACGACGATCTGTAGTTTCAATCCTGCTAGTAATTATTTAACGTGTATTAATAATGTAACCATTTGTGGATTTAAATGTAGTTTCACTACCTTACTTTCTATTTGCCATTTCGATACGGATGAACAGAGAGAGAGAATGCGGATTTTATGCATTTGTCACAAAAATGGACGCGTACAATTTAAAGCAGTGGGCATGTTAAACATATTTAAAGACATGAATGTATTAGTTTCAACTTAATAGGATAATTGAGAGAAGAACACAATTTTTATTTGGCTCCTGTGTCCTGCAATCAATGCGAACATTCATTTTATTGCATAAAGATCCGCAGTCTACTAATGAATATTAAATATAATTCAATTCATTGCATTTTTAAAGTACATTTTGCAGGCCCACTTCAAGGTTAAGAGGGTGTTTACCATTTTTGCGAAATTTTTCTCGGAAGAAGCATTAGACTTTTTGTATTACGATTTTGCACACACATATATGGATAGTTGACGTAGGTGCCTTATATTTTAAATGTAAAAATAATCAATATTACGCGAGTTATATATTTTTTTATAGAGAATGTTTTAAGAGAAATGTGTCGAATGTGACCTGGAAGTTCGAAACCAGAACTATTCGTACTTATTAAAGAAAGAAGGAAATATAACACAATAAGATAGTTGATAAAGAAAACGAAGGGAAAGTCGGGAAGCGAAAGAGAAAGTGCTAAGATTTATAAGTAACCGATCGGTGAAAAAGCGAGGAGAGTAGTTGAGACGAAACGAAGCTGAAAAGTACGAGGGTACGATCTCCATAAAAATATTTCTGCTGCTGTTTATACGAATTCCGTGAAAAGTGTGAGGTCAGATTACGAAACTAGTCTGGACTCTTTTGAGCGAGACTCTTGAGAAGGAAGCGTTGGGTCCGCTAAAGGATCCGGATGGTAAAGGATCATGCACGCCAGAGAGTAATTAAGAAATTTTTCTGGCTGTCTTGCTAAGAGCGAAGTGTACGTGGGATTAAAATTCAGCTGCCGAATTTGCAACTGCAGTTAGCGTCATAAATGGAAACCCTTGAAGAGGATTACGGATTTCCTACGTGGAAATACGAAAATGTTTCATACGTTCGAAACTGATATGAACAAAATATTCGAAGACTTTAACATTTAAAATGATTCTTCGGTAATGAAGGTGACGAATTCCGAACAGTAATGAAATGCCAGATTGTATAAACAATTTTCAATGAAGTGTAGTTTACATGCATGAAGTCTGACATTCCTCCTCAGTCAGGTATGAATATTTAATTTTGCAAGAATTTTTGCCTGTAATTAAGTTAGCGTGTGCGACGCGTGAGGGAAGTTTGTTCTGCCGAACACCAACATCACGCGTTCGTGTGGTCTTGTTTTAATTCGAGCGACTTCCGTCGGATAAAAACGGTCTCCCGCGAACTGAACATTCAATTACCGCACGTGTTTTTCGATTTTTGGTGTTCGATCTGTTGTAATTGTTCAATTTACAAGCAAGATGGGTTCTAGCGGACGAGTGAGGCGAGCGTGGTCTCGAAGAAAATGAAGAAGAAGATCGCTCGAGGCCGATAATTGGGACAGGTTGATCGCAAATTAGTGAATAATCATGAGGCCGAGGCTGGAAGTTGATGTTTGCATGAAATCATAAGGTTGAACACGTGACGGAGGCGACGTCTTCAGAAGCTGAAGGAAGTTGTACAGTCCCCGAGTGCATTAGCGCCGGCGCAAGTGGTCTATCAATATTAATAAGGCAGTAACTGGACAGCGGAAGTATAGAGATGGTCGATAACCAATTTATTAAAAAAGAAAGGCTTGCTTCTCCCAGAGAGAAGAGGGTTCACAGTTTTATTTTCCTCGAGAGCTACGAGCTCCTGCAGAATGCAAAACTTTTCAGATGACGACGCTGCTGGTCTCTTTGGCTCATAAAAGATTTGCATTCAGTGATTGCATCTACCATCTTGTAATGGTGTTGTAAATATTTTTGATTACACCTACTTAGCTAGTAATTATTTCTAATCCACTGACTCGACTATGAAGTATATCAGGTTTCTATGAATGGGGACTATAACTTGATGGTGTCTCTGTAAGTTTTACGGCTCTTCGATGAGCTGAACATTCTGATTGTTTATTCATTTCCAGTATAGAAAAATCTAAAAGATACAAGTAATTTCTATATAGAATGAGTATAGAATGAGTAGACTGTGAATTGTATGCATTGGTGACAAATAAATTACTTAAACGCATTACAATGGAAACGTACAAGTGTCAAGATACTGTTATTCTATTTCCGATTAAATAAAATCGTTAACCCTCGGATATTTTGCTAATACAGTTTTATTCCGATATAAGACGATGGCTCGAGACCGCCTTGAAATGATTCCGGCATAGCATACATCAAGGATAAGAAAAGAAATAATTTCTAGAGATGATGGTGATGCTCCTAGGAATTAGTGCAAAAGGCAGAGTTTTTCGATTGAATCTCCAAATGGCGATTCCGCGTGATTGCGTAACAGCAGCTGCCATTACATCGGTGTAAGGGTAGCGAGCATCGCTGAAGAATCGTGATTCAACTGAGGACGGTTCGGTGTCGAAATTAGAGTTTACACGAAATCGCAAAGTGGAGCACGCGACTTGGCGGACTATAGGGGTGGCAAGCAAGACCGCTGTCCCTTGGCACGTTAATCCTGGCGCAGTTGGTTCATCAATATTAATAAGATGCTAACCGTCCGGCAAAGACGCGGAGACGTCCGATCGGTCGGTCAATTTGCTCGGCAGTTAGGCGAGCTTTTTCGCCGCGACTTTCTCGAACGTATCGCCGCGCGCCGGTTGGTTGGTAGCTCGTCCTCTCGTAAACCCGGAGCCCCGGGATCGTTCGTGCATTAATGACTGTCACGTCACTCCGGAATTGTACCCGAGGGAACAACGCCACAGCCAAGACTTAAAGCGTCGTAACAGCAACACCACGACGAACTCCATAAACACCGGCCGGCGTAACCGACGATAAGTTCAACAAAAACGTGTCGTGTCGCCTTTGGCGAGCTTCTTACGAGTCTCTTAGAACACCGACAGGCTCGCCCCGCGTATCGGCAACAGTTTCAACCGGTACTTGTTAAAACTGTTCTGGTATCTATCGCCCCACTGGTTCTCCGTTGTAACGCTCTCGGTACTTCGATAAGCTTCTTAATTGGATGATTAATTCATTCTGAAACTTCCTTAAGAAGACCGGCTCCTGCCAAGTATAGCTTCTAATTATATCATCAGCGTTTTAATGGGTAATCTGCCCGTGTAATGGCGGAAAAGAGTGTTACGCGGTCATATTTTCCCTCAACTTTTATCCGCGCGCTACGCCGCGCCGTAAAGACATTGTTGCGATTCATCCAATTTACATTCTCCCGTTCTTAAGTCCGATAACCGTTACGTACTTTAGTTTGGTAACCACTTTATAGTTGAACTTGGGGGAGTGATCCCTACGTTTTTATGTGCTTCACTTGTCTCGAACAAAATGATACGCATAGGTAGCCTACGGATTGTATGCAGTTTTAACAAAAATAAGATTTATACAGGCGGAAAGAGTTTAAATAAAATTAATAAAATTACTCAATTAATAACGTCAAAGTTCATTTATAAATCTAGACAATTGCATTTCCCATTTCCGGGTGACACGGCACTCAAAGCGTTAAGCAAAATTACTTATTCTTTTTCCGGGGATGGATTAGGAAATGTTTGCGCAACATTCTGCGGAAGTGGCTCAAGCAGCTACTATAATGACAGAGACGTCTAGCGCGTTAATACAAGCCGAGCAATAATTAATTTCGCCGGGCGAACACTCGGCAGCTCGAATGCTCGAGATTTCTCTGGGAGTCGCGTTTCGGGCCAGAATCCGTTCGCGAAACTCACGGGCAGAAAGCCCAAAGGTTCTGTTTCCGAGCTCGACAAAGTGGTGCATCGCCGGTACGAAATTAGCTTACGGATTCGTGATAAGCGGCTTACGCTTCGAGCGGGATAATCCCCCGGCTGGTCTTCGATTCTTGATCGTCGAGTGAGAGAGAGCAATGAGCAACCCACTTTGAACTTGCGGGCTCGCGGGCGCCACGCTCGCCCGGCTTCTGCGCTTCGAAAGTCACCACCAGGAATAACAATCTCGCCATCTTAATCGGGATGGAATTATTATTTCAGGCCAATGACCAACCGAGACCGGCCAATTCGAACGCAGTTTCGACTATTCCGGGCGCAGCTGGACGCCCGTCGCGCCGATCCCAACAGAGAGCAGATGCGCAGACTGCCGCGCCGCGCGGCCAGCTCATAAATTATGGCATCCACGGTGCTTTTTATCAATATACTACGACGTGCACTTTTGATCGCGACCCTGCTGCCAATTCTGCGAACGGAATGCTAACATCGAAAACATGTTGCGTCTGAACCCTGCTGGGGTCGTTGTCGGTCGGATATTCGATCATTCATTCGATTAGGCATAAATAGACTACAGATTTCAGGCATTTATGATGGTAGGTATACAGGGTGAGGCACCTGACTTGATCACCTTGAATAACGTCTACATTACGCGTTCTACAAAAAAATTATTTCTACAGATGGTGCATTGTTTCAGGGGATGCCTGATATGGTGTACATGACCTCTTTATAAGTGGAGGTGTTCAGGAGATTCGAAGGTCAACTTTGGTCTTTTAAATCGAACTTTTTATTCTCTATAAGAAAGTATTAACCCATGCATATTGAAAAATGATTAGTTTAGCAGATATTTTAATTTGATTATTGCTAAGAAAACTTGTTAGGTGCTTTCCTGAAAATTACCAAGTCATGTACGCCACATTAAATAAATAATTTTATAGTACAACAAATATCTTTTTCGAGCTGATCAGGTTAGGTGCCTCGCCCTGTATATTATCTCCGATTCAATAAAATGATTAACCCATTTAGTGCTGAACACCGAGATATCATCGTTGGTAGCATTGAAGAAGATTGTTCTATTTTAAGATATTAGACTGCGGATTTTATGCATTTATGATAAAAACGGGTACGTACAATTTAAAACAGTGGAGGTACTAAAAAGATTTAAGGCCACCGGTGTATTAGTTCCACCTTAATAAGATAATTGAAAGAAGAATGAATTTGTTATTTGGCATCTGTGTCTTGCAATCAATGCAAACATTTTTTATTTTGCATAAAGATCCGCAGTCTACATATTATTTATCGGCGATTATTCCATAATTTTTGAAAGTCTATGGTCCTTGGCTAATTTGTAGAATGACGACAGTGTGTACAATTTCTTGGGTACTTGTACAAAAAAGGGAAGCTAAATTTTATGTTCATAAGTGGGTTAAGTAATCTCTGGAAGGTAAGACATTCATGAGACAAGTTAGGTCACGTTTACTCACCTCTTGCCCTTTAATATCCCTGTATCGAACCCACTTCTTGAGGCGCGGTCGCCAATAATCGAGCAGATACGCTTCTGCATACTCAACACCGAGACCATTCCCGAAACGGCCTTGAGTAGCGGTGGCAGTGATCAAGTGAACTGTATGAAGATCAATCTCCAACCATTCTCGGGCTTCCTGGGTGATCTGATTCTTGGGACACCACGCGCCACCGAGATTCTCGGATTTTAATCTGAAACAGATGAGAGACACATGTAGGCCAGGACTGTAATTAGTCTCACTTAGAGTCCTAGATCTGTCAATCAATGTATCTGTATTGCATCCAGCAATTGAATGGTTCAGTAATCGAATAATCATTTTAGCAACCTTTTGAAATAAAAGGACTTAGTAAAATAATTTCATTGGTTCATTGAACTGATCACATCTTACGGTGGGTGATCAGATCGTTAGAGTCACAATGCGAAAAATATATTTTTTGCACATGATATAATCTCGCTAGAGGCATATTTACAATGCCAGAATACTTCGTCAAGAAATATAGTGGAACCAGAGCTGGGGAAAATAGTATTTTAAATAGTAAATAATAAATAATCCTATTTATTTTAAAGTATGTGTACAATTTTGAAAATAAAGATATTTTATTTAATGCAGTAATTTTTGAAAATAAATATTTTATTTGATGCAGTAATTTTTGAAAATAAAATAATTTATTTGAGACAGTCATTTTTTTGAAAATAAAATAATTTATTTGAGACAGTCATTTTTTTGAAAATAGTATTTTAATGGGAGAATATTGAAAATATTTGTATTTTGTCTTTATTTCCAATTTGAAGTGTTATTGCCGAAAATAATGGTTCGAATTCTCTTACTTACGAGGTGCTGCATTAATATTTCAGTGCAGCTAAATTTTCATTTAAAATTGTAGTGTTTCAATATAAATTCATCACATCTAATTCGTTTAATCTTACAGTTAATAGTTTGTAAGAAAAGACTGAACCAAGTGAAAGGATCATGATTCTAAACAAGAATCTTTATCATCTATTCCCGGATATCGAGTTGTTTCGATATAAAAGGGTGCTGCTGCGTTCCAGCTCGCTTTTAAAGTAAATCTTATCTCAGCATCTCGCCGGTGTAAGTGTTAATGAAATCGTAGCATTCTTAAATCCCGGCGGGAAGAAGGTATAAAAAGGAATTAAACAAGACAGAAGTTTGGGGAGGATCGTAACTTCGGTAGCGTCCCGAAGAATGTTCTCGGTATCGAGGCGAAGAATAATCGGACACGGCATTCCTGGGGCCATTCCATGAACTTTAACGATTGGATCTATTCTCGGACCTTTTAGGGATCAGGCTGTTTCCCAACCAGAGCAGCGCCGGTACTTTCTGAACGGTAACGAATTAATTAAACCAGCGGGTTATCTGCATCGGAGTCCCTCAGCCTGTCCCCACCTCCACACGGTTTGTTTATCAAAATTTTTTGAAGTAAATTCCAATATCGTCGCGAATACCGGGTTCGCCGGTAACTTTTAATATTTTCATTTTTCCAATAATAAATTTAAGCGCCCTCGAACCCTGCAACTTTTCCAGAAGAACTTGCACCCTTGATCTTGCGTACCGTATCCGCGATCAAAGCACCCCTACCCACCCCCACCAGGGGAAAAAAGAAACACGAGTTTTAGTCGTTTAATGAATTTCAGAGAAGAAGCGAGAGTAGATACCGCAGAATACAGGGCTGTGTAAGTGATACTTCGAAACTTACAAAATCACTTGTGTCACGTGAGCACACTTCGACCGCCACGCGAAGACTGCGAGTAGCGAATGTCTTCATTAAAGTCAGAGTCTTATCGGAACTTTACGACATTGCACGAAATTAATAAAATGTTATGGAATATTCATGGAACAACTTGTTTGTGTTTATAAGAAGCTACAGAGCTCCGAGAAGCCACTGAATTTAATTTAAGGAAGGTAATAACTATTTACTGTATTTACACAGCTGCGTAAACTTCTTCTCACTATGCAGTATAAACTGTTTCAATATTAAAAATTAAAATTAAATACCATGGAAAATGCTGAAATTTATTTAAGGGACGATAAGACCCTATAGAATTTTATAATTTTATTAGAGTTAATAAGTATATGTATTTCATGTATTAATTAAAATTATTTTATTGGAGTGATATTTAAATTTATAATCGCAGATTAATGTAAAAGAACGAAATTTTAGTAAAAATTGTTGGAAGAATTACTTCAGGGATAACAGCACTATAACTTCAGGAAGATCGTATTTATAAAGATGTTTGTAACCTCCATGTTGGATTAAGATAAATTTTTAATGCAGAAGTTCAAAATTCAAATCTGTTCAAACCCAACTGATTTTCATTTCTATTGGCAATGAGAAAGAAAATACAAGGTGGTTATCTAGACTGTTCAGTCCCGTTGGATCCACTAAGAGCTAACAATCAATCATCGCTTTACAATCATGGCAATTGTCGGTAACAAGAGAAAGTGTTGACATCTGATACTCTCGATGACAACGATTTATCGTGCCAGTAAATCCAGCGGGAGCATAAACGGAGGTTGATTAAATTTCACTTAAGGCTTGGGTTCAGCGATCAACAAAGGGTGTCGCGGTAGCAAAATCTGGACGGTTGTGCTGCTCGAGACCTGTGTTGCGCAAATTGCTTTGCTTTCGCTCGAATTTTCAGAAGTTCGCGAACTCTTTAATCCTCGGACGGCGGGGTTGGGTGCAGTTTGACCCGGAATTAGAAACGTTCTATCTTCAAGTCTAGTTCTTCAGCCGTTGGTTGAAATTCTTTGTTATTTGTATGGAGTCCAAGAAGGCCACATCGATCTCGAAGAAGTGGATTGAAAAATATGTGGAAGATCCTATCTAATCTTTTATCCGGCCAGAGGTCCGGTTCCATGTAGGCCGTCTAAGAGTTTATGACAATACTATAACGTCGCCATTAAAAATCAAACACGAGACTCGTTCTAGAAACTGTTCTCCTATCAGTCTCCAACGCGATCTTACCGGAAGCAGAAAGAGCCGAGCAAGTGCGCATTTCGCGGAGAGACGTGCGACGTCCGGCTCGCAGAATCCAATTTCGCAACTCTTAATCCCGTTTCGTTGTTCCCGGCGCGGCAGGGCCGGGAACTAATTTCAATCGTCATTAAAAAACAAACAGCGGACGGTCGGGCGCGTCGGGCTCATTTGAAATTAAAAACGAGTGGAATAATCATAACACCTTAAAATCTTCGCACCCTCGCGAAACTTCTTCGCCCTTGGGACTAGCCGATGGGAAGTTTGCCTGGGCTTCGGACGCTCTCCTCGTTCCCCTCGCTCGTCATCGTTACAAATAGAGCAGCCCCCTCAATTGAAAAGGAACGACCGAGCGAAAAAGAGAAAAGAAGCGCGCGACCGTCATAAATTACGAGAAAGAGAGTGAGAGAGAGAAAGAGATGATAGGCCAGGGGGATGGTAAGGTAAACGACAAGTAACCGAAGAACCAGGTATTACCTTGTCGAGAGGCGATACACGGGGACGAAAAACGAAGTCCAGGACCCTCTTCTGGGGCTAGAATGGGAAGCGGAGACCGGTGTGCCGAGTTTACAGGTGATGCCGATCGAAGGTGTGCAACCTGGCCATTTAATATGTCCAGGTTGTAAGCCGGGGCATCGGCCGTTGCCGCGCTTCGGTTTTAATCTTTGGGGGGTCGAAAGCAAGGCGCGGAGAGAGCCCGGACCCGAGTCGGCATGAATAAAACATGAGGCGCGAAGCGCCTTCCCTAATTGCGTGGACCGTTTAAATGCTTGGCTAAGAGAGAAGCTTCTCGTCGTCGTAACGTCACGCTATACCTATATACGTGTTGGTATATCTTTTAGAAGGTGCGAGGGCTGAATAGCGCGGAAACCGGGCGAACGGGGTGGGACCTTCAGCGTCTTCAAGGTTTAAGCGGCCGGAGACTCCGAGTTTGTTTTAGCGTCCTGCATTATTCTTCATTACACGAATATTTCGAGGCGTGCCTTAACAACGTGTACCCCGGGAATATTTGCCCTATCGTTAATTGTCGCCCCGGGGAGCGACGACGTCGCGAACCGTTCGCGATTACGATACGGATAATTCAATTTTTCCAATTAGACTCCCGAGAACCGCAGGAACCGGGGCTCCAATCTTCGCGTGATTTTCAAGATGGAATTATGCCACGGTAAGATCCCTTCCTCTCTCTGTGGACCCGGTGATTTTCGACGATGGTAATTTGCTTCTTCCTCCGCCCAGTCTCGAAACTAAACCGCGAACGGTTCATTAAGTTTTTCGCAGTTCCGAAATCTGATTACTCGACGCGTTTTCGGGGATTTTACGATTCGCCAGCGGGGCGTTGATTTTAATAAGCTTTATCTGCGGGGAACCTTCAAGGAAAATAGGGGACGTCGACCGACGAGCTAGAGAATACTGAGATGTTCCGTGGTGTGAATGTGATAAGCAGAGTGGCTGAATCTATTATTTCAAGCGACGTGCCCACGACAGTGGTCAATGGGATTGCATTCATTCTGAAAATGTAGTCCTTTGAATATTTAAACCCTGTAACAGAGTCAGATTCCTGATGAAGATTTCGAACAGGTTTTCGTCTATGCCGAAATGAAATTCTACGACAAAGATGTTTCAACCACTAATTATATTTGAGTGGTTTGATGGAATTTAATGAACCAATGTTCTGATTTACACAAATTAAACCTATGTCTAATTTCCTAGCACCTTAGCAATATCAATTTTAAGTCCAATTTTTACATGTAGAGTGAACTTGAGGTTTGTCGGACGAATTAGAAAGAAACTTTTCCACAAGAACGTCATACTTGTCAGCCAGTTGATGATGATGTGCTGATATCTAAATTCGCTTCACCACAGCTATCAACCCCACAGATAACATTACTTAAAACGTGTTTAAGTGCTTTAGAAAACCAGTAGGTTATAGCCGACACTGCGTTATGCAAAATAGTTTCCTGTTTGATACTCGAACGACATTAACGTCCTGTGCATTGGTCGGATTTTCAGAGAACGGAGTGTTAGGTAAGACTGTTCAAAACTTGACGAAAATATTTAATTAAATTTACAGTTTCTGTAGAACTATAGTGTTGCCATGGTAAGGGCAATCTATCTACCTATTATCTATTATCTATTATCTATATAAATAAAAATGTAAATGTCCGTTTGTTTGTAATCGGTCATCTCCATAACGGCTGAACGTAGGAAGCTGGGGTTTGAGCCATTGGCGCAGCGTTTCATCGGGAAGGTTTATGAGAAATCAGCATGCAAAAAGTCCATTCGTTCAAGAGTTTTGACGACTTTTTCCACCGGCTACAACGCTAACTGCTTACCTCAAGTTATGTGAATGTGGCGCGTTTGCGAAAACACTGATGTATAATAATCGATATGGTTTCGTGTGGATTCGCATGACAAATGCGTCACGACGAGAATCTTCTCAGTGGTATTCTGCTTCAAATTATATCGTGAAATATATACAGGGTGTCCCAAAATTCCTTCAACAGCCGGAAATGGGAGGTTCCTGAGACCATTTGAAGCAACATTTTCCTTTGCAAAAATGTTATCCGCGGCTTTGTTTAGGAGTTATTAACGAAAAACACTGACCAATCAGAACGCGACCTAGCCGCGAGTCGGCACAATCGGCCAGGCGCGTCAACTGTCTGATTGGTCCATGTTTTTCGTTAATAACTCCTAAACAAAGCCGGGGATAACATTTTTGCAAAGGAAAATGTTGCTTCAAATGATCTCGGGAACCTCCCATTTCCCGCTGTTGAAGGAATTTTGGGACACCCTGTATAAATAGGCAGATTGACCTATTCGGAGTTATTTGATCTGTAAGATTCTCATTGCATTGGAATTCGGCTGAGTAGATTGATCTGCGTTTGAATTGAAATATGTGGATAGTATTTTTAAATGATTAAGTTCTTTCTCGCCTTGCATTCCGGTACAACCCAGCTGATGATTATAGTTTGAGCCGGCATGTTCTCATCGGCACAATGAGTGAAGTGTGATATGTCACATCTGTGGCAGGTAAGAACATGCTTTTAAAAAATACTGAGCCACACAGCAACACGTGGCGGCAGAAAGCCAGTGATAAATAAAAATTCTAAAATTTAGTGTTCCATGGAGTGCATCCCATTTGGATCATTTTGAAGAAGTACCTTTAGAAACACATCATTTTATAAGAATGTCGCATATGCATCTCTTTATTGGGACAACGATGATTTCAGACATTAACTTACGCGCGAGAACATGTGCGTCTAACATTTTGGAACCATAAGTGAATGAGGCAGTCGGTCAGAAGATAGTCTCATCGGCAAAGAATTGAGTCGGCTATCGCAATCTCTCCTCCATCCGTCATTTTATCATCGGCAGACTCGATTTCGCAGGGACTTCGTTCGCCGGCAGGTTGAGCTGTCGCGTGAACGAGACCTAACGGCGATAGTTTTATCGGTTCGCCGCGAACATTGACACCCTTATCTGACGCGGATTGGAGTGAGTCCAGTTTATCTAAACTCGTTTCACCTGACCGCCTCGCCTCGCTTCTCACGTGTCGTGCCGCGCTATTTACTCGATGGGACGTCGGGCAATTTGCAGCGAAGTTCGAATTAACGCTCTTCTGCGTGGCTTGTCCTTCGAACATCGCGCGTCCTGTATTTTTTTTTCGCTTCGCGAGAGATCCCCGTCTCGCTAATAATTGTGCTTACCGGCCATCAATGCGAGAATGATAACGCGCGGCAGCGTTCTCCGGGGCAAACGCGCCGGGGCCCGGGCTCGTCGTTTTATAATAGTCGGGGCTGCTTTCGCAAGATTTACAGCTCGCGTGGTAGAAGTACCTCTTTATCCTTAACAACCGGCTCGGATGGACTGGTTCCCCGTTGTCGGAACAACGGGCCAAGGAGGCGAGCCGATACCATCTAACGAGGACACGGTAAGCGTTCGACGCGCGCCACCGCAACCTGCAATTCTGAGACGGAATAATAGACAAATGGCAACGTGCAGAGGGTTTATGGCGTCTCCCCGAGTATCACTGGACAGTCTCCGACGCGAACCTCCCCATGCTAACGTTAATTGATACTATTTCTTATTAAGAACTAATTGCCGTCACCCGGAGAACGCTTACTCCTCGAGATACCAGGTGCGAGCAAAAGGTTCGGAGGCGACGCGTGCGATCGATGAGACTTTAGCCTTAGCCTCCGGTTTAGAGAGGGGATAAACAATGAACCCACCAAGCGCTAGGAAATTTTAATGTCCATTTGGAAAAAGCGATCAGACTTTTGGAAATGTTGCTTTGAATGGTTGTTCAATAGTAGATAAATAATTGTTAATTTTTGAAATGGTTTAAAGCATTAAATAATAATAATAATAATGGTCCAGTCGTATTTAAACTGTGGTGCCCAAGGTGGTTCGGAACCCACCTTATAAAAACTGTAGGTTCCGTCGCGAAATAATCCTAAAAAAAGAGGAGTTCAGAGCGACGTAAAATAAGTAAAAAAGAAAAATAATGGTCCAGTAACTAAAAGAAATAAAATCTTGTATTACTATATAAAAATTATAAGAGTGCATTTATTTAAATTTAATTAATTATTTAATAATAAAAAGTGTAAAGTTCACGACACAGTAATATCTTTATAATTTTAATGATTTTAAAATAAACCTGGAAACAATCACTTTGACAACTTTTTTGAATTTACATTGCACACGTTGGTTGAAAACGAAGAAAAATTTTGGGACAATAGTTCCATTATGTTTTTGACTCCACAAGAGATTTGTTCGTGCATCGCCAATTTCCTTTTTTCGGTAAAAGGATTCTGAAATTATTTTCGGTTCTGCAAACGAAAAAAGTTCAGAAATATCTTGTAATCTTTACGAGGTACAGGCGTAGGGCTCGACACCGCACAATAATTTGCATTACCGTTAACGTCAATTTCTGCGTGCACCCTCTCGGCGGCGACATTGCCATTTCCACCCTTCACGGTCAATTGGAATGCCTCGCAGCTCGTGTTTCCGCCGATTTCATATTTTCCGGTTTAATGTTCTCCGCCGACCACCATTACCGTTTCACTTATTATTAGCGTCGCGAGTGATAACGTCCAGTCACCGATATTCCCCCCGTTGTAATTCCCGTTTCACACGGGCCACTGTAGAATATTTCGACTAAAAAGTTGGCTGGAACTATTTTAGCTTTATTTTAAGGTTCAAGGCCATAAGGGGGCAGATCGTTGCATTTTTTCACGTCGGACACAGTTGTATGAAATCAAAAATGTGTTGTCACTGGAAAATATAGTGATCTTAAATGTTTATAGAAAGTCTTTTTTAATACTGATTAGCTTTTGCTTCATAAATTTTTTGTAAAATTGTGGAAATTGCTCTTTGTCTTCGAAAGATGATTAAAACTGGAATAGTTGAATAATACTAAACCTACCGAGCTGTAAAAATGGCTGGCATGTGTTGCCTTATAAAAATGACATCATAGAATTTATATAGATTTATAAAAAATTATAAATGATTATAATATATTAATTTTAGAAATAAACATTTTTATAGCCTCTGTATGTTGCAATTAATTCAATTTTCATTTTTCGTAAAAATCCGTAGTCTACTCATAAAAGGATTATCCGGTGCGGCCGTATTCATCGAGTCTCAGACAGAACTATGCTGGCGATAAATTTTACTGAAAAATCCGTGCACATGTATCATTCGCGAAACTCATTTTTTCCACTCTTACGCCACAATGTGGCTCGTTCCGTCGCGGTTGCGTCCGTTTCGCTGCCTACACGCGTGCTGTTCGACGTCCTTTTTGGTTTCCGCGTTCGGGAGAGCGTCGCGAGAGCCGTGTGTGGTCCGTGTCGTCGAAAAAGGACGAGCGAGCGAGCGACGTCTTTCACGGGGACCGGGCCACTTTGTTTTCAGCTGTCGTGGAACCGTGTCCGGCCGTCCCGGCCGAATGACGGACGGGACGCATTAAATCGGCCGCGGCGCGGAGATACCGTGGCGAACTTAAATTTTCCATCGCGTTCTCCAGTTCGCGTACGATTCTCGGCTTCGCCGAAATTAGCGGGCACGTGACACCGTCTCGGCCCACCATCTCGATCCTGCATTATGCAGACCCCGTTGGCCACGCGAATTGACACGTGGTCGGGGGGATTTTACCGAGCGCAGAGCTTCGAGCATGTAGGTTGTACGGTGGACCTTAGTTACCTCTATCAAGGAAAAATTTGTTGCTTGGTTTCTTTCACTTTCTCAACATAATCCCTGTGAAGAATTCAGTTAATTGGGTCAGAGGAAAACGGGGCATACCCATGTTAAAGTGGTACATAATAAATACGTGCATGAATGGAAATGAAGTTATGAATTGAAGAAGTCTCAGAATAAGACATGTGCACTTCATTGAAAAAGGTGGTTCCTCAAGTCATTTCAACAAACTGTTTCCTTTGCGAAAATGTTCCCCGCGGACCAATCAGAGCGCGACTACAGCGAACGTTTTCGAAAACTATCGCTGAGCCAGAATCCGTCAGCCGCGCTCTGATTGGTCCGTGTTTTTCGCGAATAACTGCTCAAGAAAGCCGCGGAGAATATTTTTGCAATGAAAAAAGTTACTTCAAATAACCTGAGGAATCACCAGTGTCGCCAGATCGGGGAAATCGAGGGGAATACAGTTCTACCCCCTCTCTGATAACCATCTGGGACATACAAATGCGTGGAAAAAATAAATCTCCGGCCCCTTCTGATTTAGGAGCTTTGACCTCCGATGAAAATTCGAGGGTTCGACCGCGAATTCGCCTATTTGTATGTAAAAATTAGATCTACGTTTACCGTCGAATCCGTAGAAATGGTCTGTGCTCATTGGTTTTCCATGGAAATCGTTCGAAATGGAATATTAGATTTGCGCGGCAGTCGTGAGTGGACTGCGGGATTTCATGCATTCATACCGCGCACCTGCAGTCGTTTACAAAAGTCTACGTATATGTACCAGCAAAATTTCGAGCGTTTGAAGCACCCGGCCAAAGGTTTCGGACACTTTATGGACGTTAATTAATTTACTGGTGAAAATTACGCGGATTCTGGGGAATCGCGACGCGTTCGCGTTTGTGTTCATTAGAAAATGTGGATCACTCCGAAACACTAGCGTACGATAATCTATGTATAGGATAATTACTGTGGATATACATATTTATTAAAAAGAGAAAAATTTGGTACCGTAAAGTTTCATGAATTTTGATAGAGACGTTAATGAAAGTTCGTGACATGTTTTTTTAAATATTTGAAGGGTATAATTATCAGTATATCATTTTATAAAGTACTCTAAACTAATTAGGTTTGTAATAATTATGTATCTACAACAGCCGCTAAAAATGTTTTTATGTGATAAAACAATTACTACAATTATACGCTTCTGTACAATTCATGTTTTCGATAATTACTCCGTAAGAACTTCAATTCATATAATGATCCGCAGTTTACTAATTATTTCAACGGCGGTTAATTCGATTGACGGTTAATATTGACAGTAATTTTGTTATCCCTTTTAATGACGTGTTACAAAGTACAATCGAGAGGTCCTAAAAGGTTAAGTGCCTTTCACAGAGTGTAATCATTATGCACCCATTAATTTAAAAAATATTGTCTCCCTTTTAATCGAAATTACACTTTATTGAGTAGCTACCATTCTACCTAATAGAGTGGTATAACGATAATAATGAACAAGTAGACTCACTGCGTTGTCACAGCATGGAAAATATGAATAAAATTGTAATAGAATTAAGATGTTCGTTAATGCTTGTTTATAGGGTGTGCAAAAATATTTGGAAAGTATCTAATTGTGCAGTTAAGGAAATGAAATCCAAAGAGTTCAAAAAATAATGTTCTAAGCACTGATTCACTCAGTAGACATTTTCCAATATTCTCTAAATTGATAAGATTAGATAAAAGAATATCTGTGCATTTATACCACCCAATTCTCGTTAAACACCCTTCATAATCGAACGTGCAGAACCTAATAAATTCGAGACTATAAAAACCTTTACGTGAGTATAAAAATTTGCATTGCTAACGAGAGCGTACGCTTACCTCTTGCATTTGCATAAAAATCTGATTGACTATCAATATGCTTATTACGTCTCCAGTCTCATATCGCCGGCAGTACTAATTGGGGTAGAATCACTTAATTTGGACCAGCACCTAGATCGAACCCCTATATATACTTTCGGAAGCAAAATGCTTGGAGAGTTATTAACTATAGAATTGTCGAACCAGTAAAAATGAAGAATTTCAGATTCTTTATAAATCTGAAGTAGATTAAATTAAGAATCTGAAAATCGTGCACTGTCTCGATCAGTGTGGTTTTGTTATGTTTAAAAGGCAATGCAAATTAGTCACGTTTAGGGCACGGTTGTTAAAATGATGCTTTGAGTTTTAGCTAAATACCTTGAAGAAGAAAAATAATTACAATGTTACTAGCAGTACTAATTAACTGTAATTCATAAATTGAGCCTAGGCTCAATTTCAAATTTGGCTGCTTCCGCACACATTTTCTAGTCGCTATCTTGAAAAATATCAAGAGAGCCATTATAGTATCTTCGAAGATACGCGTATTCGCGCGAAGAATCACTATTGTCCTCCATAGAGAACCCAGAATCAGTTCAGATAGAATATCGAGCCGAACGCGTTGGGAACGACTTGATAACGAGTCCGGGTATCGCCGTGATAAGATTAAACCAAGAATATAGCCGGGCTGCCACAATAATCCTTTGTCTTTTCCCTTGCCCCAGTCTCCTCGGCCTGACCACCTGTAATCGTTAACTAAATAGCGTGCTTAAGGCGGACTTTCTGCTACTTTTTCGACAAATCTTCCCGGATCAGCCGACACGCATTTGCAATTTCGAGTAGAACGGCGTGACAATGACCCGATACCAAGAGGGTGTACTCCAGAGAAGATTGAGGGAACATCGTAGCCGCACCTCGGCCACTGCCATAAACGTTATCGCGATACGCGTTCGCTTGCAGACTGTCTCCTTAAAGAGTCCGTTCGCGTTCCCTCGCGAAATCAAGAAGACATTCCCGGCACTTAGCAAACGAACTTTTGCCGAGGCTGGGAAGAGCCAGTTCTCCACTGTGTTTTATCTGGCTCCTCTCTCTCTCGCTCTCGCCATTGAGCAGGACGATGTTCCTATTCGCCGGCTGGTATTGCTTCGAGGAATTTCAGGAGCCCGCTTATTGAACCCCGTGGAAATTTGTCCCGTCCCGTGCGATCTGATACCGCCGCGCAAATTGAATTCCGGTTTTCGATCCCGTATCAGCGGAACGTGTGTAACGAATAATCGAACACGGCCTTCTTAATCCCGAATTACTGCTTCGCCCCGAATCTATGGCGCCCGTTACGCCCTCGACTCCTTTCTTCCGTCGAATCTTACTACTTTGTTCGATCCTGGGATTCCGAGGCAAATCTCCTTTTTAAGGGAACTCGTCCCCTTAGAAATAGCTGTATAATGATCGCGTGATATTCAGAAACTTATTAACTGTTGTACGGATTTCTCCTGCAATACTATTCAAGAATAGTACTGTTTGTTTAATCTGCAGTTGGTGATAACGAGTCGAAACTAATGTAACAACATTTTTATAGTTTTGTTCTTCAATATCTACACAGTTCTATGTCTCTCACCAATTTGCTTAAAACATACATATGTAAAATTCGCAGTCTGAACATCAATGTGATAGAACTGCATAATAAATCCGGTAGATATCCACGTAAAATCCGTATGTCCATTAGGAGCAGCACAAAAATCGCAAATGTACGGGCGTCCATATTTTAATTCTACCATCAGCAGCATGATCTGGCCAAAGCTGATTATCGCAGAGATCGGTTTCCCGTTACCCCGAAGATTGAATTTGAATTTCGAAATCCTTCTTGAATTCATCGCGTAATATACGCGTTTGAGAATGTTAATGGACTTCATTGACCCCGTGCCGACCTGGCCGAGGAAAGATTGAAAATAGTATTCGCTTTAGTACCCTCTAAAGCCTCGCCTGTAATCGAGTGCGAGTATAAAGCGGCGCGGCCTTCCTAAGCGCAGTCTTATCTGCGCTTTCTAAATTACAGTGTATCAAGTAATGGCTTTTAAGGCGGTCGCTTGCATAAAAAATGCCCGCGAGAATGGACGTTGCCGCGTTCTTCGCGTTGCCTCGCCGTATTTCTATCGCCGCCGCAAAGTCACTGCCTATCTTGACAGCCTTGATTTTTCCAACGCGTACTTGCACCTTAAGAGCGAAGGGTAGAGACGCCGAAGATCCGCCGAGATTTGTACGCGCCGCATCTACGAAAACTGTTATTAACCAAAAGATATACAACTGGGAAACCACATTTGTTTAAGTCCGCAGATTGCGCACAGTGTAGCCGGACGTTAACCCGCGGCCTGATAGCGACTACAATCTTGGGCGTAAAAGTTCTCAGGGAAGACGTGTTCGTAAATACTTCTTTTAAAAGTTATTGCCGAAAGACTTTACTGCCCTGTGCATTTTTATGCGAGTTTATTCTTGTTGGCCACGACTTTCGAGGATAATAAAGCAGTTCCTTCGGGTAGCATTGTTATGGACAAAATTGGATGCAGCTTTTCGGAAAATAGGGGACTCTGGAACGCATCTTCAGCAACGAAGAGGATATATACCCGTAAACTTCGTATTATTTGATATTATTGCTTGGCTGTGGATTTTATACGTTTATGACAAAATTGGGTAGCTGCAATTCGCCACAGCGCAGAAATTGAAAGAGTTGAATAACAACAATGTATTATTTTCGATCTAGTAAAATCATTATAAAAAGAAGAACGTTCTTAAGAGTGGTTCCTATATATCATAACTAGACTCCGGATTTTATGCATTTATGACGAAAATGAGCTGGCGTCATTTAAAATAGCACACAGATTAAAAGAACCTAAGAACGCTAAGATATTATTTTCAATTTGTTAAGAATATTACAGACAGTCTACTTGTAACAAATGCAGGAAATTTTTATATTGCTGAAGGGGTAAATTAACGTTACAATAAAACGACTATTTCTGATTGAAATTCAAATAAATTAAAGATTGATAAGATAGATAAGATCAAATAGATTGAAATTCAAATAAATGAGAATGAAAGCCTCAAAATAGATATCACAAAAATAATTTCAGAATCATCCCATTATTAGAAGTATTTACACGACAACGTGATAATGGAAGCTCTTCTCGGTCACTCAAGTATTAACAGTTTCCCCAGAAAATATCTCCCTTCATATAACAAAATTACGCTCCCCATTCATTCTAAATAACTTCATCAGGCTCTCAATTTCCCCAATGTCGCGATGAAATGGAAGCGATGAGTGAATGGACCAGGGAAAAGATAAAACGATCGCTAAATCGTGTCTGGTGCTCCGTACAATCTCGCAGTGAGTCCCGAACACACCGCGACTATAGGAAAATTGTTATAAAAATGTGCATTTACCGAGCCTGTTGCGTTCACCTCGTTTCTCTTCGTGGCAACGGTAAACCCATACAAATGAACCGAGGTGAACGAACGAATGAGCGTCGCGAAGTGTCATGTTTTCAGTGGGCAATTGCAATTGAATTTCGCCGGGTGAATCGTTGTCTATATTCGTCCGAGGGACGAAATTCGTCGGACGCCTTTTGACTCCGGCGCAGTTTCTTTGAACGGTGCATCGTCCTTCCCGCCATCTTAATTGCGCCCATTCCGGTAACACAGTCGAGCGGAAGCAAGAACGAGTGCGGAGAAAGACGCGCGAAAGAACCGGCAGCTGCACGATATTCTTGAAGGAAGTAAAAGCCGGGCTGAGTGCTCAGTTTTTCGAGACGGGCACGCTCGAAGATTGTTTTGTATAGACAAGGAATCGTTTCGTGATCTTTCCGGAAGCAATTTTCACAGCACTCCCCGCACAGAGCCCCCGCTTTTCACCCTTAGCCACCGGTGAAACTTTGTATTTAATTTCCCCGTCTTTGTTCTTGCGAATTTTTTTCCACCGTGTGAAAAGCGTCTTCGGCGATTCGTCCATCGATCACCGCCCCTGCCAAACCGGGGAGCTCGCATTAAATTACCCTAGCAACGTTACCATTCCATCATCGATCCTTAATAAATGATATCGGGACGCCGGTTAATTAAATCACATCGCGGACGTGTTTAATATGCGAATGAAGCTCGGCCCCGTAACGAAATGTCGCTGGAATTTTGGGAAATATCCTTTCAGCTAATTCTGCGCTTACAAGGCAATCTCCTGTGCCGAAGTTTTCGGATCGGTTCATTTTTGGTTAGTATTGGCGAAGCATAGAGCACAAATATAAGGCTAGTTAAAGAAAAATGCTGTTGCCTTTCATATACTTAACAAGAAATTTGTTGAAACGCGAAAATAAATCTGGTTAAGACTAAACTTACCAAGCATATCTGATAAATATTGCCTTGGAAAAATGGTGACACCATTTATATTGAGATAGTCTGTAATTTTCAATATAATAGATGCTGGACCAGGAAATTTATTCCATTATTTGCCGTAAATGAATTTTTATAATTTCGATAATTGGAAATTATAAAAATGATCATTTGACTGTGGTAGGTGTAGTGTTAAACAAAGATGCTATTTCTACAGAGAATAAGACCAATTGCAAAAAATGTCATTCTTTTGGCTAAAAGAATTTTCAGGTCACTACCATAATTATTGTTCAAGTGTCAGATACTCAGAATTACTACTTTTGTAAACCAGTTGTTGGTGAAAATTTAACTATCGCGTTCAGCCAACAATTCCAGTTCCTAAAGATTCCCGCACAGAATTGCATCCCACCGTTTGTGTTCATGGAAAGTGTGCAATTATGGACGGGGACAGACGAAAAAGCAGAGCGAAGTAATTAACCCTCTCGCAGTGCAGCCAAAGTGAGACTCGGACAAGTCTTCAAACAGAACTATGTTTGCCTGACAAAGCTTCTGACATGACATCACACGTACAATTGTTTAATTTAACAAAAATTCGGGCAAGGCTGTCCATTGGAACAATGTCTCTAGGATGCAACAGGATAATAAATTTCAGCGTTGATTGTGTTTTATCCAAATTGAACTCCCTCAGTTCGCCATCATTTAATTAATCGGTTGATGGGGTGGTTGCTGTAAAGGGGTTCTTATCGTGGTACATATTAACTGTCGGAATCACGAGCACGGTTCTGTTGTATAATTGATTGACTGCGGATTTTTATGCATTTGTGGTATTTGATTACCACTGATTACTACACTGCGGATTTTATGCATTTATGACAAAAAAAAGGCACGTACAATTTAAAGCAGTGGACATGTTAAAAATATTTAATGACATCAATGTATTCGTTCCAGTTTGATAGGATAATTAAAAGAATACAATTTTTATTTGGCTCCTGTGTCCTTCAATCAATGCGATATTTTTTATTTCGCATAAAGATCCGCAGTCTACTGATTATATATTCAAGGATATTTAATTATCCTCACCCGCAAATATTTGGCTGCCCTGGTTCGTTTCGTTTTCGATTAGCGTACAGAACGTAGACTCGAAGTAGTTTTTGATTATGGGATATTTTGGGGGTGATTGTTCCACAGTCAACGTGTTAAGCTTGAAGATCTCGGGGTCCAATTGCGTGATCCGTTTGCAAGGCCCGACTGTATCATGATACTGGTTCATAGTGTGAGCTATGGAAGACCAATATGGTGGCTGTCGGAGAATCTAAGGCGGCCCGTGCGTAGCATCTCGTGCATTCTTTTCTCGCGTGGCAACTCGTCGGCGCATCAGCCATTCTAAGCACCTTCGCCCGGGGTCGCGGTGTATTAAATTAGACGGTGACGTGGACGAGAGAGCGAAGGAGGCTCTCGAATGCGATGCGGGGGCGCCCCGGAGCTCATCAAGAGTCAGAGGCCCATTCAGCCGGTCATTGTCTGCGGTAATGGAATGTATTAATATCGGAGAGCCCGCGGGGCCGCCGACTGACGCTCTCCCTCTCTCTCTCTCTTTGTGTTGCTCGTTGCTCGGCCGGCTTGGCTCTCGCTCCGAGTTACAACCGCGGCCTGTACAGCGGATATGTCCCGTGGGATGGAATATTCGTATAAACCGCTGTTGCACTGCAACCGCCGGTGAATACTGGACCCTATGCATTAATATCTAAACGCCGGGGATGGGAGAGCGCGGCCAGAGAGCGAGAAAGAGAGACCGAACAGGGGGATGAACCGCGAGCGAGACGGAACAGCCGGACCAGCAGCGACAGGGTGCAGAGGAACGACGGTGAAGGGGTAGAGGAGAGCTGGCGCACGCGCTACCATCGCATCTTGTATTCATGCGTTGCACTGTCGGCTACAAGAGGCGTTACATGGCCAACCCTTTGCCACTAGCCAGGTGTAATATTCTTTTTACGCCGGCGGAGCACGTCAAACATCCTTCCGTGATAATTGTATTAGAGGGCCGCGGGCTGGCGTGCTTCTAATGTTCACGGAGAACGGAACCCTCCGAGCACGGTTCACGGAAATGTGGCCTTTTTCTCGGTGACGAATGGCCTGTTTCTTTCCACCGGCACCCGCTGTAATTATTACGGGCAAGGATTTTGCGGAATAAATTGTTCCCTTACGCCGAGCCATTGTCGTGTTCCGCCACCCTTGTCCGTCGGGTATCGAAATTTCAAACGCGCTTCCTAAATGCGTATAGGTGGAATAGGTTTAATCTATGTTTTGCAGACTGGAAGAATTCAAGAATGCTGTTATACTATTCTCGACTTATTACAATTATTAACCCGAATAACTCGCTTGCTTTTGAAGATAGAAGAAAATGCATCGGAGCAAACTTACTTGATATCGAGGCGCTCGTAATCTGATGTCATTCATTTTTTTATAGGTGGAGACGTCAAGGAGATATGAAGGTCAACTTCATTTTTTTTAATGGAACGAGGTATTTTTTAATACATCAATCGACGCAGCTGGACATTCGTTATAAAAAAGTACTAAAAGTACGAAAAGTTAGTAGTTCAGGAGATATTTCAATTACTGAAACACCATTACTGTCGTACTAAGACGTTACACCGTAAGGTAAGTAAACGTAAGTTTGGTCTGATGCATTTTCTTCTATCTTCAAAAGCAAGCGAGTTATTCAGCTGACCTGTTCTTAGTGCCCAACTCTGTATATTCTCAGGCAGTTTCTGCTGCTTACAGGCAACATTCAATCCCAATTCGGACGATTTGTCGCACAAATCAGTAAAGATCTAATACTGTATCTAGATAACAATTATCCAGATACTCATGTTTCACTCACCATTTCGGATAATAATAGAGCTTCTACTGTACCATGTATTGAACAAGTATAAATAATCCAAATTGCATCGTGATTGGTGTCATTTCAAACAGAAAAGTGTCACGGATATGTCGATAAAAGTTTCCCAATAAAATAATGTCTGTACACGATACAAGTGAAACTCCGAACCTGAAATCGTCACATAAATCGTGACCTTACTGTACTTTCAAACCTGTAAGAGTGTAACACCAGTTCGTCAGTGGCAGTGTCAGTACGCTGTCCTTCTCTTGGCCCAGTAGCTTCAAGGAGAGGCTCGACGTGAGCTAATGAGGTGCTCGGGTTCTCTCTCCCTCTCTCTCTCTCTGGTCGGTGGCCCGGCACCATGTACTATTAGCGAGACGTCACCGTATTCTTGTTCGGTTAACGAGTACGACGCTCTATTTGCGTCGGCGACGGGACGTGTCCCTCGTCGAATAACGATAAACGCGGGACACGCTTTCACGCGTTCGATCAACGCGCTCGATCGAACTATTAACGGGAAATTAATTGCAAGGAAGTTGCGTAGATAAACACCGCTTCTTCGGGACGCGGCTGTTCCACATAAACATTAATTACCGTCGGCGGCGGAACGGACGCGTCTCGGAAAAACGCGAGACACGAAGTGGCGGTGATTTAATTGCACGTTGTTTCCCGGCGGAATTTATTCTTCCTGGAATATGCATTAGCCGTCGCCCGACCGACCGATTAGAATTCATCAACTTTCTCGCGTGCTGCCGCGCCGCGAGATCGAACCGTTCCTTATTATTTCTTTCTGTCGCTTTTTTTCTCTCTCTCCCTCCGCCCTCCTTTTTGCGCGGGGCGACAGCGAGAAACACGGAATAATTGCCGCACGCTTTCGCATATAAATGCGGAAAGAGTCGCGACGCGACGGTCAGATTAGAAATAATTACCCCTGCGCGCCGTGCTCTCTTTGTTTACGGGCGATAACGTCTTTCGCCGTGCGCGCACGCAAACCCGATAAACCGGATTTTAGGCATTAACGAGTCACTGGCGCGGCGCGAGGCCAGACGCGTTTTTAGTATTCATAGCGGACGCGTCACAATTAATGAATACCGAAGTATTCATTTTCGCTGCCCTCCCGAGCTTAGAACGATTAAATAGTTCTTTCGTATCGATATCGCTGATTTACTTTCCGACTTGGACACGCTCATTCAGCTGCGCCGGGTTTCACGCGAACTCCCTTAGACATACGTGGGCCGCGTAAATGATCTGCTAAATTACCGTTTAAACGACTTTGTGCGAGTAATTATAGCGTTACCAAGTTCCGCGTGGACTCGTGCATGAAGTGTATCCAAGTTATTGCCGTTTCTGGTATCGATAAGGACTTTGCTGGCGGGAGAACTTCTTCAATTTTTGATGTAGTTAGTGATATGATTTAGTGGCTGTCGCTCGAGTAATAACAATAACAGTAACAATTTGTTGCGTACATTAGGTTTATGAGATGCGAGTAAAAGAACAGTCGTTTGCAAAGTTGTCAAAATGAGGATAGAAATACGATGAAATAGAACGAACGAAAGATAGTATAATTAATTCAATACACTAGATATATGCATTACCGAACTGCAGATTTTTATCCATAATAAAAATGGTCTGCTTTTATTGCAAGACTCGAGCTACACAGACATTTATTTCTTTCTTTGAGTAATATTGTTTTTAAATTCTTTGAATGGTTTTTCTGTCCTGCATTTGATGCACTCGTGGAGGACTCTCAACCCTTCAGGGACGACAATGCATTGTCAGATTGCTTCTACATGATCAACGTACTAGGTCATTCAGAAAATATACAGGCTGGGGCATTATAAATAGGTCACCCGAATAACTTGCTTTTGAACATATAAGAAAATGCATCAGACCAAACTTAGTTGGTTTTGAGACGCTCATAATCGGATGTTCCTAATTTTTTTATAGATAGAGACGTCAATAAACGGTATGGTTTTATATTTACATTCTGATCGTGTGTTGCAAGACGAATACAATGACCTATTATAGGTCATTCAAGGTCATTCAAGGTCAACTGCAATAGAAAATAAATTGTCTATCTTCAAAAGCAAGCGAGTTATTCAGGTAACCTGCCCCTAACGCCCCATCCTGTATAATGCATGAAACATATCGCACCTAACGACCTTCTGTAATCAATTTTCTGCGACGATGTCGAAGGGTTAAATAAAGAACGCATGTTCGCCAGAGTTAAAGCACCAGATCCATCGAGGTTCAACAGCCCGCGATCGAAGGCCATACCCATTTCCCATACTCATTCTCACGAAACTACATCTCGAGCTTTCCCATGATTCTCAATGAGAACGTGGCCGGCTGTTGAACAAGCGGCAGTAAAACTTTGGATCGGAGTAGCAGCTCGCGAAACGGCTTACCCTCGCGGCATCGCGCCATCAGTTAGGAGCGGAGCCGTCCGTCGCGATCCATCGTTATAACAGCTATTCGCAGATACAAGCTGGCGTGTAACACCGTCGTAAAGACAGTGCGCGCCCTCGAAGCGAAGCTCCAGGGCCCTATGCACGGCCTTGCCTAGGTGTACGTTAGGTATCCCGTGTCCCTTCCCCCGCGTGTGGGTCTGGTCGATTGCGATTCGATGGCGCACAGCCAGCGTAACAGAAGGTGCCGGGTAGATACGAATGACGAATGGCCGGGTATCGGGCCGAGAGCGTGCTATCGAAAATGAAAAAGCGTCGCTTACCGTGCTAGGTTCGGGCCGACGTTTCCTGCGTCGAAGGTAGAGCTGGCCGTGATATCCGCGTCCGGGATCGCTCTGGATTCCATGCCGAGCGGCGCGATGCATTGGGCTGAAACAAACGAAACGATCCTGCAGGTTAAAGCTCCCACGAATTTACATATAGGGGTATATCGATGCCCCTCTCCCTTTTTCTTTCTACCTACAGTCTCTGTATTTCCCTCTGTCTATCTCTCTCCGTTGGTCCAAATCCCCCCTTATGGATCATAAACGGCTAAATAACCAGCTAACCGAGATGAATCCGCCGGATAGAGCCGGTTTACGTTCTTGTATACGACCGTCTCTCCTCTCCTTCGAGATGGGAGCCGGGGAGGAAGGACTACCTCAACGTTTCCGTATCTCCGGGACCGATCAAATTGTTTCATAGGGGAACACGGCAGCGTTACGAGGACGCAATGTATCCTGCTACCAGGAACGGACTATCTTGATACAATATTGTCCAGCGCGAGCACTCCCCCCGCCGTTATTTACGGTTTTGTTCCCGTCACGCGTCGTCGCATCGCGGAAAGTTCAAAACACCTCGGCACCATGCTCCTCGCTGGACTTGTTGGGATGCTGAAGCTGCTCGGGACTCCGTATTCGAGACTCGCATTCCATGGTATTGGAAATTCCAGAGTCGAATCGACATTTAAGTGGGTTTGGAAAATAGAGATTAACCATTCACCGGCGCAGTGTTCACTCTGATTACTAGACTCCGGATCTTTATGCAAAATAAAAAGTTTCTGCATCAAGTGCGGCACACAGGAGTTAACAGTAAACCTACCGAGCACTAAAGGCGATTAACATGTTTTAGTTTGCAGAAATGACGAGGCTCTATTTATTTATATTTTCTGCAATTTTTACAACAATATGTGCTTGGATACAGAATTTTATCGAATCAATTTCAACGTAAGCTACTTCAGAATTTCAATAATTATGAAATGAAAAATATAAAACCGGTCATTTGACCGACAGTGGCGGGTTTAGTGTTAAACATGAATCTATATTTTTCACTAATAATTTTAATGTACTGAAAATGATATATTAATGATTAAATATGATTATGAATTAGATACGATTTTTTTCATTGTATGGATATGAAATTGATAAATACCTCATAAAATACTTAAACGTTTAGTAATTGGTTAGATACCAAATTTAGTCGTGTAAACAATATTTTGCATAATGGTATAGCAATTTTTAGCATTGCCTCTAAAAATCTTCTAATATTAAATGCATAAAATCCGAAGCCTCTCTCTAGTGATTACGAAGTATCGTACTAGGACCTGTCTAAAATTCTGTATAAATTTTCTCGTATTAAATTATGCATTATTATTTGTTATTATATTATATTAGCATTCGCGCGAATTTATTTATGTTAATCTCATTATTATGACCACGATTTTGGATTTAGTATCTGCGGATGGATGCGCGGATATGAAGTATTTATTTATTACGCATCGTCGATATTATCATATTAATATAAAATAACAGAAGATATCGAGTGGTCCATAATTGGTGAATTGAAGAATTTGTTTATTCGACACTTCATTTTCGGGAGATCAACTCTAAAATAAATACTATCTCCTCATTCGAATCTTTTCGACTTTAATTGATGGAATCACATCAAATCAATATGTTGTTTATTTAATTCAAATTGTAGCCAGATGCAATAACATTTTTTTTAATTTTTCACTTCAAATATCGACGTACAGTGACTCCCATTAATATTCGGACGCTCTCTAAAAAACGATAACTTTGTTAATATTCGACTATGCGATTTGTACTTTCTGGGAAGTTAGAGCAATTAGTTCACCACAGGATGTGAAATGAAATATTTCAAAAATTGCATTTGATCGGAATTGTAGAGGAAATACTAAAAGTTGCATTTTACAACTTTTTTATGCGGACCTATATTGAAATTTTAAAAAATACGTTTTGTAGATCTGTGTCAATTGTCTGCACTGTAAAAGGTACATAAAAATCGGTTGAATCCTTAGAATTACTGCAGTTGGAGGCCGAAAATCGTGAAAAACTGCAATTTTTACCATCTTTAAACGTTTGTAGCTCATTACAACTTCGACCGATTTTTATGAAATTTTCAGAATATGTTTAATTGATACAGATCTACGAAACATGATTTCTAAATTTTCCATATAAGCCTACATAAAACAGTTAGAAAATACAACTATCAGTATTTTCTCTGCAATTCCGACGACTTGCAGTTTTTTTCAAAAATTTTTGTCACGTTGTACAGCAAACGAATTGTTCTAACTTCTCCAAAAATTTCAAACCATATATTCCAATATTAACAAAGTTATGGTCTTTTTAAGAGTGTCCGGATATTAATGGGAGTCGCTGTATGTATTTCCGTAAAACAGTATTATAGAGAGAAATTATTTGTCGAAATCATGCAGGCATTTTTTATATGTTCACTTGATATTAAGAATATAACCGTGTATTAATTATTATCACTGTGTCCTAACTCGTTAACTGGAGGTGTTAACAAGAGTTTCGCATTCTCGGTTGACTGGGTAGCACGCAACAGGGTCTGCATTATTTCGAGCCGGTGTAATGAAGAATACATTGAATTCCCGAGGCCGTCCGGTTCGCCTACGAGAATGGGTTCGATTATCGACGGAGGCGAGTGTGGTCGTGGCGGGAACGGTTGGCCCGTGTCGATTGCAATTTATGCATATCGAAGTTCTATTACCAACTAAAACGCGGATCGGTAAAATTTGCTGGGGCATCGTTCGACAGAGTGGAGGGAATACGCGGCAAATAACGGTAGCAGCTAATGCCGGATATCGAGTGCAGGTGTACCGGAATACCGTGATGGGAGGTTGCAGGCTTCTGCCTCGAGTAGCCAGAGACTCCGCGAGAATTAATGGCGGGGAATTCGAGCTTATAACGGAAGGAATCCCTGCTAAGCCATCGAGAAACAGAATGGGCATGTAGGTGGCCATTAATATCAGTAAAAGTTTGTACCATTCTTGGACGAATCCTCCGTCGTAATTCTGCCCGGTGGATTTCGAGCGAGGAACGTTATCATCGTAAGATGAAATTCCTACGGACTACGAATTTGTCCTGGGAAGAACATCGGTCTATGCTTCGGACAGGGGAATGGGGCAACTTGCTGCACAATTGGACTAATACGGAATGGTACACGAAATGTCGTGCCATTTAGCTCTCCGCTCCACCTGTTTGTCTTTCGCTAAATTGACGCCAGACGGTCCAAAAAACAGCAACCTGCCGTTGCAGTCAGACTCGTGATGAACATTTCAAACTGAATCTGTTATGTCCGCGCTTTTAAACCGGCGTAACGAAGCTTTCGTAAAAGGAAATCTGTCAGGTGCTAGTGGCATTCTTTTAACCTTAGACAACTTCTGTAAAAGTTGCCTCAATTAATTAGTTCAATATCAAAATAATTTAACCCTTTGCAGTCGGAGCTATTTTAATTCCATTGTATATAATTCTTGTTTATTTTATGGATATGAAATTGATATAATACCTCATACAATACTTAAATGTGTAGTAATTGATTAGACACCAACATATTTAATAATATAAACAATATTGTGAAGCGCCACTCTAGTGCTAAGGGTCAATAATTATTTTCTCGAATTATGGTTACGTCGAAATAATTCAATTCGCCGACGAAATAAATGTAGACACACAATAAATATAAATTACACTTTCCCTTTTGGAAAATTATTGGGCATAGAGAATCACTGTCGCTGTGAAGGAAATCATACGTCGAGGAGTTAAGGAGTTAAGTGTCAGACAAACTCTGTCCAAACTGTGTTCATTTCTCAGGAATCAATATTTAAGCAACGTAATACGAAATTCCTTTCTCTCTTAGAAAATTATTAGGGATAAAGAATCATTATCGCTGTGAAGAAAATTATACAGCAAGGAGATAAGGAGTTAAGTGTCAGACAAATTCTGTCAGGTATGAATTCCTCTCTCTTTCAATATTTAAGCATCGAAACAAAGTATACTTTCTCTCTTAGGAAACTGTTAGACACGAAGAGGTTCGAAGCACACGATCAACACGTGTAAAATCAACACGCACATGAAAAGCTTTTCCCAATTGTTAAACTACAAAGTGAAAGAACATTTACTACAGATGATTCATCGAAACTATCACCAGAGAAAATTACATTCGTTAACCTAGCTGTGTTTATCCACAGCGGACACGGAAGGAACGAACCTGTTTCGATTGTTAGCTATCGAGCCGCTCCAAGTAATTTCCATGCTATACACAGTTATTTATTTTTCACAATAGCCAGATGCAAGTCGATAGTGAGAACCCAGCGAGATCGATGGAGAACGGTCAACACCCTCGGTGTCTTCCAGGGTCGCGTTCGAAGCCGTGTAAATCCCGGAGTTCACGGAAGAGAATTGACTTTTTCATCTGGAATCATTACCTCGCTCGATCGTAGCTCCATAGCGCGAATTCCGCCGCAATGATTGATAACCGTAGGAGATGATAAATCCCTGGGTTGCGGTGTATCGGTAAAAATCGATGGCGATCGATGGGAACGCGGCTCGAGGGTAAGACAAAGGGAGCGCTCGAGACTCAAACATGGCGTGCTATTATTATTAATGAAGCCTGAATATATCGGCGTCCCGCACCCCCCAGAATTCTCACGACCCTTCCGTGCAACTTCTCGGACCCCCGCGCGGGGTAAACTTGGCTCGTTCTCCGGTAGAATCCGTTTCCTTTGTCGGCACGTCCGACCTAACGAGCCACCGGTGAGATATCGCGCTCGTAAATCGATCCTGAATAACGGTTCGGGGGCGCGGAAAACCGGCGCGGCGCTCCTCTCCGATCTCCTTGTTGAAGAGGTGCGACCCTGGCGCATCGTTCAATCCCGGGATCCAAAGTGCAATGTTGAGACGCCCGTCGTCGTCGTCGTCGTCGTCATCCCCTGCAATCACGACGTTCGGCGTCTCTTTCAACAAGCCGCTAGCCTTCCCCGAGCCGAGTTACGCTTCGCCTCCAAGAAAAACATCATTAATTACTTCTGCTCTATTGACGCCCCGATGAATGGGCGAACGAAACGGGGACACTTCTTCCGCCGACGCGCCGAGAAAATTTATATCGCAATTAGGAGCAGCTATTTGATAGAGCGCCACGATAGCGTTTCCATTTCTTTAATGAAAAACCGTTCTCATTGAACGGACGGTCAAACCCGCCGAAGTTATGGCGATAGTCCTCCTCCCTTTCTCCACTCAGGCTCCTTCCGGGTCGCGCGTCTTCGAGAATGATCGACGAGATCCGAACCCTGTTATCGCCCATGCCGAAATGACTAATGGATTTATTATTTTAATAGAACGTCCGCGGTAACTCGTGGCAAATAAAACATTGCAGTGACGAAACTAATTCCTTCGGATTAAATCGCATTCATGATTTCAACCCTTTCAAGCTCGTGAAAATTGTTCTACAGGTTCTCGTTGATACTTGTTCGTTCGTATTTATTTTGCAATTGAATTCTACCGATTTTGTTCTATTCGGAGACACGTCTGAAGGAAACACAAAGTGCAACATTGTAATATAGGAACAACAAATTTGACAGTTTCTAAAATCGGAAACGGAGGAATTTGTTTGTTTTATTGTTGTTGTAATTTATAGACTGAATGCATAGTTACTGAACCGTAAATAAATAATAGCCACAAGAGCCTGTAATAATTTCCGATAATACACACAGCCAGTGCATGGTGAAATCAGAATAATTTGTTATTGTAATTAACATCATTAGGATAATAAATTCTATTAATTTCGATATATTCACAATGACTGTTTATGCGGTAATAGCTTATTCTTCGCAATACAAAAGCAGAGTTTCATTCGGATCTGTTTAATCTCAACTAATAAATAAACAGCGTATACATATATATCAATTTTTACATAATCATTTATCACAAATATATGAAATTTTTGAAAAGGTTGTATCATATTTCAACGAAGATAAAACTCACCTTTAAATGATTTAAATGAATGGTTATACGCGACTATTCATATTCGTAATGCGAATATGAAAAATGCAATAAATGCACGAACCGTGCAGTGTACCGAATGAATTCCAGTCCGTAAAATTTCTGGAAGCTTTGTTTCTGTATTTTCAAGTAGCCCATCGATTGTCAGTGCTGAAGGTAGAGGAACTTTCAAAGCGTCGAGAAAATTCCCTGTTGCAACAAAGAAGATTGGTTTACCCGTCTCGGGACAAGGGCGTCGGAATTTAATGGGTCAATAAACGTCCAAGTAAATTTCCCTTGGCGGACGTCTCGCAAGCTACTCTCATCGAACGTTTGACCGATGATCGGCTCTCAACCCGTACGAAAAACCAGTGTGCATCGATTTGCATGTCGGAGTGGCTTAGTCAGCATCCACCGAGCCCGTTAGTTTCGCTAAACGATCTGTCGCCGTCAGCCGCGTTACTTTTCGATGTAACGAGTTCACTCGTCAGAAGTATCGGAATTGTTTGGAGACCTCAGTGAACGACAAACGACCCGAACCTTCGAAATCCAATTCCGGATCGTCGGCAAGCGATTGCGAAAGTTTCCCTTAAAATTGAAATGAAATGTCTGCTATCCATTTCTCGAGCGGATCGTCCCATAAATTCTCGTCGATTCGCGAATCGGGTCAATGTTTAATAACGATCTTTATGCTCCGAGAAGAAAAGTAATAAACTCCCGTCGCTTTCATCCTCTTCGCTGATGGAATGTTAGTATTATGCTCACAATGTGAAGCTTCTTTGCAAGTTCGACAAGATATTATCGAGTGTACACTCCCCTCTTTGTGTCAGTAATTTAAAATTGAACTTTTTAACCCCTAAGGATGAAGTTTAGATAGCGATCCCTGTCCGTTGTAATTTTTCCAATGGAATTACTAATATTCGTACCTTTTAATCATTTCTCAAGGTATTTAGTTCTCAAATAAAAAGTTTAATGAAAGGGCAGTATTTGTCGTCGTTACTAGCTCCCGAGTTAAATTTAAGTGAGACATCGATGGAAGCGAGAATTAAACAATAGCTTATTGTTAAATACACAGACGTGAAATATTTTCTGTTTATTACAATTATTAAAGGAGAAAGTGCACTTTCATTTGTCTTCAAATTTATTTAATGCTATATCACTAGACTGCGGATCTTTATGCAATTATGGCTTTTGAAAATTTTCAAAAATTGCTAGGATATAAAATATGACAGAATTGAGTACGATTTTAATTTATTTCAGACCTAATAAGGCTACTACCACAGATAATAAGATCCTATTTTATTCCACATTCTTAAAATTCGTCTAGAATTGACTTAAGAATTGATTGTTTTAAGAACAAGAGGGTGATTGCTCTCCTAAATTATTTGATGCCCAGTTAAATCTCCCAAAATTTGAAGAACACTTTCACGTGCACAAATTAGTTTCCCCCATAGAATGCAGAAAAATAGGAGAGGAAGTCACAGGAGGATTGCCAAACAGAGAATTCGGAATTTTCAATTGAGAACATCAATAACCAGCAGAGACTTTGTTTGGGAAATATGGGACAGCAACTCGAGACACTTTGGAACGCGGCGCACCGTGCTCTATCCACCGCAGACGTTCCGTTCGACCGGAGACCGCCATAGAGCGGCCCGATTCAATTTTACATCGGAAGTTTGTCGATCACCGCAAAGTAATTTCTATCAAACAAAACCGTACGTCGCCGATGCACGTATAGCTACGAGAGCCAGTATTACTCGAGCGTATTACGAGTTCGCATGGTTCGGTCCTTCGTCCCCTTTCCGCCGTGAAACGTTGTTTAAATACAACTTCCCGCTAAAAGTTTCCAATTTGACGACGCGAAGGAGGGTCGGGGACGCGAACGCGGGGTACGCCGGTAAATCCAGCTTTTCCGTGCGGGGCCAAAGTCAATTTCGGATCGAAAGTTCGTCGGTCGCGGTCAAGCAGTTTCTCCGTGCGCGAGGAGAACGAGGAGTCAGCGGCGTCGCGGCGGCGCGGCTGGACGTTAATAACTTATAAGAGGAAGTTTTCGCGATGAAAACTATAAAGCCCCGGCAGATTACAGCTTAGATGTACTTACAGAGGTCCACGGCGCTCGTGGTGCCGGCCAGAGCGAGAAAAAGCGAAAGACGGACGGCAGGTATCGCACCCCCGGCGAAGAAACCGAAGCTTTCCGCCATGGCTGCCGGTTCGCGCGAGGGCTTCACCCTCGCCCTTTTCTCACCGTGACTCCGCTCGTGCCATTTCTGCCTCGTCAACCTGAAACAAAAAACGAACGAGACCGTTACGCCACCGCTAACGATAGTTCTTCGAGGGTGGAACTTGTACGATGGGGTTTCGAGAGGGGCCGACGAATCGCTCCGTCGAATGTTTCCTGTCAAAGCCCTTCGACTCGCGATACGATACAGGGACGGTCGACTTCGTTAAAATCGGGATGAACGGGTCTGCCCTTGTAGTCCCCGGCGACTCCTCTTTCCGCTAATTCTGAGACTGATCGATCACTATTTGACGTCGATTGCCTGGGATTTTGGGAAAGGTGTGGTTATTAAGAAACTTGGGGAGACCTCTAGGCGAATTTGCACAGTGGAACCTCGCGCGTTGCAAACAGGGATTGAAAACACTTCTAATTACACACTTTGTGCAACATAAAAATATCTGCATTGATTGTGGCAAGCAGGAGTAAAGTGAAATTGATTTCATCCCTTAATTTCATAAATGTATCCAGTCTTTTACTGATTCATATTTCATCCAGACAGTTTCTTCATAGATACATAAAAATCCGCACTCCAGTTATTAAGAACAGAAATAATGTTATAAAACTGTTACGAAGATATCGATTCTAGATTAAATTGGTTACGGTTACGATTCCTGAGAACCAAAATTATATTGGTTCTATAATGGAATAACATTGTTCCCGTTCTTCGGCAACGTTCGGCCACGAAAACACAAGTATATCCGGGCCCGTCTCGTAAGGTGTTGATAGGCTCTCGGTACATAAAGTGTCAAATACATGGCGACTTTACTTTTCGTTTGAATTGCTGCTGTTTCAAGCCGTACCCTGCAGACATTTTGCGCCACGCTTGCGAACTGTTATCGCGCGAAACTCGAAGCGAATTTTCTTCGGAACAAAAACCATTTTTTAGTCGACTCGAATCGTACCCGCGCGGTTTGTAAAATTAAAGTGGCAACTTCGCCGAGTACCCGAGGTGCGATAACAGTGCGTGTGCTCCTCGAGCGATTCCAATTTAATTTACGAAGTTATTCGATTTAAGTTGAATGAAAAATTGAAAGAGAATAAAGTTCCCCAGCGATATTTAAATTTCTGTCTGTATTAATTCCGTCCCCTTCAGAAGGGAAGGCTTGAATGAAGAAATTCCGAGCGCAGCAAGTCGAATTCTTCGTTTCATTTTACTTTCGACGAATTTCGCGTTGTACGCAATCGCGCGACGAATGGAAACAGAACGCCTCCGTTGTCGATAGAAAAAAAGATTTATGAACGAAAAAACGAGAAAGAGAGAGAGGGAGAAAGGGAATCACTAGGATCAATTCGGAAAACTACGGGTTTTAAAAGCTCCCAGTAGGCTTCCCGCGGCCGTTACGTCGATGTCAGCCGATCCATTTTTATTCCCGGCCAGACAGCGTGTCGTTAAAACGATATAGATGTATCTTCTCTAATTATCCTGCCCCAGGACTCTGATAGATCGATGCGCGTTCCTGCGCATTAATATTCGCTGCCATCGATGCATATGCAGCTTTTAAAGTTACCGTGATTAAAGTACTATTAAATGGTACCTATAGAAAATATGCCCCTTCTGCTTTGCGTCGAGTACTTACAAATTGTGAATATTAATCAATTTTTTAATATCGTCAATCTAGATTAATATTATACGGGCATGTGTCTCATCGAAGAAATTTCGATAATGGAGATAATCCTTCAAGGTGCGTATCATCATCAGCGTTTTTATGGTATAGTCTGAATATATAAAAATTGAAAATTGCCAGAGACAGGTGTGAAATAGAAAATTTTTTCTGGACTTATTTATTTTAATAAGCTGACACTGATGTATTAAGTTTTACACCTATTTAGTTTCTGCTATAAGTGCATAAAATTCGCAGTCTGGTAACAATGAACGATATTATTATTGCCAGACTGTTTCTGTTAATTTAGCAAGGGAAACCATTGAAATAATGTTGTTTTAAAATGAAGTTAAAAAATATTATTCGGAGGAAGTGAGACTATTACGAAAGTATGTGTACCAGGGAACGTTACAGGATCCCAACATACTTTTCGTTTGCAACAAAACGATTTGGAATTCTCAAGCGATGCAATATTCTCCGCAGGAACGTGTTCAACTTTGTATGAAAACAAGTGGTGCAAATTCTGAACATTTCTTTTTAAAAAAGGTTACGCTACACGGCAGCAGGCATTCATAAATCAAAAACATTACTGCTCCCTTAAAAAGTTTCTCTTCGTTCCGAATTGTACCTGCAAAACGGGCATTATTTTTAACAAATGTATGTACAGAAAGTACATACGCCCAAGGAACGAAAATGCTTTAATCCGTGGACGAATGGTCAGACAAATGGTTGGCTCTCTGACCCGTAGGACAATTTGCATTGCATGCAGTTTTCGAAGTGCAAGCTGCGCCCGCAATTTTATTTAACTTATGCGTATCCTTTATTTATAATAGTGGGTGTACCATTTATTCTTCAATAATCTAGTAATATTCTTTAAATTCCTTCCAAAATTATTTTTGAGATTTAACAAATTTTATTAAGTCTTAGATATAGGATTCTTAAGACTATTTCACTGAATTCCTTTTAGAATTATTTTTGAGGTTTAACAAATGTAAACTTCTTACGTTTCATTCCCGAGAAAATCGAGTTTAAAAATTCAGCTCGTGCGAGTACCATTAGATAGGAATCGGCTGATGCGTCTGTTCATGACCGACCGGTTCTACTTCCTGCAAGTACTATCGTAGGCCACGTGAACCCCACAGATATTTAAATTCGATTTTCCCAAACGTAAGATACCAAATAAAAGAATGTTATTCTTTTTTTCTTCCTTTGAGCAAATTCCCTTGTGCAGATTGAGTAGAAATGGTAAATAAAATTAACCCCAAATGGCGTTGTGGGATCTCTGGTGATCACAGCCAAATTTCCTATATACATATATATATATATACTAATCCAAAATTCCTGTTGTTTAAAACGATCGAACCTTGCGCCGAAATCATAAAATTTTTTATATATTTCCTGTATACTGTTTTTCGCTGATTGCAAGATAGTTGCAAATATGAAGTTCCTTTAGTTTCTTTTCAACTAGGACGAAACACCACCTTTCTTTTCCTCTAATAGAATACTTTCTATAGCAAACGTGGTCTCAGGACCACAGATTCATATCAGAATCGAACGTTTGAGTTTACTACAAAATAGCTATTTAGTGTAGAATTTGATCGAACCGTGCGCCGATAACATTATTCCAACTTTCTTTTCAACGTTTGAATCAGGTAAATTTTTAGGAAGATTGTAGTGTGGCAGATCGTAGCCTGAGAAAATAGTTACACCATTTGAGGGTTAATTCCTATTTCAAAAAACGGCACGTGCCGCCAATTTCAAATACACTCAGCTATCTCCGCGATCATCAGTAACATACACATTCCAAAAACTGGCAAAACAAGCACAGCAAGCCCTGGCAGTCGTTAGAAGATGGTGGAGAGCAGGCTCTAGTAGTATGGCGTGGGAAGGCGATAGCTCGAAATAATAAATTCACGAGCGCCGGCAATGTTGCGGAAGATGTCCATAGATTTATTAGTTCGACACTGTTGTTCACGACGCAAGTCGTAGCACGGCGATAGTTTCGGTGCGAACGTGGCCGTGCACATATCCTCGGACGAAGGGGGAGGGGTCTGTTGCAAGAAAGTTGCGATTCCCGTGTCTGGACTTTGATGGAGTATGCCGCGGTAATTGCGCCGGAAGTGAATAAGTAATGGCGAACGGTAGTAAGAAGTCGGTGGGTCGTAGGCCTCGCGTGCTCGCATTAAACATACATGCAGGAACGTACGACCGGGGCCGGCGTGGCAGCAGAAAATCCACAGTTTACAGGGCACAAGCACTTTCCGCCGGCGCGGCGTGGCGGAAGGTCCCGCGGAACATTTCCTCCCCGTCTTCGCTCCTCTTTGAAAATTCTTTCAGCCCCGTTGGCCGGGAGACTCGTTACAATGGCGAGGCACGTCAGACACGATTGCTGATCAAACAAAGTAGCTATTTCAACCAGCTGCGCTGCGCTGTGCATATAAAATGTCGGATTTTTGATAGTAACATTAAATCCTATTATTCTATATGTATTATACAAAATCATCATTAGATCCTAAAAGGTAAACTTGTTTTTTAAATGCGGATAGTCTGTGCTGGGATTATAGTAAAAATCACGAAGATTTGACAAGTTTCACGCTTTACTACAAAAATTAATTTTCTTCAATTGAAAGATTGGGTTTACGCAAAGTTTGTACGCGGACTAACTACAGACAGCATGTGCAGTATGCAGACTGTCTGCGGACTGTTCATTCACCGTCCGCGGACAGTTTGCGGACAACTGTCTGTCAGTCTGGACAAGGCTTTAGAGTACCTTGCTGAACTTCACGGGGCTGAACGACGAATTTAGCCCAAGAGGGGTGTAGGCTGCGCGGTCAAAGGGGTTGCACTCGATCGGACCGGCGCGGCGATTCGAAGCTATGCAAATTTTTCAATTCATCGTTCGCGCGAAAAGGCGGTATCCGAGAGACAGAGGGTGGCTTAGTCGCGCCGCGAAACATTCGAATCAATTTTTCCGGTGCTGCCTCTGTTCCTCTGGGACTCCCTCTTTGCTTGTGTTCTCTGTCCCCCTGTTTTCTTCTCCCTCTCGGAGAGAGCGGAGCTAGCGTTTCGATAGCGAAATTATTCATCGATTGTTTTCTTTTCATCTGGTCGGGACGGGCGAGGAGATTACCATGGCCCCCGAGAGGCAGGTGGGACACGTGGGTCGTCTTGGTCGTTTACGGTGGCCCGTTTCAGCTCACCGTGATACCCGGGGCTCTTGCAATTATTATTCCATCGACGCGACGGAGGAGGTCCGTTTTACGATCGCTACGCTCTGCCGGAACAATATACAACGGTGTTTATACGTGTGCCTATGGACGCGACCGATGTTCCTGTTTATACGTTTCGCAGCACCCCCGTATGCGTGTTTCCGTTGGCGGGGGCTGAAAGAGGGAAGGTTGCACACCGTAGTCCCCGGCGCCGAAGGTAAGAGCTCCGTTAAGCCACGGTTGTAAGCCGCGAAGGCTCCCCGTGATATCCTAGTTCGACGTCGAATCTCTTCGTTTGCATAGCAATGAGTTTATGCAGATTAATACACGCGAAACGTCTACGCGTACAACGTCTCGTGGGATGTAAAGCACCGGTATCTACACGGATTCGCGGGCGTGCATGCATATTTTATTGGCCGCGGCCGAAGATTCCCGATCGACTGGAGCCGGTTACGGCGCGGACCGGAGCAGAGCAGGACGGAGTTTAGCAGACCAGGACATGATAGAGTCCAGCAGCGCAACGAAAATCATACTTGAATAGAGTAGAGCACAGCAGTGAATAGATGAAGAGCACATACTTGAATAGAGTACAACACAGTAGCCCATCGCAAACCACACTTAAATAGAGTAGAGCACAGCAGTGCAATGCAAATCATACTTGAATAGAGTACAACACAGTAGCCCATCGCAAACCACACTTAAATAGAGTAGAGCACAGCAATGCAACCCGAACCATACTTGAATAGAGTACGGCACAGTAGCGCATCGCAAACAATACTTGAATAGAGTAGAGCACAGCAAGGCAACATAAACCATACTTGAAAAGAATAGAGCACAGCAGCGCAGAGCAGGGTTGAACAGAACAGAGCACAGCAGAGTTGCACAGACCAAAGCAGAACTGGGTAGAACAGAGCAGAGTAGAGTAGTACAGATCACGGTAAATATTTCGTCTAGGAACTCGGATGACCTTGACCTTGACGTATGTTGTCATGGTCACTCCCATGAGTAACCTTCAAAAGGTACCAGCCGTTAGTAGAGTAGGAGAGAGCAGAGCATTGTATACCAGAGTAGAACAGAATGGAGCATAGCAGAGCAAAGCAAAGCAAAGTTCAGCAAAGCAAAGTTCAGCAAAGCAGAGTAGAGTAGTGCAGAGCAGGGCAAAGGAGAGGAAAGCAGAGTTGAACGAAGCAGTGAAGAGCAACGCAGAGTTGAGCAGAGCGAAGCGGAGCGGGGCCGAGCAAAGCCTAGCCCCACGATTTGTCTCCCTTCCCGATGTCCCATTAGTTATAATCCGTCGGCCTGAGACTTTATCAAACAATGCACGACCCCGGGCCGCTTGTTTCTGGGGATCTGATAGGGCAGCCCACGGGGAGCGGGTACAAGCTGCTTAGCAAATGATAGGGACTTGATAAGTATCGGATACATCGATTCCCGTCCCACTCTTTTCTCCTTTTTGATTGAATAATGCCGTGCCGTGTAATTTCGCGGCGACCGGCTTAGAATATTAGCTCCGACAAGATATCGGAGTGATTAGCGTAATCACTGTGTGTTCGAGAGCTCAGACTACTTAATTTACATAGGAATCTTTTTGGCATCTTTCGTGATTCTTTTTTCCCGCGAATATTTGATGCGGGCCTATTATAATATACGTAAGGCGTTTAAAATATTCCCGAAGAATATGTAAAGAAAATGAGAGTACAAAATCTGATAGAATCTATTAGATAGAATTTATTCTCAAAACGACCAAATCCACAATTATTTGTGGACTGACCTAACGCATACAAAATTCCTATATGGTCCGATGTATAAATGTTAATCAATTGGTAAACGTCGTCTGCACGATTCTGAAACGCCAAATGAAATTTCGTTGGATGTTGTTAATAGTTGCATTATGCTGCCAGGTAGAAACTGACAGAGGTAATCAAACAATTAGTACCGGAGGGAGAGCTCAATTGGAACGGTTATAGTAACCAATCTCCTTGTTACTTCGTATAATTCGATTTGTTTGCCCTCAATCTTGTGTAAGTGCTCTCGTGTCGCTAGGTGTACAAGATCTTAACTAAATGGTCTAATTCTGAGTGGTATTGCAATCGCACCATGCTCACCGCATCGCCCGGTTTCCAATCAATGGTACATCACGATATTATAAATTAATTATTAATATCAAAGTTCCCCGTTTGTATACTAATGTGATGGGAAATTAATAATCATACATCGGTAATGAGTAACTTTTCGATGCTTTCGTGCAGAAATTATTCAAACGCCAGGGATTGCATAAATATTATTGGGTATGAGTAAATGTTTTCTTACAAATTTAACTTCGTTTCTTACAAATTAACGTTCGTTTCGACGTAAATAGAGAATTCCTGTAATCAGTTCCCAACGCATCATGTTTTTTTAAAATTAAAAGCACAGACATAATATGTATACCGAATATTCAGCAAGCATACAACTGATAAAATCTTCACAAATGATTATAATTACATTGAAGTACGTTTTGTAAATATTTCTCGATGAAATATTCAACTTGCCGAGTAATAAAGGATGACAGAATAATTCAAGCAAAATATAATAAAAGTTACATATTATCTCGTGTTTTAATGTCTCTAAACTGAATTTCATAATTACCCGTCCCATTAAATTTTTTAATTGAAACATATTACAGAGATTACGCTCGTTATAAAACAGGAATTATAAAAGCACGGTGGTTATAATGCAGCACGAAGTAATTGAACCGTCGATATAAAATATATCAATGTTAAACGTTCCTTCATCGCTAATTACGCGTCTCGCCCAGCGGAACAGAAAAAGTTAAATAATCGTTCGACGAATTCTCTAATTATATCGAGCGATGTATAAAGGCTGCCAAAGTTGCTCTACAGCTTTATCGAACTTCCTATTATCCGCAATTAAACGGACACGGTACGCGAGCCATACATCATTGCAACGGGCGACGAAGCGTAATCGATGTCGCGATAAAATTGCCATGGCGTGCAACGCTCGAAATGGCCGACCTAGGCAGACAAAAATAAAAATCTGACTATCTATAACAATTAAACAAAAGCTTTTTTTGCACGAGTACCTGTACCATTCGGAACTAATAACACTTTAAAGGCCAATTACGCTTTACGGATTTATTCGCTGCTGGAAAATCACAAATATCAGGTGTATGGAGAAGATATAGTCTTTTTCTCATTTATTTATACAAGACATACGAGATATGCTACCGGTCGATAATGAAGCATGTTCTTTACACAATAGCAAAACGGTTATTTACAGTTTTCGGAGAAAAGATTCATGATTAAACGAGATTTAAATAAAATCGAGATTAGAAAGATTTAAAGACATCAGATAATTCAAAGAAGAAAGAAATTTTTATTTCACTCCTGTGTCTTGCAATCAATGCAAACATTTTTTATTTTGCATAAACATTTTGCACAAAAGGAAATATAAGTACAAAGTTTTGATACATTGAATCTATCATTTATTTTCAGTTATTCGTATTTATGTTGATCCGTTTTTATCACAGGGAATTAAACAGCTTTTATCGCTGTTTGAGAAAGGAAAAACAGGGGAGGAAAACACGACCGAAAAAGGTGAAGCGATATTGCGCAATGGTGTCCACAGATGTTCCAATATTTCAGATATTCCGGAGCATGTCTTTATTGACACAGTATATTGCAGAAAAGTTCAATGGATCTTCCAGATGACCAAATACATTGACAATCGTCGATTCTGTGTTACACGACTGAGGTGTCTGTTAATTGTGCACCTATTCCACTTATCATGTCGGACAGTGTTTTTATTTCATAATTGATTAGCACTTGCTGCGAATACCAATGTAGTCAGAAATCAGACATTCCATTTGCAGCAAAGGTGACTGTGTGGACATGCGTGGTGAGAATGAAAAAGAAACATAATGAGCGAGAGGCAAAATGTATGAAGCGAATTTGGTCGAACGAGATAAAGAAATGAGTGTGCAAGAGGGAGCGTTTTGTTCAGAAATTGAATCATTCGTTAATTGAACATCGTTTGTGTTTAACCCCTTGCCAATTTTAACGAGTCAGACTCGTCATGGAAATTTTAACAGTCTAACAAATATAAATGTTATGTGTGTCTTTTTAGATGAAATGAAATTTGATTCGTTTGTAATCAATATTTAAGCATTAAAATAAATGTCGCCATACAAAACATATAAATTTTCTTTTCCCTCCAACAACATTTTCGGGGACAAGAACCTTTTTATCACTATAACTGTAAAGAAAATGACACGGCAAGGGGTTAATATGTTTTGTTAAATACATGGTTCGATTATAAACATCGATACTTCCATCCACTGCTTGAACAGTAGAGAATATGCATACAAAAATAATTGATTGAGAAAATTCCAAGGATCGAAAACAAAATTGTAGAAAGTCAGTTTTATTCGACCGACCGTCTTTCCGCTTCGCTTGCGACGGATTTCCGTTCGCTTCCCATCGGCCATTTCGTCGATTGCGGATCGACTTAGCGGAAAGAAAACCGCGTGTCCGTTGCAACGGGTTGGTCGTCGACGATCGTCGCGTTGACCTTAATTACACGGATGGCTCGAGAAGAGCTGACGCCGCGGTGGCGCGGGCTTTCGAGATCTCCGGTGCAACAAGATGCAACCGAGAGATTGGCGTATCTGCCGCGTCATCGAAACTGTCGCGCGCCGCGTTCGGGTTCGGGAGCTAAAGAAAACAAAGGAAAAATTGAGTGTAACTGGAGGGAAAAGCGATTCTTATCGGGCTCGAAAATATGCGCTCGCGCAAGCACCGCCGCGAGGGAGATTTACGAGTCGCGTAGCCTGTCCGGGCGGAACGTTAATGTCAGTTAATTATCCGTAAAACGCCTGAGGCGGGAGATCCGTTTTCGAACCGGCGCGGTGCTTGTAACGCGTGGGCGCGGCCCGAGTGTTTTCTGGAATCACGGCGCCCAGACAGAAATTCTCCTGTCGATTTCGACCATGAAAAAACGACCGGTCGTTTACCGGCGATTCCACCGCGATCCGATCTCTCGATCGACCGGCCATTAAGAATTCATTTTGATAATTAAACCGACACGCTCTCTGCTTCTAACGTTCACCCTCGAACCGTTTCGGTACACGAGCCTTTCAAGTATTTTACAGTTATTCGTCGACATTTTTCGTGGACGGTGACATACCTTAACGTGTATCTGATCGGCATTCTTTCTTGTGTTTTTTAATCAATTATCAACTCCTCCTTCCGTTGATGCTCGTTGGTTATTTTAATTCGTTTCGATCGATAGAGGCTAGAGTCATTTATGCAAGAATGGTTACTGAATTTTCGTCGCAAAATAAAAATTAGCTGTCTGTCTTTATTTTGATACGTTTGAAGATAATGTGTCAATGCTCTTCAATTTTTTAAAGATTATTTGGACGACTACAGTGTGTGATGGAATTGTGAAAACTATTTATATTTGTACATTGACGCATTTTTGTATGAAGTATAAGTGATTGCTAAATGCAAAAGTATATTTCGAAATAATGTTGGTAGTATTATGCGTGTACTATTATATTTATTGTGCTCCTGCTTTAATAATTTTCTATGTCTGGTTGAATATACTTCTTTTTTTACTTGTCTCTAAACGTTGAAAGGTTTATTTTTTTTAAAGCTTCAGTTTGGCACAGTTATACGAGGCACTGAGTATACTGTTCGTTAATGATTCTACCATTTTCCAGGAAAAGATATTCAACAGAATAATTTCAAAGTCTAACATAAACTATAGAAATCTACATGTTGGATGTGAAATGATTTCATTAAAAGCAGAAGGAATAATACAGTACAGCGATTTTTAATTAAGTAAAGTATTAACGTCGAAATACACGGCTTTGTTTATTCGGAAAATATATAATACGAGAATTAAACACTGGTTGGTGGGAGTGTTTCATTATCTCCGGGAACTGAAGAAAGTTTCCGACAACTTCCATTACCGTCCCCTTTGTTCAGAAAATTAAAAATATTTTAACGTTCCGTGATATAAAAAGTTTTTCAGAATTTTCATGCTACAGCGAACAATATACTATCCTGCGCTTGGTAAATCCGCAAGATTTAACCGGTTGTTAATATGTTAACCCTCGGACGCCGTGCAGTTCGACTCGGAGTTAAAAATGTTCTGACCGAGTCTTAATTTTCCTGCCAGTTTAAATCATTTGGGTTGTAATATAAAATCCTTTAGTTACAAATATACGTGTTCTAATTTTAAAGAGTTAGTTGTGATTCGTTACGAATGCTGATAAATGTGATTGAATAAAAATTAGATATGGCCAACGATTTTATAATTGCTAGTACAAGAACAACTGAGTATTAAAATTTATTAATTTGTATAGTCTTTTAAAAGGAAATTTCAAATTAAAAGATTTTATGCATGTCTGACAAAAACATTTCACAAACATGTAAAAACAGTTCAAGAATAAGATTATTTCCACAAAATCATCTCAATATTTAGTATGTCTCCACAAAAATATTTATACAATCACAATTATAACCCGGCCGCTTTATAAATGAAAATAAAATATTAAAAATAACTGAATTTGTGATACGATCTGAGATTATATTAAATAATAAGATCAACGTTAATCTCAAAGAAGTGGGGTTCAAAAATCTGTGAAACTTGAAGAATTTGAGTGAACGCCGCTGCCACGAAATCGTGAAAAGTATTTCTTACGAGGGTTAAAGTATCCGCAGACATTTTCCGCGTGAGATGATTTGACTGGTAGATAGGGACAAAGCTCGAAGTCGCGCGTTGCTATAGAGCTCTTCAAGAAAATGTTCTTCACTCTCCATTTTTTGCCTTCTTAACGGCGACGTCTTATCGTAACGATGTCAGAAGTCTCACGACGCGGACGGGGAATTTTACAACGAGCAAAAAACCGTCGACGGATCAAGGCGAGTTTGCGGTTTGATCCTCGACATGATCCTCGTGTTCTGTTCGAAGGCACGCTTCGACGACTCCAATCCATTTCGCCCAGAATTTCGCCTGCCCAAAAAAGAATAGCTGTCCCTTGCCTGCGACACGGGCTTTAGCAGAATTTCGCCCGGCGAGCGTCGCTTTCTTCAAATATTTACGCGGCAAACAGTTTGGTCTGTTGCCGGGGAACGAGACCTGCGATAACAATCATAAATACAATCCATGTTCTGCTTCTTCGTTAATGAAGAAGCTCACTCTTTCGAACAGAAACAAGAGCATTGCAACACAATTTCGAACGTTGGACGTTTATATTTTAGCAGCAGATTTTAAACTGATCACACGAATTTATGGAAATTATACACATACATATACATATATATATATATATATATATATATATATATATATATCTTCGCAATTATACTTTATTAAATTTTCAACCGTATTGAACTTTATGGAATCAGGCTATAAATGCTTCAAATCCGATGGCTGATCGTGATTAAATGAAACGTTAGTTTCTGTATTAATATGTGTCTGGCTGGATTAATAGTAATAAACTATAGTAAATTCTGTGGGTTGTGTATATTTTGCTTAGTGAGTTTTGCCCCGATTAATATTCTAGAATAATGGTGTACTCTATTAAGCGTTGAAACACGCGAAGTAAATCCGAATTTATTGCATAATGTTGCTAATATGAAATTTTAAATCCGTGGTTCTGATGCATAATTTGTTGGAATTAATTATTCTTGATTTTAGGAAAGATTTAATTATGGTAACGCAGTCAGAACATTTTTCTGGCGATGTCTATCGTCATCTTCGTTAGAAATATTAAAAAGTGTTCTAATGATTCATCTCCTACTTCATTTTTATAAAATATCAAAGACTTTTAAACTATATTTATGTAATATACGATCTTATTTTTCGTGTTTAATAGACGCTCAAATAATTCGTTGAGCAATCACATTTACGATGTTTGTCGAATATTTTCTGCCAGGAGTAGTGCTAGCCATAAATCAGGCTATAAACTAGAAATTTTAAGCGTCAGTGTTTACGCTGACCCTGTTTTACTGATTTTTCCCTCATTTTCCTAAAATTGTCAATCAGCGTGAAAATCCCTGGCGAGGAGCGGATAGTAATTTTCCTCGACATCCATTGAATCACTTGGTCGAGAGCGAGAGACATCTGTTCGCAAAAACGGGGACGTTTCGCAAGGAGTTCGGCTCGATCGGGGATCCCCATTGAAAGTCGTGCATCCTCCGGTTTGCTTTTCGGCGTGGTGACACGTTCCCGCGATTTCACAAGATTTTCTGGCTACCTTAGGACGCGGGAAGTGAACTCGGCTCGTCGAAGAGTAATGGAGAAAGTATGCCGGTGCCGTCCCCGTTTATCGTTTCGCGTCGACAGACATCGTCGGTGGATAAGGCGCCTTGAAAATTATAGAGGGCTTTATTCGAGAATCGTGTATCGCGACGGTTAGATTTATGGCGTTGTGTGTACAGGCCGCGCTCGACTTTCCATTTATCAGAATGGTACCTGTAGCGTTCCGGGGGCCGAATGGCTCTGCGGAGCATTCGCAAACTTCGATCCCCCGCGAACAAATGGATGGAGTTTCGCGAAAGAAAAACGCGGATGGAAAAATGACAATGGGAGAGCCCGGGCTTCGGATGCCTCCGCGTATATCCCACCTCCTCTCCCGCCCTCCTTCCTATTGTGCGCCGACTCGTGAAAAATGCACACTGATTTTCCGTAACAATGCTGACGAAAGGAGAATTTTACTGATCGTCGGAGCTAAAGAGATGTACCGTGAAATATTTCAGCCATCTCGACCGATCGCTTTTACCCGACGCCGGATACGCAATGGCGTTACACACAGCCACACCGTCGAGCACGCGAGCGGTGGAAGAATGACCCGCGGTTTGTCATTGACGTTCAATTACCATTACGTAGTTCTCGATATTGCGACCCATTTTTAGCTTCCCAACAGTTTTATGCTGCGTCGGGCCACCGGGCTGACAGAAAAATGGGAAGAGACCCGGGAAAAACTCGGTAAATTAATCTCCGGTGCTTTTCGAAATGTGTGTCACCGGTCGAAAACAAATGGCGCCCACCCTCTGTATTTATTAGATGCTTTAGAAACATTTTCGGTAAATTCTGTGTATGTATCGTGAACGTTCCACGCTTCAGCATTTTATCTGTGGGAAAGCTGTATTTTAAATGGGCGAAACTTTTTGACGAAGCACTTTAGAAGTTCAGAACTCCGTAAGTAATCTGCGGGAGTACCGAAGATTTTGGTACCGAGGTGAAGGTTCGTGACACGATGCTGTGATGGATGGAACATTCAGCTCTGCTATTAATACGTGGGTATCGTGAAGATCATTTTTTTATGTATATATCGCTTTAATAAAGCGTTAGATACAGTGAGAACCAAAATTGAACCAATGAAACTGTTCTTTCAGAAAATCATTATTCATGTATTCGTTAAAACAGGACCATAAAATCTCAGGGGGCATGATTTTAATTAAAGTGCTGGTAGTATTCGATACAATTGAATTATAGACAAAATCAGTTAGCAAGTAGCCAGCGGATTTTATCCATTTATGACAAAAATATTAACAAAGAAAATAAATTTCTAATTCACTTCAGTTTGTTGCAATTCAGGTAGAAAATTTTCATTTTCTATAAAGATCCCCTGTCTAGTTATCAGTTTCGGATTTTTGTGCAATTACCTATGCACGATACAGGAGAATTAATTTTTCTCTTCAGTAGTTGTATTAAGTTGTAAGGAATGTATTGATACCATTAATTCTCGTAATCTTTTTATTGTTTGAAATGAGACCATATAATTTCTGCCATAAATGTATAAAATCTAGTTATCAGACAAAATTGCATTCTCTTATAATTAGAAAATTCTAACAAATGTCTAGTAAATTGACGAAGTTCGACGACTTTAATGTCTGACTCCCTGCATAAAATGTATTTTATACACGCTTGCCGCTGTTCTCGAGTCGATCGGAGAAGCACAATGTTCCAGTAAAGCAAGTGCCATCAGGTCGATTCGAATCTTCCTTTCACTTGATAGCCCAAGATAAGCGGACTGCATAAGTAGCACTATATGAAATGTTCCGCGCAATGCGGTTGATTTTCCAGGGGCACGTGTGCATATAACCATGATACAAGTGCAGCCTCGGACAAGTGCCATGCGTCGGAGCGTATAGTCACGACTTTGACTTCTATAAAACTCGTTGTTCTAACGCGGGACCACTCGACTCTCTCCGCTCGAGTGCTCCTAGAAAAGAGCTAGACGACGACGACAACGACGACGTTCGTCTTGAAGAAGAGGACCCTTTTATGGTTTTCACCAACTCGCCTCGCCAACAGACGTCCCCTCCTACCCTCCGCAATTCGTGCGACTGCAACTACCTCGAGAGCAAATCGAATTACAATTAACAATGGGGGAGTGCTTTTCAGCTTCCGGTATTTTTGTTGCGACCGAAAACACCGTCGAACCTCATCGAGCTCTCGCAATCTCGCTTCCACGAAGAAATAACTTAAACCGACAGTGTTTCTCAAACAAAACGCAATCGTCGATTGCCATTTTTCTCTTTGTTTACTTGTACGTGCACTTTTTCCGGATTTTTGTTTATGGTCACACAGTGCCACGCTTTTTTTTTTATTGACAGCAGTGATTCAAACGCGACGATCTATGTTATACAACAGAAACATAAAATTGATTTAAAAGGTTCCAAAAATTGTTCTGAAAAAATTGTTTCTCGTGAATGCATTCGATATTTCGGACTGTTCTCCGGTGTCACTAAAAGTTGTTTATACTTTTTCAATTACGTGCTAAATGTTGTGTATAAAATTCTCTGTAGCAACGAAAATATTCATTTACAAAAATATAAATGTAAAAAGGAATCAAGTGCTTTATAGTTAAACATTTCGTAAATAATTATTCGTTGTTAAACCAGTCCTGTATCAGTTAGAGCAGTATGGAATAAGGCTTATACGGTTAATTAAAAAAATTGTCTAGATCAACTATGAGATGCAGAAATTAAATGAAATTTCTTCTGTTAATATTTCAATAAATTCAAGAGAATGTAGCAATGAAGCGACATTAGTCGAATTTAAAGATAATGTTTGAACAGTTTGTACAAACTGATTTTATATAAATATAAAATCCACAGTCTAATCATATTGGTACAAACTTTATTACCGCGCGAAGCAGTGAGACAAAGAACCCGAAGAGCATTAAAAAGCAAAAGTAAAATTCGCTCGTAACGATGACGTAGAATGGAATTGAACATCGCAGAAAATGTTGGGCATTGTCACAGGGGTTGCACACGGAATGCTTAATTGTGAGCAGCTCTCATGGAAGGCTGCAAGGGGCGGTAGTAACAAACGTAACGGGCGACGATGATTAATAATTTAATATTGCAGCAAATATTTCTGCGTAACGTTGCCCTCGCAGGGTGAGTTCAAAGGCGACGGCGGCGCTTGAGAGGAAAGTCAATTAAGAACCGCTGGAGCGACTAGCGTGCTCGGCGTCCCGTTATAAATAGTTTTCAACCCTAAACTCGGCACGCGTGTGTCCGTGCGCGCGCAAACGTGACTCGGATTCCACGGGAACTACTTTCAATAGCAAACACCGGCGAAACTTGTGTAACACGTATCCGTCGGCGGAACGTTCGACGTCCGCAGGTGAGTCGAGAGACAATGATTGCCCGACAATGATGCTGGATGATCCGGCGCTTATTCTCTGGGGGGATTATAATCAGCACTCAAGCCGAGTACTTTCTCGGCGGGTCCAAAGTGGCACGGGTACGAGACCCTTATTCAGCTCGTAAATGATTTTATTTGACCCTCGGATTACCGAGCTGGAAAAGAAAAGGTCGAGGAGAACCGTCGACAGAGAGAGAGAGAGAGCTGTTTAGCTGCCGCCGCCATTAATGTCCATTATTCTTCGGGGAAAGAAGGAAAGAACAGATCCGTCGTCGAGCGTAAGTCTTGACGCACCGACCAGTCCTCTGGAATGGAGAGGACTTCGGGAAATATACTGAGAACGTCGATGTTTCGTGCCGGAACGGAGATGAAGGAGATGTTTAGTGGCTGATGGAGTGTTATGGAACTGTCCACAGCTGATTTCTCCCTCTCGAGACACTTTGTCCAGCAGAGAAATGAAGGAGATCCTCGAAAATTGAAAACTGTACTTCTAGAAATAAGGATTGGACAGTGTACGAAACCCTCAGAAGCCAGTGAACCGTATTTATGGTTCTTATTTTAACCATACCACAGGGCACAGGGGTTTAGTTTCATTTTTACTCAAGTTTATTTATACGTTATCTATCAATAAATATTTTTTACAAATTTTAGAAATCTTAATTATCTCAATTTTCAAGTCTCCATAATTTTGTATTTTTTTCAAAATCTCTTTATACAACACACAATTTTTTATTTATTACTGTTGGACATTATTCTTTAGGTGTCCACCATTTTACTACTCCTGGTCTTCAATAAAGTGTTGTGAAAAGAAATAACAACATTGTACACCTCTAATATATCCATTTACTTTATGTTCATAATATTACGACATTAAACATTATTCATCAGATGTTCACGAAAATCAATTGACCATTCTCTGGTTTGAAAAAAATTTTGCAACAAGAAATAACGATATATGTTCATAATATTACGACATTAAACATTATTCATCAGATGTTCACGAAAATCAATTGACCATTCTCTGCCTTGAAAAAAATGTTGCAACAAGAAATAACAATATTAATTATATTATGTTAAGTGCTTCCTAATTATAACTAAGTAACTATAGGGAACATTGTGTTTTTCATGTAAAAGTGCCAATGTACCGAGTGCGTTACAGAATACAAATAGAGGTTTGGAATGCTTCAAATTGCGTGATCGACACGCACAGTGAAATTTGCATAACTATTCGACTTAGCCGCGTGCCCAGGTGACATCGGTATTTGTTCATCTGTTCCCTAATCTCTCACCTAACCGAGTCATTAGTCTTCTTCAAGACGAACGTCGTCCAAGAGGCGACAACCAATGCTGAGTCACTCGGCTGATGCAGTGAAAAGAGGAAGGAAAATGGCTAGAGGAATCGAAGTTGGGACATTTCCAAACGTAATTCTCCTCAAACGTTGAATTACATTCGGATCTTTGCCACTGATTCGCTGTTTTCCATTCCACATATCTTAGGAACTGCTAGAATTCAATTTTCTGCTATTTGTCGGTACTTTGTGACCGTTAAAAGGCGAACCTGGTTCGAGGAACGAATATTTAGTCCTGAGTAAGAGATATTTCTACCTCTGTGGAAAATTCAGAGATTTCCTATTCCACATACTCTCTATGAATATAAATTGTGACTGCTATTAAATTATATCAGATAGTATCCAATCTCGTTTATTAACAGTCTGCGCAATCGTACATGAAAACTTAATTCGTCACAAACGTACTCTGTTTATGACAATGAATCACACTCTCGAAATAACTTCTATCATGAATTTGTTAATAACTTTACATGTCTGAACGACTGCTTGCATATTTTATTTCTTCATTTGCTTCTGGATTATTAAGTCATTTATTTTAATCACTTTCGTCTCGAATTTCACAGGATTTAGAATGTTAACATGTTTATTTTATGTTGTAGCTATGGCTATGGATACCATTGCATTCCACAAATCACTGAATTTCATAAATGCACTTTATGTTATTATTTAACTAAGAAAATTCTTAAGTCTAGAGTTACATCCATATGTTATTTTCAACTTATTACAATTGTTAAAGACAGTAAGACATTTTTATATAGTTCCCGCATTTTGTAATTGACGAAGAAAATTTTTATTTATTCAGTACACTAGAATTTATTTATAAAAGAGTAAATGAATATCTTAAGAAAATGAAAGGGTTATTCCATTTTAATATGATCTAGTGACTTTTGCGCCATTCTGTACTATAAAATTAGTTTCCGCAAATGTGTCTCAAATATAAAATTATGGATAAAAATTGTTGGCCAAGAAATGTGTACAACTATTTCTGATAACGAGTAGCGTCTGAAGGTTAATGTGTACAGAAGGATAAAACGGAGCACGGAGTGCTGAAGACGTTAGATTCTCACCGAGAATCATGCGGATTAAATTGAAAATGACGCATCGTGGGACTAACATCTGCGGCCGCTGACTGTTCAATCGTCGCGGATAATTCTCGCTCGGGTCCGATCGTTTGTCGCAGCCGCGTAAAGATGTCCCCGTTAATTAACCAATTGCGCGATGGATTTATCCGGCGCGCTTGGGAATTTTGCGGGCTGTGCCCGATCCGTTTTTCTGACCTACACGCCGCTTGGCGTTTATTGGTCGTTCGCGTGATTTATCATCGCGGGATGAGCGCACGCGATAATGATCGCCGCCGAGCGAGAGAGGAACGTTTAACTCGTGGGTGGTTGCTGCCATTTTTTGGGGGGGCTCTCGATCGTTGGCACCAAATCAAGTAATTTCGCATGCGCCGCTAGCAATTTTCGCGTAAACAGTCATATTCATATTTCATTAAATCCGTACAATTCCATGGGAACACTGACTTAATGCCTCTGCTCGATCGATTCGGTCCACTCTTATTCGAAAACTCGAATCAAAATTCTAATACATACAGTGAGCATACAATCAAATAAACATAACAGGTGGACATAAAAATAATAGATGAATATAACAGCTGAACATAACCTACAATTAAACTAGTCGAATAAATTCTTTTTGTACGATCTTTCTTTTATAAAACATCGTTTAGTATTCATGCGACTAACATTTTATGATTCAACACTTCAGCTACCTAAAGCCTATTAATAGACTTTTTAATGACCGAGCTGAACTTAAAAAGACAACTTAATAGTTTTCTTTTAAATAATAATTTCAGAAGAAGTTGTTAGAAATATGAATACTACAGTTACTGTATATAGTGCAAGTAGAAACAGTTGACAATGAACAGACATGCTTATATAAATTCGAATTTAGCTTTTCTGAGAATTGAATGTACAGTCTGAGACAAGGATTATACCGTAGACCAGGGGTTCTTAAATTTATGTAGTTCGAGGTCTCCCTCTTGAACAACATTTTTTTAGCGTAATTAACATAATTTATAATAAATATTGGTAAGTAAAAATGTATTTGCAGTTGAATAAAAACAATCAAATTTTTACTAATTATTGTTTAGTTATGTTAATAACTAGTTAAGTAACAAGAAATACAAAAAGTTTTGACCATGTAGGATTTTTATTAAATGAGTTATTTGAATAAAAGCGGAAAGTTGGGAGATGCAAAGTTAAGAGTTTACGTTAACAGTTTAAGAGCCTCTGCCGTAGAGTATTTTATTTAGACAATAATATAATTGAAGGGATGGATGAATAAACGTGTCGAGTAACAAATTGTTTGTTTTCTGTAAAAGAGTTTTTAACAAAATATGTAGTCCTTTTTTGATGAATGAAGATAATAACAAAATCGATTACAAATATATATTATATATTGTTATGGTTAATCTCTAATACAGAAAAAGATAAAGATTTGTTGACCTCCTGGTCCAATACAGGTGAAGTACAAAGTAACTAGCTCCTTCTTCCATACAAATAACACCTTTATCTAACCACCCTTTCAATTGTAATCGTACAGTGTAAGTAGAAACAGTCGGCAATGTACAGACATGCTGAAATTCGAATAAACTACTAGAATTTTCATTCTGCATAAAAATCCGCAGTCTATTCATCGCAGACAACGGTAGTACACCGTTACAACATCTGAGTTCGTTCTCCGCATTTACGCTCAAATAACAAGTCGTACATCTCCCGGGAGTATTTTCGTTCCGCACTAATTTCTCCGGAGTGCTGTCATAAACTCGCAGCTCGGTGAATCCGCAGCGGGTGAAATCGAAGTGACATAACCGGATAACTCAGTCCTGGATACATAACGTAACCAGGGGAGGAGTGTCTTCGACCGGCGGCGTCCGTCGTCCTTTCGAAAACCGACAACGACCGCATAAATCACCGTCGATCCCCGGCGCAAAATTGAAATGCATCGGCGCAATTTTGGCAGTGGCTCGAGGCGGGCCGCGCGGACGGAAAAGATATCGGACACCGTATATCAGATCCATTATTTATAGGAATATACATAACGCAAATACATGGATTTTCGATGAATCGACCGGCTGCGAAAAGTGCATGCACCGCGAGTTGATCCGCCGAAGGGAATCCAGAGGGATGCAGAGAAGGTGAGGGCGACGGGCGGGGTGTATGGTACAAAAGCGGGGGTGGAAAAGCGAAACCCTCGGCCCCATGTATATGTATGGTGGCGGGCTACGGGGTGTGCGCGTGTCCGTGTGTGCACGTATCTGCATATATAGTTACCTTTCGCAATAAAATACAGCGGCGCACGTAAAACGCCGACGCGCTCTGCCGAAGCAAAGAACAACAAACAGCGAGTCAGGTCGGACGATTTACATGCATAAACTGGCTTCCCCCGAACTCTCTTTTTATTCCGGAACCCCCTCTCTCTCTCCCTCCCCCTGTTACGTCTCGTCTCTCCTCCTTTATCCGGTCCGCCACAATTTCTTTCGGATTCGCTTCCTTAATAGCGCGCAATTTTCCTGCGGTCTCCGTGACCCGGCTCTCCGACCGTACGAAACAGTGATTTTCATTTCGCAATGAGTTCTCTTTACGGCGCCGATCATGCGGATCGCGATCCGCGTAATATAAACGCGTCCCGCTGGTAATGCGAGGGGAGTCGTTGTTATTGAAAGATTTGCCGAGCGAGAGAAACGAGCCGGCTACCTCGCATCGCGCGGATTAATCGTATAATGAGAAGAAAGCTTAACGAGAACCGATGCTGTATCATTAATCACGGGAGGTGTAAGTGGCTTCGAATATTAAAGGTGCGCGCTCTCACAGTTTTTACGTCGAACCGGATGCTTACTCTTCAGGGGTTTGTGGCAGGGACGATCGAAACTGCGACTGAAACGTTAATTCGCACGGTGGGGTGTTGTTTGCGGTCTTTGAAAGGGAACTGGGGAACGGTGTATTCTGGATACTTTGTCAGTTTTAATAAATTGTGTCATTTTTCACACTTTACCAATTTCGTTATACGCCAGCAGAATCGCGACATAAGAGGAGGGAGCACGAATTGAGTTTCACGTTAATCATTTTCTTGTAGGTGGACGTGTCAACTCAAAGTCAAATATTTTCAATCGCACTTGACCGTCAGTGATCTTGAATGAAGCATTCACCTTGCCTTCTCAAATATATTCTAAATATATCCTTCTCCCGGAAATCTGGTGATTTGTTTTTGAACAAAATATGTTTGGAGAAAGCAAGGTGAATGCTTTAAATCAACAGTGATCACGCCTACAGCAAAGCATGGTGGAGGAGCAGTATGCGTTTGGGGTTGTTTTTCTGCAAATGCTGTTGGGAATTTACATTTTATAGATGAGATATTAACAGTAGTAGGGTATGTAGCAGTAGCTTCACATGTCCTTTACGCGCCCACTTACAGGAAAACCGAGTTACCCAGGCTCACCCTGTATATGTATAAACTTTTTAAAATCATCATCCATTCGAAACAATTTATCGTATTTCATTAATATTTTTAACACATTCTTTAATGGTTGTGAATTTCGTCTTCTACATGTGTAAAAGATCACTTGAATAGATCTGAAATGACCTTTGTCCTTTCTACACGTGCATAATAGCAAATAAAATAACATACTCTACATAGCTTTTACATTTCACGTTTGAATTGCTTAATTGAAACTTGTCCCGTTTAATTCCCCAATCCCAAAAACGAAGAACTTCGCATTCGATAAAATCCCCGGTCCTCGAAAGTTCAGATTCATGTGTACAGATGTCCTCGTGCTCGGATTCGGATCTGAATGTGGTGTACGTCTGCTCCGATGAAAAAGCATTCAACGTTGGAAGAAGGCACCGAGTGATTTAAGTTTTCATTCAAAAGCGCCGCGCGGCGGTTCTTAAATTACGGCTTTCATGTCGCCGTCGCGTCGTGACATGTTTGTATCCGAGGAATCTTCCACATTTTCAAAATAACGTCTCCGCGCTCTCGACGGGGCGGGGGACACCCCTTTTATAGCGTCCTATTAAATCAAATACCAGAGAGAAACTTCGCCGCGGAGAAGCCACTCTGAGCGGCGGCTGTTTCGAAAGGAATAACGAGCTCCGCGAAAAGTAACGGAAAAAGGGATGGGTCGAAAGGTCGGGTCGAAATGTCGGGCCCCTAAATCCGCGGCGAGCGCTAAACAATAATACCGCTGGCCAGAGTCGAATGAAACTCTTCAAAGTGCTATAAAAATTCAAATCACCGCGCGATTGTCCTGTAAATTGGCTGCAGCGGTGCTCGCGGCTTCGGGACCGACCAATTTGACTGAACAATGCAGAAACACGGTCTGAATTCGCGATTCATCGATGCTTCATTTCCTTTCTTTCATTACTGCAATCTATTGTCGCGGTTCCCTTTGTCTTTTAAAAGATTAGGAATTAAAGAGCACATTAAAGAAGATTTTCTTTCATGATTGGCTATCCTTCTGGAACGATGCTCGTCGACATTTATATATAATTTACACAGTTTTATTTTTAATTAAAAGGTTACAATAGTTCAAATTCTCCTGATTAGTTCCTGACATTAAAGTCTGCATAAACAAATTCCCAATTTCCGGAAGACCACCACGTTCAATTCCCTGCAAAATCTCCGTCGTTTGCGCGAGCGTAGTTCAAGCAATATTATCTCACAGTTAACAACGAAGCTGTAGCTACGAGTGAACTACAAAGTTTCTAAACAGCGTTATAACTTCACCGTGCATCTTTCAAGTGGGACGAGAAGATGCAGCGAGGGGCCTGCACGAGTGGCGTTCTCAAAAGATTTTTTCCGGGGGTGTCCATGCGCTTTGAAAGCGCTGTATCAAACGCGACAGAGTCAGTGAGAGAATCTAATTTGTGTAGGATCTCATTTGACGATTTCGGACAAGGGTGGGCGGCTCGAGGCGATCAAAGCGATCGGTTATTAAGACGGAAAGAGAGAGGCGAGTCTACGCGGCGGCAGTTGACCTAAAACAAGAGCAGACGGCTGTGAAAGGATAGAAGATAAAGCGTGTAAAACAGAAAAGACGGCGCCTCCGCGAACACTCCGACTTCTGTGCCCTCTGGTTCTCTCTTCGCATTCCGTCACTCTGTGTCTCGGCGGCCTAACAAGCCTCTAATGAGGAACGGGTGTTACTCGTGTCCTCCGCGGTACTTTTGCGCAATTACCATTTATCACATCTGCCTCTCCATCGTTTCCTACCGTCTCCTTTCTTCTTCTTCTTCTCCTCCTCCCTTTCTGCTCTTACATTTCTTTTTTCTCCGTTTTCGACTCTCTTGTCTCTTGCGTTCCTCCCGTATCCACGGCCGTTACTCCTTCTTTATTTTAGCTACGAGTATAGAACGCACCAGGTCACTGACACACAAGCCCGTTGTTTCAACGTATCCGATGTACAACGTCGGTCACGTACACACACACACACACGACTTTCCGGTTCAACGACGTGTCAGAGATTACAAGCTGAGCAGTTGTCCCGCGATGTCGCGAGTCCTTGTTCCCCGAGTACTTAACTAATTTACTATGAACCGCCGCGCGTGGATTCGCGACCGCGCGCGCCCGACAGCGTGAGCTTCGGATCTATTTCCCTTGTAACGCGCCACCCGAGACGTCACAGGAATTAATTCAAGCCCTGCGATGCGCGGTTGCGTCATTTCCCTAGGAAAATTTGCAACTTGATGCTCGCACTCGAACTGTGTTTGACTCGCGGTTCTGTCTCGAATTGTCGGCGAGCGCACAGCGCTGCGTCACTGAAAACACACGATGCGCTGTGTCTTTGCGAGCGGACGAGTTCTCGCAATATGCACTTTGTGGACAGTGATTTAATTGTTGTTGGTGTCGCCATTTATCGGAACGTGAACCAGATGAACGAAAAAGATATTTTTTTAGATCATGCACAAGATAATGTTGGAAGATCGTCTTTGCTCCAAGTACGTTTTAGAGACACATTAAAAAATATGTTCAAAATGATCAAGGAAGATCGTCGTGGTTCAGAACACATTCAAAAATGGTTCAGAATACGTTCAACATGGTCCTCAAATCTTCGTTGTTTTGAATGTGTCCGAAACGGTGAACAAAGAATGTGATTTTTAAAAAAACGTTCGAAATGGTCAAGAAAGAACCTGATTATTAAGAATGCGTTCGAAATGGTCAAGAAAGAACCCAATTATTAAGAATACGTTCAAAATGGTTAAGAAAGAACGTCAGTATACAAAACACGCTAAAGATGTTAAAAAAAGAATGTCACTCCAGAAAATACGTTCAAAATGGTCAAGAAACATCGTCATTTTTGAAGCATGTATCAGATGATCAAGAAAGTTAGTCTTTTATCAGACCATGTTTAGACCATTGTCACGAAAGGTAAAAATTTACCAGAACATGTTTAAAATGGTCACGAACGACCGAAATGTACCAGAACATGTTTAAAATGATTGTGTCAATTCGAAATTTACCAGGCACGTTTAAAATGGTCACGAAAAATCGAAATGTACCGGAACATGTTAAAAATGGTCTAAACTGAACTATCTTAACAGAATTGTAATTCGAGTAAAAATTGACAGGCGTTCGCCGGCCGCTAAAGGTAACTTGCAACTAGATCAATCGCTTTGAAGATGCTTTATTGAAGAAAATAAAGGTCGCGATGTTCCCGGCCGGATTAATCTTCCGTCTTGATCTCTAAATTCCCGGGTGGTGAAAACTTGCTCGCAAAAGAGGAAGGATCGAAGGACGGCTTTAACGATCCACTTCGTTTGCGTGATGCTTCGCCGCCTCTTCCCCTTTTCTTCGGGGCGTCGCGTCGGAGGAGCTTGCACCGGAGAGCCGCCGGTAACTCAATTCACGTATAATGACGTGGTAACCTATAACATGTAGAGCAGATCCGAGGAGAAATCTCTGCGACAATCCCTCCTTTGATTTCGCCGTTGCCTCGCGGCCGGGAACCTATCTTTTCGTTCTCCCTCGCTCTTTCGGTCAACTTTTCACCGAAAAAGATACGATCTATTCGGGCGGAACGTTATCACCGGCCCGGAAATTTCCAGGGCCGAGGTCGTCGTCGTACTACGAAGCTGATTTTCGATTCTGCGTTGTCCCACTTTACCCCCTCCCTCGCGTTCCTTTCGTCTGTTCTATTCTTCCTGGTGGCGACGACTCGACGCAGATACAGGGAAATAATCAACGCGAAGGAACAATCTTGCGATTGCAACTACGCGTGCGAATTCACACAAGCTTCGAATTCCTGCGAAATTTCAGAAGCTTCTACAACATATTTACAGTGATTCGGAACAGTTAGGATTCAAATTAAAACCTGTCTAGAAAATTAAAATTGAAACGAAAATAAGGTCCTCGAGATTGGATGGATTTTTTATTTTACAGAGAATACCGAAATCTTACAGGTGCTATTCGCCAGCTGAGGCTTACCAAAATGGCGTTATTAGGCATTTGCAACACTCGGTGTGTTGCATGAGAAGATTAGGATTGTTCTGTTCGATGCTGGTAGCCGTCCTATCCGGTCAATTGGATTCTGATTGGTTCAGGAATGATTGAGTGAACTTCAAGGAGCATGGATGGATTGACCTTCCATTACCTCGCTTTTGAATGTATCATTGTATCCAGATAATGACGGGAGTTCATTTGCTCGCTCATGTGAATTATCTCGTGAATAACGATCGCTGACTTTGAGATTGGCGACTGTGAAACATCGTGAAAATCAGTGTTTCAAATGACCAAAAAAGATATTCGTATTTAAGAATACGTTCAAAAAGGTTGCGACCAATCGACATTGTTCAGAATGGTCAAGAAACATCGTCAGAGTCGTTTATCGTCAAGTACGAAGAAATTTTACGCTTAACCGGAAAGCCAGGGTGCAGAAATAAGGGTTAAACAGGACGATTAATTTTCCAGGGAATAAACTTTCGGAAGCTCTTTGAAAAATGATTACCGCAGCTTCGATTCCGGACAAAGGGCGGCGAGTAGGAAGCCAGCGCGGCGAAGGAGGAGCGGCGGACGACGAAGAAGTGGAGGAAGTGGAAGAACAGTGGTGCGCGGGCAGGACAAGAAAGTCGATTTACACCGTCGCGCGGGCGTTTTTGAGCGGAGGAATTCCCGGGCGTTGATAGCGTTTCGGGAGAGGGCGGATAGATCGAATCTCAGCGAGTGAAAAGTCGACTGGTCGTTTAGATGGGAATTCCCCGGGGGGCGGAGAAGTAAAAAGGATAGGAAGCGGGGGCCGGGGGTTTGGGAGGAAATAGATCCAGGGATTCTTTCGAAACGGTTATTTCTCCGTTCATTAAGTTTTACGGTCTCCCAAGCACTCGCTCGGCACTGTTTCTGCGAGCGTGGATCGCGTGCTTCCCCGCGATTTTCAATGGCGCGCGACCTCATTACCGAAATAGTACTCATTATCGTTGCAGTCCGTTGAAAAGAGGTTCGAGGGGTTGTAAAGGAGCGGGACCGTGGGAGGAGAGGCTCCCGGGGTCTAGGATGGCGCGAGAGGTATTCCGTCAAGGTGTTACATACTGGGCACTCTATGTAAAAAGGACCGGTTGCTAATGACCACGAGTTATTCAACGGCACGTATATATCTGACCGAGCTACCAAGGAGAGGAGCGAACGCCCAGGGACGGATCGTTGAAAATATTTAGTCGAGTGGGTTCTTCGGCCCCGGTTGAATAGCTGCGAACACTCTCCTGCGGTAACCAGACACTCGGCACTGATCTATATACCGTGGGCGACCGTACGCAACCCGCTAACATTTAGACCGCGAACAGAATTTACGGGGTTGCCTCGAATAATCACTGCCTTCGGCACGCATTCGAACGCAGTCACAATTACCGGACAAATGAACTCGGACGGACAAACATTTGTCGATCGTACGAGATGTCTAGCCCCACTCTAACTGCCAAACAAGCTACAAGGGTGTGTTGCTTATTATAACGAAATAACTTTTCTGTACATAAATTGACAAAAATAGTCAGAAACAAGATTTCTCATTCACTTTAGAGTGGTACTTTCCAAAGTTTCACAGAATAGCTACAAAAAATCGTACAGGTATCTTTAAGGGGTCATTTTAAAGGAAAAGCTTCAGTCTCCTAATCTACAGAATGTTCTGAAAGTAGAGGCTTCAGACTGTAAAATGAGCCAGGGTAAATTGTTGTGCGACTCTTTTCCACAAAGTTATAATACCTTAAATTATTACCAAAGAGCCAAGTGTCCCAATTATGGTCTGGGTTATGTCTTGACGGATATTCATGATATCTTAGACAAGTGAACTGCTTCGACATTCGAGCACACTCCCAATTATGACTTTATCGGCGTTCATACGTCCCAAAAGCGTCCAGGAGCAAACATTCGAACTCCTGACAAGAGATCCTCGCAACATCTTACTTAGCTGCAAACAGAAGCTTACGAGATCGCAGGCTGCAATTGATGTGGATTGATCATCCTTAGCAAGGATTTACTTCCTTTCTATGTCCGGATTGGAGCTTATTTTCCATCTTGAAACTACGCTAAATGCAAGGATATATGGTTGATTGCAGACGGATGTCGTCTGTACGCTCAAAAGCAAACGTCTTTACTTCTGACGCGAAGGTAGGAACGAGATCATCATAGTCCTACCCGAATTGATTGATCGCGAGATGGTGGTACAGCTATTTCTCTATTTGTGGAAGAACTATAATTACTATATTTCAGCTGGCGTTTTTCATCAGGACAACAATTTATTCGTTAATCATATATAAATTATTCACTATTTCAGACTGATGATGAAGATACGATTTAAAGACTTATTTGAAGTCTTTATCTGTACAATTTTACTTAAATATCGTCTTGCATTGGCAACAATCAAAATTCGAACATTCTTACACCAACAAAATAGGAAATATTCCCACTTGTTTATTATCCAGTTTGATTAAATTCTTCTTAACGAGAAGACAAAAATTACAGAAAAACTTATTAACTGATGTGTTTAAAATAGGCATTACTCCAAAAGGTAATCTTAAAAATAACTCGAGAGATTTTTCAACCGCTCGACTTTCTTTTATTCAACAGACAATAAATTAATAGGTCTCGGAAGAAGTTCTCTGGAGAGTGCTCGGGACAGCAAAAAGTTTTAAGCATCGACAGCCTCTTCTGCGAGGAAAGGTTTCGTATGCAACATCGTAATGCAGTTTAATGTCCCGCTGGAAGTAGAATCGCTATAATTATTCGATATTACTTGAAACCTGTTTTTATGAAGTAATTTTCTATCGCGAACTTTTCACGTGATAATACACTCCTAATTGATTTTCCTTGCCTGTGCTTTCCGGCGAGCCGGACTCCCTCCGGTCTCTCACGGAGCTGTTTTCCATCGTTTTTAATAATATTTTTATACTGTCGTAAAAGCGCCGTATAAAGGCGAGGCAGCGTACAGACAGCTTTTTTATTGCCACGCCGAGGCCGAGCCGCAAGAATGCTATTTTTCAAACTTTATAGGCAGTAAATGGCGAGCGAACGATACAGGAACTGTTTTTTTTCCATATCATTCACGATTACTTACGTTCCGCGTCATTTTCCCTGCATTTTGAATAAATCTCGCGACACCACCGAAGTCACGGGTCCGAGCTCTCCGATGCACGTATCGAATTGAAAGTACGAAACGAACGATCGAATTACAAGTACGGGGATGATGACGCTTGGGATTTCTATTTTGGAGCGTGCTCGATCGACATTATACAATGAAATAGAAGTTTATTGTCACAGAGCGGGCGTGTCAACAAATTTTCATTTAGCCGACGCGCATCAAGTTTCCAATTCGACGATGCATTACACACCCCTCTGTAAATTTAAATAAAAATCATACTGCGCAGCGGTCTCCCAACCCCCTCGCACCCTTCACCGTCCTCCCTAGCACGCCCAGCCATCACTCGACGGCGTGTATTAAAAAACAAAAATCGACTCGCCGCTGTTTTTCCCTCCGATAAAAAATGTATTCCGTTGCCCGCGGTATATTCGATGCTACGTGTAATCCGTGAAACATAATGGTAATCCTGCTCTAAGCCGACCGATGAAACATTACATCCGTTCCATGCAGAGAGATCGCATCGAGTTTTATTTAAAATGGAAAAAAAAACGAAATTTTACATTCTTTTGTCTTCTTGTTCGCGTTTTAATGGAGAGAAAGATGCTTCATCTGAATTGCGGCTTGTCTGTCGGACAGATTTTGTATTAATAGCGTCGTGAAAACATTGTTTTTTCCCCTTTTTCCATCGTTAAATCGTTTCTTGTTGCTTGGCTCTCTGGGTTTAATCAGAGATTTTATTCCAGTTCGCGTTTAATCGACGTTCATTGGGTGTAAAGAATAATCGGCTTATTGCGAGGACGTGCCTAATGGTCTCGGGGCTTCTATAAGAGTATTTCTATGGGTTATACAATCAATATTGCTTGTATTAAATGTTTTTATGGTTATATTATTTATGTTGGGTGACGGGGAACAAAATGTTTGCTTAAATACCTGTTTCAAGTCGATTATGATAAATGCGTTGGCGAAGCCTGTGTTATATAAAATGTTTCATATAATGTTTGATATTCTTGCAGGTTCAAATTAAGTAGCGGCGGTAGCACGCACAGGAAAAAGTTGCTTAGAAGTATGAATTCTACCACATATTCGAGTTTCATAAAAATCGGTGAGGTGTATCCTTTTCTGTATAATTACCCGTAGCAAGTGTGTGCAGAAACCATTCTACATATTGGGTTGGTAAGAAAGTAATTTCGGTATTTTAAAGTGAAATAAAACCGAATTTCTTTATTCAAACGATGAACTTTAATTAGTAAAATATTTTCTTATTTATTCTTTTTGGCAAAAGACCATTGAACAAAAGGGAGAATATCTTATTCATTAAAATTCATTGCTTGTATACAAAAATTGGGCTCTACTTCACCTCAAAGGACCGAAATTACTATCTTGCCAACCCAAGAGTAGCAGCAACAATTTTTTGAGAATATTTCAGAAACAAAAGCCGAGCGCCGAATGATGACCTTGACAACATAATCCAACGTCATCAAAATCGATGAGGTGTTTCCTTTTCTGTATAATTACTAGACTGCGGATCTTTATGCATTTATGCAAAATCGTTGGAAAATTTAAAAAATTGATGATGTCAAATGTCAATATATGATTTCTTCCCTATTCAAATCATTAGGAGAAGATATAACATTCAATTTAGTTTTTATTTCTTGCAATCGATGCGGACAATTTTTATTTTGCTTGAAGATCCGCAGTCTAATAATTACCAATAAAGTTTTTGCTTACGAGTAGGTGTTGTATCTTGTATCCGAACCGACAAACGTGTCTGTTGACGGCCGGTCCGATCCCCTTCGCGTCGAAATAATTCCATCGTCCGTGAACCAAGAAATTGGTCGGTATTGTCCAATTCCGCGTTTATCGCGAGGAAAAAGGGTTGATTGATAACCGTGCCGCGTTGGAAATACGCTGAATATCAAGCACCCTTGCACGTGCAAGGGAAAGAGGATCGTATTTAACAGAACTCGAACAATGCTTTCCCTTTCTCGGCTGTCCTCTCCTTTCCCCGGCGTGTCTCCTTCGCGTCTTTCAAGCCTCCTGCGCTCATCCTCAATGTGCCCGCGTTAAATAACAATGGATCCGTTGGAAGTGGGACTACTCGAAAACATTTGCCCGTTTCCTACTACCTACCGTTCCTCCTTTTGTCGCGATTCATTCGTCCTCCCGCATAATGACGGCCGCGCGCGCGTCTATGGGAGCAGCGCAGTCGCATTCACCGAGGTGAGCCCTTGTCTCCACCTTTTCTCCTTTCTTCTTCCTGCCGGTTTAATTGTTGCGCTAACATTTACCCCGCGGCCATCGATCCGGTACCGGGGCCCGAACACAATTACGTCCGAGGTAACCTGTGCCTTGATTTCATTTTCAACCCCCTTCGAAACCCAGCCGCTCCGACGCTGACGAAGATACTTCGTTTCCCGACGAATTTTCCTTCGGGAAAAGAAATTCCGTCGGACCGGAGACGCGTCCTTCGGGAACCTTCCTAAGAATCCTCGCGAATGAATCCGAGCCGCCATCCTCAGAGAACGTCCTCGGGTACTGTGATGGAACACCTGATTTATTAACCACGCGATATTAAATTTTTAACGCGTGCCGCCGGAGACCCAAACCTCACGGTAGTTCACGTAAAGTTTGTCCTTTGATTATGCCGCCGCTCTGTACACCCTGTGTCCGAGGAACTTCGGTGTGTTACAGTTAGTGGCAGAATCGGAAATTGGTGGGCGGAGTTGGTCCAACTTCGTGCAACTCTTTATGCAACATTTTCTATTTGTATGCTATAAGTAGACAGCGGACTTTCACGCTGAATAACACTTTTCTACCTGAATTGCAACAAACTGCTGTGAAATAGAAATTTATTTTCTTTGTTAACATGTTTAATAGGTTGAATATGATATTAATAGTCTTTTGTTTTACATTACACCTACTCATTTTTGTCATAAATGCAGTCATTCGGGATAGGATACAGATTAAAAGAATTTAAGAGAAAGATATTCTTAAATGGCTCGTGTGTCTTGCAACAGATGTAAGAATTTTTTAATTTCCCTCAAGATCCGCAGTTATCCTTCGAGGAAATTGTATTTTGTTCGTAGCAGTCTACGAGAAATTAAAATTCGTTTTCGAAGCTCGCGATTATTTCGAGATTGAATTTACTTCCTCGGACAAACAATTACGCTTGCATAGAGAATGAGAATGTATAACATAACGAAAGAATTCGTTTTGGTTCCGCGGAAAATGAGCACCGACTAATTTGATCGCAATCAATTGAATAATATCCATTATTAATTAACGGACGGTGGTTTCGGGTAATTGTTAGAACGCGAGCCAAAACAATAATAATTCAACGATGGGATGTTATAAGGATTCACGGGGAAATGCTGAAATGTTCCGGGGCGAGCAATGCTCGTTACAAAACGACGACACCCAATCGCTGAAGGGGTTGGTTTGCGTTAACAAATTAATTTCGAAAGTTGCGTCGGGGCCGCATGTGTTCCGTTGTTATCGTAACACCGTCGATCGGCAAATACCGAAAACTAATCAAATAGTCCAGCGCCGTTAGTTACCGTGTCGGGTTTAGTTTCATTAAAGATCGCCGCCACGGCAAACACAACGAGCCCGGTGAGCCACGAAGTTTCGCGATCCAATTTTTCAACACGTTTATGCCCGGTGGGCAGCAACAGAGGGCTGGTACTCTCGTCCAACGCTCAGCGGGGGGTGAAACCGGCTCCGAGGAAGAGTTTGCGCAAGCCGGTTTCTCATTAGGTTAGGGCAAATTAGCACGCAAATGCAAACACACGTACCCTGCCGTCTCTCCTTCCCCCCTTTCTCTCTCTCTCTTGCTCTCTCCACCCTTACTTCGCCGCTCCGCAATCTCTCTGGGGGAACGTTCTGTTTCGAGATTGATTATCCCCTATCGGCTCGTGCAGCGTTTCCTCCCCGGCGAAACTTAGCGGGCCAGCGTCGATAATGCACAGAGAACCACCGGCCGACGGGGGGCTGATGGTTGTTTCCAGTTTCGGAAGGGTAGAAAGTGTGGAGATCGTAAATTTCCTACGGTGTGATCATAGACTCCGGCCGAAGATACACAACGGGCAACCGTGCAAAGCCGGATAAGCTTCTGCGGCCGGATCGCGGTTAATCCGCCGCGATCTGTTAATGTTGTTTTTTCATTATTCGATACCGAAGGGGAGGAACAGCCTGCCGAACCAGGCTTCGATACGTCGCTGTCTTTCTTTTAGCTTCGCTGCTCTCGTCTCTTCGACGATGGACTCATAGATCGCAGTAAGTAATAAATAGGTCATCGTCAAACTTGAATAATTTTAAACAATCAAACAATAAGGAAGTGAAAAGTGCTGAAGGAAAAATTAACACATCTTCACTTAATATAAACGATTCTAATAGCCGAGTGATATTTCAGAAACGGGCGAAGAGAAGAATGAGTACTACAAACGTCTTTACTTTCAATGCATAACAACGCTACATGAGTACATAAATAACAAAAATAAAACTGCTACACTGTTGTTTAAATAAATATCTCGGAAACGAATCGGCGGTGACACGTAAACACAAAAGTAGTTTAACGATCTGAACAAGACATTTCAAGTTCGTCCAACTTGACGAAGAATGCGAATACATAATCGCTGTCGTTCGAAGGTCGCGCGAAGGACGAGTTCCCGACGGATCCTCGCGGGTCCACGCGATTTCGCAAACCCAGGGGAATTAGTAATCTGCTAAGAGACAGACTTGCCGAGTACGATAACGCAAAGTCAAAAGGCCGAAGAAGATCGAAGGAGGAGGACGAATCCCGGGGACCGAGAATAAAACGACGAATAATCCTGGAAGGACGTCTCGCAGGGGGGGAAGAAACGACGTGAAATCCGATTTTCAAAGCTTGCTTAAGGGGGTAGGATACTGAATACTGTAACTAGAAAATCAGTATGACCAACCTCTGTGCAAAAAAAGAGTTTGGTAACACTGAGAAACACGATGAACACCAGATGGCGTTGCTTGCTATTTCGAAATTCTATTCAGCTGGGTCAGATAGCACTAGACGTTCTATTGTACTCTCCTGACTAGGCGCCATCTCGTCTAAACCGGCCGAACTAAAATTGGCTCTAGCTCGTTCTGGATGAATGTAATATGGGGAAATCTCTGCTAATGTGAATGCAATCACAGGAATCGATTTGTTTTCCTTATTTGAGCATATTTTGGGCTGGGTGAGGGCTCAATCTAAAGAGGAAGGTTCAGCGCAGGGTGCTCTGGTTATTACAGCAGTCAAAAAAGTCTTTGGTGGCAGAAAAATACATTGGAATTTGCGGGTATTTTTTCTCGATTTGTCCTCTACTTTGGACACTCATATTGTTATATATAAGCATAATCTCATTAGCCTCATGACCAGAGCACCCTGCACTGAACCTTCCTCTTTAGATTGAGCCCTCACCCAGCCCAAAATTTGCTCAAATAAGAAAAACAAATCGATTCCCGCAAACCCTTATTTCCACCCTTATTCTAGTAATATTCTAGTTACAATTCTGAGTATCCTACCCCCTTAATGTATACGATTTCCAACGACGAATTTCCCGGGCCACTTCATCCCCCCCGTCGTCGCGTCGTCGTCGCGGAATCGACTGGCGAGAGGACAAAAAGCGTCGGAGGGCCAGCGCAGCGGCTGTCGAGCGGAGCCGGGTTTCGACCACATAACTTTCAGATTAATTAAATTTAAGCGCTGTTAAAAGGATTAATTAGTAGTAGGTACTTTTGCGAGGACACCGAACCTCGGGACAGAATTATGTCGAGACGAAAGTTTCGACGAAGGGGAATGAAACAGCGCCTGGTCGGGAGAACAGTGGGGATGACGGCGGGAGGGGGAGGGATGGGGGTTCGAGTTTTAAGGGTACATTTACACTACGCCGCCAGGCAGAAACTTCGCTGGTCGACTTAGGTCGGATCATTTGGTTGTAACAGAGCGTGACATTGACTTTAATTCCGAGCGTACTTTAAACTGTGTATTCAGCATTTTCGCGGGTATCGAAGTGTTTGTGCTGTCCCGGAAGGCAGCGCGCGGCACCGCTCCGAGCGCGCCGTTACAATTTCCGTAATGACAGGCAAATTGTTCGATCGAGAGAAGCGAAAGGATTGCCGGGACCGGCTGCAATTATCATCCGCGTCAGCGCAAAACATTTCAAAAGAAATCGTAGGAATTTTAATAGAGTCGCGGCGAATATTCACGGTTCAAAAGCATAATACAGACTCAGTCGCTTATCTGTATCATCTTGAAAAAACAAATTAGTATTTACTTTTTGATGTTTCTTTTTTTATCGAGAAAGTAATCTTGAGGTTCGATAATACATTGCGTAATCCTCGTGTACGTCGAGCAAAAAACAAAGAAATGTTTAATAAGATTTTCAAGGTAGAAGCAAGTGGTTTTGAAGCTATTGTAAATATTTAATTTTGCTCTGGTAGAGAACAAGATCTACCGAAGAATTCTAGCCGCATCTAGGAAAACGTACCAACTTGGTATTTTCTTGAGAACAGCGTGCACCGTACATTTCCGGAGGATTTATGTTTGACGGTGCAGGTCGACGGGCTGCCGCAAATCAACAATGATCGTCGAATCGTTACCCGGTGGTACAGTGGATGCATAAAATCGGCTTTCGGAGAACAACGCACCGAAATTTTGCAGTTGATTTACAAGAGAGAGGCGGCGGAGGAGGGGGAGGGGGCGCGGCAGCGATAAGTTAAACAGCAGAATTGAACGAGGTCGCATTGTTATCCAACGCTGGCAGAGTATCGTCTTACCAAATATGCTCGCTGGCTGAGAAAGTGAGACTGGCAAGAACCACTCAAGCTTGAGTAGCTTGTATACCGCGCGCAGGAGTAACGGCTGAAGTACTCTCTAAAGCCAGGAGAGCCGAATGTCGAACGGCTCAGTGTTGAAACAACCAATTCTAGTCGGTGAAGTATTCTCCGTGGTCGGAGAACTAATACTTGCGAAGATGTTGCTATAGTTTACAGAAGCGCTTTACTGCATGCCAGCCGGGGAGCTGAGTTGCGCCTCCTAACAGCGTCCATTAATACCGTAGACAAGAGCATAATTCGAGCACGACTGCAACGCGCGTCTTGCCATTCTGCCGGAAGATGCTCGCGTTGTTCACGTCAGCGACGGACATCTACGACAGATTGGCCGACACTCGAAGTATAATTCGCGAGAGGACTGAACTTTCTTAGCCGCTCCGCGAGATTTCTTCGTTGCCGTCTGAACTCCGCTGCTTTCGGATATTTCAGGTTGTCCGGGACCTCCATTACTATAACTACTGTTCTCCGAATGGCCGTTTCGCGCAACTAGCCCGTGCAGTAATCAGACAACTGAGAAAAGGACGTTCTACGTGAAAAAATAAGTCGGTGGAACTTATTCTTTACCCGCGGAACTGCGTTCTCAAGCGAACTTAAGAGCAATTGAAATTTATTTTTATATTTACGATTTTGTCTGTCGCCTTTGAGTAATCTTGAATGTCTTCAAGTGACCGCAGTCTCAAGCCAATTTCCGAAGAGCTATCGGGGGTGTTCACAATGATCGAATGAGTTTCATCTCAGAAAAAGTTAAACATTTTCTTTGTTTTTTACAGCGAGTGATCAAATTATCAGAGCCACAGCATGAAGAGCGGGTATTGTTCATGTGACAGACAATGTCACAATATTAAGTGATTAAATATTTAGTAGAGCTAGACACTCGCTTAGAAATTCAAGTACCTCTAACAATTTGAACGCTGTAAATCCCTTTACAACAACAAGGGTTTCTTCGAAACCAGGCCAGTCGTTAAAAGTTTTTGGGAAAAAAACCCCGGTAGAAAGTTTCACGTGTTGGATTATTGGATGCTTCGACGCGATAGCATGCTTTGAAGTATCGAGTGCTTTGTTATTCGTCGCGTGATCTCTTTGTGTGCGCTTATGTGTGCGTTCGCTTCTGTTAGCTTCTGATACTCGGTGTATGGAGCCCGGATGATGGAGCAAATGCCGCGTTTACCTAACTGACTTTATTATAGCTTGTTTTTAGAAAGAAGCGAGTTGACGTGCATCGTCGGTTATAATAGCTGTCTACTTCGCCCCGATCGCTCCGGGCTCGTAAAATTTAAGCGACGACGTGGGATGAGGTACTGCGACTATACATATACACCTAGGCGTTCCTTCTTTCGAAAAGCGTAACTAGGTTGAGATTAACATGTGTAACCTGGGGAAGGGTGTACTCGAGACTGTAACGCGTAAACCGTTAGGTAAATGTCCTCGATCTTAGCTCACACCGCTGCTTCGGAAGTGTGCATTACGTCGATGCTGATGGCGACGGTGTTGGCCTTCGATTAGTTGGACGACGCGTTCATAAATATTTCCCAACGAATTTTAATGGAATTATCAGACTGTTAAAGTATCTTCTTAATAATCTCAACGCAACAAACTTTTCTATTATATGTGTATAAAATTAACTCCCTCCTTTAATAAATTACTAGTTACAAATACAATTTTATAGGTGTTGTTTGTTTCATCAAACATAATAAATTAGTTTAACTATGCACAAATCTTGTAAAACTGTATTAAAATGCTCTTAACATTCAGATGTCAAAAAGAAATTGAAACTATGAAAAAATTATGCATCAAAAATTACCTCAAAGTACAGTTGCAGGATTAAACGTCGTAGTTTTACCATTTACCAGAAGCAATTAGGTTTTGTTAAAGTTGAGAACTGATCTGCAAAACTAGAAAAGTATTACAAAAATGATGGGGCACTCGGATTAACTTCGTTTCTAGATTCCGGCGTATCTACTTCCCGGGGACTATCTATGAAAAGCGGATATCGGAAACCATGTTCCTTTAAAGTATCGTACACCAGAGACGAAACGTTACCGGGCCGGGGCGGGGGAAAATTGTAAGTGATACGAGGCTGGCCAGAACATTTGTCTGAGAACGGAATCGACGTTGGATTCGCTACTGAAATAAATAGCGAAGTGGATCTGGAATAAATTGGAGAATACAGAATGGCCGCATCGCGAAAGTATTGGCCGGTATCCAAGAATTTATCCACCGATGTCGGGGTATAAAAATTTCAGCGTTATCAGGATTGGACGCACGGCTTGTTTCTGCTGCTGAATATCTAATGAGCAAGAATAGAAGAAATTGGTCACTCGGTTTACCCATCGGAGTACACATGCGTGACATACGAACACGTTTCCGGCTTTTTCGCTCTTCGGCCACGAAATTCACGGAACTGATTTTTAAGCACGATTTGCCCCGACGATTTGCGTCGCATTCTCTTTACCGTTTCTTATTCGTTGGACATACTTTCGACGATACTTTTAAAATCTACTTTGCTTGGTCCATTGGTGGAACCTATGTTATACTTTTCTTGTAAGTAGATTGCGAATTTTCATGCTAATTTGCATGTACAAGTAAAGTCGTTCGCAATTATCTAAAACCTACCGACAAAATTTTAAAGGGAAATGTTGATCGGGATGGGGTAGATCCTTTTCTACAAGTTCACCCAGAATAAAATTAAGGCTTACACGCGAAACAAGAGCTAATTAGAAGTATCTTCCTTCCTTTAATGGTTTTAATAGGTCCAAAATAATCCAACAATGTCCTTAAATTCTTTTCCCTTCAATTCGTAATCCCTTCAAAAATGGAATTGTAGAGATAAAGAGATTTTTCACGATTTTAATATTCAGTCTAATAATACAGTCTAAGCTTTTCAGGCGAAATATGATATTGAACTGTTGCGGTTAACGTCCACGAAATTTCATTGGAGCATCGTTAAAACAATTACGGGCCCATATACTCGCCCAAGATGGGACCAGCTTATTTAAGTCATTCAATCTCGTTTTATGGAGACATTATTTAAATTGCGGACGACATTTTTACGATAACCGTAAACACACCGAGACCGACCACCAAATTTGACGCTACCGTCTCGTGGGATAAAATATATTCTCCGCGACGGTGATTTCGGGGGACGATGAATAAGAAGCTGCTCGGGATGTTAATTCGCGGTCACTTATCACGCGTGCAACGTGAAACACGGAAATTTCGAGAGGGTCTAAGGTAATTTACGTCAGGCTGGATCGCGAACGGACCCGCGATCAGAATATAATTATCCCCGAACCTGACGGAAAATAATTTCAGGCTGTTCGATCGCTATGCATCACTCGCGCGAGCCGATTTGTAAAGGAAGTTTAACGACCGGCCGAGGCCAGTCTCGATCGACGATTCCCCGCTCCCTCGTAAATCTTCTTCTGGTTCTATTTCCCGCTCGATCTTTCGGCCGAAGTATCGACTTACTTATTTCCTAAGAACTTGTTCGTTCCCCTGTAAACTTCTCTAAATTGTTTGAACTCGATTCAACAGAGATGCCGCCCGGCCAAGACGCATCGCCTTTGCATCACGTTAAAGTGGCTGCGAAAGTAACGGCAGAGCATCCCACAATTTTTATTGATTCTACGGAAGAGAATTTTCTGGAGATAAAAATCCACAGTCATTCTACTAATCAAATTCTACATTTCCCACTAGCCTATGGATTTTATGCATTTATAACAGAAATTGATCAAAATCATAATAGCGCAACTGTGCGAAAAATTTGAACACGCTGTGTTGCATTACTTTCGACTTATTAAGATGCTTGAAAAGCAAGAATTGCGTAAAAAATTTGCAATTTATTACAAATATTAAATATGGATAACGTCATTACTAGATGGCGCAAATTTCAAGTAAAAGGAGCAGCATAGACATTGATGTCTTTTCTGAATAATTTTAATGAGCTGAAAATGCAACAGCATTTCTAATTTAATGTAATTCTTAATTTGCTGTCTTTACTGGTAATCCGGCTTTCCTGGCAACACGAATCATTGACAGGCATCGTGCATAGTGAGTCAACGTAATACGGCGTTTAATGCGAGCTGAGTAGAGAAACTAACGGGTATAGAGAGGATCTCGAAACTGGGGAGATTACGTCGGACAACATTGGTTTATGGAGTTTCACGAATAATTGAATCTCGCATCGAGATTCGTCGGCAGCAAATGATCGAGGCAGTGTGCTTATCGAACATCCACTGACGAAGTAAAACATATTTGAGGCGGGTGGAGAAAATTGCTCGTCACCTCATTTTTCGAAATAAAATAGATCTCTCCTCATCTCGGACACAACGATATTCCGAATATTAACGTTAAATTGTTTTCTCACGTTTCGTCTTCACTTCCATCAGTAAATACAGCTGCCTTTGCACATGTCAATTTAAAAAGAGATAGAAGCAATTCTATAAATAAATACAGCTCTCTCCGCGAATCCGATCAAGCAGAGAAAACAAACGGTGACAGAGTTAACTGCCGCATCGTCGATGTAAGGTAAAACTGCTTTGATTATCCGGCCGGTGTCGGCTTTGCTCCCCGGACGTATCAACGAGATTGCCGGTAGACGGAAAAAAGCATAATAACGTAGGGCGGTTCGGTGCAGTTGAAAAATTTAGCAGTCATCGTTCGAGGCGACGCGAAGCGTCGGTGCGCAGGTGGGGTTGGTTGGATGGATCACCACGTGGTAGAGTTTCCAGCGGAACGCGTCGGCGGACTATACTACTGTACAGCTAGACTATACTATATAGCAGGGTGCCGGGAGCTGGAGGCAGAAGCAGAGGGCGAGGCTGAAGAGGTTGAAGAGGGACGGTTAGGTCGCTGGTGTCTGTCTCCGGGGGCTCAGCTGCGGCGGCACCACGGTGATCGATGTCTCCACTCTCCGCAATTTGAACAATGTCCCGCTGTCTTGGACAACCATCCTCTCTCTCTCCCTCTCTCTTTCGCTCGTTTACCACCCCGCGTTCCACCATTTTCTTTTCCCCACCGTTTCCTTCTTTCCAACGCTTCGTGTCAGCCTCTGTCTCTCCCTTCCCCTCTTCTTCCGCGTTGCGTTTCTCCTCCTGTCGTCCTGTAACCCCCGTCGACCGTCATTCTCCGCATTCCCCGCTAAAATGAACGTTATACCGAGCAAGAAGGATGCGGACCCATTCTTATTTACTATTCCAAACGGGGTTGGCTGCGGAGAGGAAGAATACGCGTGTGCACGGATGAGGAAGCCGGGGCGGAGACAGGAAGCGCGTCTGCGACCGCGACGGAAGCCTTCTTGCCCCGATGGAAGCCTGAGCAATCATGAGCTTCTTCGTGCGGGCTAAACAAACGCAACGGGATGAGAACGTCTGAAACGTGCCACGGAATCGGGGCTTGAAAAGCTCTCGTGCGCTCCGCCACGCCACGAAACGCCGCGTCGCGCGTCGCCTCCCGTCGCATCGTACAGCGTTCTGCGTATTCACGTGTTCTTATTGAGACAAGCACTTGCCGCCGGCCCGATGAGAATCTACACGTATGCTCCGTGTTTTCTTTAGCATTCCTATTTGCATTTTCCAGTGGCATCCAGGGAAATAACAGCGTTCGATGAAATCGGCGAAACGACGCACGACGGCACGCTGCTCTAGATTACCTCGAACGTGTACCGCGGTCTCCGACCGGAGGAATACGGAACGTGACGGATTTGCTGAACAAGCTAATCACTACGGATTTTTGTGCGATTTACAATTCCCGTGGTCAAGTTTTAGTGGAATATCAAGTGAATAAGAATAGCAAATATTGGTGATTCTGTAAATAATTCTGTGACATTCTAGATCAAATAAAAGTCTGATCTATCAACCGTTTTAGGGGGTAGACTCGTTTCTAGGATTGCAAGGGTACGAGATGTACCTTCTCATTTCTTGATAATGCAAAGATGGGGTTTTTCAGTAGTAAAAAGCGCTAGATAAAAGATCAATCTAGGATACAATCTATCTAATGCAAATTACGCCTCGTAAACGTAAAAATAGAAAAACCCGATCTTTGCATTATCGAGAAATAGGAAGGCGAATCCCACACCCTTGCAATCCCGGAGAAACGAGTCTACCCCCTTAAATTTAAAAGAACAAGTTAAGATTGAAAACAAACGCTTAATTTCTAGTGAGAAATCCGTCCAACCGGCATACGCAAATGATAATTACAACAATGCAGTTCTTACGGCAGGACCAGAAAGGATGAATTTAACGGTGACAAAGGGTGGAAGAGGAAAGGGTCCAGCGATTCAACATAATTCCCTTCGAAAACTCACTTTGGATTTCGTTCCTCGCTCGGGGCGTTTGCCCAGTCTACACATATAGGCGCTGGTTATCGAGTTAGATTAGGCAGGTACCTTACCTTCAGATCAGAGTACGTTTGCCGAGAACCTTTGGTACAATAGTTCTCAAAGGGGCTGACAAGGAGCGTGCATACCTTGGATGAATACAAACAATGGCGTAGAAGCAGCCAATGGTGCGCGGAATTGCGAAGTAACTTATTCAAGGGTTACGTCAATGCGGCATGCTACCGGTAATTTCAAACTTTAAAAGCAAATCTCACCCATTGTCTGATAAATTCCGATATCCCCTGAGCCATTCGCGATTGTATTAACGGTAGACAACGTGATCGGCCGAATTAATAGTTCATGGAACACGGAACGTGCAAATAATTACCCCGCGTATCTTGCAAGCCATGTATTTAAACATTTATTGAATTTTATGATGCAATTAACACGTGATGTATTCAATAATTACAAATGCAGAGCTTCCGGATTCAAGTCTATGAAGAATTCACTCGATTTAAAAATAGCACTCTGTGCTCGAGTGGCTCAGGTTCACTGACACGAGCCGATCGTAATTTTTAACGAACAAGGAAGCTGACGTGTAAGGTATTCTCTAGACTCTGTAATTTTCTTTCTTTAGACCTTCCAATCGGAATAGATTTTGCAATCTCTCGCAGGTTGGAGCCTCGTTGCGAATAACGCATGACGTCTTACTTTGAGTACTAGATGCGGAGACCTGCAATCTGTTGATCGGGGAAACTACAGTCTATTATTATGGCTCATCGATCCATTCCACTCTTTGCAAATTCATGAATGCATATTATACTTTTGCGCCATCCTCTGTTGTCTTCAAAAATCTAATAACCGAAACGATCGAATTCCTCTTCCGTGAACATATTTATTTCGGGTATGAGAAGCAACAATTTTGCCGAGATTACTGAAAGAATTATGTCAAAGTGTCGAGTGTTACAGAGACGCGTGTTTCACAACAGTGAAACATCCTAGCAAGCCGAAGAACTGTCTCTCTTGTCATAGTAAGAAAACTGCTGTGACGCGGCGTCAACGAATAATGGAAAAGTCCCTTTCGATAGTCACAGACGTGCCGCGTTTTATCTTTCGCGTCTCGCTCGAAGTTGGAGCCGTCTGAAAGAAGGAGCGTCGAGTTTTCCCGGGCGGTTGCAGATTTATCCACGAAGAATGAAACGGATCCGTCTAATTCAGTCTTCAGGAACGCACGAGCGAATTGAAATTTTGTATTCCCGTCGCAGGTGGGCGAGAGGAGCTGAAGAGGACGGAGGAACGGGGGAAAAAAGGAGAAGAGGGCGAAACTTTTCAACGAGTTTACGCGCGTCTCTTTCCCGTCGAGACTCCGAAGCCGCGGAGAGTGAAACTTGGCCCCGTCTGGAGATGAAATCCGTGGCGCGTGACGGCACGCCTTTCCGAGCCAAAATCGCGGTGCGATTTTAATTCTACCGTTCGCGGAAACGTGCGACGCGGATTAGGACGGTTTCTTAAGGACGACGGGCCAAGGCGCGGAGCTCGTGCGAACATTTCGACGCTTACGTTTTCGACGTGATGAATATTTAGCGGCGGTGCTTGAAAACGTTAAGACGGCCTCGTAGACGCGCGATACCTAACCCAGGGCAACGTTAACCCTTCTCTAACCCCCACAGGCCTCCTTATCCGACCGTTTCATCCCTTTCGTAACGCGACGTAACAGGCCGTGCTTCCGTCTTAACTTCTCGGGCAACAGGAATTCACCGTTCCGCTGCGTCGACGTTGTTTACAACTTGCCGACGGCATTTAGTATGATTACGGTTCGTTAAAAAACCCGGGGCTTCTTTGTTACTCCGCTTTACCCAACTTCCCACTGTGTTCCACCGGTACCAGCCACGGTATAGATTAGGTTATCCCAGAAATATTGTACAAGACGCGAGCCAACTTGCCAGTCAGCGTTTTTCTCCCAACCGTACGGAGAAAATGGAGGGGAAGAAATTCTATTGTTTCTGGTAATTAGTTAGTTCAGGGAGCCACGGTCGCGGTCGCTTGAATCTTGACACATGCATACAGACAAAGACACTTTACTGAATTACTTCCAAGCGGTGTTAGCCTTAATTATCAATTTTTTTATCTAAGCCAGATCTAACCCAGACAATTTAATACATTCTTTAATTAAATTCAGGATGGAATGATAAATTTGAATTAAATCGGAGTCGGACATTTCTTAACAAAATGCACTAATTTATATGTTGGTCTCTAGCATTTTTCATTCCAAGGAAAGGAGTTTGATTAGAGTGGCACATCTATGATGCCCAACCATTTACGTGAATTAAATATTTGTATAACTGGATTTACAATAACATTGGTATTTAAAAAACAGCAATTCATAACTTACCGTTTACAGTCGATAATTTTCGAGAAGTGTGTGAATCTCCGTTAAGACACCGAATACCTGAAACACAAAATAATAATGCATCGTTAGTAATTGCTTTAAAAAGCTTCCGAAAATTATTTCTAAAAATATGTACAACAATTGCCATTTCATACACATGGCAATGTTAATATCGAGACCGCGAATTCTATGCATTTATGGCAAAAATTAATAAATCAAATTCGACTCTTTAAGACGATTAAAATAACAAAAATGTTTAACTTCGGTTTCTCACAACAGACAGTTTAGTTTCCTCCCAAAGATCTGCACAGAACAACAAGCAACCTATAAAACATAATTCTACATGCAACGAAGCCCCTCGAATTCTCATCTTAATCCTCTCTAACGATCTTCACCCTGCTGTTCACCCGAGACAATCAAACGCGTTTGCTCGCAACGACGCAACGCAGCAGCTAACGATAACAAGAAAATTGAAATAATCGCTCGGGATGCGCTAAACACGGTAAAACTATGGCAATAGCGGGAGACTTGATGAGCGTCTAATCAGGCGTGGCGCTCGCGCGTCTAATTACAAAGCAACCTGCGAAATAATTAACGCGGTGGGTCATGGGATAGCTGTTATTAACGAAAATTAACTGAGTTCGCGCGTGACTAGAGCCGAGCGTGAGAAGAAGAACAGAGATAGAGAGTGAGGAATGGGGCGATGAAAAGCAACGAGAGAGAGAGAGAGCGAGATAGAAAGAACCGGTAAAGCGGCCTTAGTTAATAATAACGAGAATCGCCAACTGTCGCGGATTTTAATTCGAAATGTTCAATTAGCGTGCGGCCGGCGAACCGTGACGCGGTCGTATCATCGCCGGGTAACGACTGCCTTCGTTCTTCGCCGGCATAACAGCCGTAAATTGGAAAGTGATACCGAATTCACGCGTCACCGAGCGCACCGTGCGATCGCCGCGTTAATTATAGATATCCGGGGACGCCGCGACGCCAGTGTATTTTAGGTAATTGGGGGTGGAGCCCGAAATCGCGTCGCACCCTTCCGACGTCCTCGCATTTTCCGCCGAGCGTCCGTTCCCTGACAGAAGCGTGCAACGTCGATTCGAGGAAACAGGAAGAGAGAGAGGAGGGAGAGATAGATACAGGGACAGAGAGTGGGAAAAAAATGAGAGGCGACCGTGCACGCTTTAAAAAGTTCGACCATTTATACCAACCCCTGTCTCTCTCCGGCGTATCCCTCCACCCACACCCCCGTCGCGCCCTATCTTCCTCGGACGGTTAAATCGTTCGACATCGTAACTCTCGCCGAATTAATAATTTCACCCGCCCGAGATATATCCTACCCTCAATTTTTTTTCTTTTTACCTCCTCCCGCTCACTTTTCACGGGAAAATTAGCCACCAGAGGTCTAAGTGGATTCTGCGTGGAATCGATACCACGCGGTTCACGTGAACGTGTTGTATCGTTCCCGTGTGTGCACGTTCCACGGTAACTTCCGCGAATGCGATAAACTCTTTGACTGGCGTCGATCTCGTTTCCGAAAACTTGCTCTCCCGTGCTTTATGAAGCTCCGGTGAGCGCGCGACCTGCGTTATTACAGCCGGCGTATCGCGTTGTTCCGCGATATTGTTTTGGGTAGATTGGGGCGCCTTGTTTGCTAGAGATTATTCTACCGAGTAAGCTTGAAATGTGGAAGAACAGGAAAACGCAGCAAATGTTCTACAACGTTCAATAATATTAGACTCCGGAGTTTCAGTATATGCTTCAAATGAATAACATTATTTTAAACAAAAGTGTACGAAAATGTTCAGAGGAAAATTGAAAGTACACACCCAAGTAGCCGTCTATTGATATAGAGTTTAAAGGGTTCTCTTGTTTTAGAAGATATTATTTTCAACAGCATCGTCAGTATTTGATAAGGTTCACAACAATTCTATAGAGTGAAGCCCTTCTCGTGATCACCTTAAATTGTTAGGGATCGGTTAAAAAATTAATTTCCTCGATCAATCTGATTCAGGATGATTGTACGTTCGCGAAGCTTCAAGGTGTATCTATGCATAACATCATCTCCGTGATACCAATTTCTCTCACCTCCCGAGCAAACCGAAGAAAACGAGCCGGGCAGTAACAAAAAGCGGAGGCTCGTTCAGTCGACGACATGTACCTGGCAAAAAGAAGCTGTCGTCGCGAGATACACGCTTCGACGAGAAAACAAGGTAGCAAGTAATTCCCAATAACGACCCCAATTACGCCCATGCACGTCATTCCGGGCGTTTGATACTGCGCGATCTGTGCGCGAGCGTTCTACTTAATCGCGGCGTGTCCCGCATGATAATAACCGGGCTGTAGGTATAGGATGGCGAAGGGGGATCCGTCTTGTATCGAGTAAAAAGGCCTGGGCGCCGCGCCGCGCCGCGTCGAGGCATAGGAGCGCAGGTGCGTGTGGGATGACACGCTAAGTGACTGGAAATCATCCGAGGATCGCATGCGCAGCTGTCCCCGTAATTTTCGTAGTTCGGCCGGGGTACGGGTGTAACTGCGTGTAGTGTGTCTCTGTGCAGGTGGAAATGCGTGCACGGTCGATCGAACGGAGAAACACGCCGGAAGGCGGATGCTGCGGACGGAAAAGCGCGTCATTCGTCGGTCCGTTTGTGATTTAGCGCGATTGCCGTCGCGCGATTTCGTTGGCTGACGGGTTCCCCGAGCGAGAAAGGGTGCAACGGGTACACCGTCACCTATAGACGGGTCCACCTACCGGTTTGTACTTCCTAGCGGATGACTCTACGGTGTACTGGTGTTAGGGATCCATTAGCTAATGGCTGCGCACCAGCCATCTGCTCGACGCTAGCTTTTATTCGCCCGTTCCCGTACTCCCTCTTCATCACCCCCCTTCCCACTTTATCACTCTCTCTCTCTCGCACGCGCGCTCTCTTTTCGTGTCCCATACACCCCTTCGTCTTTTTCGCGCCACCCTCCCGCTGTCCCGTAGCTTAGCCCAGGCTCATAACGGGGACCGCCGATTCATTTATTCATATCTTTCTTTTTCTCCTCGTAAGTGAACCCCTTGCCGCCGCCAACCCAGCCGACCGTGGTCCTTTCGTGGTTTTTGTTCAACGCTGCGCGATACCTTATGGGGGTGTTTGTAAACGACTCTCGAGGCAAGGGGCCGTTGCGACAGAAATGCTCCGAAGAGCTTTTGAACGGGGAACCTGTGACGTGATCGATTGCTCTGTTCGTTTCGAGTGTTGTAGGCGGGACGACAACCATCCCGCTCCATTCCAAGGAGATTATCACATTTTTTTCACCTGCGATCTCGACTTCAAGTTAATTTTATTAGGATCTCTGTGCAACGTACAAATTTTCCAGATCTATTTTCAGAGACGGGAATAGCGTACAAATTTAGTAGGTTGTCTTAAAAGGTTCTTTCGCAATGTTGACGTTTAACCCTTTGCACTCGGTTGTCCTTTCTGTGGCACCACTAAAACTTGCTGTACCATTATTCAAAATATTGTTTACATTATTAAATATATCGGTATCTAATCAATTATTAAACATTTAGGTATTGTATGAGGTATTGTACCTATTTCATATCCATAAAATTTTATAAAACATAGGGAATGAAAATATTCTAGATCGGAAGAAGTGTTTAATTTTCTAGTTAAAATAGCTCCGAGTGCAAAGGGTTAATATCGTTATATAACACATTGTTAATGTTTTATTACGTCATCACGCTAATGTACTAGATTACACTATACTAAATGCCTACAAAGGAGTGTGTATAACCATTCAACTAATAATTCAATACATTTTTCATCTCAAGCATGTATTCACGAATTAATTTGTACACTTGATACAACAATTATGATAGAGGATATAAAAATATAGGATAACTTTTGAATTTTCAAATTTATAATATGTTTAGAAACGTAACTTGTGTAAGATGATCTTTTGAGCAGCCATACTATTAATTTGTTTAATCCGATCAACCTCTTCAACACTCCCCACGAAAATAAAGTAAAAAGTACGATTGAAATACGCTCAGAAACGTCCTGCGTTAAAGTGCTAAGCTAAAAATATTGAACGCAGGAAGCAATGATATAGTCGTTGGTAGAACAGATCGTAAACGCAGGATACCGACACTTTATCTTTCTCGAATAAAAGAAACCGTTCCAGGAGACATAATCACGCGATTTTAATGCATGCGAAGTGCAACGCCGCTCTCCATAAGAAGACGATGTCAACATTATTGCCGCGTATTTCCTGCGTCCGACCGTCACTCCGTTATTTATGCGAGCACATTTTTGCCACAAGCAAAAATTATTCCCTCGTAAAAAGTTCAGAAAGATACATATGGGATTTAATTTCCGGACACCGATACCGGGGCTGGCCAGGATCTCTTGCCAACCGTGAGAATTATACCTTTGGAACCAAAACTACTTTTACAATACACGCGTTTGTTAGCACCGGACCGCGGACGTACTTTATTGGATCAAATAGTTTATTATTGTAGTCACGGAAAAATTCGTTTTCTCTCTCGACGAGTTCATTAAAATTGAATGGATATCGTTGCACGAAGGACACTGTGCTTTGCTTATGAACATATTCAAGGCATTTAAGAATATTGTTCTTCCGTTTCCAAAATATTCAAATTATTAACCCTTTGCACTCGAAGCCATTTGAATTCCCAGATCAAGATATTTGTTTCAATCCAGATCATTTTTGTTCTATTTAATCTTTTTTACATTGTGCACATCAAATTGAACCTGTTTTCTTATATAACAGTTGAGCTTTTCACAATTTATAGAATACAGACAAATATAATAATGTTAAAACTGTTTTGAATAATGGTATGGCAATTTCTAGTGGCGCCTCAGACTCGCCATAAGAATTAATTCAGACAATTATCATTTGGCATAATAATTCACACTTGCAATATAGCAAATTATAAAAATGATTTCCTTTATCAATTTTCCATTCAATACAGGCCCGGGTAAAAACGTTGCAAAAATCAATTTTTACTATTTCCTCCGCAATTCCGACCAGGTGCAATTTTTCCAAAATATTCATTACACGTCTTCTAAAGGGTCTTCCATTAAGAGGTGTCATTTTAATAAAATTGTAAAAAAGCTGTTTCTTTTTAAATTTAAAATAACAGTTCTTAATCGAAGACTGTACTAAACTGGTTCTAGTTTTACAGACAAATTGGAGACGTTTGGTCAATTTGTAAAAAGTAATCCCGATTCGAAGCGAGTTCAATCAGTTATGGGTATCGGTATAGTATATCCGTAGCGATAGATCCGCCAGAGCGACATTTGAAAAAATGGCATGCATATCTGGCTGCAGCATCCGTCCGTAAGTGCATTTTATTTTTAAAAAACTCTGCGGTATCATCACAGCGAGGAGTATACGGAGCCGCAGGATCTCATCAGCATTCGCATCCCTTGGAAATCCAAAGCGGAAACGCGCGACGCGGGGATTACCATTTCCACGAAATCTGGGTCTCCCCGGAAGCCGCGCTTTGTCTTCATGTAAATAAAAAGACGCTCGTTTACGAAGTATATACACGCTGGAAGGAAAAGTTTCTCTTGGTGGCCAGGGCGAAAGTATACGGGCCGCGACTCCCAGGTGTATCCTGAATCTTCTGGCAGCCGCCGAGAGTCGTAGCTGTCCTTCCGTTCTTGTGGTCCCGCGTGGGGTCACAGGAATCACGAATCGCGAAGATTTACAGAAATATTTTGACAGAAATACATGGGGGCGAACGTTGCATATTTCATCGGTCACGATTTCCACGGGGCCCTTTCTCGCAGTGTGCCATCCTCTCTCTTTCTCTCCTCTCCCCTAAGGATAGGCTCTTTGTCTTCGTTTGGTGGACTGACCGGCTCAAGGGCTCACCGGAGAGGCTGCGAGAGGTTGAAAGGGCCACGCTCTCGGTACTTAAACCCGTGATATATGCGATATACACTCGATGCTGCCCACAGGTACTTACCTGTGTACCGACTCGAGGCCAGGTACAGCCCCGGGACCACGGGTTCTACACATGTTCGCCTACTTTACATTGCGGTGAGTAATGCGCCACGGACCTGGCATTAAAAGCGCTAGTAAAGTCGGCCTTTGCCAAAGGGTACACACACCGTCGTCCCCATGGCTGTTACGGGACGCCATGCGACGAGAAGATGAACGAGAGGCCGCGTCCCGCCGCTAATAATATGTCATTAAAACCGGCCGTGTGCAACGACAAAAAAAAATAAAAGAAAAGAAAGACGAACGGGAAAAAGTGACGCGCGCGCGATTATGTGCAAATGCATTTCCATGCGTGAGCTTTTTTCGCTCGGCAGCCAAGCCCGCTGCACCGGATCGAAGCGAGAGGTATCGCCTCCTTTGAATGTAAATTTCAGAATCGTTATCGTGTCACCGATGGATCCAGAACTGCGGAATGCTGGAACTCCGAGCTACATCGTGCAGTGATGGCTAGTAATAACGCCAGCAGCTATATTAGAAGGAATTTTCTTCCTTTTTTTATTATTTTTCTACTCACAAGACACTAAGCTCCCAGTGATGCATAGTAAGCTGCGGATCTTATGCAAAATAAATTATTATTACCAGAATTGCAACATACTGGAGTGAAATAGTATAAGTTACTTTGTTTTTTAATATGTTTAATAGGCTGAAAATAATGCATGATTTTTAAATTCTTTATTGTTTGAAATTATACCTCATTTTTGTCATAAATGCATAAAATCCACAGTCTAATAATATGTATTGAATTGTTGTATTTCGAATTTTAAAACTCGGTCAGGAGGGACAAATGTCGTCGCTACCCTCATGACGACGAATGAAACTGTGTGACAAGCTAATCGTCTCTTGAGTGCCAGTTGAAAAGGCAATATCGCTGACATTATCAATAAAACAATTACAATCCCCTATGTCGATATAATCTACGATTGAATAATAATGTTTACCGAGCATAGGTGAAGGTCTGGTACCCTTCAATAAGTAAATTAGCCAGCAATATTGTCGGTGTTACCAATAAACCGCGGCGCAAAATTAATCCCACCGCGTACAAACAATGGGCGCAATATTAAATGCAAAATCGCCGGCAGATGCGATTGAATTGCTCATACGCGCCGCTAATACTCCGGCCGCTCTGCGAATTTCAATTTTACTACTCTTAACCTTCGCGTTGAATATCGATCGTAACATTTATTTGTCAAAGCGGATCGCGGTCGAAACGTTTATCCCATGACACTCGCAATTAACAACGCAATGTAACCATTCGCGAATTAAAAGAAACGGGGAGTTCGAGTAATCGACAATGTTTTAATGTCACACATCTGTATCATTATTAATAAACCGCGACTTTATATAATTTATATATTTATATTAGACATGAAATGTTATGCTCGACTCAAAATTTTAAAATCTTTTCATTTTCTGGCTAAATGAATAACAGAATAAATAATTTTCGAGAACCTATATAAATTGTTTTTATACAATGAATTGATGAAATAACAGTATAAGAATGTGTATGCCAATAAAAATAACAAAATTGTATAACAGAGTGTTTTTGTAGAAATACATGTCCTTAACGCAAAAGGTTTCCTAATTAATTACGAGGCTATTAAACCGTCAACGCGGCGTAACGAATTTTCCGGCGGAGCCCGTTACAAAAGCTACAATTACGTTGAAAATATTGAATAAATTACGGATAATTAGTTTAATACCTATGGGGATGTCGTTGCAGGCGTTAACGGCAAAGCAATTATTTGGTTGCTAATTATTTCACTGTTTCCCCCGACTAAATCAGCCAGTTTTTAAAATCCTCTGAGAACGGCGCGGCGCTCGGGTAACTACTGTACACAAGCCCGGCGTTGTTGTTTTGGAGTTTCGCATTACACGTCTGCTTTCCTCCAAGAAGTGCACCTACTAATTACCTGCTGCGTCAGTCTCCTCGTTAACTGTAGACGAGCAAAGGGAACGGAGAACAGAGAAGCATTCCGAAATAACGGTTAACTCGCAGCAATGAATCCCAGGGTTCAATTCAAAATTTCCGACGTCGAGATTTACAATCATCTTTTCATGTCGCTCCCTTGACAACTTGAAACATCGACAGAAACGACACGCTGAATAATTATTCTTCCACGTGTTGTAAATTATATGTAACTTGCGCGTGTGCGCGTCCGTGTGTGTGTCCAAGGAAATAGGGGATGAGATCGTCGAATAATTTGCAGTAGCGCCTAATGATGATAGTTAATCTGTTTATTTTTATGAAAATTGATAGCAAGAAATATTCTCTCGTCTTAACGGTGCTATCAGTTTCAAGATATAGTATCACCTTGTTTACAATACTATTTTTATGTTTAACGTATGCTTAAACAATTCTGCGAACAATCACATCAACAAGTTTGCTCGAACGTTTTCCTCCAGGGGTTTTATTTTCCATCCTGTAACTTCGAGAGTTGTTTTCACCCCTTCATTATGCGCAATGACCGATAAAAACACTTGTTCAATCAATGAAAGCTTCATGAAAATTAAATATCACTTTTCCAACCTGAACCTGCTACATCGCTTTATATTCAGTGTCTGACTATTACTGTCTGAATCTATTGAACCGAAATCGAATTCCAAGAGCGCCTCGAATGATTGGCAAAGAAGTGGAACTAAGTTGATTAAAAAATCGTTCATTCTATCGGCGAACATATTAAATAGTGATTGTAATTTCCTAGGGCATATGCAATTTTATTTTTCATGTTTAACATATCCAGGATTTTATTTCAACATTTTCCTCAAGGAGTAATATTGTTCGTGCCTAACTTTGAGGGTTGTTTTCATTCCTTCATCATGGGCAGAGACCAATAAAAACCACTTGTTCAATTAAAACTTGGTCGTACTGTATCTTTTTATAATTATGTGTCTGACTAGTTATATCTAGATACAAGACTGAAATTGAAGTTCTAAGAACGTTCAAAACGATTGACAAAGAGTGAAGCGACCCCTTGTTCACGAGTTGACTAAAAAATCGTTCGTTCTATCGATAAACATATTAAATAGTAATTGTAATTTTCTAGTGTATATACAATTCTATTATTCAGGTTCCTCAAGGGGTAATATTGTGCGTCCCTAACTTTTAGGGTTGTTTTCGTCCCTTCACCATAGTCAATGACCAATAAAATCACTCAATCAATCGAAGCTTAACAAAAATCCTACAACCTGTGTGTACTATATTTTTTATATTGTCTGACTGGTAATATCTAGATACAAGACCGAAATCGAAGGTCCAAGAACGTTCGAAACGATTGACAGAGAGTAAAGCGACCCCTCGTTAGCTGGTTGACTAAACAATCGTTCATTGAAAAGAACGGGTTCCAAACAAGGGTCTAAACTAACCGCAGAAATTCCTCAAAGTGGCAAGAAAGATCGCCGCGTGCAGTAAATCACTCGAGTGTACAAAGCCGGCCGATAGCATCGATTTTGCTTAACGATACAAAGTTCCAGCGAAAGCCCCGGTTGAATGGGAAATAAGTGTCGTCGGTGTAGCCCGTTTCGAAATGTATATTCGCTCGTAATTCAGACGCCTCGAGGCTTGGCCACCGCCCGCCAAGCGGTTAAGTGTTTCCGCGGGACCAATTTTAATAATGCCAAGCTTCTCGAGCGGCGCAACAAAAGAGCCCCTGCCAGCCTTCAACCACTTTGACACCGAGGTGTACTCACTCTCGGAGTTCTTCATTTCTCCAGCGCCGTTCCACGCTTCCTGTTCTTTCAACACGGGCTTCCCCGATTCGATTCTTACCTCTTTGATGTCGTTCAACTGTTTCTCTCTTCGGCTACTTACTTAAAACCATTATACCGGGCCGTTAGGGCACGGCTTAAAGTGTTACCAGAGTAAATAGCCCGCGAGGAGATCGATGAAACGCACTTCGAACCGTCGGATCGAACAATTTATAAGAACCCAACTCCGCCAAGATACATACAATTGAATTGATGCTCCTTTGGAAATGAAAGATTCCACGGACCGCGAAGTTTGTTAAAACTTCCCTCCCTGTTTCGAGAAGTTGCAGAAATGAAAAACGACTTGGGTAGACATTTCTCATCGCGGGTTTAATGAATACTATCCATCCCCTGGAACGCTCCGAATAACTTTCCCTTATGTACGTAAGTTATCTTTGCTACTTTTCAAGGTACATATAACAGGAGGATCTTGATAGTACTAGTTCATAAGATTGTCGGCTTCGCCGGTTACTAAATCGTTCTCTCACCTCGTCGAAAGATCCTGCAATTCGCGAATTTTGTATAATACACTACGCAAAGTAATACACTCCCAGTCAGTGTTCATTTGTCAGTGGTAATGTACAATTCTGTTTTTGTAACAAATCGGACCAGTAAACAAAATACAGCAAAAATTAAATAGCGAGAGTAATCAAAATATTTTCAATAAATTCTGCATTTCATAATACTAGAAAATGTGGATAACCCCTTAAGGGTTTTTAACAAATAAAAGAAGAAGAATTGTATTGGTACTTCATCAGTGTGGAATTCTAATTTTGCTAAAAAATATATATAAAAAGTTGTGGCATAATGGTTTAAATGGATCTAGCCATGAGTGCCATAAAATCGTCCAAAGCATTCGCCCAGCTAGGGGTAAAGAGAATTACAGTATCGAAATATTTCAAGAAAAATTTTGTAAATATTTGAATATTCAAGAAAGAATTAAATTTTCCCGGGGATCGTCGGGGTAACGAAACCTATAACGATAATGGGTTGCGAAGTTATGAGCGGCAATGTAGAACCGGGCTATACATCCAGCATCATTAATCCATCCGGACACCGTGTTGTGATTCAATGTAATTATGCTGTGTATAAAGGCAACTGGCACGATGAATGGAGCGTACTGTGCACGCAGCTGAACTCGTCTTCCTCCTCCGTTTCCTCCCCTGGTTGCTCGTCCTCGTGTTCCTTTCACATTTTCCTCTTCATCCGTCGAATCCTAGCGTTCGATTCACCGTGGCTGGCCAGTCTCTACTTTTTCCCCTCGTTCTTTCCTTGATTGCTTCTTCGCTGTCCGCGTCCCCGACTCCGGGAGAAACGGGTTGGTCCCGGACCCGAAGGAAAGCTTCGCTGTCGACGAGTAATTAGGAGGAGCAGTTGTGGAAGGAAACAATTGGTTCGAGTCAACGTCGTAACTTCCAGCCAGATAACTAATCACGAGTCGCGGCACGAAAAAGAGAGAACGACACAGCTCCGGCAAAATCGTATTATGACCGTGACTGTTACCACCGGTTCGTCGGAGACGATTGCTTGCTACCCGAAATCCACACTTGTTGGAAGAAGTACAGTGGATTAATTCGGCAGCGGTCGAGCAATTCTGTTATCCTTTAACCTGTTACCCGGGTAAACTGGTTAACTCGACGGTCGATATTAATACGCTCGTGACATCGATTGTTTCGAGGATCGGCCTCGTTGTTGCAATTTACCGTAATTCGATAAATGTGTGCTTTGTCGGGAACGTGGAGAACACGCGACAAAGAAATCTCGGTCGTTTCTCTCTCAATTTAGTAAACTAGAAGAGCCATTGCAATTATGTAGCCACACATATCCGTGCAATTTTCAATTTTTACTAGAATAATTACTAAAATGATTTACTTTACACAAAATTTCAATGTGTTCGAAATTTTAAGACACTTCATTGTAACATACATTTTATTGTATTCCTAGAATTATTCTGCAAAGTGTTTTTGTCTTTCTCAGACAATTAGAAAATCAATGTCAGATCTAAAATTACGTATTTTATAAAAATTATTTATATTCTGCAAAGCATGCTAACAAATTTGCTAAGACGATGTTATACATACAAGGAAATATAATAGGGGCGTTTTTTAAAATTCACATCAATCCCACGTGGTTGTTTTAAATTAGTTTAGTGCACACAAACCACCACGTTGTCATAAAAAGACATACTATATTCCATTAAAACAATAACGAATTAATTCACAGAGATCTAGATGTACCTGGCAGCTTTCCCCTAACCGAAATCGAATAACCACGGCTTGAAGATCCAACCGTGGCGGATATTACGCGAAGGGATATCGATATCACTTGTATGGGCACGCAAGGACGTTTATAGGTCCGTATAAGAATACTCGTTCCACGGGTGGGAACTATCGGTGTTATGGCACGCGGCTGTCCATTCTTGGAAGCAGTAAGCAATCCCGAAGACGCTTTCCATTGGTTTATCGGTGCGTTCACGGGCGTATGACTGTTCGCCGTCATCCGGCTGTATCGAGTGTCCGGGCTTGACTTGATTGCCGCAATACCGGGAAAGAGCTTAACGAACGGATTGTTGCTTCGTCGACAGACGAAACGTGCGGCCGTTCCGACGCGGGATGAATGTCTAACAAGTCAGGAGGCGTTCGTTAGTCGCACGCACGACCGTCTCATCCGAGACTGAATGTCTTCGTTCGTCGGGAATATTTTTTGACACCGCGCCGCGTCGGCTAATTAAATTGTAAATTATATTCCGGGCACGGCCGTCTTTATCCGCGGAATCTGGCGATGATCGTCGTAATGCCGATAAAAGTGGGGGAGGGGGCGTAACGAGCCGATTGTCGCGACGATGAATAGCTCTCTGGACGCGAGATCGTTGCGACGAAGAATGACTGTCTGATGTCTGACGCTCGTCGACGCTCGTCGGACAGAAACGAATCGTCGTCGGCTGAAACCAACCGGGAAAACGTTTCCGATGGCTCTGTCACTTGGAACGCTTTATCCTCCGCTTCGATCAATGAGACCAATGTTAGTTTTTCGCCTGATCGTACCCCGAGTGATGTCATTGTTGCAGACGACAGTAATACTGGATGGATCGCGGGAACCACTCGCCGTGTAATATCGGGGCGGACTTCTGATGGAGATTTCAAATAGAGTCTACCCCCGGCAAGTTTTATTCGAAATGAAAATGGGAAGTACCTGTTTGATATCATTTATTTCACACCGTTAATTTCAATCGAAGCCGGGCACGTTCGAAATGAATTTGTATTGGAAATAGTAATTAGAATACTTTAATTTAAATGTATATGCATTGGAATTATTAACAATAGAGAAAATATAGCTGTGGAGATCTTAATGAGATATGATTTCGATATTCTTCAAGAAATATCTAAATTTTTGCTATTATTTTGTTTGCCTGTAAACATTTTCTCATCTTCAGGCTTCATCTACTATTATTACTATTCATAGAAAATAATAATAATGAAAAGTTTTAATGTATATGTTACATTGCACATGCATTGGAATTATTAATAATATATAAATTATAGCTGTGGGGATTTTAACGAGATATGATTTCGATATTCTTCAAGAAATATTATCTTCAGGCTTCATCTACTATTATTACCATTAATAGAAAATAATAATAATGAAAAATTATTGAATCATTGAATTGAGAAAATACAATGAAAGGTATAATTCAGCAGCTTTTCCCGGAATAAACGTCACTATAATTCGCAACGCATAGACATAGCGAATACGAGAATTGCGCGTAAGATTGATATCGACTAAAAAAAGTCATACATTTTTCATCTCCAGAACTGATTGTATGTACGATATAATAAAGTTGCATACACATATCAGCGTGTCATCCATCACAAAATGTAAAAGGAAGTTTGACTGGTCGTACATTAGACAGAATTTTTCCGTCTCTCTCGAATAGGAACACGCCGACGCGGAGCATGAGTCGTGAAAAAGCCTGATGGATGATTATCGTGATCTAATGGGAAGCGCGCCATGAATTTTGGCTTGTCGAACGAATGTCGAGTGAAACGAAGTTTAAAGGAAGCCCGTATGGAGATGGGAACACGTGTTGGTGCACGTAGAGGGAGAACGAAAATTGTCAGTTAGGATTAACGTTGTCCGTAGGCTCCGCCGTGCATTACGTCCCGGGAAATATTGGCAATAATTCAAACGTACGTTCCCTCGTACCTCTTCGGTCATAGTCAATCGCATCGGACAATATTTCGGTAGATGTCTCTCGAACGACGAATTTCGCGTATTAAATATCCAAGCGAATGGAGAAGGAAAAGAAAGGAACAAAGGAGCGAGCAAGAGAGGGAGAGAAGCAAAATGATTCGAGACAAACACACGACACAGAGGAACGAGCAGCGTGCACGACACACGCGATTAATACTAATATTAATTTCAAAGCGTAATGACATCGCACGCACGCGCGTGCGCGGATTTATTCTCTATTGAAAATCTCCTGATTAATTTAAGATATTAATTACCGCTCAAAGGGTTTGCCGTTACCCCCGATTGAATGTTGATGAATTGCGTGCAATTAAAATCACGTCGCGTTACGTGACGGGCATTTTGTTGCCGGCCGATTGTTGTCCGCCGGTCTCTTTAATTATAGAACGCGAAGGAAGGTCGCGGAGCGGTATGCGATGGATCGATAGAAATTTTCGTTCCACATTCCGGCATTACCGGTCGCTTTCCGTATAGTTCGGTAAACATGTAACGAGGCCGGCAATCAAAGAATCCGAAAAATTTCATAATTCCCGCGGCCCGATGAAATTTCAATATCAATGTCGGGCTCTCCTCCCCCCTCCCCCTCCACGTTGGTAATTAAGGAAAATTCTTAGGGCAACGTTGTTTCCGTGCAACACCGATCGGCCCGACGATCTTTGACGCAAATAGGCTGGAACCCTTTTGAGGCGAACGCTCGCGCACCATTTCCGCGGAAATGCCTGCCGATATTGAACATCCGCTCATCTAACCACGCATCTCGCGGTTAGACGAGAAATTGCTTAACGAACAGGATATAGAACGGAACGAGCTACACTAATTTCGTGGCGGGGAACACTTTGCTGCTTCAACCGGGTCACCGGTGTTCCGTAACACGCACCGAAACCGTGCCGCACTGATTCCGATTATTGGCGGATTTTGATCACGGTTCAAGGAAATTCACTGTACACTGGCTGCTCAATTTATTACGGCAGCTGAGCTAAAAATCTATTTTTTACGTCCCTTTGTTTCCATGTTTAACCCTTCGTTGCTCAGGGCGTGGTGTGCCCACTACAATGTTCCGTAACAATATAGAAACAATGTAATTCCTCGTACATGAATATTTAAAATTCCATTGATTCAGTGTGAATATTTATCGAATAAAGACCACTGTGTGACTCGAGCAACTGGAACGACTGGAATTCAGAATGGATTGCATACACGTGGAAGACATTTTTGCAATTACAATGATGCATTTTAAGTGCACCAATTAATACAGCGGAAGCGTATATTTAATTCCATAGCGTAAAATCTTGTGTTATTCTCCGTACGAAAAGGAGTGAGATGACAAAGAAGTGGTTCAATTTGTTACAAGGCTGTAACAGACAGCAACGGAGGTCCTGTAGTGTATTAAACCTAATCAAATGCTTGAATATCAAATTTAACTTTCCGCCACTGTAGCTTATTCAGAAGTTTCACCGTACACCGGAGGTTATGCAGTTTCGCTAGTTGGCTGTTCGCGGCATAAATATTCCGTGTGTTTGCAAATTCAATCGAACGGCGGGTAATACCGCGAAGTCGCGATACAGCTCGGCGCGGCGCGGTATCGCGTGGATATTGTCTCTTGCTCAATGTCGCGTTACTATCTCGCATCTGCGGCCTCTTCCGTATCCGGCCATCTGGGTCTTCCCATTCGCCGTGGCCATCGAGTTCTCGATTTGATTCCGGCCTACTTTATTCGACCGCAGACTCGTCGGCGAAGAGTCGACGTTTCCGCGATCATGCGCCCGACCACTCGCTGTTCGGGCTCGCAGTACCCGCGGTTCAATCCGTGAAAATAGACTTCCGTTATTTGTGGCTCAAACACCGGCCATCTAGTTATACGGGCGGAATTTGTACGGGGCCGCGTTCATTCAACGTACAAATTGACGCGATAAGCGGCGCGCAGCTCCCCCGGTATTAGTTTGCGTTTCGCGGGTATTTCGCGGGGCCAAATTGCGCGTAATTGCCCGCACCTCGCTCATTCGTCTTCCCTCCATTATCAGCCGGCGAATTTCTTTTACCGTTCGCAGGGTTTTTCGCGTTATTTTTAGCCTCGATCGATTTCCACCCGCCTATTCGGCCGCCGCGCGTTATTTTCTTTTTTTCTGACGCGCATTGTACGTCGGTAAAACGGAGCGTATGACGGTTACGTCTGTGACCGTCGATATATCGGGTCCACAGTCGGCGGTTTTTGGTCAATATCGCTGCCGCGCAGCCGTCTGTTTTCTCCCTTTCTCCGGCCACCCTCCAACCCCTCTCTCTTTCTCCTTCTCTCACGGCCCGGCTGCAGTCCTCCATCAGTATGTGCGTTGTTTTTTATTCATCTTGGTGTTTGCGCAAACTGGATATCCACGGTACTTTTCCGGGCCTGGTCCTTTGTAACTTGCAATAACCGCTTTTTCGTTCTTTTGTGTGTTGGTAGTTTTCCATTGCCCGTATTTGCTTTCATTGTTTCTGCCGGACCCGGCCGCAGCTCCCCCGCATTTTCATCCTTTTGATCTGACAGCATGCGTGCCTCCGCCCTGGCCACGTGGACCGCCGATAAAAAATAGGCAAGGAAAGACGGGTGCGCGCCGGGAACAAAAAGTAACTACACCGAACGGATACTACGCTCGTCCACAAAATTATAGCACAGGTGTGCTATCTCTGATTGCACCGAGCCCACATGGAATTTCGTGAATTCGCAATTGTACTCGTCGACGTTGTAATTGTTACAGGTCCGGAGAACACGTCAAACACTTCGGATGTTTGCAGCTTGCTGCTTGAGCAACTTCTTGTAACGTCAATGTTGAATTTGAACGTACGCGAATAATTTCCCGGTTTCCCGTCCGATGATGTTGACGGTTCGCCAGAATTTCTATCCTCCCATCATTTGCAGCAGCTTTTACCGAATTATATTAATAGACTGCGGATTTCATGCTTTTTTAGAACGATTTAATGATATTGCTGCATTATTTCCGATTTTTGAAGTCATTAATAGGGAAAATATCATTTTATTTAACTTGTCTCTTGCAATAGACTCGGACACATTTTATTTTGCATAAAGATCCGCACGCTACATATTAACTTGCGACGTTTCGTACAATATTTAAAATTTCGGGTCATGTTGAGCATTAACGTTGTAATGAGCTACAAAAGTTTATGGTGAAAATTGCAGTGTTTCGCGATTTTCGGCCTCCAACCACAGGGTCTCGTCAAAGTATGGTCCACTATTTAAAAAGTGGTGATCTTTGTGAGAGTACCGAATATTATTGCGAATGAGTGTACTTACAAGGGAAGGACCCCAAGTGTACGACTACGATTTTGATAATTTTTTGTGAGACGATGGTATATGGATCCCTAATGATGTCTGCAAAATATTAGGTGTAGTTACTCAATAGTTTTAAAGATATAAACAATTAAACTTTCATATCTTATTGATACACCATGATTTGCAGCTCAAGTTTTCGAAGTTCCATTAACCGTGTAAGCAGGTTGCGTGAAAGTTTAATTGTTTATATCTTTAAAACTATTGAGTAACTATACCTAATATTTTGCAGACATCATTAGGGATCCATATACCACCGTTTCACAAAAGATTATCAAAATCGAAGTCGGACACTTGGGGTCCTTCCCTTGTTAGAGGTATCTGAGAAAATGTATATAGAATTTTAGAAAGGTTCTACTCTTCGTGATCTGAGTACAAACCACTTAAGGTTTAACTGTAACTGTAAAACTATTAATTGTTCTTCTGGCATCTTAAAAATCCAGCGAACTTCATTTACGAACAGGATTCTTCCCACTCCATCACAAAAATTATGATATTGTGTGTCACATTCAGAAATTATATTTTACGAGAAATTAAAGATAGCACACATGTACTGTTGTACAGGAGTGTACGCAGTATCGGCGACCTTTTATGCACGAACGGCCCCGCAGAAAACTCCACCGAGCTCTCGTCTCGTTCTTTGCCCCCGGTGTCGTTCGAGGGCTATAATTTTGCGTGGCGAGCGCTCGCGAAACTTTCGCGAAATAAATTTCCGTTCCCCCAACCTCCGCGCCGCGTATTTTATGTTACCTCCGAGGGAGATTAATATGATTCTTTCGCTTAATTTAGGAAGGAGTTAAACAATGGGCCCGCGGTAACAAGCTTCTCTGTTAATTACGATGAAAGGACCCGGGGAAACGAAGAGAGCGATAAAGCAGATTTTTGGTGATACGATGGGACCACTTACCCGGTATTATGATTTCCCTCGGTCGGACACAATGGGGCGCTTTTTGAATTGTATTTGGAACTCGCCGGAGATAATGGGTGCGGAACTTCCGCTAGAATGTAATGAGCTCGGAACTTTGGCAACTGCCGTTATAAATATTCATCGATCGCAGATTGAGAATGTTTATGTGTCTGTGCTGTTTGCAAATTGCTGGAATGCTAAGGAACGTTGTGGTTATCCATTATATATTTACTTCTTTGGTCAGCGAAATAAATTATATCTGTTTTCATAAAATAATTTAGAAAATGAGGAACTGTGCAAAAATGTACGATGCAATTATAATGAACCGTAAAACAGCAGAAGCAATACAAAACCATACCAGTTCATTAAATGAAAATAATTACAATTATTCATGGAAGAAATACATTTTTATTTCATTCTTTTTCCTTGCAAAGGATGCAGAAACAGTGCACGAAAAACTGCAATTTCTAGCATCGTTAACCATTCGCAACTCATAGCTTCGTCAACTAATTTCGATAAAATTTTCACTCGACCAATTAAGATTTTTTCAAAATTTCTTTTAAGTATGTAGTAAACTAACCTGTCCAACTTCTCGGAAAATCCCAAATCGTTGGATGCAATTTTAAAAAAGTTATTCCCTTTTAAAGGGAGGCTGAATATTAATGAGAGTTGCACGAGTTGAATCTCGTTCCAGAACTACGATTCATTATGCCGGAGATTCGGGAGGTTTTTTATGGTGCTGGTAGTGAAAAAGCATAACAGGAGTGCCACGAAAACGACACGACAACTAGTCTGGCCGCAGCAGCCCCCTCGCGTTGGCAGCGCGCACTCGGCGGTGGTGTGATTGCACCCTCCGGCATCCCTTGGTGCACTTAACCGTAGAAGTGCTTGGAAGCACACAGGACACCATCCACTTATGTCGCGGTTTCCCCATTGGCATCATACTAAACTAAGTGAACGGGAGGACGAGTATCGTCATTAAGCAATTCCGCTTGTAAGCGTGTTAAAGGAGGAAATCGGACCCCGTGAATTCGACACGAATCGCGCCCTCCCCGTCCCCCCGGTTTCTCGCACGCCAGTCGTTAAACCGCCAAGCGTGCGATCGCTTATTACGAGCTGGCGAGAGGAGCCGTTCTTCCTCTCCGCGAAAATGGAAGCAGCAGTTTCTTTTCTTCAGCCTTTATTTTATCCAACCCCCTCTCCCCACAGCGTTCTTGCTGGGCTTACCCGAACACCGAGGAGGCATCGAGTTTCTCACGCTCCGCCCGAGACGAAGTGGATTAAGCCACTTTCACGCAATCGTTTCCCGAGAAATCTGACACACACCACGAACACCGAGTGTGTCGCGATCATTTATCATCCACTTACGGAGGAAAGTAGTACTTGACACGGAGGCCAATTACATTTAATATCACAGAATCCGCGGAGGCTGGGCCGCGCGAGAGCGCCCTGGCGATTTCGATCGAGCAACCGGGAAACCGATCGTCCCGGACAACCACAGGACTCCATAGCTTGCGAAAATAAAACGATCCCGGGTATCGAGATGCAACTTGAACTGGTTTGCGCGATCGGGATTCTCCCCCGGACTTTTTCCTGACATTTGTGAGATCTTTGATGAGGATCTATTATGGCCGACTGGATAGCCAGCCGGATAGCAATTTGCTGATCACGCGTCCGCCGACGAGTCCGACTTAACGCACCGCTTTTTTCTGCCTGATAAACCTGAAGTAACGTATCACGATCGATCTCTCACATTACAGTGTTTCAGTGATACAGTGGTACCTCGGTGTACGTCTGCTTTGAAGTACGAACAATTCGGAATACGTCTTGTTTGGACGCGACAAATTTTGCTCGGTGTACGACACAATTTTTTGGTGTGAATTTTGCACACAATAGAAACACTTTAGAAACATCCTGAAAAGACAGAAACGAAGTTCTTTGAATACATTTTTAATAAAAGTCAAACCAGCTGAGCCTAGTGAAAAGCGACAGAAGACGGAAAATGAAAAAAATGTCAGGTTTTATATTACAAGGGGACTCTTCTTCCACAGAATAGAATAACATTTGTTTCTTTTTGTATTTTAGCATTAAGCAGAGTTTAAATTTAAAAATCTATAATAAAATCTCATTTTTTATTTATGTGTTTGAACAGTGTTTAAATTATTTTACCACCCCACTAATGTAGGTATAATATCAATAGAAGTTCTTTTTTACTTCGTATGAGAAAGATTGGTTTGGTATACGTCCTATTCGGTATAAGTCCAAACATCAGGAACGGATTAAGGTCGTATACCGAGGTACCACTGTATGTATATTGTTTGCTACTCAACCACAGCTTTAACCCTCAATTTCAAGGTGAAAAGGAAAAAAATTCGTTTCGATTGCATTGTATTCCATTCGTCACAAGGATAAAAAATGCAAAAGGAACCATCTTTAAGAACTGATAAATATAAATAAAATCAGATTGACAACAGTGGTTGATTTTTGCACTAGACCTACACTGGGTCCCGATCAATTAACAAATTAATCAAAGTTATGCTTCAACACCTTCGACAGCGTTTTTTCTGAAATGTTTAAATTGCCTGTTTGTTTAATTAGAACGTTATGTTGTCTTCCAAAGTGTCTGCTTAATTTTCTCGACCCCGCGAAAGTAATGCACGCGAAAATGCGGTTTCTTTGCACTAGCGTCGCGTTGAAAACCCCGCCGCAAGTAATTACAGCAATCTAACGCGGATCTGGGTGCAGCGGTTTTCGGCACGATCTGATTTACGCGTCTCGCGGGTCTCGGCATGCGAAGAGATTAATTAATCGGAGGAAGAGATGAGATTCGACGGTGCTCGGTGGGCTTGTCAGCGTGCAAAAATCAGCGTGCACCACGGAAAGCTCGCAGCAGCCGGCCTCGTGGTTCTCACGCTTGTCAGTGTTTATGAGCGACCCCCTCGTGGCCGGCTCGTGCAAGCATTACATTTGAACAATGAGAACCATTCTATTGAAATGCAACAATGGCGCATTGTGGAACATCGTGCGGGATGAATATTCAAGAACCGACCGGCTCGAACTTGTATTAACGAACGTGTTTCCTTCACAAAACCGTTGACAATTTCATTTATAACATCTTCATCCCCATTCTCGCCAAGTACCAACCGATGCGTCTAATGAGGATTAGAGATCCTTACATCTGGTAAATGTTCTTGCAAAAAGCCATTAAAGTTACAATTGTTTGCTGTCTGCCTACAAAATCTGGAAAGAAAACTCTAGTTGCACTTGAAATTCTTTAATAAAACACCTGCTAGTCTCTGGCCAGCGATTTTAATCAATTAATTGGAGTTATTGGTGGGTGCCTTAGGTATGGAATTGAAACACACTCCATTGAAATTGTGAAATAAATATGTGCATATATAATTGAAGATGGAATTTCATAACACGGTGCTACTTCATTTAGTGTGTTACAAGGCACTGACCCCTTTTAAAATAATGAATTTAATTATCCGTTGAAATTGCATTCATATTTATTGACGATTGCAAGCAATATCACCGAGTCAACCTTCTACGGTTTCGGCATAATTTTAATTACATTTTAATTATCTGTCACGTGCATTGAACGAGCCACCTGCAAAGAGACATAACAAAACGAATGACTAATTAACCTGATATCTCTCCTCGAACGTCTTTATAGTGCACCTTGATTCATTAAAAGAGACTCCACCCGTCCCCTAAAGCACAAGACACATAAATTCTTGTGAGATACACCCTTGAATGAACCTGTTTTAAAAAAAAGTCTATTGCATTTGAAAAAATTTCTAAAAGTTTCGGTGACTCTCATATTGATAGTTAGTCGTAACCCCTTCAGAAAGAAAATACCGGCTCGAAAGTTTCCGTAAAAAGTGAGAACGAACGGTGCAAGATTGTAATTACGGTTTGATCAGAATTTCTTTCCTTCGGTTCCGTTGTCGAAGGAATATTGTCGCAGTGGAGAGGGCAGGACGAAACGACGAAATCGAATCGGCTTTAATGCAATTCATTCTGGCGCGACCGATTCAATTCCTGCTCACGCAACGACGTAAGCGTAAAGTGCCACGCAAAAGCGTGTACAGTCGTGCTAGTCGCTGTGCGTTTCCGTACGCGGCAAAGGCACCGAAGTAATTGCGAAAAAGAGTTATTCCGCTGTCCAGTTGCCTTTCACCGAAAGCACGGCACGTTTCCTCGGGGAGGTCGCCATCGAACAGATAATAAAACGCCGAGCATTGCTCTCCGCCGAGATGAGAATCTACAATCTTGTGATCAAACCTTTTTTGAGCCTCACAAGACCACACACGTTCACACAAACTATAAAAATCGAGCCTGCTTTCTGTATCACATTTCTTGCACACTTAATCAAATGAATGATCAAACAATATAATATAAAAATAAATTATTGAATTTATAAACTGTTTTATTAAAAATAGAGAAATGCATTACTACTACATCTTTCAAAAGTTCGATAAAACAATGACGTCTAAGAGCTTTATATAAAATTCATGGACTCGTTTGTTTTAAACGAGTGCGTCATTTAGAAGTGCACATATTACGCAATTTGTGGTAATTCTGTCGCACTGACCCTTCTATAATTGCAAAATTTAAATGCATGAGGTTAGGAGGAAAAATTTTTAAGTTTTTTGTAGATAATAATGAGGCAATGCATGCGCATGTGTTTATACGGTCGAAATGCGCAGAGTTGAATAAATATGAATACATATTATTCAGTCCGAATTAATCAGATGGAAATCATTATTTTGAGCTTATGAATATTGTACCTGTACAGTAAACACGCGGTCGCATTAAATATATAATTTGTTTCACAGCTAAGAAATGATTTACAATAAACTACTTCCCGCGAATAATGATACAAGAAACATTTTAAATCCAGCGAAAATAGATGTACCCTTTCTGAATAGAAAGGTGGAACAGAATTATTCCACCCACACGAAACTTAATAATACTTTTTCCTCTCTATCGAAGGAAACCTGAAACCTTTATTACGATTACCATTTTCTCTCCAGTATCGATCATATCCGTGTTCCACAAACGTCCGTCATTCTGTGTCTAGCGATCGGGAAAGCGCAGGAATTCCGGAAACACGATCGTCGCGCGGGAAAAACCCATAAAATTTGGAAAATAATTAACGTCTAGAACGAAACCGTTTCGACGAGTCTCCCGCTGCGGAATTTAATTAATTAAAACGAGGGGTAGAATGTCGGGCGGGCTGGAGCATCGAATATGTAGGCCGAGTAATTCATTATTTCGATTACACGACGGCACGAGCTTCCACTCAGCGCGGCGTTCCATGGCCCCATAATCATTGTGATTTTTCGAGTGGGCGTACAATGGCCGGAATTTCTATAAGGACACTATGATTCACGAAAAAATATTAATATATTTCATTATCTTTTCTGGGTGTAAACCTGAAACATCACGTACACTACAATCCCTTTATTGCGGAACGATTTGTGTCATCAGTAGACTGCGGATTTTAAGCATTTACTTTGGATTTAGATGGATCTAGGTATACATCGTCTTAGGAGGGATAAAACTATATTTCCTGTAACCAAAAAAGAAAATTACAGTATTGAAACCTCCAAAAAATTTTAAAAAATTGTCATATTATTATTTAAAACAATTTTCACAGTACCATGTTTGTATCTAAGAAATTTCTAAAAATTTAAGCATTGTAAATTCGAGTAGAGTCAGGAAATATCTTCACTGTGTAGCTAAACCGATTCGGGTGCAAAGGGTACCAATTACCACATTATTATTTAAAAGAATTTTACCATTACCATGTTTGTATTTTAAAAATATCTAAAAATTTAAGCATCGCAAGTACGAGTACTAGTAATAAACTCCATATGCATAAAAGTACATCACGTAGAAATATTCTAAGTCACGAAAAAGGCCTTGATTGTGTAGTTAAAACAGCTTCGGGTGCAAAGGGTTCCAAGAAAGAATTAGTTTCGCAGTATAATGAGTCGCGGATGGGGGTGCACTCGCGAAAACAGTGAGCATTTGCATTCCCGTCTTAATTTGCGATGCCGCGTCGAAGAGCGACAGACGGTCCTTCTAATTGAACGGACCGACAGCGATACACCATGAGGGAGCAAGGGTTCCATAGCATCGATACCTTGCCACGTCGGTGCACTCGTTTTTCGAGTGCCCCGTACACTTTGAATCCTCTGTCCTCGCGTCCATTATAGTCGAACCACTTGCACGCGGCTCCTATTGCCGGTAATAATTCGTACGTCTGTCTCTGAAGGGGGAAAAAGTGTCGGGGTCCGAAGGAAGAACAAACGACAAGTGGGAACACGTACTACGATCCCGTGTTTGATATCGGGAGTGGCGAGCAACCGGGCGTTTCTGCTCTCCCGTTCCCTCTGTTGCCTTCAATTTATTTCACCTTTCGTTTCTAAACAAAAGATCATTATTGCGGCGGCAGTCGAAACGACTGCCGCCATGCCATATCGAATCGATTCGACTCGCCCCCTCCTGCACACTGGACGCTTAGCGTTTTCGCTCCTCACACGCAGAAGTTAGGCTGCTGGTTATGGCGGACAAGTTTCCTGACGAACGTACTGCGGCTGGTTAAAATGCTAGAACCTCTTACATAAGTTGTCGATTTTACAATCAATTTTTAAACGAAACTCTAGGCGCACTGGTCATTCTTCTGGCATCACTTCTTATCACTTTTGTGTGAAGTGTTGGTGTGTCTTCAAATTCTTGGGTTGGAAGTCTTTTCGCATAGCAATTTAAGAAAACAAAATTATTTATGCATTACCTAGTAATTTTTAAAAATTTATTCGTTTTTAGAGGATGTACGAATACTTTTTACACTGACTGTAGTATGTAATCATTTTTCTTCTTCTGTATAGAATATTTAAGCATTGAAGCGAACGTGGAACTCTTCTGTGAAATTATTATAGATTAAGAAGTTCTAGTCATTGTAGCCTCGATGAAAATTGTAAGAGTAAAAAGTACACCGAAAAGTCTAAATAGTTCATCAAAAACTCCATAGAAACAAGTGTTTTTGGAACTCTGTTAAAAGATTTTCGAAAGTCTCCTGTAACAAGCGGTCCCAATAAAGTGCAATTAAAATAAAACAGTATTAAATATAATAGTACCAAACATTTTACAAACTTTCGTATTTACGCGCACAAAGTTCCGCAGTCTAATAATCACCGGCGAGACTCTCCCATATTCATCGTGTCCTTTTCAAATAATTATCCGAACATTTCATTAATATTGCCGCTTCATCAAAGGGTCGAAACGTCACACCTGTGCTGTTATGTGTCGGCCGATGACTCACTATTAAAAGGTCGTAATTGTTTTAATTTGTCTTAATAAGTCGACTGGCCAATTAAAATCTCTGGCCGGCGGCTATCGATCCGGAATATGAACAGGGTGCAATTTAATAGTGAACCACCACCCGACCCGTAACAGTATCAGCGTGCTATTTGATCCGCTGCTGAAAGTTAGCTGTACTCGCAAACTTTTTTCTCGAACGATACTTGCACCTGAATCTTTTTACAGCGAGAATTATTCGATCCCAGCCTGGCAATATATCAAATCAATTACTAATTTATGAAACATAAAATTCCGCTAATTTGATTAATCTCTGACAGAACGATTTTATATTTTCAAATTCGTTACCATAGTTAATTTCGTCGGACAAGTATCAGTCACTTTTGACACTTTCAAAACGAATGTCGATACGTTGATATCAGAACTGTACACCTAAGCCGTGAAGCGACAAATAAATAATTTAATTATGTTCAAAGATCAGTACATATTTTTCACATTTTCTAAATAATATCCTTATTGTTTCATTGTTCTAAACAAATACTCATTAGTAAAATGTTAAATATATACACTCTGTATATTTGTCTTAATAATTGGGCAAATAATATCTATTGTCATTAATGATTATTAAACGTTATAACTTACAACTTCTGTTATTTACATAGAGAAAGATAGTCTAAAATTTTAGAACACACAACACCGCTCGCGCTAGTTGAGAAGTAATGGTGACCCACAGTTTTCGTATGTAATTCGCGCGGTAATTGAAGGGAATTTTGAATACAGTACGATACGTTCGCGCCGATCAATATCCGCCGGGATTGATTCCCGGCCGCACTGATTCACAGAAACAACAAGCGCCGAGTCCAATTACCATATTCCCATTAAAAAGTGCATTAACAAATTAGAGCGGCGACATAAAGGGATTCAATTTACTTATTACCGATAATTAACTCCTCGGAATATCAGTCAAACTTCAAAGAGCCTCGGCGTTCGGTGTATCGATCACGTTGTCCTCGTCTCGCCATTTACAAGTTAAAATAACCTGCGCGCCGAGCATGGTTGCAAGACTAACACGGGCAGACTGCGAGCTCGTTCTTTTTCCTTAAAAATATACGGCGAACATAACGACGTAGCGGTTGAAAAAATATGACGGCTAAGGCTTGGCGCAGGAGGAGAGATCGACGAACATCTTCCTAGATAATTACACGCACCGGCGGAACGATACTCATTCCGGTGAATTAAAAGAATATAACCGGCGGTGGCGGCGGCTAGAGGTTCGATTACGAGCATCGAACTCTAAGAAATTACCCGGCCACGGAACCGTAAGTGACTACGCGGGCAGCTCGTTTTCCCACTGTTTAAGCAAATTGAACGGGGCTAATGAGACCAGGTGCGTAACGGGTTCGAGCCAATCGACGGAATGGCTGGAAGAAGGGTAATCAAGCGAATACCGTCGATTCGTTTCGCCGCTCATATACGAAATTGCTGTCGTTTCGTATCCGTTGTGCTTGGCCGAGATCGAGCACGTTAATTCATGCACGCGTGCGCCGAGGAAACGCTGCGAAACCATCTCGGCTGCGGGTGGAATCGGTTGACAGCGTATCTGCGAAAAAGAGACGGCTCTAAGAGAAGAGAACTGAACGCACAGGGGTTGCGAGGAGCGCTGGGAAGAGAGAGAGAGAGAGAGAAACCGCGTCATGATTGCATTCAGTAGGGCACATCTGCCGCGGTGCATTGTGCAGCGCTGCGCTCATCCCCATCCTCCGATCTCCGCGCGATGCAACCGCGAAAAAAGAGTAAGGGTGCAGCGGAGGAACAGGGAGAATCGGAGAGTGTTGAAACGGCAAGGGGGGAACGAGAGCATCGAGCGAAAAAAAGGACGGAGAACCCTCTCTCTCTCTCTCCTCTCCTCTCCTCTGGTCTCTCCGCCTCCCTTTCAGGCTCGTGCCAGACCTTTATCGAGTTATATCGTCATATCGTCATACCTGCCAACCAATAAATCCTGAGCGAGCCCTTTCACCGAGGCATCCGCTCTGATTTATTGCGGAATTAATATTAGATCCACCGAAAATATCGTCGATATATCGGGTTACCCGATTACCCTGCGAAACTTAGGGACGGTGAAAAAAGGTGCGCTGCGGATATATACTCCGCTGCTCACGGGCTAACCCCGTGAAATACGCCGCGAATCCTGACCAGGGGTGAGTCTGATTTATCCCCCCCACCCCCAGACCGTTCTTAAGTATTTTCGGGATTTGTAGGCTGCGCTGAATGGTGAAGTCGGGTCATAAAATCCTTCGCAGGGAGAAGCACGTTCGACTATCTTCGAATATTAGGCTTTTAGGGGGAAAGGGGGATGCTGTCTAGGGGTGTTAATGGATATGTGCAGCACTTTCCGGGGACCGATCCGACACGATTATTTTATTCGGACATATGCCTGTACTTGGCCGAGGTGGCACATTTTGCGTGGAGAATATTAGTATTGTCGGGGAAATAAGGGTGGTTTTTTTCGTAGGAAAATATTGGTATATCGGGGAAACAGTGACGGAATTGGTATTGTACTCCAGAGGGTGCATCATACTCGTGGTGGAAAACGTGCAATTCCTTTCTATCCAATTTTCGTAAAGTTTCTAATATTTTATTCGAATTTAGTATCGATGTTTTAGAAACGTTTCAAAATGGATTAGTCTTGAAATTGTTTTGATTTCTGCATTGAATATAATTTTTGAAAATTCGTGTAGCTGCATTTTAGATAATATGTTGATATTTATGAATTAACCCACCCAATCTGTGGCAATTAAACTAACTAAATAGCTGTTTCATTGAGGATATCAAAAAGACTAATGTGTCTACATGAGATATCATCAAAAGTAAATTTTTAAAAATCATTAGAGCTGTGAACGGTCCTAAGCATTGTCAATTATATAGCTATAAAAATCGTCAGTTGTCCGAGGGTTAAATGTGATTTTCGACCATCGATATGTCCTAGAAAATTAAAATTTCCTACCTACATTTTTAATCACTACGTCTAAAAAATTTTAATATTCAAACGCTTGAAATTAAATTATTTAAAAATCCTAAATTATATCGTTATAAAATAATCGAAGGTACGGACAAAGAATAAATAAAATACAAATGAAAATTGCATTTAGATTTCATATTTTATTTGAATGATGTAAAGGATAAATCCCGTAAACGATATTTAACTTTTCGAATTTTTCAACCAAACTCTTCATGCATTTCAATCCAATTACAGATCAATAAATTTTCCAATTATATCGCAATCGGCACAGTTTCCGAAATCGATACGAACGTGGCAATTAGACGCGCTTAATACGAGGATTAATGGAGTATACGAATATCAATCCGATTCGAGTTTTCATAAATTAGCGCACGAAAATTGATATCTGCAGATCGACGGTTTACACGTAGCATCTGGGATTACGATAGAAAAGAATGCTATCGTAGATAAACGATATCTCTCAAAAATCTGGATTAGCAACTTAATTATGTAGATGATTGTTAAATCGAAGGATTATAAATAACCTTCCGAGGATGATTGAATATTCAAAGTGAATCGGTGGAAACAAAGAAAATCCTGGCGATTAAATCACAGTGGTTGGTTCCCGGTTCCGATACGGTTAAATCAATTACCGAGCAAAGGAGAAATTCGATTTGGAATTCCGAAGTAGCTGGATCTGCCAATCCGGGCTGTATCTGGGCTGAGAGTCGAGCTCGTCGGAGCAACGCAACGGGGGAAACATCAGGCTGACGTGCGAAATAATGTCAAGACGAGCATTGGAAACTGCTACCCATGGCGCAACGGGTGTTTCGTTCGCCGGTCGCCTCTATTCGCTTATAATCTCGAGTACATTTTTCATGGCAGCGCGTTACGTTACATATTTATGTCACGCCCGGCTCCGTTCACGTCGCTGGATATGCAGAAGCTGCACGAACACAGAACGAGGGCTCGCGTGGCTCTTACAACGTGGCGCCCATTAATAATTTAGCGAGCTGAACAAAAGGGCGGTACTTGAATTTGATGTTGCCGTTGGCCCTCTCTCCTTTCTCTCCCTCTCTCTGCTCTTATCCATTGCACGTCCGTTTGCTACCTTCGTTCTCCTTTCTGTTATCCGTGACTCGGGCCTGGCCCCCATGTATCCCTTGTATCGCGATATATAAATCCTTTTCAGCCGAGCGTCCACCCTCTTCACAGCGAATCCGGACGGACGGGGATGAAAATGGGAGCTTACACGCGATTACAGACCCTCCTGCCGGACCCTCCGGCCAGTTAGCCTACTTTCCGCTAACTTTTGACATCGCGGCGCGCCGAGCAAAGCGGCCCGACAACCGCCCATTGTTCAATTCGCGATGAATTAATGATCCGTCGTCGCGCCGCAACTCGCCCTTGAAGAACAACGTCGGGCCGCCGCCAGCCACTTTGATCTCGACACGGCTCGTTGCTGTCTCGAACAATCGCGTTTCGAAAGGAAATATAGCGGCTAATTACTATTTTTCATTCGAAGCTGTAACCGAGTTAGCCCGACGGTTTCTGCGACGACACAAAGCGTGTTCTCCTTTGTTTCCTCGTCGCCCACGGACTTTTCAATCGTTCAGTAACACGGTGCTACGAATTGCCAATCGAACTGGACAAAAGTAATTTTGGTAGACGTCGTGAAATGTTCTGTTACGAGACACCGAACACGGAACAACTAAAGAAATCATCTGCAGAAAGTGAAAATTTATATTTTAAGTTAATACTATGTAGATGCAGTAAAGGGGATTTTGTCTAGCTAGATCCACGATTTGAAACACTGTGCGACGCACGGATGATGGATCGTCGAGTCGGTCATTGAATTTCTACAGACACGTCGCTTTTGTCGCCGTCTTGTCGCGCGAGAAGGGCGTGCTGGCTCGCGACGAAAGATCCTCATCCTCGAGAACCATGATCGCACGCCTTTCACGTGTTGCCGATTTACATACGCGCGGGATTATCGTCCCGTTCGCGCCGCGGATGAAATAATCTCGTTATGCAAATCGACGACGAGTGACACCGCGCGACAGCCGATCCTCGACGAACCGAGGCGTGTTCTGCGCTTGTGTTAGACCGCGCATCTTCTGGTCGGTGACGAAAGACAAGTGGAAACGTCGAATCATCTTTCAGTCTCGGCGTGACATCACGATAAAATGCAGTCTGACCAAATTTCCGCTATTCTATTTAAGACATTTATAGTGTCATGCCACCAGTCTTTCTATCCCTTAATTAAAAAAGGTTCAACTTTCAGAGTAACAACTCTTGGATCGCATACTAGACCTCTTTGAATTTGGATTTCAATTTCAATCTCAATGTCAATCTCAATTTTAATTTAATATGCGCTTCTCAAAAAAGGAAGTCGGTAAAACTAAAAAAACTAACTAAATAGCTGTTTCATTGAGGATATCAAAAAGACTAACGTGTCTACATGAGATATCATCAAAAGCAAATTTTTAAAAATTATTAATTAGAGCTGTGAACGGTCCTAAGCATTGTCAATTATATAGCTATAAAAATCGTCAGTTGTCCGAGGGTTAAATGTTATTTTCGACCATCGATATGTCCTAGAAAATTAAGATTTCCTACCTACATTTTTAATCACTACTTCTAAAAAATTTCCGCTATTCTATTTAAGACATTTATAGTGTCGTGCCACCAGTCTTTCCATCCCTTAATTAAAAAAGGTTCAACTTTCAGAGTAACAACTCTTGGATCGCATACTGGACCTCTTTGAATTTGGATTTCAATTTCAATCTCAATGTCAATCTCAATTTTAATTTAATATGTGCTTCTCAAAAAGGAAATCCGTAACTGTAATACATCGTTTATTAGAAACCAAGCGGAAACATTATCGATTGACCCTTCAACCACGTCCACACCGAAGAAACATACCGAATAAAAGGAGAACGAGGCAACAAGAGGCGACAGGAAGTTACTCGATACTGGTTCAGTGTGGACACAGCTTTACACGCATTGTCTCCCATTCAATTTCCTGTAGCCACAAAGAAACACTTGAAAGAAGGGGTTTCCGAGTTCGATCCAGAAAGAGAAAGTGCGAGGGAACGTGTTACATTGAAAGTCTTTTTGCGATCGACAGGATAAAAAGTGGCAGAATTAATTTCCACGGGTAATGTACTTTTCAATCGCCATTGATCAGCAGCCACGTTCGCAATCACCGAAGGGCCATGGTCTGAACGGAGGATTTCATCGAGGCTGCGTATCTCGAACGCGTGTTTTACTGCCCCCGTTGGCCGGATAATAAACGTTCGCGACAGACCGAGGCCGGGGGCGGGCGAAGAAGTAAATAGGAATTTCTCGAGTTAATTAAGAAATGATAATAACTCACTCGCCATGCCGGCGTTCCTTATTTACGCGTACTCTCGGCTCTCTCTCATTCTCTCTCTCTCTCTCTCGTGTGATCGTGGCTCTCTTCTGTTGCTGCTCGCGGTAGCACACGCAGCGCGATTATGACACCCGGGTTCGTTACTCGAATGTAGGCTTACGAGCATTCCGCACGAGAGACGGCGTCCCGCGTCCAGCCTTATTACGCGTGCAACGCGCGCGATTCATCGTAAATTAAACGAACGAACGGAGCAATCAGCGATCTCGCCAATAGACCGGCGAGATAAGGCTCCTCGTTGAATCTCGTTTAAAGCAACTTGCGACTAAACGAAGCCGAGGGTGCCACTCGCTCAGTCCCTTATTTCCCTCCTCGCCGGGGAAATTCCGAGACCATTGTCGAGGGTCAGTGACGGCGTACGCGTCGGCTGCTAACATAATGCCAGTTTTTCCTCCGGAACGTATTCTATTTTCGCTCGGTCGTGACCAGACGCAAATTGATTTGTCTGCCCTACCAGATCTTCGAGTGCACGCACAATTTCACTTCCGTAGGGTGCACTATTCTTGCAATTGAGCCGCTCGCGAACCAAATCCATTAACCCCCGAGTTTATTAACATTTCACGGCCGAAGTATCCCATTGATCCTTAAGTGATTGGGCTCGATGCGGCCCCACTCAAAGTAATGTTAATCAGTTAATATGTGACCATTAATTATAGAACTATTACCGAATCTAGTTACCATTTCGATACACATGAATATTGAATATAATTTAATCGAGTCCACGCATTTTTAACAGTTTGGAGGTCCACTTAAGGGTTAATGCAGAACTTTTTACATTCAGAATAAGTTCCTGTGAAAGCAAGGGTCGAAACTGTTAACTTTTGTAAACGGAAGTTGTTCATCGAACTTTTTACTTTTCAAAGAATTTCTTTCCTGGTCCGAGTTAATTTTGTACATAGAAGGTTCAACTCTGTTGCAGGAGTTTAATTTAAACAGTTATTTTATCATTTATTCAGGATGATATAGCTTCGAACAGATATTTAAGAGTGAATACAAAAGTTAGAAATATTTTATAATTTGCAGTATTCAACGCGTTGAATCTATGTACTTCACTTTGAGGTACTGCTATGGTTTGTGCAATGCATGTGGAACCTGTCAACAGTAAAACAATTTTACAAAGAAGAAACTATGTGGGGGAAGAGCCCCTCGTTCATTTACTTTCAACAAGCATAACAGTTCGATCGGCACGCAACTACAGAGACGTTAACCTTACCGAGAACGCGTCTTCATGCACGGGAGATGCATATGCATCCGGGAATCGTCGTAGGGGCGTTATCATTCGTCCCGCGAATCCAGATGTTTTGCTGTTCTTCCACGTCACCTCGTTGCTTCTTTCCTCCGTTGCCACGCGACCCGGTAATTCGTAATAATTGGCGATAACTGTCCGATAGGGAATTATTATTCGCAGTTTAGATTGCGTTATCTAAATATGCATCGGCTCGGTGCAAACGCGACGCGATTTCTTAATGCATCGGGCGAATGAATGCCATTCCCTATCTTAACTGGGAATGCTAAGTGTTTCGGAACGTCGTGTTCGTTAAATAAAAAGCTTTATGGGGAGTTCTTACATAATAAAACGATAAAGTAATATGGTTTGCGATGCAGTATTAATTTGTACGCGCCAGTCAAAAGCGTCGGAGCAGATTTCATAATTAACGATCGGCGCAAACTTTGATCCGACAACGATTCATTAAACTTTACGAAGTAGATATACTCGGTGATCTTTAATCATGGAAAATTTGCGATATAGGTATGAATGTGATAAAATTATGATAGGATATAATTGAAATTCGTGGGTAAACAGGAACTTGTTAATTAATACGTCGCCTGCTATTATGGATCATTCTTTGATGAAGAAATTGATCTTTATCGTGAAACATTCGAGTAAAATTAATTTTACAGTTTCTATATTACCACGCTTATATTAACTTTGCCGTGTTGTTGTATGTTGTATGCGTCAAATCTTGTAATCGACTTGTAACCACTTGCTTCCGATGAAAACTTTTCAAAAACCACGCTTATATTAAAATGGGCTAAAAAGGAGAAAATAATTTTTTCCATGGTTCTCCATAAAATACTGAATCCAGTACCGAGTCCATAATATTTTACTATAAAAATAAAAGCGTGGAGCGCTAAACTATATTGAGGTAATCTTCGTGGGCGCTCCACGCTTTTATTTCTATAGTAAAATATTATTATCTAACTGGATTCGGTATTTTATGGAGAACCAGGAAAAACATTATTTTCTCCTCTTTAGTGCATTTTAATATAAGCGTGGTTTTTAAACAGTTTTTTTATATTATAAACTGTAGTATGCAAATACCACTGGTTTAAAAATTGAAAAGATAGTAGAATATTACCCTTCGAATCTACTTCGCATCTACTTTAATAAAAAGCAGTTCATTTCCGCAGCTAATAGAATGGCGGATGGAGCTGGATCAAGCGCGGCGAGCGTCCGTTGATCGCACACGGAAACAATGAATAACAGACCGGCTGATTATCGAATTACGCGCCGGCGGTTCTTGAATTTTGAAATTCGATTTTCTCGGACCGGAAGCAGCATAGGTAAACTATCCCGTGGGTTTACATCGGACCGGGATTTTCTCTCCGGTTTAATTATACCGCGTTAGCCGGGCGTTCCGTATTTGTTTTCGTTACGCGAACTGCAATTTGCATCGGTTTTAATATTCATCGCGCTCTCGGTGATTTCTCGCCGCGCAATTGCAAATATTTCTTCGTCGGCCCGGTTTTCGCAGGCTTCGATCGCGGGGCATGATCGAACCGAGCGCGAAAGTGTGCTCAGCGATGGAAACCCGGAAGGGGGATCGTGCGCGCGGTTAACCTTAACGCCTGCCATTAATTTCTATTGGCCGTCATTAATGCGAGTGGATTGATAAGCGGGCCGATGGTTAAGTGACCGGGGCAGATGGGACTCGGACGATAATTCCAATGACACGGGATCGCATTACGGCTGCACGGGATTCTCGATTAGCCTGCAATTAATAAAAGCGATAACCGTTCCGCGGCAAGTCGGCTGGCGCCAATCGCTCAACGATAAATGGCGAAAGTAGGAAGGACGTTTCACGGAAATCGATAACCACGTTTCTTTACCCATTCATCCGCTATCCGCGCGAGCATGAACACCCTGCCCCCCGCCCCCGTTTCGTCGAAGGAACAGCCGCGCAACACGCTGCTCTGACGCTTTTCACGCTCTCGCTACATTCGTTTGCCGGCTATCGCTTCCGCAGTCCGCGAACACGATATTCGTGCTCCAAATTGCTTCCACTCGTAATAAGCAGGCTTCACCTGATCGCGCGAATTTATCATTTTCGAAAACAATTCTGCACGATGGCGTTACGCTTAATTGAAGTCTGTCGCACGCCTATCAAAATCAGAATTACAAAATCGAGGGCGGTTTGATGTAATCTTTCAACTTTCTTGTTTTCGTCAGAATTCAACGTAGCATACACGTTAAATTAACTCTTTATAACGCAATTATATAAGTGCAATTTTGAAGATTCACGTTTTGGTTTCTTTGGTGGTTTCATTTTATATTTTTTATATTTTCAATTCAATAAGATTATTAAAGAAGGGAAGACACACTTCGAAATTAAAGGAAATACAAATTATAAAAAAAATTGTGGATTTTTTAATTCGTGTAGATACGAGAGTCGATAGTATAAACCCGTTTCTGTTCTTTTTGGAAAATTTAAGAGGATTTTAAAAACCGTTGCTCCACACACGACATTTCTGCATGAAGTTAAAAGGTGAACAATATTTCGGTCATAATTTACTGATCCTTTAATTTTGGTGGAGTAACGCAGCTCTCTTGAATAAACCTGCACGGGATTGTATTAAAGTTTTCATTACATTCAGTTTCAAAGGAAATGAGGCTGTAAATTGAAGCTTCAAGGGAAAATATTTTCAAGACCGCCGACGCATTAAGGAAAGATCTTCAAACAAGAATTTAAGGTTATCCGCAGACACGAAATTCGCGCTTAATACGCGTATTTTCCGGAGGAATCCAATCTCAACGAGACTGTTTCGTTCAGACAATTCCATATTTTACATTTATAAAATCAAACGGGTTCACGCATGACATATTACTGAAAATCTTTTAGGAAGGTGCTGGGAAATACGATCGGCGAGGTGAGAGGAAATAAAGAGGGAAACAAGGTCAAGAAAGGGGTGCGATACTGTTCTGCGAGCTCTCCGAGCATCTTTTCGTCGGAAAATCGAGTAATAATATGATACCGCGTGCCCGTATATTGTGTTCCATTAGCGAAATCTCATCGTGTCAGGCTTTAATTATCATTAACGATAGCGAAATCGATAGTGCACTCGCCTCGGCGCGGGCTCGTCAGGTTCCAACGGAGAGGGCGTCGATAAGCTATACGAAGCTGTACGGAATAATTCGCAATAAGGCGGAACCCGTGCGCCGTTCTCGGCCATTCATGAGAGTTCATCCTTTTTCACAGACGGGCACCGCACACATGTGAAACGCGCATGTAAATTCTCCGACGTCTCGGCGAAGATTCCTTTCGCGGAAACGAGAAAACGTGGTTGTACAGAAATTGCTTTGCCGTGTTTCGCCCGCGTATACGATCTTCCCCACCCTTGCGAGTCTCGCCCTCCGCCCAACCATACCTCGCCACACTCTAGCTCCGCGTTTTCCTCTCCATTTTCTTACTTCGGTCACCCACACCGTTTCCTTCCACGCCGTGCATGAATGGAATTCGGCGGTGGAACATAACGCGACTGTATTTCACTTTCGATGGACCTAGCCGAACACTGACGCCCACGGTTAGACCAATGAACGCGCGATTACCGTTCTTTTATTCAGCACCCGCTGCTGCAGGAATTTCGATTGTACTGATTTAATGCGAAACTTTACTGCTACAGTCTAGCTTCGAGCATTTCCTCCTTCCTTCAAGATTTGCATACAGGGTGTCCCAAAAATTTTGTACTTCTTTGAAGGGGATGATTCCTGAGATCACTTGAAGCAACTTTTTCCTTTGCGGAAAAGTCCTCCGCGGCTTTGTTAAAGAGTTGTCAACGAAAAATACGGACCAATCAGAGCGCGGCTACTGCCGACGGATTCGTTGTAGTCGCGCTCTGGTTGGTCTGTGTTTTTCGTTAATAACTTCTTAACAAAGCAGAAAATTTTTGCGAAAGAAAAAGTTACTTCGATCAGCTCAGGAAGCACAACATTTTTGGGACACCCTGTATAAGTGGCTAAAGGAACCTGTTGTGTGCGAACAAATTCTTTTCAATCCAGAACGTCGCACATGGCTCATGGAGCTGCGAATGAACAAAATGTATATATTTAATTTTATATGGTATCAGAAAAGTGTCTTCCCACTAATTTTGATACACATGCTGAATTTTATTTGTATTATGAACATTGAATAAAACAGAAGTGTTTATAATTTTGTCAGCACTGTATTTTGGTTAATTTAACAAATCTTTTTAATTTTCTTTCATATCCACATTTTTGTTTTTTGATTAGCAAAATGGACATATTTTTTTATCATTCGTGTAATTTTACTGTAAATGTCTTTAAATGTGTGTGAAAAACTCTAATTTAAAAAGTATAGTGGTTCTCCAGAATAAAAAAGTCCTAAAAATTGGTAAAAAAAGGTGGCACTCCCAAACAGAATCCCTTAAGAAAGCATTTTTACGCATTTTGAGCTGGCATAATAATTGGTATAAACAAGACCGGAGAGTGTCCCCTACATAAAACAGTGAACTTTATTTTTCCATTTCATGCGAACAACTCCCGACAGTTTTGCGAAAGTTTCGCTGCACAGTGTGCGCGCCTGGGGAAGTTTTAAGTACGCATGAACTTTGAAAAATAAATGATTTCAGATTATCTGAATTTACAAGTGAGATGCCTTTGTTTCCGAACTCTTGTATTCAGTGAAGTACCTTCAGAATTACAAGCATTGTAACACGCTTTGGATTAAAAGAAAATTCGGCTGGATGTTTCAAGCTGTTTTAAAGGAATTTGTTAATCGACGAATAGCGACGACAGGCACTTCGAAAACTTGTTACATTAAATAGCAATAACTCTTTACGTGCTGTCGATGGTGATTTGCACTTTCGTCTAAATTGATCTTTCAGCGTTTTTATTGGAACACACTGTAGATAGGTGTAAGGGCACTTAATCGAGTTTGCCCTGAAGTAATTAACTGATTCTTCTCTGGAGTTACGTGCTTACAAAAACCGTTCCAACCCTCTTCAGAGAAGATGAAGATAATCCTGATAGCGCATGCATTGTGCTCACGACGGTATTCTGAATCATCTCTTATGAAATCCCCGAAATCCTAATGGATTTAGAAGTCCTACGAACATCACTCTTCTCATCTCATTAAAATAATAATTCCGAACTAAAATAGAAGATACGCTATCTAAACAATATTTCTTGATCTATCTCAACAGTCCAATCCACCAGATTCATTAAATCTTTAACCCCTTGCCCCACGATTTATTTTACGATTTCAATGATTAAAACTTTCTTTGCAATTCTCAATTCCCTAAAAAAGGAGAAACTTTTTATCTATTGTACACATATGTGTTCTCCGAAAGCTATACATTAACAAAACCAAAATAGAATTTTATTTCGATTTAAAGGAAATGAATAGCATCCATATTTATTAGACTCTATTCAGAATCTTCATCACGAGTCTGACTCGATATTGTAAGGCAAGGGGTAGAGACCCGGAGTATCCGAATCATTTAAGAACTCGATTTCTGATGATTAAACTAAGTGAGTAGTTATTACATTAGACATAACTAAACTAGGTCTTCATGCAAAATAAAAATTGTGTGCATCGATTAAAAGAAAAGGGAGTTACATAAAAATTGATTTCTTCTCGTAATCATTTTTCATTTATTTTCACAGCCTAAAGGGTCTACGAGGTATACCTTCAGAAATATATTTAAAAATACCGATAGATAAAATTGTGGACTCAGACCCACCGTCTCGGGGTTAAGAAACATGTAGGTACAACATCCGAGTTGATAAAACGGAAGTGCAGACTGTGCGCGGAACGAATTTCCAGCGAAGTCTAATGTACGGTTGATTTTGCAAATTCGTGAAGTTGGTAATCACATGTCAACATTCCGGTGGTAGACAGTTACTTAAGGAAGGAGAACCGAAGCGAAAGGAGCACTCGTAGCTATTCCAGATAGATGGATTTGCACGACCGATTAAACTCTTCCCGTCGCGGGCGGTTCACCGGGAAACGCTTGAAAAGCGACAAGTTCGTCATCCGAAAATTCTTCTGCTCCGCCTTTGGCAGCCAGCGTCGCGTGTTGCTCGTCGCGAGCGGGGGTGGCACCCACCCCAACGGTGCGCTTCTGCTCTTTGCCTCTGTCGGGACGAATATTAATTACGACCACTTCACAAAAGACACCGACCGGAAGTTTTTGCCGGCTATCAAATGCAGAGCAGGTTAATTAAATTCTCACCGCTCGCGGCTCGCAAAGGGACTCCGCAACGTGGCCGGCACAATGCCGGGGTCAAGACACCTCGAGGCTCTGTTAATTAGACGCGCGATGAATAGCGTTACACACGCCCAAAAACACGCACCAGCCCCGCGGTTCCACGTCATCTATCGCTCGCTCCAATTTATTACATGATAACGAGCATGGTCATTGTCTTGCCGCATTATTACCTCGGATAATTATATCGTCCTGGCAACGGCCGTAGTCAATGGCCGTTGTCAGTGGCCATGTTTGGGGTTACAGTCATGGTCAGTGTCAGTGGTAAATAGTCGTTGGTTCAAAGCATCGGACATGGTCTTAGTAGATCAATGGTAAATGGTGAATAGTCCTGGGCAATAATGAATGATAAATGGTCAATGGCATTGGCCAATCTTCAATGGTAAATGAATTCTCTAATACTACTGATCAACTGTTAATGGTTAATGATCAATAGTCTTAGTTAACGATCTTGGTTAATCGCTAATGGTCTTATGGTACTAGAGAATGATCAATCATCCCGGTTAATGATCGATGATCGACGGTTATTGGTTACTCATCAGTAGTTCCGATCAATCATCCTGATTAATGAGCTTGGTTAATGATCTTGACGAATAGTCTTGGATGAAAGTCTTTGTTAATGATCCTGATTAATGATATTGACGATTAGTAATGGTTAGTGGTCTTGGTTAATGATTCTGATTATGGTTAATGATCAATGACAGTAGAAACTGGTTTTAATGAATGATGCTGCTCAGTGGTCACGGTCATAGCAACGATTATGATAACGATGTTGGCACCACATGTTCGTAATGACATTTTGATCATTTGGTCATAAAACATCATCGCATAAATCATCATAGATCATCTTGCCACGATCAAACACGTGACGCACGCATGTTCGAGCATCCTTTAGTTTCCCGATTTCATCAGAAGCATGATCGGATCAAACAAAATTCAGCATTGATGGTATTTACCTGACACTCAATTTATTTCTAAATGGATTCGCAATTCAATAAACCTCATTCAGTATTGTTTCCACGAGAGATTACTTTTTATGTTGAATATATTTATTCTTATAGGATATATTATATTTGAGATTGCATGAAATGATTTTATTTCATATCAATATGAGATTTCAATGTTTTCTAATAACATATTTCGTATTTTTGACTGTTGCTGGAACCGCTTTAGTGCTAATAAAGGCAACGAATAAAAATAAATATTTACATATACTCGTATTTCGTCAGAGTAATTTCGTTTATTGCTTTTGTTTTTATTTGTGAAGCTGTGAAATCATTTAACTACGGATGTTTATGTAAATATACAGGGTGTGGCGAAACCGAGGCGTCAAACTAACAAATGTTATTCCTTTTCTTCGACTGATTTTTACATGTACAATCATCCCCTGCCCGGTTGTACCACCCGTCCGATCACACCCTGTATATTTTTACAGAATTCTATAAAGGCAATCGCATGGAATTATATTTGAGGGCTTCTGTAAATTAAAACACATATTTTCAACATCCTGTAATTTTTAATATTTCGTTTCAAATTTTAAGCTTCGTTTAACTTCTCGCACTCCGACAAATCCGAAATATCCGAAATAAATTTTGGAAACTTTATTTCCAAAGTTTTACAAACTGATTCTGAACTTTCGATTCCTGGTACATTTAGGTACTGCCGAGTCATAATTGATTACAGAAAATTTTTCTTCTCGCCGTTCTCTTCGTCTCGTATTTGTCAATGTCTTCCGCGCTTGGCGAGGATAAAACTAGCGTCCGAAATTGAAATAAAATCGAAAACAAAAGGCTTTTCGCTCGGTTTCGAAAATACCGCAGAGCAGCGACGCTCGTTCGATGATCAAGTAACTCCAGGAAGTCACGAGATAATCAAACTAATTAGGCGATACCATCAATACGCGGCCAGGGAGGATTGATTTCCACGGACGTAGAGACAGAATCCCATAAGCGTAATTGGATAGAGAATACCGACGCGCAGTTTATATTGATCGGAATGTTCACATCAACGATGTAATCATATTTGTCCAGGCATGCTTTGGAACCCGTTCCATTGTGTTTGCTTAATAATTATGGATCGATTCTGCTATTGGATAATATTGACCCCTGTTGCTGGCCACGTATCACTTGGTTGCGGTGCATAAACGGATAACGGGCCAACCGCAATCTAGTTGATAGACGAAAAATCATTCCGGTATGCTAAGCGCGGTGCGCGATCGTAGACATTGATCATCCACGTTCCCCGCTGCTGACACTCGCACGGTATTCGTCTTTCATTAGACGTTTAATCGTCTCGATTTTTTTCGTGTTTTTCGGAACGCAGTTTACGATCGGGGGAAGCGAGGGGAGACTCGGAACGGAAATGAAGCAGAGAAAAGAACGAACACACGGATTGTTATCGGGAAGGCTTTCCAATTATTTACTCAAAAATGATCAGCGAAATTTAACACGAGCCGCTGCAGTTCTGTTTACTCACGCTCGCGTAGCAAGTTTTAATTAACGGTTGGCGCGGCACGAGAGGGTAACAGAAACCTCAACGCATTCCCCTCGACCTACCATAGCTGATCACTCCGGAGGTATGTAACTCCGTGTACATATATGCGACGACGCTGCCCTATAAACCCTTCTGGGATTACACGTGCATATTCGCGTAAACCCGGAGCTGGATAGTCACCGGACATCAGGCTTCAGTTACTTCGTTCATTATAAAACGTATGGGGGATCAGCCTTGTCAGGGATCATGCACCTCGACCCAGACACCCATTTGAGAAACTGCACTTCGAGGTTCCCAAAAAGATCTGGGTTTATCCATTAGGCTATTGCATATAGAATATCGGATTTTTAACAGGAATGTTGAACGAACAATTTTTACCTAAATAAAGCATTGATTAAATTTTTTATCCTATATGTTCTGTATTTATGAGATTGCCATCTCCATTTTGTGTTTATTTGAAAACGATTGAATAAGTTGAAAATCGCACAAAAAAAAATCTGAAGATATATTCGATTTTCTCACAAATGCCTATAACTCTGAAATGTAACTAGCTCATCGGGAAGTTACTGTAAAATCAATTCCAAAATTTGTACCGAACAGACAGACAAACAGACAGACAAGAAAGCGAGCTAATAAAAACGTGGTAAGAAAGGAAACCCGATTATTTAAAAATGCAAAGCCAAAATACCCCGTTAAGAAGAAAAAAAAAAACTTTCGAATGACGTATTAGCACACCGTCCTCAATTAAAATATTAAAATAGCAAGGAAATAATTCAATTGTCGGAGTAGCAAAAGATCAGTGTATTTTTCTTCTCAGAACCGAAAACTCTGATATAAGATTAGCTACCCCATTCGAAAGAATCGTCGTCCGCAAAGGGATAATCCGCGCGGCGTATACAGGTGGTCCTAAAGCTGCCTTGGTCGTGCGTGTGCGTGGATGTGGAGCGGCGAAAAGTGTTGGACCACTCGCCGGGGAAGGTGTAACACGTATCCCAGGGGCAGCGGTGCATGTCGGGCTAATTGATTCCCAACGACGACGCGCACGTGTCACGCGTCATCAACCGCGGCGTCCATATGCATGTACGGGGTCGCAAGCGTGTTTTATGTATATGAAGGGCGATTCCGTCGGCGGCCGAAACGGTCGCCGCGACAAATTTTTGCTTTATTTAGACAAGCACGAGGAGAGATATCCCCCGGGCCGAATCCGATTTTTAAGTACCTGGGAATCGGCGGGACGCCGCCGTAGAAAATAAAACATGCTCGCCGCGCCAGCCACATACAAATGAGACATGAATAGTAATGGGGGCATCGTATCGTAGCCGATACGCGTACCGCCATTAAAATATACGCGGACCATGGACGCGAATGCGATAATTTCCCGGAAACACCTGGTTCCCCCCGCGCTATATAGAACACATTCGATTTTCCTCGTCTGTTTCGTTGACTACACCGATGGATTAACCGATCCCCGAGCGACAAGTGTTCCCCGCTCATGCGTGACTACGTTCTACGAACGAGAAACACCGACAACAGACCGGCCGTGTCCATTTTCTAACGTTATCTCGGATCGGAACCGTGTTATTAATGAACTTACAATGCGAACGGGTTGCGCACGCATGACGCGTACACCTTGTAATAAGGCATTATCGTCGGTGTTCCATTGTCGGACCAAGACGCTGGAAACCTGCCGCCATGTTGTTCAGATTCGCCGACAGAGATAACGGCTTCCTACTGTTGCTTTCGCAAGTAACACGGTGCTTTTTTTATCTGTTCGATTACCCGGTTGGAACCTTGTAATAACCGCGATATTCAGCTTGTAAAACAATTATTGTACACGAATTAACTTTTAGCGAAATGTATAGAACTACGAGACCACGAAGAAGAATCAAAATCACAATTTTCAATGTTTAAAGAAGCAGGAACTTCCTCAAGGGCAGAACCGCGAAACTATCTGGAAGATGACAGGAAGTTATACAACGTAAAGGACATTATATACTTTATAAATTTTAATATAATACAGGGAACGTCGTCGTTGAAGTTTCTTGAGGCAAGCGAAATTACTTTTTGACCGACATATTTTACGAACTTATATCTTTCCCTTTGGACATTGTGAACTTTGTTCATAAACTTGCTAAATTAAGTAAGAGCACTTCAGTTTTCTCACTTAAGAATGAACAGCTGTGTGTTTGCAAATAAGAAACTTCTTCTTTGCCTTGTAGACGAACTCCGGAAATAGTTGAGAAGTCAACATTCGCAAGTTGCGAGCAGACGTCAATAGCATAAGGCATAAGACAATCTCGAAAGGCTTACAGAACATTGTAGGACATTGTGGACGCAGCTGAGTCCGTAGAAGAGTCTATCGTTGCACTGTATTCGTAGAAACCGATGCATTGGATCCGGGAAACTTATGGCAAGCCTCATTGAATCTGTAAAACTTGGTAGGAACTTCGCTGGATCTATAAATCTCAATTTTATTGAATCCATATGGTGGAGGAAGAACATCACACAGATTTGACAATCGCCAAAAAGGTGTCTATCATGTAGATCGAGTATAATAGTTCTAAAATGGTCTATAATATACCAGAGAAAACTAAAGTAAATGTTTCACAACTTTCACAAGTGTCTCACAGTGTTCGTGGGATTCGAAGAATACGGAGTTACAAGTGCAGGTAACGGAGATTATAGTACCCATTCGCCTGAGACATTCAGAACCTGCGAAACTCCACCGCAAGTTCTGCAGATCCAGTGAAATTTGCATACAGTTCTGTGGATCCAACGCGATCCCTATCAGGTTTCACTGAAGCTTACACTTGACTGGTAATCTTTGCTTTCCCAGCGAAAAAACACGAATGAAGCTTAACACGTGCTACTGAATAGTAATGACGAACTAACAACCATAGAATAGTTCATTATAGAATCTAGACTATCATCAGCAGATCAAATCTTTATGCGAAATAGAAATTTTCTGCATCTGTTGTACGTAGCAGGAGCTACATTGTTTCAAGTTGCCTCTAATTATCAGCTTAAATTTTAAAATTCTTTCCAGTTGATCTACGGTTTTAGTTGAGCATTTCCTATCGAACGAACCTTGCGTCGATTAATTTTAGTTTGCTGGACTAATTGACGTGTATGGCCGCTTGCATTCAATACGCCGAGTTCTATAAATCTACAGAGATCATTGTTCAATCCGACAGGTCAAACGCGATTCATGTTGAATATCGATGTTCTTTCACGTCAGTGTCGAACACGATGTCTTCCACGTTGAATTCCATGAACCCACGGGGTCTATATCAACAATCTGCGCGCAAACTTTGCTCTATAGCGATGTAAATCTAATGGGGATCGGATTCTCGGCGCTTTTATTTGATGAGGTCTCCGCTAGCTCTGATCCAATCTGGTTGGCTGGTGCTTCTGTGTGTTCTCGCTGCAGAACAACTTTCGGAGGCCTGATTTAATAAAATTCTACGCACACGCTTTAGATTTGCACGGGCATACTTTCCGTCCAAACTGCAGCTCCTTTATAAGTACACGTTCGACATGCAACCGGCGTTTTATGAAAATAGTTGGCTCCAAGTTTTTCAATAGAATCCCAAAGCACACGTGCTATCTCCTGGTTTACCGGTGTGCACGTTTCTTTCTTCTTTTCTACGCTATATAGCGTAAGTTACAAGTAAAGATCTGAACGTAGAGTGATATAATTTTCCCGGGCCAGTGTGTTCGAGGAAGTCGCATTGTGTCGGCGAACGTTCACGATGGAACAAGAGACACTTTTGTCGCGAACGGAGGGAACAGAAAGAGCAGGACAGAGAGAAATTCAAATTCAATCGCAGAATAAATTTCCCGCTAAGGAGACCGTCGATGAATGTATATTTTCCAATGGACGGACAAAAAGTCGTCCCCGACAGAGAAACACAAACAGCGAATAACGACTCGAGCGACGCAACAAAGCTAAAGCACAACGGGCCACCCTTTGTGCCCAGGCAAAAGAAAACGACGAGGAATCTCTTTAAGCGGATCGCATTTTCTGCCTCTACAATGTTTCTTCCGTTCCGCGAACGGAAACAAAGCATCCGACCGGCGAAGTTGATCATCGAAGTTTCCAGCAGCGACGCTCGAAGTCTGCGCTCGATTCGTTTACCCTGCGCGAGCGTTTCCAATGCTAACGTTTCTTCTCGAACTCGCATGGTTTGTTGGCTGTCAAATTGAGTATGATTTAGACGAGAGAATGAATTTATTAATATATTTTTAACTGTTAACCTTTGCACACGCGTCACGGTTATTTCCTGTCATAGACATTGAGTCGTATGTACAGAAATAAGGAAATGCTCGTAAATGTACTTAAGTACAAGTTTAATAACTAGACTGCGGATCTTCGTGCAAAATAAAAATTTTCCACTCCGATTGCAAGAAATAGAAACTAAATTGAATGTTACTTCTTCCCGTAATGATCTGAATAGAGGAGAAATTATATATTGACATCTTCAATTTAAAAAATTTTTCAACAACTTCGATTTTCGTATGCTCAATTATTCTATAAGTGCATAAAGATCCGCAGTCTATTAATAACAGACCAATACTGTCGGCTCCCCCGAGTTTACTCGAATAGCGTTTCACCTCAGAGCGTGACGGATCAGACTCATTCACCTCTCAGCAATTGTGCACGCGGTGCGCCTGAAGAAGCTCCCACTTCAAAAACAAATACAGTAGGGCCTCGTTCATTGCAGACTACTGACCCCCACCACGAGTTGTTAGATGTTCTGGAACGCATGGTGGGGATAGTGGCGGCTACGTGATGTCCAGGAGTGGGGAACCACGGCGTGGGGAAGTGGAAAAAAATGGTGTAATCGGTTATATACGGTTCATGAGCGAGGTTCTACAGCACTGGGTTCCTCACGCATAATGTTCTATAAATACTAGGTAGCCAAATTGAGTGAATGCTGTTTCTACTAAACAATTCATCTCTAGTAACACGTATTCCTTGATGAAGTAATAGTATGGAGAAGTAACGGTATGTTATATAAACGGTGTCGACGAACACAACGATTGTCAGATTAAATAAAGAGTTTGACTACGAGCTGGTGTGTACAATGAATTAACTCTTTGCACTCGGTTGTCCCCTCCGAGGCACCACTAAAAATTGCTGTGCCATTATTCAAAATATTGTTTACATTATTAACTACATCGGTATCTAATCAATTACTAAACATTTAGGTATTGTATGTCGTACTATACCACACAATCTAATATCCATAAAATTTAAAATCACAGGGAATGCAAATATTCTAGATCGGAAAGAAAGTTTAATTTTCCAGTTAAAATAGCTCCGAGTGCAAAGGATTCATACTAGAGAAATTACACTTGCCTGTATGCTAATGGCCCAGTATTGTATTTCCCATTAACATACATTTTCCGTCGAATTCCTCAAGACATCCAGTATGGATGATCGCGTGCTAAATTGCTGGCGATTCGACGTAGCAGGACTCATCAGCAGTAGCCCCGCTCCCCGCGCCCGCTGTCACGGTCCGCGTCCCGCGTTTTCGGCCCGCGATATTTTGCCCTTTCATTAAGCGCCGAAAGCCGTGTGATTAATGGAGTTCGGTTACCGCGCGGTTTCCATCGCGTCGCCCGACAGCCACGTCAGTCAGAAGTTTCGTGGAGCGCGATACAAACGCGTGGAAACGGAATGGTTTAGCGGATGAAAAGCCCAGTCTCGTCGACAGATAGGGGCGCCGCCGCGCCGGGGAGAATCGTAGACAGCGCGTCGCATTTTTACGCGAAGTCTGTTAGCTTTCGAAAATACGCGAAGAAAATCCGCTGTTGAAGCTCGTCGTTCGCTGCATCGACGCAGGGGGAGGAGGCGTGGCGGCTAGGTGTCAATAGATACGCGGGTCTAATGAAGAGGCTGCGACAGGTGCGCGCAGAACGCGTCTTATAAGCGCGTCGACGCGGATTCGAAGGGTCTCCGGTCTCCTCTGTGAAACAGGAGACGAGCAGACTTCAAATTCCGCGTCGCATACACTGATTCTGCGTGCGAAACGACGCCGGAAACGAGGAGTTGTGCACGCGTGCACGCGTACCCGTGATACACAAAACACTTTTATGAGAGCCTGCATCGGCAGCTATATGATCCGCACGCGAGGTCACCCTTCCCGGACCTTTTCACCGGTGTACATAATGCGATCTCATTTTAGTTTACGCTACCCCGTTATCGTCTGCGTTTGCGAAACGCCGCCGGCTGGCTTGCCTCGCTCCAGGGCTGCAGCCCCTGAAGAAAAAGGGGAAAGAGTGCCCCGTTCCCCTTTTCAACGTTTCCCCGTCTTTCTCGCCCGAACCGTAGTCAAGTGGATTTTTCGCCAGCATTCTTGCGCGTTCTGCGACCGTTCCGTTAATTCGATGGGAAACGAACGTTGCTGATGTTTCTATTATATGAAACTATTTTTTCGCTTGCCGTCGAATGAGGAGCGTTGTTTTTGGAAATAATGGTGGCGTAGCACACTTTTAGTAATTGGTTCAGAACTGGAAACGTGAGTCTTCGTTTTTCGGTTGAAAATGTTTCGTGATGAACGGGCTGGGAGAAGAGAAAATGGAATTTCAAAAAATACCTCGTTACTAATTATATCAAATGTATTGTGTTGCATCAATTATCGGGGCGGATAGATGTTTTTTCTGCGTTTCGTTCGTGCATTTATTAATGAACGTGTTAGAAAGTAGCAATATGGACGCGGGAAAAATAATACGACAAAAGGAAGATATTTCATTAAAAATTCTGAAACAATGTGCTGTTAGCTATCTGCTCCAGAAGAATTTTTTGAGAATCTGTTCGAATAATCGAGGTTCCATTGTATCCAAATCGTGTCACGTTTGGTATTGTTGTACTCAAAAAAATGTCACGCGTACGTTGATGAAAGTGTAATAAAAAGATCATTAGAATTAATATCAAGAAATCAAGAAATATGTACACTAGTACTACTAGACTGTGGATTTTATTCACTTATGACAAAAATGGGTCAAGCAGTGGACATATTAAAAAGATTTGAAGATATCAGCGTATTGGTGTCAGCTTAATCCGATGATTAAAAGAAGAAAGAAATTTTTATTTCGCTCCTGTGTCTTGCAATTAATGCAAACATTTTTTATTTTGCATAAAGATCCGCAGTCTATTCATTACCGTATTCCCGAAGCAAACGTTGACAGCGATCCCGTTAAAACGACACGAGAGAATCTAAGGTATCCGACGCGCAAACACGGAGCGTTCCATTATCAATGCGTGGCAGAGTGGAGGTGATAAGCGGCGTTGTCCGTGATCGTCTGAATCGCCGTCGATCGCGGTGCCGTCCGCAGCGATAATCGAAAGGTTAACGATCGCCGTGGACGGAGGTATCGCAGAAAACAACGCGTGACGCGTCGTTATTGATTGTTGCGTTCGCTCGAGGCTGTCACAGTGCGAGAGCAGGGCGAATGCGTGCACCAGAACAAGACGGACATAATGCGCGAGAGCGTATGCTGCAGGCCTCGACCCTCGCCGTAACAAATTGTTTATTGCCACATGCTCGACTCTCACACCGTACGAAAATGGGGTTGGACGGGTACGGGCTCGCAAACACCCAATGCCAATCTTCGCCCATTCCGCTCTTCCTTGTCGCGAGGCAGCAGAAACGCACAACCGTGCGTGCACTCGCTCGAACAGAAGAGGGTGGCCAACGTTGGGGGATGAGAGTTGGTAACTGCGGTCCATTACAAAAAGTCGTCGAAAAGGATCCTTGTTTTCTTCCCCCCATTATTTTTCTCTCTCTCTCTCTCTCCCTCGTTTTCGCTCCTTCTTTTTTGTTTTATTATAAACGGATCACGCGTGAGCCCGACAGGCGTGTGCGAGAGTCGGTGCGCACACGTACACTATCGTTTCTTTTCTCCTTTTGTCCGTGCGTACCGGGACCAGGGGAGTCTGCAAAGATCGACCGGACCAAGAATATTCCCGGATATATTCTCCTTGTGCATCCAGATATCCATGCACGGAGTTTCGAACCAGAGAACGCTATTATGAGCACGTACGCGCGCCGGTATACGGGGTGAGCAGTTTGTCACCTGTGCTCGAAAATACTTGAATGAGATCCTCTCTGACAGGTAAATTGCTATGAATGGATTGCTTGATTTGACGGTTGATGATTGCATTTCTTGGATTATTCTAGGTTTAATTGAAATAAAGATTTGGGTTTAACAATATTATTGGTAGACTATTATAAAGGCCGATAGAGTGTCGTTTCTTCAAAGAATTTTTAGTTTATTCATCGGTAATGTAATGGAACTCCTAGCATAACAAATACAATTTTTATTTTTCTTGTTTACACAGTCCACACCTCTAATTATGATGAATAATTTTAATGAATACTGTTTGCTTGGCGAATGTAATTTCTTCAACAAGAACATCATAATGGAAATTTACTAAGCTTTTGTTGTTCATTTTCTTATGCAAGCTGGAACATTCATATGACTACATCCTTCTTCGTACTATTGTTTCATCATAAACTAGAAAGTATATTGTTACTTAATTAGCGATGCAGCCCTCATGTCCGACTACTTTTCGCATTACTGCATATACAAGGAATTGTCGGACAACGTTGCAAAGTTCTTGTGCACTAGTTTTCTTTTACGTTCTCGAGAAATTATTAACATCACAAGTTTCCCTTCAACATCGAACCTGATCAATTATTACGTCACTGCAGAGCCACATCGGATCTTCCTCTAAAATTTGTTACGCAAAGAACTTAACCGTAAACAACTATGCGAACGCTGAACATATCAAGTATGAAGTCCCTAACTGTTTATGTCCGGTATACTTGCATGAAAAATTGGCATTTTTTAGTCTAATGACGAGTAGGTATACTCATCATTTAGGAAAAAATTAGCATTTGTGGTTAAATAAAATTTAAGAGAGTGCGCGGTATAGTATGAGGGAAGTACAAAAATAATGCTTGAAAATAATTAAGCTTACAACTGCACAAATGAAGCAAAACAGTTAACAGGTTAAAAGTAACTGGTAAACTCATAAAAGTAATAACACTGAATTAATTCAGATTCTGTGGCAGCATATTTAGAGCTCCCATAATTGTCGAATAAAAACCTATTTTCAATGTGGTAAAAAAGTATTATTAAAATTGATAACAGTTGGTATTGAACAAGATCGGTGATTTTAAAATACAGGTAAAAATGGATTTGATAAAAATGTTCTATTAATCTCTCAATGAAATTGGATACGAGCCACCATGTATATCCAAGGCATTTGAAAGATTTCAATTCCCGTACGGTTCCCGCCGGCAGGAAGACAGAGTAATCGTCGGGGATCAGGTATTCAATACCGGGAGGAATACCGAAATAATCGCGACAACGCTTCGACACTCCAACTTTAATTCAATCAGCTCCCGGCTGCTTCTATCTCGATTGATCAACATTTGCCCTGCGATAGTTCTCCTTTCCGTTCTATCTTCCGAGGTTCAGAAATCATTATCATATCGGTCTTGAAACGATTTTAGAAACCGAAGTGATGGTGTGGCTAGACTGCAAATCCTCGCGCAAATTCCAACAGATCATTTCTATATTTTTCGATACAAATAACTTCGTAAATTTATGAAGCCATTTCATAAGATTTGTGACGTGCACAATTTAATTTCTGTTTTTAATTAATATTCTAACGTGGCACTTGATTGTTTTCAAATATATTTTTATGAAACTTTTACAAACACATTAGTAACATTTTTCCGATTGAAACGAGCCCAAATATGAAATAATTTGGAGCACAGTTGCTTGTGTCCAATTGACGATTATCATCTACATACAATTCAATGTACACATCAGTAAGGACATAATCTAGCACAGGTGGCTGTTCTGTTGTTGATACACTCATGTTCCACCTATTGGTTCGAATAATCGAGCTCCTATAGTACCTAGAATTAAACGAGTGAATGTAATTCAAATTATGCCATGCTTGGTATCACTTCAATCGGAAAGGTGTCACGAATATATTATTAAAGTTTCATAGAAAAATCATAAGAAATCAGTATCTGGATCTGGATCAAGAAATAGTGTTTGTACAGGATGTATGTAAGTGACACTTCGCTCTCGAAGTTTGCACATACATCAAGACAATACTGTACTCTCGGAAGGAACATCCAAGTTGCTGACGAGATTTATGACATCCCCACAGAGGGAGCAATCAAATGCAAAGGGTTAAGTTACCGTTATTCGAATACTCCCAGTCAAAGGGTAAATAATTCCCACCAAAACCACGTCAGTAATGTCAAAGTACCATATGTAAGGACAACTGTAGTTCTCAGTTGCTCGAAATAATTTAATACAGTTAAATATGTGAACACAATTGTACGGCGTCGAGGAAAGAAACAAAAGAGTGGGATCGCTTCGGACCGCGAAGGATTAGCGATAAAACCAAAAGCCACGGTAGATCCAGTGCGGACACTTATTTTCGGAGTTAGGCGAGCCCTCGGTGGACATCGTGGGCTATCTGGAATGTTTCTGCGTGGAGAGGCACTTTGCGCAGGTTGGACAAAAATCCGCTCGATAGCCAGTCGATACCGTGGGGCACCGGTGGCGGTGAATTAAGCTGGCTTTCGCTGGAGGGTCCTCGATAAGGAAGTTTGAACAAACGAGCGAGCCTCGGCTACACATTAGAGGCGCGGGTTAGGCATCGGCTGGCGAAACAAGCCGATCGGAGGAGTCGACGGAAAGAGAGAGGCCCCCGTTACACTCACACGTGGAAGGTGAGAGGAAACCGGCGGGGCTCGCCGGACAGTTGTTATCTTATTACTGATATCGCATCGCCGCCGTTCGCGTTTCGTCCCGGTTTCGTCCCCTGTCCTGAACAAATGTTTGCGCCGCGCTGCCGCGGACAGATAGCGGTGCAAACCGGTAGACTGGTCCTGCGAAGGATCCTGGGCTTCCTGTTTGCCCTCGAGGACCGCAGGAACAACGTGTGATACCATCGTGTGGGAGCCAGCAAACGCGGACAAACCTACCCGCGATCGGGACCGACTTTTTTCACTTATTTATCATTTTCGCGATAATTTAAGTTGGATCTTAGTGGCATCTTCTTGTCATCGCGAAGATGTCCAAAGTGATTAATAGTAATTTTTTTAGAAGAATTTTAAGAAGGGGAGAGGACCAAATAGAATATTATATAGAAATAGAAATATATCAAAATTGTATTAAATCCTGCGGAAGGTTACATCATCTAGCATTTCTTGAAAATTTTCAGAAGCCATAAATGCATACGGATCCGCAGTCTATGTAGTGATTAAAGCCCTTGATTAATCTCTGCTTGACTGCGTACAATTAGATTATAACGCCCGGATCTGCATCTGTTAATTTCTACAACAATTCTCGCCAAAATCGAAAGTCATATTCGGATTCAGCACATTAAACGGAGTAGAACAACGTGTAACAGGTGCCAAAAGCTTGGGGGTGGCTACATATATTAATTTTTACAGCAATCTCACGATTCAGATTTTTTTGCATGGTTTATTCTTTTCAGCATGGAAGGGTTCGAAGTAATTGACGCACTGAATTAATTCCTGCGTGACTATGTCGTTGGTACCCTTTAACCCCGTTCCACCTTCGAGCCAGGGGCCATTTTGGCTGGAACGAGTTAACGTCTTTCGGAAGTTTGCGCCCAGTCGCGTCTTCTGAAACATTTTCCGGGGCACCCACTCCACCCGCACTCTAATAACGCATTATCTCGCGGAAGCTAGCGTTTCAACGGCGCCGGCCTCCACGGGTCGAACACGATGTTTGCACTTCTAATTAGCTGCTACCGACGTTCCGAACCAGTGGAATGGATCGTACACTGCGCTACTGGGACGGGAGTGGGCATTAATGGCCAGGGAATTCGGTGGAGTGGTGCAGTTTGATGGTACGTTAGGGGTTGGTGCTTACTTTTCTTTCTCTCCTCACTGGTACCCTGGATTCTGAGGACTGGGTGGAATAATATGCTGAGACAGTTGGGTAAACATTGCGCAAATACTTTCGGTATTTATGGTTATAATTAGACTGTGGATATTTACCGGAACCTAAGTAGAATTTCATTTCTTCTCTCAATAAGATTAGGCAAATGGCATCATTAAATACGAGGGAGCCTGTGCAACATGAAACATTAATGAACAAGTATTAAACGTGCATATCACTAGAGAAACTTTTGGGACGACCTAGTATCGGTAAATTGAATGTAACGTAAACACCAACGGTTATTGTAGCTGTGAAGAGGACCGCACGATAAGGAGTTAATGTGAGATGAAAGAAGCGTTATTCGGAAACTAATGCCACGTTTTGAGGAAACGGGTCCCGCGATGAACCATTCGAATGAAATTCAATGTAACGTATGTTTCGAGAAGTTTAATATATACATATTTAAAACTTGCATGGCACTAGAGCTAAGCGAAAAACCACTTTCCAACATTTCCAAACCCTTTCATCGTTACTCCCCCATAGATACAGCAAAGCTGAATAGAAATACTTCAAAATGAACCAGCACTATTCCCGGTACTCTCCAAATGAAATACTATGCTTAAATAATATTTTAGAACAGACTGTTTCACATTTAAACGAAAATAGACTGTTCGCTATTTGAAAGATTATTTTACTCGGAACAGCTATGCACACAGCTATGCGTGTGCACTGAAGTGAAATTATTTCACGCGTAATTCGCGAGCATTCCAGCTTTCGCTCTCTCTCTCCTCCTCTCTTCTTGTCTCTCTCACTCTGTGAATCCATTTGTCATTTTCGTCTGACCGACATTCTTTATGCTGAACATAGTGGTCGATTTATGTTTCTGCGTTCGTCTCTATTCTATAACTTTCTATTTAGCTCCTGGTTTTTGAAATTAGCACAGAATATTTCTGTCTTATCTGCAGCGCAATTATACAGATATGCTAAAAATGTGCTGTGGTCACACGGGGGTTAAAATCAGTCTCATGATAAGCTGCAGCGTTGACTAACATAGCACGGATATTATAACTGCAGACTTTGTGCAGTTATAAGAAAATTGAGTGAAATTCAAAATAATGAAAACAATTAACAAAATATGTCTGTTATTCGTCGTTTTATGAATGCGTTTTAAAAATGACGGGACTGAATTTATTTCGATTTGGCGAAATTATTATGAAAATATGTGCTTCAATAGAGAAATTCATTGAATAATTTCTAATGGAAGCATTTTTGTAATTTCAATTCGACCGGTCGTGGTATATTAACAAACTCTAATATCAATAAAAAGTATAGTTACCAAAAGAATAACTCGCGCGTGAAATCCTCCTCCGAATTTCGTCCCGATCTATGCCAGTCTAAAATAATATCGCAAATATTTCCCGCAAGTTCGAGGAAGCTCTGCAATGCGGATCGACGATCTTAGCCCAGTTCACGAGCATTCCGAGAAGCACCTGTTCACGGGGGCATCAGCAGTTGTCCAAGTCAGTCTCGATCGGCGACTTAACGTCTCGGCGGCTTTCCAAATAATTTCGAGTGGGCCGTCGGCCGAGCTCGTCATTCTGTTCGCTATTTCGAGTTGCGGTTCTGGCCGGGAAAAGTCGAGAGCGCGCGGTGGCCTGGGCAGCGAAAGCGATTCGCAAGCCTAACCGCGTTGCATAAAGCCCGATATCCGCCGCGCCGAGACTCCGAGACTCGAGCAGCAGCAGCGAGAATCGATCTTCGGCGCTTGGCGTCTCGAGCGAAACTTCGCGGGAAGTTCGCGAGACGGTGTCACGTTAAATTTCCCTGCTGGTCGGACGTACGCGCCCTATCTTTCACGCCTGATGTATTTCGCAAAGGGCGATGCGTCGTTTGTCTCGGTGGGCGAAATATGCTCCACCTCCCGACGGCGATAGTTCGCGGCCGATCATCTCCGAAATGCCACGAACCTTACCACTTTTGCCACCCACCCGAGTGCATTATAATTTATCGGCATACCAATACCGTTTCCGTGTCATAAACCTCCACCAGCAGATAAAAAACGCACGCGACCCTGTTCTCCGTTAAGTGCGAACTACCCACGCGTTATCGCGGGCCAAACGCAACGGGAATGCGTGCACGCGGGTTCTGTATGCGCGTGCATTAATCCATTACGACAGCGTTCGTTTACCAACTGCCGATCGGCGTTACGTTACAACCAGGAAACGTTTAACAGACCACCCCGGATTGTTTGAAACATTTATCCGATGGAAAAATACGGGCGCACAGAGTCTCGTTTCTAGTTCGCCATCAGCTGTTTTTGGTTAATTAAATCGACCCTTTCACGCCCTCCGGGCTACCCGAATTGTCATTCTCGGGGGAGTGGTACTGCGAATCGAGTGTCGACTCTCTTTCCTAAATTGAATTTAAGATGGAACAGGTGCGTCTGTGACCTGATTGTGAAAAATATTTGGTCTTACTGCGGATGGTCGAATTATTACAGCCACAATTTTTGTGGCCACAATTCTTTATTATTTTTATAATGGACTTTATAATATTTTCGCTTACAGTGGATGGTCAATACTTATTAGAAACACTTGTACGAATTAACAAGTTTACATTAAAACAATAAACTTTTAATGAAATGCCCAGTTACAGTGTATAAATTATAAAAATACACGTCCTTCACACTGTAACTCTAATAATTTTATCAAACGCAGTAACAGTGAAATAATTTCCCATTTTCGGATTAATGGAATGGGAAAATTAAAAATGGAAATAGGAAAATTCTTCAAAAGGCGTGCGACGTTTAAAAATACGTGGAGATTAAAGACAGCAGAATTGTTAATTTCGAGAGGAAATAGAACGCATTTGCGACAATTATTTCACTCATTTGTGGAGCTGTGCTATTATTTAACGCCGCCGTTGCCATTTCGTTGCGCGATTTTACGGAGAAATTTCGCATCCAATTCATTCGAACAAAAAATATTGGCCTGCCTCAAACAACGAAAAACCGAAATGAAATTTGTGTAGTGATTAATTCAAATTTCCAACAATATGAATTGTATATTGACAACAATTGCCCACATGTCGGAATGAATCATTGATTGAATTGTACGGTACGGTAACAACATTTCGTTCTGTTGTTGCAAACTGGAAATAAAGCTTTTCATAGAGTATGCGTTTGTATACGTAGCATTTATTCCTTCTATCTGTTGAATGCGCCGCGCTGTTGCACGCAATTTCCTGATGATAAATCCGACAAAAGATTATATCGCAAATAAAGCCCCCAATTATTTATGCGGAACCGTAAAGCGTATTAAATACGCCACGGAAAAAATTCGTACAGCTTCCGGAGAAGTCGCATTAAATTCATACAAATAATTTTTTTTTAAGTCCAATTAAAAAACTGGTTTAGCCGAATATGTAACCTGCGGAAAATAATTAAATATTTTCCCCTTGTATTCATACCATTTCTACTACTTCTATATTTAGAATACCTAATAAATTCAGTAGATTACATTTTTTTAAAAATGTATAATTATCTTAATATTTTCAATATTAAACTTTGAAAACGCCACTATGACATTAGAACTAGACATTTTTTAATAATTTATTTCTAGACATCTGATTAAATCAATTTCTCCTATTTACATAAAGCAATGTGAATTGGCTACTCCGAGAGCTCCATAGATCTGGTGTTAAAATAATCAAAGCATTAAAGCATGCTCGATGAAGAATGCAGTGCGATAACAACACCTGCACAGGGATCACGTTTCTAGCTACAACTTCCTCCCGGGGAATAATAACTCGCTTTATCTCTCTGTTTTCGTAATTAATAAGGGACTGTGCATTTAAAAAAAAAAAGGAAAAATGATCGTTAAATATAGTCTGGACCATAGAATTTATCGTGGCCGTGACGTTCTAATTATTTTAAGGAGCCCGCGTCTCGGAGCAGACACTTTATTATATCGCCATGAAACAGCGTATTTTCGCGTGTACGCGAGGAAGAAACAAAGAAGCCTGGCATATTAATGGTGGCGACGATTAACGCAAGAATTACTCGGAGGTAATAACAACGGGTCGCGATCCCCGAGGCCGATACAGCCTCGTTTATCGCGAAATCCCTATAAAAATGTTTACGAGAATGGGAGAGGGAAAACCGGACGTGGTAGAGAAAGAGAGAGAGAGAGAAAAAAAGAAAGAGAAAAAGTCGAGTCTCCGAGCGGTTGAAATCGACGTGTTAATCGCACGCGATGCTGACAGTACCGTGCAGAAAATGCGAGCGTAATCTCACGCGCGTGATCACTCGGCGAACAGGCCGATTATTCATTATGGTCGCCCGGCCCGTTTCAATGTGACGATGTCGTGCACGCAATTACTTCGCCTCTGCTCGCCCGGTGTACACTCGATAAATATTTCGTCCCGGCGAAATTAAGATTTTCGGCACAACACGGTGGAACACCGTGCACGACAGTATTTGTGCGAAAACGATGGCCAACATTATTTTCCTGGACCAACGGGTGCGACGAATGCGATTGCAAATGGCTGAATGAATTAAGCATCTCCTTACCGGAAGACTTGTTAAATAATCTTAAACTTTCTAATTCTATGCAAATAGTGGGTTGACAAGAAAGTAATTTCGGTCTTTTAAGGTGAAATAAAACCGAATTTCTTTACTCACACGATGAACTTTAATCAATAGAATATTTTCTTATTTATTCTTTTTTTTGCAAAAGATCATCGAACAAAAGTAAAGTTAAAGTTTATTGCTCAAATAAAAAAATTGAGCTCTATTTCACCTTAAAATACCGAAATTACTTTCTTGTCAACCCAATAGAATTGTTAGATCAGCAGACTGCATTTATATGCATTTATCATAAAAAATGAACTGGTGAAATGCAGAATACCTGTTGTATTATTTACATAGATAATTTTTATCTGGCATGAAAATCTTGATTTTTACCACCCACCCTCAGGAAATTAATACAGTTTTTTCGAGATTTCAAAGGAAGATTGTTAATTGACAATTTGTTTGTTGAAAGAATTCTTTCTGTTTTCGAACGATAACGACTTCAAGCCCCGTCCGCATTCTCGGAGTGAATACTGGTGCAAGCGTGGCAGCAAATTGCGAGCGACGGCTACGTCTTTTCGCGATGACCTGGACGTCATCGTTCGTTACTTCGGACGACCTTATAATTGCTCCGACACGAGCAGCGCTGCCCTTTCTCTGGAAGCGCACCGCTAATAAAAGAAGCAATTCTCTTCTCGTAAGAGGACTATCCAATTACAACTGCCCCTCTAGAGTATTATAGGATTCCGGATTCCTTGGGACTCGCAGTTTAATCTATAAGCGGCATAAACATCTCAGTTTAATCTGCGAGCTCCTCCGCTCTCGCCGAATTTCAAATGTATGAGATCTCTCAGTCTCATTTATAAATGGTATACACGCCCTGATTTAATCTATATTCATCCGTGAACTCTGCTTCTTGTGAAGCTGCGCGCCGCTGAGGTCTTGTATTTTAATTTACAAATGATACAAGTGCACTGCGCGCGGATCTTCCTGCAAAATTTCGCAAATTGCATGATACGGGAGCTGAACGGAAAGTTCCCATTACTAATTTGAACTTCTACCCATTCAGTTTTGCCATTAATATAATTATTGTAAATGTTTAATACTCTTACGATCCTCACAGAAGTAGCTGCACAATGGATTCTATGATAATTCTTAAAGAATTATTTTATATAAAGAGAAGACGATAAAGATTTTACCGTTTTTAGAACATGGGTCAATCTCCAGCCTGAGGAACGTATGAGAATTAAGAAGAATTATGAAAGTTCAGAATGTATGAAAATATATTCTACAATTTCTTTAATTTCCACTTCAATATCTAAGATAACCTGGTTTTCTTCCATCAAAAAATTATTATTACAATTTAGTTAAAAGAGACTTTTATTTAAAATGTCTGATATGTCCCCCAGTAGAGATTACAATATGAAGTTACTACTGCAATCTACCTAAACAAAAAAGAATAGTCAAACGAAAAAGACTAAATTCAGATATTTCTCGACAGAAACGATTCGCAAACCAGACTAATATAGTTTAGCACATAAAATGCAATATGAAGTCCCTCGAAGAATTTAATTCCGACGAGGTGATTGAAGGAAATTTTTGTTCGGCGATTGTTCGTGCGGGAAGTTGACGAGGTAATTTCGCGATGAATGTTTTCCGTGGTGTATAATACTTATTGTTAGGTGCTTGAAGTCGAGCTGAATCGAATTCGCGAGCGACGCATTCACGTTGAACAGTAGCCGCTAGTCCAAGCCGTTTCCCGCGAAATAACGCAGAAATTTCGTAGCGTTTCGCGTTCGTTGTTTTCCCGTCGGCCGGTTCTAACTCTTAAATAATTGCGCTTTTAATTAGCTAACGTCGAAAACGCGATACTAATTTTCATTTAATTTCTAGATCGTAACAGAGGCGCGGCCCGGCTCCATTTGACACCGTATAGTAGCCGCCGCTGCCGCCGCGCTCTCGAGAATTTATTATCGCGAACGCCCGTAATTGAACGTTCGCGAATATTTCACGAGATATGCGAGCGATTTTCCCCGAATCCTTAATGAAAGCTTATTAACTATTATCGCGACCATAAATCCAGGCTCCCGGTTCCTCGAACATTGAGTCATAGGGGAAGCGCCTCGCTCTACGCACGCGGAGCTCGCAAAAAGTCGCTTATCTGTTTCCCCGCGCGTCCGCGATACTTCCTTCTCGATTATCAGTCTACCGGGAAATATCGTCTCGAATTCATCTTCTCGGATGTGAATCACTGATTCGACGAAAGAAATTACCGCGGTATGCGCCGATTAAACACCGGATCACCCATCAAATCGTGCCCGTTAATTAGCCTTAACTCGACCACATGTATGAACGGAATGTTGTTTCGTTTCATGTAATCTATGCCAATGAAGCGTCGAATTTTTAGAGGCAATTGATATTCCATTACCCGTTCATCATAGTAAAATATGTTCGTGTCGTTAATATTAGAAATCTGAATAGTTGCACGTAAATTATATCTAATTTTTCACTGAAATTTTAACCTTTTCAAGAACACCCACATGCATGTACGTTTAATTTTAATAACGCTTAATAGTCACTCACGTGGGAGTCATCTTTTTTTCAATGCACAATAGCTTTATTTCTGGCTAGTTCAATTAATGCCTATTTAGGTTAAAAAAGTGTACAATTAAGAAGGAATTGGAGTTGTCCAATTTGTTTCTAAAAAATTCTTTCCTGAAGAGGTTGGCTTCTATGATGGTCATTTTTCAATTTGATTTATCTGTCTCTCTAGAACTTTAATATTTAAAATTATTATTTCACTGATTTTATTTTTTAATATAAAAGTTACGAGTGAAATGGTTACGGAAAATGAATGATTCAAAGGTCGCTGTAAAAGGGAGATTTTAATCCCCAAATTCAGTGATTGTAGTTATAAATAAATTTTCAACGTCAATGGGAATAATTTGAATTTAATCGAAAGGAAAAAGTATCTCCGCTTTTTCGTTTATGAAAAAACTAAGGATTACTACCGTTTAATTCGGATTTCCGAAAGCGGAGGCTTTAAGCTCTGGAACGCGTCCAGAATGATTATTGTACGGCTTTTACGTCGACTAACAGTTGAAATGAAAAATCAACGATATTTGGACGAACATTCAATGCTCCATCAATTTCGCAAGTGTATTTCGTGAAATACGAAAATTATCGATGCAATCTTCGGAGCTAATCTTACGTTAATCGCAATAACAGCGCTCTTTATTCTCTTTGTGCCTAATGGGTTCGCGGCGTTAAATAAATAAATAACAGCAAGAGACAGCATCCGGAGCGGGATATTGCATCGGCGGGAGATTTTGTAGGCTGAATCTCGTTAATTCGCAAATGTACAAAGTGAATGCCGAATCGTACTGGTGTACACGAATTCCTATCCTACTTGTGGCTCCATCCTTCCGCGCATTACGATACACCCGGTGGAAATACATTTGTGAGGGTGGCACAGATAGAAAAACAAAGAGAGAGTGAGAGAGTGGTGGTCGACGGATGGGAGTTGTTCCGAAAATACACAGTTCGAGAATGCATCAAAGGTACTGCCGGACGTGCATATTCACTCGCCTACGTTAATTTGATTGTTCTGTTTATTTCTCGTAAATGAAATTAAAATAGCTCGACTCCTCCGACTGGGCGGTTTCGGTGACGTTGAAGGGGGAGAAATGTGCGACAACGAGAACAAGTGAGCGAGAGGGAGAGAAAGGACTAGCAAGGGAGAGCAAGGGAGAGCTGAACGCGGGGGCGGTGGGAAGCTTATTGCGACTCCACCTTTTTAATTAAAGTTTGAAACTGAACTAGCGTATGCAAGAGGGTTCCGTGGTCCCGAGCGAAGAGGAGCGCGCGGCACATAAAATAGTCAAGTGTTGCTTTCTTCTTCGCGAAGCACTGTCATCCTACTTGTTTGACATTCTTGCCATTATAAAATGGACGTCGCAGCGGCGCGGCCCCGGTTCCCTCTATTTAGAAATGAAATAACGGAAGTTTAATCATCTCATAACACGTCGACGGACGCCGCCGCTGCTGCTGGCCCGGATTGATGTCGCTCCGGGTCGGTTTATCCATTTTTCGTTTGACGGTGGAAATCGGTTTCTCGGAGATTTAATCGCTAATTGTCGGCCGCCTCAAAGTCTCTGTTAATTGAATTTATGCACGGGACTGCGGACTCATTATTATAAATGAAAGCTTAATGAAATCAAGGATATATTTCGAGACAGACAGTGAATATTTAAATGGCAGATACTCGCGGCCATCTCGAGGTTCTTTACGCGAATTCGCAGATTTCCGTTACACAAATGGTAGCAATCAGAAAGAAATTTATACTTCTTAAGAACTCTAATATAAATAGCCTGTTTATGTTCAGGAAATTTTGTTGAAATTTTCAGATTGCAGATCAGTCGGGCTACAAATTAAGAAGCTAATTAAATTGAGAAATTCCTGGAAAGAAATCCCGTCGTGGAAAATAAAGAAAATGGAGAGTCGTGGTACGTAACGCTGATATAGTCCGGACGATTGTAGAAAGTAGAATGAACTGCGGCTGCCTTTTTAAAATGAAGACAGAGGGAAAGGCAGGGAAAAAATTTCGCATGGTTTAACGAGATCTATCTTCCTGTGTCCAGTTTTTATACGGGATATTATGAATCTCGACCATGAATACTTCTAGAACTTAAACTGATTTTCGTTCGCGCCACTGAGATTACGGTTATTTAAATAATTGCGAAATCTCGTGCGCTCAACTTCAAACATCAAATTGTACCATTTCACTTATAAAACGTCGAGTATCATCTCAGACTGAAAATGAAATCAGTAATAAATTTTACATTTTCCACTATACAATACGAGTGAATTAAATACAATTCAAGGTAGCCAGAAGAAAAAGATACACGTCTGCAAAAATGCAAAGTTTAACGACGGCTGACTTTCGATTTCATTTGTGATGAAGACTATAAATCGCCGATTGTATCCGCTTACCAACAGGCTCGAAAAACATTAATACGAGCGGCGATTTAACGATTCGTGTCGATTCCTTTTACAGATTGCCAAGCACATTTCAATTTCGCACACGCCGCGCTCCTACTAATGCAATTCCTCGATCACATTTCCTAGCGAGCACGACCATCTCGGCAACTTAATACAACACGTATCGTTAGTGTAGACAATTACACGTACAAGTAGACATATAATGGTAGTATGAGCTCAGTAGTTCGAGTGGGGAAGGCGGTGCCGTCACCAGACACGATTTCGCCAGTCGCTCCGTATCCATTAATACAGAATATAGAAAGACGTGTTCATCCGACTTCTAACATCCATGTACTCTATATTCTTTATTCAAATATTATATGTATCTACATATGTACAACAGTTAGCATACCAGACGAACCCGTTAGTTATGAAACCATTTCGTTCCTTAACGAGCGGGGATCGATCAATGAAAATTACCGGATAAATTAACGATCTTCTATTCGCCGTTGCGACGACGACGATTACTCAACGCGATGCATGAATAAGTGCAATTCGCGCAAGTGTCCCGTATCTAATTCACCTTCATAAGCTTTATAGCGGCATTGTATCGTGCCCGGGGACCACCATTAATTTCGCTAATGGTTAATCAATAAACAAGCAAGTTGCGAGTACTATTCAGCTCTCTGTCCCTCCTCTCTCTCTCTCTCTGTCCGTTTCGACCCGTGTGTTTGTGCGGTTGGGGGGTGGGCTGATCCACGGGAGAGGCGCAAGAAATCCAACAATAAAGCTGTTGTGCACGAGTGGGGTGACTAGCTAGCAAGAAGATGGGCACCTGTTCGGCCTACGGTTACGCACACAAGCCCGGAATAACAAGAAAGCTAGAGACGAGACTGGGCAGAGAAAAAATCGAGAATGAGAAGACGAAGGAACAAAAAGAGGAAGAGAAATTATCAGGGAACAACCTTTATTTGTTATCTGTCTGGAGAGATAGAATGCCTCATACAGCTGTCCATCGATTTGTACGCTGCTCATCTCTACTTCACTATTTTGGATTCCGATGTCTCCAGCAACTTTCGTCACGATTGATTTTTCCTTACTTATTAGAAGTAAGTAATTGATGGCACACACTTTAAATCACACGAACTATTTTATAAATATAAAGAGTTGAGGTTTCCTGCCAAGCTAGATGGATTGGATTACTAGATGATATTTTGAAGTTGCTGTTCACAACATTTTTATTTGAACTTGTAACAAAATACATATATTGAAGCTGCTGTCCACAACGTTTTTATTTGGGCTTGTAACAAAATATATTGACGTTGCTGTTTACATTTTTGTTTGGGCTTGTAATAAAAATTTTTAAAATGTATTTTCTAGATTTATATAGAATGACTCTTGTATTCAAGCACATACATTACGAAAGAAGCACCCAGTATAATTATAAGATGTAATGACAAGCAATATTTTTATGTAGAAATTGTATAGTGCAATGATTGATTTATTGCACTTAAAGCATTAGATAATCCGCAATAACACATATTCTCAGAACTATTCAATTAAACAGCGGAATCCTTTTCCAAAACTTACCGTTTACCGACTTTTTACGCTTTTCTATTTAATATGGCCGGATGCTTCTTTCTTTTGCACAGTAGTGTATAACAAGAAAAATCGAAGAAAATATAAGTCCAGTCTTGTAACTATTATACAAAGTAATACGTATCAATCACGTTTAGTTCCCGATAGTTTCAGCGTTAAGCATTGTGCACTATTTCCGAGCAAACCGCACGGAACAGTTTCCGAAAATAGCGCTTCCAATAACGCGTTTCTGACCGCTCCCCGTACGAGAAAAAGTAACAAATCCCCTCGAAACTCCGCCTAAACGGCGAAACAAACTTCCGGCAAATTACACGCATCCGAAATCCTCACACCGGCACCGGGTTTGCGGGGCGGGCGAGAACGAAACTTCCGAATCGTTTCTCATGCATACGAGCCGGGAAAGAGCTTGTCTAAACTTGAACGATTCGAAAACGCGCGGTCGGTGTTGCGCGATCCGCGACAGATAGAGGCAATTTTCGCGTGCGGTGGTCGCGGAGCGGACGCAAACACGCTGATTGCGTGCGATTAATTATTTATGCGTCGGTCGGCTTTATCGGCGTCGGGGAAGTGGGGCGGAGTGCGCGGTAACGGGGAAATCGCGCGAAACTGTATTTCCATGGAACGCGTATTATCTGAGAAAATTGGCTGAAATCTCTCGAGCCGAAGCGTGGCGAGAGGCGAGGATCGGCATAGTGAATGGATCGTGAGTGCCTCCTGAGAAGTCGTTGACATCGAACGTCATGAGTAGAATGACGGCGTTCACACGCCCCGATACACTACGAAATTTTATAAAAACAATTTACGAATAAATAATGCACTGAAGTGGTGCATTCCTGTTCATACTTTGCTAATTAGTGGAAGATATTTTATAGTAATATTATTAGTTACTCTCTTGATAATGAAGCACCTCTCCTCTCTCTTACACTATAGTTTACTTAATTTTAAATTGTTTTAAATTTAAAGCAAAACAATAGCATCGACACTGATGACCACCGCGGCAGTCAACGTATTAAAGGTAATGGCACTAACTAATTTTTTAGCAAGCTTTTACCGGTGTATTTGTGACATTTTGCAATTTGGATCATGTTTACCTCGATTATCCAAACTACTGATGTCAGTGAAATCTTCACTGATCTGTGCAATAAATCGTGTTTCATACGGATCGCTTTATATGTGAAAGAAAATTCTTTATCGTTCAAAAGAATCTAAAGAAACTTCATATATGCAATTACCTAGCGATGCGTCAGAGAAAACCCGTGAACTTTTGCTGGGGTTACGGAAGACCCCAGGGTACTATTCAAGACTTAACAACATCTTCTAAAGCTGTTTAACATTCAAGGACCACAAAGTCTCGAGTTTGTAAGACAGCTTGGACCAACCGCGAGTTTAAACATGTTGGGGTATTCGTGAGTTTGGTCGAGTTCCTTCGATTTCGAACAAACTCGATGAGATCGCCACTTAAATTTTTAATCAAAAACAGGGATGCTATAGAAACGTGCACGGTATTGTTAGAGAATCATTTATCGCGCGAAAGCAACCAGTGGTGCAGTCTCCACGTGGCCTCCTGACAGCTTACGTCTCTGAGCGATTATTACCGGACAGGCACGTAGGTATATACGTGCGAAACGCGATCGTCCTCGTAATGCGCACAGATTTCGGCCACCGGGATGCACGCGGCCAACGATCATTACGGAATATTCCCACCGTGAAATTGTTGTAAACCTTGTTAACGCGGAAACTGGTCGGAATAACGACGTAGATTGTTTTTAGCATCGCGCCGCGTACCCGACTCCTTTTGTATCGTATCAATCGCGTTGCTGCTCGATTATTCCCATTGTCAGGAGTTTACAACTCCGCGTTCCATTGTACGCGACTCTGCTGACTTAAATTGATTTTGTTCCCGTGAATTTTGGACGCTCGGTGTGCAGAATTTTTGTTGTTCTCTACTGTGTTCGAAAATCGAGCTCGCGCGATTGGAATAGATGTAGCTAATAGTTATGAAATGTATGTATTGCTCTGCTAAATTATACGTTCGTGGTAGGCAGAAGTGCATGTTTTTCTGGTTGTGTTCGCAAATATCTGAAAAAAGTTTTGCAACAACGTGGAGCAATTAGCTTGAAAGGAGTTTCCCCTTTCAGATCAATTTAAATAATCTATTCACTCGGGTCTATTCATTCCTCGAAGGTCCTTGTACTCTTCCGATCTTTCATGGAATCGAAACAAAACACTCGAAGCGATCTCTCGTCGACGTAGATTGCATTTTCAAATCGAAATCAAAGGAAAACACGAGTTGTCTGCGTTTTTTGGACACTGTCATTCAGTGATGTTGTATGGAATATTGAACTTGAAATCAGCGCGAGCGTATGATTAATCAGACAAGGATACCTGCTTCGAATACACAGTACGCCGATCAACAAACGGATTAAATGTTTAATACTAATCTCCCAACAATGACGACTTTCGGTTTCACTTCGGAACCAAACAATGTACACAGCTGGATCGTCTCCCACGAATACACGAACCACCCGATACTATAAGTATTCTTTGGACCCCTGTTTTGTAGATTGCGTCTTTAAATAGAGTTTGTTTAAGCCAAGATTTATTTTCGAAATTAATCTTATCGGATGGACGCTCCGTGGAGTCGGTCTAAGTCCATTGAGATCTCACGAGAATTTCTAAAACGTAGTTCAGATTCATATGAACTTTAAGAGCACCCTTGCGAGCACCGGGAAAAAAACTCCGACACACACAGTGAAACGCAAGCGTCAAAAGCAGTGCACTGAGTTTACGTATGATCTGTATATTGAATATGTCACACGGTACGAATGCGAATATGTAATACGTTTCAACGTGGCAGTTCGTAAACTAAGTCTCTGCATTTCTCACTGTACTTTTTATTCGGAGCATGATTTCCTAGTTATTTTTTTTTCTTTTGGTAATATGTCTTTCAAGAACGGGCCACTTCTGGATTCGTTCATTATAGTCAGTACGAAGCTATGTACATTGCTCATAACTAGACAGCGGATCTTCATGGAAAATAAAAATGTTCTATTTGCATTGTAACACACTGGAATAAAATACAAATTAATTTCCTTTCTTAATATGTTTAATAGATTGAAAATGATGTAACAGTATTTTTAAATTCTTTTAATCATTTTACGGTCTTAAGTTACACCCACTCATTTGTGTCATAAATGCATAAAATCCGCTGTCTACTCATAATTCAATACATGCAATCGCAAAAGTGACATGTACGTAGTTCACAAGTGTTCAGAAATTTACACTTTCCCCGTGAAATAATCTGGTAGAAATAATCTTATATAAGTTATTATATTATTACATAATTACACGATTATGGTAGTAACCATAATGTATAATATTAAATGGTTGCACTGTGAATAAATGAAGTTGCCGATCGAATGTGTAAACTTTTTAAACGATCTCCAAAATTGTCAACTTGTGCGTTACAATGCAATGGAAAATTAATATAAAAAATCAATTTCATTTAGTCGTCTTTTCATTTAAAAGAACGCCTTGCTGACATATTACTATATGTAGATACGTATGTAGTAGGTGAAACTTGAAATAGTAAAAATTAATTCTCAAACAATTAACATTATTTACATAAGAAATAAATCTTTGTTTAGCTTTACTTCCATGCAAATAATGTATGAACAGTTTATGTTGCACAAAGATCCGCTGTCTAATAAACAATATGTATGGAGATGGAAAACATTTTCGAATCGTAAGTGAATTATTACAGAAATATATGCAATACCGTCCGTGTCACAATTTTGCTCTTTCAAATTATGTTAAAAACATTAAAGAATAATGGCACCGAATTTTTTACGTATGAAATCTTAATTTTCATGAATATACTCGGGTATCCATATAACGGTTAAATGAACGTAAATAGAAAATAACTTCATAACAAGATATAACCTAAAAAGATCTGAAAAAGTGACGCAACAATCCAAAAAATAAGAACTAAAAATCACCGCAAAACATTCCCCGAAAATCTGCGCACACAGAAACCTCCTACCTCCTAATTCCGATCCCAATCACGTGTCTCAAATGAACCAAAGTTCCCACATCAACAACAACAGAATAAAAGAAGGCAGTTCACCAGATTGCAGTAGGCGATGAAACACAGTCAGCGTGGTCCGATCGGAAGTGGAACTGTATCGCGGTAAGACTATCTATCGGCGTGCACGCGAGGAAAGCACGTCCCTCGATCAGGAATTCCGAGCCACGCGTCAAAAGCGTAGTCTGTCGAACCTGTCGGTAACGAGTCTAGGTACGTTTCCTCAGTGGGACGTGTTCGGACGCGTGCGTTCGGTCCCGGCAGCCGGTGTGGAAACGTTGCCGAAAGCGTTAGCCGAAAGGATAACCGAGTCGAAGAAGAAGAAGAAGAAGGCAGAAGAAAGTCAAACAAGCCCGGGGAGGGCAAGGAAGCACTCACGTTTCGTTGACAGCGCGAGGGGGGAAGCCTCTTTGTCGCAGGTACCGCAGTGTCCTTCGTTTGATCTTCCCTCTCTCACGGCACTGTCCCGTCCCGTGGCGAAAACGGTACCGGGGATAAATCACGCTAGCAGCCGCCACCTGGCCGCATGGCACCGCACAGAAAACAAAAATAATAAACCGATGTTTCAAGGTGACAGCACTGATTCAAGAAACGATCACCGCCGACGGGATTTCAACGTTCGACTGAATGAGAAAACAAGACGAGCGCGCTCCCGTATGGTTTTCGCGCGTCACGAACAACGAACGTGGGTACGGCCAATCGACGAAGGCAATGCGTACCCCTCGCGACCCCGTGACGAACTGAGGATCGCGCTGGCGGCGCAGCGCCACCGTGACCCGTGGCGACACCGCCAACTAAACCAGCATCCGTGTACATACAGGGTGTTCGGCTCCGTGGACTGAAAATGTTCAAATTTTCAATTAGTTCCCATGTAATTGTAATTTGTTGACTCTTCATTTCATTCATCTATTGAAGATTTCAATGAAGAAATTGAAGATGTTAATATATGATTTCTCCTCTATTAAAATCATTAATTGAAAAAATAAAATTCAATGTAGTTTCTATTTCTTGCAATCGATGCAGACAATTTCTATTTTGCATAAAGATTCTCAGTCTAAAGACAACTTTAGTAAAATAATGTGTATTTATTGGAATTCCATAATTTTTTTTCCAACTCTTTGAATAATGCTGAATGAGAAAATAAACTTTTATATTCTACTTCAAAATATCTGTTTAATAATTAGACTGCGGATCTTTATGCAAAATAAAAATTTTCTTCGTCAATTACGTTTCGGAGGAACCATGAACCATATAAAAATTTGGTAAATCTTGGACAATTTTAATAACTTGAAAGTTATATATGCACTTTATTAAATCGTCTTAATGTTTCCTGTGTTTTAATTTACATCCATCCATTTTTGTCATAAATTCATATAATCAACGGACTGTTAATAATAAATGTTCCTCCAGAAGTTTTATTGATCGAATATAAAATAGTATTGAGGTTAGAATTAAGGTTAGAATTAAGGTATTAATGTTTTCACAGCGTGCATACAACTTGCAGAAATCTATTGAACGTACCTTTTAAATTTTGACGACAAAAAAACTTGTAAAAAGCACCATTTATAATTGTGGTCCGCAGAAGCGATTATTGATCGATACGATCGAGCGAATCTAACCTAAATAGAGTGGTTGCACGTTGCACATGATGAACAAAGATGCGCCTCCTAGTAGGTACTTTTACCATAGCTTATGTTAATCATTGAACGGAGCCTCTCATCATTTACGGACCCACAATGATGCTTGCAAAACTGAGGATATACAATGTGACCGGTTTATCAAAAAATACCGAAGTATCTCGAAAAATAGGAATGATATGAAAAAATTTTTAGAAAAATGGTTTCAGTTTCTTGACTTTGCAATAACCTAAAGGAAGGAAATCACACGCATTACATTACTACGCATTAGGTCATCTGATATAGATTATTCGAGTGAAGTGTCCCATGGTATGAATTTGTCTAAATTTTAAGAAGGTAATTTAAGGTTCCTTTGCAATACCTACTCTTTCTTATTGCAGCATCCTCAGGGGATATTACAATTGTAGCAATTGATTTCCTACATTTTTTAATTTGCTGAACTACACCTTAATGGTGGACTGGGGATTCCATAAATTTTATTTAGCCGAAGCGAATTGCTTAATTGAGATAAAAAATGTATAAACAATTGTAACATACCTCACAAATGTTAATAGCTGTCTCTAACTCTTTGCTGAAACAGAAGAAAACACCATAAATGCAAAATTTTTATTGACTTCGACGATCAAATTGTTTTTGATACGAAACAAAAAAGAACTTTGAACCAAATTAAAAAATTCAAGATGAATAGAACTTTAAAATTATGAGATCCATAGAAAACAAAAATTTGTATTCATTATGAATTCAAATCGAAGTCTAACGCAATAAACGAATTAACATACGGTGTTATCTTCTACGAAGTAACAAACAACTGAATTTTGTAACAGCTAGATTATTCTTTTAAGCAAAAAATTTTGCAACGGAAAAAATTATTGTTAAAACGTTTCAAGACATTGTTGATCCCAACATTCAAAAATCTGTTTTAAAAAAGTCTAATACTACGAGGACAAAATTTCTCTTGATTCTTCCCTTATTTTGACTAGTAAATCCACCCTCTAAAATATTTACACCGTCTCCTCGAACACCCTGTATATCTGACCCGCACACACGACCAACCGAGAACGATCTTCCAAGTTCACCAGAATTTTGCCTCTTCGTCCTTTGCGTTTTCGTCACACCTGACGAGAGCCGTCGCGTCGCCTCGTAACACGATCCTCCGAGTAATCTGATCTTGATGATTTTGCATGCAGGACTGTGATTTTGCATCCGTGATGAGATGTTGGGGGATGCCGGGATAGAATAGTGAAGGGTAAGTGTCGAATCTTTAGCTTAAATTATGACTAGATTATGCACGATTGTCCGCAACAATTTCATTCTCTTGTGTTATGTCTGTACATGGTGTATAAAATGGTATAGTCATCCGTCGTAGGGGTGAAAATCGTACCTCTGGATCGGTGGACGTTCGTAAACGAAACTTGCCGCAAAATTGTTTATGCTAAAGAAAATTCTTGTTAAAGTTGCTTTTTATTTCAACACCCACTACTTATCGAGAACAGAAAAAGTTTGTTGCGATTATTTAATCCTTTCCAAGAAGATATTGATTTTTCGAGAATCATCTGTGTTCCGTCATGTACCACTTCTTCATGTTATTGGTGCTGGCACAAGGGCCCGATCAGGGCTACCATATTTTTCTCTCGCCAGGCCCCTTACCCTTCCGCCTCTCGCCGTGCCGTGCACCGTACCTCGTCTTTGCACTCTTCCCACTAACGTTGGCAAGAGCCTCCCACTCTTCCCACTAGTTGCTGACGCGACCGTACGCAAGCGTGTCGCCGCTGTCGCCAGCGTTAGTGGGAAGAGTGCAAAGACGAGGTACGGTGCACGGCATGGCGAGAGGCGGAAGGGTAAGGGGCCTGGCGAGAGAAAAATATGGTAGCCCTGGGCCCGACTACTGGCGATATACCTGAAAAGGATGTTATAGCAGACAAAAAACGCATACGGATCAGCTCCAAACTGGCCAATTATAAATTACGGCATTGGCGGCCGAAAACAATACGAAAAGGAATGTCCTTGGCAGTCTCCCACTCCTCAACCTAAAGTCCTTCCGACACACCCTCGTCCAATTAACAAACGCTACATTTCCCCACCTAAATTCACCCTTAACCATTCACAAAAAAAGCCGAGGTGACAATCACTAACTATTTTGATAGTGATCGGAGTAAGTTCTTCGCGTTCGCTGTCACGATTTCGGAGTGTGTTGTGTAGTGTTTAGTGATTGTGTACAAGTGTGATGTTCCGTGCTCCATATCGCGTAAATGGCAGTATGCTGTGGATCCAACCGAGAAACAGAAGATTCTGAAAAATTTGTAAGTACCTATACTTTACATTACATTAGTACATATTTTATAATGTAGGAGTAGTACATACTCTCATCTTAGTTTTCTCTCAGTTTTCTCTCATATTTTGCAACTTCAAATTTATTATCTGAATGAGCAGCTTTTACAAATGTCGACCGATCCAGAGATATGTCCATTACTTTTTATACACCCTGTACAAATTTCGTCGTCCTATAGATCTTCATTTTTGTAAATGGGATAATTGTACTTGCAAGAACAAATGGAAAATACTAATGGAAATATGTAGATAGTCGCCAATGCGAGTTTGTTATTTAGAATGTGGAATAAGCAAAGTTTCAACGCCAATTGTTATTTCAAAAGAATTCTAAGAAAATGTCATTCTACATTTTTTACTAATTTTTTCATATTGATTTATCACATTGTAAATTGTGTTACGAGTTCAGGAACGAACAGTATATACAGTTTTCATTTCTAAAATATACGAAACATATTTTTGAGAGCGTGTTATTGTATTGTTATTACAGTATATTGTTCTAAAGCAATTCACAGTTCGCAGCTATAACATCGTCATGTATGAATAGTGCACTGCGAACACGGACTGCTCGACATTTATTGACTTCCTATATTTTGTAATCAGTATTAACCTACACGAGCTCCGGATATTTACAATGTCTGCTCTCCGCGTTTTTAATATAAAAAGTATAGCCCGTACACGGTATATATGCATACATATCTACTAAAAAAATTTCATCAAATATAAAATTCTACGAAATGAAATACAATTTCACTACAATACCTCCTCTAATTTCAAAAAACACTCGCATTAATAAATTTCTATATTCGAATCTGTTAACAAAAGTGAACAAACATTCACATTAATTGACAACATCATAACATGATAATGCAAAATTAATTTTACCGAAACATAATTATATAGTATATGTATACCAATGACACGACGCGAAATTGCTTTTATAAGCAATCTCGTCTTTTCAGTTCGCCCATACAAGTTTTGCCATCAATGGGTTTTCGAAATTCAAGTACGGTGCTCGTAGCTGAATACGATTTTTACCCGGCTGTTTTTTGTTTTGCAACATTCAACAAACGCATTTTTACGAAATACAATTTTGCGATCGACCCGTGCTTTTTTCCGGTGTTTCCCTAGCCGTCCCGAATTTTTCTTTTTTCGTCCACAATGAATTCGAGTTTCACCAGCCCAGGCAGGGCCCCGATATTACTACGTTTTCATGACTGTAACACCGTGTACGAGAGACCACGTCGCGCGCAGGCCTCCTTCCTGCGCAATTCGCGTTTTACGATTCACGGTAGACCCCGAGGTCTGATTCGGTTCGTCTGGCGCGACGAATGTCAAACGTCGACGCGAACATTCAGCCGCTCTGTGGAGGAGCGAACGGACCGTGTAAGAGGATTCCTTTCAAAAATGTAACCTTGGGACAGCTCGGCGTGAAGGATGTTTTGACACGGTAAAATGGACGAAATATTAAACTTTGACATGCAGTTTTCGGAGCGCGAATCGATTGTTGCGCGCACGCGGGGCAAAAATGTACCCGCACGCTCGCGTGCACGATAAACCTGTGAAACAGATTGAACATGCACGATTCGGAACATTTGTGCCAATGAGAAGACCGATACATGAAAAAACAGGTGTAAAAGAAGGAATAACATTTTTTCGTTTGACAGCCCGTTTTCGAGTAAATCAAGTTTGAAAATTTAGCGAATACACCCGCTTTTATACAAGGTATCTAAAAAATATTGTACTTCCATGAAGGGGGAGATTCCCGAAGGTGTTTGATGGAACTTTTCCCTTTGCGGGCCAATCGAAACGTTTACAAGCCAATTATTCAGCAGTGAACAATCCTAAACTTTCTTAATAATCTGAACGTAAATGATTGCAGAAATTGTCACTATAGAAAAGATAAATTTTTTAATTTTGCAACTCTGTTCAATGGCGGAACGTTTTCAGTGTCTGATGCTCAATGGTCAATGGCGGATGCCTGCGCATGACCTAGTCTGTTTCTACTTCGAAAACCTATAGTTCGTTTAAGCCGATTACAGCGATGAATTTATTAATGCTCAACTGGAACCGTGCTAATCTCGTAACATAAATAGAGGGGGTAGGATTACTATGAGCCCGTTACAAGAAAAGATTCAATATATAAAAGATACAATATTTTAGTCAATCGATAAAACGTATCGAATAAACTTTTACATAGAGTGTCGTTGCTGGAATGACTATGATTTTCGTAATTCTCGTTGAATGACAGAATTATTTTCGTAGACTCAATAATTAGATTTTGTGCTAATATGAAATAACAATGAAATCCAGACAATATATCCATCATCAATCAGGGCAAGTGATGTCCGCGTTCCTCCTATTAAATTGGCAATTAAACAACCACTGCATAGTGTCACGGGCTTCAGAAATTTTGCAATAAAATAAACGATTTCGGCGTATTCCAGACAGTTGTTAAATGGAACAATTTACCAGTAAATTAAAAAATCAATTGTATCACATCGTTTATTTTTAGTTGAACTATCATGCCCGCGAAGCAGGTCGTTAAGAGGAGCACGGCCGCAAACGGGAATGTACGCTCTGATTAGAAAAAAGAAAGTTCCAGCAGTAGCAATTACCATCAGCAAGTCGGGAACATTAATAATTCGATTACCAATTTCGAAATGAGAATTTACGACGACGTTCGGGTACGGAACGTCAATTTTCGCGTCTCTGATTGCATGGCCGGTTCTGAAACGTCGGCGTGCGTCGCGGTGGCGCGATAGAGAACAATATTGCCTGGCCATGAATCAACCGTACCCACTCGAGGTATTGCGCTGAACTGGCTTGCGTATGATAATGCGAGTCGATAGTGCGAAATCACTTCAGAGAATCAATCAGCGAACGCGTCGCAAACGTCTAAGGGGCTTGTAAGACGTGCGAGTTTGTGTACGCGCGACACGCGCAACGCCTCTCTGTTGCGTGTATATGGAACGCATCGTTGAAGCACTTTAAGCGTACGCTGACCTTACGACGTATAAACCTCTAATCCCATTTGACTCGACGTCTTTGACAGTTCCTCTAACTCGTTCCGAGAAGCTTCCCTGCCACCGTACGCCACCGTGAAATCGACAGCTTACGTGAACGGCGCGGCGCCTCGCGCCCTGGGATCACTGGGTCACGATCCATTTTTACGTTTGTCCCTTCAACTGCACTTCTCCTCTCTTCCTAGGTGTCAGCGACTACGCTAGCTTGCATTCGAGACACAACCTGCCTGCAAAAGTGACGCCATTCAAAAACCCGATTTTCGAGTTCATGCAAATGTCACAGGCACCCTCCTTAACCAATTACAATACATTGATTTATCTTCACATGTTCAATAAAAGTCGTAAATATATTATGATGCAAAGTGACTTGACCAACATTCAACCGGATAACTCGAAGAATTCTGTATAAGGGTTAAGCGTCTCTTCCGGGATTTTTATAAATTTCATATTTTCTTTTGTCGAGAAAAAATTAGGAATCAATCGCCTATTGCTTATCGCTTTTTCTATGTTTTATTAACATTTGGAGGTATACGTCAAGTAGATTTTGAAAACAAACTTATTTTAAACTAAACTTAGTAATAAATATAATAATAAGTAATAAATTAAAAAATTCTTAAAATTATCTCCGAGAACCTGATTTACTTTCTTTTCGTGTGCGGATTTATTCAGAGATAAGCGATACATTTATCTCGAGAAGCTACTGAATTAATCTATACACTTAATATTTTAATAAAATTGTATAAAACTGTATTAACATTGTACTTTTAATTTCCGTGGTGTTAGCACTACAATAATAATTAAATGCTGTCGGTTCGCGACGCAAATAATCTCGCTTCCATCATCATTAATTCCGATACCGTCGTTTCAGGAGCGGGTTTTCAGCGGAGCGACTTTTTCCGCGCAGGATGTAAACAGAAAGGCGAAATAAGATTTTCACGGAGTAATTTCTCCTTGATAAGTGGCTGGCGAGTTCAGCTTATCCGGCTGCTGGAAGAGGAGAAGCCGGAATTGTTCCTGCGAAGTACGCCGTCATTACACTCCCTCCTTTCTTTCGGGAGCTTAGATTTAGTGGCGTGGGCAAATAAATGTTTTCGGTGTAGCGAACAACAAGAATCATTTTTTACCGTTCCCCGGGGCTTATAGAGGGTGCACAGCTTTTAGATTCCCCCTGAAAACTGTCCGCTTCGAATTAAAAAGCAAGCCGTTTCCCGAAGTTTCGTCGAATTTACGCGACAAGAACAACAGAAGCATGTACCAAAGCATTAAAAGTGAGTACGAAAATATGGTTTCGGATAGTCTGAACGTTGTTCGTTGTTCTAATATAAATGTTAATACATATTAGCTCGTCATTAGCTAATACTCGTCGCGCAGATGCTTCATCGCCGGTACGTTAAATAATAATTTCGCCGGGGACACTCGCTCTCTCTCTCTCTCTCTCTCTCCGCTTGTACATCAGAAAGTTCGCTAGGAGGCGGGAAAGAGGAAAAAAGACCGAGACGTGACTGGTCCCGTTTAAAAAATGAAGAGCACCCGCCGCTGCTTTGCTGTGATTTAAAGGCGGCAAGTTTCGTCCGATACGATTCTCTACGATGTTAATAATTTACGAAGGATTTCAGATTCCAGCGCGGCCGGCCGAGTATATACAACGCGGACAATAATTCTTGTCACGATAAATTGATAATAAAAATTAATCTGTGCGGCAGAAATTTGTATTCTTGAAAAAACGGAAGCCATTAATCAACGGCCGCTCGTTGTTCCTTCGCGCGGCCCGTCCTGGCCCGACCCCGAAACTTATCGCCCTTTAAAATTGTGGGAGTCGCGAAGGTGGACCCCGGAGGTGTGCGTTCGATATTTTGTTATGCCATTAATAACCACTGTCTCGTTTCTCGGTAACAGGCTTTCTCAATTAATCTATGTTACGAGTGTACCGAATGGCGTGGGGGGATGTAAAAGCTCGAAAATTAATATTAACGCGCCGGCCAGAGAAAGCAACGTACGTATGCACGTGTAGGTACGTGTGTGCGCGCACCTATCTGCAGGCTGCGAATCGATATTTTCCGTGGCCGATGTCAATGGCTAATGAAAACGTCGAATAATCCGATGCCGATGTAGATATACCACGTATTGCTGCGACCTCGATATTTTTGTGTCAGATACTTATATTCTACGTGCTGATTCCGCTGACCGTACACGTTAGGTCAACAGAAATTGACTATGCTCTCTGCCTTGGCCCATTCCGCACGGATCTCGCGAAATTTCCTCTCGTTTATACTCTCGTTTTGCACACTTACCACCAGTCCACGTATTATACACGTCTCCGGTCACTCTGTCCCCGCAAACATCGATAATCGTTGCTTCGCCATTTTCCTATAATCACGTGGATTTGTTAAAATATTGACTCGTCTTTCGGTGAAAAATCCTGCACATTTATTCAGGGATCGTTCCGTATGAAATGTTAGTTTAAAGGTACTTTTTCGGTATTTTTGATTCGGTATTCATTGTGAGAGGGAAATGTTCCGAGATGAATGACGTTATATCCGGCTAAAAATTTTTGCAGATTTAAATAATATTTGAAATGAAAATCAATTCAATGCAAGTTTTACATTTGGAACGTACAAGCTTAATCTGGCAGTGTAATTGAGCATGCCTGATCAGTTAGGTAGAATTTAAAAATACAGTTTTTTTTAACCGTAAACGTCCGTTTCGAAAATTCATTCAGATGAAATCACTTGCGGCGCAAAAAGAATGACATTCGCTGCGAAATTGCATAGTTAGAACCGTGAATATTTTTGAATCAATCGATAGGAAAAATTCTTAATCTTCTTGTAAAGTGCAAAATTCGTCTTCGAAAGACACTTTTGAAAGAATTCTAAAAGACACATTGCGCAATTCGAAACGTTTCCGGCACGGCGTCTAACAGATAAAAATTCCGGAAACACGGAATAAATTCATGTCATCATGTCCGCGATAATTATACCGCGGGCAGCATGCATACGCGCCACGCGAAAGCACGCGGAACGCAATAACGCGAAAATTCCAATAAACTTTTAACAAGTTTTATTCTTGAATGAGATTCATTTCATATTTAGCTTGATGGGAATCGTCGCGAAGAATTTGTTCATTAAAATGTAATTCCCGCGCAAACAGCCACTCAGCGACGAGAATAAATCGTACGTGCTCGATAATCCGAATCGGCGGAAGTGAAACACTTTAACACGGAACATCGTGCGACAGTGTCGCGAGTAATCGGCTGGATCTTTGTCCACAACTACTCGACGTAACAGCCCCTCGATATTTAATAACCGTTTCGCATTATCAATCCTCTCCTAAAGTCCTCTAATAACCAAATCCGCGGAACGGTCCTATCCGGAGCTTTACGATTGATCATAAGCGACGTTCTCCTCTCGTTCGCCGGAGCCAATATTCAGGTGGGATCGATCGGAGCCGTTCATATCGGTTCGAGCCCGAAAGTAGCATGAATTAATCGAAACCAATCCCGGTCGATTTGCTCCGGCACAGAGACTCGACGATCTCTGGCGGTTGGATGGAGCGGTTTGCGCCCGAAAATCGTTATCGGTCATTCTTCTGGCTTCCGGGGTCGGCTCTGTTGTGCCGTATCCGTCCACGAATTACAGTACATGGACCACGACGGATTGGAATACAGAGATTAGAAACCCAGACTCGGAAGAACAAGTTTATTAGGCAGAAATTACAAGTCTCTAAGACTCGGCAGTAGTTCGACAATGTTACGAACTCGAAACAATTTTGATCTGGTGGTTTTGTGTAACGGTTTAGAAAAATTTCGATGTAGGCGTGGTCTAAGTAAATTTTATAGTGGGAATAGAGTAGAATAGAACCTCGGCAGTTGCTCGAAACGGGGCTGAAAAGTTTGCAAGTATCGAAGTCCCTGCAACTATCGAGGTACCCAATCAACTGTATGAAATCTCCCACTTCCCCTATGTCGCTACTATGTCGAATCCACGGTTCTCTTACTGTCGCGTGTTTTCCGCAACTAGCTGACTATTCCCATTCCCACCGCGTGTTGATAAAATGGAACTAATGAGATCCGCGTGCAAGCATTGAGAGTGCAACGACCGAGGTTCTACCGTAGTTGTAGAATTACGAGATCTCTGCAGCTATCGAGGTGTCCCATCAACTGTATGAAATCTCCCACTTCCACTATGTCGCTACTATGTCGAATCCACGGGTCTCTTACTGTCGCGTGTTTTCCGCAACTAGCTGACTATTCCCATCCCCACCGCGTGTTGATAAGATGGAACTAATGAGATCCGCATGCAAGCATTGAGAGTGCAACCACCGAGGTTTTACCGTAGTTGTAAAATTTCGCAAAAATGTGGCAATCCGCTGTGAGTAATTCGGGTGTTCTAAAACCTCTGAAATTACGGTTGGTACATCTGTACGTGGTCCTTGTCGTTGCCAGGTAATTTACCTGACCTCGCGCTCGTCCCTACGGGCGGAGAGTATCAGAATGGAATAGGACCCGTCTAATTCCAGTCGATTTCCAGAAGGTATCCAAAGGTGTGCCGGTGTGTGCCGCGCGGGTAATAACGTCGCGATATAAACGCAAAATACCTCGCGGACGGACGGGTACAGGGAGAGTGAGCCGCGGCGAGGGTTGACCTGGCAGCCGGATCGATCCACTCTACGTAGAACCTAGCCTCCTCTTTCACGTTTGTACCCCTGCGCCGCGCCTGCTTGCGCTGATGCCAGCCACAAGGTATCCACGCTTTACTTCCCGACGTTTCGTCTATTCGGCCTGAAGAGTCCGGATCCTCCGTGCTTCAGGAGCCTGATGTAGCCGGTCCAAAAAATGGTCCTTTTACATACATCGGTGGCATAAATTGAAAATATTCCTCTGAGAGCGTCCAACGAAATTCGAATGAACGAGGTATGTCTTGCCATTTTTACTACTGAACGCCGCACAGGTGCAGGAACCCTCCGAGGATCTACAGGCTGCTCCATGTAACTTGTGCATCAACAGAATTTATATATTACTTCTGATGATAGAAAAGAATGTGTGACGGTGATAATTAGACTATGGATTTCACGCATTTATGACAAAAATGAGGCAATCAATGTATTAGTTTAATATCATTTATTAATAGACCTTGAATATGAAAGACTCGTAATAATTAACCCCTTGCCGTACCTTTTCTTTTACAGTTACAGTGATTAGAACGATTTTATCCCGAAAAATGTCGTAGAAGAGAAAATTTCTATTTTTTGTATGACTACGAATCAAATTTCATTTGATTTAAAATGGAAGGCGTAACATTCATATTTGTTACACTTTGTTCAAAACCTTCATCACAAGTCTGTTTTGTCAAAGTACGGCAAGAGGATTATCCAACACGAACAAGACACAATGCACCGAAACAAGACACTATTTAAGTCACTTGGGGCCTGATTGAGCAACCGTTTGAACACATGAAAAAATTAAGAAACTGTATCGGACTATTCTTGAACATTCCCTCCACTGTCTAAGCGTATCACTTTCTGATTATCATCGCTCAAAAACAGACATTAGGCGGATATCGTGTCAATAGTAACGAAGGGATGGAGCAGTCCGCGTGCAATTGGCTGTGGGCCAAAAGCCCTCTCCATGATACTGGAATAAAAAAATGACCACTCCGGTGGCAAGAGCGTGTAGATTGTAGCAGAACAAACATAGAAAAATAACACGTCGGCATTTTTCGAAAAAATCCGGTCAACATTTGACTGGCCCTCGTATGTAACCCGTTGGATCGTCGAGATCAGGGATCCTCCATAAGCCGAACATTTCCGTCGCCTCAATCGCGTGTCGGGTCGCAGACACACAGATCCCACCCCCGAAGTACCGTAAATTTTTCGATCGGCCGCGAACACGCGAAGAATGGGTCCGGCGGGTACACCGGTTCCGGTGTGAAAATTCCTTAAATCGGTTTGAGGAAGTTGCCGGACGGAGGAAGAAGAGGCGGAACAAAAGTTTCCTCTGCGCCAGAAAATGTTCTGGATTCGAAGGAGTTGACGTTTCCGTGCCGGCCGGCGCGGCGTTCTCGGGCCGATACATATTTTAAAAAAGAATTCGTTGGAGGCGGCCAGACGCGGCGCGGGTCGATCAGCTTCGGTGCCGTTCGCAGGCCACACAGGGATGTCCGTGATGTCAGCGATCGGCCGATAGCGTCGCAGTGTGCATTCTGTCGTCGGCGAGTATAGTGCTCCAGATATTCCGGCCAAACATTCCAATTAGCTCGACCGCCTGCCGCCGAACCGCAGAAAAGGATCGAATTCCTTGGCGCGGCGGGTTCAGGGGGCGTACCCGTTGTAACCGTGACGGAACAAGACAAGAGGGATTCGCTCGGTTACGTCCGCTGCGTATTATTTAATGAACGCGCGGGGATAGGGACGCGAGAAGCCGCTCGACCCGGTTTCGTCGGCGAATCGCATTCCGTGAAAATGAAAAAAAAAGGAAAATGAAAGTAAGGAAAGAGGACGGGAGGTTAGGGTAGGACAGAGAAAGCAGAAAGCACCGATCAAAGAGCTACGGTTATTGGATTAAACTTAAATTAGATTTGAAAACGGGGGTAAATCGTGGCGGCGGCGTCGTCGTGCCGTCTACGACGAGTCGGAAACAAGCGGCCGTAGTTAGAATTCATTACAGCCACTCGACTGGTATAAACGGCACGCCCGGAATCGCACGATCTAAAAGAAACGCTCGAGACCCAAGGTACGTCCCACCGGGTCATGTAATACATGGTTGTCGTTATTCGTTATCCCTTGACCGAGTTCCCGGGCACCAACGGGTCCCGCCGTCTTTCGTCCCCTTTTTCAATTCGCAGATACTAATGAATTTGTCCACCAACCCCCTTCTTTGAAAACCCCCGGCCGATTCACTGCCGCGGTCAGAGGGGCGCGAGGATGTTTAAACGGTCGCTTCAATTAACGCGTTTCCTGTCCGACGGTGTAATTGTGAAAGCCTTTGACGGGCTAGTTTTACTGGGTCGCGGGGCAATCTGGAATTCGACGGATCCCTTGTTCATTGCTTGGAGGAGATTCTCTTAAGCGGGCGGAACTACTTTGGGATCGAAACTCCTGCCGGCTTCTGAATTGTTTAATGTCTGGAAGCAGGAACCCGACCTACATTTCGCGGGCCGGGCATTAAATATAGAGCGCGCGCGAGCGCAAAGAGTGCCGATTCGAGGCGTATCTATGTCTATGTGTGTCGCTTCGTTGTTTCAGCCCCGGGGTTACATGCACAACCCGTCCGTCTATTATTGCTCACCTTGCTCGGTTACGTGTCACCGGTGCGCCGAGATTCGGAGGGACCGACGACGTATCGGCAGGTTATTTCTGTGGTTATAAAGCGAAACGTAGTCGCAGGCCCTTCCAACTTCCAATTTCTACCTCGACGCAGAGACGGCATTTATGGTCTGGAAACGAAGAAAATTTATTCGACGAACAGCAAGTTCAACCACTTTAGTTTGACTGGATTATCAAGGTCGTTGCAGAATTAATCCCATACACTGGGATTCATTTTGCGATTGCAGTGATTAGAACGTCGTTCATTATCTCTTAGAAGAAGAAAGTTTATATTTATTGTATGCCCATATACTTATTCCATGTATGTATCCAATATACATACAGGGTGTCCCATTCAAGTTGAGATAGTAAAAAATCTCGAAGACATGTGATTTAAGAAAAACAAACTGACACATGTCCTTTAGTGTTTCGAGTGGGGAGTCAAATGGCACTACCAGTTTTTTAATGCGTGAGCGTTTTCAAGATTATTTCAAGGTCATTTTGTCTTTGGCGATGCCTGGGTCCGTTCGGACCCAAATAATTTTTTTTTCCTTTATCGTGATTGATTTCATTTTGTAGAAGTAGCATGACTGAATACGATCGGGACTGCATATTCCACATATAGAGTGGGTTTTACAAATATGTTTGTGTAAGTTCTGGGAAATATGAAATTTTCAAATAAAAATTTTCTTAAAACAAACTGCGAGTCCGAGTGTTAAAGAATGATCAGACTCAAATGAAGGAAAAAATGTGTTGAATAAAAAGTCGTGTGACGGTATTTGAGTAGAGTAATCTGTTTACTGCCAGTACCTAAAATAACACATGGTGAATCTTCGTCTTTCGTACGAGGGCTGATGGAAGACCCGTCATCTTCCAAACAATTGCAGTGTGCCAATACACGTCCGTTTCGCCCATCTCTCCCTATTTGGTAGCGAAGACAAATTGATGTTTTAAAAACACGCAACCTGTACCGCGCTGCCTTACAAGCCCCGCGTTCTGAAAGGGTGTCCCTGTAGCTGTTCCGACGATGAAGGGCTTTGGTATCCGCATTACAGCCGTACGGGCTGCGATTACTGTGCCTGGCATGACTATAGCGTCCGCATAATGCCTGCTAGATGGACGATCGTGCCTTGTTACCAGGGTACAATCAACTCTATGTCAATAGTGGAGGACATCGACGAGCAGGAACGCGGTGCCCCCGGTTAATTTTGCCGAGCCGTTCTTTCCGAGAGCGCGCGCGCGTTATCGGGACAGCGAGATTTTCCAGCGGCGCCGATAAACGGGCGAATATTTAAACGAATCGGCCGCAAAACCGACGGGATAATCGTGTTTCCTTAACACCGGATTCGGAATTAATCGCGTTACAACGACACGCGTAAATAACATCGAACCGGGCAAACAGAAACAGGACAGTCTCTCGCGCTCTCGCGCCAGCCAGTATTTGCGCTGCTTTTAAACGTTAAACTTAGCGCCAGTTGGAGGAACGCCAGTCGAGCAACCTTTCCTGCTGCTCGTAGTTCATTCCATCGGCCGATTCCCAATAAGTTGGGGTCCGCCGCGATTGAATTACATAATTAAATCACGCGACTGTGTGACACGTGCGGCCCGACCCCCGTCTCCCCGACAATCTCGTTCTCCGTGGCCGATAATTAAAACCCTGGGCTCGTATATTAATTACGGCCGCGCCGCGCCAGGACTTCTTCCGCGTCGTGCTATATTCGCGAGAAGAGAGGGCGTGGAATCGTCTGGGGGAGGGTACCAGAGCGAAGACAGACGTCGCCGTGACGAGATAGACGACGAGGCTTCGCGTCGGACTTTTACCCGGTAATATTTCGAAGGGTTTTCCCAACGGGATCACGAGTGACGGTTCCGGAAGGAGGCGGGCACGGGTAACAGAGGCAAGAAACGATCCATCGGTTCCACGGGCGTCGAAAAGGGACGTCTCTTGTTTCGCGCTTGGCGCATCCTTAAAGCCTCGTGTATCCTGGCAAGGCACGAGCTGGCTGCCACCAACTAAGGTGCCGCGAAACGACGAGGTGTTCCTCCCCGTTGTAGTAGGTGTAGCAGGGTGAGACGTACACAACAAGGGGTCGGGAACATTACACCCACCCATCCCCGAAGAACCCATACCACCTCTTCAGCCCCCCCACCCCCCGCACTACACCACCCCCGTCGCGTAAGCGCTGTTTATGGAGACCGCAGGCGGCATCTCCCGTCGAGCTTAGCGTTACTACTGCGCCCAGCCAGCCTCAGTTACGAGCAAAGGGATTTTCTGCCGGATGAGGATACCATCTCCGACAGCCGTGCGGGCTTTCCTAGCACCCCCTTTTGCGCCCGGATCTCGGTTTAATGTATAAAAATAAGCTCGTTCGACGTGCATCCGACCCGGCACACGCGACCATCCTACACCCGCCCGGCCACCTACCCACCAAGGTTACCAATGAATTTGAATGCCCGCGCGACACCTATCTCAGCGGTACCTGGTATCGATTTCAATGTTTCGGACTATTCGAACCGCCAACCCCTAATTGCAAATTTCAAATGGATCATAATTTGGATTTATACGTTTCAGTTCTTGCAGGTCTACCTTGGGCGAACAGAATGGTTATAATCAGAATCAAATTAAATACGAAGCGTTGGAACTATATTCAAATCTTACATGTGCCTTCTAGTCTCGAAGTCTCAAACAAGTGACCTTGAGAACTTTTTTTTGCTCCTTCGAACCAAATACTGAAGTACTGACTACTATTGAAGACGGACTCGAGCAGAATTGGACAAAAATTTAATCAACGATTGACGAATAAATTTCTACTTCAATCGTTAACGATTACATTCTTTCCAATTGTAATCGTCATTCGGATAATTGATTAAACTGCTGAAATTTCGAAATGAAATACGGAATTAAAACTGTATGCACACTGAAAAAAATGTAAACTGAGTTTCTGTTGAGATATATTTCTGTCAATTCTCTATCCCGCTCTGTCTTTGTCTCTCTCTCCCGCCTTATTACAATTTATGGATAGACCGTGTGGCGATTAACTTCAACAATTGATTAAATCAGTCTCCGATTTTTCGATGATTTCTAATCGTGAACATTAATCAATCAATATTGATTAAAGTTTTAATTGATTAATGCCCAACTCTGATCTCAAGTTAGGTGAAATACCTTGTATATTATATTTCCCATACGTGCGGGAAAAAAATTCTTCTAGGACATAGCTTACACCCAAGCTATATGACGCCGAGCAGTGGAAGCCTCAAATCTCTGGAATTACATATTAGGTGTGCAAATATGTAAGTTCTTTCCCCTTTTTTTCCAAATTCAAGATTTTATTACATTTTACATACATAAAATGTAATAAAATCTTGTTTGATGACTCCCAATCTTTCTGCCAATTCTTCTTGCGTCTGGGTCGGATTTTTGTCAAGCAATTCCTCTAATTCACCGTCATCAAACTTTCTCGGTGCACCTGAACGATCGTCGTCTTTCAAATAAAAATTTCCGGCTTAAAATCTTTGGTACCACTTTTTGCATGTTCTGTAAGATACAGCGTTCTCACCCAGTGCCGCACAAATCATTTCAGTAGCTTCAACAGCTGATGTTGTAAGCTGGAATGCGAAGAGTAAGCGTGACGCAAATGATGCTTCTCGCACGCCATATTGCTTCAAATTGTTGCATGGGACTGGAAACTCTTAGAGTGCTCATCACGACTCTTTTTAAAACTGAAAGAACGCTCTTTCAGATAGCACCAAAATCGGGAAATAATTCGAATTCAGTCAGAAGTTATGATTGTAGAAAAAAAGGGGAAGGGACTTATTTGCACAACTAATATATTGTTTGACGATGTTGATGATGTAGGAATTTTGAGATTTTAAACCTCACACTTCCTTGTGGACTACCTACATTGTATTTATAACCATGGTTACGAATGAATTTCAATGCCCGCTCTACACCCGTCTCTCAGATACCTGTTATCGATTTGGATGTTTATGAGAATTCGAACGCTCGAGTTCTGGTACGTTAAACGTACACCTGTGTAATAATTATAATAAAAATGATACAGAAATATAATGCATTAAAAGCATATTATTCGAAAGATGAGAATTTTGATAGTTTAAACATTCCGATTAAAAAGACGGGGGTTTACGTGCACTTTTGGTATCACTTGTGTGTATTGTTAATTGAATTACGTGACACTGTCCGTGATACAAAATGTGATTAAATGCAAACATTGCTTTAATGCTTGTAATCTGTATGTATAACGTTTTTTATTTGATTTTTATCGTATGGCAGATGATTGCTCGACGGGATCGAAAAACAGAATTTTAATTCAGGGTTTAGAATTGAAACTGCTTTCCAATTGCGGAACTAGTTATTTATCAATTTTAATGTTCCAAAAAATACGCTATGTAGTCGAAAGAATATCGCAATTAATATCGACCACCAGGAGCTTTCTCGAATTATAGTTCAAAATTGTAGTCTTCATTTATTCACTTAAAATGTACATAAATATCCAAAATTTTATTTTCTTAAAGGTAAACATGTCCTTCTAAAATTCATGGTGTTTGTTTCAATTATGTAAAAATAATGTATAGAAACCAAAAACACATTTACGAAAGTCTACAATTATAATTTTTAATTATACCGAAATATCTTTTGACAGGTACATTAATATTTGCCAGTGTATATGTGCTCAATTCTAACTAATCAAGTAATTTCTATCCAAATAAGGTACTCTTTCCCTAAATACAGTGATTCCCATTAATATTCGGACGCTCTCAAAAAAACGATAACTTTGTTAATATTGGACTATGCGATTTTAACTTTTTTTGGCAGCTAGAGCAATTAGTTTACTACAGAATGTGAAAAGAAATTTTTTCAAACATTGCATTTGGTCAGAACTGTAGAGAAAATACTAAAAGTATTTTACAATTTATAACTTTTTTATGCGGGCCTATATTGAAATTTTTAAAAATACGTTTTGTAGATCTGTGTCAATCATATGCACTCTAAAGGTTTCATTAAAATCGGTTGATGCGGGAAAAATCGACACGCATTGAAAGATCTAAGAATCCTTAGAATTACTGCAGTTGAAGGCCGAAAATCGTGAAAGACTGCAATTTTTACCATCCTTAAAGGTTTGTAGCTCGTTACAACGTCGACCGATTTTGATGAAATTTTCAGAATATGTTTGATTGTTACAGATCTACGAAACGTGTTTTATAAATTTTCCATATAAGCCCACATAAAAAACTTTCAGTATTCTCTCTGCAATTCCGACAACTTGCAGTATTTTACAAAAATTATTGTCACGTTGTGTAGCAAACCAATTCTTCTAACTTCTCCAAAAATTTCAAATCGTATATTCCAATATTAAAAAAATGATGGTCTCTTTAAGAGTGTCTGAATATTAGTGGGAGTCACTGTATTTTGAAGCTACTCTGTACAGGTAATATTTAAATCTAGTCTACACATGTACCCTTGTCGCGAGAAGCATCCACCGCTTATGGCGCCTCTGAGCGAGGCTAATTTCGCCACAGAGGAAAGAATATTAGTTTTCGCGATGCTAATCCAATAAACCTGGAATCCTCTCCAATTCCATACATTAACATCTCCAGCCAGATTAATTACGTTTATGTTTTTGTAGGTTTCGCAGCGCGTCCTTGTTGCGAGGCTGAACGCCGGCGGGGGGTAACGCGAGAAATAAATGTGAACGCACCGCTCGCAAAGAAACTCACCGGGCGGAGTAATGAAATTACAGGGATAGGACTGCTTTATTCGATGGCGGCGGCGAAGAAGAACAGGTTATCCACGGAATGAATTTTGAGGCAGTGTTCTAAAAAAATGATTGAGGCATTCGTGGAGCGGTTCGCCGGCCCGCATTGTGGCCCCTGACGTTTACGTACGAGCGTGCTTGAACCGGACGGTTGCATTACGGCGAAACGCGTGCCCTTTACTCGACGATTTAATGCAACCATCTCGAAAAAACCTGGCTGCAGAAAAATGGCCGGTCGGAGATCCAGTAAGCGGTAACGAAGGAACGGGAAAAAATAGCTGGGGGTTATCGGGGGGCGAGGAGGGCAAAGAAAGGCCGCCGATGGATTAAAACAGTTTCTTTTTATTCCTCTTCTTCCGTTTCTCTCTCTCTCTCTTCCTTCTTCCGACCAGAGACCGTCGCTTAAGGGGTATTGTTTCACGGCCACTCGCGCAGAGGCCGGAGGCGGAATCGCGTGGACTCTTCACGCCTTTCGTAGTTACCGGCCGCTGCCTCTCGAGAAATTATTTTTTTCCACGGACAGGTGAGACGCGTGCAGTGAGCGAAATTGGACAGACGTCGGCTCTCGCGAAATACAAGCCACTTGACGGAAAATGCAGTGGATGAAATTTTTATAAGAACACTACTGTTTTCGATCAAAAATTTAAGTAGCAATTTCGTCGTTCAAATTCGTAAGAACTCGTCCAAACTCGTGAATGTCGAGTATGTTTAAACTCTTGGTAGACCCAGGATGCCTTAATCCTATGAACCCCGAATTGTTTTTCAATTTTGTTGCCAACTTTGTCCCACTATTGGAAGTGTTTTATTTGAAATTTACTTCAAAGGACAGTTCCTTGACTAGCTACTTATTTTAAACAATTTTGTTTCCTAATTGTATTAAATACAGCTCCCAAACTTTGTTGTAATTTATATTTGTGGAATCTATGTTTGTTTTTATCTAAAAAATAAGACAATTATAAATATATAAAGAACCCGTTTTATTTGCATTTTTCTTCCTCGGATGTCGAGTCGCACTCGACAAAAGAGTGCTAAGGGTTAATGATGTACATCATCATGTAAGCTTAAAATTATTGGTAAAGTACAAACAATTTTAGTAATTGTTAAATATTATACAATGAAAATACCTTTTCAGTCCTCGAGTACATCAAGTACATTTTTGGGATACTCTGTAGAAAGACTAACGTGTTTGCAAGAAGTACTTCAAAAAGTACGATCTAAAAAAATTGATAAATAAAGCAGTGAATAGTCCTAAAAATCATCAATTATGAAATTGTAATAATGGTCCGTCGTGCAGGGGTTAATACTTCTTCGTAAATCATAGTACTCATAAAAATTTCGTCCACTATAAAAGAACAAAGAGATCGACCGGAGGGGAGCCTTGCATGCCGAGGGTCCAGCCGAAACTATCCGAAGCGAATAAATTTCCCTTTGGACGCTCCTTTCGCCGCGACGACGATCGAGACTCGCGACTACCCCTTTTCGCAACAGTCGTTCCCCCAGGTTTCCGTCTCATTTGCCGACGCGAAAACAAGCTCGGGCTTTAAAGGACCCATCCCCGAGCGAACGTCGCCACGACATTTGCTCCAATTAGTGCCCCCTTGTTGAGCTTAATACTTTTCGCGTAGCTGAAGCCGGCCGAGTGACTCTTCTTAAATCGCCGCGGAACCGAGTTCAAAAGCTCGACCGGAGGTTTTCAAGCTCGGTCACCCACCGGGGGTAGATTAAATGCTTCGCGAAAGCTCCCAACCATCTCCGACGGTTCCTTCTGCCGCGTCGCGGAGTGCCCTCCTTGCCCAGTCGGCCCTGCTCCTCTTTTTTCCTCACCCCCCGTTCGTTTTTCGTTTCGACAACCACGATATCTAACTGGAGATAAGAGGCTTTCGCCTTTGAAGTCTCTCACTTTTGCAACTTGTAATTCTTTCATTAAAGTACTTCCCTCCCCGTATTTTCACGTTCGCCGCACGGCAAAGCCGGACAGGACGGCCACGCGAATAGAACCTTTGGAAGCCGACGGTTTGCTCTTTCTGCACTTTGTTGTTGTCGTTTGCTGTACTCTGTAAGTCGCTGTCTATGGTCTGGTTATTATTGTTTTACTACTACACTCCAACTTTTGTTTAACCCCCGTCAACTCTTCTTCAAGTATATTTGACACTTTCTTCCCTACTTCTTGGAAAGCATGAGTACGCTGCTTTGTTATTTATTAATTATTTCTAGATACTTGACTTTTAATGGAAAACTTTAAAACTCCATGTTTTTATCATTCCATTATATTTTTTATCATTGTGTCATATATTTATATTTCCTAAAACATTGAATATATTTTTGTCAGGAATCTAAATCCTATATCAAAGGCTTCGGTTCTGCGAGGAAATAAAAACATGTACTGATCTTTCGTTACTACAATAATTGAATTATTTATTTGCAGGCTTAATAGTTACATGTATATGGACCTGGTGTCGTCAATACAGTATAATCAGGCGATCAAAATACTGTTTACAGAGACTTAGAAGACAAAGATTTATATATCTTTTATGTGACAGTAAATTTACATATACAAAAACTGTCTAAAAAGACTGTACACTTACTGGCACAAGAGACACGGCGAAATTTGTCGACATAAGTTAAATGCATAAAAATTCGCAGTGCACTCGTGATCAAGTCGCTCGGCTACCATGAATTCATCAATAATTATAAAAATGGAGCAGCCACGTCAACAAATGTGTCGACAATTGTTCCAGAAGGTTCGAGCAGCGAAAACGGTAAAAATTAGTATATTTCGACCAGTATGGCGACCGGTGGGAGCTCGAATGTCTGGCTTCGGTGAGTCAACTGACGGCTAGGGGTTGCGGGAGGTTGAGCAGGGGGTAGCCGGTGGGCTCAGGTGTTTTCACCGGCATGCCATGGCATAGCGGGGCAAAGTGGTGTGGTCGATATGACTGAAACTACCCCCGGTGTCTCCCTTCGATCCCTTCTATCAGACGCAGCTCCCTTTTCTACCTATCCCGCACCCTCGCTTTCAGCATCCTCACGATACGTTGCAGCGTTCTTTCAACCATCCCCACAGCATCCACGTCCGGATCGTTCGGGCGCGTTAGCGTAGGCATTCACGGAATGTTACTTGATAATATTTAATCGTGTTGAATATTGACGTAGCCGCGTAGCACACGTGACCGTTCGGAAAGTCCCCCTCCTCGGAGTGAATTATCCAGACGGAAAGTTTTTCAAGCCCCGCGTTTCGCGCGTATCGACGAGCCAATTTCGGACAGGTTGAGAAAGAGCATCGGCCGTTTGATACCCGTTGTCGGCGAACAACACGCCTGCCGCCTCGGCAGGTAAAGGGGTAATAAGTTTTTCTCGAATTACCTACCCGCCGTGCTCTAATTAACGCACCAGGCCAGAATTAATTTCATTCGCGTGAATCGGTGTAATTCGCGCGCAGACACGCGGCCCGGCCGCCCTCGTTGACGATGTTTGACGCCCGGCTTTTATAGGAGAATTATACTACGAAACGGGAAAAGTTAACGGTAGGCGGTACCTACCCCCCTCCCCCCGTGACGGGGTAAACTTTACAGTCGGCGCACTTTTGTTCGTTCCCGTTGAATGAGGCTTATTGATTGAAGTCGATTGTTGGCACACGCGAGAACGTTTCGGAGCGAGGCCGCGTTCCCGCTATGAAATTCTATGAATCCCCAAGAAACCCCGGGAAAAATTCGCGGACGCGTGCCCGTCCGCTGATATTCGATTTCACGTTATAAAACCACGCTCTCTCTCGAATCGGCTTATCAGGCTGTATCCGCCCGCCGATAAGCTGAAATCATAACTTTTCAGCGCGGGAGAGGCGGGACCCAGGCTATTAATCTAATAATCCCGAATAATTCGATCTAATCTGCGGCCGTCTGTCAGTTAACTTTCGCGACGGTGCCGACTGCAAGAGTGCTAATTAAATGATTCGATTAAAACCCCGCGGAAACGAAGATTCCTCCCGCGCGCTAGGAAATTCAAAATAAGACCGGGACCTCGCTTATCGGCTGAATTTTAATCGACCCGAAATTATTATTTATGCATTATCCATTTTCTAGGTCGCGGAATTCGATTCTAGTAACAATTTTTTATTATGGTTAATAAATATCCTGGTTTCCGAATACGTTTTTGCACGAATTTGTCGGAATATTTTTCTGGAAAATTAATGAATCTTTTTTATTAGGATTTTGCAGACATATTCATTGGCATTTGAAGTACATGTGTGTTTTTGGTTAAGTAAAAGTAATGAACATTTTGAGAAACATGCACTCTGTATTAATCAGAATGAGCCAAAAAAGAAATTAATAATTTCTTTAAATGTTCATGACTGAAGAGTCCCTCAGTTGAAGGCTTAAACAAAATGCAAACACAATTTTCTTGAAGATTCAAACACCAGAGCACCCCATTTATTTCCTCGATTTTTAACGAAGTTGAAAATTTGACCTTTCCGCGTTCTAACGATTTCGTATCACTGCGGCGGCGTTTCATCGACAGCGTTTTGTCCGCCCCTCAATAAAACGGGACCGTGACGCCGCGGCGCACAAAGCAGCCCGTTGCGAAATTAATCGGCGCGCTGTCTCTGCGCTGCGCGCGACGTTTCGCAAAGCGCATAATATATAATGTCTCCTATAATTAAATAAAACCCTTTTTCGCGCGCACAAACGCGGCCGATTGTGTCAGCGATAAAAAAGCTTATTAGCCGCACGTGCACGGCTTCTTTCTGCATGACTGTCCCCCCTCCCTCGGCCAACCCCTTAAAAGCGGGAGTAGGCATTTATACGGCTGATATTGCAGACCCGTGTAAATAATGACTTTGCAGTCAGCGCGCGGCGAACGATAATTAGCTTTTGCCGCGCGCTGACGGCTCGGGAAAGAAAAGCCCGTGAATTGTTAAACAGAGGGGCTCGGGGTGGAAATATGTTGCGTAATGACGCTCTAAGAGCGTGCGTTTCTTACCCCTTGCGACTATAAATCCCACTGCGAGCTCGTAACGATTCCATCAATTTTCCTCTCACGCGTAGAACACAATGAATATTTCAGATCCTTCATCAGAAAACTACAAAGTTTTTCACGATTGTATTTATGCTTCAACCATTCGGTACCCGAATGCCAAACCAATCAAATTTTCAAATTTGCATTTGACCTTTCTCGTTTTTATTTACTGTCTTTTTAAGGATAAACTTCGTTTAGGAAAAGTAAAAGAAATTCTCTTTAATAAATAATCGTTAGAGTCAATTTTATAATAAGGCCAAAGGATCAACGAATTGGGTAACGTAGTAATTATGTGTATGTACTGTCGAATATTTTTTGTGCAAAAAGAATGATGTACAAATTTTTGGGCAAATAAAAACACAAATAGAGCTTGTTGTTAACTGGAACAAGTCGTAACTGGACTGTGAATTATATGCATTTGTGAGAAAGGTGAATAGGTGGTATTTAGACTAGTAGAAAGCTTAAAAGAATTCAACAGTGTCAATATATATAATTTCCATCTTATTAAAACGATTTAAGAAAGAATTAAATTTTGATTTATCTTCCGCTTCTTTCCGCGAGAAAGTTTGATTTTGCATAAATTTATTACCACACGCTTCTCGCTCAAAAGTGTTAATGGAATATGAATAATTCTTTGGGTCTGATTGAATTATGTGGAGAAGAAAAATATTTGCAGAAGTTATAGTGAAATTAATTGCCTGTATAGATTGTGTACTAAATCTAATCTCGATGGTAGAAAATTAAAGTAGAGTGTGAAAATGGATGAAAACCACAAGATATTTTGTTCACCTATAATTTTGGAGGGGAATACGAAAGGCAATGGATCGAACACAAGCAACGTGGGTTAGCTATAAGACCCTAGATTCGTTATAGCGGGCATGATTCGTGATAAACGACGTGCCTGAGATCAGAGAAAGCATCAAATTAAATTAAGGCGTAGACCGTAATGGATCCAGAAATGCTATCGATTGAACGGGATTCGAGCAGCCAAGTCGACGGAACGGACAGCAGGGATAAAGGTAAACGCCTTATGACTGATGGCCACAGAATGAAAAGCAGAAATTCGAGTCATGATCGTAACAAATTGAAAATTAACCGGGCACCGGTCTAATCGGGGATTAAGGTCCGCCCTTCGGGTCGAACCGGACGGAGTCTCGACCGAGAAGCACATAGTGTAGGAGATACTTCGGTAATATCACTTCTAACCCGCAGTATTTTAGGCGGAGTTCCATGTCTGTGAGATGGTGTGCAGGATAGGAGCCCAAAATCTACTCGAAACGGTCGATTTTATGAGGAGACGCGCATTGAAGGAGTCGACGAACCGGCAAACCGCGCATGCGAATGCTCGCGTGCGTACCATGAAGAAATTGGAAGAAATACGCATTTGGTTTATGTCTGTATATGCTTAAGCATATTGATTCGTGTGCTTGCTTAACCCTGAGGAAGTTGCGGCTTATCTGACGGAAACATGCGAAACCGCTTTGCAAATACTTCCCTTCAGAATAAATACATTCTTATTAGTAGACTGCGGATCTTTATGCAAAATACAATTTTTCTACACCGATTGCAAGAAATAGAAACTAAATTGAATGTTACTTCTTCCCGCAAGGATCTTAATAGAGGAGAAATTATATATTGACATCTTTAATTTTTTAAATTTTTCAACAACTTCGATTTTCATATACACAATTTTGCTATAAATGCATCAAGATCCGCAGTCTACTTATTAGCAACAGTACTCTGATTATTTTATGAAAAATACTGGGTTGTTATATTCTCGAATAATTCGTTTACTGTTCTGGGCTTTCGAAAAATCTAACAAAATTCTGGAACACGTAGTGGAGTCCATATTTTAATATATAATAGTCGGAACGTCAAATTTTTAAAGCATTATTTTTAAAATTTGAAAAGAAAGAAATTCAAGAGTGGAATTTCGCTCCGGACATAAACGAACCCGGTTGCCCATGCAGAGTTAATACTACATTCACGGAGCACCAGAGAAGTGAGCATTTTACATTGCTTTATAAAAATTATACGAGAATGAGTTTATTCAGAGCTTCAGCGATTTTTATAATATGTTCAAAGACATAAATTCATTGAATTCATGATTCCCTCTGTTTACAATCTCAATAATCGTAGATTAAAGAATTTGTAATCTGATTATAATTTGATAAAATTAAGATCACAGTTTAATTAGTCATTCTAAGTCATTATAATACATAACGGTTTCATTAGTTTTTATAGAAGATAATAAACTTTATCGCGACCTAAAGTAGATCCAGCTTCTTTGTTTGCTTGGCTGCGAGACAGTCGTCCATCCGACTGTGAACAAAAACCACTTCCGTTGCAAGAACTGTTTAGTGAAGCTCGCAGTAAGACGCGGTAAAAATGTGTATATTGAAAGAAAAAATTGTGATTAAAGTAACAGAAAATGTGGAAACAATTGGCAAGATACCTTTCAACCTGGAAAACAGCTCATTTTCTTTAATAGGTCCTAATTGCTTGTACAATTGTAAATTGATTAAGGTGAATTCTTCTCGATCGAAAATTTATTATATATGTAAATTGATTGTTTGTTATAAAATATTGAAAATCTTTAAAAGTCAATTTTCATATTTCACCTCTTTTAATTATATAACCGCAATTGGATTCATTACAATATGAAAACATGTTTTTATGGCTAGATTGATTTTAAAATTTAATTTCGTCGCAATTGAAAAAATTATTGTCTGCGGAAATTTAATTAATCATAACTAATTGTAAGACATATTGAAATCTGTAGGTACAAATACCATATGAAATTCAATGTATCATACAAGAACGTAATTATAACATTTTATTACTCAAATAGACTCGAAGAATGCATAAATTCCATTATCTAGGGATGAGATAATTTTTATTTGTCAATAGGCGAAACACACACACAGTGCATAAGCTTTCTTCTGCCTAATTTATCGGAACGAGCACAAGGATTTTCGTACGCGGCTTGACACCGAATCCGGTTCCAAATACCATTTTCACGCTTATGCAATCAGCAGAAGGTCTATTATATTTTGGCCTACATAATGCGTCCCATTTTAGGTTCAAACAATCCATTTCACCCGAAAGCAGGCTAGAGGCAAAATTCTTTGAAGTCAAAAGAGTCAGGCTTTCAATACTTAACTACTTGGCCCAGAATTTCTGTCACGATTTCATTCAGCGTACCCATTATACAGCCACGTTTGCACTGAAGGTCGAACATAAAAAGAAAAGTATCCCACTTAACTTCAGCAAAATCAATAACGTTAATATTCAGAAAATACGATTTATAGTTTGCATTGAAATTAAAGTGAAACTACGATTAAAGTTAAAATCATAATTCGGGTGAGAGTTTCGATGGGCCAATAAGCGATTAAAAATTTGATTTGTTCATCGCATAAAGGACTACTCCAATCACAAAACTCTGCTGTGCAGTATAAAACGTTCATCCCCAATATATTCTACTCTTATAATAACACAAAACGGTGAATCAGATCTCGGGTAAACGATGATCACGTGCATTTGTTTGCGCCAATTCACCCGACCCATTGAGCCCACCGTGAACGTTCATTTGCGAGCTTTTGTAACGATGCATAAAATTGAGCGAAAATCGTGATCCGCATAACGGTCCGGCAAAAAACCCGTGGCTAGAGATGAAAAGCGACCCACCACCGGGTTCTCTGTATAAAGAGATCGAGGAAAGAAAAAGCGAGGAGAACACGGGGAAAGAAAAATCCTGGACTCTATGCATGTTCGTTCCCGTGGACCATGGTTCCCGCCGTGCTGGACAATTCGAGCGACTTTAATATGCACCCCCATAAATTGAATTCCCTCCCCCGGTATTCCAGGGCACAATCATCTCTCTCTCTCTCTCCCCCATCTCCTTCTACAGGGCTTTTCTGAGTCCCATCAAAGCGGTTTCGGCGCGAGAGAGAGATCGGAACGCAGGTGCAGCAGGATCTGTAATATGGGCTTAAGAACACTCGGTGATATTGACGGATATGGGCGCCCCGCGAAGGGAAATGCCGGCATGCTACCCCTTGATCACCCCTTGCACGACTGCGAGTTTGTATATTCGCAACAGTGAGTCACGCTGCACTCTCGCAGTGGGTGTTTTTCTCATTCGGCGTGATCATAAAGTCTTATTCTTGCGGCTTAACGCGACGCCACCCCGTGCGCCAGCCGAGCGACGACCATGGGGGCCGCAGTTTATCCGATGACCGTGTAATCCATTATTGCCTGCGCCAGTCCTGATGACGCGTACCACAGGAATGTCGAATTAATCTTCCGACGGCTCTAATATCGCGCCACGATACTCACGCTCGTCAAACACAGGGCGTTCCGGTCGCAGTGCTACAATTCTGCAGGGGGTGGTTTCTCGTTATCGAATACGAGAAGCGTTGGTACGTCCAATTTTCCAAAAATTTTCGATATTTAACGCTGGAACTATCAGATCGGTCAAACTGTCTTGTTTCTCGATATAATTGTTGTATAAACTTCTTCGTTTACACCCTTCCCTTAAAATGACGCTTTAAACACTTTATACATGCCCACTATTACAGCTGAATATATTGCACCTTTAAACATGTGAAATACATACATGTCAATTAAACAAGTATATACGAACCGAACATTAATCAGAAAAATGTCACAAATACGTCTACAAAAGATTCAGAAATAATAAAGAATGTTGCCATTACCGTATACTTCCAAATAACATACTCACGCCATTGAAAACAGGAACGTCGCTCCATCGAGGCAAGGAAACGGCTGTCGCTGATCGCCAAAGTACGACCAGGGGCGTACAGTCGCCACAATGAACTAGTAACACGCTTTTCACAGTCCAGTACGCAGATTTTTCATTTTCGCCGGCCCGGATCGAGAGTTTCGGCGACCGCGCGCCATTTCGATAATCTTCTTCATCCATACGCTGTCTATTTACCGTGGAAACGGCCGTGGGATCGTGTAAACGCTTCGTTCGTTTCGGCAGCGGGGACTAAAGGGGGTCTGAATTTAACGCGGTGCGCGAGGCATGACCGTGGCGAACTTCCGACTCGGCTGTATTGTTTTATCATTTAATTAAACGAAAGCCTTGGGAAATCCTTTGAAAGAACAGTAACGCGGAAAGGGAAGCCGGAGTTCTTTGCCTGGAACTTCCGCGCGGAACATTTCCTTCCCCCCTCTATTCCCTCTCGCGGGTAAGTAGAATTTGCTCTCAAATAATTTCCCGTCTCCTTCGGCAAACATTTTATGCGGCCGCCGGATAGCCAGGGCTACGCCACCTCGAGTAGGCATTGTATTTTTAGATTTAACTCTCCGCATCGAAAATCGCATCGCTTTATACCCGGCGACCGCCGCGCCGCACCGCGCGCAGAGTCGGCAACGTAACGTAAATATGAAATATTCATCGGGGAAGCGTGGCTGCATACGTAGCACGAGCCTTGGGTAGTTGGAAACAGGAAAAGTTACGATTGTTTTAGCAAGCGAGCGCCGCGCACGCCGCGGCCGAAACCGGGTCAAAGTAATGCAAGGGATTAGAGAACGCCTTATAAGGGCGGGACCCCGGCAAACTTCGCTATTACTTGTCCATGGAATAAGTAATAACGATATGAAGAATATCCCTGGCCACGGGTTTGAATAGTTCATCCCTTCCCCTCGACCCGCCCTCCACGAAGAATGAAGAACTTCCTCCGCGACCCCCGCGCTAAGCGCTTCCGCGTTGTTTCTCTTTAATGAATAATAAATCATCTTTTTTGTCCGCGGCCCCGGCCTTCGCAAATCTCGTTCAATTTTCGCCGGCGCGGAAGTTCGCGTTCGCGAAAGTCCCCCGGAGCCTCGAGAGTGACCGATGTTGCAGCGCCGATGGCGAATCGAAGATTCATAGCGACGCATCCGCGAACTTGGACGTTACCGAAATGGATCTTGCCCGAACAGAGTTCCGGATACTCCGATCGGGACTTCGAAATGGGCGACGGGACAGGGGAAGTTTCGTCCTCTCTCGTCGAACAAAACTATACCGATCCTCTATTCGGACACACACAGTGCGTGGCCACCCTAAACTGTGCTGATCCGGAAGGGTAAACTTCGTTCTACGTTGCCATGTGTCGTGTCGGAACCGTGCACTCATAGACGAAGTCGGTCCGTTTCCAGGGACCGTGCACTTTCCGCCAGGTTGCCCGAGTTCCTAAAAGCCGAAATTCTCGAGGCTTATTGCTACTTACCGGCTAAATCCTCGCGATCCGTTAAGACCGGACGAGGGACGAGCATGACAGTTTTCGGTAAGAAGCGCGTAAGATGAATTACTTCGTTACAGTCTCCGCTTCGACGGCCTTTGACGTGATCTCGACGAGACTTTCGCCCTTGTCAAGGATTATCCTGTCGATCTTCAACACCGCTATTCAGCTTCCGCTATCAAATGTAGTCCGCGAAACTAAAAAGTCTCGCTGATCAACGCAAACATTCTGCGCAGGATCACTGATCAGTTCACCTGTGTTCATCTGTTTGGCACCGCTTGAACGAGGAAAATATTCTTTCTCCTTTAAGCATACGTCTAGTTGTGATTCAAATGATTGCTAATACACAGATCCTTTTATTTCCCTTTTTAAATTATATTTGGAGCTCGTTATAGACGGTCCTGCTTTACATTCACCAGTTTTTGATCACGTTTCTGGCCTGATTGCTAAATTCTTCCAAATATGCTTACCTATATACAATTTGAATAAACGAGAAAATAGAGGTACGACATTTTATAATTATTTTACAGAAAGCTCTATAGAGAGATCTATGTTACCGCAGGTCTTATAAATATTGAATAATCCTGAGTTGAGTAAAACTGAACAACTGACAATTGCAGGCAAATATAAAATGAAAAAGTTTTAAAATAATTTTAAATACAAAATAAAAAATGTTTGCGTTGTTTGCAAGACGCAGGTGCCAAATAAAACATTTTTTCATCATTTAATTACATATCTTATTAAACTGAAACTAATACACTGATGTCTTTAAATCTTTTTAATATGACCACTGCTTTAATGCACAAAATCCGCAGTATACTTGTTACTTATTCTTTTCGTATTTTCGAACATTGCATCATACTCGGTTATTTTTCATGATCTGGGAATGTTCACGAGGAAAGTTAATGCAGAATGATTTTCGGCGATTATTGCGCCAGCAAAAAAGCTTTGACTCGCGAGTAAAATTAGTCGTATAAAGAAACGCTGCAAATTCGCGGTCTTAGCGAAAATTTTACGCGTCGGTGTGAACAAACGCGTAAGCCGTCGCGTAAATTATATGGAACCCGCAGACCAACACGAATATTTGCAGCAGCAACGGAATTCGCGCGGAAGCACGTGTGTTTGTTGACGCCAACGCGAAATATTTCTACTAATACGCCACGTACGTTATACAGGGTGATTCACAGAAGCACAAACGTTCTGAATCACGCCTACTGGTTTGGAGATAGAAGGGAATGTTTGAAACTATAGTTGAATGTCCTACAGTTTTTGAAAGGGCTTCTTGTATCCTTTAATGATTTTAATATTCGTGGTCGTTCGAGATTAAAACAAAAAATGAAAAATGATTATACATATTTACTACCATTCTACATAGCTATTGTATGTCTTGTTCGTAATATGAACCTTACTATGTGTTATTTAATTATTTATCTTATTAATCCATTATTACCTGACGACATTCATCTTGTGGTAATTTTATTAAACAATTTTTACTTTATGACATTCATCTTGTAGCAATCTCATTAAACAATTTTTACTTTATGACATTCATCTTGTAGCAATCTCATTAAACAATTTTTACTTCATAACATTCATCTTGTAATCGTTTTTGCACAATTCGACATTATCAGTCATTCTGAAAAATATTTGCGTTGATATGTGGGATCCTATAGCGTAGGCCTAAAATGCGTCTAATCTAAAATGAGCATTAGGTTGAACTCCAAACCTGTACGAGATATATCACGGTCTTGCCTTACTGTTGGATGACTTCAACTGATGGAAAAATATTCACGTTGACGTGTGGGCTTCTAAAACGTTCTCCTTAAAATGCGGGATTCGCTGGCTCCTCTCCAGCGACTTGTAACTTTCGCGCGGATATAACCATCTGATTTTATTCGCGATAATTTTTCACTGTTTCGAGTGCCAGCCAACGAGGCATCCCTGTCGCGTGCATCAGCTCAGCGGTCTAGTTCGCTGTGTTACCACAGACGAGGTATAGCTATAATATGCTTACTTTGACATACTTTAAGACTCGAGACATTCTTTAATAGTTACTCTGTGTCTAGAGTACTATTAGGCATTTCTATTAAAAAAATTAGATGGCAAGATGGTCAAGGGAGAGCTTGTCGACATGGTTGGCAAAAGGAATTGTTAAACACATTAACACTAAACGTACCAAGCTATAAAAGCAACAGGCACGTGGTTGCCTTATAAAAATTACAAGAATTAATTTATTTAGACTTTAATAAATGATGTGCTTTAATTAGGGTATTTATTAACTCATTGCTTATGAAATCATTTTTAGAATTTCATTAGTTGTGAAATTAAAAAATCTAGAACTGGTCGTGGTACGTTTAATGTTAACCAGCCAGAAATAACAAATTTATCAATAATTACTGTCACGGCGATCGAAATCAACCGAAATTAGATGGGGTGGGGAGAGTTTCGCATTACTGCGCACGTGCACACCTTAGCTCAGCAACCGCTCAGTCATTCAGTCAGTCGGGCCGGGGATTTCGGCAGGAGCAGACTGGCTCCGGGACCATGGGCTGACCATGAAATGACCAAGGGTAATCCAGAGCTACCTCGGCCCATCTTCAACAGTGTTAATGGTTAAGGGCCAAGGGTTCTTCAATGCTTTCTTCGTTTACACCTACCTTCATCATGTTCGCCGTGCACCTACTTTCAGCATGTCAAACACTCAGTTTCTGTTTCGGAATACCTGTTCATTCAATCAACACGATCAATTTCCATTTCTGAATTTCTTTTACTTCTGAACTTTCAAAATTCCTGTTGTTGAAATTGATATTTCTGATTTAAAATTAGTATTCCTCCGATCGGTGCTCCCACAGGGACTCGCTCACGGATGGGGACCGTGATATTCGGTAATGACAGAGACAGAGTAACTGTATTCCTCCTAATTTCCCCGGTCTGGCAACACTGATTATACATATAGTGTCTCGAGCATTTGCGACAAATAGTGTTAGCAGATTTATCCATCGGCTGCCGCAGCACAAGCGAGGACATAGGAGTTTAGCAGTATAGCAATGGACTGATCATCTAATATAATTGTATGTACCTCGCCTGTGACCGCAGTTTGCAGTATTGCAGTAGAAGTCTGACGGTGTACCGAATCTCTCTGAGCCAATCTACATTCTTGTTATACATGTTGAGAACAAAAGTTATATACATGTAAAGTGCAAACATATGATTCTACAATGAATAAATAAAGACAATGTGATAGAAAAACGTATCTGTGTATATATTTATTGAACCTTCAATTTTTCCTGAATGCCCGACTTCCCTCGAGTTCCACTACTGCTTTGGAATCGTAAAAATAGCGAAATTTCGGAAAACAAAAATGTTCGGACGTCTGACTTGTCGCTAAGTTGTACTGCTGAATTTTCCAAAAATTTTTCGGCCGTCTGACATGTCGTTGAGTTGCACTACTGAATTTCGTGCCACCTCCTTCGATATCATGTTCTCCTAATACAAAACTCAATTTTCGAGAATTTCGAAAATTTTCGGCAATTTTCGAACGTCTGACTTGTCGCTGAGTTGCACTACTGAATTTCGTGCCACCTCCTTCGATATCATGTTCTCCTAATACAAAACTCAATTTTCGAGATTATTGAAAATTTTTGGGTTTCTTATAGGAGAATATGATAGCAAGGGAGGTTATCATTAAATTTTCGTGCCATCTCTTTCGCTGTCATATTCGCCTAACACAAAATTCAATTGTCGAAGTTTTCGAAGATTTTAGCAAATTTTCAGCTTTCTACTAGGAGAATATGATAGAGAAAGAGGTGGCACCAATTTTTCCTGCCACCTCTCTTTTCGAAGATGTTAATTTAATGCTACTATCAAATATTCATGTACGGGGTGGGGAAAAAAGAACACATGAAGTGTAGTAACTAATATTCTTTATTTATCGCCAAAAAAATTACAATAGAAAACGTGTATCGTGGTGAAATAAGAAGAAGGTCTTTGGCAGGAATGCGGTGACGTAGGTCTACTTCTTGTTATAAATGCTGAGAATACAAGTGATGTACCTACCTGTAAAACACAAACATTTTATATATGCATCTACAAGTAATAAAATAACGTAACTGCGTATACGTATTGAACCACTAATTTCTCCTGAACGACCGACTTGTCGTTATATTAATGTTAAGGACCGGACTGATGTTTCCTACACTACTCGAATGTCCCAGATTTTCTTTAGAACGAACCAGATTCCTTATTGAAAATGACCTCAAGTCGAATCTAAACGAAGACAACATCAGGAACGTCCTTCTCTTCTTTAAATCCATCGATCTATATGAACTGTTATAACTAGACTGCGGAGTTTACGCAGCTATGATAAAAATGAGTAGATCTAATTTCTGACAATAAGAACATTTGAAGAATTTAAATGTACTACTATATTATGTTTGACCTATTGAACATATTCAGCAAAAATTTCAATATCTTTTTCACCCCAGTTTGTTGCAATACAGGGAGAAAGTTTTTATTTTGCATAAAGATCCGCAGTCTAGTTATAACTTTATGTTATTGCTTCTCATCCTAACGTCAGGGTTAACTATAGGCCTTTTTACAGATTACATGTCAAATATGTTCTAACCAAGTGAAAACCATGTGGTCGCTAATGACCTCGCTGTTAATACGACCACGTTAAAATAAACTGTGAACAAATAAATAAAGAATAAAAACTTTTGGATGTCCGACTATGTGAGACATGAAACCCAATATGGTAGTTGCCCTACTCGTATACCTATTCTGTGGTGTTACGTAAAAACGTCGACCCAGACCAAGTCGTTACCGATGTCGAATTGTGACGCGGCCTGCCATCTGACACATATTAAATGGAGCATTGTGGCTGTTTGGAGGAATCGATCGTCCACGAAGTGGCAATCACACAGAGAGTGAGACTCGATCACGTGATTTCCCGTGGGTGCCGTCAACGACAAATGACCCAGCTGCCGCGGCACGGATGCTTCTCCACCTTGGATCACGCTATGCTTACCTCGACGTTTTGGGACCTCCACTCCCGGGATACTCTGCACCCCGGTCGAAGGTCATCGGTAATGCCTGCTTTATCGAAAAAAATAGCTCCGAGTGAAATGAGATGGAACCGATCGGTGCGCGTCTCTCGGCTCCTGAGCTTTGCCGAGCCAGACCGCCCGCCGCTCTTAGCCTTATTAATTGCGGCACGACGATCGTTGCTCGATCAGCCGTCCAGCGATTGCTGAACCCTTTGATGACTTTTAATATCCATTTTCTATATTAGCGGTATAAGACTAACCGACTGTACCACGGAAAACCAGCAAATTTTTCTGGGATTGTTGCCGTTTTAAAATGATTGTTTCGAATTCGTGTCTGTTTGTTTGGTTCCAAGATCCAGCAGATGAGTCGAAATTACTATTTCACTTTAAAAATCATGTTTAACCCTTTGCACTCGGTTGTCCCCTCCGAGACACCACTAAAGATTGCTGCATCATTATTCAAAATATTGTTTACATTATTAAATGTATCGCTATCTAATCGATTACGAAACATTTAGGTATTGTATTGGGTATTACAATTATATTATAATTATATTATATAATAATTATACCAATTTCATATCCATAAAAATTCAACAATCATAGGGAATGGAAATATTCTAGATAGAAATAAATTTATTGATGTACCAACAACCGCGGATTTTATGAAACCATAGTCTCGATACATACATTAATATCAGTGTCCTAAAAATTATACTAATTAAAATGAGGATGCAGTGTATTTAAATACACGTGAAATAGTACATGTGTACCCGTGTACTTAAAATGACACTCTCTAAAGTATGTGTACGTAACTACACGTGTTCAAAATCACGATCTTTAGTCCAAATGAGTTAATATTTATTGAACGAGCGGTAATTACTTTGTGTTTTGAACTACAAATTCAGTCCTAATCTTGAGAGAGAGAGAAAGATACATTTTCGAAAGATATAAAATCAAAAGCGTAATTACTTTCATGTTACTTATGCGCCGTGGGTTTACAGAAAATAATTTAGAGATAGGTACGTTACAACGACCTCTGGCAAGAATTTTTACGAAAATACGTGAATATACCCGACAACGTTGAAAGATTAAAGAGAAAACCTGAGCCGGTCTGACAGCCACATGTTACAATTTTAATTATCATGTGAATAAGAATTTAAGCCGACGCAGGATATTGTCAAGTTTTTTTTTAAATCGCCTGCCTCTCGTGGAAAAGCCCGGGATAGACAAATAAAAAGTAAAATCGAAAAAGAGTCGCAGTTAGCCCTGATACGGGTGCAGGGAGAGATTTGACATCTATAGCCGTCATTCGAGGGAATGTATTAAAATTGTGTATGTAATGTAAGAAAATCAATTATGAGAACTATTGTTTTTATTGTAAATAAGATATAAGTATGTATTCAATAAAAACAAGGGTGGCGAATGTATGGATATGTGTGGCGAGAATGAGAATGAAACATAATGAGTGAGAGATAAAACATATGAAGTGAATTGGTTTAAGGGGTACAGAGAAACAAAATTGAATCTACTTGACATCTACAGGGTGTCCCAAAATTCCTTCAACAGCTGGAAATGAGAGGTTCCTGAGACCATTTGAAGCAATATTTTCCTTTGCAAAAATGTTATCCGCGGCTTTGTTTAGGAGTTATTAACGATAAACACGGACCAATCAGAGCGCGAACTAGACGTGAGTTGGCACAGTCAGCCAATAGACAGTTGGCGCGCCGGCTAGACTGTGCCAACTTGCGTCTAGATCGCGCTCTGATTGGTCCGTGTTTTTCGTTAATAACTCCTAAACAAAGCTGCGGATAACTTTTGCAAAGGAAAATCTTGCTTCAAATGATCTCAGGAACCTCCCATTTCCGGCTGTTGAAGGAATTTTGGGACACCCTGTATAGCCGTTATTCGCGGGAACGTGTTAAAAATATTGATACATTCTATCCAGTTCTTTAACCATGTTATACGAATGACCTGTTTCTGTTTGATTCCTGCTTCTCAACAACTAAAATCACCATTATACCTATCGCAGATTGGAATCGTCTTCGAATCCCCTGGTTAAACAGCGCCATAATAAAGTAAATCGCAGTTAGCCCAGAAAGTGGTGTAGAGGAAGGGCAAGGTGAACGCAGATTTGCGAAAGAAGATTTAATCCATTCAATCTCTTCGGCTCGAAAGTTCCTGCGGAGCGTAGCGTCGGGTAAGAGTTCTCGCGCGACGTTACACTGGGACAGGCGTCCGACAGGCTCTCCTACGGACGTGGATCCATGGGAAATTAAACTCGTGATATAAGGATAAAGTAGTCAGAGCGAGAGAGAGCGCGAGAGGAGTTGGGAGTAGGAAGGAGATGAAGAGAGAAAGAGAGATGGAGCCCAGAACGTCGCGGATCCGAGCTTACGGTAAGGCTGAACTGGCTTGTAATAGACACATACTGCGTGTATAGGATGCGCGCGAGAGGCTTCACGCAGCCTGCACACAAACGCGCCGGGTTTACCTAAGCATCCGAAACGTACAGCCCATCTGGGATATTACGCTCATTCCTTTCGATCCCCCCAGCTGCCACCCTCGCCCCCTTTGGAGGGCGAGGCGCGCCGGTGGCGGCAACATAGAAAGATATTGCATAATGTCGGTGTATCGACAGGGACCCCGGACTTTTACTGAGATTTATTTTTCAATGCACCGTGGAACGATTCTCTGCGGGAATATAGGCGAACAGAGAGACCTAGAACTATAGGAGGCGGGGGGCAGAGGAAGAAAGGAATGCGTGTAGGCGCGAAAGGAACAGGGGGTTGCGACCGTGCGGGGGGGAAGGACAGGCTCAGGGTGTCTTCTTGTACTCGATGGCCGAGGCGCGCGAGAACAAATTTCGCTCTTGCTTCACGCTCGATACCCATTACATTTTCCTGGATACAGCGAGACAGGATACGCGTACCACACAGTGTGCACGCCGCGCCGTTGCCGGGGTGGAGGAGGAGCCGCAGGAGAAAAGGACACTTCAGCCATCCCTCATCCACGAGAAATGCACCCGTTCCGTGGATGGGCACGGATTTCCTGGAAGCTCGTTGCGTAACGGAGACTCAGCTGTTTCGACGCAGTCAATCTCGTTTGGGGATTCGGGATCCCGATGCCGCGGGGCGCGCTCTTCTTATTCGGTTTTATGCTGATGCCGAGAACACCGACGACGACGACGCACGCGGCTCGAGCGCGTCTTTGCGCGACAAGACCGACGGATTCGATTTTGAGTGATCAAAGACAAACGGCGCGACGGGTCTCGCCACTTGATCCGGAACTGAGCCACTGAAAACGCACGATTAATCCACGACATTCTTCTCTTGAGAAATGCGGATGGCGGGACGTCTGACCGATCCGCCGAGATTTTTATGGCTTTTACACGCGTGTGAAATTATGATGTGGATTTTACGCATTTACGACAAAAATGAGCACGTACAATTTAAAACAGTGAAGGCATTAAAAAGATTTAAGGCCGTCAGTGTATTAGTTTCACCTTAATAAGGTAATTAATCGAAGAATTAAATTTTTATATGGCTCCAGTGTCTGGCAATCAATGCAAACATTTTTTATTTTGCATAAAGATCCGCAGTCTAGATATAATAAATTTTTCTTGAGAATTACTGCCTTACTATCTTCTTCTATTACACAACAGCTGTCAATTTTTTTTGCACTCAACGTTATATGTATTATATAAAGGTCATAGTGTGATAGGAATTGGATTCGGCTTAATCCTAACGATCACATCACATTGACAAAAATATACTATTTTAAAAAATTACAATGACTTTCATATACCTATTATTCGGTTCGCATCCTCAATTTTCCCTTCTTGGTGATTGTAAAGAGAGATTGGTTGAATTTTTTAATCTGATAGCCTGATCGAAAAGGAATAGAATATAGATAAGAGAATAGAAAAGAAAAGACACCAATTACTTGAAGTTAGATCCGTTTATTTTGACGGCGAGAGCTAGACTGACACGACTCAGGACAATACAGAGAGAGAGAGGGAACATTCAAGAGATAGATCGACATATAGATATACAAACATAGCATATAAGAAGTATAGCGCGAAAAACAAAGTACTATCGGTTCCGCGTCCGCGCTAACAGTGATTTTGCTTGTCTTAAAATATAAGAAAAATATTTAGGATACTCAAGTTAGTCGAGACACCCTGCATATCAATTTAGTGGACTGTAATCATTAGAATTCTGTATGTATAGCAAGCAAAATCTCGCGTAACAGCTCAGAACTGTTCGTCTCGTACGTGTCAGTGCAACTGTAAGATGCTCTATAAATATAGAAACATTTCTCCTCGATTTCGAGCAAAAAATGTTTTCGAATAGAATCGTTTCGGCAGCTGTTATTTCATGACGGCGTCTCTTCCTCGTCATCGACTGAGCCGACGAGTTTCCTTTCGTCGAGTCTGTTCGTTCAGGTGGATCTCGTCGTGGCTTAAAAAACTCGTTTGCTCTTCACCGTTTCTTTGCCACGAAACCGCGAGATTGTTTGTACAATGTCGTCGCGGGATACATGCTTGAAATTCACGGACTCGTTTTTGACGAATTGCACCTTTGACAATACTCGCATTTAGAAAGTAGTTTGGACTTCCTCTTCACAAAAATCGTAGAGCCAAAAGTCACTATGTCTTAATATACATAGAAAGGATGAAGCTACTCCTTTGCACGGCCAGTATCATATACATAGTGGGAAAACTGTTTACAACATAACCTGTTTTCCCGTGCACCTGTCAATACCGAAGATATTAACTTGATACCACTCTGCCTCGCACAATCTTCGAATTATAAATTATAAACGAAGCAGTCTTTTACATGCATATAAACAATGAATGTATTGCTTGTACACATCACTATACCATTTTTTAAACACAAATTAAAATTGACGGGGAAGATGGTAAAAACTTCATTAAAATAATTCAAACATTTGACTGAAAATATACGGAGAATACACTGCCTAGTAATCTAAATTTTATACATCCATTAATATTGAAAATTCCTTCCATGCAATCCACGATGTGAAATTTTCAAATTACAAATTATAAATAAAGTATGTAGATGGCCATGTATATCGAGCATATTTTGTATACAATGTGGATCATGCAATCAAAAGCCTATTTCCATCTTGTTGTTATGAATGTTATGATAAAGTGATCTGTAGACTGAAAATCTTTGATCATGCCCGGAGACTGTTAACGATTAATTCACAGAGAAATGAGAATTGGAAGAAACCTCATTAAAATATTTCAAAGATTTCACTGTAAAAATATGAAAATTGCAGCCAGGTAATTACACCAGCTATTTTTCGTACAGCTATACATATTTGAAATGTTGATTCCGTTCGGCGTTGTCCACAGTGTAGAATTTTCAAATTACAAATTATAAATAAAGCAGTTCTGTCGTGCGTCAGGCCGTAAATATTGGACACGTTCGCGTGATGCTATTTACGCCGTGTCCGGTCCGTTCAAATATCATTAACATTTCCATTAGTATTATAAGCCTCGAATAATTACGTTTCACGGTATAACGATCTACATCTTCGCAGCAAAACAAACGGTACATATTTAATGGCGCAAACACTGCCTCGGACCGCAATCAAAGTTATAAAACACATGACCGCCGCGGCATCATTTATTACATTCGTGTCATACGGGACGTTTATAAGACGCGCGATAGAAGAACGATGATGAATGACTTTCCCAGTAACGTGGCTTCGCGGCGGCGTTGTTTAAATTCTAATGATCCGCACTATAAATAGCAGCACGCGCCAACCGTCCATTGTCACCGGAGACAATGATCCACGGATGAAGAGGTCCGCGGAGGCGAAAGATCAACGGGATTCGATTCGTCTCGTCTCGATCACGATCTCGATCGACCAAGTGCCAGCTGCAAACAGCTCCGAATCAGATTTAATCCTCCGGGGTCGTACATTGACTTGACGTATGCATTCGATCGAAGATCGTTCGGTGGATCGCTCGATCCCCGACGAATCGCATGCAACCGAACACCCTGCATTTAACGTTGGCTGATTAATAATCAAAATCTCCGAATGACACGTCGCTCTTCCTCCCCTTGAATTTTAATGTCTCTTAAATAAGTGTGTCATTTTATATATGTAAGGGTTGAACGTACCAATTCATTATTTATGCATCCATGACAAATAGGAGCAGGTGAAATGCAACTCTACGAAAATATTGCAAATATTTAATATTTAACCCCTTAACTTAACTTCTGGATATGTTCCTGGATAATAGACATGCTGCTGGTAATATTTGTTATAAATATTAAACACTATTTTGTGTTAATGTCTACAATGTCATAAGTAGACTGCGGATCTTTACGAATGTATGGCTTCTGAGAATTTTCAACAAATTATAAAATATAAAATTCCACAGAATTTAATACGATTTTTGTTTATATCAGATCTGTAATGGCTACTGCCACTGAAAATAGTATTCTATTTGTTTCCACTTTCTTAAAATTTTGACTACCAAAATTAAAAATTAAAAAATAAAAACCTATGATGTCTCCGAGTCCTCTTTGTATGCCAAGGAGTTAACTTTTAAGAAGTAGAAGTGAATTTCGATTTTGAGTTTTAGAATAATTAGTAAAATTATGAAAGAAAGAAAGAATCCTTTATACAGCTATTGTGTTTTGCAGTAGATACAGACAATTTTTATTTTTCATAAAGATCCTTGGATCCATCTTTCCAACAGCAATATGCATGAACGTTATATAAACAGTTGCAGAAAATTTTGCAGTATTTAAACAGAGAAAATTCAGTGGTGTAGTGTATGGGGGTTAATGGCGTCCCACAGTGACTTTCGACCTTGTCTCGCGAAATTGCGGGCCTCGCTAATTCCGCAGTCCCCGATTCCGAGCGATTCGCGATTGTATCGTGTTGCGGAAATTATCCTCCGACAGGGGAATCTGATACGCGATGTTGAATTTTTCACATTTCGCGCTGTGTTCCATGGAACCGGGTGAAATTGTCAGGCCTTTGTGTATCCTCGTATCCGCGCGGCTCTATTGATACAGATATCAGGAGGAAAATGTATTTATATTCAGCCCGCGCAGCCGATAGAAATACGAACCGAAAATTGGTAATGGACTTTTCGTGTTTTGCGCCGCGTTTCGAATTTTCGAATTTCAATCGGCCCGATTGAAAACGACCCTCCGTGACGGCACAGAGAAAGAATAAACGGAGAGGGAGGGGAGAACGTAATTTCATGGAGTTCTCCGCGGAGACAACGGTGACAGGGAACTAGGTCGACGCGAATATTATACGTCCAATTCTCTTTGGTCACTGTCTCATAATTTTCTTGTTACACAAGAGGAAGGACAGCCGATACTTTGATCGATACCGGCTCGTTCATGCAACGACTCACTTGATCCTGGATCGATCGCTCGCTAATCCTGCTGGAAGAATTTAATCATTTCGCCCGGGAATGAAATGGGGATGAATGTTAGAAACTGTCGTGACGAGGGAGAGAATGCTGATTACTAGCGGATTTTTATGGAAAATTCAATTTTACTTGTCCAGATTCTCGAAACTCGGGCGGACTAAAATTTTCGTTCTTACAGTTTCAGTGCGATGAGGAATGAAATTTTGTTATACTAGTTTGTATATACTGTATAACAAAATCAACAGTGTATTGAATTCAGCAATCGTAAAGGATCCTCTAAATTTGAATTATTTATTTAATGGAACAGGAACCGAATAGTTAAGATTCAGCAATTATTCGTCCAATCCTCCTGCACATAGAAAATCATAGCCGAATTTTATACATTTAATGTATACAGGGTGTCCCAAAATTTCTTCGACAGCCGGAAATGGAAGGTTCCTGAGATCATTCGAAGCAACATTTTTGCGAAGGAAAATTTTGCTTCAAATGATCTCAGGAACCTCCCATTTCCGGCTGTTGAAGGAATTTTGGGACACCCTGTATATATGTAAGGAGATTTTGAACTTGTTTGCCACTGCCGATTCCGCTCTTTAAACAACTCTGGTCACTTTTGATCACTCTCTCCTAAGTTCGGGGTTTATTCAACGAGCTGAGTCAGTGCAGATAAACGAAGCAGCAACGTGCTAAGCACGTCATAGACGCAGTGGCTGCAACCCTTGGCTCAGTCCAACTAATCCGACCCTGTCCTACCTAAAATGTCCTTCTACAGTGGTCAATGCTGAACTGTGAATTTTTATGCACTCTTAGCATGCGATACCAAAAAAATCAATTATAAAGTCGACTGTAATACAATCTTGTATTTTAAAATTCATTAGCCTTTATAACAATTTCATACTTTCAAATTTAATAAATAAAATATAAAATTCAGCAGACTATAATTTTATTTTATGAAATTCAATAGTGTCTAAAATAATTTAACATTTTCAACAGGTCTTAAAACAATTTTATATTTTCAAATTTAATAAATAAAATATAAAATTCAGCAGAGCATAATATTGTATAATTTTATATTATGCAATTCAATAGTGTTTAAAATAATTTCATATTTTCAATAGGTCTTAAAACAATTTAATATTTTCAAATTTAATAAATAAAATATAAAATTCAGTGGAGTATAACACGATTTTATATTTTAAAATTCAACAGGACTTAAAATTCAACGTATTTAATACAATGTTGTATTTAAAAGTCGATAAATTTTTATGTAGTTTTACTAACGTATTGTTTGCAGAGGCAATTAATATCCGATATCGAATTCTGCGTAATTCCACTTTTTTAAGCGGAAAATTATGTAAACGGCGACATATTGCACAAAGTGAAAACGTAAGTATAATTATTTACGCTTATCTTCCGATCACTACTTTTTCCCGAGATCTTTTTTTACAGAATAAGGCCATCCAATATTTTCCCATAACAAATAAAATCTTTCACGTTTCCGCAAATCCGTGGTACCATTCGTGTATCCAACGGATAGCATTACAACCTACGCGTATTGGAACAAATGATGCGAATCGTGAATTTTCGATAGCTCCATGTGAGCACACTTTGTTGACAGGTCCGATATGAAATGATATCCCGCGAGTATTTTATGGCCGTACAAAACAAATCGTATGTGGTCGACTTTTATTTATTTTAAAATATCTTTTACTTTCTTTACCGTGTATTAAATATCACGATGCATTAATATAAAAATATTCTCGATATTCTCGATATTTCCTTACTGTGCAAACTTGGCCCTTTCTATCTAGAAAATACCTTAAAATACCGTTTGACATCAAAATGCAACTAAGGTTCAAATATTTGTTTGTTTATATCCACGAGATGTTGTAGACATAAAATTTACAAAATGCAGTGAAACGCAAGATTGAAAATTTTGTGTTACAGATTCTCAGAATTGGGTCGGTGTTACAAGGTGTCGCCAGCATTATAATCGATCAAAGAGTCATTCCAAAGGAGGTCAGACTATGAAGTTAATGAGTAAGAAAATACTATTACGGACATTCCATAGAATTATTGTGAATTATAATGAAGAATAACATGTACTCCGATTTTTATAAAATTCAATGTAATTACCTTCAGAGTGGTGCTATACAAGGTACATTATTGTTCTTATTATCATGTACCCCGTATAGTAACACTTTGAAAGTAATTAAATTGTATTCAAAATCAAAATTGTCCGTATTAATTGCGAGATACTGGAGCCACATAGACATTTATTTCTTTTCGCAATAATTTCATAGAGTTGAAAACAATACAACAGTATTTCTAAATTCTTTAAATGTCTTTAGCGTTTTGCATTTGACATATTAATTTTTGTTATAAATGCATATAATTCGCAGTCCACGTATAAACATCTCGTTACTACGGTCCAACATTTTAGTTAGCTTTTCTTTCTCTTCTTGGCTGAGGCATGTTGTAACATTCTCGGAAGTATTTTAATTTTTGCAGAATCTACATTTTCATATACACTCTGTAAAAGCAAAACGAGTTGTAGAAACAAAAATGACGCGAATCGTTGGAATATGATATTTTTCCCAAGCATCCTGTCCAATAATTACAAAGAATATTTCTACCTCGAAAAACACGTCATACAGACAGGTTTCCCGGATGACAAGATCATGGCTGAAAACCGATAATACAACTCAATCCTTGAAGGTTTAATCAAACTCGAAAATAGACTGACAACGCGGAGTGAGAGAGAGATAGAACGGAGAAGACAGTTTAGAAACCCGATTGTATAAAGCTTTAATCGAACTCAAAAACAGAGTATGAACGCGCAGAGGATCGAGAGAAAGGACTAGTCGAAAAAATCGCGAGGGCGATGAGGGGGTTGCAATTTTTAGATTCGCATGGGGCGCATGAAAATCTATAAGAATCATTTATCGGCTATCGGATCAGAAAATACGCGCTAGTATTTCGGGGTGCACAGTTTGCGCATTGTGTTGCATCGGTTGTCGGCTGCATCTTGCGCGTTGTACAACCCGGCGCGTTTGCTATGGACCAAGTAATAAACCGCGCGGGGGGCAGTAATCCTCTTTAACTGAATTGTTAAAACAAATGGACGGCCCAGATTTTACAGACATTCTGCGGGCATCCATCACCGATTTAATATCGGCGCGGTGGCGGGCCCGCACTGCGAACGGAACGAAACGGAATAGAACGGAACCGGGGGGGAAAAAACAGGTTCCCCGGTCGAATTTTACGGCCGATGAAACCGTGTATCGGAAAAATTCGTGGCGAGGAGTAGCCCGGCCGCGGCGCGCAGAAATTTTCGTTATTCATCGCGCGCCGCTGCGAGTTTGAGGGTGGCCAAGCTACCGGAAATCACCCCCGTTTATACCGCAACTGGATATATAACCGACCGAGCCTGTCCGTCAGGCGTCCGCAGCGGACCCCGCAACGCGGTACCGTCGTAAATAATGAGCACGCTTCGGTATTTGTTTATTCAGGGAGCACTCAACGCTGCCCCCCCCCCAACCGCCCTCTGCCCGCGGATCCACAGCCACGGTTACCTACGTCGACCAACTCGGCCACCCTTTTCCATGCGCGACGCCGCCGCCGCCCCGGTGAACTGCAACACGCTGGATCGTCTCTATTATTTACGACACCACAATTAGCTAACCCTGGAGCATCTATCCTTCACACCTGACCGGCGTTAATAATTCAATTAGCCGAAGTGCGGCGAACGAATGCGCGGACGCACCGCGCGAATCTTCCGCGAGTCGCTGTCGACGGGTCCGATTCTGATTCCGCGCGGCGACCGTCGTCTTCAATCCTTGCCGGAATTAGGCCAACTGGGGAAAGCATTGCAGAATTCTTTTCGGGATTAAAAACAACACGACAGATTCAGGTGAACAGTGGGCTTAATGGAACAGGATATGTTCTATGAGGACAGTGCCCTGTTGGGTTTTAGTGGGTAGTGGTAGGGATATGAGTCCCGATCCTCCAATTTTCATCTAAGGAGGAGCCGAGCCCCACACTACCCCCCAAACTTTATCGTAGGGGGGTGTACGTAAAGGTATTTTCCCACCGCCCGGAAACAAAAAAGGAAAAAAGAAGGTGAACAGTGGGCTGAGTTCTACAATTGCCCCCCACCCCCAAATTTTTGGTGACTATTAGGGTACAAGCACCACGGAGCTGCGATACTAGAAGCAATACCAATTGGAATATTAGCTGCAATACTAGCGAATAGAGCGGCGCTTAGCCTAGTTACATACCTCTCGATAACTGTCGCAAAGATCACCACCGTAACTGTCAACATTTTATCCCCACCACTAGTAAAAACGTTCGACGACATTAATGTAAACTAAGAATTCTAACTTTTCAATTTCTGTTTCATTCATCAGGTTATTTGTATTCTTTCGGGACTTTTTAGTCGGATCGAATAGCATTCGATATTTCTCACAGTGGATAGAATACTGGCGAAGCGTTTTAGTCGTGACTGTTATAAACGCGATGCTTGTTTCGTGAGAAAAGCAATTTAGATTGACAGTTTTCAATTCGTTGTCCCCTTTTTTGGTTATTTCGAATACGAGTGGTTAAGCATGTCTACGGATCGATATTCCGAACGTACCGAGAATCGCGTTACGAATGACGAGCAGCTGACACTTCGTGTAAAAATAAATCCGGAATGTGCAATGATGTTTGTCCGTGCGAGACTTCGTTTCCGAGAAAATTGGATTTTGAAAACTATGATTGAGCACGGACTATGTTCGTGCGGCTCGCACTATTTATAAAGATTGATTGTGTTGCAGTGGCATGTAATTATTTTCTTCAATAGCTCGTTCTATCTTTCTCTTGGTTTTGTACCGTTTATTCGGACACCGATTGTTTTGTTCACATGGGTGGGGCAATTTGTTACGTGAATTATCTGTTTAAACAATTTCGAGGAGTATTATCGAAATGAGAATGGAGATTGATTTAATTCGGTAATGTGAGAAAAATTATTGAACCATTGCTATGTAATCTGTAGACAGCGGAACTTCATTCAAAATAAAAATTTTCTGCCAGAATTGCAACAATCTGGAACGACATAGAAACTTATTTTCTTTCCTAATATGTTTAATAGGTTGAAAATAATACAACAGTATTTTTAAATTTTTCTAATGGTCTTGCTGTTTTAGATTACATCTACTCATTTTTGCCATAAATGCATAAAATCCGTTGTCTAGTGATCTGATATCGAGTAATTGAGAATCGTCTTGTACTAAAACACGAATTCTCGATTATCTGAACATGGTGTGGTTTGATAGGTTTGTTGATCAATCATTACACTGCAACATCATTGATTTAGAATAGATAACACTCTAGCATTATGCCTGTCGATAACAATTGGAAACATTGTACAATAGACGGACGTTGATGTGATATGTACATATGTGATTACGGAGAGTTGATGCAGGATATGATAGCAGAAATCATATGGAGCAAAATTTATGTTTCATCAATATACGCTACTTCCCAATAAACATGATCTTTCACTTTAAAATATGAAATTCAATAAAATAATAGCTCCCACAACTAACATTAATTTTATACTAATATGTAAAATAAACGTTCCATAAGGAAAATTATATGTAACGTCGATTTACATACAAGATAAAAGTATAATAATTACGGGCGGATAACAATACGTGCCTCAAGTATGAAAAGAATTACATCCACTGTTTCTGCGCCATGTTTGCGTTATACTCTGTTCTTATATTCTGCTGGAAAATCTGAAGCACGCACTTTTGTAATTACGACGGAAGGTAATAAAAACGGAGAGAACCTTAACGAAGTAATGCTGCTAAAGATAATTAAGAAGATCGCTTTTAAGACCACAGTGTAATCCACGATTCTTCTCAAACGAATTTATATGAAACAGTGAAATTGGCTGAATTTTACCATTACCAGTTAAAAAACACGGTACAAATCTCATTTATATTAATCCGCGCATTCCTACAACAATTGTTCTTACGCAAATTATGCACAACTGAATATTTTGTAAATTCTTACCGTGAGACGTGATATTAAATAATGAGAATTAAATACGCAAGTCAGTTAAGGAGCCTCTGAACATCCTTTTAAATGGAATAATTTTTTAAAAAGTAAATTAAATGACTCGAGTTTTTTGGCGTACAAATAACATTTTCAGAAAATTGCAATTGATACAAATTAAGAAGAAAATACGTACATCTTTACAGCTATTTTGTCTGGGGATATAAATTGAAAAAATGCATTTTATTACTTTATGTCAATATATGATGAATCTTCATTACTTTCGGTCTACCACTGTAATAAATTTAAATATTTTCATGATTTTTATCATGAAAATCTGTCGCGTGTTTCTACCTAAAGCGATTTCGGTGAATTTTTTAGTATGTATGTACATAACTGACAAAGTTCGACAAAAACCATGCATCAAATGCACGGATGAAAGATTAACAAACAGTGACGTTCACTATTTTATTCACGATTTCGACCAAATACAATTCTTTCGAAAATTGTTTTATGCATTAGACAATAAAGTAATCTTTTAGTATCTCAAAAACAACTAAAGCTTGTACTATTTTTAAAAAAGTTGTTCATTTTAAAGGATGTACGAGGCTTTCCAGACTGTAAATTTCGAAAGCACTTCTAAAGCCTTTAAACAGCAGTCTAATTTTCCAAAAAATTTTTACGTTAGCCAGTTGTCCTAATATCCCAAAAAAGGTTCAAACTACGCAACATTTTTAAAAAAGTTATTCCGATTAAAGGGTGTACGAGGAGTTTTTCGCTGACCTGTAAATTCCGAAAGCGATTCCAAAGCCAGGGTTTAAACGGCAGTTCTCCTGGGCAAGATGGTGAAGACCGATAGCGTTCTGCGACGGAAAATTAGAAAAGAGTCCCCACCGCGTAGTTCGCAAGGAACACCGGAACGGAAAGTCGCAGAATTTCGCGGGCACGAATTTCCCAGCGGGAGTTCTCCGTCGAGTCGAACTTTCGTCACGTGACGGCGGAAGTTTGGACTGCAACTGGTGCATCACGGAATAATTGGTTCCACTCGGCGAATCGACGGAGCGGACAATCGTGGATATAGATCGCCGATGAGCGGGACAATTTTCCTTGAACTAGTTTCAAGAGGAGCCGTGACACCGTTCGACACGCGTTTCCACTCGTCCGCCCCATTTTCCGGCTTCTCTTACCTCGTGGTCGGTCATGCGATTAGATCTTCCGATTACATCTTCCGTTTACATCCCCCGATTACATCTTGTACGAACGAACGAGAGCCTGGTCAGGACGAATGTTTTTCACCGTGTCGGCCTGGTAACTGCTGCCATAACCCGGCCCCAACCATAAAACTGCGTGTAACTCCATCTGCTTTCGCGTCCGCTTGTACACTCGCGGAAAAATGTCATCGCCGGGAATTGTAGACGTTAAAACGTAACGGCGCGCAGGAGGGGGAGTTCGTTTCGTTTCGTTGATCATCGGATTAAAAAATATTGCCTCTAGAGGACGTCACCGGTAGATAAACGAGCCACGACTATTTCCTGTCCACTTACCCCGGCAAGCCAGCGGAATCTACGGCTCGGAAGCCAGCCGCTGTACACGGTGTAAAGAAACGTGTCGTGGCTTTCACAGGTCCTCCCACACTCCCTAATCGGCGATGACACGCTCGAAAATCTTCCCCTAAAATTCAAACTCCGAGACCTTTTACATCGATTACCAAATCTCTTACCCTTTTACAAGCAGAATATAGATGCAGTCTTTTTGCAATCACTGCAAACATTTTTTATTTTGCATAAAAATCCGCAGCATTACATATATAGATAAGAAATGAATTTATCAGCATTTGTACAACTTTTCTTTTTTTTGTTTTGCGTTTAGACAGACACAATTGTGAATATATACCAGTAGCTAAAGTGTTAATGCATTTTTATTGTAAGTGTATTTTTATAACCTTAACATAAAATCAGCATTTTTGAGATTTATTTTAGGTAGAAAGTTTTCGAATTTTTTCGTAATTGCCTATCAACCAGAATACAAGAAATCGATCATAATTGGTTAACCCACGCTCGTCCTACAACCACCGAAGAGAAACTGTTAAAGACTGCCAGCCTTACGGAAGATCGTGTTACTTGATTAATTCGGTGTTTTCTAGACGAATGACAACACAAACAAAGAACAATTTAACAGAAACGTAAAAATTTTTACATTAAAAGACGACCTCGAAGTTCAACTTTGTCGAAAGAGCTTGAAGCAAAGCTGGGGCACAATAATTCGCGAAGCCCATAAAATATTTTTTACGTCGTCGCACAATTCCGCCCTTCCCCGTTTCTTTCTCTCGTTGTTCCCTCCCATCTGTTCTTCGAGAAATCCGTTCTTCGAGAGTCGTAACTACGGATAACGCGTATAGCGGCCAATATAATTTCCAGCCTGGCCGTTCTGCTTAAGTACAGGCTTTCTTTCGCTCGCGAGCAATTTACACCTCGCGGAGACGTCGACAACCCGGCCGTTATAAATCCTCGTCGTAACTTTACGTTTGCGGCGATTTCAATCCCCCCGACGTGGCTTTAGACCAACACGGTAATTCGTAATTATTATTAACGATCCACGGGGACCGCCTCCCCTCGAACCCTCTCCCGCCGTTCTCCACCCCATTGGTAACATCACGTTGTTCCCCTCTCTTTCTATCCCCATGGCGCTTTCTGATTTTCATCTTACCACCCGCATGCGTTCCTCGCGGGCTACGGAGTCGGTTCTTGCGAGTCACGTTACCGAACGATGAAATATGAAGCCGCGAACGCAAAAACTGGTCGGGCGTAGCGTGGAAAACACGGGCCGATCGCATTATTTCACTCCATCCCCGGTCAGGTGCAATTGAAATATTTATCAGGGACGTATGGGGTCGGGGGGACACGGACTCGGGGAAAACCGTCTTGCCGCCGAAGACAAATAGTTTTGCTCCTCGATAGGCTAGAAGGGCCGCCCCGCAGTTGGCACAATTACCGTTGTGATTTGACTCATGAAATATTGAACCGCATCGCCGATCCCGTAATGAGAGCTCGGGCAAGAAATACCGAAGTTATTGCTTGTTAAGTAAAGACCGGCTCTCGTATTATCGGAAAGGACATTATTCTTCTTGAATAAGTCGCATTCTGTAATTGGAACTTCCACCGGTATGCGTGCCGCCTTCGTTCTTTCGTTCGGAAGTGGATTACCTTGGTGCACTAGGCTGGAAACTAAGTCTTCGCGGTTATTTCTGAAAATAGATTTTTCTTATGCGGCCCCGCGCCGAGGGATCGCAAATAATTGCTTGGAAGGCGCTTCGTTTAAGAAGAAATATAAGAGAAGATCAAGCAGAACGACTTGGGTTACTGTTTAATATCTTTCTGTAACCTCGGAGCTGCTTATTGTAACAAAATATTGGAAAATATTCGACACGCACTTTCTTAAATCTGATTCTTACGTTTCTGGGGTGAAAACAACCCCTAAAGTGGGGAATGTATTAACTCAATTGATAAAATCACTGCTCATGCTCTATTTTTAACATCAAGTCTCCCTCTAATAATTAAATGTTGTTGGAATAATGATTTTCGTATTCCAATTGTTTGTCCTCCTATATTGTTTGTAAGAAAAGGATAGAAGTGCACATTATGTGAAGCTGTGCAAGCTAATTTCACGTCTCCTTTTTTACTTGAATACTGCGACACAGTCGTCTCCCGATCCGCAGTCACAATTAAGATTTAAATCGCACAAAAGCCACAGAAATCGTCGCTAGCAGCTAATTCGAGCAGACTATTTGAACGTCAGCGCACCAAACGCTCTTCTCATTTGCCCGACCACGACGTCCATTCATTCCTAAACCTTCTTTTACGTCCCATTAAAGACGCGTCCATTCTCTTCCGCACCGGCCAGACATCGTGATACTTTTTCATTACAGTTGCCCGGATGATTTCAATGAGCTCATCCGCGGACATCGCGGCGAGTGGACGCGGTCAAAGGATATCAGGTTCCCTGACAACTTAATAGTCCCACTCTTCCCGTGTCATCCGCAGAATCTTTTCTCGCTGTTAAAGTAGACCGGCCATTCGATATCGGGTCCTGTGTCCCTGAGACATTCACAGGCACGCGTTCGTCAATTAAAAAAACCACTGGAAGGAATGGAGGATATGCTGAAGCGGTTATGCGAATGTCAACTGCTTTCATCTTCGGTCGATTGCTACGAGCACTAGCTTCAACTTATGTTCACTGTTCACCCTCGTGAACAGGATGCTTCTTTGATCGCTCAAACCCTCACATATTTTTCGACCTACTGTATTGGAATTAACAAATAATAATAATTAATAGTAATTATACAAATCATTTGAACTGGGAACTAGAAAATTACATAATAATTACAACAATATTAGGTTCACTGCTGAACAGGATGCTTCTTTGATCGCTCAAACCCTCACATATTTTTCGACCTACTGTATTGGAATTAACAAATAATAATAATTAATAGTAATTATACAAATCATTTGAACTGGGAACTAGAAAATTACATAATAATTACAATAATATTAGGTTCACTATTCACATTCAAACCTCCACATGTTTTTCAACCTACTGCATTGGAATTAACAAATCATAATAATTATACAAATCATTTGAACTGGGAACTAGAAAATTACATAATAATTACAACAATATTAGGTTCACTGCTGAACAGGATGCTTCTTTGATCGTTCAAACCCCCACATATTTTTCGACCTACTGTATTGGAATTAACAGATAATAATAATTAATAGTAATTATACAAATCATTTGAACTGGGAACTAGAAAATTACATAATAATTACAACAATATTAGGTTCACTGCTGAACAGGATGCTTCTTTGATCGTTCAAACCCCCACATATTTTTCGACCTACTGTATTGGAATTAACAGATAATAATAATTAATAGTAATTATACAAATCATTTGAACTGGGAACTAGAAAATTACATAATAATTACAACAATATTAGGTTCACTATTCACATTCAAACCTCCACATGTTTTTCAACCTACTGCATTGGAATTAACAAATCATAATAATTATACAAATCATTTGAACTTGGAACTTACATAACTTACAAAAGGCTGTATGTGTAACATAGATTCTGTTATTGCTACGTTGAATATTTTTCGCTTTATATAAATTTTAACTTCTGTTATACATCCATTCAATTAAACCCTTGACGTACGAATTATATGGATTTTGATATGATCAAATGTACTATTTATGAACTTGTCATCAGTGTAAGCTTCACCATACAATTTTAGTGTGATATATATCAGATATGTTACTATTAAAATTTTATGTTAACATTAACCCTTAAAAGGCAGAAGTCCATTTTGACTAGGTTATAAGCGTTCCATTTAAATCCTAATCTTACAGCAGCAAGTTTAAATTCTTACACATTTGAAATACAAGCAACATTTCACTATGGATCTGTTCATACATCCACCCTAGATACAAAATCATTCGTCGTCTGAGGATTGAATATTTCATGGCAATGTATAAAATGTCAAAAGCAGAACATTTAAATAAAGAATATGGAGAAGTGGTTGTCCGAAAAATTGCGTTGATCTGTATTCGATCGTCACACTCTGGGTCTGGGTTAGGCGTAGTTAGGCCAAACTTCAACAAGCAGGCAATTTTTCACCCTTGCGGTTGTTCGTGACTGCGCCTGTTCGCAGTGTTTTATTTGGCACATTGTGGAAGTGGAGCAGGTCCCAGAACCCGAGCTGTCATCCCAGAAAAACCGGTGATGTCTCGCGCGGACACCGTTCTCGCCAAAAATATGATTATCTTCGGCCCGCTAGCAGCACAATCGGCTTCCTAGGTTGCACCAGAGCTGTGCTAGATAAGCAGGTTGACTCGCCGTGTACTGAAGCGAATGTGTACGGAAACGTTGGCCAATTAATTCGTAAGTGTCGCACTCGAAACTCTCTCGCGGTGTAATTCCAATTGTATAGAAAGTGTTCGATAAATATTGAGAGCTCCGCTGCAAACTTTGTACCTTTCGACGATATGGTATTACGGCACTGTGTATCATCTCGCCGCACAACGTGGAGTGCATTACAAATGTTTTGTTACTTTCCCGGCGCCATTGTCGCTGGGGAAAAAATGTTTGAACGGAAATTAACGTGACAGTTTTTACTCCCGTCGAGTTCGAGTCTTCTTTATGGGCTCTTTTCTTTGCTTTTACTCCGCGACCTCGCTTCTCGGTTGAGTTTACCGTCTCATTTTATTTCGCTTTTTTAAAAACGCGAACCGATATCTGGGTGACTTTTCCTGGAAACTCGCGGACAAGCGATATCTACAATGGAAGTTTAAATTACTTGTCTTGATAAAGGTCGTTCTATTTGATCCATTTTAGGTTTGGATGCACTCGAGTTTACGGTATTTACTTCGAGATTAAATGAAGGAACTGTGTAGAATAAAAGAATCGAGACAATACTGTTTTGTATTCGTTAATGTCGAACTTCAAGTACATTTTTACGATTGATTCTCTTGTATCCATTTCTGGAGGACTTCGAACGCGAATGTTCGCTGCAGAGTATTCTTTTTGCAACGTTCTCGGCGTGAAGCGGCACTTCTGCAGCATTGGTCTTTAATTAAACGATAATTAAATGTTCTCTCAATTACTTTAGACTTGAAATTGGAAACTGTTGTACGGACGCCTTAAGGGTCCTTGCCCACTAGACCGTAACCTCGGCGCGGCGGAGCGCCATTTTGGATTGCCTCCTGTGTATTTCAATGGGAGTGCGCCCACTATACCTGATCAGAGTACAAAGAAACAGCGCTCCGCCGCGCCGAGGTTACGGTCTAGTGGGCAAGGACCCTAAATTTTCATTAGGGGCCCAAATAAAACAGTTTTAAAAAATGTCTTTGTTATTTTTGCATGTAACCTTGTAAATTATAATTTTTGGAAAATCTTTCTTGCAGATCATTTAGTAAACCAATGCTTCTAATTGATTATAAAAAATCAGGTCATTTCGTACAATTATAAAAAAGTTATCCTATTTTAAAGGGTATACGAATACTTTTTACACTCACTGTACATTGTAGGACGCAAATTTATCAGAAACTGAAGATCCACATTTTATCGCAGACTATCGCGGTACTGTCTAATTAAGTTAATACGTTTCAAGCAAAGGAGAGTTGGGCAAAGCAGGGTAGTAGGCCAGAATGGAGTACTCAATGCTGTAGGCTCTGTGGACGCTGCTGTCTCACTGATGGCTCTGCAAATGTTTTCTTTTCTGTGTCGAGACAATTGTAAACAATTCATGCCTGTGTATTCTATATGTCCGACATGGAGCGAATGAGTCATTGAGAAACTGTGCGCTCAAAATTTCACACACCATTTCTGATGAGGTCAACTTTTTAATGTTTTCTCTCTAACTTCTTCGGATTAAAATGAAATATAAAGTAAAATTAAACATGTTCTATCAATTTTATCTGGCTTCGTTAACATTTCGATAAAAACTGTTAAATACATGGTTCGTTTATAAACATTGATAATTCCATCCACTGCTTGAACATCTACTTCTAATTAACATAATTGCACCGGGCGACGCATATATGCGTTTTCAGATTCATCAAATAAATAATAAGAGTATTGGATGAAAGAGCAAGAATAGGGGATCGAAATGGAAGGTTGGAACGTTGACTGTGCCCCATGGAAAGGCCACAGCCCACGTTTCAGGAGCTTTCGTTCCATCGACAGTGCAGCGGAGCCCGAAATGATTCCCATCGAGGCAAGTCCGAGACGTCTCCGTTCGTGGCGTGGCGCACTCGGAAAAATTTGTAATCTGTTCACCTTTGATCGGGCGTCTATCTTACCGAAATGGGATTATCCCCGGATCGGTAACCGGGGCTGTTTAAAGGAGTGCTCGATCGTGGTCGAGTTGGCCAGGAAAGGCGAGCGAACGAGCGGTCCGTGAAGTGGCACGTGAGTCACGGGAACCTCTATTTCTTTGGATCCGCCCCCGCGTCCTCCCCGTTCCACGTTTTTCTCCCGAGGTTTTCCCTTCACAATACCTCGCGGGGGTATATCCCGTGTTTATAAAATAAATCCCCTCATTGTTGCTCGGCAAGGCGAGAGAAAGAGGGAGTTCGCGGCTGGTCGAGAGCCGTGGCGCACCCCGGTGCATGACGCTTCAGCTGACATAGCAGAGAGACAGAGAAAGAGAACGACGAATGGATACGGGGAAAATCGGAAGAGAAGAAAGAAAGAGAGAGAGAGAGAGAGAGGGGGGATGGAACGATGGGAAGCTGAGAGGAAAGAGGGGGCTGGAGAACTTTTGTAAGGCCGTCAGCTGCCACGGTATGGGACGAGACGTGAAACGTCGGATAGGGGCGGATCAGAATATTTCTAGGACCCTGGCTAAATGTTATCTTCTTCTCTATGGTGGCCCATCCTCGCCAACACACACGGGCCACCGTGTTCTCGAATCACCGGAGAACGGTCTGCTACCGCGTCACCCGGTTCATCTCGACCCCCGAGTTTTTTCGATCTCCATCGAGAACTGTTCTATTGCGTTTACGGGCCGTGATCTAGAAACTGGGGAGGATTTCTTCGGTGACTTTTACCCGAGACACTCCTGGTTTCGTCTTTGCCGGGATCTTGGCTGCAGTGGCTCGTGGATCAACGCTTATCCTTGCTTTAGAAGTATTAGGTCGTTCAGACGATTCTGCGGATTGCTCATAGAAAGCTCTGGCCTACGTTGCGTTCATATTCTATGGCTGCCGTCTTCTGCTTTTCAAGTTAGGTGTTCTGGAATAAATAAGTGTAAAGGAGACAGGCAAAATGACTATTTGTGACCGATTAAAACAATTCGACAAGGTGAACACATTTTTTGTAACAAAAAATCTGCAGACTTTCTGAACGACTTAATATTGGTAGTGACCATTTTATACTAGGGTAACTGCACCAGTGAATAAACGGGCACCAGTAAAATTTTAAGCCTAAGACTAAGAATGTAGTGTTCATTAACTGGTATTTTTTATATTTTTTATTTAACGTTTAATAAAGAAAAATAATAATAATTTCATTTTATTTGTGTTCATTTATTTTTGACAAATGAAGTATAGGGAGCCATTTGGCATATATGTGATTCCTTTAATCCACATATTTTTTTTTAATTAATCTTCCTGAACAATTTCTTAAATGTTCATTCACTGGTGCAGTTACCCTACGTTAGAAAATGGAGGCTGTGCTACGAAATAGGCAAGCAATCATAGTGATTCGTAGAGTCGACCTTCTTTTGTTTCGACGTAGACCACAATCCCCACCATCAGTTCTAGAACCTCGATCACCTCGTGGTGGGAGATATGAAGGATTATCGCAATAACCAAGATTATTAATATTAATAATAAAATATAACCGCCATATGCAACGATATAAATAAATAACTAGTCCAATCCATCGCTGACAAGCAAGATAGATGCGTCGTAAATACATGCATAAAAAGAAGAGTCATGCTCACTACTTGTGTTAATGAGATGAAAGATCGAAGATGGCGGGAGTCTATTTTTCAGAGCGTCGGCTTCTCTCTATCCTGGCTCACAAATTTCTATTTGCGTCTACTTAGGAACAGTTTACAGAGGCCGGAGCGATACCAGCCAGCATCTTTTGTCGCGTCCTTCGGAAATTGCGTTCTCATCGGGCGTGGAAACAAGGTGTTTACCGTTCGCGATACCTTCGCTTCGGCGACGCCTTCGCTTTTTCCGGGGCCGGCGTGTATATCCGGAATACGGCGCACCTGGCCGGGGCAAGATTACGGAAACGAGGTGTCTCAAACGACATCCCGTATTAACGAATTCCATTATGGGAACAGTTATGGCGTCGCGCTATCGTTACTGATGAGCTCGGGGAACGACGGCACGTATTACGAGCCCTCGGCGACTCTCTACCTTTGCCTCTCATCCGCCTGAAAGCCTCGAAAAGGCCGAGCCGGTCAAAAGCACTGAATTCGTAAACACCGGCGAAATTATCCATCGGGGATGCACTTTGATTAAATCTGCGATTGAAATCTGTTTCGGGTCAGGCGCCTTTGAAAAGTCGCGTTACCAGCTCGCGATAGACACGCTGCTAATGAATATCGATCAGTTATCGATAATTTATTAGCTCTCCTGTCGAATGATATTTGTCGGTGGAATAAGCGGGAAATACGCTGCGTAAACTGAGAAAATTCAACTCCGTCGAACGAGAGCTTACCAAGCCATGTGGAACCAAAAATGCGACTGAAAAGGACTGCTATAGGATGATGATTAAAAATATTCTTTATACTCGTATGTAATAAAAATGTTATTATTTAATTCGAACTTATCCAATTGATTCAAGCATTCACCAACAACTTCAAAAGTACCAACCCTTCCAACCATAGATAATTTCAAGGGGAAAATATAATTTATAATTTCGAGACAAAAGGAAAGAAATTGTACGTTCACTTTTGCTCCAATGCCTAAATGTTGGTTACAAAAACATACAATTTTATTTCGTCCTAAACTATAGGCGGAACATTCATCACGAGTTTGGCTCGTTATTGCACAGCAAGGGGTTAATGTGAAGGAACGTCAAAGGACGCTTTCCCGGAACGATGGATATTAAAAATGTTTGCAATATCGATTATGGAATTGCGATTATGGTCGTGGAGGGTGTCTCGCGGACTATCGGTAATCGATACGAAAACAGAAAAAAAAAATAGTTGGTTTATGGAATCGATTCGGGTCTGAAGTGTTTGAAAGCACTTCCAATTTTCGTTTCGAAGATTTCTCTATAATTCAATGAAGAAAAAAACGTCGATTGGGTAACGTCAATCGCGTATAGATAAACGTCCGCCATCGATTCAACTTTGATAGACGTCCCTGATTTTGTATAGTAGCCCCGGACGCTCCTAAATCCGGCGTCAAGGTTCATGTTGTCACGAACAGACTCGGACGACGACAGTTTACGATTTTACGTTGGCAATTGGTGCAAACGTCGATGTCCATTACGTTCGCACGTGTGTACTGTCAATCACGTATGGCAAATCGTCCGTGTGTTCGACACTCGTACACAGAACTGTCCCGCGTGTGTACACACTCGAGCAGCCCACATTAACGACGCATGGATGCACGGCGAAACCAATGCAACGTTTAGGATTGGCTCAGGCATAGTGAGCGGTCGGTCAGCCGGAGATTACCGCGGCATAATTACCTCTGCACAGTATCCCTGCGACCTCTGTTTAATCTGCAATTAATGTTTCAAATTGCCATAAACCCACGGAGTAACGGATGCCACTTATCAACGGCGATAACCAACTCAGGGGTATGTATTGTTGTCGCGAGGCTAAACAATGCAATGCGACGAGCATTGTTGCGCGGCCTAACGAGAGATAACTGCTACTACTCGTCGGCCTTCTATGCCGGTTTTATTTCGACCTCTGTGTCGCCCCAGGTTTCCCTCAAAAGACTACTCATTCCGAATCCGCCAGCTTTCGGCTTCCACCGGCAATCGGCCAAGTCGAAAGGGTGCAAACAACCCTTGCAGTTGTGGGTGAAATCAATATCTTTTTCTATGTCTAAAGACCTGCGATCAATTTTTTAAAAGTGAATTACGTAATTTAAAAAAAAAACATTTTTAAAAATCATCCTTTTCAAAAAGGGACCACATAGTTACGCTGCAATGTCTTCAGTTTATCTCAACAAATTATTTGAGATGAGAAGTGAAGACGAATGTTGCAGGAATTATATTTGCATCTTAAATTAACAATCAGTAGAGTACGTCTGTATGAATCGGACACGAATTATTTAAGATGGGAAGTAAAAAACTGTGTTATAAAATATTTGCAGTTTAAATAAAACTGCATGTCCAGCAACACAACATGAATGTATTCAAACCAACGGTTTTGAGCGACGTAGTGGATAATGCATGATTTTAAATTTCCGGTTAATTCTGTACTAGAACGTGCATATTTGAACGAGAATACCATATATTCCGTTTTATTTCTGAATATCTTATTCATATGAAAATCGGATTTTACAAAAATGTCTATAGACGGATTATCGTCAATCTCGTACCAGATTTTTACAATGCATTCAGAAATGGTTAAAATGAGTTACAGTTGAATTTTTATAAACCAAATAATGCACTAGTGTCACGTCCGGTGGTCCTGCTATTAGTAATAATTGATAAAATCAATCGTGTATACATATATTTTCTGAATTTCTTTTTATTCTTTCTCTAATAATGTTGCACGAGAAATAAAATATTAAATACTATAATTAATAATTAATATTGAACTATCCTATATTATACCGTATTGCGAATGATAGAATTAAGGGAAACCTAATTTACTTCAAACCTTAACTCATCTTGAATTTAGAATTTCATTGAACAAATTAAGAACACACAGCGAAATCTATTTTATTAAACAAATGTTATTTACCACAAGAGATGATCCGAAATATAATACGCGAGCTAATAATTAAACGAAACACCCGTTGATCCTATTCATCGCTGAAGAATGTAAAAGATAGTTCAGAAGAAATTCAACCTCGACTGAACTAATTGGTTCAAAGAATTAACCGAAATTGACACCACACAGAGGAAACGGACAAAGTAATTTTTCCGGCTTGATTGCTGATCCCTGCTTGTCTTTTGGGTCTCGGATTGCCGTCGTAGCTCCTATCACTGTTGCTATTAAGATTGAGCAGGTTGATATCGATGTTGCAGCTGAGGCGAATTTTTTCGGTCTCTGAGATTAGGAAGGAATGCTCTCATCCGCTCTTCTTCTTGTTGCATTTGTTTGGACACTTTAATTGCATTGGCTTAAGAATAATGAATAAAAAATGTATAAGACTTTCGTTTTCAATGCAGTATTTGTTAATGGTATGTTATTAATGTTTCTATGTAAATCAGCACATTGTTTTCATTTATAACAAAGTACTAAATATTGAAATACTACCTTTTACTATTTTAGATACACATTAAATTATCTCAAAAATTTTTTTCACGATATAATGCAATAATTATTTCCTTAACTTTTTCTTAACCACGCGAATTACTTTCTTACAAACCACTCCTAATTTGCATTCTGCGCATTATCCCAAAAAGGGAACGATGGCTGTCAGTACAACCTAAATGTTACCTCGAAAAGTTGTGCCAACATTTGTTCTATTCACTCTGGCTTTGTCGAGCCAGCTATCTATCGAAACAACCCCGAAATCCTGGCCATTAACGTAAAAGGCAATTGTACTCCGGTATCCGTGTTCGACCCTCGGAAAATCTGTTCGCGACGCTGCATATGGTGGTCCGCGGAAGGAGTCCACACGGTGTACTATACATATTTTCTTGGCTGCGGGAAGGCATCGTAGGGGTTGGCCGACGGTAATTCGTGGTTATTATTCGTTTACACCGCGCTCGAGGGTTCGAAGACAGCCGAAACTCCCCTCTTTTATGTACCACGGTGGAGGAGCACGAGCAGTATGTTATTCCGGGGGCACTGTCTACTTAGGTACTTTTATATTCAATACATTCGCGAATGGTGGATAGTGGGGTCGTCTAGTAATCCCTGAGGACGCGGCGTAGACCCATCTCGAGAGCGAAGGTACCCGCCATAACGTCGGCCTCCATCGAAGGGTTACTGCCGAGGGAGCAAACATACATATATATGTCGGGTCTATTTTTCAGCGGCTGAGAGGCGCAATGCTGGCCCGAGGACCCATAGGATTCAAAATGTGCTTCTGTACACCCTGTTATTAGACCCCTCTCGAACTCGATCGCGCTCGACTTGCGGCGAATGGAGCCGAAAACGGAGATTACAAGCGAACTATGAATTCGCCGTTGCCGCCGCGCCGACGAGTCTCATTCAATTACGCGATTAAGCGGAAACTCACCGCTTAAGCGTGAAGAATTACACTCGACGGAATTTCGGACTCCTTTTTCTCTCCCTGTTTTTCTTTTTTTTTTCGCTCGCACGGCCAAACGATAGGCTCACCCGGTGAATTATGAATTTCATGGCTTCGGTGTACGCGCGGCGCTACATTATCCGATTAAGCTCGGATCCTCGCATTGAGTCCGGAGAATATTATTTTATATAATATACAGAACAATATGTCGGACTTAAAAGTTTTTTCGGGCCCATAAATCCGTCGAGATTAGCGCGCGTATTGTTGTAAATTTTTATGAACTTTTTTCGCTGCTTTTTTTCTGGCCTCCCTCTCTCGGAAGCCGAACCAACTCTGTAAATATTGCTTCTGATTTTTGTTACGCCCTTAAATCGTTCGGAGTGTTTGGACATTCGGTTGTATTTGCTGTTTGTTGTCTGTGTATGATTTTGTACATTTCTATTTGTTGAATATCTTCAGTAGATAAATAGTAACCAAAAATATATTCAATCACATTGAATTTTGTATTTATTAAATTGTAATATGAACTCTATTATGATTGATTGGAAATGTACATAATACGGATTGAAGAGGGGCCACATAAAGTCAGAAATTGTCACTTGTCATTTAGTTTGTTTACAGTGCGCTATTTTGTCAGTTCATCTCAAGTGTGTTTTGCGATTTTTACAATGGATAAAAATATCGAACAAAGAATCTGTCTTAAATTTTGCATTGCAAATGGAATTTCGTGTGCCGAAGCGCAGAAAATGTTACGTAAATCGACTTTATCAAAAACACGTGCGCATGAGTGGTACAGTGCATTTAAAAGCGGTCGAGATGTGGTGGATTTTGCACCACGATAACGCACCATCTCGCAAGGCTATCATTGTGAACGAATTTCTGGCCAAAAACTCAACAAATCTTATCGAGCAGCCACCGTATTCCCCTGATATGGCTCCGGCCGAGTTTTTTCTTTTTCCAAAACTCAAATTACCACTTCGAGGCACCCGTTTTCAGTCGATAGATGACATAAAAGAGAATTCGCGGCGAGTACTGAAGTTGATTCCAAAAAATGCGTTTAAAAAATGTTTTGATGATTGGGTTATTCATTAGCATAAGTGCATTATTTCGAAAGGGGCCTACTTTGAAGGCGATACAATAAATTTGGATGAATAATACATATGTTGTGTTTCATTGACCAATTCCCGGCATTTTTATGACTGAATGTATGAATTTATTTTAAAACCAGTTTTAAAATATTCCACCTGTTACTCCAGCTTGTTGCAATTAAGATAAATTTTTATACAGTAAAAGCTCCTTCGTTGTCCAAAGGCCGGGGGTTTGAGCGGACAACGACCGTGCCCGGACACTATTTTTGATTTATGACTGCGTCTTTAGTGAAACGGCTAGTTAAATGACAAAGAAAATCATCCGCAGTCAAAAGCAGTCAACTGTCTGGCTTTAAAAAACTCCTTATTTCCTTGCTATATTCCTTTCCTATTCTTCTCCGATCTGCGCGGGTCTAGACAGTCCTGGGACACATCTGGCGACCAGATCCACGCAGACCTAATCCTCTCGTTGACAGGCAGTGGAGTGGGTAGGCACTGGACAACGATCGTGCCCACGATTCAGGACAACGCAGGAGCGATTACTGTATTGCACAAAGTCCTTGCAGTCGAATTATTACGAATCATTTCTATTCTGGTTTCTCGACAGAAGAAATCTGGCGAATGGAGACGAATGATTAAGCAGCTAGGAAAATGTGAAAAGTTCGTCTGCAGGGATTTTAGGTAACAGTGCGTCGATGCAAATATCGCGACGAAGGTGTCGTTGCCGGGGAAAATGGTGGATCGTCACGATTAGGAACGGGTTGACGTGGGCCGCCATTAGTCATCCGGTAATGCACGCCCAAATTTAATTAGAGCACTCTTGCACGTTTTCAGCCGTCGAACGGCAGTCTCGCGCTTGGATAATTTATTCGTTCACGGTAGGTATCGTGGGGGCCCATGGGACGCGCCGCTGCCGGCGGGAGGGTGTCTCTCGGTGTTGCATCTCATTTTCCCGTCGGTCGCTTTCCCGTCGCGATACGCTTATTTATATTTATAAGAAAAATTCCGCGCTAATGGACATGAGAATTCGCCGAGTTCTTCCTCGCGGAGTAACTGGATACTCGAGAAAATGCGCTGCCGAACCGGGGCGCGGCGACGCGTCGCGACGATGACGGCGCTTCATCGTCGCCTCCCTTGTCTCGCCGGGAAAAGCTTCGCGTTTCTTTTTACACGTTAGATATAATTCCGGTGCTCGACAGACATTTATTAGGGCAGTTATTCAAATTACATTGTTACGCGCGTTCGCGAGCTGCGTAATGGAGGCGTCGAACGGGGGTGGAAACGACACCGTCAACCCTCTCTGGCAGACTGATCAGCAACAGTTTGGTAATATTTAATATCCTATTTACATTTCGCTGCAACAAGATATTTATTACTTCCGCGCCGGGCACCGGTTGTTTCTACAATTCGCCGTGCGCCAAGTAAATAACCATTTGCGAGTCCCGATCGCACAACAACGCCCGCACCCCTATGAATAGTCTGTGCAAATACATTTCACGCGCCATTTTATCCATATTATGTTCGGATGTGTTTCTAGGTTTTCCGAAATTTCATGTTTTCGACGGTGTACTGTTTCACGTATCAGGTTTCAGACTAACGGTCCGTCGTTTTCGCAAACCATTTACGACAAATCGGCAATTAATAACCGTTTCAATGTGCTAAACTGATTATTGCGCTGCTAATTGTAAAATATGCAGATCTCGCTCAATTGACTTTGCGAAATAAAATTGAATTCCGGTGGGTAGCTTGTTGGCTCGTGATGCGAATTTTAATAAACCACTTACTTCCTATTAATCTAGCACACGTTTTGCATGTTGGTGGCGCGGGTAACCTAATTACTTGCGTCAACAAGTTCGTTATTTGTACTTATTAACATTAATTTGAATGGTTAGGGACACTTGGGTGCCAAACGTGACAGATTCTGAAATAGTAAAATCTTTGTCTACATTTTAAATTCGTTATGTCATTTGGAATACTTATACATAATGTTTGTATGGTTCTTACTTTTTGTGGGGATGATTTTTGCATTTGTGCCTTCGGTCGACGAGCTATCTTGTCCGAATGTTCCACAAGTTTTCTGGAAAATTTATCGTTGTGTTCTGCAGCTAAAAATAAATCCTCTAATTTATGTTATGATTAAATTTATATTCCCAAACAAAAAAATGTATAGAAATCTCTAACGAAGGTCGAAAATATATGTAATCCATATTCAATTAAATGGTACACTATCCCTGCCAGAAAATGTTCGATCAGAATCGTGATTGCTGAATGCATTATTCAGGCGTATACTAAAAATATGATATTTAATATTACATTGAATATATTTCAGAAAAATATCCATGAAATGATGAATTGTTTGACTTATCAGAAAATATTACATAATGTACGAAAATATGAATAATTAATACAATGAATAACACTTCATGTGTTTGATCGAATACTTTTGGCCAACGGCAGTACATGGTTCCTCCAAAAATGATTAGACCATAGACCGCGCCTCTCTCGTTCAATAAACACTGGAAAGCCCGCGAGAATTTAGAGAAAGGATTCCACAATAAGACAACAAAGAGTGGTCACTGTATCAATACTTGAGCTCTCTCCCGGAAATGTTCGCGATTCTGCGGTGGCGGAAGGCAGCGAGTAATCGCGTACGATAAACACGGAATGTTTTGATAGCTCGTTAACTAATAGCGGACCGTGGAAAATACGGAAGGTCAGCATGGTAATGCGAGAGTCGTGTAGAAAGCCCGTTCCGCGGTAGTGAAAGCGAAAGAGAGGGAGAGGAGAGGAGAGAAAAGGAAAGAGACAACAAGCGACGATGAGATTCACCCTCGGAGCCCGAAGGGTTCCGGGCACTTGCCAGGGCCTGGTAAGAAGGTTAGGGCCGGGCTGCTTTATGAAGGGTTAGACAAGCGTGCGCGCACGTTCGCATGGACGCGCGTATTATGCGCGTGTACCGCGCCTATTAATGCGTTGCCGTTGCACTCGAGGGATCGCCAGCGACCCTGCAACGGCTCGTCGAAGTCTCCGAGGGTGGAGACTTGTCAGAGGTGGCGTAACATCGGCGCGAAACCGGTAACACTGCCTGCAGAGTGCCGGCAAATTAGATTATGCGCGACCTCACCCTCGCCAACCCTCTTTCGACGACACTGACCCCCCTGCAGCCGAAGGAAATCAACGAACCAAGAACCATGACCCCCACCGTCACTGCAGGTTCACTATACTCCTCCTCCTCCTCCTCCTACTCGCCTTTATTTTCTGATACCCCGGCAAGATATTCTTTACCTTGAAGCTTTTATGAGCGCCTTGAAATATTAACCCTTTGCACGGGCCGAGATGCAGCGAAATGTATAATGCACGGACCGGAGAGGCACGTATTGTTCGCTGTGAAATACGGTCGTTTGTCGGGCATGATATTGAACGTTCAATAATACACACGCGACTTCTCCATTCTGTAATTGTTTTTTCACCCAGACCCTTTACTTTCGTTGACCGATGGAATTTGAAGCATGCTTCCCTGCTGCCTGACCTACATCCAGTGGCTCACTGGAATATTCGGATGATGAAGGGATGATGACGTTTTTTTAAGATTGAACCATGTAACTCTAATTGTTTCGAGATGTTGGAAGTTTACTACGTGACCTGAAGCTCAATTTTCAAGCACTGAACATCGTCGACTGTTTCAATCTCTAACAGTATGAGTAGACTGCGGATTTTATGCATTTATGACAAAAATGGGTAGGTGCAATTTATGGTAAAAAAATGGACAAATTTAAAACATTTAAGAACATCAATGTATTAGTTGTAGCTTATGAACATTATTAAAAAATGAAAGATATTATTACTTGGTCCTTGATTGGATCTAATTCGCAGTCTAATTGTGAGTGTTGGAAATTACTGAAATTGGTTTCGACTAGTACACAGAATAGTATTAAAATTTGTTGGACAGCGTACTTCATTCTTTCCACATCATTCTAATTTTTCTGTTGTACATGAGAGCCAAAATGTTTAATAGAATAACTACGGTGAGCAATATGGTTTACATGTCCTGGTTTGACAATAAAAATAGTAGTGCAAAATTTTATACGCGCTGACTAAAAGTTATGAATAAACAAATATGTTACCGAATTAATTTTGTAGATTGATTTTTCTGAATGAGTGACAAGCAGAGAAAGTAACTTCCTTGTGAGAAATAAAATACTTATTTTGAAATTGACTTCTACAGTGCTACTTCTAATACATTTTGCACGAATTCCTTGTGATGCATAAAGTCTCTAGGTCTAGTAATAAGTACGTATTAAGTACCGAGCACTTTTTACATCGGAAATACGAGAAAAGTTTAGATTGCATGTTATGAATTTGGTGTGGAGATAGGAATTAGAAAGTTCTAGTGAGTCTGCAGCACGGCTGCTACAGCAGAAAGTGGAAAAGTAGGTGGATATGCTGCTTCTCACTACTTTGAAGAGGCCGAATTGTGAATTTTCAGCGAACCCCGTCGCCATGCTGTGAGTAAACTTCTCCAGAAAGTATTCTCCATTCGTTTTGCTCGATTTAGAATCTCGAGTTTCACTGCAATAAAGCTAACAAGACGCGATCATCAAATCGTACCTCGAAAACTAGACAATTTTAATTTTGTAAATTACATAAAATTATCTGATGAAGTCAGGTAGACCACGAAGTCTTTGAAAAACTGGAATAATTAAAACAGCGATTCTATGCAAGAAATGTAATTTTAAAAACAGAGAAAATTTAAAGAACTTGGCTGTTTCAAATCGATGGAATCTTTCAAAAAATTTCTTTTCAAACAAGCCAAAGAATCGATTGGATCTCAATTTCGAGGATTAAAGGACAGAACATAAAAGAAATAACGCGACCCCTCATTCAGAGAATCGCACGTTCGCGGTGCACAAACGCACCGATCGATGAGTTAGTAGGGCGCACTCCAGTTTTCGCATATTTTCCGGGGAATATCTGGACGCATGTCAAATATTTGAAGCGGCTAATTATCTCGTAGGACTCGGTTTGTCCCGAGCCGGTTGCGAGCGGGTGACGACCCTAATACGGGGCGCGATGGCTCACGGGAGCGTATAATGACAAAATGATACGTCGAAGCAAAACGAGCGTATCGCAAGGCAAGAACGGTCCCCGTCATTCTGCCGTAATTATCGATGATTACACGATGCAAATACGTTCGGGTAGGAGGAAGTGCGCGAGAGCGCGCGCGGTGTTCAAAGGCATATTGAAGTCACGTTTGCGAGCTCGCGCCGATATGCGCATCGGTCTAATATGTGCCTGGAAAACCACCCCTTTCGCAGGGGTGGCGAGAGGGGTGGTCCGCAACCCCCATCTCGCGTGAGCCCTCAAGATATACGTGTGCCTCCATTGAGTCGTTGGCTAACGAGTGGTTCCATCGGGTAAGTGCCCACGGCCGAGAGGGGTGGCGTTAGCGTACCTGCCGGCGAAAGTTAGCCTTTAGGCGGAAAAGCTTTTTATTTCGAAGGGTTGTGCGGGAAGAAACGGCTGGATACTGCGCGCCAGCCAGCCGATGCATTATGCAGCGACTGTTTGAAGTCCTTTCTTTTCTTTCTTTCCTCCTGTGGGCTCTCCTTTTTCGTCTCTCCTCTGCCACGCCGTCCTTCTGGCCCCGACCAACCCCTACATTCCCCCTCTACCGTCAATCTTTCTCCTACCCTTCCTCCGCGGCGCGTTCCTTTTTACTTTTTCTCTACTTTCACGCTCTTTCGACAGGGCAGCGGCTGTAGCGCGGCAGAATTGTCGGTGAAATGCGCGCAAATTTCGCCGTCGCGCCGCAGACGAGACCCTCGAGGGGTAGCGACGAAGCCCGTTTGACGACACCAATGGAAACGTTTCATGGTGAAGTGGATTGATTACTTAGTACAACGGTGCCACCGAGCAGAAACATTTCCGCGGGGCTTCGTTGTGTTCGCTGAATAACATTGAATTAATAACGTGTTGGTAAATTGGATAATTCCCTGGATTCTGCACCCACCCCTGCAACGGTGTTCTATTACACTGTTCGCAGCGATTCTTTTTTCCCCTCTCTCTCGGATGAAAGAGAAATTATTTTTATTTAAGAGAGTATTTGCTTCATCATACTATACGGAGAATGTGCACTACCGCGGGTGCAGCGGCAATTAGCTCTTACGCGAGCTAATGCTAATCTCCTTCGCTTCCAAAAATACGGGAAATGCCGCATGCAATTTATACGATTTCACGCGGCCCCTCAAATATATGTATCTTTGCTAAGTTTATGGAATTATTTCTTGTTGCTGTGATTGGACGCTTCTGCTACGTTCCAAATACATTTCGAATTTCACATTTTCAAGATATACTGCAATTCCATCCTTTGGTACTATTTTTTAATCGCAACCTTTATGTTTTCTAAAAATGGTAACTGATGTTTCTGGTAAATTAATGGACAAATGAAAATTGGCACATATTTCTAAGTAAAAATTTTCGATGAAACTTCTATAATTCATGGATAAAAGTACCCTGAAAATAATTTTAGTAGAAAATGAAGTCAATGGTACTCTAGCTTAGCTGCTCAGATCATTAATTAGTCAATTGATAAATCCCACGTGTCGACATACCTTAAAAGCTAACGCGTTCATGGTTACATCTGATCAGAAATTCCCTTTACGACATTATACATTTTTTGGCCAATATAGTATTCTTTTTGAAGCGTATCATGTTCTATGTGTTACGTATGAAACTGGGAGACCTGCAGAAGCTGATTTAATGTTATTTGAATATCTTGCAGTTAGCGCGTGACACGAGTTTGCAAAAATAATAATTTATTACAATGTATTCACTGGTGCCAGTCTGAATATAAAATACGATTTGAAACCAACAAATTTAAATAATATGACTAGACATGAAATCGTTCTGTAAATATACATTTTCAGAGAGTAATATATAACAGACACGATTTATAGACTGCGGATTTTGTGCAGTTACGATAAAAATAAATAAAGAGAGATACAAGGCTATGAAGACGTAACAAGATTTTTAGAATATTCTGCTTCTATCGACTTACTACTGTCATTAAAAGAAGGAAGACATTTCCATTCAACTTCTGCCGAGTTTCCTTAGAAAATTTTTAAATTGCAGGAAGAAGCCTAGGATTAAACAAAAATTTTGGCGAATTTTCTGAAACGTTATTGCTGCAAATCCGCAACGTCCGCGGTCTACCTGAGCTCGCGTTCTTCAAAATTCATCGTGCAGAATTATGTAAAACGCGGTGCGCACTCTATCCGTATGCGCGTTCGCTCTTCTATTTTTTAATTTCCTGCCTTCACGCGTCCGTCATTTTTCACGAAGGGGAAATTACGAAACAGAAACCGACTAAGAAGAAGAGTCCGGGAATGTAAATCGGGGAACGCTTGCAGCGAGCTCGTTTCATCGAATCTCTCCCGTCAACATTAATCGCGTCCATCCTCCGCCGTTGATAAATCATTTTCCAGGCTGTTTAGAGACACGCATGCAAACTATTCCAATTCCGTCGTAAGAATCACGGCGCTGCTACGTTGACGTCCGAAAACGTTGCAGCAGCGGCCGCTTGTTGTCCGAGCATGAAACGACCGGCGTCATTAATCATGTCGCCGGAGAAAGGTACGATGAAAGGTCCTGTACACGCGCGAGATTACGAAACCTGATCCCTGGAGAAGAATCACACGAGATACCCGACCAACACGTGGTCCAGGACACGATCCGTGAGGTGACGATAATTTATCCACGCCACGCCAGAAGAAAGGCCCGTTTTCACGGCAGGGATCCGCGCGAGCTTCGGGAAATATGAAAATATCGCAGTTAATGAGGGAACTCGAATAAATTCACTGTCATCGGACGGTCAGAAGTTACCCTTTCACCGGGGTGATTTATGCCAGAGAATTTATGCGTCTCCTTTTTTCACGGGCTTTTCACAGTCTCAAAAAGCGCTACGCTCACCCCCCCCGGCTGCTGGAACCTGTCTGATTGTGAGACCGAACTGGGAAATGGAAATTTTCGTCTGCCCCGGAAATGTTTAAAATGCTAGTAAGAAGTGTACCTTTCTATTATGTGTTGTCTTTCCAGTATCGAATTCAGAAGTAAATTATAGCGTACAATCTGAAAATGGGAGAAACAAAAAATTTTTCATACATAAAATGGAAAGATAAATGAAAACGAAAACCGAACGTTTGAAATGCTACCTCTGGTAAAAAATATTCGATGAAATTCGCGAGTGTGGTTGTCGAAGGAATTATTTGAACGTTGGTTGAAAACGGAAAATAGTGTAACACAGAATACACAATGTTTTAGGAAAATTAACGAGATATTCGACCAGAATTCTGTTGCACACTGTTGCATGAAAATTGTGAAAACATATAACCGAGGCATAAATAATTCAATATTATTCATGGTGGTGAACTAATTATTCGAATTCAAATTATAGGATAATACGAACTTAAATACAATACAATCTTTTCGGAGGCGGGGCAAAATTGAAAATTTTCGACACTGGAAATTACGAAAATCCTTAAATTCTTCTAACATGCTTTCACATATTAATGTATCTTCTCTTCCCACCTACTGGTTTCCAAGTCCACCATATTTCAATGAAATCATAATCAGCAACATCTGTCATTTGGAAAATTTTCAATTTAGCTCCGCCTCCGAAAAGATTGTATTGTATTTAAGTTCGTGTGTATTCACATAAATTAAATGGAAATTATTTCATAGTTTTTAGTGCATTTTTTCGAAGTCGGTTTAATTTTTTTTAGAAAAGCTTTTTATTTCACACTTTTCAATGGAACGAGCAGAATTTGTAGAACATCGTAGTATGGTTTTTCGATCTTATTGGTTATGTGCAATGAAAACCGCAAAGAATGAAAATATGCAATATTTTTTTTTCACGGGACCACCCTGGGGACAGACTCTACAAGATACAAAAGGTTTCGTTCCGATTGGTCCATCCATCTCGTCGTAATCGGTGAACATACATAGAAAAAAAAGCGAAAAAGGCACATACAGATCGAATTGAGTAACCGCCACCTTTTTCGAAGTCGGTTAAAAAAGTTATTCAATTGCGAAATTTTCAATTTCCCTTCCAGTCGGAGGTCCAAGGGTTGAAGGCTAGGAGAATGACTAGTGTATCCGACGAACCGGTAATTCGCAGGTCGTACTCGTGTAATAACTCCGCCCGAGGATAATGCGTGTCGGCGTATCAAGATTAATTTTTACAGCGGAAGAAAATGTCGGGGTGAAAGGTGTTTCGTCCGGCGGCCCTGACGAGCTCGTATCAGGACGTCGCCTTTCATGACACGCGCTGCGTAATTACGACGATAATTTCGGGGGTGGTTTCGCGAAGGGTATCCTCGCGGGTACCGTAATGTCCCGCCATTACTTTCCCGCAAAAAGGGACCAATGGTTTTCCCGGCTGGCATTGTAGGCCTCCGCACGGAATGTTTAGCATATTAACCGTCAGCACTGGAAATATTCGGCCCTAGTTTTCGGGAGGTTAAGGTCGTGATTACGCCACCGCGAAACAGTGGTGCCTACGGCAATGACGATAGTGGTGGTGAGTCCGCGGGCGAAAAATAGCCAGCGAGTGCTTCGGGGTCTATGCTCCGTGATAAGGGCTTCCGTCAAGAGCAAACTCCTCCGCGAGCGGATCGCGGCAAACAGGATTCCGGGGAAGCTCCGGTTCCACATAAAATTGTAAATTTCGTTCATTTTCCTAATGAGGCGGTTATTAATTCGCACGGAAGCGGTTCAACCGTCTGCGAAGGCTAACGAGCGTGCTTGATCTTGCGCCTGGGCACTAGCAAAATATTTACCACTGATCTTTCACATTAAACCCTTTTGATTTATTCGTATAATTTCGTGCAAGAAGAAGAAAATTGACCTCTATTGTATGCTAATGTATTCTCTAACAGCTAAATACCGATAACACTAAAACAGAATTTAATGACACATGTACAAAGCGTCATGGGATGGCTGCTACAAGCGAACACGAAGTCTACATGCGAAAATAAATAAAAAAAGAACTAACAATACTTTTTCGGTTGATGGTTGGTTTCCTGGAAAATCGAGTTCGAAGCTCGACGGATTCGCGAGAAGTAGAATTGGTTGTTCATACTCAGACGCGTCCAGCCTATTTCTATTCTACAGCACGCGTGACCACCGAATTTGCACACTCAATTTTCAGTGCATTGTACAGCAGTCCACATACATATTGATGCACTCTAGGTGGCCATTTTTTCTATTAAAAAAATGTAACTTGTATCCAGTTAAATTGATATTCTATTTTTGAATTATTTTTAGAAGCTTTTTTTTAAAGAGAATACATAATATAAAAACCATCCCTCTGTATCCACAAAATACTAGGGGTGTGCGAGATCCCGTCGGGACGGGAATTTCTCGCGAGATCGGGACGAAATCTCGAAAATATCCGGGAATCCCGAAATTTTCTCGGGAAATTTCTCGGGAATCTCGAGAATTTGGTATTTCCTGTTTTAATGAAGAATAAAAATTTTCTCAAAATATCTACGAAGAACAAAAAATGTCCTGAAAGTAAGTCGTGAATTAATTATGAAACGGAAAGAGAACCCTTCCAGCACCCCATTTATCCGACCGGTAACTTCAAGGATAGACGGCACTTCATTATTCAAAATTTAAATTGAAACGTCAGGTTGCAGATCACCGTTCTCTATCTGTACGATGATCTTGGGTAACAACGGGCTTCGAAACGAATAAGCTCCCCTTTGGAGTCCTGGAGACACCCCTTCGAACGAGTCCACGTGCTCTCCTCGGCGGAGGAGCGTGAGAGTAATCGCGCGTGACTCTTTAACGCCGCGATCAAGCAATATCGCTTAAGCTATCCGGGCGAGTCGGTTATAGGATTAATGGGCACGAACGCAACGACAATTTCGAAATGGCACTCGACACTCGTGCACAATTGCAATTGCATCGAGTGGCGAGAAGCCCATGGTCCGGCGGTGCGGCGCTCCGATGCCGAAAAGGGGGATGGTTGTCGTCCGTGGAGATCGGGGTTGGCGCGCAGAGTTAATCACCTCTATAAAAACATTAAAAGGGCGGAGTTAATCTTTCGCGACGGCGAGTTTGTACCGGCGGTCCTCAAATGCTTTGTAAAAGCAACCCCGGCGACCGGAATCGATTTGCTCCGTTTCTCGCTCCAGCCAGTCCAATTCTCCCTCGCACCCCATTTTCAGAGAACAAAAAAAAAAGGAAGAACCGAACTTCCGAGCGAATCCGAAAAACTACCGGCCGCGCGAAATTGACGGAAGAATATTGGTTTCGTTTGTTTCCACGATTCACTTATTGCGGATGTTTTTCTAGGCTTCGCGGCGCGGGTCGGCGGGTCAGGCTACCGGACGAAAAAATAGCAGATCGAAGGAAAATATAGCTCGGCAAATATTGAAATATCGACGTCGTTTTGAGCGATGAACGTCTACGGGAACATCCTGTTTTCCACATACTGCTCCGGAATAATGTTATTAGAAGGGTCAGATGTAATTGTTCGAATTTGGAAAATACCGTTCTTGCTCCACTGGACCAACTTATGGACAGGATTAATCAATGAAAACAAGTAAAATGCTGATTGGAAGGTCTAATCAGTTAGATACTGAATTTGTTATCAACAAATTTGATGATTTTATCAAAACTTCCTTACTATATTACATGATCTTGCACTACGCAAAAATATATACTTATTTTTCTTTCTCAATCATAAGAAGCATGTTCATTAAATTCCCAATAATTATCACGGCTTATACATAAACATTTCTAATTGTATAGTAAATCGTAAAAGTACATTATATTAGATGATTGCATTAGTTCGTGTCCAATTTTAAAATAAAATTCAATGGTTAAACTTTAAAGAAAACAGCTTTATTAATCAATTATATATAGTCACTATTCTCTTCTACAATTATAAAAGAATGGTGACTATATAATTTCTTTTTTTACACTCCTCCGTGTAGTACAGTTTGCGGCATCTATAAAAATCGGGCACGAACTTACGCAATCATCTGATTCGTAATACACAGTTTATACTTCGGTTCGGATAATTGTGTTGCGTTTGGAATCATTTTAATCAGAAAAGTGTGAAGAACATGTTAATAAATATCCCATAAAGGAGGCATTAGAAATGAACAAGTTCTATTCTTTTTTATGTTCGACGCCGTGGATCAAGAAACAATGTACACGATATAAGTAAAATTTCGATGCTGGAGTTTGCACATGCATCGATAGTCGTGCCATTCGAGTGTTGTCTTCGCACAGCGACGGTAAAAAACGTGTTTAATCCGTATCGTCGACAAAGGGAACGGATACCGAGGGAATCGATTTTTGCCGGCGATGTTTCGTCGCCGCGTTAAAAGTGACCGGAGCACTATCGAGAAGAATGGAGCAGAAACGAAGGGCGGACAGGCGAGAATAAGGGAACCGGTGTAAGAGAGAAAGTGTCGCGTGTCTCCATTCGATTTGGCTTTGCACGAGTGCCATCCGGCAGCTGGGCTTCGCCCATTTATAATTCCCTGTATGGAGTACGCGGCGTATGCACGTGAGTATATTGCATTGGACACGGGAGCGCAACACACGCCATTTCGGATTACACGTTACCAGATGAAAAGCGATCCCTAGGATGAGGAAGAGGGCGTCCGGTGGATTTGCAAGCAAGTCATCGTATTACCATCGTTATTCCCGTTGTTATCGGTCGGATCCGCCGTTAGCCTTCGGAAACGATGAACCTCTCCTACCGAAAAAGTTCATTCGTCAAACTACAACGCGCGTCACTCGTCCGAAGGAATTTCATCAAATTTCATTGTTTCTGTTACAGTTGTATGCGTTACTACAATTATCGAGCGCAGTCGCCAATAAAAATATTGAAACTGTGTTTCGTGACAACTTTTAAGTGTGTACGCTTCGTTTTCTGTTTTAATCAATTAAAAAGGCGGCCGAGTTTTTATTCAAATAAAAATCCACTTCATCAGATGATGGGATACCGAATAAAAAGACTTCTTCACTGTACCGCGGCTTCAATGTGCTCTGTTCATGTTACATATTTCGAGAATTCAACGAAATGCAAGTATATGCATGTGTATACATAAGCAGTCCCTTCTTAACTCTCTACGCTCACTTCAGACACGAGTGAAGAGGTTTTCGAGACATTTTAAGACCTAGATAAAAAGTTCTTTTCCTGATAGAAAAGCATACATCTACTGACGCTCCAGATTCTTATCTGAATACGTGAGGGAAAATATGTTTGTAAATATTAATTTGGCAACATTATTTTGCTAATTTATTCATGATTTTTATTTAAAAAGTAAGCATTTTTTTAATATTACTTTGGTCAAAGAGTTTGTTGAAGTTTTCAAGTTTTCTGTCAAAGCATGTCATCATTAATAAATTTGTAGTAGGTAATTAAAATTGATAAATACATATTTGCATTAATAAAAATTTTCCAAATATGCTGGTGCTGTTGAAAAATATTGAATTAAATTGAAAAAATTAATGTAAAAATTAAGAAATGTTCTCTTGTTTATTACCACGAATATAAAAATGTCATTAGACCTTTTCAAATATTCAACTACGTTCGTGTGATTTTAAAAGATCAAAAATGCTACGAAATACGAATGAATCTGTTTAGGATTGATTAAATTCGCACGGTATCAAAATTGTATGGAGCAGCGAGGCGTCGAAAGACTATCGGAAACGTCGGCACAAAAATAGCGATTCATCCGTCAACAAAATTTATTCGCCAAGCAGATTCCCCGCGCAGACGGATTTCGTCCCGTTATTCACCGGCGAAATGATGAATCACGGAGAAAAATCGTAGAGACGTATTTTTGCGTAATTAAGAGCGCTCGCGGAAGAAAAGGAGGGAACATTCGGGATGCTCCGGCCGCAGGCGGAGAGGCTAAGCCTCGTAATTAGCTCTCATTAATTGACGTCGGGGGGAATCTTCTCCGACTAACCAGGGAGATCGGGTGCTTCCCGATCACGCTACCTGACGAAGAAACGATAGAGTCCTTCAAGTGAATTAAGTGACTCGCGTGCCGGCATTCGATGCCGTCTTCTCTACCAATCATCAAGTGTTAATCAAAACGATTGATCTAGGTACATGCATAAAAGAAAAATAAAAAATTCATTTATCATTCCTTCTTATATCTCTATTCTCTAACCACATTTCTGTTTGAAAGAAGTTATTGTTGAAATTTTCAATTTTGTAGGTTGACATACCTGTTTATATAATATAATTACTAGACTGCGGATTGTTATGAATTATACAAATTTCCGAAGATATTTATCATTGTCGAAGTATTGGTAAAAACGCATAATACTATTTTATTATAGACGATGCAAACTTTTCCGTTTAGAAAATGTACTTTTGGCTCTACCCCTCAATTATGTTTGGAAACTTTACTTTCAAAAATTTCATTTATTTTGCCCATTTTATGAAATGTGAAATTAAATTATTTATACAACCTAACGTATATTGATCAGCTGGATGAAATTATCAAAATATTATATCACAGTCCACGTACATATTGACATATTATTTATCTCTAGTACCTATTTTGCACATAGGGGAGGTCTTTCTACTATCTGATAAAGAATCAAAATTTTTGAAAATGTTCACGGGTTACAATAAAATAAATTGGTTAGAGAATTTCCATAAATAGTTGTAATTTGAATGAGGCAGACAGTAAAGAAAATCGTATTGCGAATTCAGCCGACGTGTTTCTAAGCAGTTCTCGTGCGATGTAATTTCGTAAATGCGCTGGTCGGTCGGCGTTTATGTCAGACGACGTCAACAGGAAACACAATTCCTGCGCAATCTCCGTTGATGTAATTCATCGGAGTTGCGCATATGCTGTCGATCAGGAGAGATCCAGTGACGCGGTCGCGCGCGTTCGTCTGTGAAAGGGGAGGATTGTGTCTTGTGGGACTGGCATCGGTATCCAGCCGAAAACAGGGACGACGTCGCAAAGGCGGCCCTTTGCTTTCTTTGAGTCTCTTCCTTTGACGGATTTTTTCAATCCGCTGGATAGCATTATAACAGAATATTGCACGTTCACTACATTAGGGTAATGGCGCGCGTCTGCGGGAATGTAAACTTTGGATACGCTTACCGTGTTTGTAATCTAGATTCAGCCGCGGACTACTAACCGCAATCATATTTTTAATCCCATAGCTATAAGCAACCCTTAGAAGCTTGAGGTAATGCTACAGTGAACAGACTCTTTCAACAAAATTATGATACTTAAAAATAAAACTGGAATTACGGTTATTTCTCGTAAGAAAATTTTTTAATAAACAGCATTTATTTCTGTGCATTGTTGGTTAATTTTAGAAACTATAAATCATATTGCAGGAGTGATAACGTGGTTCAATGTCTCAGAATTGACTAAGTGGCAAAATTGTATATTTGTAATACCTTTACAATTCATTAGCGGATATGTTATAATGAACAGACTTTTTTAATATAATTTGAATGTTCAGAAATGAAATTAGAATTTGTGTCGGAAAATTTGCAACGTCACAACTTTTCAACTTCTTGAAAAAGTCACAAATTATATTTGCTACTTGCAAGACCACTAAAAATAGCATCTACGTACTTTTATGTAATGTTGGTGAATTTTAGGGAATATGAAGCATTTTATTTATTCATTATCGTGAATATTACAGGGTTGGTAACAAACCTTACAACTGTAACCCTAACAAAGAGGCAAACATATTTAATTCAGTTTCTTGGAATCTACTACAGTTGAAGAACGTTATAAGTAGCAGAATTATGAATTTTTTAATAAGAAATCCAGTTATATAATATGTAAAGAAAGATTTTAAAGAAAGTAGCATTTCTATGCCATGAAATATCAATTACAGTGACTTGTGTAAAAGCCAACAGAATATTTTCTCCATGGTTGCGAGATTGTCAAGCACGAGTATGTTTAATGGAAATTATTCCGACATTTCCCTTGTTCGCTTATGTAGGTCAAGAAACTTGGAATATTAACAGAACAACAAGAACACAAGTTTCGGAGTACTTTACCGATCGTGTGTACCAAAACTTTTAAGCTTAAACAGTAATGCATAGACTGAGATATACGAAATCCTTGTTATCATGCAACTATCTTCTTCGACAAAGCATAAAGGAAATGTAGGATTCTACGTTATGAAATACTAGTATAGGTACTTACTCACAAATTTTTCAGAATCTTCTGTTCCTTCGTCAGATAGATAGGACATTGCCATTTACGCGAATACGTCTTAATAACTGTGTGGCACAGAACACTACACTCCTACACAATCACTAAACTGTGAACGACTTCCACCACGATCAAAATAGTACTGCAAACGTCACCTCGGTTTTTCGTGAATGATTAAGCGTAGATTTAGGTGGGAAATAGTTCGTTAATTGGACGCCGGTTTGTTGGAAAAACTTTATGCTGAGGAGTGGGAAACTTTGTATTGTGGTCGGTCGTGAAGGGCGTGATTTTTAGGTATACAATAAGATTTCCTTTCATATTATTTTGCAACATTAAATTTATGATCTGAATGGGCAGGGACACAAAATGACCTAGTACAGGCCTGGCAACGAATGTCCCTTTAAATTTCGTTTCTATTTTACCACGTTTTTATTTTCTATCAAGTTTATGTTCTGTCTCATCGACATGGTCATGTGGACTATGGTAGTAGGCTTTTGTCCATACGTATAACTCAACACAATCAAATTTCGCAAAAACAACACAAAAACAGCTTATATCTAAATACCTATTTGTTTGCGACATATGGTTCCTTTCAAACTTTTTCTCTTCTCGATGATTAGAAGCCGTTGATGTAAAAAAATGTTCAAGAACAATTTTCTTCGTTACAAACAATTCTGCGGCAAGTTTCTTTTACAAATGTCCTCGGATCCCGAGGTATAGATTTAACCCTAGGACGGATGACCATTACTTTGTATACACCCTGCATATTTGGACGAACTGAATAGATAAAAAGAAATGTAGTTAAAAGAATTATAAAGGTTCGATCTTCAAGTTTAATCCTTTTTCATAAAATAAACGAGATTCAGTATTGTAATAATTCAAGTTAAAATTGAAAGACTAATAGTAACTTATACCAATGTAAAAATTGCAACGGTATGTTTGAGAAGCAAGCAGCAGAGAAATCGATATTTAATGGAACTTCTTCGCCATCTTCGCGGTGGGGAATACATTTAAAAATTGTATTCTGCTAGTTTAGAATCAATTTGTCTGACATTCCGCTATGCGAATGCATTTCATACGTCAAATTCTCGGGGAAAACCATGACAGATGTTTGCTTCTTCGCATAGTGTGATATGTTTGAATGGGAGGTGATATTGGAAAACGTCTTTCCCGATATCTTTCATGCTCTGTAACGGTTCCTATCGATAGCGTTGTCATAAATGTTATGAAGTTCTGCTCCTTTAGTAAAAATGCTCGTACTCGATACTTCAATTCCGTTATTGATAGTTATCGAAATAATTGATTCGCTTGCTAAAATTACATGTGATTTCCTCAACTCGTTTTCATATTGTTAGTAACGTTAACGAGTTGTTCCTGTGAGCCGTATCTCTATGGATTCAGGGATAATTACGATATCTGTAAAGACAAACATCTGATCAAACAGACACCTGTGAGTACCTGGGAAGGTGCTAAATCTCAATAGTACGTGACCCGTGCTGCAAATCTACTAATGTGGTAAACATATTCGTCACACTGGTATTCTGTTTCTATAGCTGTTTAAGCATCTTTCGGAATTGAGTACGCATAGTAAATGGCGAAATGAGGTTATTAAATTATGGTTTGAATATCTCTTTCTAGAATTCCTACGACAATGTAACGTGGTCACAAATTAATTTAATTTCATACCTATTATACAGGATAAATTTAATTAACCACTGAAAACATGGTATCAAGCTATTTTAATTCGCATGTGGCTGGAAATATGTTAGAACCGCTTCGTTTAACTTAGTCATAAATATTAATACAACAATATCGGCTTTTCGGGGCTAATGAAATATTCAATTCCCAGGGCCGCTGTAATCGATAAACTGAAAGATAGTATAGAAATTAGTAGTTGCGGAAATTAGTGTAAGGAATACAGAATTTAGTCAACAAGAATATTAAAATTATTGCCTCCTTTCAAGTCTAACAAGAACATGAAAAGATTTTGAGATATATGTATGATCAAAAAACTGCTACTTAGAGTGAATAAACTTTTCGATTGTGAAGAAATGTTAGTACGAAAGATGCTGTGTTGAGAATTGCCTCCTTTCAAGTCTAACAAGAACATGAAAAGATTTTGAGATATATGTATGATCAAAAAACTGCTACTTAGAGTGAATAAACTTTTCGATTGTGAAGAAATGTTAGTACGAAAGATGCTGTGTTGAGAATTACAAACAACGTCTCTCTATAGCAATATTAATTCGTGATTAATATTTCCACGAGTACGTACGTTAAGTATCAACTTTCATGTACCTGGGATAATTCGTGTGGGATTCAAAAATATGTACGCAGGTAAAAAATCTTGCTTTTCGTAAGTGCCCCATTGAAACGGGTTCCCGGAAGCAAAAATTTCAATAACATCGTGGAGCAGCATCCGGATCACCGTTCGCCCGCGCGAGGAAAACACCGAGCTCGGTTAAACACCTTCGAGGGGATTCGCGTGGTTTTTCCTGGCCGGTCTTCCTTTCTTCTTTTCGACTGGCGCATGAGCATGGTTACGACAGGCAATTTGCATTAAGTTAATTGAACCCGCGCCAGGCTTCTCTTTTTACAAGACAATGCACTTACAGCGGTTTCTTGCGGCGCCGGTGGCCGCGAGCTGGTTGCACACAGTAAACGCCGCGTTGTCCTCCCATGCAGAAGCGTTAAGAGGGTTTTCCCGGGGAAAGAGAAACGCTCGTTGCAGATTATGAACTTGCCAGTACAAACGTCGCCACCTACAGCGCGTCAGCAATTAGTTCAGGACTTGTTCTTTATGTTATTCTATGCTTCAGCAAGTACTTATCTAAATTGAGTCCCATACCCACAGGCTGTTCGAAATGCTTCGAGTTTGCTTCTCCTAACATGCAAGGTGTCTCGGTATTGGTGGTATGACCGTGGAGAGGGTGACTCTTCATCAAAAAATAAGTTGTCAATATGCAACAAATTTTTTTCATTTGACCGCTCGTTCTCGAGAAAATCGGATTCGAAAAATACTATCCAGTTAATAACCCTTTACAGTCGGAGCTATATTTTATGTTGAAAATTAAACATTTTTCCGCGACCTAGAATGATTCCGTTCTATTTGATTCTTTTTTGTAATACCTCATACGATACTTAAATGTGTAGTAATTGATTAGATATGCAACTAAATAATGCAACTTTTACAGCAATTTTTAGTGGTGACTCTGAATTACCCCTCGATTGCTAAGGATAAGTAATATTAATCTACCTTTAGTTTCCATGCTTCGCATGTTCTTGTTCACAAAAATATAAATTGTACTCTAAATCCTAAATTAAATTTACTTTTGTCTCTACGACCATAAAGTCTGAAGATTACAAGGATATTGATCATCCCAGAACATTTTTGGTACTGACATAAGGGCTGAACGGTCCACAAGGGTTGAACACCCTTGGCTCTCTCACCATCCCCAAAGAAATCTACGAAAAATCCGAACGGAAGCTTACCCTCGTTCTCGCTTAGAAGAAAAAACAGTGGAAAAATAACGGAGCGTTGCCGACACCCTATTCGACATTGAAATGCGCGCGGCGTATTGCCGAAACCGTAAGTGCCGGCGACTACCCTTTAGTTATCATTATCGTTGATCGGGCGGCTCTCTAATCTCCGGCACATCCAGAACGAAAGAGAAAGGGAGAGGAGGGAGGGCGATCATCGACGGGCACCGTTAATTCATTTCACGAAGCAATTTAGATAATCCCTCGGAGGTTATGTTTGGCTTAATCAAGGGGCGGGATCTCTTGTCCATGAAATAGCGAAGGGGCTGCATATGCTCGTGGTCCTGGCTGCATGGAAACACGCGTGCCAGACCCCCCTCCCAAACCGTACCGATGCGTTTCCAACTTTTCAAGCTGGATGGGGCGCCGATACGACAGTCAACCACCCCCGTTTTCTACCCCCTTCGAGGCTACGTCTTATCTCGTGGTCTCGCGTCCTTGGGAGATCAAGCACAAAATGAATCCGGAATAAATCAGTACGTTCGTGAGTTAAATTCACGAAAATAAAAAGCCAGCGACTTCACTAAAGTGAAGTTTTCCAGAGTCAAATTAATGTCACGAAAATAAAAATCCAGCTGTAACATAGTGTAATGACGAAACAATTATTGTTAATACAAATGGGAAAATATCTCCCATCGTACCGAAAAGTGCAACCATGCTTGTACTGGAGTATGATTGAGGTCTGCAAACGCAGATCACCCTCCTTGTCCATTTTCAAGTTTTCAAGCTCGGTGGGGCGCCGATACAGCCGACAACCAACCCCGTTTTCAACTCCCGTCGAGGCCACGTCTTATCGTGACATCCCGCATCCTTGGGAAATCAAGCACACCGCTCTCCATCTCGTGCGACCTCCCCTACACACCATTTACATAAACACAATTAGTTCTTCTCATTGAATTATTCAAAACGTCTGCAGCTATCGGCGAGGCCCTGGCCCATTCGCCGATGGGGTGCAACCCCTTTCGCGGGTCCTGTTTCGCGCACGTCGCGTCGACTTTCGGTGTGAATTGAAAAATAACATTTGGGGAGCCTGGGGGCCGCGCATAATTGTTTTACAGTGGCTCCGGAAAGTATTGGCACGCTTACCGATTTTCGAAAGATTAACCCTTAGCACTCGTGTGGTGATTCTGAGGCGTCACTAAAAATTGCCGTACCATTATTTAAGATATTGCTTACATTATTGGATATGTTGGTATCTAATCAATTATATTAGACATTTAAGTATTGTATTACATCAATTTTGTATCCACCAAATTTAAAAAATAATTTACAATGATAATTTTCTAGTTCAAATTAAAATAGCTCCGTGTGCAAAGGTTTGACAGCCTCTACTTTCGTAATCGCTCATTTTCTTCTGACATGCTCTTGTTGCAGGTTGTGGAAAATTATACAAATTAAAACGTTCTTAAAAGGCATTGGAAATTTTTTTGTGGTTGAATCTACCCTGGTTTTTAAGATTTTTTCTTTTCCATGATTCCTTGAAATTTGGTGTACGATTTTTTTTTTAGTCGATTGGCCTAGCTGTGAAGGAAACGTGTTCAGCCTTTACAATAATATAAAGTACACCATGGGGGCTCTACACGATCTTTGTTCCTGATTTATGTTCCATGAAACAGCCGAAAAAATCATATATCAAATTTTAAGGGGTCGTTGGAAAAGTTTCAATCTTCAATTCTACAGTCGATTGAGTCACGAAAAAATGTTGTGTGTACTATGCAGGGCTGATCCGTTATTTTAAACGAATATGACAACTTAATTATTTCGAGGACGGTATACTGTGAGGAAATAAAGTGAAGTTTTCCAGAGTCAAATATTTGCTTCCTACAAATAATAATACGAAGTAATATACAAGTAGGGAGCACAAGGAGTGTAAACATTTGTTCAAAGATATGCATTGCCGACGATGAGCATTGTTGGAAGTTTGTAGTTACTTAGTACAAATTCCACTTGCGAAGGTTATAACTAAATATAGAATATGACGGCATTACGAATGTACACAATAATTGAAGAATAAATTCAATACAACTTTAATTTGATTTGGACTTCAGTGCATTCGAAAATTAAATTGAATGGAGAACAATAATTATTGTTTTTATTAATTATTTCAGCAATAATTATTGTCGAAATGCACGTTTCTTTCATGGATCGGTCAAACGAAATTCCATTAATTGTTAGTTGAATTTCTGTAAGAATAACAGTCAAAACTCACGCATTTACATAGTACTTAACCATTGAAATAGAACCTTTAAACAGCACGTCAATAAATTATCGGGACAGGAATTGTAATGAAGAGGGACGAAATACGGTTTCATTTATTTTTAATTACGATTCGCATGTAAATAATAAACCTTCCTCTGTCAGGAATTCTAAATGAAGTACTCGACGTCATTCAACATTATCTGTAGAAATCAAGGAATAATATTGTTCCATTTCCAGGTCGTGTTGAGGATTGCTTATTAAACTGGCTGCCGATATAAGTTTATGCAAAAAGTGCGCTTTAGAAGGTTCGTTTTATATCGGACACTTCACTTGTCAGTCCATGAAGTGTCTTCTTCATAAAATGAACGATTATTCCGTAGTCGTAAAATGATAGGTCGATACTGCACTCCCGCCTGCTATTTATAGACAACAAAGTTTCGATCGGTATTGGTAATGTTACTTTCGCACAGTAAATCATGAGTAAAAGTATAATAAGTGAAAAAGAAGTAGGAGGTTCAAGTATACATATACAGCGTGAGTTACGAAAAACGGAACACCTGAATTTCTCTGTTGGTGTGAAGGATAAACGAAAGTTTCAAGAGTGAAACGAAACCGTTCAAAGGAGGCAATATGGTGGTATCAACAGATCTATATTTAAATTTTAATCAACGATTTGCATTTTAGTAAGAAATTTTAAGCAAAAATTTAATCAACGATTGACGAATAAATTTCTACATCAATCGTTAATCGCAGTTAACAATTAAACTCCTACTGCAGTCGTTAATTGCGGACAACGATTACATTCTTTTCAATTGTAATCATTAATCGGATAATTGTTTTTGTTGATATATATTTCTCTGTCCCTCTCTCGCTGCTTATTACAATTTATAGATAGACCGTGTGGCGATTAACTTAAATCAGTCTCCGATTTTTCGATTTCTTTTTTTAATCAACGATTGACGATTAACTTCATCAATCGATTGAATCAATCGTCCATTTATCAATGATTACTTTTTTTAATCGTACACATTAATCAGTCAATCTTGGTTATAATTTTAATCGATTAATGCCCAACTCTGGTTTTAACTGATGTCAAGACGCGTTCAATGATGTGGTACAGTATGACCTTCCAATGACCTTGGACTTATAAATAGGTGCAGTTTGACTACTCCGTTTGATCAACGGAAATTTAATTTCTTAAGCCATTAAGTCTCGTGATAACATAACACGTGATCTCTAAGCGTATTCTGCTTTTCGCGACTCACCCTGTATATGACACAAGTTGAGGAGTTTCAGATTTTACAAACGAGGCACTCAAAAGATTCGAAGAGCGAATCCTAAGGAGAGAAGTATAACCATAAAAGAAATAGATTTAAGTATACGTATCTGTAGAGGCGGTGGATCGACCGAGAAAGTCAATAGAAGCTCGCAGAAGCTATTGTAGTCTTCGAAGTAAAATGGTGCAACCCAAAAATTGTCAATTCCCATGCCTTGTCACTGGAAAGAGCGAAATGTGTTTCTCTTATGTCAGAAAAAAACTGGACGAAAATCAAGAAAACCATGTTCCATTGAGTCCGTAGAATTCAATACAACGCCGTAGAATTTACGACCCTCCTTTTCGTCATCGTAAAAACTTTAGATTTCTCATGCCACTGTTGCGAGCGTCGTTTTTTTACAATGCCAAAGCGAATGTTCCGAGCTTACTGTCGGCAATCGGAGCGCGACTGTTTTCATTGGATTATTGTGCGATTATTATTTGCTATTTGCAATTCCATCTGACTTTTCGGGATCCGACAGTTCGCGGTGAAATCTCGTACCGCGTACCGCTAACTCGCCTTTGTAGCAGCTTTCGGTGAAATCTCTGACACTTCAACTGCAGATTTTATGCAATCGCGCTCGATTGTGTAAAACACAAACCAAAGCTCCAACAAAACTCAATCCTTATTATGTTTTAAATTTAACTGTTGATGTGTGCCGAAAGGAAAACGTTAAAAAATGTATATTTTCGATTTTTAATTTACATGCTGTGTAAGGTCTCAAAATGAAAATGATTTAGATATTATTACTCAGTAAAAAATTAATATTATTAACCCTCTATATAGTTTATGTTCAACAAACAGTCGATATTCAATAAATGAAAAATATAAAAATGGTTAAAACACAATTTTTTCTACAAAAAGTCAAGGTCACGTTCGTTATTGAAATTGAAACGAATTCAATAATGTACAACATCGGTAAATTCGTTCAACAACCATGCGAATACATATTCCAGTCATTTTTACAAAACCCATTTCCAAACCAACTTCGAAAAGCAAATCCACGCGACAGCGTGTACATACAAAAATTGTCTGGCAAAATCCCGACAACATAATCCAATGACATCAGAATGAGGATTCATAGATGTAAACAATTACCCTATCCGAGCCCATTGTACTGGGCCCTCGCGGACAGCTCTCGCGTATCGTTGACCCGAAAAATGACTCGTCGCGTTCCTTTCAGGGGGAATTATCGATGATCCAGGGTAAGCCGACGTTTTAGGAAGGTTTCATCGTCGCGGACAATAACGTTCCGGCAGGTGGATCCATTCACGAGACACGTCCACGCCCTCGAGAGATTACGGTGGGTTCACGTGGAAGCCGACGCTGCGTCATGGGGTAGAGCCAGGGTGCTATGGGGGCAGAGTAGAGGGTCTGCGGCTGTCTACGACCACCGTGGATGCCATGGTCCAGGGAAGCGACGGGTTCACACCCCGGGAGCCCCTTGCACCGTCCGAAACATGTTTCTCCTGGCCGCCGCGTGAAATTTAATCGTCCCGACGCGGGACTCGCCTTCGCCGAGGGTTAGACGATGTTACGCCACTCTCCCTTCCTTCACCCACTCCTCCCTTACTACGGTGTTACGAGCGTGTATCGTGACCGTGAATAATGTTGACGAATGATGATGATGCGCGCGCTGCGCTGCCACCGCGAGGAGTCCGGTTCCGATCGATTCCGCCCGCTCATGCACAACGCTCGCGCCGAGGAAAAAGATCGCTCCGGGGAATTAACGTTACCGGACGGTAAATAAAGGAACACCACGGCCTTCCGCGCAGCTTCCGGCCCTCCCGTTCAACGGATTAAGCGATTTCGCATTAATAAAGTAGCCGCTTTGACGGCGAATTGCGAGCAGGACGCGATGCCGCGCCTTACGCTCGAGAACCCCGCGCAGCGTACCCTCCGGGACCGAGGACAATTTCCTTGCGCCGGAGGAACCGGTTGTTTCATACTTATTGCATTTCCTGGTATCCTTGTTTATTCTTTGATAAACTGTATGCAAGATTTGACAACTTTATTTGTAGATCCAGACGAAATTGTCTGTCGCACACTGTCTATTTTCGTGGACGAGGTATTTCATTTGAGAAGGATCTTCAAATCTCCTGGAAAGAACACTGGAAGACAATTGTCGCATGTAAATAATGTTACTTTGCGTGGACAATCTTTTCGTAGGATCGGAAACGATGGAGCTAATTGGCAGATCCAGTTTTCCTTACTCGTACCGTGAGGAAGTTTTGAAATTAACTCTACATACCCTTCAGAGTGAAGTAATTTTTCTAAAACTGGATCAAACGAGTTGAATTTTTTCGAGAAATTAGATAGATTAAAATTTCGAGAATATTGCTATTCGCGTGAATTATGTGTAAAATATGAATTATAGATTTTCAGTTTTTTTGTCTGAGTTTGAGAGAATAGCAACCTCAAAAAAGATTCCCTTTGATTACAAGGAATTCGTGAAACGATTTAAAGTTCAACGTTTAAAGCAAAAATATTTCCGTTGTTTTTTCTGCTTGGAAAAGCAGAAGCTCGACTTAACAAAAGATAAAAGGCATTAAATAAAGCTTTCCGGTTCAAGTGATCAACCGGTACAATTCCGCATCAACAATTTCCCCATCTGCAGGACAGTTTCAAACGAAAATAAGAAACAAATAGAGCACTTAAACGGCTGAAACAAAATCATCACATTGTCGAGACGTTCTATCCACAGAACGGCTACATACCCATCGTGAAAAGTTTCCGCAAATGGGCTTTGGATAGCCGGCCCAGTATTTATCTTTTCCGGCTAATGGAGGACATACATAACAATTTCCGATGATCGTTCTCGACCGGATAAATTGTTAAGAAAATATTCCGAAAGGGCTGCCGCCGGGCGGCGTTTCACTGCTGGCTCTGCTCAATTTTCGCTGCTATTTTCTGTGAAAACAAAGCGCGACGCATTCGATGCAATCGCCGAAGGTTAGAAAAATATTCAGGGCTTGATGTACCCGTCACTGTCACCGGGCGATGTCTGCCTCGGAAAAAGAAAAAGTTTTAAAGAACCCTTGATTGCCGGGGAATAATATTTGAAGGGTGGTTAAGGTTTGCTGGCTACAAGACGTCCCGGAGTCCTTCTCCCCGTCGTCACCCCCATCCCCCATGTTTTTTTTACCCCATGACGTGTAAGGTGGTCGCGTGTGCTTTCCCATCTGTCGGCAACCGTGCCGAACTTTCACTTGTCGCAGGCCTAGCCCCCGCGATCGATTCGGGAAATTTCATTAGAAGTCGATAAGTCGAATAAATATCGGAACCGCAGCGTGACAACTGCCACAGGAACACGTTGTATTATTCTGTTCGTTGATGCGGCAACGAGCGGGATAACTTTCATTCTGGGGAGGGATCTTAATGGTGAGGGTACTTTATTTGGCTTCCCTAACTCCGCTCTGCAAGTTATGGCTGCTATTGAGAATATAAACAGATTCCGTAAGTGGATTATACTATTGAATCCCGTTAACGTATGACTCGGAACGTCTCGAGATTCGAGAGGGAAACTCGAAACTGACGGTGACGAGAACGACGGGCACAGGTATTTGTAAAAATTGTAGATTCCATTGAGTTCAATTATTATTCAATAATTCAGTATCTGTTCTCATTTTAAAGCAGTTGTCTAAGCAAGGAAACTATATAATAATATTCAGGATAAATAGAATTCTGTAATGAATTAAGAAATATTAGGTGTACTTTGTTTCATATCCAAACTTTTTACAGGGTTCACATGTAAAATGGCAGAACTATATAAAAATTGATGGAGATTATTTTTAAAACTTGAATGTTTTGATTGCAAATGAACAACTATGATCCATTGTTTTACACGAATTCACGAATTTAAAAAAAGGTGACCGTTCCTCGTCAATTCTGAATTATCGATTTTAATTCAATGCACCGCGCTTCAACCCTTGACGCTGCGAAACATGAAAATTTCATTTCAGAAAACGTGAAAGGTGAGCAGGAAAATTTGAAATTATGAAACGTGAAAATTGATATTGTTCCTGAAATTATATCCAAAGCCATAATGTAATTGGAAAATGTACCAATCTGCAATTACAATTCAATATGTACATACAGATAAAAAGTGATTTAAAACAACTTCCCTTTGCCCCATAAAAGTTTCGTATGACTGTAGAATTACGAAACGCCGAACACGACCGATCTCCTTTCATAACTAATAATAAGAAAAGCGGATTTATTCAGTTACTTGACTAAAGAAGTATATTAAAAGCTCTCTCGTGAAGAAGGATGCTGTTTGACAAAAAAACGGTGCGGCATCCACGCGAGCCAGAAACTGTGATAAACGTTGGAAAACAGTTTAATTGTTTCCGGGAAGTCCAAAGGGACGACGGGAGTGGTTTAGACGTCGCGCGACAGGTGAGCAGCTAAAAGGGAGTCAGGGGAGACAGAAATTTAATATTTCACTTATAATATCTTCGCTCCAATCTGGCCGCGATAGGTCTGCAACTTTGAAATGAAAATGCACGCGGCCCCCTTTCCACGGGACGGCCCTTATAAATATTCAAAACGGGACGTGAAATAACGTGACACGCGAGACTAAAGGCATTTCTTATCGTTCCACGGCCAAACTCACGGGTCCGAGCGGTTATGTGCACGCGTTATCTCACGCATTTGCTCCCCGGCGCGTATTGACCGGCCGGGCCCCGTGTTTTCGTAATTACTGGGTTTCACTTTCCGGCTCGGTGTCTCGTTTATTCCCCGCTTCTTTTCGCGGCCGGTTACATGAAATTTCACAGCGAGCGTTATCGCGATCGTTCGAGACGAGCGAAAACCGGCAGCCTTCGCCGGATGAAATTCCAGATGGGAATTTCGCTGCTAGGCGGCGCGGATGTTTACGCGGACTCGAAACTCCGCGAACGAGTCCGCGCAAAATAAAAATTTCGTGGCCACGCTGTATTAAATGTCGCGAAAGGAATGCAGATTAAATTCGCGGAAAATCCCGGCTCCGGCGACTTTCCTCAGGACGATTAACAAAAAATTTATATTTCAGAGTTGCAGGATGTGATAAATTAAAAATGACGGAAATGTTGCACTAAACCCTGCTTCTCCTTCTATTTTAAATGGCCATATCATTCATGCAGCAAATTTGCAGTATAATTTAGGAAAATATGAAGTTGTTAATATAGTCGCGTACCTCTTTTTGGATTGTTGATAATTCTTCATATAGATTTCGACGGTGGCTTTGAACAAATGGAATTTTCAAAATTACTACATCGAAGCAGACAGAAGCTATGGTACTTTAAAAAAAGTTTCTCTGATAATTTATCATTGCCATTAATCACACTACATATTATAATTACGTATAATTTTCGACAATGTGAATGTTGTCATTAGACTGCGAATTTTATGCATTTATGGCAAAAATGGATGATTGAAAAACGTAACTGTAAAGACAAACGAATTTTAGGACGCTGTTATATTATTTTCAACTTACTGAAATTGCTAGAAGAAGACATATATTTTTGTCGAATTCGTAACGACCCACTTTTATTTTCCATAGAAATTTGCAGTCAACTGCAAAAACAAAGTTAAAAATAATGTTTCCATACAATGACTGAATCATTCCGGTTAACCATTACAGCATCGTCCGTTTCATTACCATTCAATGTACATTGTAAATATATTTACAGCATGCAAGACGTATTACAAAGTGAATTGTTTAATAATTAAATCGCGCAACATTTCCGCCGTTCCGGTGTCATCTAGCTGACAAAAGTCACAATTGGCATAAAAAGCGTGATCGAGGCGTTAGGTGGTCCCGTACACCGCTGATAAAATTGCACGTTAAACGGTGAAAAGATCGATTCATTCGCGAAGGTAAGGGTGCGTCGATTCGCGCGAGCACGTGTTTGTTTATGTTAATGTTCCGCCGTGTATCAACGGTTCGCGGGCCAATCGTTTATTAAAATTCGAACGCTTTTGTAGTCGGTGTTGCGGGTCGCGTCCGACAGAGTCATTCAGGCTTTTTAGCGATGGTAATATTAATTTAATGCGACAGGCTCGCCTGGAAACAAAACGCGTATTCGGCGCGGACGTAATAGTACGCCGAAAACCGTGGGGCGGACAATTAGCGTCGCTCCCGCGGGTTCCATAAACTCGTTTCTCGTTCCTCGCCGCGCGTTTCGGCCACTCTTCTTCCTCCTATCTACGGCGTACGGTGCGCCGGCCGATAACGAAAATATTCCATTAATTTCTCGTCCATATTCGATTGGATTTTGACAGGGATTATCGAGGACGCATAAAAAAAAACGTGCGGCAGGGGGACCCGGGAAGAACGGAGTCACGCGGACGCAACTGTTTCAATGGTATCAGTATTATTAATAGCCATCGAAAGTACCGGGTCCCGCGTTGTTTCGAAATGTTCCGATAAAACGAAAATTCCCGAAAATCTGTACTCGCGAATTACGAACGGCGCCGAATAAAAAAGATCATGAAGCACCGGTTGATTATCGGCACTCGGGAAAATCGTGTTTGCGCGAACGACGCGCCATGGCGCCGATCAGCGATTCTACTAACAAATATTCAACGTTCTTGGATTTGCAAACTGTCTGGGAGCCTGTGACTACCTGCCTGTTACCGAATGATCGTCTGCAATGAGGATTTTTAAGGAAACAATCGCGAAATGGATGAAATCAGAAATTTTTTAAATCTTTTGATAAATTCTGGACAAGAGTAATTTCATTTTTGTTGGACAAATTACAGCGATTCTGGTCCTTTTGATAATATAAATCTGTCACTTCTATAGTCCATATTAATTAATTTTTGTAAGTGGAAGAAGTGCAGCCAATTAAACTGTAAGTGACATGACATGTGAACGTATATTTTACGTAAGAGTGAATTTTAATGGAATATGTACTATCTGAAGATTCTTGAAGATTGGAGTCTCCCCTTTATAACAACTCTGCAAAGGTTGCAATTGAAAGTTGCTCCTAACGAGTATAATTTTTTCGTAACCAGAATAAAGTTTTTATCAGCAGTTTGATGAAACGTGTGCGTCGGACAAAATGTAACGTGACGGTGCAGAACATTCAGCGATGGTTTAAAAGAAATTACAAACGGTTCTAGGAATTGCCCGGACGTCGTGCTTGCTTTCCTCGTTTTCCGTTTGCTCCTTCCAAGCCGAACCGTTTTGTTTTATTCGCCGCGTTTCATTGCGTGCCGTTTTCATCTGACTGGGAAATCGCAGCAGCGACTGTTCACGCGATCCCACTCGCGCTAATGATAACCGGTAGCCAGCGCAGCGTGGACTAAAGAGTCTCTGAAACGACTAGAGAGACTCTTCTATGCCGTACAGTCACCGTTAGCAAAGACTATCGCGCTGTAAAACGACACTCGGGATAATATTACCGGTTTAGATTCGATTCGGCGAGAAGTTTTAATGGCTTCTGATAAGGATTGCGTAATTGAAATGACTCTCGGAACGACCTGGAACAACTCATTAGGTTAACGACAATAACGGTTACATCCGTAAAAACCAATAAATACAAACAGCATACAATTTTACGCGGACATTATGAGTCGTAAAATCCGACGAACACTTTATTGAACCGATAGTGCACGGCACCGGCTCCATAAACTTCAGGACTGATGTCATTCCATCCGTAGAGCCGAGTAAGACCGCCTTAAATCCGCGGAGATCTCGTTACGAGGCTCGATGAATTTAAAGATGCAATTTCTTGATGTAAAACTCGATACAAATCGTATTATAGAACCTAATAAAGGACGAAGTGGAACACATTGTAACCACAATCCTGAAGAAGTATTATTGCATCCGTACAACTGAATCCTGGTTCTTTCAAATCCGTAGAACTCGATGTAAATTACATTGGACGCGAAGAATTCACTGAAGGTAATTTATAGTTCATTTCCATCTTTGAGAGTACAGTAGTGCCTCTCTCGTTGTCCATTTCTAGATTTTAGTGGTCATCTATAGGCTTACGTTATTGTTCTGGAAACTGGATATCGATAAAAGAAAAGATATACACAGGTTGTTTAAAATTTTAAAAGTACTGTAAGACCTCTCTAGTTGTTCGTCCTTGATAACGTACTAGTCTACTTTTAATAGATACTAAAACACAGAAATCTCTCGGAAATGAAAATCCGTATAAAAATGATATGCCGTTGTTTTGACATACTTTCCGGAAAATAATGAAACAGTATTTATCCACAGTTCGAGGGTGAAAATTATTTAGCAGAACATCCGGGTGAGAAATAATGCAAATAATGAATATCGAAGTGACGCGACTTTAAATAGGACACCTGTGGATCCTTTGTTCTACGGATCGAATAACATCTTCATCAAGTTCTGCCTATCCAATATGGCCAGCTTGATATACTGTGAACTGTCTCGCGGATCCAATACGATCTATATCATGCTTTATGGACCCATTGAGCTTTATATCCAGTTTCATGACCTGAATGACATCTGTAGTTCTCTGGTTCCGATGAGAATGAACTCGAACACCGACAACGTTGTCATCTTTTCACACGTGTACTCTTCAATAATTTCCACAAATGTAACAATCGTCAATTTTCAAAAATGTAACAGTGCTACATTAATGGTTATTTGGTGACAATTTTTCAAAATGGTGGCGCCATTCTTTATGTATAATCAATGAGATTTAAATCGAACACAGACAGCGCCATCTTTACACGCGTGTTCTCTTCATCAATTTCCGCAAATGTAATATTGCTATATTAATTGTTTTCTGGCTGTCCGACGACAATTTTTCAAAATGGTGGCACTCTGTTCCTTTTATCTAGTTTTGATGAGATTTAATTTACAAACAGACAGCGCTATTTTCACTCACGCGTCTCTATCAATTTCCACGAATGGTACATTACTATATTAATTGTTTCCTGGCTGTCCGACGACAATTTTTCAAAATGGTGGCACTCTCTGTTCCTTATTCAGCTTCGATGAGATTTAATTCAAACACACATTTTACACAAGTGTTCTCTTCGTCAATTTCCCCGAATGGTACATTACTATATTAATTGTTTCCTGGCTGTCCGACGACAATTTTGCAAAATAGAGGCGCCGTTCTTTATCAACGTTGAAGAATGTCACCGGACTCCATTAAACGGTCAGCTTTCTTCCGAGACAGCGGTGATAAAACGGCGTTGACTCTGAAACGGTGGTACCGCCATTAAAATCAGTACGGAGCTATTTGTACGAGTTAGGCTCTCAGTGAAATTTATTTTCAATCCCGGCCGGGTATCTTTCTCTCTACGAGGTAACCTGGCTAAACCTGGCATGAATATACTGCGCTCGCTGGCTACGTAGCTGCGGTACGTGTAAACTGCTGCTTTGGCCCGTGTAACTTCATGACGGCGAAACAAATGTTGCCCGCTGGAAGCGTGGAACTATTAAGACAGATCGCCTGGGATCGAGCATTTCCACGAAAATTCCAGACGACGTTCGTCACACGAACACCGGTGAGACTCGTCGGGGGTTTCATATGCCCGTTGCCGTATTCAGTATTCCCCCTTTCGTTGTGATTTTAATTGCAATCCCCTTTTCCCGTTCGAATAAAATCACGAAAGTGGAACAGGGTTAAACATTGTTTTTCAGCGAAATCCAGATGCATTGTGCGCCCTTGCGGATATTGAAAATCATCGTATTTATTGCGCCAAGCAATAGCATTTGAATAAAATTTTATGCTCCTCTCTGTCCGACGTAAATCCCACGCTGCCGGGAAAACCATGGGATTTTCGACGAACCACCGAATTCTTTCGTTCACGAATAAAAAGACTGGTTTAGCGTCGTGTGCTCTGTAATGACCAATTGGTAAGCACTAGTCGTTGTTAGTCTGTCCAGTCTTGTTCACAGTAAATCAGGCTTAAGATCATTAGGCGAAGTAAACATTTTCTAAATCGATTGTAAGGAACACAAGTTACATGACAATGTACTTCTTCTTGTAATAATTTGAACGAGTCCAAAATAATATAATACCAGACTTTTTTTGGATTCTTGTAATATCTTCATGTATTATGTACATATTCAAAGAATTTGAAAATACTAATGAATTTGTATGTGGTTCCTGTATGTTGCAGTTAATTTAGACAATTTTTATTTTGCATAAAGATCCGGACTCCACTCATTTGCTGCCGCTGTACATTGAAATAAGAAAAACCCGAGCTTCAATCTGTCGATAAAAACCAACAGAATTTTGAAAGAAAATTTTCAAAACCATTGAAACTTTCCATACAACTCGGTACATGATAAAGTACGAATAATAAGACAATTCGATATAAGATGTTCTTTCGTCGTATTGCGGATGAGGGTACCTATTCGGCTTGATTAGCGAAAATAGGGTTTTCACTCCCAACTTTAACATGAATGTCAGCAGCTAAAAAAAATACGTGTCAAATATTTTACAACCAGCTATATCCTGTATAAATTTTATTAAAATTGGCGTCTTTGCACTCGGAGCAATTTTAACTTGAAAATTAAACATTTCTTCCGAACTAGAATGTTTCCATCCTCAATGATTTCTTAAAATTTGGTGGATACGAAATTGATATAGTACCTCACGTAGTACTTAAATGTTTATTAATTGATTAGACACCAACATATCTAGTAATGTAAACAATATTTTAAACAATGGTGCAGCAATTTTTACTGGCGTCTCAGAGTCAGCACTCGATTGCAAAGGGTTAACACATTACCTGGTGATTATTGCATCATTTTGATAAATCTATGGTACATGGCTACACACTTCTTAATGGAAGCTTCAATAGCAACAGCAATTTTCATTGTGAACTAACAAGTCACCCTCAATAACGTCATTTAATAGTTTCATTTGAGATTTCAATGCAAAAGAAAATTTCTATACTTTCTTTTGGTACAGCACAATTATTGAAAATCCTATTAATAGGCTTCCGGTAGGTAAAGTGTTAAACTTGGTAATGTCCCTTGTAAGTTGTTGCGAAAGAAACACCGTCGTCTTCTATCGAAAGAAATCTGTATCAGTATTATCCTACAAGTCACAAACACAACCGTAGAGGAGGTTCATAAAAAGATCAAAGACATGCAGAAGGTTAATAAAACCGTCTAAACAGGCTCCGGATATTCCGCAGTCCCGTTGCAGGCGAATATCGGAGGGAAACTCGCTCCCGAAGGCTGCCGATGGTTGCACGCGAGGCTCGCAACAATTTTCATACCGCGCAGCCTCGCAGGAGCACTGGCATATAGAAAAAAAGAGGCGAAACAGAACAGAAACCTTTCGCGGGTATAAATCTTGAATCGTCGGGCGAGCGGATATTAGATATGCGCGGGCTCGCGTGTATTATCGTTGCCCGGGAGATACGATGCATCACTGTGATGAACCCCGGCGAGTTTGTGGGCCCCGCAAGAGTGGGTTTCATACAGCGAGGGGGGGGAGGCGTGGTGTCCGCGCTATCGACGTTGGAATTCGGCCGTACTTTTTCGTCCGGTATCACGCGATCTATGAAACATTGATAGAATGCTGGTCAGGGAGAGAAAAAAAAGCATCGAACAGAAGAGGGACAGAGGGTTTCGGGCGCACGCGGAACGATCATGCATCATCGTTCACGCTTCATCCCTTGATATGCAAGCGCGATATAGTATACATATTCGTACACGCGTATACTATGTATAGCATACAAACGTATATGTATGCGTACATATGCGCGTACACGTATGTACAAACGCATACGCCAATGTACCGGAGCATAAATCGAACTTTTGCATTTCCGTCGTCGACAGTTGTCCCTCCAACCCCTCCCCCCTCCTCCCGGCACGCCGACCTCTCATTGCCTGGCGTCGCGTGCTGCGTACAGGAAACATTCGCTGACCTGCCCGTGTTTTTTGTTCCGCACACCCCCTCTCCACCCTGGTGCATTCCACGTACACGACGTATTTACGTCATAATAGTCGGACGCGATTCGGACGCACGCTAATGTTCCCGCTGTCGGATGAATCGCGCGAGCTACTTGCGGTCGCGATCCTGTACGGTACGGCACGCTTTTGCTGTATGTTCCGATCTTGATGCTAAAACAACCCCTAACTATACTGGGGCTATCATGACTACAGCAAAATTTCTATACGCTAACTTTTGCTTGTACGATAATTGAAAAAATCAAGTTGATTTAAGTTTTTTAGAATATTTGGAACGTTTAGTCTTCAATTATATACTTTACTCTCTAAATTTTCAAAATGCAACTTTTAGTATTCTCTCTGCAGTCCCGACCAATTGTTCTAACTTCTCAAAAAAGCCAAATTTGAATTTACCCTCATCCGTTTTATTGCACGAACTGAATCTGTCCCTCGGTGTCAAATTGATAGTGATCAAAAAATCGATAATATAACAAGTCAAACAGTTACTTCCCGATGTTGATTTCATTGAAATTGACGAGTTAACATTTACATCTTAGGCTGCAGTTATATGTTTCGCATTAAAAAATAAAAGTCACCAAGTTTCGGACAAATTCACCTACAAATGACAGAACAGTGTAACTTATTTCAGGAAAACTGTGTCAAATTGACACGAGTGACGGGTGAGGGTTAAACTTGAATCATTGGTTCCTGGGCAGTTTCGCCATGCTCACATTAAGAGCATGCTGGTCTCTATAGCTACCATAAAAGGGTGAGATAAAATATAATTAAGTTATAACGTGATTTATGAATTAAATCATTAATTACTTTGAAAACATTTACGACACACAGTGTCTAACAAGTTTGCCATGTACCTTTACTGTTGAGCCCAATGGAAGACCCGGGGCGAAACGGTGGTTTCTAAAAATGCGAAGCTTTAAATGAGATTACACGACCGGCTCAGTTAGACTATTATCGCCGGTAAACTTTGTGTATCGCGTATCTTGGTGCAAGAACGCGGTCACCGTCGGATTATTGGTTCCTGGGCCGTTAATTCGCCATGTTGGCACGTCCGGCTCGTCGCCAGCGGCCGTGTGCCACCACTCGGCCGTACGTGGCTCGTTGGCGCAATCAAGGGGTCGAGAGGGAGAGGAGAGGGCAAAGAAGAAAGTACCGTGTTTCGAGTGGCAATATAATACAGCCGCGAAACAATGGAGCACCGTGTACGCTCGGCCACCAGGGCAATAAAACCACGAGCACGGTGGCGTATAAGCCAAGAGGGCCGTAGGAACTTCCGCGGCGGATGAGGGATAGAAAATTAAATATTAATTTCGTTGGCTCCGCCGACGGAGAAAAGCTCATCGCGCATGCCTCCGGCTTTCTGACCGGTCGAACCCCCGTACCGTCCTCTCCTCTCACCGTCGTCGACCCCCCCCCCCTTCCCCCCGTGTCTACCTTTCTGATTCGAAAAGGTAAAATTCATCCGGTGGCACGGCCGGATCCAGGCAGATTATTTTCGTCTGAATTCAGAATCAAATTAACCTCGGCCTTTGCATAAATTATGCCATCTCCTTTCCTCGGCGAGATCGAAAAGCGTTGGTGCAAGCTTGCCCGTTACCCTACGCGGGGGGCAAGAAAGGTCTAAAGAACGCCCAGAATAAAAGGCATGGAGAAGCGTGGGCTTTTCACACTTCCGACTGTTTAATCTCGTTTCCAACGGAACGGCAAGTTTTGCCCCGCGCTGCTGCGCTGGCTCGGCGGTTTTTCTCCACTTCCCCGCGGTACAACTTGTTTGCGAAACAATGGGAATTTCGAGGGCGTTTCTGATTCGATTAAAAACTGGAGCAAAGGGACAAAAAGGCTTCGAGTTATGGACAAGTATGATAATTTCTTCGATCAAAGTTCTAGCTGGCTTTCACTCGGTAAAGTTACTTCGGAGCCTCGAATTTGCGTCGCGCGGAATTTTCGTTTTTTAACTCGCGGAATAGCGAGTCTGTTTGAATGAACATTTTTAATCTAAAATTTTCCTCTTTCGTTCTCCGGTTTGAAAAAAACATCCAGGCGAACGAACGGCTAAAACAGATTCGATGGTTTTCGTTCTACCTTCCAACAAATTCAAAGGCGAGCTGGGAAACACGGAACAATCGTTAATGTTAAGAATTGAGATTATTTTCTCTTGTTCTGCACTGGCATTGTTCTATCTACGAGGTCGCATTGTTTTCCTTATTATGAGGATCTTCAATAAACAGCTGAAGTGTAATGCTCTCGCAATTCATAATGTTAAGTCATAACTTATGATTTAACATAAGTCCGGAGGCTTATGATTTATTATTATTATCACTATTAATTAACCTTTGCGTCGTTGTAATATACTTGCGTACTCTTTTGTCATTAGTAGACTGCGGATCTTTATGCAAAATGAAAAATGTTTGCATTGATAGCAAGACACAGAAGCCAAATAATAATTTCATTCTCCTTTTAATTACCTTATTAAGGTGAAACTAGTATTTACACTGGTGGCCTTAAATCTTTTTAATACCTCCACTGTTTCAAATTGTACGTACCCATTTTAGTCATTAGTATTTTCGATTTTTCTATATACAGATAATACTACATAAAAGGTAAGAAAATGTAGAATCATATTTGTTCATTCGAAGCTTTGTTTTCGAGAAAGTCGAAAAACATTTCCTTCCTCATTTGAGGTATTGCTGCTGAAAGATTTCGTTTATGAGTTCTCATAGTGCGTGTCTGTTCATGACTTGCCGTTTCTACTTATTGTATAGGGCGCGAGGAAATTATATGTCACGACCACTATGGCGCGATTCCGCACCTCGAAATCGATGGAGCTCTGAAAAAACGTTGCCGCAAAATTATTCTTGATCTTGAAATTGAAGATCAAGAGATGTCAATTCTTTTTTGTACGCATCGTCTTCTTATTCATCTAACGAAGGACAAAATAATCTTCCTTGATTTGAGGTTTTGTTTAAGAGTTCTTAAAGTGCTATTCAAAGTGTCTGGCGTGTCTGTTCACGACTTACCGTTTCTACTTATTGGCCACGCCTGCCAGTAAAAACATTGACGCTCGCATGTTTTTACAGTTCCTTCGTCAATGTACTGGATCTTGTACCTACCAAAATATCAAAGAGAATTTCTCTTGCCAATTAGTTTGGAATTAAATTTACCTTTTGAACCTTGGGAGCAGATATAAAGTCTTTAATATGCCTTCGGATAAATATAAAGTAGACTGTGAAGACATATCTAACGAAAGAAGTTACAGTTCCATACGAACATCTTTATATCCTTCTCATTAAGATTGCAGGTTTTATTCATTTATGGTCAAAATTACGTTACTTTCATCTTATTAGAATTATCTGCAGAAGACACATAATCTCATACAACCTCAGCTCATATAATTAATATTTTGCATAAAAATCCGGGGTCTAGGTATTATCACCCCTATCATCGCAACGTTTACAAAACAAAACGTTTCTTATCGTTCCCAGCATCCGATCCAGTCGTTCCACCTGCTTGATTGCAGAGTTCTTTTCGACGAGAATATTAAACATGAAATTTTAATTTATATCCCAAAAGGAAACTCTTGATGGCTTGAATGAAGTCATAGTTTCATACGGACATCCTTATATCCTTCTCATTAGAGAAATTACGTTACCTCCATCTTATTAAAATTGTCCGCAAAAGACACATAATCTCATACAACCTCAGCTTCACGTAATTGATGCAGACAATTAATATTTTGCATAAAAATCCGAGGTCTAGGTATTATCACCCCTATCATCGCAACGTTAACAAAACAAAACGTTTCTTATCGCTCCCAGCATCCGATCCAGTCGTTCCACCTGCTTGATTGCAGAGTTCTTTTCGACGAGGATATTCGACATGAAATTTTAATTTATATCCCAAAAGGAAACTCTTGATGGTCTGACCTATTTATCGGCGCCCTAACACTCCGGACCATCTATTCAAAGAAACCAGGTGCGCCTCCCGAGGATCATCCATAACTCATTCTGCAATTTTCGACCAATCCCCCTACAAAGTTACGAATCGACGAACACGAGTTCCCTCGATGGTTCTCTCGGTGGAAAAAAGGACGAGAAACCGAGCCAGAGAACGGGAGAGAGAGAGAGAGAGAGAGGAGAATCGGAATCCTGGGAGAGGAGATGCCCGCTAAGCGTAACAGGAGTTCGCGCGGCGAGATAATGGCGGATCTACGTTCAAATTAGAGTTCTTCGGGGTCTCGGGAACGAGGTAGGGCGTTGCCTTTTACCTTCTATGCCGGCCCTAGAATCAGGGATCAAGAAACCTGACCATTTCTACTCGCGCCGGGCCGCTCGACTCGCTTTCTCCTCCTTCTCCTCTGCGGAAGGAACCTTGAGGTTCACCTCAACTAATACCGGCACTCCGACCCCTCAGCGATGTAACCTCTCATTACCTTCCCATGTCCGCCGTGGCTCTTCGAGCATCTTGCCCACCTTGATTTGATTAGCATAATTGCACTTACTTCGGCCCTTCGGCCCGGCCACAAATTTGACAAGGAGGACCAGAGGAGACCGTCGCGGCCGGTTACGACGTCGCACCGACGGTGTCTCGAGGCGGCTAACAGCGATAATGATTCCGATCATTTTCATACCGGTTATAATAATGATCGCCCCGCGCCGTAATGATCGGCCACCGTGCTGCGAGAGGCGTCGCGGTGGCTTCTTAACGCAGCGAACCAACAACCACCGCAACCGCCATCGACTCGATGTAATTCAACGAAAACGTTGACACGATACGCTGCGGCACGAAGTTACATTACCGTTTGATCTTACAACGTCTTCGTCGAGGTTACACTGCCGCGAGACTCGGGAAATGAGGCTCCTGTTAACCAGCAGGCGTTTTGTCGATGACCAAATACGCGATGTTCCGATAAACTCTGTTACTCGGTTTTATACAGTGGTCGAATGATACTGTGAACATTGTCAAGCAATTGTCGAATAACAGTGATTTCCTGACTATTCTTCCTCGTTTTATGCTGCATTACAAAGTCCAGTGGGTTCAGTGAAACTTTTATTCCAGACCGTTTTGTGTAAACAAGCAATATTTATTGTTCTATTTCCTCTGAAATAAACAGTAACCTTCAACTACAATTTGTAGATTACATCCAGAAAGCGTTAAATTTTTTTGTGTCAGTTTTTAACTCTTAAACTTAATATTTTATATACAGGACACGAATTATAGGTCGTACGTATGAAGACTGTTATTGAAATAAACGGTGGTAGCGAACTAAAATGAATGGTAACTGTGACAAATTGTGGCTTTCTGTTGCAACATTCGTTTTCATTATTGTAGATGTATTGAATATTCTACACCTTTTAGTGTTATCATCAATGCATTTAGCTGTTGATCAAAATAAAAACAAATACTAAGTGGAAGAGGGAATAAATTTCATTTAACTTAGTTAACTGGTAACTAACTAGATTAGTGCAAACAACAATTGATATAGCATTCTGTCTCGTCCATGCTATTAAACGCACAATAAATTACAGACCGCCGCAGACAAAATCTCAACAATGTCAACTTCGAACAAACGTTTGCATCTCCCTGAGCCAACATCTAATTCCTCGCGCCGCCTCCATCATCTCAGAACTTAAAAAAGGAGTTCCCTCCGAAGAAGTCTAAAGCCATAAAGACTATTTATTGTCCGGCAAATAGAGTCTTGTCGTCGTCCGTGGGGGAGTCGCGATCGGGTAGCATGAATGGCGGATCGTTTTACGCGAGAATAAAGTGATGTCAGCGTAGCGTTTCGGCCTATCTTAAAACTCCGTTGAAACAGGACACCGGATAAATTGAATGTTTACAGCGCTCGCAGGATATTTCTATTTCAAGGGGGCGAGACAGCACGTCGCCCCTCGGCGCTCAGTCGTCTCGAGTGTCATCCCGGGGCGGGCAGGACATCTTCGGCTTTTTGTATACACGTGTACTCGTCGCTTGACGATTTTAATCTGTCACTCTTGTAACAACGATACGAGAACGAACGGCGCCGATCGTTGACCCCCTTTCCCGGCCTGGCAATATCGCTTATTGTTAGCGTCACACGGAATTTCGAAGTGGACGAGTCAGCGGGTAATGGCGGCCGATGCCTGTAATAATGAAATATCTTCGTTACGCGCCTATAACTGTCATTGAACAAATCTGACGGCCGTCCGTTTTAATCCGCGCGATTAATCAGTGTCCGGAGAGTAGTCTCGTTTCGGGTGGGCGGGGTAGAATTGAAAACGGGATTCGCCCCGGCCGGCCCCGTAATGAAAACACGCGAAACAATGCGCGTACGCGATGTAATCGATTGTTTATTATTTAATAAATGGGCTCGGTAATAACGGATTATTAAACGCAAACGCGATTCTACCGACGCGCGCACCGACCCCCGTCGAGCTTTCATCCCCGGGCTGAAAACCACTGTGCAGGGGTGCAGGATTGAAGAGTGCTGCCACCCTACGAGCAACTGCGAAACCTCGAGGGTTCTGCGAACAAGGGAAGCTCCTCATCGGGAGAGTTTTTCGCGCACCTTATCCTCCCGGCCGAGAGTTCTCTTTATCAGTTACTCGTCCGATATTGAATCTGGTGCTCGCGGAAATTTCGAGTCGTTCCGATGAATTTATCAACCCCCGTTATCTCCGGGCACCTTACATCTCGATTACACGTACCCGGTCGAATAAAAACGGTCGCATTACCACGGCGAGGATCGGAGAAATAGAAAAACCGGAGACACTGCCAGCGACCCGTTACCTACCGTCTTCCCCTCGACGCGGAAATTTCATTCCGGGCCGCGGCCGAGCGTCCGCGTCAATACAAATTTTAATAAACCCGGGGGAAAAAATTCACGCTCAAGGCTGTCCCGATTAAACCCGCTGCCCGGATTTTGCGCGCGTCTACGGGGCTCCCTTATAATTGAAAATCACTGTAATCCAATATCCTTGCTCGGGGGTGCGATAGAAAACCTAGCGGATCTTGCTCGAGGTCGTTCCGCCCAGACCAATAAGGAGCTATCGCGCTAACTTAGGAGGAGAGCAGCCTCCCGGCGTGCGACCCCTCGCCCTCCGGGACGAAACCGCACACGTAACATTCCGCGTATTGTTTCCCGATGGGAATTCGGCTGCCTTACACGGGGAACACGTTGCCGGACCCTCTCCCCCCTCTGTCCCACTCCTTCCAGGTTTATTACGACTTACGGGGATGCTGGCTAGGTATTTACAGCTCAGCCATTTCCGATGTGGCCCCTTTACGGCTGGCAACGGACGCCCGGTGACAAAGTGCACGGAAAAATAAGAATTATGGCGCGGAGATACGCTGCTGTTAAAACGAGATCGCGTTAATCTCTAGGGCCAGATTAGGGGGCGCGTTATCGACGGTCTTTCGCTCCTTTGGGCAACGGGCTGTTTTTTTCTTCCGACGGAGACGCTGGTAATGGAATTTGGTGACCCAGTGCTAGCACTTTGGCGACCTGGCAACCTCGGAAATTTTGTGAGATCGAAGTATTGGAAGGTTGCAAAAGTTCGTGCCCGATTTGAAATTAAAAGAGATTAATCATACGTATAGTCACCAGCATTTCCTACAACTGTCTGCAAACGTTTTACGAGCTAGTGGATTCCTTTTCCGTAGATACTCTACTGTAGAAAGGTTTTTCTTCAAAAACGGTCTCTTGCTATCTCTTAGCTAGGGCTAAGTAGCTTAAGACTTTTGCTATCAGCCAATATTATAATTTAGTCTATAGTTGTAATTTAGTGAGAATGGTTTAAAGCACCCTGGGTTTTTAAATGATGGGGCTAGTTTACTAAATTGCTTTTAGTTGGAATCTTCATAGCAGCATTTAAACCGTTCTAGATTCCATAATTTAGATAGTTTTTCACGAAACACTGACTCAGTTCTACGAAACATCGTTTGGGAAACATTGTGCTATCCTATGCTAAATTTACACATGTTTAGTTTTTGGTGGAAACAGTTACGTCACTATACCAAACATTTGTGAACTTGGCGTAACACAACATAGCTTAGCTTACAATTAGTATAAGCTTATCAGTAGATCCGGATCTTCATTGTAAATTCCGCGTTATTTAGAGTAATATCGTGTAATTCCGGATTTAATGTCGACTGTTAATAGATTGGTATTATTGTGATGAAATTGCAAATGTGTGCGAGAGAAATTGTTTCACAAACTTGTACTACCATTTTGTTCATACATTTCTGTCACTATTTTTGCAATGAAAAATAAGTTAATTTTGCCCATCTGATATATTGCTATTCAATTTCATACATCATTTCAAATATAAATCATATGTATTAAAACAACTTCAGCTTTGCAATATAAATCCATCCCCATGCTCTGCGCATGATGTATTGACACAGCGTAATACCTCCAAATATTACGACACATAAAGCACATAATTACATAAATAAATAAGAGAAGAATCAAATCTTCTGTCAATTACGAACTCAACCAATATTATTCTGTGGCAATAACCTCCTCTGGAGAAGCATAATTAATTTCGAATTTGTATCTCGCAATAATAATATTTAGTGACTGCAAACACGAACGGTTCACCGTTAATTGCGTAATTATTATCTCCATATTAATATACATGCCTCTCGATTGTAAGCAATTTAAGTATTCCAAATTTCTCGAATCGTACTCACTATTTGCGTGCACTTTGAATACAATAATTGTCGAATAGGTACAATACGTGTTCCACGGTTGACAATTTAGTATTCTATCATTTTGCATTGTGCCGAATATTAACCATTGATTCATAAGGTGATAATTATACAGAGTTGGAAAATATAATAAATTCAATTTGCATATATTTATCAGATATTCTTCTGCGACGTTTGGCCATAACTTATAATAGCCAATTTCCAAGTTTCATAATTCACAACTAGGTTGGCCAGAGGAAATTAATTAACCAATTTAAACTCGAAACTAAAGCAGAATTCTAGGAGTTGTCGTTATATTATAAATACAATTAGGGACGTCTAAAAATACAAAAAAAATGACAATAAATTCATATAAAGATCGTTATAATGAACTGTGCTGTACATGGTTAAAACCGCATTTTCGAACATTTTCTTCGACTTAATATTTAATAAAAACAAATAACCGCGATACTTCAACGGAATACTTACGAATAATTCAATTTGAAATATCCCCACACCCATGGAATAAAATTTCATTTCCGAACCAATGAATCAAACCACCCTCGCATCCAAACGCATACCACAAAACTAGTTCAACGCTGTTCGAAGTCTTCCAGGACGCGGTCCCTAACTTGTTAAAAATTCTTCTGCAGCAGTTGGTAATAAACACGTTCCCAGTGTATCATTTCCTCACCCCCTCGCGGGCCTCGTGCGAATGATTTCACGGGCGTCGTCCCGCCCCTAAACTTTCCAGCATAAATTGTCATTTGTCGGGGTCACGTAACAGGGGTCACCGGCGCGGCGCGGCGGCAGCGCGCGTCGTGGTTCCGTGGGAACAGGCCACTTTTTCTTCGTGGTCGCTTCCTCGGCGACTCTTCTTCGTGGGGGTGGTTTCCTCCCCCCTCTCCAGGGGCAGGAGCATCTATTTTATAAGACTGAGAAATATCGGCGGCATCAATACCGGTTTATCTCGAATACAAATTGCCACCCGGAGAGGACCACTGCCTTAAGAAAACACTCGTAATCCGTGGAGAGTGAAACAGGGGCGTAGCGACAGGTCCTCGGCGCCCGGAGGCGATAGATAGTCCCTCGACCCCTTCGTGTTTATACTCTCGACGACGCTCGAAATTAATTCTGTCCGCCACCCCCACGGTCGCCGGTCGACTTGTCGACTTGCGAAGATCGTTCTTTTACCGTGGGGCGTAAATTCGGTGGTCGCTGCGCTGTTTACAGGAGGGTCGAAGTCAACCTTGTTCCAACCCCCGTGCGTCCTCGTCCCATATACGGACTGTTTAAAACGCATATTTTACGGGGACAGTCCATAAATCTGCTTTATCAGGAGCCGTTTGCTCGATCCGAAGCCAGTTTTGCTTTATTTCGTTCCGTCGACGATCACGACGTCTGTCTCAGATACCGCTTATCTGCGCGCGCGACACCGTTTCTACACTCCTACACAAAATTATAACACGTGTATGCCACCCTTTAAGAACCAGTATATAATTAGTACATTTATTAGGCTATTATTTATTCAGGTTAGGTTACTAGGTTGGTTAATGTCATCTAATTTGGTACACGACGGACGGTGAAAATCAATCGTGTTAAGCCCCGCCCACTTATGTTTTACACCGATCAGATACATATTGGACTAATAAGCGAAACTCGTGTCCTACAGAAAAAAAACTATAGAGTCGTTTATTAATAACTAGACTGCGGATCTTTATGCAAAATCAAAATTGTCTGCATCGATTGCAAGGAATAGAAACTAATTTGAATGTTATTTCTCCCTTTAATGATTTTAATAGAGGAGAGATTATATATTGACATCTTCAATTTAAAAAATTTTCAATTTCATTTACTAGATTTTGCTATAAATTCTCGTCCTTAATGAACAATGCAGTATCATAATTGTTACGATAATTCTCCATTCAAGTACCTTCAGCTACGCTCTGATTTATTACGCGCGTCAGAGGGAGCCAATCAAAACTCAAGCTCACAACGCAAGTTCCAATATAATCAACGTCGGAGCTCAACATGTTTCATGCAGAAATTCTGTGCGGTTTTCGAAAAATTAAGGGTAGCACACACGTGCTATCATTTTGTTAAAGAGTGTATCTCCAGCGTCCGTCCGCCAGCGGCGGCTTTCCTGTTTCTCTTTTTGCTTTCTTTTTCTGTTTAGCAGCGACGACCCGACTCGACCCCATTGTCGAACTACCAGACGATCGTTTGGCATGGTTTAATGGCATGGTCGGTGGCCGCGATGATGAATGACGCTACCGGGACGGGAGACATTCGGCGCTTCAAGAGCTTTTTTGTCACGGGGAGCTCGTTACGTCCTGGCGCCAGCCGGGCCAGCAACTATGCGCCAGAAACAATGTTGACTAATCGCTTTCCAAAACTACCATGAAAAACCGTGGCCCGTTTTTGACCGCGGAACCAGAGCGGTCCCCGGCTTCTTCTGCGCCCCCGTCGGATCGACGATCTTGGTTCCCTTCGTGGAGAAAAAACCGTCCGCGAATCGGAAATGCCATCTCGGAAACGATAGATCGTTGAATTTTAACGATGCAATTAAATCGACCGTCCCGAGAAGCTGATTTTCCGACTGCACCTTTCGAGACGCGTCGCGCGACGGTACGCTCTCCTCGTCAATTAAACCATGACGTGTTTGTAATGGACACTTTAACGACTCGTCGAATCGATATTCCAACTCGTCCTTTTTGTCGATGAAGAAACGCTTCGCTGGCGAGCCGAATGTTTTTTATTTCTGTCAGCGGAAAAAGCGCAGAGGTGCTTCTCCTTTTCTCCGTCCGTTTATACTTGATGCGCGAGAAATAATAATGGACGCCGATCTTTGTATAAAATATACATTCGTTTCGTCAATTAACAGAGATAGAAAGTTCATAAAGTAATTTTGGAAGATTTAAAATAATATTTTCACATATTAAATTCATTTAATCCTTTCTATTTTCAATTTTAACTATTCAATGTTAGAATTATAAGTGATTGCGAATATTGTTGCAAGTAAACATATTTTCCTCTTTAAATAATTTTTATAAAAGTATTTTTAATTTCTTTAGATATTTTTGCTATTTAGCGCTGGATCTACTCATAATGGGGATTTTATAAAAGCATAAAATTCCCAGCCTAATTATAAATTATCAAACAATACAGTATGCATTCTGGAAAGTTGCAAGATATAACTTGATGAACGGTAGAATGTAACCGCCAGCTTACACAGTCGCTAATGACCTTAAAGCAGATGAGACTTCACACAAATGAAGAAGAACAGGTTGTGACGAACAGTCTCTCTCGCAAATATTCCTTTTACCATCCTTTCCCGGCCCGACGAATTAGTCTCTGGAATAATTCCATCGTAAAAAACAAACCTTATTATTCCAGCGGATCCGACCAATTTAATCGTCGGGTATTTGAAATGATAATGCAGCCGAGTTTTTCTTCTTTTCGGTTCCCCGTTAAATCGTCCCTTATATTTCTGAACCGAGGTATGGCGTATTGAACGTCCGGTATTTTCAGAGTGATGTAGAAGGGAAAAGCATCAAAGTGCTGCCTGAAATCATTATTAAACTCGGAGTATTAAAATCGTAAATTGATTTTATGGGAAATCGGAAAATACATTCACTTGTTCATGCTACCTTCGTAAAGAGGAAACTCGCTTTTGATCTCAAATAATTTTCATTTTCCTTTTACTCTTAATTAAGACTTTAATTAAGGGTTTTTTTAATATACTGAATACAATTGTTTGTCTAACTCAGTTTTCGTCACAGAAACTGAAAGTTTTGCTAACCTCAATATTCTGTTAGCAGAAACTGCGAAAAAGGATCAGCACTATTATTAGTTTAATTGTTTATGTAAATATCAAGGAAACTAATATTATGTTTCCACGGAGGAGAGTTTCGCTGCCAGTTCTAAACTAAATTACTAGTAATAGTTTAAATGTATACGTTTACAAGTATCTTGCGCTTGACTAACGATATTATGGCTTTGAATTAGTTGTTTGATAACTCGCCATGAAATCTGAGCTTTGTAGGGGATTGGCATGATCTACAAAATTGAAGTTCTGTTTAGATTCCTCTGTTTTGAATTCGGCGTGGAGCGTGGCATTCAGACGGGCAACCATGATATGCAGGCTGCTAACTACAGCGAATCTAGTTTTGCATTTGCCGAATATGGTTGCAATCATTGAATTTTCTACTAATTCTATGAATTTGCTTTCATTGATATGTATAATAAAAATTTTAATAAAAGATTCGTGCTTCAATCGTCATGTCTTACATTACAAATATAGGTGAATGAACGGTGACTTTTATAAACTGATAAAACAAGTAGAAAAGCAAGAAGTTAACAAAACTATTCAGAATGTATTCATTTGTCCCTTTCATTACTGTTACAGAGTACGTGTTTGATTAAGGGTTGAAACAGTAGTGGCAATAAATTTTGATTTACACTATGTAATTACTAGACTGCGGATTTTATGCATTTATAACAAAAATGGATACGTACAATTTAAAGTAGTGGACATGTAAAAAATATTTCAGGACATCAATGTATCAGTTTCAGCTTGATAGGACAATTAAAAGAAGAATGCAATTTTTATTTGGCTCCTCTGCCCTGCAATCAATGCAAACATTTTTTATTTTGCATAAAGATCCGCAGTCTAGTTAGTTACGTACACTAGTCAGGCAATTTTCCTAAAATCAGGATAACATAAAATTATAGAGCGTCATGAAAATGCATGAAAAATATTGATAGTACACCGTGCTTTCCTAATGGATGATGAGTATGCCAATTTTTCAGTTTGACATTAATTATACAGAGATTGTCGCGTTCATTAATCACAAATGCGATTGTTCTCAGGAGATATCGACCGGGTTCGGGACCACCCTCTTTTCGTTTCGCGCGTGCAACATATTCCTAACGACTCGGCATAAACGTGATTGATATATTATTAACCGCATCCATTAAAGGAAAGCACCGTGGCCGGATGAAATATACGAGCTTTTCTGGGGGAGGCTCTCTCGGGCTCTCGCGCCGAGCTGGAGAACGGTTCACTGAATAGGAGAAACGACAGAGAGAGAAAGTGAGAGAGAGAGAGGGATCGACGCCGACGAGGCCGCGGGGGTTCCGAAGAAATAAGAAAAGATAGAGGGAAATGTTCCTGCGTAAATTTAGCTCGGGGGTGACGAGACCGCCATGTGCCGACGATCTCACGGTCCCAAGTTGCACAAGTGCAGCAGCAAGGTCAAAGGGTGGAAACTGTGCTACTGTCAGAACTACGCCCACTCAGAGAAAGACGAACTCGTCCTGTGTCCAGGATCAATTAACTCCATTTTATTCCAATGAAACTAAAGTTCTTCCTCGAGGGCTCATCACATCTATTTTATTCGAAAATCTGCACGGTGGCTGCCCCTAGTTTTAACCCTTATCCATAAACTCAATTTAGCGAACTCGTCCCACGTCCAGCGTCAATTAACTCCATTTTATTTTAATCAAAGAAAGGAACCTTTTCGAGCATTAATCAAATTAATTTTGGTATAAAATGTTCACGTGCTTACCTCGTGGACACTCGTCTTGTGTCCTAAATTTTTCTCTTACAAAGTCATTACAGATGAAAAGTCGACAAAATTCGACATGGTTTTATTCAATTTATCGAAAATACGCAAAAGTGTATTATTTGTTAAATAAAATAGCCACACAGTAATTATAGAGTAAACAAAATGTTTGTTAAAATTTAATAAAATTGAAATCCTTTATATTGTTAAGTTGCGAAGAAAAGTGCGAAAGGATTTGTGCATACGTAAGAAGCGTTAATAATGTAGATTGCCCGTAAAATTGAATAAAGTCGAAATCGTTTATTCTGTTTAGTCGCAAAGAGAAGTGCGTAATTATTTGTGTACAAAAAGGAGCAAAATGGCGTACGTGCAGAGCAGAGAAGAAAATTTCTCGCAGTCTTCGTGTCGGGAACGGAGTTTTCTACGAGTATATCTGGGCGGTAGCATTTAGAAACCAAATTTAATATCCAGGAGAAGTCGTCGGGAAACGCATCGAAACGAACGATTCGGCCGATGTTGAACAGTTTAATATCTAGGGGACCCGCCGGAGGCGATTTCGTTCGCGGAGGGTGAGAATCGGTGGAAAGTCATTCGCCTCCGTTCGCTCGAGAAAGCTTATACGCCCTTTCTCCTTTAATCTTTATAGTTCTGCCGTGATTCGTGAAAAGTGAATTTAGCCAGGCAAAATGAAATCGAAATGTTTACGGTGCCGAAACTCCCGGGCTGCACAACTTCGTTTCCATTCGCACTGTTGCTGGATCGCAATTGCCTGGAGAATTGATCCCTTTGCGCCCGCGCTACCAGCTCTCCAATATGTAATCAAACGAAAAACTAAACATGTACGCAACTGTTTACAAGTTCCAGTTGTTCAAATCATTTGGGAATTGTTTAAATGTTGTTTTATAAAAGAGAAATTATAGGAGATCTCGAAAACTAAGAGATACAATTTTGAAGTTTTTATAAATATGACAAATTTTTTAAAAGAATTGCAAGAAATCTGTTCTTTAAAAATTGCTTTCTTTGAATATGCTAAACAGAAGTTCTCAACTTCATGAATAACGCTACTAACTTGTCTGTTCAAATGAATATCACATAACGCACCAACTCGCACAAATTCAACCCCACAATAATGTTTTTATTTCCATGGGATGAAACATCCCCAAACCAACATTATCGCCAGAACTAATCCCAAAAGATGAATGGAATGCGGATGCTATTAACCCAATGAATTCCGGAAACAGGCGTAATCAAAACGTAATTGAATAACTATGAATAGTCATCGGATAATCATCGGAAACTATTTACCGTATTGCCCGGTCGATGCTATTCCCAGCGTGGCTCTAATTCGAAGCGTCAATAATTACCGGTAAAATCCATACGTTGCAGCTATCCGGAAACGGTTTCGAATACAGCGTAACGGAGAGGGTTGCTGGATAAAAAAGAGTCAGGTAGTGTCAAACGAAAGGGGGTTAGACCGGTTAGGGTAGAATCTGTTAAAAGCGCTGAGGTAAGGTGTCGGAGTTCGACGCGAGCGGATTCCGAAGCGAAGCGCGAAACTATCGGAGGCGTTAAATTCACAGAGGCCAGCCCCTCGTGCCTCCTCCCGTGCCGTGCGAATTGAATTAAATCGTTTAACGGCCTTATGTTTCGATGGGGGAAGACCCTCCGGGCCGACATTTGGGGAGGACCACAAACCCGGGGAGATAAATGTAATGAAGGTTGTACCTCGGACCAACGCTTAACCAGGACTCCATTAGTAGCGCTATCCGTCTCGAAAGGTTCCACTGTTTCTCTCGGTTCTTCCCCGAGTCTCGTGTAACCCTCGAGTCGCATTTTTTTCCTTTCGAGAATTTCAATTACAGGAGACGAAACGGTGCGTAGGATGGTATCAGGGAAGAGAGAGGGGCAGAGAGTAAGGGGCCCGAGGAAAGAACTACAAACCGACGACGACGACCGGACTGCCAAGCTCAGGAGGCGACGACGTGCCGTGCCTGTCGCAAGGCAAATGATTTCAATTCCGTTCCATTAAGCTGACACACCGGGAGGGGGGGATTCGCTGTCGTTTCGTCTCTTTCTTCGCCTTTGTCTCCCTCGGCCCTTCGCTCATCCCTTGGCCTACCCTTTCTGGTCCCTGTCTTACTTCTCCCTTCCACCCCTTCTACCCTACGCGAAACTAAATCTTCTTCGAATCGGTCTTACCGAGGAGCACCGCAGAATATTTAAGTTCTCCGGCGAAAGGGACCTCCCCGATGTTTCAAGTGTCTTCTCCCGCACATTCCGCGGCCTGTGACGGGAATTTTGAGCGTCCTCGGAAAATGTTCGCGGAAATTCCGCTCTCACTCTCTCTCTCTCTCTCTCGCTCTCTCTTGCTCGCTCTCTCCTCGGTTACAGCCCGCGATGAAATCATATCAACGCTCGTCGACCCAGCGCGATGCCTGCATACCGGGGATTAAGGAGGAATCTGCGAATGAAGTGTCGCGATGAAAATACTGCGCGCGACGATCATACGGTATCCTCGAGACAATCCTGCGGCCACCGGACAAAATATTACTCGAATAATTGGCACGCCCAAAGTATTCTTCCTGACGGCTATTATTGCCCCGAATGCTCCGCGAAATTGAAGGAACAATTCTCGAGGGTAGTTTCTCTATACAATGACCTTCCAAAAGTTGATCTGCTATTTTCCGTCCCGGAATTATCGAGTCCTTACTAGAAACAGGTTGCCTAATGTATGTTATGCAAAAATTATCTGCATCACGTCGTCGTCAAAGTTATTTGAAGTACATCGATTTTTTTTTTAAATAGCACCTCGTGTTTTCATGTTTACGGTACGGCGTTGTTGTTGTTATCAAGATTACTAAACCTTGAAATGGTCTTGGGGTCCGACAACGTCCACAACAAATTAAAAAAAGCATTTTCTTTGCTTCTTCGTGTAACACGTAAATATCTCTGTTGATACTAAAGATACAAGAAAATGTAAATACTGTATTATCTAGTGGAGCGGATATTGTAATGTAAACAAATTTGATCTTTTTAATATTGTTTATACATGACACCATTTTATTTTAGGATCATCGATATTCTATTAAACAAACCTGTTTATTTTTAACTTCGCATTTTATCAGAACTGTTATCGATGCAAATTAACAGCATTGTACACTATGAATTTGGATTACCTTGAACTGCAGATTAGAGAAACTTTTTCTTATATCGAATGATGCAGTTGGAGAGCATGAAGAGGAAAATTCAATCGAATCTTTGGAGCTATGCTCAATAAAACTCACGAGAAGAAGCTACAGCGACATATCGGAAAGTGGATTTGAGCAGCGAGATAAGATTGCAACTTTCATCACCGGGAAGTACTAGCAAGAATGTGAACCGCAGGTCCATCAGCGCTCGTCGTTTCCCGGGGACGAGACGTCCCGGTGGTTTTGACGTCGTCTGACGTGGGGGCTGGCACAATATTTGGAAAGTAGTTGGCAGATTCTGCTTTACAATTATTGCGTAACCCTAACGCGGTAGCTGTCGGTCGGATTGGTAGCGGTATGGGGGCACGATGCGAGACGCAAGAAGCTAAGAGAGTTGGAGAGGATCGGGAGGCTCCCAAAGAGAAGCGAACAATGCGAACTTCGGGATAACTTCAGAGAGCCGGAATCAACATGAAAGGGGAAGTTTCCATCTCTAATTGGTATTTAGGAGATCCGAAACAGACCCAAGTTCGCGCCCGTCCTTACGTAGCCCCCGCGTACACCTTTACAATACACGCAAACCTCTCTCGCACACATACACGGCCGTTCGAGCATGGTAAATCTACCACCGCGAGATTTAATCGCGGAAAATCAAATTGACGGATTAACAAGCTGCTCCCTTCGGAACGGAGACAATCAAGCGGTACCTAATTTCGTCGCGGTCGAATCGCGCTGCGTTACGTTGCCCGAGTACAGTAATACCTCGATATATGTGCAAGAGATGTGCACGATATTTATCCTCATCAATCATTGAGGAGCCCAGAAGCTTGATTTCCGAGAAGTGTAACGTTAAATTATCAGTTAGACAATACTAATTCAATGACAAAACTGTATTCGTTTTTATGAATTTTTATGAATCATTTACCAACACATTCGTGATACGTTTCTGATTGAAACGAGCCTAAACACGACACAAGTTGGATCCTAATTACTTGTTTAAAATCTCGATTATCGGACCCCGATTATAAACAAATATGCGTTCAAATATGATTATATTATGAAGGGAAATAAATTTTCAAAAATAAAAAATTTAATGTGGAATATAATGTACATTTTAATTATTTCCTCGGGCTTAATTTATCCGGGCTGTTTGTCTGAATGTACTGTATCTGAATTCACACGACCTTGAAATCCAGTTAAGTTATGGCTCCTTGTCTTGAAACATTTTTTCCAGGAAATCAAGGTAAGAAATAGCGTCTGTGCACGAGTGGCATTTGGGTCCCGAAGTTCTCGCGCACGTTGCTGCTGATTTGTCTGAGGGAATAAGGTTAAGTGGAATTTTTGAGAGGCGACGTACACTCGTGGCCCATGCAGATTTAAACGTGCCGCGGGAACGGGAATTCTCCGAGGCTTTCGGCGTTCCTCGAGCCTGCAGCCACTAGCATGTTTATCATCCGGTTCGCGGTTCGCCGACGAATGAAATTATACGCGCGCCGATGTGCCTTAAAAAGGGCGCCGCCTTGTTCGTGGCAGGGGTGACACGGTAGTCAGATAGGTGGGTTAGGCATGTGGGTGGATGGATGGAATTCGGATATAACACGAGATTGAAGGGGACGCGTGTGTCGAGGATGGAACGCGAGCTGGAAAGTTCGAATCGATTCGGCTCTGGAGGACGACCACTTCAAAAAGGATCCCCTCCTGCCTGGGAGACTTACTTTCTTTGTTCGTATCGGTATCGCGTAGTTAAGCTATATGCAAAGCAACAAGGATGTGCATGTACACGCGCATCCATCTTTGAGATGCAGAGGGTGATACATGGAGTGGTTTGTCGATGGGAGGGATTTTATTATTCACAAAGCGGTGCTGGCTCCTTCGTGCCTTTCCGTACTGAGCGAAACGAACGGAAGTAAGTCAAAAACCATGTCAGAGAGGTATATGCAAATCGTGTTTCGAAATTACCGTTTGATCTCTGACTCGGTTGCATAAACGAGAATGGATTTGGTTCGACGGAGAATGGGATACAATGGGGAACGCTGGACGATTCCTGGAATATTTGATCGTTCGATTCGGTGATTATTGTCTGTTGGATGGAGCGGAAAAAATGTCTGGTTGACACGCTCGATAATTCATCGGATTGCTGGAAACGAGGGCAAATGAGTCATTACAGATGGCAGCAGACGTTCAACGGCTCCGGGAACGAAACGCGGTAAATTCTAGGTAAATGATGTGTCTTAAACAACCCTGACTTACTTTTCGGGAGGGATGATATCGGGGGATGACTGGGTTCAGGGATGCTCGCAGAGATGGCGCTAGAGACCGGTTCTGACTCGCAGATTTCAACCCCTAACTGTGTCTGCTGCAGGGGATGTCTCATTGACTTGCTAATAAACTGCACATTTTATATACGTGAGCTATGTGTTAATTTCTACGAGAAAATGCAACAGAATTGTACTTCGATTTTGCCCCAATACATAACAAATGGAATAAAACAGTGATCCCACTCCCACAGTGAATAGAAATTGCGAAAACTAAAAATTGTAATTGTAGGACATTATATAGAGAAAGAGGGAATTTGTTACGATCTGAGAAATTAGATACTGACCCCTTGTCCACTCAATTAAATCAATAAAAAAATTCCACTTTTATCTTTGCTAGGGTGCATAGTAATAGTAACTTCGCTATAGTCCGAAGAATTAAATATTAACACTATGTCCACCCAATTAAAGGTCTAACAATTTAAAGAAAACTGCTTCCGCCCTCGCAAACACGAAATAATTTAAATCGTATTTTGGCGAGCGAGCCCATAGAATAGTGGCCGAGAGGAGCGAATAAATAACACGACGTTTATCTGGAATATGAAAATTTCACCGCAGAGAAATGTGGCACAAAAGGAACAGAACGGGGATCCTTTTGATAAGAGCAGGAGACCAATGAATAAGGCAGCACTTTCTTTCAGCGGTCTGCCCTCTCGAAATAACTGCCGGGGCCCTCTCTCGCGTCTTGTCCAAGCAGTGAAATAAAGCGATGCCACGAGGAGGGTCGATCGAGTCCCATTAATGGGCGAACACTGAAAGGTCCTATAGAACGTCCAGTGGCGACTGGGCATAGTGACCTTTGTATCGGGGTGACGGAAAAAAGGAGGGCATGAAAGTAAGATTTCGTCTGGATTTACGAGGGAACAAAAGCCATTCGAAGACGGCCTCCTCCATCCCCAGCATCCCCCTTTTCTTAACGAAACAATGCAGACGTAACTCCTCGGGGAAGAGAATCGCTTTCAATTGGACTCTCAAAGCGTCTCCGGTAATAAACACTTCTTTTTTTTTAAGTCGTTATCCACTTCTAATTAAATCAATTTCCTGGAAAACACTCGGAGTCTCGAGCTGGGAGAGATTCGAGAAACGAATGTGCCTCGCTGTAGAACGCAAATGGCAATATTATTTTTCAGTTAGATGGTCCTGGCGAGTCGGGAACGTGCGGAAAATGTAGTCTCAAAACGTGTCGGCCCTCGAGTCATTCGACACTTCTCTCCCGAAACGAAATTTCCTGAATTCGTCTTCCTCGAGCTCTTCCGATCCTCTTTTTCCCTCGTTTTTTCATTCCGAAGCTCGACGCTCTATTAGCAGTTTTTTAGAGCAGTCCCAAATGGCATTCCTATTGATGCTCGCTATGGGGTATACCTTAACGCTCGAGGGAGAAAAGAGCACCATTCTAAGGCAAGAGAGAACTTTATGGACTGCGCAATGGCTACTGGATTCTGCTCCAAGCGGACACTGGGGTTCCACCATCCCCCTTTATATTCCCTTTACCAACGCCGGTTTCCTGCTTCTTCGTCTTCTGCTCCTTTTTTCCCTGTCTCCCACTCTCTCTCTCTCTCTGTCTCTCTCACTCTCCTTCCCTTTTTCTCATCTATCCGCGCCACGCGATTCCCTGCGATTCTTTTATTGCGATTTCGAACCGCGTACTCTCATCGCACGGTGATTGCCGCTAAGCCGACAAATCGATCGAGGATTTCTTCACGCGAATGAAGGATCCTCCCTGTTACAATTTGTAACCTCGTCGCATTTTGGGTTGGACAGGTCGTGGATAGTCTTGCAATGATTGTTGATAAATAAAAAGCCAAGATTTATTTACTTGCTGTGTAAACAGCTTTCAGTGAAATACACAGAGAAACTTTATGCTCTCACAAGTTGATCTTCAAACAGATGATGCATATTGAAATATGCTTCATAAACTAATAGTTTTTCTGAGTATTATAAATAGTCCGTTTCATTCGGTTCATTCAGAGTCATCGTCACTCAAGACTAGGATAGAACGTTTTAGAACATATCGATTATACGACTGTTTGTTTTAAAAATATACTGTTCTTAATTTCTTTGCTAGTTCGCGAGTAATCGATTCTTTAATAATGATATGGAATAAGAAATAAAATTAGTGGAAAATTTGGCTGAAGTCTATGAAACAGCGAATTATTGATCTTTAATTCCAGGATTGATAAAATAATCTGCGAACCAGCTGAAGATTGTCAGCCCAGTTCTGCCAAATACGATTACTGCTGCCAGACAGTAAACAATCCGGTGTCATGAATGTTTAAGCTGGTTCGCTGGGAGTTTCGCAGACGTAAAGTCTAGTCTAGTCGAACGGAGACGAACGGAATGACATTTGCACACTCGATATGTTCTCATATTTCGAAAGACGGGGATGGCGTTCTCGTTCCCGGAAGCAGACTCCATTGACCATAAGGATCTGCCAATTTTCCACCCACTCGTTCTTCAGAATCGATTCACTCGCTATACGTGTTCACTCAGCGTGTAACCCTTTAGTGCCTCGATATTTTTTCTTGCCAAGATGGAGATTATATCGCGTTAGAGAACTGCAAATATTCTTCATCTTATTGATTCAGTTGTACGACGGAAAGAAAATTGGGTGAATGTAACAACTGAAATGGGCGATTGAAGAATACACTTTTACAAGCTCTTCAAACATGTCCTACGCTCATTCATTGTCACAGAAAAATTCTACTTTCTTATGCGATTATTGATTGAATTTACAAGTGTAGTATAGAAATATCAGCTGAAACTATGAAGTCTAACGAGTGAAATGAACATCACAGAAAATATTGTTACATTACGCAGGTTAAATAATCTGTTCATTATTATTTGTACGAAAAATCGACTAGCAGAGGCAAGTAGCTGTCATCTTGTCGCTGGGTAGAAAAGAAAAACCGATTGTCTCCGAATCGAGAAGTCGTCGCACGTCGTCCGATAGTGACGAGCATGGTTCTTCATTTGTTCCTCTGGAAGGAAGAACGCAAATTGGATTATGCTCGGTCGAAGTTGCGACGAGGGGGTCGACCGATATGCCTCTCGGTGGTGGCTCACCGAAAAGCCACTTTTCTTACACGGGCACCATCCCTCGTCGTACTGGCAAGGCTTTGGGCGGTATTTCTTCGTGTTTTGTCACGGAGGCGCCTGCTGATGGATTGATATTTTTAATGCGGAAGACAGCCGATACGGTTCAAGACGGTGCCGAGCTGAGCCTACCTCTGAAAGAAGACGTTTCCCCGGGCGTTATTGTTCCTTGGGGTCTAACTCCGTCGGGGCGAGGGGGCCAGCATCGAGAAACGTCGGTATTATTGCCTAAGATAATGAGTTTTCTTCCGAGAAACCGAGGGAAGCCGATCGACTGTTCAAATATTGCGGGCAACGTAATAAGCAAAGTGCTCCCCGTAGCGTCCCGGACTACCATAGAAATTTCGGCGGGTTTAAACGACGAAACTTACATCACTTCTGTCATTTCGTGACGTTTCATCACTAAATATAGTAGTCGTGTAGTAAAATGCATGAAAAATACTTCAGGATTAAGAAATCTCGATCGTTCGATGTCTACTCTTGAGCATTAAAGATGAATTTAATTCACCACTGGCCAAATTGAAATTATTCAATCCATTTTTTCATTCGAGAACATGTTGAATTTATCTAAATACATTCAATCTTACCATTTTTTGAAAAGAACACATCAGTCCCTTCCAGTGTTTGTTACATTTACTGTTAAGGTAATCTGCGAATAAGGATCTTATTAATATTGTCTGTAAGCCTCTCATCCTATTCTACAGAATGTGCGTATTGTAAACGTTAAATAACTTTTTTGTCTTAGAAATAAAACAGGATATTTTCATTGTAGTATAAAAGCAATCTGTTTTTAATATATTCGATGAGAAAATACAACTCTAAATTGTAATTTTTTATTCAATTAAATTCGACAATATACTTTTTAGTTACGGGACCAATGTCTTGTAAATACGTCGAAGATATTTTTTCTATCGAAGCGAATATTCGCATCGCCAGTTCGTCTGCGGCATTCTTTATTGTTGCGCGAACCTATACGCGAATTGCGCTACACACGGGTATCTATAGGATTTTAAAAAATTTAGAAAGTATCGATATTGGATTTTGATAGGTGTATCGGTGTACGTTTAACTGTGCTTGCTTCATGTTGACAGTGCGGCATCAATATCGCCTGGGTGTTTCTGTCTGCAGCAGAATTGCACGATTTTTCTCGTGCACAGAGCCCCACGATAGAACTGTCGATAAAAGTAGAGAACCATCGAGGCCAATGGAACGATCGACTGTGTGCCCTGCACCTTTGACAGTGCTATAGATTGTTTTAATTCCGTACCAACAATAATAACATCTGTTTCACCAATTTACTGTCTAGTCCGCAATCTTCTTCACATCTCGTTCTAATTATTTATTTAACGGATGTTTCTATCAAGAGAAATCTCCAGCCTGCTAGTGATATATTTTACCTGCAATGTACCGCTGTTATAACTAATCACGTTAACTTAAAAATTATTAGCTGGAGAAAGTCGTTCAGTGTAAAAGCAATTTAAACCAGTTCCTAAGAACTTGGGATTAATATTTAGAAACCCCAAGGATCACAAGAAACATAGATGATGCAGCTGAATCGTTGCCGAATAGCTTCGTATAAGATAGGCACGCTAATTTCTCTGTACCATTTGCTAATAGGACGTGAATAACGGGTTACCCTGGGATCGTCGACAACTCATTTCACCGCCACTGTTTTCATCGACACAATTTGACCGACATTAATTTTCGTCGACACTATGTTCTCACCGACTCGGTGAAATCGTCAACATATGTTTTCATCGACAGGTTTGAATTCATTATTCATATCGCTTTAATTTCATTACTTGATATTTGTGTAATTATTGTACGATTTTGTTATGTTTTGTACTGTACATACCATATATATATATTCGTAGCATTCGTTCTGTTTATTCAAATTTTTTTATATGTATTTACAGAATTATGTTTGAAATTAAATGAAATATGATTTTTGTTCATTTGTGTGTACCTATTAATAAAGTTTGTTCATTTGAAGAAATTCTGGTCAATAAAGCAGCAATAAAAACTTTGATCTAAATAACGACGCTTTGTAATTCTCTTTATTATTTATTATACAAGCAACTAAATGCGTCGAGAACGTAACTACATTAGCAAATACACATAATCTACATTAGCAAATGCGAATTTGGTGTCAGTGGAAACGAATAAACTCAAACCTGTCGCTAAACACAGACTGTCGATGAAAACATACGTCGATGATTTGACCGTGTCAATGAAAACACAGTGTCGGTCAAATCATGTCGATGAAGACATTTGTCGGTGAAATGAGTTGCCGACGATCCCAGGGTAACCGGTGAATAACACAAGCAGAAACAATGGTGATTATCAATGTAATTCCTTTGTTTTTCGTGAGTGGCTAGCCGAAACGTACGAATTAGCCCGAGTTACTGTGGAAAGGATCGATACTGGGCTCTCTCTCTCTGTCGGCTCTCTCCCACGAACGTTATAAACCACGGCCTATCGTTAATTCCCCGAGAAACCAATTCGACGACAACCACCGCGCCGATGCCGGCTACTATTATTTCCAGAATTTCCAATGACCCCGGCAACCTACTCGTCGCATTGTAGCCCGTTTGGCCGGACAATGGTTAGCGAAGTCCGGCAGAGGACGTAGCCGAGGTCCGCAATATCGGCGTTGGCCTGACGCCAAGACGCTTCGAAATTGCGGGATAACAGGCGTATATAGATAAACCAACCCGGCTACGTACCGTCGTTTTGCCTCGCGACATTGGTCAGATATTTATTCGCATTGTTTCACCGTCCTGTGCTCGTCGCGCGCTCTTCGACCATGCGATTCAACGGTGAACACTGGTATGGCCGGGACTTCTGCGCCGTTTCCGGCCCCAGAATTCGAACGGTCACCGATGCTCGTGTTTGCGAGAGGTGTGGCTCCAAACAACTATTAGGTGCTCGAAGAAGTTCCGTTCTAAATAAAAGTCCATTGCTCGGGTGGAGAATAGAGAATATTTCGTGCCACGCATTTTACCCTGAGCCGAATAACTTCGCACAATTACAATGGTTCTTCAACATCGATTTCCTCCCTTGCATATCGGACAACATAATCTTTAACAACCATCCGTGTGCTTATTATCAGTAGACTGCGGATCTTTATGCAAAATAAAAATTGTTTGCTTGAATTGCAAGTCGTAGGGACCAAATAGGAATTTATTTTTCTCGTGAGTGGTTTTATTAAGTTGTTAGAAATGTATTCATCCTCTTAACACTTCATCTATTAATAGGCTTTCCAATAATTGTGCTGTACTAAAAAGAAGCTTAAAAATTCTTAAAGTTTCTGTAACTGTTGAAAGGTCTGTTAAAAAATCCTCAGTCATGGGCTATAGAATTCCAGAAATTATGGAATGATCACCGTTAGATAATGTGTTAATATCTTGCAATATTTTCAGTATTTGTTAAAACTTATTGTAGATAAAAGAGACTTGAACTAAAATTCAGATCACAATTGATTAACTGTGAGTTCAGCGAATTAATTTGGACACCTGATATACTTGCTGGGAAATATACATTTTCCGGTGCAAGAATTAAAATTTCCAGGTACAATGGAAACTCCTGCTCGGAACCATGAAAGTTCATTCTCCTCTCCGGGCGTTCCGAGCACACGAGACCTCTTAAATTTCACAGAAGGTACGGCTACACTCGTAATCATTTTGAAACCGAATCGATAGGAGGTAGAGAGTATCGCATCACACTGTAACACAGAGAGTATACGCCGACGGAGAGTGGAGAAAGAGAAAGGGAGGAATAAGCTGGACATGCTGCATCTGCGCGTGACGGCTCGGTGACAGCTCGAACCGCCAAGCCAAAACGGAATCATTAGTGTGGCCCGTTAAGGGGGTTGCGAATTAACGGCTTTTATCCGGCGGAACGGCGAAATTCGACAATACGCCGGACCAGAGTATTCCATTAGCGATTCCGCGATGCGTCGTCGGTCCGGCGTCGCCTGGACCGCCAGCACCGTCGCTCCCGTAATTTAATACGTCAATATGTGTATACAGCCACGCTCTAGTATTAGTAGACACTCGACTGTCCCGGCCGGATCTTAATTGCCTGTACAATTAACCGCCGAGAGGAACGTTTTTTCCACGTTGAAAAATGCATGGTCGCCTGGCTGGATTTTGCGATTGGCAGGATATCTCATGACAGAGTGCGTTGACCACTGGGTAAACCCGTCGTTGAAGTCGCTGAATTCATACTGCCGATCCTGAGCAAAGTTTAATTACCCGCTGGACAGTTACTTCAGCCTTGCAAGGTGAAGTGTTTTAAAGAAAAATGTACGTATTGCGGCAGTTTTATACTAGACAAAACTAAGAACATGTATGCCTGGTATCTCGATTGTTTCCTAAAATTAGTCCACAGAGAAATTTCACTGGATCCCCAAAGAAAGATGCACGGTTTCCGGATTGTGCAATTTGCGTATCTTATGAAAGAGTATAGATTTAATATGTTTTTCGATCGTAATTTTGGTAATAATATGCGATGATATCGGCGCACAGGTTCGATAAATAGTGAAAACACTAGCAATTTGGCAAATTAAATCAAAAACTCAACGTTTCGATCCTGATGTGGATCATTATGCGCCGATATCATCGCATATTATTATGAAAGAGTGCCTTGACCACTGAGTAAACCCAGCAGCGAAGTGTAATTATCTGTTGGGCAGTTAAGTACTTCAGCCTCGCAAGGTGAGGAGATTTAAAGAAAAATGTACGTATTGCGACAGTTTTATACTAGACAAAACTAAGAACATTTAATGACTGGTATCTCTAATGTTTCCTAAAATGAGTTCACAAAGAAATTTCACTGGATCCACAAAGAAAGATGCACAGTTTCTGGATGTTGCAATTTGCAGATCTTATGACAGAGTGCCTTGACCACAGGGTAAACCCGTCGATGAGGTCGCTGAATTCACATTACCTATCCTGAGCGAACTTTAATTACCTGTTAGGCAGCTACTCGAGCATGGCTCGCTGGGGAGATTTAAAATTACATTGGGTACTTGCTCCTTGAAAAGTTCCGAGAAAATGTGCCCGTCGGGTTAGCCAGATTAAAAGATTGTGTTATCTTTGTAATACAATAGATAAAATTACGAATATTTGACGCCTGCTATCTGAAACGACTCTTGGAACTTGTGCTCAAAGAAATTTCACTCGACAACGTGCCGAGTACATCAATTAATTTCGAGCGCTATGTAATTTTCAGGAGACACAGGAAGCCAAGCCGTCGCGTCGTTCCTCGTGCGAGAATAATTCGCAGCGTCACTGAACAATAATAAAAGAAAATTGTCCAGGCGACGTTAACACCTGTGTCCACAGACTAATAGCATCCATTATACGCCACTACCCCTCGATCGAAACATCTTTCGCGCCGACACGACGTGTCTTCGAGCGAAGATCGCGGCGTTGATCGATCATGCTGCAAGTCAACCGTGTGCACGCGAGTCGGCAGAACAGAATGCGGAAAAACGCAGCTGTACAGAACCGCTGTTGTGCCAGGTATCACAGCCGGTCGTTAAACCGGAAATGCAGGAGTACGAACAATTCCGGTATCAGTGTTCCTCGTTCGCCGGTCGCTTCTATTAGAATGCTTTCAGCTCGCTCACGGTTCGTCGACCCACCGCCAACTATTATTCCTGTTTTCTGCAACTTTGTTTACGCGTGCACGCACGCAGGATGAGCTTCAAGATGTGCCGGTGGGAAATTAATACCAACGAGTTACCGATGGATAACGAAGTATCGATATCGGTGAGATGATCTGATAATAAAACAGTTTTCTAAGGATTATTTTATGAAACTCTTACGATCATATTAACAACACTTCTCCTGACGTGAGAAATCACCCTTTCCAATAGTAGCGGATCTAACGATAAGCGGTGGGGCCCCGGTATACCACAGGGCCCCGATTTTTAAATAAATTTATGAATTTTTAAATAAATGTATGACTTTTTAAGTAAATTTATTTAATGTGTAAAGGTATGAAATGTTTCGTTACTTTTCTTTTTTGTTAATAAGTTTATGAGTGTTTCCTTGCAACTTCTATTTCTAACTGGAGTTTGAGGGCCCCAAAATTTTTACCGCTTGTGGTGCCTCCACTTGACTTGAACCGCCGCTGCTTTCCAAGGGAATACAACATTTTGGGACACTCTGTATATACAGATGCAAATTGCCAATGGATCATTTTAGGTTGAATTGCTTACATGTGAAACATGTATTCGAATAATCGAGGTTCCACTGAATTGTCAATTAAACAAGCAAATAAGCTCCGAACCATGTCATGTGTGGACTCACCCTAATCAGAATAATGTCGAAAATATGTAGGTAAACATTTCATGAAAAAATAATTCTAATTTTGTGAATTCTTTCTGACGGTGTTGCATGTGCATTTACGTAATAGAAGACGTGGAGGATCTGTCACTGAAAGTCACGTCCTATCGTTTTGTGTTTCCGATGTTGCATATGTGTACATCAACGTCGTCAAAGCATGCTAATCGTAAAGGAATTGAACTTCACGTTCTGAAGCTGTTTGGTTACTTGTTAACGTCGACAGTCTAGACTGATGGACGAACGGTACAGCAAGGTTTACCATCGTTGTTGCCTGCACGAAGTTGACAGTTTGCTAGATACACGATGAATGTAACAAAACAGCACAGTGGATTGACGGTGCTCCGTCAGCGAAATATCATCTGTTCACGCCGGCTGCCTTTAATTCTTTATGACGTTCGATACGTTTTTACGATTCACGGGTATCCGAGGGTGTACAAGCTTTACGGCTGAGTTGAGGCGTTCAAAAGGGATTCATTTAATAATGGTTTTTAAATTTTCGCCGCCGCGCCGCGACTGGACGGCCGCGTCGCTTCGGCCCGGTCGCTGGAACGGGCAAAAAGAGGACGGGAATACCTTTAACCGCTTTTGTGTGCTCTAATAGTTCGTAAGCGGCTTACAGGTAGTTAGCCAAACTCATTTCGCTCTGGTGTCTGCGAACGGGAGTTAAATATCCTTTGTTGTTGGGAATCTGTTGCGGTAGAATTGCTGGCCACGCTGACGAACTAAAGACCATTAACACGTGAAAAGTCCAGACGCTGTATCCCGCGACCAACCGCAGCACTGCCTCAATTGAATCGATTTTCTCGTACCCCTTAACATAATGATGCTCCTGCTCTAGCAGCGATCACACTAATACCGGATTAAATAGGCGAGGAGTTTTCAATGCGAAAGTAACAGTGAAAACCGACTTGCTTTTCATTCTAGAAGCTCGAGAAGTCTTAACCATTTATGCGTTTGTCAGGAAACTTATTAGGTGGCACACAAAACTTGTGAAGCATTCGAAAAATTTCAGAGCATTACTCATTTTGTGCTACAGTAAAAGCTCCTTCGTTGTCGAAAGGCCGGGGGTTTGAGCGGACAACGACCGTGCCCGGACACTATTTTTGGTTTATGACTGCGTCTTTAGTGAAACGGCTAGTTAAATGACAAAGAAAAGCATTCGCAGTTAAAAGCAGTCAACTGTCTGGCTTTAAAAAACTCCTTATTTCCTTGCCATATTCCTTTCCTATTGTTCTCCGTTCTGCGCGGGTCTACACAGTCCTGGGACACATCTGGCAACCAGATCCACGCAGGCCTAATCCTCTCGTTAACAGGCAGTGGAGTGGGTAGGCACTGGACAACGATCGTGCCCACGATTCAGGACAACGAAGGAGCGATTACTGTACTTGGAATGATCGAGAGAAGAAATCAATTTTTGATACTCGTAATTAGACTGCAGATCTTTATGCAAAATAAAAACGTTCTGCATTGTGTTTGTGGGAAGCAGGAGTATTTCGAGTAAAAATTGATTTCATTCCTCAATAACTTTATTGCATTAAAGACAATATTACGATACTCTTCATAAATTCATAAATGCACAAAAATCCGCAGTCCACACATGATACACAAGGTCTAATTTCAATTTTTTAAACACAGGAAATATTTTAAGACCAGAGGCTAATACCAAAAAAAAAAACGATCATAGGACAAATTTTCAGAAGAATAATACCGGTGATCGGGTCCAGGTTCGCGAAGCCCGATAAAAAATCCGCCTAATTGATTCCAAACACAGCGTCGCGCGGCATTCGGTTGCTGCAATTATCCGGGGTCGTCGGACAACAGTTATTTCGGTGAAAAAACGCCGGCACGTATGACGGGCGTCAATCAATTACACCGGGAACGGCAACAAACCCGTTCAACTTAATTTGAATCGAGTTAAGCTGATCCGGAGCGATTAACCCCGGGATTAACGGGCGCGATTCGCCGGATATAAATCGGCGGCGGGGACGAGGTCGCGGTAACGATCGACCCTCGTTCACGGAATAATCCCATGGCGAAAAGAGAAAAATAGGATGAGGGGACGAGATGCAGAAGATGGAGGAGGAGGAGAAGGAGGAGGACGTCAGTCATCGGACCGGGTTGACTTCCTTTTTCTTATCTTAATTAGAGCAGCGGGCGCGGGTGTATCGGTGTTTGTTGGTGCTTGCCGGGCATAAAGTTGCCTAACGACGTCCCAGAAACGGCGGTTTTGACGCGAGCGGACGAACACCGCTTTAATAGCATTTCCATTTACCTAATGATCGCGAGACGGTCGTAGTCGCGTATCGCGGGCCCTATCCCCGCCTCTTATCGCATTTCCTCTCGGCTACACACGAGCCGCCGTCGCGCACCCTAGTCGGTGCTCGTTTCTCATTGTTGTTGCTGTTGTTGTTGTTGTTCTACTTCTTGTTGTTGTTGTTGCCGGGTGCCGGCATTGTCGTGGCTCGGCTACCCGCAGCATCGCCCGATTCCCGAGGATTCCGCTCCGCGGATGCGTCGACATTGTGCGGAAACTACTCGGCAAATAAGATCATCACTGCGTAAATAACTTTCTTACGCGACCGTGCCTTATCCGTGCCGTTCCCTACCGCTGATCCTCTTCGTTTTCATTCCCCCACTGTCCCACCCCCTGATGCAAACCCCTTCTATTCTATGGACTATCTACCCTGTGTAGTTGTCGACGATCGAGATACCGTACAGTAGGAACGATGTTCCATGGCCGCGCGACCGATGTAACCTACGCGTGAGCAAATATGTGCGGAAACGCCTAAACTGGTCGCTGCACCGCAGACGATGTTTGTGGCCGACCGTGCGAGTTCCGCTCGCGATTATGCGAAACGCGTCTGAATAACGCATACCGCGCGAGCAGGTAAGAAGAAATACCTGCTGGCGTTACGGGATTCTAGACGCGCGGTGCTATCGTCTGGTTGGGTACGTTTGTCTCATCGATTGGCAGTGTTATGATATAGGAACGAGGCTGATTTAGATGACAGTAGACGATTTGGAACGCAAGCGATAATTTCGAAAAATTAGTATATCGTAAATTTAATCGATCTCTGCCGTGAAAGATTGTATTTGTAAAACTGAATACACGTGGAATGATAATATTGAAATAAAAATAGGAATAGTCGTGGATCTTTTAAAAAAAAAAAGAAAAGTTGCATTCTATTATAGAGAATAAAAAAATATAGATTTTATTCAAGTTTTAATCAAGCTCGATTTGATCAAGTAGTCTTTAAAAATTATAGTAAAAATGTCTTTGAATCAGGTCGTCAAAGATACATTTTTATAATATTGATCTGACTAGCGGTGTGCGAGTACCACCCTCGCTGACGTGTTGAATCATGCTCGATTATTTGAAGAAAAATTAGAGGTATAGATCTCAGCACTACTGGGATATCGATCCGATTGCGGAAGACAACTTTCATATAAGGTTTCATATAGTTTTCTAACATTCGTAAAATTTTCTGTGAAACAGCTCAATCAAAAAGGAAATGCAACCAATGGAAAAGTAAATTGAATCTTTGCCTCTATCAGTCATTTTTGTTTGTCCGATATCCCAGCTCGACAAAGTGTCTAACTTTATATTACTCTGTGCCACCATCGGCTAAAACATATCGGGATTGGTCAGTCAGCCAATTAGTGAGAAAACAGAGTAACTGATGGTTGGTGATGGTCTTGGCGAGGAAGTTTGTTATTCGTGCCCCTATTTGAATTTGCCGATCAGTTAGAGGTACACTTGTACAGTCGAATATCGATTTGGTGTACTAGTTAGGTGATGTCTCCTCTGATTGACTGTTTTTTACTTTTACTGTTCCCGTATCTGCAAATTTGTCAAATATTTGCGCACGCATGTCTTTGTATAGACGTTGATTTAATTCGTTGTTGTATCGTTTGGTAAAGCACACGCTTTACACGAGTTTACTTCTCGCGAATGGGTTTGAAAATTCACCGAGTACTATACTACTCGGCGCGCTATTATAATAGAAATCGGCGGGTATGTCTGTGCGTGACGTACCGTTTCTACTTACTCCTCAAACTCGTTCTTCTCGCAAACGGACCTTATAGAGGAAGAGATTACAAACCGAAGTTAAAGAAATCTGTCGATGTGTCTGTCCATGACCTACCGTTTCTACTTACTCTTCAAACTCATTTTTCTCGTAAACGAAGCCTTTGATAGAAAGATGTTATTCTTATTTTTCGACTTATTTTTGCACGTAGAATCACCACACGATGTACCATGAGTCGACCACTGTTATCGGAACAATTGTGATTCTATGATCACCTTTCATAGTCTGAAGATGTGGATGCTTCAGTAAAAGAACCATTATACAGTGGTACTTCGGTATACGTCCTTGATACCTTCCTGATGTTTGGAAATCAACCGTTCCCATAAAAACTAATGTAAAAATGATTAAACCGTTCTCATGTAAAAAAAAATCCGATTGATATTATACCTATATTAATAGGGTTGTAAAGTAATTTAAACACTGTTTCAAAACAGATTTTATTATACATTTTTACATTTAAACTCTGCTTAATACTAAAATACAAAAAGAAGAAAATGATATTCTATTCTGTGGAAGAAGCCCTTGCAATAAAACTGAGCACAAAATGTGTTTTTTCTTTTTCCGTCTTCTGTCGCTTTTCACTAGGCTCAGCTGGTTCGACTGTCCTTACTTGTATGATCAGTAGACTGCGGATTTTATGCATTTATGACAAAAAGTGGTACGTACAACTTAAAACAGTGGACGTATTAAAAAGATTGAAGGCCACCAGTGTATTAGTTTCACCTTAATAAGATAATTAAAAGGACAATGACATTTTCATTTGGCTCCTGTGTCTTGAAATCAATGCAGACATTTCTTATTTTGCATAAAGATCCGCAGTCTAATGATCAGGCAGTTAATAATACATCAACTCCGAATATAATTGATTATTAATCTAATTTTTGCTGTGAGATAATTATTTTAAAATGACGCAAAATTTACACAAAAAATTTATGTCGTATATCCAAACAGGATATTCCCAATTGGACGTATACCGAAGTACCACTGTACTAGTTTCCAGTTTTCATATAAAAAAGATAAGTGTGCCCATCGCATAGTACACTCAAATCGTTCCAATAAACTACGTTAATGTCAACACTTTCTCTAATATTTTTCCGTGAAAGGTTCTTTCCTCGCAAAATGATTATTTCGGTCAAAGCGAACCGTACGACCAAGGGATAAAGCTTCGAGCCTCAGCGATCCACCCAGCCATACTTAAATAATCTCCAATTCGCCAAGTACAGATTCCCTGTCGCTCCACAAATAGCGTTGCACGGTTTTCCATTACTGGTGCCGCGAACGAACGGTGTGCGCGCCCGGTCGCCATGCATGGGATTCCATTTTCCTCAGGTTGGATTCGCCTACATTTCTTGGAGCCCGTCGGATAAGAGCACTCGGGGCGTATCGGAGTGCTTATGTAAGCGGGCCCTTTGCATCGAAGATGGAATCGATTAAGCAAATTCCGGGACAGCTCCAGTTTCACGTTGAAAGCGTGCGCCGTGTGCCGGTAATTTACATTCTCTCCCCTTTTCCCCGTGAAAATGTTTAGACGCCCCTAGGGGAAGGGACCTGTCGTTGCTTCGCGAATGTGGGTCGCTGGTTATTAAAGCTGGTTTCTTTTCGCGAGTTCCAACCACTCGATGGTCGTCGTTAACAAAGGCCTGGTTAATGCGGCCGTTGAACGTCGCCCCGATGTCTTCGAGCTTGTGCTTTGCGCACTTGCTCGTTGCACGGTTCCCCTCGTTTCAACTGTCGTCGCCGATTCGATGGAAAACGTCGACGGACCCGTTGTCTCCGTTTTAATCGCTCTATTGTGCTCGGGCGCGTGTACCGCGGCCGTATCTTGCCCGACCGCGGTTAATATCCCGTCGACGAGGCACGCCAAGCATAATCTCGGACTCATTGAAACTTCGTCGCGTAAAAGCGGCAGCGACCCTAATATGCACGCCTAACCTGCGAAGAACGGGAACCAACCGGGAACTCGTACACAGATGGGAACGCGATACCGTGCTGCAACTTCTCCCCCTCCTCCTCCTCTTCTCTCTTTCCTCTCTCTCTCTCCGTCTCGTTCTCTGGCAAGTAAGTCCCGAGAACATCGGGATTTTTAATGGCTGAACGACCTGTTCCGTAGTTCCCGGCATTCGTGCGTGCAGTCTCGATATTTATTGCCGTGAACTCGCGAAGATCGTGCGATTAGTGTCAGCGAGCGCGCGACCAGTTCTTGTAAAATGTCAAACAGAAAGCAAATAGGCGGCCCCGCTCAGCGAAAAACCAAATGAAAATTCATCGGCCGATGGGCGAGATAAATTGACGCCCGGTGAAAGTTACATTAATTCTAGTTAAGGTGATGTAAACGAGGAACTGCGCCGACGCGACGCGGCGCGGGGCTACGGAGCATGTTTATAATTGAGCGTGATCGCTGGAAATTCTGGTTCGATGATTATATCTACGGAATTCGTAAGCCAGAAATGGCTCATGCTGTATCGCTCAAGTACTCTGTTGAACAATTCCCAAACCTCTCCATTTCAATCATGAAGCCATCAAAGAACAAACCCAACGAAACGCACTAAAAAATCTTCACAATCCCTTCAAATCAGTGTGCACATTTCCTCGATCGAACGCAATGAAAGGTCCATTTATATTCCAGATATGGGTCATACTGTAGCGCACAAAAGCGCCGTCAGTAAAGGGAAAATCCCGATTCGTGGCTCGTTCGCATCTGTCGAAGCATCCATTTATTTGATTCGATCGGCCGAACCATTTCCGAAAATAGTCCTCGGAGGACTCGCGGGATGCTGCTGGGGACAGGCTCCGAAACATGGAATTAGCTGAGATTGCATTAGCTTGATCGCGGGCCGGGATAATGACAGAAATGTCTTCGTTATCTTAGCTATTTATAAAGCTGAAGACAACGTAACAGTATCCTTAAATTGTTTAAATGCATCTACTGTTTTGTATTTGATCTATTATAATTTTTAACACAGTCTGGTGATGTTCAATTTTGTTCCAATTCTCAAAATAACGGACAAAGTGGCCATTTCAGAAAGAAAATTAATCTAAAGAACAGAGCAGTGAACAAAACGACGTGTGGTCACTATACCCATTGCACGGAATATTTATTTGATTCAATTGTGAAATGTTGTAAACTTCACGATGTTTTAAATTTAAAACAGCTTCAAACTAAAAATAATATTAGGTTATTTTATATCAAATTAATCACAAAATTCAGAACTTTTTCCAATGATATACAGTTCAAAAGGAATGGTCACTGAATGAGGTTATAACGATACCATAAAAGAATTACGAAACGAAAGTTCGCGAATTTAGTTGCCAAGCTAATAAATATTACTAAAATATTTGTTAAAAGAATGTATTTAGTTACAATATTTATGTGAAAGTAACTCATTTAAAATGTAACAAATAAAATAATTACGCTCGAATACTTCGAATTCTAATCCGCAGTAATTGGTACATGGCTCTCTTTCGTCCGCAGTAATACGTACCAGATGTTATCTATTTTATTTTTTAATATTTTCTTATATTGTATTAGGTTTTGAGAGCCACCAATTTTGTTTTGTATTCAGAACACATCATTCTTTCATCAAATGCTTGCACATATTATTATTTCATGCTAAATTAGGAATAATATTAAAATAAAGTACGATCGAAGCTCGATACCGCAGTAGTCGGTACAGTTACTCTAGTCCTCGGAGGGCCCGTGGGAGGCTTGGTGGGGACAGGCTCCGAAATATGGAATTTGCTAAGAGTGCATTAGCTTGATCGCGAGCCGGGATAATGACGGCGACGATGCTTGCACCGTGGGGGATGCACCTCGGCTGGTGGATGCGGTTAATGCAAAATGCTTTCGTTACGTATGCAGTGTAGCGCGTTGCACGCCTCCATCGGTTCGTAGGTGGAACCTAAAGATTCTGGGCACACGTGTCTTGGTAATGCGTGTGGCGTGTAGCTCCCACACGGCAGAGTCGAGGGGTATGCACCGAGAGCGAATTGGCAGGCAGCTCGGTAGACGTTCTACGCCATGCAAATCATATCACTGCCGTCTACCGTGCGTTCCTGATGCCGCCGTGGGCGTGATAGTATAACGACACGCTTATATAAATATGTTTCTATTATAATCCCGATCGGATTTACGATTAGCGATACCATTAACGCGTCCCGGCTTCGTTCTCCGTCCTCCGCCTCGCCATGCAACGTGTTTCCGTGCTACCCCCGTTTTTAACTGTTCCCTATTCTCGAACGGGATTCACTTCGTTACCCGTCATTGACAGTTTTATTGGAGGATCGGTGGCGAAAGTAGGACAATGAACGCGACATGGAAATATTCTGTTCCCGAGGCTTCCATGAGATAGCCCGGACTTTTACGCAAATAAGCCGTGGGCCGGTTGCGGTCGGATACACGGCGGCTGGAAATAAAATGGCCCCGCGAGCTGGGAAGATGCGGAGGTGAATATAAAAGTGCCTTGGTAGCATTGTGCTAAAAATGAAATTAATCTTCTCGAATGGGATGTGTACGTTGCATAGCTAAGTGCACAATGACTGTTTACCTCGCTCCTGTTCACCGTAGTTTGCAGTAGCCGGAATTGGATGGACAGCTGTTGTATGACCATTTATTCACGTTCTTTTGAAAAACACCTAGCGAATGTCTGTATTAACGTTTTTATTGCTAGCATTGGTTCAACGAGACATTTAGTAGCTGCAGATAACACTTGCAGTGGTAAATGTGCATGTTTCTGTTCTGTTGAAATTCTAATCACTGAAAGTCATCAACATGATAACTTTTGTCTCTCTAATTTCGGTCCCGTTAATTAAATTATTTTGATTTTAGGGAAGGTTTACTTAAGGAATAAGTATTTTGTTATTTCTCTCTGTTCCAAAATTGAACTCTTTTGTGCCACCCTATAGAAGTACACCACTCTACCACAGCATTCAGTGCATGATATTTGAAACGAGTCGGTTCTATTATCAGAGTACTTGTTTAACAAAATCAGACAATCCTCAAGAGGCTGGGGCGCGGTAGAAAATGCAGAAGTAAAAGCAATAAAATGTAAATTTACGACACATAAACTGTAAACGTCGCAACGTTTCAATAGAAAATAATACGCTTCTTCCTGCTTCGTCTCTCTGTACGCGAGAATTACATATTCAGCAGCTGCTTTGAATATTCTGTATAAGGCGACCCCCATTTTTCATGTCAATTAATGCTTCGATTAAATTACCGATCGTGTACCATGCAGCCGCGATATAAAGATCTTTCCCTGCCGCGCGCATTTATTGTAGCAGATTGGAATGTCTTCTCTTCTCCAAGACCACGAGACGTTCCGCGCGAGTTCGTGACTTTTAATAAAACAAAAATGCGGACGAGAACGTCGACGACAGATTCCTTGAAGATGGCTGGCTCTATTCTTGCGAGTCTGCGGAACAAGACAGCTGTAACCGCCGGGTATAATGACCCGTATTAATGGACGCCAAGACGCCACTCTTTTCGAAAACATTTCAGTTGATGCGTCGTTTGCTATTCGAGGTACAACGATGAACAGCAGCCTTCCTTCCCCAACATTAAAACGAAGATCTCCCTTGTCAAATATCCATCCGCATCGGCATCAATGCTCTCGCCGGCTCCCTTCCCCAGTGCAACCGGTAGAATGGAGCGGGATTTTTAAGTAATGGCGCGTCCCGAGTGCCTCCTTTACATTTGACAATAACCGATTCCCTTCTCTTGGATCTGATAATGCCAATTTCATCGTGACAGTGAATTCATTTCACCGGGAACGTCATTCGGTTATTACTGGACCGAGAATCTTTATGCTAAGTCACTTTTTCAGATGGAAGTCTCCCACTTCGATAAACGTTTCTATTAAGCGAAAATGTATTAAGCTCTTTCGCATTAGGTTCGTTTATTAACGTTTCATTAATTCTTAACCTTTCGCTAACAGATTATAATGTGCGAAGTCATACAGTCCTGTCAAAATACAGTCTGAACTGTGTCTGCATTAATTTTCTTCGTCTTCCTCTTCTTTTGTGTCTTACGTTTCGATAAGTTACATCTTTATGTGCACATTTCGTTCTTTAAGATATTTTATTGCTTCGTATATGATCCTGGGATTAGGACTGTGTCTAGTTTTATGTTGTATTATATTTTTACCTTTGTTTTCCTGCTTTTCTACATTCGTGTAGTACATGGTTACAATGTCAATCCTTAGGTGTTTCCTTCCTATTCATATTGTTAGAAGTACTTACAGAAACAAGAGAAAGAACAACGAAAATGAAAAGCAGAGTTAAAGAACACAATTGGATGACGGTCCATGAGTCTAACTGGACTACGAATAAATTATATTATGTAAAAAATAAGGAAGCAAAGAAGATAAAATAAATATGAATGAAAAGGAGTGTAACGAAGGATGGATGACCGTCCACGAGCCTAGCTGAACAAACGCCTTGTTGCCCGATAGATAAATAACACGAGAATGTTCTCAAACAATGTTGGGCGCTCTCATATCAGTCCGAATTACTTGAACGGGGGAGTCCAAGGCGCGCTACTCGAAGCAGACGGTTTTTGAGGCGAGCAACAATGGAGTCTCAAAGATCCGTGGCCGTCCTATCCCACGAAATACTTCTTCCACACCGCGGAGCGAACGTTTGTCATTCAAAGCGGCCGATTCTCCGGCAGCTGGTTAGGTCGGCGAGGAACGGAGCAAACCAAGCAGTCGCGTCGTTTTACAGCGAGCTCGTCCCGGGGCCCCGGCGAGTGGGTGTATTTTTAAGTAATTGCGCATCAACTCGGCCGTCTTGCTCACAATGGCAAAGTGAGTGGCAGTCGATGGATTTGCTTGTGGCGCGCGGGGAGAAAGAAGCCGCGTGTCGGTGGAAACGGTATGCAGCCACTGTTCGTCTTACCGTGGAGCCTGGGCGATTATGTAAATGTTGCTCATGGAGGCGCAACAGATGCCACTCTCCGCCGGCTTTCCACCGTCTCTTTCCACGTCTTCGTCGTCGTCGTCGTTGTCGTCGTCGGAGATACGCCTACACCCTAATCCCAATAACATCTCCAGCCGACGCGATGCTCCGCGGGATATTGTTTAGATGCAACGAACGAAATTCCTTACAAATTCCGGAAACCGTGGCCCTCCCGAAAGTCACCCCTTTACAGTTTCCCGAGGGTGCGTATTCAATAGGGGAGAGCATCGAACGGTCCCTCTGCCCCGTGACCGCTCGGTTATCGTTCCACGAGGACCGTTAAGTCGAGGAGGGATCGAGAGTATCGTAAATGAGTTCGAATTTCGCTGGATAGTTTCGATTCATGAGCACTTCCAGAAAGAAGCACTTGGCTACAGCTGAATTGAACCCATGTTTCACGTAAATGATGCGAGATTCCGCTCATTCTTGCACGTACTGACTCCAACTGGTTGTACTCACTTTTTATAATACGCACCAGCTATTTAAAGTGAGACTGAAATGATCCATAAATTAGTTTGACATAATCGACGTTGCTGGGACGTGTTGAACCCTGGGAAGTGAGGCTTCACTGATAACCGGAAGTAAGTTCGTTAAAATTCTTTATAAATACCTTAATGAGAAGGAAACGGGTAATTTTAACGAATAAAAAAACTATGTTACGCATAAACACATTGTCTAAAACGAAATGTATTAACCAGAAGGAATTAAGTGAATTCTATGTCATGCCAAAATTATATTACAATTGGAGACACATATTAATTTACACTTTTGCATTGACCAGTTGATATTTTGCACGGAGATTCGCAGTCGGCCCGTAAGATTCATCAGGATGCCGGTAGATATCCATGGGACTTTCAGCGCTAGGTAGCCGAGGACAGATCGCCGTTCCGAATGCAACGATAACCGTATTACGTGCCGCGTACCGTGTTTCACGAGCGCGTGATTATCGAGCGGGCCCCTCTATGGGCTTTAATTGGCGAATCGCGGTGGCTCCGTGCTGTAATCTCGATTGTATCTTGGCCGTGGTGTCTCTGAAAGCCAGCCCGCCTCTGGAACGTGCGCGACGACGTTTCTGTGTCCGGCCCTTCGCGAGAATGTGTTCTGTCGGACATCCGGAGTCGCTCTCCATTCTGCCATCGTGAAGCTAATGGGTTTGTTCAGGGATGATAAGCTTCGTTGTACCTCTCCTTATTGGTTTAATTCATGTTACTGTTTCTTGATTGTAGGTGGCCGTTAATTGCGTCTCTATTTCAGGAGGACGTCGCGCTGCAATTAGTACATAATCCTTTGCGCTCGGGTATCGCCGTTCGACCCGCCGAAGATTGCTACCGTTTGACGCAAATGATCCGTTCAAGGTAACGTGAATTTTGCCCGGCGAAATTATAGATAAGTATGTCTGATTAGGACAACCCGTAAGTGCGTTGTTTTTGATTTTCATAGAATTTAATAATCTCTATTTTACTTGACATTCCGTATAGATTAATGTCACAATAGCATGCTAAATGTTAAGAAATTTTATCGGTATGTACTTCACAAATAAGGTGGCAATGTGTAATCTGTAAAAATTATTTTCAAATTTTCTATTTACCTTGTAATTTATAAAAATATATTGATATTACATAAACAGTTTCGTTCAATTATTTGGTTATGCACAACGCAAAAGAATGTTACAGTTTCCTATTTGTTTGCCAGCAATTCTCGGAACATAATCAAGGAATCGTAAAATACGGAAATCCATCTGGAGACTCCCATAATGAGTCACATTGACCCAGCTATCAGCTGTGCGGTCTCACATTCAGTAATCGCTAACGACCCGGGAAATAAATTATTAATGTTTTAACCTAATTTGTCACTGGTCCTTTTGTGTGCTTTATCGTTCGAATTTATCGAAAGCAAAGATTCTGTGAAATGGGGTTCCACTAACCGAAACCAATAAATCTATACTAATAAATCTATCATGCCATTGACGCATCAATAAATCTGCTCGTTGGACGGAATTATAATTATACACCTGATTATCAGACCACGGATTTCATGTATATTTATCGGGAGATCATTCAGTACGGTTTGGAACAGAAGAAAAATGACTAAATGGGAAAACATCGTCAAATCCTCACGAAATTCTCACAAATAGGATAGCGTCCTTTTTACTCTCCTTCTTTGTAACTAACAAAGTTGTAGGGGAAGAGTGGGTCGTGAACACTTAACCGAGTGAATTTCTCTGAAATTTAACTGTATACCAAAAACCTGAAAATGTAATCTAGTATTCCCGGTGAAAAATCGTGTGGTCTGAGATAAGAAAGATAATCGGCGGCGGTAACCAGCGATCATGGAAAAGCGTTCTCCTTAGTCACGGTTTAAAAACACGGTAATAACTCAAGTCGACCGTCGACGACGTTGACAGGGCGATCATCGCGTCGATTCCCAGCGAAATTAACACCTCCTTGGACACGGTGCGAGGACAGCGGCAGTCGATCTTCTCCCGCGGTGAAACGCGATCGCGTCTGCGTCCCGTCGGCCTCTTCACGGCTCGTAAACCTAAAACCGATGCGGCCCGTTTACCATATGATTATGGCGCGCGGGACCATGAATATTGACGCGTTCTTTCATTACGTTCAAACTGCCGGTAAACCGGTAAGAGAGTGTGCATGTATCGTCCGCCTCTAAAAACCGATATCGTGTGCGCCTCTCGTTCGTCGATTACATTGAATCGAAGGCGGGGACCATGGTTATTAGCGCACCGGGGGCGCGAGAATAAACAAGATTACCTGGCGGGGAGGGATCCGCCGGGTAATTATTAACGGTGCGCGAGCACACACCGCGACTACCAACTCTGAAATAAAAAGGCCGCGAGAGAACCGCACCACCACCACCACCACCGCCGCGCGTCGAGAAAATAAAGAGCGGTGAAGAAAAAGAGCGCGACGGCGGTGGGGCCGACGTGAGCGCGTTTCTGAACAGCTTTTCGAATCCGCGATGACGCGTCGCGTCGAGCTGCGTCGCCGGAACACTTTCCGCGTCGCGACGCGGGGAAAATTCATAGCGTTTGGCGCGAAAGGGAAGGGAAAAATGTAAACCGAGAAGGCGCGTTCGCGGCATCACGGTAACACGCTCGGCCATGAATATTTATGAGTCCCCTTTCCATTCTATCACCGCGAAAATCAGCGTCGTCCAGCTAGCACGGCGTCGAGTCGCGTTGATTCGCTTCGTGCGGCTAGCGGCGGGATCTTCGCGGTTAGAATCGCGGCCAGTTTCTCACCTATCGGGGGCCAGCGATGATTAAACCGAGCTGGCATTCCTCGGCCGGTGGAAGCGGTTATTAACGACACGTTGCGCCTTCGTCGCCGCGTCCAGCAAGCATCCGAGATCCGATCGATGGCCCCTTCGACCCGCTCGCGTTCTCTTTGGTCGCTGCTGCTATGAGAGAGACGCTCTTCCCCGGCTATTTATCTTGACCGGATCCATTAGCCGAGATATACGGTGCACCCGGGCATGGTAACACGAGTAATTCTGTCCTCGTTGTCGCCACTGACACGCCTCGATTTTTCCGCAAACGGCCGGCCAGACCCACGTGGTCGAGCGCCGCGACGCGTCGACGTACTCGACAGCCCGTTATCGGTGACCGTTTATACCGACAGGTGATATATATCACGGTTAATTGAGGAAAAATCGATCCCCGATACCGAATGCCCAGCAGTTTTATCTTAAACGCGAGGCGTTCTCGACTTTGAAGCCATCCCGATAATTAATTCGAGCGACCAGATCCGGACGAATATTAATCGGATCCAGTTAGAAACCGATACGGACGGATGTGAGGGATGCGATTCCACTCGGCTCACGGAGCTTGACGTTTCTGGATAAACGGCTGATACCGAACCACGGAACACGACCCTGTAATTATCGCCAACGATTTTCTCCTCCAGTGCTGTAGCCGTCGCGACGATCCCGAGAAGCCTGACGCGCGATATCGGGATTTTCTGGACAGCGATAATGAGAAAGCTGCAGAGAACCGGGTTACCTGATAGCGCAGATTTTTCTCCAGGACGAGTACTATGTCTTCGCGGTGATACCAATGCAAATTACAAGGGCGTGAGCAGAATTGGAAATGATCGTGATCAGTTGGAAACAATGTCTTGTACGAGTCCCTCTTCAAAAAATCTTACTTTTATTTAATTATTTTTGGACATCTATGATTCATGGCCAAGGACTTTTTTATAGAACCTTCGACAGCAATAGCAACTTCAATCATAAACCAACAAGCCAACCCCAGTAATGTAAAAAGATGTTTAAGCTTCCTTTTGGTATTGCAGAATTATTGAAGTGGTAGCTAAAATGTTAAGAGTAAATAAATTTAAACAACAATGTAATTCTGCTTGATTAATATCAAAGTGATCTGCAGACGTTGTACGTTTTCCTGCAAACTGCAAAAGAGATATAAAATGAAGTACAAAATTCAATAAAATATAATTATCAGTCGGTATACTTTGCCATCGATAGAGTCAATGATCATGAAACGAACAGTCATTTGAGCCAACCAGAAACTTTGATTCTTTACTTTGGGAACGCCCGGCAGAATTGTATAATTTATCAGCGCAGAAAATAACAGCGAAAGTAAGAAGATTCGTCAAGACCAATTATGTATGTTGGAAACGAAGTTGAAGCGTTGTCTCTGTGTTCGTTAGGTGGAGTTTTCTATTTCGTGTCAACTGGTCATTTTACAAACAACAGAAGCTGGCTGGCCGTTTACGAGATTATACTAGCTTGGTGTCCCGAAGGCGTTACAAACCTGGCAGCGATATAACGACTTCATGAACTTCAGTCCTGGCTCTGATATACGACACTAATGAGATACTCCAAAGAATTTGATCCTTCTATATTGAAATGCTTAAGCCATACAACGCGTATAATGTGGGAAGTCTAAAAAGTAACCTAATACACGCGTACTGTCTACGGTCTGTGTGTCGTCTAATGATTATAAAACAACTCTGGTTATTACGAGAGTTCTCAAAAGATTGTCAAACAGCCTTTGGTACATCTTTCAGATATTAATACACCAAAGATTTTGTCAATTTATAACAAAAATTAATAGTTGAAATGTGAAAGCGTAAAAACAGAAGAATTCCAGACTGTCATTTTCGTTCGACAGTATATTGGAAAATTAAGATTATTAACCAAAGAAATAAAATTGACACAGAAAAATTCTAATTTGCAAAAAGATCCACAGTTTAGACTTTCATAACCTATGATAAAATAATTTTGGATTGTGTTACAAATGGGGTCTATTTAAAATATGTAATAATGCAGTTCTCTGTGAGTTTGCAATCCTTTCGAAACAGATAAAACAGTAGAAGATAAAAAATGACATTCCCTAAATCAAAATTAATTAAAATAATCCACGATCGCTAAAGAAATACGAATAGAGAAAAATTGGTCTACAAGTAATAGAACTCAATAACTTACAACTATTTCTATGTATTTATAAGGATTCAACTTTGTATACATATATATAAATTCTAGTGGTTGCTAATGACCTAGATGTTGATGCGACCTATATAAATAAATTTTTTAAAAAAATCGAAAAATAGCGTCACATTAGCGAAACACATAGGGAACTTTTTAAAACTGCGGCGCCAGGAAATCGGAATACAGCAGCGCCACAATGGCGTCCAATTAGCCAAGGTCAACGGTGTATTCAGTAGTCGCTAAACAGTCAATCATCGGTCACCCGTTGAAAATACAAATGGCGAGGCATTCAGAGGACCGGTTTGATAAAGTTACACCGTCGTGGCATCGCTGTACGCAGAAACGTATCCCGCCGTCATTCAACCGTACGATGATTCGCAATCGCGACACGGCCGTGATTACCCGATTGAATAATTCATCGGCGCCGGTCTTGTCAAAGAATATATCGATGGGGGCACCTTCCCTTTAACTTCCTTCGCCGGGCTCCACCCACACCTTTCTCTTCCGACGGAGCCTTCGTGACTGGACCTTTGGCGGGTTCTGGGAAATGCGGGAAAATTGGTACGTTCCCTAAAACGTTCAGGCAGCCAGGAGATGACAGGAACGATCGGATCGCGGGAAACAAAGCTCGTGAAATCGTTCCTGTCGAAAGACCATCTTTCCGTGGGCTTTTGTTTCCCCGACAAGCCACGGCAGGTTACGGCAGTCCCTTCTTCTCTCTGCCCTTCCCAGCACGAGACTCGAAACGCGAAGGTTCATACTTCATTCCAGATGGTCCCCTTCCACCGGATGGTCGCTGGATCTCTTCGCCTACCGGAATCCACGGCGCTTCTCCTCTTTTTAACCTTTGAGGCGCCGCGACAGAGGTTGCAGCATATTAATCATTCACCGGCGTTCCGAGGGACGAGCCATTACACGAGGAATGCTATTGTCAGGGTCAAGTCGAGATTCTTTTTACGATACCCACCGATTCATTAATTATGGATATTAACGCGGGCCCGAGTGTTTTAACCGCTAAGTAGCAGCCTGGACGTTTGGTGTCCGCTGTAGTACTTGTTCTGGACGTACTCGCTGTTATAATGACTTCGCGAGGTTATTTCGACAGTGTGTCGTCAAACAGGAACGCACATTTTGTAGGTACACTTTCGCTCAAGGGTATGTCGACACTCGTTGCGCGAAACAGGACCGGAAATTCTACAGCCTCGTATACCGAACTATTGGGGGTGAGTACTTTAATATACACATATGTATGTATATTCAAAGAAACAGATTTATTTTGCGGAAAGAAATTTTCTGTCAGAAAGAGTGTAATGATAAGGAATGAATAAGGATACAACCAAAAAGAATAAAACGATGAAGAATGAATAATGACACAACAAAACAGAATGAAACGATGAAAAATAAATAAAGATACACGAAAACTAAATAACCTAATGAAGAATGAATACGGATATATCCAAAAAGAATGAGAGAAAGAACAAGCCCCATTACAAACTCCATGGAAACATGTTCATAACTCTTTCCAAATATTTTCCCATCGCCATCCACGCACCCCCATAGGTATGTCCATCGCATCCCAACGTCGTGACTCACCCTACATAGATACGTATCTAAATGATCTTGGTAGCCCGTGTCCGAACCGTTACTTCCACGGAGATCATCTTCGAAGAGACGCAGCCCATTAGTTCCAAGAACAACGACAACCCCATTTTGCGCAGGCTCGGTTTTCGAATCCGTGGGGGAGGAAAGAAGAACAACCGTTAAATGTTCATCGGGACCGTGGACGTGACCCCAGCGCATTAACGAGCTGCGTTAGGCCACGGTGTGTAACTGCGGCCATAAAACAGCCGGTTGGCAGGAGATGGGGTGCGCACCGTCGAGAATCTTCTTTGCCACCCCTTCTGCCAAGGCAACGGCAATGGCGGTCCACCCTCCGATGACCGGCCGTGTTCGGCGACGTTGGCGAACGCGTGCCGTCGGAAGCTGCGACACGGTTTGGCTCTCTGGAGGACAAATAGAAATGGCCGCCCCCTTCCAGAAGGAGCCTTCTGGATCGAATGAGAAAATGTGATAACGACGAGAGGGAGTTTGTTGCTCGGCCTTGTACAACCGTTCTCCATACGCCCCCTCGGTTTCGCGCTCTGCCCGAAACAGGCTCCCCAGATGGACCAAACTATTTCATCCGTGCTACGGAACGACTCGGTTCGGTCCAGCATACGTTTATTTCGAGGAGCGTAACTAGAAATGAACCTTAACTAGTATACTACAGGGTGGTACATCTAAGACGAACCACCTGAATAACTTCACATAAAAAATAAGGTCATAGAAAGTTTGGACGTGTTATGACACATGATTTTTTCCTCTATCATTTTTTTCTTTTATTAGTATCCTTGTATTAGTTACTCCATTAAAAGGAAATCTCTTTTAAAAAATATGAAAAAATGTGCAAAACAAAAATTGTATTGTTCAACAAAGTAAATATAATGCTAATGAAAAAAATTTCTTTTTAATCCAATGCATGTGGTTATACAGCATGGAAACGATGTATAAATGTATATTATGATGTAGCAGAATGGAAAAAATCAAGTTTCATAAATAAAAAATTTTCATCGATTTTGATCGATTTATCTTAAATTTTTAGCCAGTGTCACAATAACTTTTTATCGCCAAGAGTAAATATAGTCCATCCTAATGTGCATACGTGTTGCAGAAAACAAACACTCGACCATGCCTTTGTTCGCGAGTAATTAGGGTAATTAACGGTACCGCGGACGTTGGTCTTTGTTGTGATTTATACGCGCACCTAGTGGTTTTGAAGAGAGATGGGTTTTATAGATGGAAAAGCCAGGGGGTGTGTTGCTGAAGATTTATTCATTCGACGGGTTGGTTTTGGGTTACGTAGACTTCAAAGGGACCCTTTCAAGAATCAGAGCGTTAATTTTGTTTCTTGTTTTTAGGAAAATGAAAATATCATGCGACTTTCCTGGCCGCTATGGTTTGCATTATATTTATTACACAATTACGAGTATACTCGTCGCTTCTGCGATAATTTTGACAAATGAACGTAAAGGGGATAACTAAATGAAGATTGTGATTAGTAAAGCTGGCAACAATTTAATTGAATAGCATTGTAGCCCAAGCAATTTTTCTACTCGTTATTTATTGTCGCAATCAATTGCGAGTATAATAAAGTTACATTTTTCTGTAATAGTGAATTGCAATATTTACTGCCATGACGCAGAAAGTCTCGTCTTTGTGTCGTAATAGTCAGAAGTCGCGTTGTCATGGTATTCGATTTGCAAGGTTGGTCATCGTGAAAATTAGATGTCGCGTTGTCGTGACGGCAAAGGTCATAAACTACAGATTTTTATACAACATATCTAGAGATATACATATATGGAGAAGTATTGTACTTACAACAACAAAATAAAAAAAAATCAATAAAAAAATAAGCACGACAGAATTAATTTAATGAATGATTTTCCTTAAAAGTTATTGTTGAATGAAGTATTAGTAAAGGAGGTAATTTGATTGATGCTTGTTTTTATAAATTCCTGCAGAAAAATTTCTTTTTATAAAGGGTATAGTTATGGGGCTTTGGGTATCACGCGAATGCCTGGCTTTAGGCTTTAAAAGGGAACGGAACAGCCGCATTTTTGGCGGTGCATTCCTCGCGCCATCATCGCCATACCGAGCAGCACCAAAAAACCGAGCACGAAGAGATTAAACGATAGGGACTAAGAGATTGTTGTCGGAGTCGCGCGTAGCAACACGAATATCCGGCATAGTCGCCTAAACCGCCGGCCGCACCAAATTCAACCCCTCGGGCTCTCCTTTCCGTGACCCAGCTTATGAATCCCAGCGGTATTCTATGTAGGTACGCTGTTAGCTGTTCTCTCCGTATGTATACATACATACGGCCGTGTACCTACTAACGACGTCTTCTAATATGTACGTACTCTGAAGTTGATGCTAATGCATGTAAAACACCAGGCGTAAAACAGAACCGAGGAGGAAACAACCAGCCGATCGACTGTCGATCGACTAACCGAAACGACATTCGTCGGTGCTAGTGCTAAAAGGACTTGGGGATCACTTATCGAGATACAAATTATTAAAAAGGTGGGAAGGAATGCTGCAATGAGATTGAAATATTACTACGAACACGTATTCAAATTATTTCTATTATTCAATGGTGACGACTCCTTCCTTTATAAAATGAACAAAGTAACTTCATCATCTAAATATAATAAGCTACTAACTAAAAACTAAAATATATTCGTAAATCTCAATATGTTTAGAATATTTGGAGGTTAAGACGACATAAAACGAACAAATAAAAAGTATAAATAATTTGAGATGCATTCATGCATCCCAGTATGCACTGACGTCATCGATTGGTTTTCGCAACACATATACATAGGTGTGCACTCTAAAAAGAGGTCGCCACAGTCAACTGGTTAATAACCTGAAGAAGAACGGCATATGCTTTTCATAATATTTGTTTTTTGGGACCAACCCATTTTTTGAGAATTTTCCTACCATTGAAGATAGGGGACATATTCGAGAAAATTAAGTTAGTTCTTTACCCTATGCCCTATACTAAATGAGTAGACTTCATGCTTGTGTACGAACATGTATATGAGTCACTGTACGTAGCGTATAAGGGTTAAAGAAGCAAAAATAAAATTGTTTTAAGATTACGATGAGTAGGAAGGTCGATTAATTAAGTTTATGTTGCTTTTACAGTTATGCTCTTCATCTTGCACTTAATTCTGTGCTGATATATCGTTGCACTGGATGGTAACTTTGTTCTAGAGCCTAGGACCTAGACTATGGGTATGGGACGGATTACATACCTCTAAATACATGCACCAATATATTCTAGAACGAACAGATGCTGTAACGAACGAGGCTCTAAAAGCAATTAGTTCGTCCTAATAACTCTACTATATACATACATAAAGCTTTAGTCAGAAGTATTTTAGAAAAATCATTGATTTTCAATGTTTGTGCCTGATTTTTAATGGGAAACGTATCAGGTCATTAAGTATGAAACTTAATAAATTAGTAATGACCTGATATATTGATCGATATCGAATTTGATTGAACTTCGTGTCTTGCTTTTTTATCGTTTCACCAACAATTATCTTCTGAAGTTAATTAGAATTATCTGTGGCGTTTTAGTAAAGCTTTAGAGCTTTCGTGTGTGGAACTTCTGATTTATATTTTCATGCCGCAAACTTTAATCAACATAAAATTATTCAAATAGTAGGGGTCCTAAATGATTTTGTAAATTACTAACCGGAACAAAGGGCATGTTAAACACTAGTTGCACGTCAGAACCCGGTTATTGACATAAGGGTTAAATACGGCTACAAAGACGGTTCATGGAAGTAGCCATCTCCGCTAATCATAGCAATCAAATACCAACTTAGCAAACATGCGCAGGAAATTATGGCTCTACCAAACTATTAAGTATGGTATTGAGAAATTGTTTTCAGTTTGCTAAAGACGCTGCAGAAGACTTTTACGTAAATACATACTTATTTCTTAACCTATTATACCTCAAACTAATTCAGTCGGAAACTGGTTACAACTGATTGTCATAAAACGAATGCTAAGTGTATAGTGGCAAATTTATTATCAGTAACTAATAATTACTCTTAATAACGCTGGTAGTTGCTACGAATTAAATAAATGAATAAATATGTTAAGAAGGATACTGAAGTTATTTATACACGCCCATAGCAAATAAATAATTGCACAAAAATGCAGAAGATTATAGCCATTGTGTAATTCATTATAAACATTGAAAAAGACTAAAACATTTGCACACAGCTATAATTCTTCAACAATTTTCAATTTCGTCACTTCACTACTTCCACGTTCAACACCAATTCCACTTAATCAAGGCCACATTCATCAAGAACCGACAGGATTCACGACCTCCCGCTTCAAAATTAAAAAACCGTCCTAAATAAATGATTAGGGTTGCTCAGCTCCCCGGGCGTAGTCTTTCCAGGGCGAGGTTTCGCGGGGTCGGATTAACAATCGAAGGGTGCCGATTTCGCCAAAGGAGATAAATCACACGGACTAGCCCGGAGCAATCGGCGTGTTCGGATTAACCGCTCCATAAATTAAGGTAATCAATTTTGAGTGTAGCAGACTGCCCGCGGCGCGGTGGAACCGGAGCCCTGCGGAAAAAGAAACACAAAGGGGATCCTCGCGAGACCGTAGGTGCGAAGATCCGTTTCGAGAGCGGGATTCACAGCGAAAAAGGCGTCGCGACCTTAACCCTCATTAGTCAGTCGACACCCTGCCGATGATCCACGCCAGACGGCGACCGAGAAACACCCGGAACACCGTATTTTCAACGTCGAGCTTCCCAGGTAACGTGACTGGTCGAGGGTAACAAGTGGTTCCCTCTAACATTTTCTATGGACTGCCATTTCCTGGCAGGGCTTCTCATCTATCTCCTATTCGATTGCTCCCCTGCTCAGGGGATCGATAATTCTACGAAAACAATGCTCGGAAGATGACCGACGCTCGTTGAGAAAGAATGATGGAGTAGAAGGTAAACACCAATTCTCGAAAATTCCGAAAGTGTATGTTCATCGTGGCGGTCCATTCGGGACCCAATCATTTTTCTCCATATCTACTCAAGCCCTGGGAAAAAGCACTCGTGACACTTTAAGTAACTCGCCGGCTCCCTAGTTCGGAGCGACAGCTGGTAGTCGCAGAAACTCCTCCAGAAGAATCGTGGCGCACAGAAAGCAAGCAAGAGAGCATCGTGTCAGCTGTATCACGATGACGTTGCACGGCGCGGCCCCGAAAGCAGCTTAACGACGTGTAAGTAGGCGCTGGTCACTACGACGCGACGATAATAAATCGTTAAAGGGACGATGACGGGCTTGTTTGCGGGACATAGCTGATCGACGCTGAATTGAAAACTCGAACGATCAGAACCTGCTACCGGGTGTTTGATAAAAGACGACCGACCGCGGGTCGGACCGTAATTGGTCACCCTGAATGGGCGTTTCATTGTTGGTTGGTTTTCATCGATGACAGCGGCGTTGTCGGGAAGTTTTATTGCGCGATGCAAACTGCGCCCGCCCGAAAATTTTATAGTCACCGTTCTTTTTGATGGATTCTCACCGTCATTACTGAGGAAAAATGTTTACGTGGTAGTATTTTGCGATTAATTAGAGGAAACGTATGAGTTATTGTTATTATTAATATAATGTTTTCTCAATCATTTGTATGGGGACATCAAACTGTATATTGGAAGTGATGAATTTGTTAATAAATATCTGTTACTTTAAAACAATTTATTTTTAGGGTGGCTGACTAAGTAAGGGCCGAAATAAGGCATGTACAAATCAGTAAAGATCTAAACCGTTCCATTACCTGAAAACCCACGTGTCACCGATGAGTTTGGATAATCGAGGCTCCACTGTATCACGAATTACACAAGTAAATATGGTCCAAATTGTGTCGTGTTTGGTATCATTTTAACCACGAGAATATCACGAAAACGTCGGTAACAGTTGCATAAAGAAATAATGAAAAATCAAGAAGTATTATTAGAGTAATGCTATTGTCTCGCCGATTCACTGCTGTTTTAACATGAACCACTGAATATCAAGACACAAAGGAGCATTTTCAAAATTTCGGACAGTGTGACATGAGATCCTTTGTCATGAGAACGCGGATACGGAGCAGGTAGAATAAGGAATTAATGGTCCTTCGGTTATGGAGGTTGTTTAATGAAAAAAATGAGCCGTCACCCGCGGAACAACCCACTTTCATCGCTCCGGGGACTCGTTTCCCGGTTCGAGGACGAATATATCACCGGTCTATTGGTTTCCCTCCATTTCTCTGTCTAGCTTTTTTCCTTTCTGACTCTGTCTTCCTCTTGCCGGCTCGTCGATTCCTATGGAAGTTCGAGCGGTGAAGAACCGACGGCGTTCAAGTATTCAGAGCTATCCGACGGCAAAGTTCCCAGCGAACCCGTATTTACGGTGACACGGTGTGCCGTTGCAGGCCCTGCGTTGTTTTACGGCCGTGTTTACCCGATAAATTACTGTTTTGCCGGCGAGCCGAGCGCTGCTGCGGCTTCCTAAGCATATTAAGGTAGCTCGGTAGAGAGAGCCCGATGCTCAGACGTATACTAGGAACTGAAGGTTTGTTCGACACGGAAACACAGTTTAGAGGAGTCGCTAATGCGATGGTCAAATTGTCTTAATTGTTGCACTGGGTCGGTTCGACGCGTGTCCCGCTGACCGACGATCGTAAATCTGACACCTGTGCGTGCACCAGACCTGGTTGGAGCTAATTCAGACCAAGGCTGTTCGATTCGACTAACAGTCATTGTCTATCGTGACTCACGAAAGCGGCTGGGCTTGGAAATGTGTTAAAAACGGAGGCAACGGTGACCCAATACATTTTTCATTTTGGCTCGGATTGTGGCTGTGACTGTTAGAATTGGTTCATTGGATTGTGTATTGATTGTATTGTTAAAATTATTATCTATATTAATATAAAATTGTTGGTATGTTGCAAGGTACAGAATCTACGTAGACTTTATTTCTTTTCTTAATATAATAGTTTCAATAAGTTAAAAATAATACACCAGTATTTTTAAACTCTGTAATGTTTCTCATTTCTCTCATACATGCACAAAATCCCCTATCTAGTTATGAGGTACTTTTGAGATTTTTTGAGAAGTTTGAACAACTAGTTTACTACACGATGAGGAAAAGAAATTACAGAGAAAATACTGAAAATTGTTTTCGAAAAGTTATTTTGAGTTAAAGTGTGTGCAATGACGTGACTGACCGTATAAGAATAGGAGTCGAATATGTTCTTTCGAGGTGGCTCAATAATTTCCAAAGCTCTTAACCCGTTTCCGGTTCCTCTCACCGGGGCTCATCTCCGGGACATTATTTTTACAGTGCATTGAAGATTCTTTTATAATGCAGACCCGCGTCGAATGGGCGGGGTTTTCGGTGAGCCGCGATATCTTTCATCGCACGTAATCTAATTTTCCCCCCGTAGCTCCCGCGAGATGTTTATATCTCGTGGAATTATGCGGCCGATTTGGATTTATAATAAAGAGCCCGGTCGTATAGTGGCGCGCGGCTGATTCGAAGGCGCAAGGGCGCATAAATTATGATAATCCCACGGTGTGCCCAGGGGCCCCCCGACAATTTAAATTCAGTTAACGTAACACGTCTGATTTGATGCCGGTCGACCACCTGCCGCTAAGTGGCCGCTGCCGCCGATTTTAAGAATGAAATTCTTAACGAGGACCCTCGTGTTCCGGCCCCTCTCGGCCAGAAAAACTGCGCCACGGTTACCCGTGATCCTCGAATTAAGTAAAATATACGTTCTCCCCGTATCCCCCAGGTTCGGGGGTCCCCTTAAACTTTTCGTTTCCGAACGGTTTCTTGCCCGGTGCAACGTGCAGTATTACGGAACATTAGTGGCCCCGTGGAAACGGCACGGCAGCTAACAAGACTTATTATTACGAGTCTCTTTCATTATAAATTTCCATAATCCGTATTGACGTTTATCGCTACGGTATCGATGCTCTGGCTACGTCTCAATGCCCCGGCCACGCACTCCACGCTATGGAAAAACTCATAATGATCGGTCTTTTGTTGGCTCAAATAAAGTGGGATACAATGAGAAAATATTGTGGCCCGCAATTATGAAGCCTGGCGTAAGGGCTGCTTGTGGAAAAGTCGTTGGAAATCAGTTGTAGAGGGTGTAACGAGTAAATAAGAAAGGGAATAAAAGGGATGATGTGAGTGAATGCTAGGTTCGGGAAAGTTGTGCTAGTCTGTAATGAATTTCGTGGAAACTTCTGTCGGTAATAATGGAATCAATAATTTTAAAAACCACGTCTACATAAAAGTGAAAAGATTGTACCTATTTAGATTTTGTACGGTTTTTGTTGCAACATGCACTTTCATAAAGAAATTATATTATTTATTAATAAGATTTTAGTAAATGATAAAATTTTAGAAAATGTTTCATTCAAGCAACATTGATTCCGAGTGCGTTTGACGCGTTAACGAGTCATTTTTACATTTTCGTTCCCGCGTCTGCTTCGCGCAATTACTGTTATTATAGTTCTTTTAGTACTCTGGATCATTTTACGACCAGCGTCACAGTATATACAGAACCAGATGTTACGTTTACATCGAATGTTTAATCCGCAGTTTCCTTCGCGTGTTTTCAAAGTGTCTGTGTAGCAAATATTGACTTTTTTAACGAGCGTTGGATTCTACATTTTAATAGTACCTTTCTGTTGGGAAAATAAATTACCCAAAGACAGATGGCAATAGATAAAAATACTTGTCCGCTAAAATACCGATCGAAAATATCTGCAGCTTCCCTGTGAAGGTATAGTTCGCGGAGTGCTGCAACATTGTAATCAGAAGTATAAGGGACGCTGATAATGTAGAGCCTGTTGCATTGTATATCGCGTCTAATTAGGCAGCCAGACAGCAGACATCTTGTGACGATAAAAGGACGAAGGGATTCCGGCCCGTGTGTTCGATAAAACGAACGAAAAAATGGAGGGATCTGCTTGGGGAACGCGCGATAGGCACTCGTCGATCTGAAAAATACCTGGGTCGGTTCTGTCTCCGACTCGAAGAGTTGCGTGATGCTGGGTTCGCGCTGGCCAAGGGAGAAAAGAGAAAAAAGAACTCGAGTTCTCGAGCAGTTCGGGCCTTTGATTTTGCTTATCCGACACCAAGAGGAAGGTAATGGCGCACTTCGTTAAATTAATTGGCTCCTTACAGCTCGACGGCAGCGAGTTAGTGCCACTAAACTTCAGCTTCGATTACACGGTGAAACTCTTCCAACGATTCTCGTCCTGGCAGTACATTACAACTGCGTTATCGAGTGGGGATGAACGATGGGCGTAAATTCCGCTGCAACAATGACGTCACGTAATCCCCTTCGAGTTCTTTTCAAGTGCATATAAGGCTCGCGTTAATTGCGCGCGTAAAACGCGGCTGCGCGATACTGGCGCGCTCATTATTTCGAAACTGCCGTTTAATGAACTATATTTTCGCATATTAAATAACTTGTTTCGCCGAGTGCTAATTTTGTTGTCCTAACTTTTGGGAGGTGTACTTCTTACTCTATTTTAATTGCTACTCTTGTTGTCTTTTTGTTCTGTTTAACTTAAAGTGTACTTTTAAATTGTCTTCATCTTGTTGTAACATTTATTTCCGCAAATAATACGATCGATAAAAAGAAGGATGAAGTTGTGGCCAACCACTTTTGAACATCTGGATTTGTGGATCACGAGTCCTCGCAAATACACTCGCATTTTACCGTATATCAAGCGGAAGTGTCATCAAGATGAAGTAGTTTAAACAAACTTTCTCAGCTCTACTTCATCACATACCACTAAGGCAGCTAGCATCTCGGCCTTCAAGGGGAATGTACATTTCCCGTGCTTTAATAACCCTTGATTCCCCCGTTTTAGTGACCATCTCATCCAAATCCTCAGCATATTCTACTCCCAAGTTTATTACCTACATACTGCCACGATTGCGTGACGTAATCCTCGAGTAAACTTAACAAAATTAACTCGCGTTCGCAATGATAAAAGGTAAGATCAATCATTGAAATCAAAAAAGCAAGACATTCTTATTATTCTGCTTTCATAAAATTGGTATGACCAATACTAAATTATACATTTGTTGTTCCCATCAATTATTATCTATTTGAATTAATCGATAAACATGAAACCAATTGAAACAAGATTTTCCCGGTTCCCTCAGGATTCAAAAATATTTTGCTCTCTTTTTGTATACTTGAAATATTGCATTCTGCATTAATATTTGAAATTATTAAAAAAAATTATATGAGATAAATCTTGGTTTTTTTCATTTTGGTAATACCCAAAATCTACGTATGCATAAAGTGCAGCACTTTACTAATAAATTTCAAGACAGGAACACTGTTGGGAACACCAACCAAGAATATTTTCATTAAGTCACTAACACGGATCTGCAGTAACTTTATAATGAAGAACTTCATAGCAATGAAGCTACCGTGTCCTGGCAAGATTAGTATCGATATGAAAATCAGAACGATCTTATAAGGTAACTCCATACGATAATAAATCTACACACATATTAATGGATAATCCACAACTGAACTGCGTCGTTTGCTCGAATACCCATCTTTACAGTCAATTTCTCGAAGATGAATTCTTGTTGACTCTTATCCCCTCAGTAATACTTCCAGGATGAAAATCACTAAACCCTGTATATTAAATCCTATCGAACTTCGGATTCTACCGTCTACGAAAATTTTTACGAGCTACAAATGCATAAAGATCCGCAATCTACTCGTAACGATGTCTGCGGCAGCGTTTCTCAACCGTTTTGTCCTACCATCGAATACGTATATTAAAATAACTATTGGTACATTTATACTGATAAGGTAAAGGTTTCTACAACAATACATTACACTTTAATTTTATTTTTTACGATTTTAATTTAACTAGAAAAATATAAAACTGACCACTCTAAATGAAATAGCTATTTTATCATTTTAAAAAATCGTGGAAATAGTGTGAATCACATGTATTAAAATTTTTTGCATCAATTGTGGACAAAATAATACATGAATAACATTTAATCTTTAATATCTTCATTTTTCGCGAAAATATTCTTTTAGGACTTTCGCGGAAGCGCTTTTACACACTTTTTCATCTTCCTCACTTAAGCCAAAGTAGTACGAACCTATCGTAAAAAATTCAGCCCTTATCTGGACCCAGATTCCGTGCAATGAATAAGGTTGCAACGAGAACGATTCAGATTGATAAAGTCTGGTCCACCCTGTCGCTTCTACAGCATCATTTGGTGACTCGTAATAAGAATGAAAGAAGCATCGCTTCTTCGCGAACGGAAGAGGAGACGAAAAGGCGAACGAACTTGAAACCGTTCGGCGCAGATATTTTACAGCCGGCGACGAAACAATAAGGGCATCCACGGACAAGTTCTGTGTATACTTTGCCACGGGAACTTCTCGAATAACCATCGACGTAATGGCAGTTTTATTGGAAGCGTATTCGTGGGTGTATCCGCGCGCAATGACGCGCGACCCGTAAACAAGGATCAACCCCCCGGGTCTACCCCCGCAGCGACCATCTCCCCGAAGAAGCTTTACGTGTTCCGCTGTTTTATATTCGTACCTAATTATCATCCGTTCCCGAGACTTTCTTGGTAGTTTCGCGGCCGCAGTCAAAACGACGCGGCATGCTTCCGGAGTCGTGTAGCCGAGCTTCCCGCCGCGCCGTGACGATCGATAAGAAGATCGCGAAGAACTAAACCGTCCCTCCTGGGGACGGGGATCCTCGCGATGAAATGACAAGTGTAGGATGGCTTTCCTTGGGAAGCCCCAGAGGCGGTTTGATTGAAAGTAAGAGCTGTATAATTAAGAAGACCGTGTCCCGAGTGCTCGCTGCTTGAAAGCGACCTTCAGTTTTCTGCTTGGAGCGATTCAAGAGATGTTTCAGTTAGCTGATCCGCCGGCGCAGTAGGCGGCTGCTTTTCTGGACGTTTTGTGAGTTTCTTTGGCCAATGGACCGACGTGTAGTGGGTCTGAGGGCGCCACTTTTTGCACAATTTGTGATTGAAATTAGTGGTTTAGCGGCGAGCTTACCACCAACGGTGAAATCACCGGTTCCAGATTTTTTGGTTTGCAATTATAAATATCATTTCCTGAGAAATGATTAAATAAATTTCTTTGTGAATCTTTGTAATCTCCACATCTTGTATGTCTTTTCTTGTGCCAGTTAGTTTTCAAAGTTGGTAGGTTTAGGGCTAGAATAACTGAAGTACGTTTATTGGGAAAGGGTTCTGTGCTTCAAAGGCTTCATAATTACTGTTTTTAATCTAGTGAGACATGCAAATTTCTATACGGAAGCGAGGCTATTAATATGTATTGGATCGGCAAGAAGCCTTCTCATTATTTTAAGGAAGTTTCAAGGAAAGTTACGGTCTAGAATGAAACCTCATTAAATTGTAGATTGTATATTTTTTCTACAACTTTCTGTCACCCTTTCCTATGTGTGTATACTTCACCTAATATAAATATATCATAACTACGCTTTTTATTCATGTAAGGAAAGGGAGAATAGTCTGTTTTATAAACGCAATGCCAGTAATAAAAAATTACTAGATTGCGGATTTTATGCGTTACGCAGACAGAGAAATGATTTTTTAAAATTTAAGGATATCAACGCATCTAATGCATGTTAATAAAATCGCTAAAGAGAGAAATAAATTCCTATTTGGTTTCTATATCTTGCAATTAATACAAACAATTTTTGTTTGGTAAAGGTCCTTCGTCGAATGATGACTGGATTGAAAAAATATTTATTATACAAATCTACTATTTGCATAATAAAATGGTAACCAAACGGAAATGATTAAAATTCAATATACTTTTCTATCTACTCCAGAAAAATGGCGTATCGGAGAACAGTAACAAATCTTAACAAGACGTCTATTCTGCTTTAAAAAGTAGTTTGATACAAGCTGTGCAATAAATATTCCCGTATAAATAACGTCGGAAGAATTCATAATTGTAGTAGTTTCGACCGGCCATTATCTGAATTTTATTCGCATACTTCACGGAAGAAGAGAAGTTCGGGAGGAACGAAAGAATGTTTTCAAAGAGCAGGGACCACCGTCCGTTCCGAAAGTTTCGGACGTTTTCTTTTATTCATACGACACTGTTTCCAGATCTTGTATCCCGCTCATTCGTCAGGAAGATCGATCGATCGTGGCCCACGGGCCGGACGGGCCCGTTTTGTCTCCACGCCGCGTAGATATCATCTTCCGTCTCGGATATTAATACACTGGAATATATAATGAATGATAGAGCAAAATGATACCCGATATGGTCTATCCTCTTCACCGCGTGCGCGTTAAATGTGTTAGCGAGACGCGGTGTTAACGAGCAACACGATCGCGGGGGCTCGTTAGAAGCGTATCAATCGGAGATAATTGTTAATGAGACCGCGAGGTTCAACTCAAGAATCGTTATCGACCGTTCACGCCGCGATAATTATAAACGGGGCTAACGGTGAATATCCGCGATGGGAACCGGACGGCCCGATCTTTTAATTGCTTATAACTTTTATGGCGCGCGCGACGCCGCGAGGGTGAATTAATTTTCGATAGCATCTGCCTTTCGCGACGAATTGCTAGTCGCCAGGACAATTATCGTCCCGCATTTTAATTGTGAGAACGCTGCCTTCGTAAACAACAAATCTCGCTTGCAGCCTGTAACTATGACTGGACTGCTAATTTTGACTCATTTCAAATAACAAAAAGCTAACCGCTTGCTGAAGATTTCAAACAAAGTCTCTCAAGTGCGAATATTTTTATATTACGATTTTATTTTAAATTTTATGCATTTTCCGATTTTTGTAGACAAATTTTAAGAAAGTGGAATTAAATAAAATCTTATTTTTAATGGGAACAGCCTGTGTAGATCCAAAACAAATAAAAATTGTACAAAATTCTACCAAATTTTGTATTCTAGCCTTTTTTGAACATTTTCATAAACCATAAATGTATAAAGATCCGCAGTCTAGTTATCAATATTCACGCAATGGATGTTAACATGGATGTTGAAATGAAAATTTTCTTCGTCGATTACATGACATAGAAACCATATAACACTTTCTTTCTATTTTCAACAATTTTAATAAATCGAACACGACAAGTGGACGGTCTTAAATTGTTTGAATGATTTTATCGTTTTAATAAATGCATAAAATCCGCAGTCTACTACTAATCATTGTAGCCACGTAGAAAAGGATGACGCAGGGGTTAAAATCTCATTCCAGCTCTAAGGAACGCAATGAACTATTTCATACCTTTTCATGAATACTATTTTCTTAAACTGTTACATCCTATTAAGTATTACGCCTTCAATATAGGATAGCTGCTCCAAGAAGTTGTCATCAGCAAACTTCTGTACGCGTGCTTCCAAGCAAATCAGCAGTTCCCCGTCACAGTTGCCACACGAAGAACGCTATTTTAAAATCCACAAACCAGAGCGAAACAGTAGCCTCGCTCTCTACGATGAAATTTTCACTTTTCCCTGGACGGCGCGAAGGAATTGGTGGAAACGTTCCGCGCAGGTAAAGACAAGGAATAAATAAGAAAGTGCAGGCCGAGGCTCGGAGGAATATTCTAGACGAGTCTATCGTTATACCACGGCGTCCGCAATCAATATTTCAGGAAAGGTGGACGACGTGGGCAGGGTCGGCACAGTGGCGAAAGTCATGAGCTTGGCATTTACAATGAAACGAAGAAAGGACCTTCCGTCCTTCTCCGGCGTTGTCCTCTTCGTCTTCGAACCCAACCCCCGGGTCCTTTCTATCCTTCCACCCCCATGGCCCCCCTCACGGAGCTCGGGGGTTGTGCCTCCTCGCGCTGCTTGACTTGCCCGACGTCGAAGTTCACTTTATACCGACGTTCAACAAAGCCTCCTAGCCCCTTCAGGGCTTTATTAAAAATTGAGGATGCAATTTACCTCACGGGCCTCCGACGGAGCCAACGTGCTCTAAATAAGGCAGAGGATAGGCAAAGGTCTTGCCCTCGCCACGCACGCCTCCTCCCTTAAAACCACTCTGCCGAGAAAGATTCGCGAGCCGCGCGAGATCAAGTTCACGGTTTCTAAAACGGAACGGTTCATGGGGGCTTGTCCCGGCTCGCTCATGATGGCGAGGATGATGTCCCCAATTTTATTGCCCGCCACTTCAGCAACAGGTTATAGAAAATAGTGTGCCACCGGAAGCTGCAGCCGCCATGAGAGCGAAATAAGAAGGTTATGCGCTATTATCGGCGCCTTTACCTGTTAAGAAATATTTAACCCGAAGCTTTAATAATTTCGTGACAGCTGATGGCTAGATCTGTTTATATTCTCACGGATCTATATTTTTACATATTTTCTAAATCCGGTCTGTATCATAACATCGAATACGGTGGTTAAAAATTTTCTAGAAATTCTGTAAACGTAAAATGTGCTGTCGACTAAACTACGATAAAGATGATCTACAATTTTGCAGGGCTCTGTGATCAGCGAATGCAAATTTAGAAATCATTTAATACATCAAGAATTTAAGCTGGTAAATAACAATTATGCCAACGTCACACAAATTGAAAACCTATGGTTATACAATTCACTGAAGAAGTATTATTTCTGAATGAAACTAAAGTATCACAGACAACAATTACTTTGCAATGAAAGCGTTTAATTTGGAAGTAATAAAATGCGAGTCTACTGATAAAACTTTTATTTTCACTGTTCCAATAAATGGCAACAGTACCTCCGGGTCTCAAATTTCGTACGGAACGTTCGACAGCAATATATCGTGCTTCGAGTAGCCGCGTGTCATCACGTACTGGTCATCGATAACCATCCCAGGGAAAGATATCGGTAGAATACTGGCGATAGTCGTGAAACTGGAGTTTACTGTACGTGCCATGGAAACGAATTAATGGTTCCGACGTTAGATGCACATGCATTAGACAGCTGTATACTATGGAATGTACGCATTTCCATAGAATTAAATTGAGCCGCGCAACCTCTCGGAGATGTTGCGAATAAAATCCCTGATTGGTTGATTCACTGCATTTACACATACTCCATTAATAAAGCTAACACGGCAAATATTAAACTAAAATAATCTAGTGTCTAACAGTATCTATAAAAATTTGTTACATACTCTGCGAGATTGCTCTTCTTTTACAAAGATAAAAATACAATTTAATTAACCCTGTATATCCCTATATTCACCGTGTATAATGCATATACAGTATATTAACCCTGTATAATATACAATATATTAATTCTGAATAAAATACGGTATATTATTCCTGTATAATATACAGAGGAGGAGCTCGATTGTACCTGAAATCTTTAGAATCCCAACATGCTTCACATATACACAATATTGTACAAATTAATAAAAAAATTTATAACATATTAATTAAATATAAAACTGTTAACACTAAACCTACCAACACCGGTCAAAATGACCGGTTCCAGATTTTTATTTTACAATTAGAAAAGTAATAAAACTGATTTCATAAGAGACGATTGTATTACAATAGGAGTCGCATAAAGTCTAAATAAAATCAATCTCGACATTTTTTTTAAGGGAACATGTTCCAGTTACTTTTGAGGCTCGGTAGGTTTAATGTTAAACAAACCCTAAGAAGCAGGTGTTTAAAGAATCATATCCGATGAACCAAAGATAATTCTCAACAATTTTGCTACTACCAGAATCAATTTATTCAACAGTAGAGTCCAATGAACTTTGCCATAGTACATTTTGGCAAACAGTCGGGCGTGTAAGATGAGGATCTTAAACGGATGAACAAAGCTGACAGTTCCGCTTGATACGATAGAACTAATAACGGGTCTGATCTCGATAGATCTACGATCTACAGAAGCCAATTCCCGGCAGGCTCGCGTAGGAACCATGCCGCAAACTATTACTGGCCGTCGAATAGCCAACGATCGGATAGTCAGGACAGCTTCGACGCAGACGACTCTCCTGTAGGACCCCCCCACGGACGTTGCGGACTTGTCATAAATTAGAAACGCCACAGGGAATTCCGATGCAGATAGAGGGTAGAGGCAATGAAGCTAAAACAAGGCCGAGGCCACGCAGGGACGCGCGTCGGGCACGGCGACGATTGCATCAGAGGATTTATGCATCGTCGGCAATTATTCGATGCTACGAAACTTGCCCGTGAACGAACACGTTTACGATAACAATTAATGTTCCCCGGTGTTAATACGACGGCCGATCGCCGATCTACGTGTACCCGAGACGCGGAAACGCTGAACTACACAAATTCTACTCGAAACTTGCCGGATTCGCGCACTGCCACGAAATAACCGGCCCGTGTACTCGAGATGTTATGCAAAGCCTTTAATTACGTGGCCTTATTTAACGAGCTCCGATAATAACGAGGTTTTTGCGAACCCGGAGGAACCAGGAGACATTGATTTTACGACTGCAAGGCTCGCTCTGCGATTCTGACTAGACCTAGCCAAAATTCGTTCAAAATCACTATACAAACTTTAGTTGGATCAAGTATTTCAATTTTTTAGAAAGAATCTTCTTGAACTAATTACCTGCAGTGATCGAGATGGATGTGACGCCACTGTTCTTCTTCTCCGTAATCCATTGATGGATGTTGATGGTGATCGATAAGACTCCTGTATCTTTCAAACACACAGCAACTGTCCTAACTAAATTTACAAATTATATTTTACTTATTTCACTTCACTATATTCTGATTCGAACAGGAAATGTACTAGTTGAATGACACACCGAGAGTGAGACTCGAAAACGAAGAATTTTGCATATTTACCGACCTTGCTATGAAAACGACCGATAAGATCGTTAACAACTATTAGCCGCAGGTACGCGGACGTGTCCCGCTTGTATCCAAATTTGGGCGTGAAAGAAAGAGAGATGAAGAAGGTCAGTTTTGTACATAGAAGTAGACCGCCATAACATCAAGGAAAAAAACAGTAGTATACACCGCTGTACGCTGAGTCGCCAGATTAAGACTTGCGCCCCCACTCTACCTTCTCTTTCTACGACGCTATCCCCCACGCTTCCGCCGCGGGTCCGATCACGTGACGCGTTTCGTCTCTGTCGGGCATGTGTCACAATGTCACGTGAGTAATCCAGTACTCGCAAAAAGGGAGTAACTTGTTATTACATCGTTCTAATTAAATGTATTAAATAAGGACTTCTGCAGAAAGGGGGTAACTCATTATTAGATCGTTCTAATTAAATGTATTAAATAATGGGCTTGTGCAGTGTGAGTTAATCGTAGCCTACCTCCGTCGACATCACGGATAAAAATTATTTATTTGGTTTGAATTGAGATGCAAGCACAGTTAGAATAGAAATATTAAGTCAAAAGTTAAGAGACTTCGTTTCATGAAATCGAGACGGAGGTTCTGGTTATTATTCTTTCTTTTATGCAAGAACAATTATGCAAGAGCATGTTTATCGCGAGCCATGTATTTTTGATGCGGCAATTTTCGTGCCGATTGCGATTTTATTCAAGGGAATGAAGGGAGCCGGTTGCCGTTCCGTCCAACCTGTTACATTTTCAGGAACGCCGCAGGAGAATCGTCTGGGCCGCGTATAAAAGTTGTATCCCGCAATATACTTTTGTATGCAGTGCAGTCGGCTTAATGTTCGCCGCCGAAAATGAAACTTCCGCGAACGGTTGGTTCATGCTGCTGTAACGACGGCAATCTTTCCAGTTTTTACACGCGAGGCCGTGTAACCACCTCGGATACATTTTTATAGCTCCACCCTTTAATGGAGCCGGTACCGTTCGCAATTTTAGTTATATGCATACTTCAAAACTTTCAATCTCGTTTCATTCGGAGTCTAATTTGTGTCAGGGTTCCTTTCGAGTTCGATTTAATCGTTCTGTATTCCACTAATATTTTATAAACGCTCTTCCATGTTAAAAACTCAAAACAAGAGAAAAATTTCTATTTTTCACAAGGCTTCTTTTAATACAACTACAAATATTACAATTTATTAATGATTATATTAACCCCTAACACTAACATTTATTTTATGGCCTCTGGAAAATTAAGTCACTTTTTTCCACGGAATTATTAGAAATTGAAACGTTTCCTTATTAGAATATATTTTTATGACTAAATCTATACAACAATCCCCTAAAACTTAATTTACGAGATTTTTAGTACAGCATGCAATGTTTAATACATCATAGTGGAGTATCCTTTTCATTCAAAGTTCAGTAAAATAACAAAAAATCAAACATCAAAGTATTAAATAAATAGCTTGAATTTTGTATTACTTCGAGGTTGCTGGTTCTTTGTCAGTGAGCATCTCGAGAAAGTAAGCGACAATGAGGACGTTAATGCGAAAGAGAAAATCGAAGGCGGCACCGAAGACAGCCGCATGCGATCGTATTGTTTCGCCACGCGCGTTATTTTTTTAAGGGTCGAATGGGCCGGCGTATAAACGTCGGCCCATCTGTTAGTAATTTGTAAGACGAGTCGGGTAATTAAAAGTTTGATGCTAGTATTAAACTCGTCGGGTTATAAAACGAGGGGGATGCTGGGAACGGGTTGGGACGGCCAGTCGGCTTTCGTTGCACGGCGTGGCGGCTTTTCTCTGTCGAGAAAAAGCGAGACGGAGTCGCGGTTGGCGGAAGGTGACACGAAGGAGGGAGGATCTCCCTCGATGCATACGTCGAGCGGTGCAACGGCCATAAAGCGCTTTAGAGTGCATAATTTTTTAAATATCTTTATTACAGCAAGAGTGAAAGAGAGAGAGAGAGAAAGAGGGTGAAGGGCTCGCCGCGAGGTTTCGCGGCGTGCCGAGCCGCCATAATTGACCGAGGCGAAATCTCGTCGGTGAGACGCGATAAAACGCAACGTTGTGAAACTTTTAATGGCGGCACACTCGAGGCGTGCACTCGAAATCCTCGGGAAAATTTTCGGTCACCGTGGATCTCGACGATCTTCGACTTTTTATTGTTACACCGACGCGCTCGGTTGTTTCGCTCGTTATCGTGCGGCAAACACTCGGCGACGAACGATAATCATTTCCACGGCGCGGCAACGCCTTTCCCTGCCGCGATGGAATCTTTTCAAACATTCAGGGTCCCCGAGACGACTACTTTAATCCGAGTTTGTGATTCAATTTCGTAAAGTTGCCCGATTACCATTCGACCACCACCCCACCGCCCGCCCCTCGGCCCCCCACCACCGGCTTAATTACTACGGGTTTGCTTGTGCAGCCCCTTTATCGATATAATTTGTCGGTCCGTTTCACGGACGAGACAATCCCCGTACGATCGGCGAACTGCTGGCTGCGGTTTCCGGATTGCGCGCCGGAAATTGACGGTAAGATATCGGGAGAATCGAATGAAAGGCGGTTAATTACACTTCGTCCACGGTTCCCGGTCCGCGCACGGTCAAATCCGTCCGGCCTCGGCGTCCGCGTACAGCCCCGAACTTTGCCGTTCCCGTTTTCTCTCTGTTTATCGACTCTGTTCGCGGCAGGATGCACATGGAGAATAATACGTACCGTGCGATTGATTTCAACTATCGGGGAAACGTCAATCTCTCGTACAACCAGCCGGGCGTGCTCGCGTGTCGTTTATAAAGTTGCTGCTTAGACACGTGGAAAATAACGTTTACGTTTCCTACAGGCTCTTCGGGCCGGATATCCGGATAAAATATGACACACGACGGGAATTATGGCACCGCGTTTAAAATATATTACACCGAATTGTTTGCTACCGAAAGATCTATCGCCCCGGGAACGGATTTCTTAACTTTTCAGGAACTCCCGGTCGAAGATAAATCCGGCGGTTTCCGAAACATTTGTTACCCTTTCCCGCTTGTTCTGTTCTTGTTTTTCTGATTTACCGTGGCTAACTAGCCTTTACTAATGTGACGAATCTCTAGCAAAAATATTTGAAACGCTCAGGAGATAGTGTACGTTTTATTTTAGAAGGACTTAGTATGTTACCTGCTAGTAAAATTGTAATTGAGAATTTCATTCAATGCATCCATTTTATTTCTCCATCAGTTGAGAATCTCTCAATAGTTTGTTCACAATCGACAAGAATTTCATTCATAATTCGACAGACTTTTAGAATTATAAAATGTACCAATCTGTTCTGAAATTATTATTTACAAGAAACTTCCTGAACAAATTAAATTAAAGTTACTAAGTATCTCCGAGAGTCTTATTTGCAACTTCCTTCTAGAAATCTGTAATTATTATTATTGGGATGGGCGACGATGGGGTAGTTAAAAATTTAAGTATGCCATAATGCTCTTTAGGGCTACTTTAAGGTTTTAATATTCCTCGGATAATATTTCCGACCCGAGGCAGAGCTCGTAATCGATCGAAGGTTGGACCATAAACCGCAGAAGCGTGAAGTAAAATCATTTAAACGACTCCGTCACTCGAGATAGTTATTAGCCCTTAATCCAGCTGTTACCATCGTACGCACTGACTTCCATTCTCGTTAATCAAAACGTTACGGGCTGCCCACGGGACGCCATAGGAATTGAACCGTTAAATTCCCGTATAACGTATAGTCGCCTGCTTGCAGTTTCACAGGGCCCCGGTATATCGATGTGCATACGGATCGTCACACGATCAGCCTGATTGTTATTGCACCTGCGTTCGATGTCCGCCAATGTGACTTTTTCTCAAAACGCGAATCGATCCCGCGTTTCGCCTGCGTATAACGGCATTGTCTTTTCACACGAGTAACTATTCAACGGAATTATACGCCGTGATTTCACAACGAGAGACACGAGAATACAATTATTCATAACTAGACTGCGAATCTTTATGCACTTATAGCAAAATTGAGAAGATGAAATTGAAAATTGTTGGAAACTTTTTAAGATTGAAGATGTCAATATACGATTTCTCCTCTATTCAAATCATTAAGGGAAGAAATCACATTGAATTTAGTTTTTATCCCTTGCAATCGATACAGACGATTTCTATTTTGCATAAAGAACCGCAGTCTATTCATAACTTTATTAATATCAAACTCGCGATCTGTGTAACCGTGATTTTTCTATAACGCCTACTATTGATGGCCTCAACTTTGCTGGTTGCTTTTCATATTCTGACTTAAAGTATAAGTTACTTAATTATGTGTATATATCATATATGAAGAAAACCAAATTAATTTAGTGTTTGTCTCTATAATATTTTTAATTCTCGTGTATGTAGTTTTAACTCTACACTAACATGTGCGACTGTCACAATATTGTATATCATATAACAAAAACCAAATTACTTTAGTGTGTCTCTTTACTGTGTTCTCAATTTTTGTGTATATATTTTTGACTCTTCACTCACATGTGTGACTGTCACAATATTGTATATTATATGAATAAAATGAAATTAATTTAGTGCATATCTCTTTAATATTTACAATTTTAGTGTATGTGTTTCTAACTCACTGAAATTATTAAAGACAGCAAAACACCTTTTGAGGAAACTATATTACAATAAAGCAAAATTTTGTTTTGTATAAGGAATTGCAGTCTACCGATAATATATTCAAGAAAGAAACGCCCATAGTAATCTGCAGGTATTTTGTGCGTGCACACACACAGATATCCGAATATAGAAAAGAACCCTTAAATTAACCCGAGGGTGAAATATGGCGTGTAAATTCCTTGGCGCCTAAATACAGACTTCCTTTTCCGAACACGATACGAGTCGGGCTAATTTCATGGTTCTTCACTCATCTAGATCTACGTTCTTCAGCCTCGGAACCCTTAATCATGCAAATACCAATTCCACTAAAAAAGCATTCTACACACTTCCAATACAACCACAGAACGTTGAGTAACTTCTGAGTACGATGCTCGAATCTTTCGATTCGTTTCTAAAATTAGGTAAAACGCATTACCAGTAAATTCGTTAGTGAACCACGGTGTACAGTGAAACCGGGCAGTCCTACGCGAGGAGATCGAACAGCCATAAACAATTGCTGGTAGATCATAATGTAAACATATCGGGCCGACGATCTTGTATCCACGCATTATGCATATTCATTCTCTGTTCAGCATCGGTGCCGTGTCGCAGTTGCCTTTATCCTACTTAATGTTTAGACGCCGGTATTCTAACGACGTCGTTAAAGCACACCGACACGGATGAATGAGTATGATGCTGGTCCGGCAGCGTGGCGGGAGGGTTTAAAACAATCATTTCCATGTCCCTCGCCCGCGGTAGTCGACGGGGCGCTTTGTTTCGTCAACCAGAGCCAATTTGTTCGTTTGTCAGTCGCGGAAGGATCTCGTCGGTTTGAGTCTCTGGGTGGAGCGAGACGGGAATCGAAAGAGGAGAAGGAAAGCAAGAGAGAGAGAGATAGATGTGTCGGGCGTCCGATGAGGGAGAACGCCGGAGAAAGAGACAGGAACGTAGATGGAATATAAAGCGAAAAGCTGAACGATGAAGAGAGAAAGAGAGCCAGTCAGAGTGGTAGAGAAAGAGCAAAACAGGGGTCTCGAAGTCAAAGAGACCAAGAAAGACGTCGGCCGAGCTGAGTGAGACAGGAACTGGAGAGAGGGACCTAGGAGGCGCTTAGTTGTCGAAGTACAAATTAGATTATGCGCCGTGCCGCTGCGGGGGTGCACCGTCCCGTTTGTTCGTAGAAAAGTTACAACCCTGTCTCGTTTCTGACGCCGCTGCTCGTGCGGTTGTCCCTTTTACGACGCCACCAGCCACGAAGACCCTTCTGGCTCTGGTCTCTCGAGTCCCTTTCCACGGGAACCACTCGGCGCGGTAGTCCCGGCGATCCCGCAGGAGAAAATATTTCAATATTTACTTAAAGGTGGCTAGGAAAATGGAATTTTTTTTCAAATTGGATTATGGAAATTGTCAGGGTGGGGGATCGAATGATTTGTTACGGCTTCGATGTTTGCCCAGACGCCTCGTAAAGGGGCCCCGGACACGCGTTCCCGCTTATCGAGCGAATTCTATGGGTTCCAGAGAAAGATCATTGTCTCAATGCTGATGCTAATACGCGCGGAAGTGTTGCGGGATACTGCCGGTTGCACGGGAAACGGATGGCTGGCCAGTTGCAGCGAATTTTTGCGAAGCTGCTGGTAGAGGTTCGGGAGAATAGTTTTAAGCGGTCAAGCCTTTCCATTGTGTTCTATTTTCCTTTCCGTGGTGAAATAGGTTCACTGCTCGAGGATATTTGCGATCGACATTTTTGTAACAGTGGAACTATCGAGCCCTAAACGCGACATATACATATTTCTTTATAATAAGAACAAGATTGAACTTATTCTTGATGGTAATGCATTCTTTAGTAAAGAAGTAGATATACTAAAACTATCTAATGTAATAATTAGAGAATAGATGTAAGTGAATAAAATACAGGCAAGAATCCACCCTGTGTATGTATTAGATCCTGTAAAATCTCTAATTTCTCTAATACTGTGTTATAATTTGAAATATTCGTTTAAAATTTGAGATTCTGAATAGAACACAGTGGAATTACAATTAAACCTAACATGGGCCTTTGCATAGAAATCCATCTGTTTTGGCATGTTAAATCTTGCAAAATTTTGTACATCTCCACCCTCGTGTTGTAATCTAATCGAGACTATGAATAAAACATACATGGTAGAATTGAAGTATGAAAATGAACGAATATAAATCAGGAATCTGTAGTGCGTCTTTTTGGAGGGTACCAATAAGATTTCAGGTGCGGTTGGTTCCGTTTGATCGTTATTCCGTCCGAAAAAGAGGTTCGCTAAGAGGCTATCGCGTGGCTTCTTGCCGTGCGGGCCCATCTTTCGAAGTTTCTAACAAACTTCGTACCTGAAATTCGATCTCATTAACGAGGAGGTAGCCGAGTTGCCGCGGAGTTGGTCCATAGCACGGTAGTTACAGCCGTGGAAGTTGACTTTAGGATGGATACGGTTAAAGGAGCAGAGCTGGATGGGATCGTCTTAGGGAAGGTTGTCTTCCAAGGCACGAAATCCTATTACGTATTAATATCAGTCTTACGATGGTATTTTACGATATCTTCGTTCTTCGGTCTCTGGACTGTTCTGTCCTCAATTATTGAACGTCGCGTTTAAATCCTGTTTTATGTAAAAGTCGAACCATGGTTACGACTCCGGCATTCTTGAACAGTGAACGACAATTTTTCAGTTTACAATCGATGAGCGAATTTTATTGTGAAATGGGACAGTGTTATTCAGACAGTCTTGTGTTATTATTAGACTACATCGGCTAGTATATTCTCAGAGCAATATTACAATAGCTTATTACATCATCGGGCCAGCCTATCTTCTACAATAGGCAAGCTATTAACCCAGAGACATTTAGTCTGACCATAACTATACAGGAACAGTATGAAAGTTCGTAGGCCATGCTATGAGCACATGAACTATATTTGATGTGTGCAGGAAGAGCTTCACAAAAAATAAATTTAAAAGAATTTTGAATCACTGCACAAAAATCATCAAAGAATGTAATTTAACATCGCTTGAGACATAATCAATCAAAAACGTCTTGTCCACACTTTTCCATAATAAATACTACAGGCTGGTTCACGCAACATGCACACAAAATTTGCACGTAAAATTTTCAGGAAATAAAGTGAAATTACTCGTTAATTATTAGGTTTAGTGCTAATGAAGGTCAATACTTTTTTACTCAGAATTCAACATTCTTCGATATTTTGGTATAAAAAATATAGTATTCCATTTAAAAAAACAAAGTCGACCTTATCGACCTTGTCACCTGTAAAAAAATAAGCACACTACATAATGTATCCCTACAGACCATGCAACTTCTGTATACAAAACTTTTTCTGCATACTTTGGAAGTTATATAGGTGTGCAAGTTGCGTGAACCACCCAGTATACATATAGGAAGAGAGCAGGTCAATTGCATAAAAATCAGAAAGCTTAAGCGGGTTCAGAAAATCACAGGTGGAAAGAAAGCAACGGCGCTTGCAGGGCCGTCGAGCGTGACCCAAGATAGCTTGCACTCTCTTTTTTGATAAAGCTTGCTTTGATGGAGCAGCAAAGTAAATAAGGACACGAGATCATGCTGTTCCTGGCAAATGCGACGAGGAAGGTCCCCTGCGGTCGCTGTTTATGTTTCTTCAAGCAACATCCGACACGGCCGATCCGAAGGGGTGGCATCCCCAGTCCGATGTTCAAATAAATGCTAACCGCATTATACACGTCATGTACAATTTTCGTCGCGTCTGGTGGAATCGTCTGTCCCCGGTCGACCCCCGGCGATATTGCCACGATGCCATTAGTCCGCATCAGCCGTAAGCAATTACTAATCATTCTGATGGATGCCGTGATGTATCATTTGTCATTTAAATTGAATTACAGCCGGGGTAGACGGTTGAAAACGATACTTAGGACACGCGCGCTGCTCCTCCGTAACCGTCCCGCATCCGCGTATAAATTAAGTTTTCGAAATTCGTCGCCAGCTCGGTATCGATCATTCGTCATACTGCGGGCCCACCAGTTTTCCCCGTTGCCGGGTATTATAATTTATGCGGCGACGTTTTGTGCTATTATGAATATTAATCCGGCTACGGACCGATTTGTTTGGACCGTATACACATCGACAGTATTTATTGACCGCATTCGTCAACCGATGTTTCGTTCCGTAATACTGATTATTTACGGAACGGTGGAACGGTGATTTATACAAAGTTATGTTTCCGATTAGCATAAACAAAGAGACCGTGCTCGACGCTCGATTAAAATATAACCGGTTAATTTGGCTTACCGATGGTAATTGTGCGCGCGTATAAAGGCGAAACTGGTAATTTACGTTCTTCTGAAACCGCTTGGTATTGATTTATGCAGAGACATTGTTGCTCCGAGTCGATTATCATGTGCTCTTTCCTTTCCATTATGTTTTAATCTAGCTTGCGGGCATCGAACATTGTTTCTTAGATGAATGATTTCATTATGATTCTTGACGATTTTATATGGATGTATTTTATATAAGGAATAATTTCAAACAATTAAAAGGTTCCATTTTATCAAGATATTTAAAATAAATTATAAATTTTATCAGGCAAAGAGTATTCAAAGGATAGCTGTATTACGAACTGTTCGATTCTTTTTAAATTTGCAAGAGCTGCAAGATTAGAATCAGAAATTGTTCTGCCTTGATGGTTTCAACACATCAATGTTCGGAATGTGAGGGAATTGTTTAAGAACTCTTGTTCGAAACCTGCAAGAAAATGCAGAAACAGTGATATTTATGGGACTCCAGTCAGCAGACAATGACTTCGAATTTCTATGTCCCGAGGACAGGGCTGAATAACGTCATAAGCTTGATTTTACGAGAAAATAATGTGACACTCGGAATCGAAGCTGAAGCCGGCATCACTTAGCCGGTAATTCTACTTTGCATGAAACCGAGACGAGCTCTTAAGTAAATGTCACCGTGGAGAGACGCCGTGGGTAGCGTGCCGGGATCGATAATGCTCGCGTCGATTTTACAATTCATGAATTCATAATTCAAGCACCGTCTCGTGCATCCTGCGAGAGTGGCACCTTCACGGTGCTTTTCACTCCGCGGACCGTACGAGCAGTCAAGGGGAGCCCCCCGATACCTTTGTGAAATTACATCCCTGGCAAACAACAATTAGAATTCTTCAAAACCCCGGAACTCCTTTCAGGAAAGTACGCGAGATCGTTCGCGGCGAGTTCCGATTCAACAAGTTCTCCGCTAGGCTTCGGAAATCCAAGATGAATCTTGGAAAGTGACGCAAACAAATTCTACTCTTCCCCTTTCTCTCTTACTTTCTCCCTCCGTCCCTGTCTGTTTGCGGATAGAAATCATCGTCCCGGAGCAAAATCGTCTCATTTATAGGAACCTCTTCCACCCTTCTCGCAGACAAGGCCGCTAAATCCGCCGCATTTACGTATTCCCACGATTCATTCTCGCCTTCCCATAAAATTCGATGGTCCGTGAAACCTGCCGAACCTCTTACCGCCCTCTATCTTTACTTTTTATCTTCGATGCCACGGAGGAGGTGTAACACTACGGTCTGTACAAGGAGATATGCCCTGAATTTGTTCTCACGGATTAGTTGATTTATGTGTCACGCTCATCGCCTCGGAAAACAGAATTTTCGTTAGCGAAGATGCTCCTCCAAATGACAGGCTTTGAGGGGCAGCTTCGCTACAATATTTTGAAGCGGAACTAATAAACATATTAGATTTAAACTTTGTAGCTTTGCTACTCAAACTTTAAGGGATATACAGGAATTATTATGTGCATGAAGAATAATTCTACTCAAAGCTATGTTAATTCGGTAAAGAATTGAAGAACATTTTCTTGAATATATATTTTTCAAAATGCAATATTTTAAATCTTTCATGATATAATTAAAATCCCGTTTACTACATGGCGTGAAGAAGGAATTTTGAAAACATTGCGGAGAAAATACAAAAACTTGTTTTTTACAATTTTTTATGTAAGTCTGTATTGAAAATTTAAAAAATACGTTTTTAAAAGTGTCCCAATATTACTTTAACAGACTGGATACAGGACAACACATAGTAATTGCGTACAGTACAGTAATGTAGATGTGGGGATAGAAATGGTGCAACAGTGGTATGGATAATTGATGCTCTACTGTAATGACTAAACAGCGGATCTATATGAAAAATAAAAATGATCTGTATTAATCACAAGCCACAGAAGCCAAGTGGAATTTATTTCACTCGATTTATTAAATTTTCAGAAATGTATTGATACTCTTAAATTTTTATAACTTTTTATTGCTGAAATTACACCAACCCATTTATGCCATAGATGTATATTCACAATCTAGTCCACAGTCTAGTAATGACCAGTACTATCTCGATCCATTGTACGAAGATCATCTCGGATTTCGAAGGGAAAGGGGCGCGTAATTCAAAATCGGCGGACCGAGGCGAAGGAAAACGAACTCGTCCCAAAAATACCACCAGAAGGCTGCGTGGGCGGAAGTGGTAGGTGGGCGGAAGTGTTGGGTCACGCGCGACTCGCCTCCCCACGAAATCTTGTCGAATTTTCTGCGAAGTCGGAGAGCCGCGCGGCGCTTTTGATGTTCCGTAGACGTCGATTCGACAAAGTTGGTTTCGCACGCGTCGTGGCGGATACGTCGCCGTACACGCGGACACGTAGCGGGAAATCGCGTAGACTGCGGAGGTAGCGAGACCCAGCATCCGGTGTCCAGGGTGTATGCGTGGGTGCATCATCGTCGTTGCCTGTCGTGCATGCGTGCCTGCGTGTGCGCGAGTACGCAAAACAATGCAGACGCCCGTCGCCATATATTATTCATCGAACAAAGGCCAAGCTGTGACATCGGGTAACGCAACGGAGGAAATAAGTTGTCACCTCGAGCTGCGAACACGACGGCCAAATGTGACAGCGGCTGATTCGTAACGTTCGCTGCTACCCCAAAATGTCCCCTCAGATTTCGGAATAACTATTGTCCCGTCGAAAAATCCGCCGGGAAAACAGTCGATTTCTTTCTGATATTGTTATGGGAACTGCAAGGAGACACACCGTGGGAAAAATGCCCAATCTAGCTGGACGAATGTCATTTTTCTCGGATATTTCAATCGTGATTTTGAGTGTACAGTTTCTTACAATTAGTGGAAATACCCAAGCACACTATTTTCAAGAATATACTTGTTATTTGCCTTTTTTATACCTGGTAAGAGCTAACGAAACGCATATCAAATATGCGACCCGCGGAAAATACGAACCTCAGTGTCGCACGGAACGTTCACTACAAATCCTCAGTACCTATCGCGAAGTTTTCAAATGATTGGGTGTGTATGAATACGTAATTCTTTGTATAGAATGAAACATTTAATTTGTTTCAGTATTGTCAAATATTCTTATTGGCGGAATTCAATGTGCTGGTAAATTGTAGTTTCCAGCAAACACGAAAGTCTCATACATATTCAGCATATCAGAACAAGTAGAATGACGTATAACAGGTGCCAAGAGCTAACGGGGACAATTTGAAAATTTTATTTATCTACTATACTGTACTACAGCATTGCAATCCTGGATAAGCACATAAATACACAAGATAAAGTAACGAAATAAAAATTGCGTCGGGGTAATCGGTAATTCTTAATCAATTTAGCGACCGACTACAATGCTACGCGCGTTGCTTCACACGTGATTCGTGTCTCCGTATATCTTTGTTAGTTTACACCGGCTTGTACGTGACGCGACTTCTCGAGCTCAAGCCGAAAACACAGGATTAAATTCGATACGTGGAGGAACGGTGAATTTTACAACGGGGAGCCTCACATAAACCCGAATAAAGTTCGCGTCGCCTTCCTATTCCACCGCCACCCCAGGATTGCTCTCACCCTTCCGTTTCCCATTGGCGTCTAAAGAATTCATAAGATCCACAGAGAGGCATCCCTTTCCGCGGTAAACAATCGTAAAACCCAGAGCACTCGTTCCGCTTCATTTTTGACTAAGCGAATATTCTAGGATTGCAATCTGTTTCGCGTCGCGCCGCTCCTTTAGCGAAGTTAAAAATGTTTTCGAAATGTTCCGGAAAATACTTGGCATACAGTTGTTCGGCAGAACTTCCGTCGCCCACATTGCTGCGACATACCGTTTCAAACCTGCGGTCTGCGAAATTTTCCGGTCCCTTTTAAATTTGCTTCATACGCGTACAGTCCGTCAAAAAAGTACCGCGCACCCTTTAGAACAGAGTGGCTGATTTCAAACGAGTTTTTTTCGAGACACTGGAAAGATAAGTTTACTAGCTACTGTGTACAAAAATAAAATGGAAAACTCTATTTAAGAGTGAGAGAAGAGATTAACATCTATCAAAATAAAATATTAAGAAACGAAATTTCCTTTTTATAGTCGCTTGTATTTCTTTTATACAGTCAATTGGAATTTACTTTGTGGACGGAAGACACTAATTAATTTTTTTCCAAGCGTTGATGCTGCAAGACGCAATTCGTGATGTTCTCCACCAAAACTACTAGAATTGTCTTTATATATGTTTATATATTTATACGATGTTATGATCAACAAATTCTCCATCTGCAGTAACGGAATTAAAACCGTGCATTGATTCGATTAAACTGCGTTTTTGAATATCATTTTCAAAATTTATTAAAGGGTTAGTGACGTACTCTTGATGTCTCCAACACAATATTATCAATCTCGTATTTCCGTGAAAATGCATGTATGAATGCATGTGCGAAGAGGCCGTTCCAATAATGGGGGAATTTTTCACCGGAGCGTCTGTCAATTTCAAACAGCAATGTCGGAAAGTATTCGCTGTTATGCGCTGTCGCAGCGTGCGGCGTTGATATTTTGCCGGGAATTACCGTGGGGGAGGGACAGGATCGTTCGAACGATGATGCTCGGCGTAACGTGTGCGGCGCTTGTAAACGCCGCTCCGCGCCGGTGGAAGAGCAAGGGACAGGAAAGCCTTAATATCGACGAGTACTTTTAATCGAGCCCGGGGCACCATTATCGCAGCGCTGCTAGGGACATGATTACCAGTTAGCCACTGAGAGTATGACCAGTCGGTTTCGATGTCCCCGCAGCTGGGCGCACAGCGGTTGGTCGCTTTGCGGTTGCGGCGCAAAAGCCCCGGCAAGAATTAACCGTACAATCAAACAGCAATTCTTTATCTCGTTTCTTTCAGAGACCCCGCTTCGGAGCCCTTCCCCCTCGTGAAATCTCAATTTCAAGCACGGCCCATGCGTTTGCCATTTCGATTGCCGCGGGACCCTCCAATTAATTGACTCGCTGATCGACCGTTCTGCGATTAGGAAGTATTATTTCTCCGACAGGGACCGGCTGCAACCAACTACCCATTCTGCATTCACTGCGAATCCTTTAACTCAGGCTTAATCAATAAACTGGTTTTCCGGTCCTGTAGTTTTATGTTAAGTTTGACTCGCTGTGAAAACTTCAAACAATCTTCCACTCTTTTGTGACTCTTTTAAGCATGTAGGTTTACAATAAATATAAATTTTCTTTCCTCTTCTGTGAAGTTATTGAGGACAAAGAAGAGTCATGGTGTTAAAGTGTATTTTCGTTATGATTAGACAGCGGATTTTATGCATCCGCATGAAACATCAAACAATTTAAGAAATTCGATTATATTATTTGTGACTGACTAAAATTATTAAAAGAACAAATCTACGCAGCACCTGCCCCTTGCGAACGATATACAACGTTTTTATTTTGCATACAAATGTACAGCCATCCAATTAAAATCACAACCAATTTCGTTTACTTCTTCTTTCGTCTACTATTCTCAACAGTTACAAATTACACTAAATACTGCACCTTCAGTACATATTCTCAGCAATCATCATGCGACGTCCTCATCAGCCACAGAGGGCTGCGCCCTCGTGGCCGGCGATTTCCACGCAGCTGCCATCCGGAAACCCGAAGAAGCTTCATTTGTATTTAAATTGGCGTGGCGAATGAAAACATCAAGAACCTCACTTGTGGCAACTGTTTACAAGGGGACGCTAACTGCCACAGTGATTCGGCTAGGAACTCAAAACAGGAACCGAGCAATAGAAGGAAAGGCTCGACACCGACGAGTGGCCTTAATCAAATGAGTGGTTATTATCACGGCAGGGAGACAATTGATCAATTAGATAATCGGCCGTGCAGCCACAAAGCGTTCCAGCGGTTGCGAATGCGAAACTTGGTTGCACATTTGAATGTGCCAGCCTTTCCTGAGGCCCCCATCCGGAGCAATGCCGGACAATGAAGCGTGCGACAGCGTACGATCGGATGATTAAAAAGATCGTGTTCCCGCTTCTTCAGGCTGCGGATATAATTTAGTTGGCCAATTCGACATCGGGCCGCGTCCTTTTCGAGCATTTCGCTGCGAACAGCTCGAGCACGGCGAAGTGGCCTCGAGAGGACTGGCAGATCGGATCAATTTCATCGAACCCACTTGTTCCATTGCTCTAGATGTCAGTGGCAGGGTACTTGGGGCAACCAGCCCCCTCGCCACGACACTCGCCATATAAACTCATAATGCTTGAGAGGGTTCCTCGGCTCCTTGGAATTCCGCCCTGCACATGGAAATAAACGCCGAATATTTTTAGAAAATTCGACCTCCAGGCATTTACCCTCGTAGGGTAAGATCCTGAATCTTCCTCATTCACCAATAAATAATAATTGGACTGCGAACAATTTTTGTAGCCCCAGGTTGACTGCACCCTTCAGTACAAAGTGCACGTTCATCGAAGAAGAGGTTAAATATTGGGTTGGGGACGAAGATCCTTCGTATTTTAATGCAGAAATGGATCGAGTTTTTTCCATATTTTAAATTAAGTTTATTAAATGAAGTATGTGCCGTTTTGATCGACCACCTTTTGCCATTTTTTACGTAAAACCATAATCCTGCCACTGTAGAACTTCTGTGATTTCTGGGCGAAAAACTGGAACATCTGATTTTCATAGGCCACATTTGAAGTCAACTTCGCGCCATTAAGAGAGTTCTGTAGAGACCGAAACAAATGGTAGTCTGATGGTGCAATATCAGGACCATACGGTGGATGCATCAAAACTTCCCAGCCAGCTCTCTTAATTTTTAACGGGTCACCAAAGATGTCGATACATTAAATTTTTCAATGTTAACTCATGAGGCACCCAAACAGCGAGCTGTTTTTTGTATCCGGCCTTCTTTAAATGGTTTAAAATTGTTTTGTGCTCCATGTTTAGTTTCTTACCGATATCACGACTTGCTCTGTTTGCAGGATTTTATCGACTTTTTCAGTGACTGGTCGACAAGAAAGAGGTGTATCTTTGACATAAAAATTTCCAGATTCAAAACGCTTAAACCAACTTTGTGGCACACGCACTGATACTGTATCACGTCCATAATCATCAAAAATTTTTCTAGCAGCTTGAGTCGCATTTTTTGTAATAAAATTTCAAAATGTATCGAATGTCTTCTTTATTTTCACTCATTTTCAAGACGTAATAATTTTTGACTAAATAAACAAATATCACAAATTCTTGTTTGAAATTACTCTATGAAGTATCAACTTTCAAACGCACTCAAGTAATGCCAGATCCGATTAATATTAACATAGTTATGACATGGTAAGTCCATCTATCGGGTGGATACGAAGAAACTGTTTCCTCAACCCAATATTTTTATGCTTACAGTGGCCTTGATTTGATAAATAAAATACTAAGAACATAATCATAATCTGTCTATTTCCCTTCGTGAATCACAGACAATCATGAACATTTAGGGAGACGTAACGAAAGAATAAAATTGTCACCAAAAAATTTTGCTATAATCATTTGTTGAATTCTGAAGAAAATGAAAATTTTTGACACGTCTTTTACCCAGATGAAAAATTAGGGGTTAAGAATCCGCGATATCGACGCCGCCGAGGACGCCTCCGCTCCGTTTTCGAGCGGGTCCAAAAATAAAGGCGACCCGTAGCGGCGTCGGCCCAATTATAAAAGCTGTTACGAATTTGCTGAGCAATTTTCGTCGGCTTCGAAAGGACGTATTCGCGATTCGCAGGCGTTGCCGCTTCGAAGTGTCGGCGTTGCGTTGAGTAGTGGCTTCCTGCTAGCAATTAGGAGGGAAACAGGGGCAAAAATAATGCCGCGAAACGTCGCGCGGGCCATGGTTGATGTTCTAACGAGCCGTTGAGAGGGACAACGACGGACATCGCGCCGGTATCTTCCTTCGTTCCCGAGGATATTTGTCTTCGACCAAGGCCATTTGACATCCGATACTCCTCCGGGGCGTCCGGACGCGTTGAAGAATCGTCACGGGTCTCCTTCAACGCCGTCTTCGAAACGTTCTCGATTTCTCTCGTTGCGGATCCCGTGGAACGTGTTACTCCGCGAACTTGCTAATTGCGTGAAATATTATAGCACGCTGGTGGCCGGACACTCGATGAGATTCTTTGTGTACTCTCCTCGATGTCCTCCGACAAGGAAAAGTCGAACCGAGAGGGGATCTTCCGGCAGGAAATAAGTATGTCAAGAAAACAAGATAGTTTTGTCGCCTAATGGAGAACAAAATGCTTTTACCGTGAGAACGACCAACCTGCTACACAATTTCAGAAGCAAACACTATTCATACTCACGCGTTTTGTAATGTGACAACAATCTGGACTTTTATTTAATTTATGGCGTTTCGAAACATGTTTTTTAAAAGCCTGTTTACGTGGGTGAAATTATGACAGAACTAAATGTTTTAATAAGTAGGAAATAATGAAATAGTTTGTTTAGATTCTTTATAACTATTGAGAAAAGAAATAGGTAAATGTCTATGTAGTTTCTGTATCTTGAAATCAATGCAGAGAAATATAATAAGATAAAATGAAATTTTATAATTGAATAAGAAGTGTGTAACTGAAATATTGGTTGCAGAGAAACAGATTAAAAATTATGTTCACATTCCATGTATCAAATATTTTTTAACGTGAGGATACGGGGATTTGGTGACACGAAAAGCATAATTTGACAGATCAAAGTATCACCCATTTGGCTTCTGCATAGAATGTGAATAATGAGAACGCGTTGGATTACATCGCGCAAGCTTTCAAGAGATTAATCTCCAACTGAGCCGCTCGATCCCTTAATCCCCTTTTCATTAAGTGGCGTTTTAGTACACGGCATTAGAAACAAAATCCCGCGTATCCCGGACAAAAGGGCTGAGCGCACTAACACGAAATAATGGACACAGAGAAAACCCTGGTAGAAATAGAATTATTAATGCTATAAATTTACGAGCACTCGTAAATTATGCAGCTAAAATATTCTTAATGACACTGATAGTAGCGATGACTACATAGACAATAATAAAAATGAGGAAACACAAAATTGTAAAAACATGTAACAATTTAAAAATATTATGATATTGTTTTCGACCCAAGGACCTATTGAGAAATGAAACAATTTTTTATTTTAATTCTGTTTGTTGAAATCGAGGAAGTCAATTCTTTACGGTAAATAAAAATGTATTCCTTTTATAAATCATTTTAGTAAGACAAAAATAATCTAACAATGCTTTTAAATTTTTCTTCTGTGTTTATTAATTCATAGTTTCGGATGTTACTATTGTTGGGCGTGATTGTGATAAAATAGACAGATTGCTGTACCTTTAAAATTCGTGTAATGGGGTGCGCTGTAGGATCACAGGGGTTTTCGCAAATTTTCGAGACTACCACGGGAAAATTGTAATCGCATGGCAAGTCATGCGTCGAATCCCGTGATTTCGTGGTTATCTCGTATTCGTGTGTTCGCGCGCGCGCAGAAATTCAGGGGCAGGCGATTGTTAAACCTCACGCCTGTCATCCGGTTCGTAAAGTTCCGCCATGGGCAGCGCGAGGGTTGAATTTGCTTGCGGCTAGCACAGTCAGCTATTAGCCCGAGGTTACCATAACGTACGTATTAGGCTTATCGTATAGAAATCTTTTGAATATATTCTCACGCTTCAACACTCATGGATCCGTTGTTTGCTTCGCGTCCGTACTTGTCCCTGAGTCCTCATAAAAATAGACGTGCAATACGTAAGTAATATTCCAGACTTGATTTTTAAGCATCCCTTAATTTACGATAGAAATAAAACTGCAGAAAATAGAAAAGTTCATTCTACAATAAAATCAGCATACACGTATTTGTATATAATAACGTTACAATATAAAATAAACATACAATACGTATGTTTATAAATAAATAAAACTGCAGAAAATCAAGAAGTTTATTCTACAATAAAATCAACATACACATATTTTTATAAAATATGGCTACAATAAAATATAGACATGCAATATAGTACAGAAGACTCAATTTTCTAGCAACCTTCGATTTGAAATAAAAATATAACCAGAGAAGATAAAAAGTGTATTGTAGATAGATAAAATCAGTATACACATATTATTAAGCAAACTTTGATTTAAAATTAAAATGAAATCAGCACATACAGATGTGCACTACGTTTCCGCATAACATATTAAATCCAGTTTCAAGAAACTCTCTTCCACCTGTGGTATAAATCATCTGATAACGCCCTTTTGCCATTCTTCGTGATCCTAAAAGCTGTGTAAGATAAGCTATTGTTTGAAATGCAAAAAAATGTGGTAATCACTGTGCGCGAGGTCAGGACTGTAGCGTGGGTGGTTGAAAATTCCGCAGCAAAATTACTGCAATTCTTGAACTGTTATCGGACGATTTAAATCATGGATGGTAGAACTTTTTGGCTTAAAGAAGATAGTGAAATATTATCAAAAATATTTTCAGGATTACCCAAATTGTATTTAAAAAAGAATACATTCATTTATATATTAATCTTGTTTGCATATAATGAAATACATTTACCTCTTTATTTTTGTTTTTAATTCAAAATGAATCTTAAAATCCTCGCCTCATATATACACACATACATTAATAGTAACTAATATTAATACATAGTTAATATTAGCTTCATTGATAAACATAGAGGATGAAAATGAAAAGTGAGTAAAGAGAAATGTAAAATAAATAAGGTAATATTAAATTTCAGGACAATAACAATTCCTCAAATAGATTGTTCATGTACGGTCTGGCCAACAGCTGTACAAATTATATAAAAATCAATAGCAGAGTGCATTGCAGCAGAATTGAAAATGGTTTCATTGAAGTTGTATTTCAACTTATTTCTCTCTTTCATGGGAGTAAGACAATTACTGAGAAGACTTGCAGAATGATTTGCAGAGATTATCATCAAGCAATCATTACCATATCCAGCAAATACAGTCCACGCAAACTAATTTCAATTCTAGAGCCGGGTTCGTTGGAGGGAGTCAGCACCGGAGATCTTTTTCACTTAAATTCGAGCCGAAATTTCGTTGGTTCGGAATTACAGGAGGCATGACTCGACTTTTCCGAGGGTGGATCCACGCAATCCGGGAACGTGGTAAGCGGTAGAGACGAACTTCTAATCGGGAAGCAAATTAGGACGCGCGATAACGGCGCCGTCAAAGCGGAACTCAAAGCACGGCACAAAGGCGCTCGTCGCCTCCATAGAATTCGACTGTAATTTCGGACGTGATGCAGCAACATTTTCGGGGTGAGATCTGTATACATATATACACACATATGTATATATGTATATATATGCCATCGCAACACTTGCTCCACTGCTCGCTGAGTGATGGATGGAAAACAATAATGGCACCCGTTAGAGGGTTGCGCAGGAAGCGCATTAACGGGACCCACCTTTTCGTCATTCCCAGGTGAAGGAGCCGATTGTGGCTACCGGCTATTCGTGAACCTCCATCGAACCACCCAAGAAGCAGTCTACGAGGGTGTTTCGAGTAAATGCGACCGCATTAACGCGATCGCTGTAACAACGTCGGTTTTACTTTCCCGCGAGGGTGAAAATGGCTCGCTTTTTCTTCCCCGAGCTCTGTGCCCTAATGAATATTTTTTCCCTTTTCCACGCTCATTTATTATTTATACCCTCCCCGTATTATGTTTAATAAGTGATTAAGAAAACGACCACGGGAACATGACAGAGAACATTAATTCTTGTCAAGATTCTCACAGAATGGAAACAAAAATCCGAGATCTGTGTTTTCCTTAAATGAAGTTACAAAAGAAACATCTACAGTGTTTAAGTAATAGTAAAGTGTGTCGGAAATAAATCTCTCAAGTTTCACGATTTCGTATTTCCCTTGCTATTCGAATTTTAGATCTGCGAAGTGTATATAGTACTTTATGAAAATGATGAAGACGAGAAAGATTATTAAAGTAGATATAAGGATAGACTAAATATGAATTTCCTTTTTCTTTCAGGTAATTGTTAAAAGGACGAAGAAGTTCTAATGATTGTACCCGCGAAGAAAATGGTACGGCAGGAGAATAACTTTCTGTAAAATAATTTCCAGTGATATTCTGTTGAACACAGAATTTGAGTTTATGAAAAAATTATGCACACCACATCTCGAGCCCGTAATTTCGTCGAAAAATGGCCCGACGTAACATAAAACATGTCATACGGTTCGAGTAACAGCAGGTACCATATTCGGTCGTGAAAAAGTCGCGTTTCCGCCGTATTAAACTAAACCGTTAAGCCAGAATCACGGTTTCCTACGGTTTTCGCTTCTGGAACTCGAAAACGCGATAATTATCCGTGTAACGAATTAAAAAATAAAAAAGGCTCGGTCAGCCGTGCGGGGAGCGAGAGGTTAGAGGGGAGGTTGGTTTGAACAAAGAGCGAAGGGTACTCTAAAGAAACGTAACGAGCACTAATAACCACTGGAATTAATTAACAGCGGCGGAGGCAAAGGAGCACAATCCCGGGCCCGAGTATATTCAACGTGGAAGAATACATTTTAAACACACCACTCGACGCGTCCTGTGCGTCTAGGATTTAAGAAGAACCCCCGCGCGCGGTGCATAGCTAGTTTTCTAAATACGAAACCGCTGAAAGGGAGCCTTCTAAAGGAATAAAAGATGGGAAAACGAAAAAGTAGACACCGTCGGTCTCTGACTCGTCTTTGCATCTCGTTTCTGTGGAAGAAAGTATTTGAATGGGGCAAAGGCAAGAAAAGGAGCGTGGAAAAAATTCGAGAGAAACAGACGATGGAGTGTGTGCTAGCGATGGGACCAACCTCAACTCTACTCGCGTTTATATCCCCGCATCAAGTTTATTTTTGTACTACTCGTGCATTATGAATGCATTTATAAATTATTCGTTCGTTGGTAAATCTGTTCATTTGCTTATAGACATTCGTATTGACAGGTTCGTATTATAATGGTTAGAGTGGGGATCTTTATGCAGAATAGAAATTTTCTGTTAAATTCGTTCTTCGCAATTTTATAATGTAAAAAGCATTTATGCAAGAAGACATGTGTGTAAATTTTCAAATAAAATGTATCGATAAATATTAGGTGAAGTAAAAAGTTCTGAGCGGTTTTCGCTTTATTTCGACGATGAAAAACGCTCAGAATTTTTTACTTCACCTAATATTAGGACTCTGTAACATTTTTTACGAACCTGGCAATATGATTTTTGAGAAAAAGCTCGACGAGAACAGTACATTGTAGAATCAATTTCTTCATGCTGCCTAGATTTGTTTTGAATTTTGTGACAAGCTGATTCCGAAATATTTTTGTGATGCATGTTTGATGCCATCGCTATCGCGAAGCAGTGTGTCGAGGGCAAATTAAAGAGGAACCCGCGAGAACGGAGGAAAAGCGTGGAGCGTGGATCGAGGAGGCTCGGTCCGCGGTCATTAAAAACGCGGGGCCCGTCGTTCCGGCTATTAGAATGACAAATGACGTCGTTGACGATGCCAAATTAGTGCGATGAAAGGACAACAGCTACCGGAGAGGCTGTCTTGACGGGAACTGTACGCGGCGGCATCAGTCCGCTTGTAAAATCTCTGCCAAAAGACGCGGCCTGTTCAGCGGTTCTCCGCGGCGGCGAATAAAATATCGGCGGTCCGCCCGCGTTCATCGTTTCACCTTTATTACTGTCGTCCTGCCGGCACTCTAATTTCCAGACGGAAGTACTCGCAATTAACTCTCCTCCCCTCTTCCTTTCCTTTGGACAATTAACGCTCCGCGAATTCACGGGGAAATAATCAAAGGTGCGCGCTCGTACGCGGATCCATTCATTAAGGTTAAGTAGCGTTTACGGAAGCTCTATCGGCCCCGTATTAAACAGCCGGCGGGATTATCGTAGTATTACGTGGTAATTAGACCGCGATGGACCCCGCCGCTGCTCCAATTGCGCTCTGCGATTTCTTGCTCCATTTGTGTTGATATTATCGTACTCGATCGAATCAATTCCGGGCGACGCGAGCGAGAGCGCTCTCGACGCCTGTGATTAATCCCATCCGTGATCAAGCGATTCTGTTAGGATTAATGTTTGCGCTGGGAACGGTGATTCGGAAAGTTTCGCGGAACGCGCCGGTGTTACGCTATCGTTAATTCCATCGATTATAAAGATTCTCCCGATAGGGACATGTGTATCGAAATACAATATTCGCGAGCGGTGCGGAGGTTGTTGAGCTTTTTCATTGGAAATGGAACCCAGGGCTTTTCGAATAACTGGGTTCCGTGTAGCTTCCACATCAAGGTATTAGCAATTGCTTCAAAATTACTCCGAATGCATTAATTTGTTGTCTATATTTCTTTCAAGAATTTCTGTAAATACACTTCCTGGTCCTTGAGACTATCCTATTGAAACTCTTCTTTTAAAATGTAAAGATGAATGGCTGAAGATATGAATAGCTGAAGATATGAATGGCTTGTTGATTCACCACCAAAATTGCATAATTGGATAAAATTGAATAAATCTAAGCAGCCAGTAACGAATTAAAACATTAAACGAATTTGAACACCACAGGGTGCAATTTCATAAAAGAACTTATGATCTGTTTCTGTCTGTTGTTGTTCTTACCAGCAAAAGTTTTTGGCTTCGAAAAATGGTCTTCATGGTTAATTCAGTGGAAGTTCTTCAACGATGCTATCGCCGTGGGTGATAAGACAGACAGGAATCAGGAATGACGAATGACAACACGGTTTCGCTTTGCTAAAAGTTTTATTTCGTCCACCCAGGACAGATAGCCTGGTCTGTGTTCGTGTATGCAATGGAAGAGTGTTCTGTACGCGTTATTTCTCTTGCGTGTAAGTCGTGTGTGTGCACGTTACACCTCGTTGACTCGTAGATTTCCCCTACGCTCGCAATTAGTACAATATAATATGTATAGTTTTTATTTTCGTCTATCTCGTTAGCATACAAAAGGATACAGGCACACAAATATCAAATATGCATCCGGTACTCGTTATGCTATTGATCAATTATAATTACACTCACAGCGGCGTCATCGTCCCCTTTTACATTTCCCCATCAAACACACACGCATACGACGCACACACTCACTCTCTCTCTCTCCCATTCTCTCTCGCACTTTGTATAATTACCCCCATTCTCTCGTACGATTCTTTCGTTACGCTATATAATACAATTATATACAAAATGGTCGCTGTCCCGCGTTTCGACGGGCGTATTTATAATACGTATTACACATACATGTATAAATTACAATCGCTATATACACTGAGAGATAATGCGGCGCGTTAATAATATCGGGGGTGGGTTGCGAGAACGTTTCTAACTTGTCGACCCTATTAAACCTATGATATAAACCCGTTGTCGTTGTTTCCAACCCCGTACCTGCTCACCGCCTTCTCCTGCGCTACACTCGCGTGCACCAAAGCAAAACCCCACGTAAACCGAACCGACTCTCTCTCTCTCTCTCTCTCTCTCTCTCTCTCTCTCTCTCTCTCTCTCTCTCTCTCTCTCTCTCTCTCTCTCTGCTCGTTCATATTTATACGATCAATGCCGGTGCAACGCGGGTCAACTTAACAACCTCTCGCTCGGTTACTGAATTCTTTACGCGGCTACCGCGCCACGTACCAATCCCGACGAAACATCGATCCGATTCACTTTACACCGAATGTGTGCACCGACACCGCCACTGTCAACGAGTAACGGGACACGCGTTGACAGTCACACGGAGGAATGTCTGGCACCGTGGCAGAACGTGCCGCTACCTCGCTTTCCTGTGATTATATCAATTACTCGTTCAAAATCAATGCTCAATGTTATTCCAATACGTCGAATTTCATCTTTTCGGTGGATGTAGAATTTTTGGATTTTTCCTTATTCTTGAATGAAATGCAACCTAGTACGGTAAAAGGGTATTCTAAACGCTGTGATTATGTTGAATAATTCATTTATAAATAATGCTGCATCAATTTTTTATAATTCTTGGAATACTAACTCGAGCTCTGTAGATCACTGAAACTGACTATTTCATATTACTCAATAAAAATTACTATATTGTATTAATTCAAGTTTACAACAATTTTTATCACAAAAACATATATTTATCAAATAATTCTCCATGAATGCAGCTCTATAATTTCAATAATCCAAGAAAGTTTGTACCCTTCATACTGACGTATCAGAAATTGGTTAAAAAAATGGCATAACTTGATTCGATCATTTAACGTTCATTATCTTCGTGACCAAGTGAGCTCCTGTGCAGCTGAAACACATTTTCCCGTAAACCGAATGGTAAATGGTCCCGGAAAACGGGAATTAACGAAACAGAATAACGTTCCCCGGTTCGAGCGTTCGGTAAAAGATTTCCCCCGAAACCGTAGGATCGATAAATCCAGTTGGTTCGCAAGTTCGACCGTGCTGGTAATCAAGTGAAAGAGCTAGACCGAAGTTTTCTCAGCGATCCGGCGCACCGATACGCGTAGGACCGTGTGCACGGCACACACTTGTGCATAATGCAGCCCGGAGGGCCGGTCGATCAAACGGCACTTCGTCCCTCTTTTTTTTTCTCCTCTCTCCTCTTTTCTCTACTCGGTCCTCCCCTCGCAAGTCTCGCGTGTACGCGCACGCACTTGTACGTCGTCGTCGTCGTCGAATAAAAGATGGGCCAGTCGTCCCCCCGTTCCCCAGCAGTGACGGGGCGAGCTTCTTCCCGCATTTCTCATGTCGGATTGAAAAAGGGTTGTAACGGCTGATTTATACCCGGGAGTTCCTCCGGCTGCCTCGGTCTAGCTCCGTGTTTTCTGTATCGTGCGTACCGATGCAGAACCGATCGCGTCGTATCTCGCCGATATCGGTGGACCGTGTTCCCGTATCTCCTCGTATCCGACGTCGACGGCACCAAGAAAAAATTACGGGGCTCATAAAGGGCGCGCCAGGAAACAGAAGTCGCCGGGAATGGTAATCGTTTCATCGAATATGCAGCGAGCCTGTAGCACGCGGCTCGGAAGACGTCCGCGAGGAATTTCGCTCGGCTGGTCTCGACTCCCAATAAAACCTCGAGCAGACATTTTTATTGAGCGGGGCGTCTCGGCTTTGTCAAAAGTCCCCCGAAATTTGCCAATTGGATATTGACTCCTCGGTCACCCTAAGCGTTAACAGGTCGTCGCATCGAACATGCAGCGAGCCTGCAGCACAGAAGACGTCCGCGAGGAATTTCGCTCGGCTGATTTAACCCCCATGAAAACCTCAAAAAGTATTTTTAAATTTTCCAATTAGATATCAATGGAGGACACCTCAATCGAGGAGCCCTTATGGAATTCTACCCAATTCTAATCGCTCGCAAGGAAAGGGAAAAAAATATTCATCGACTCTTTGGTGTTTAGATAAAACGTTAATGCAACGAATCGTATGTTCAGCAAACATATTGAATCCATTCGAAACTCCTGGAAAGCGTCCCGTCGAGAGAAAAATTCCTAGGAAAGTTTCTAAGTACAGATGTTCCGCGCTATAATGCTGCTTCTGATTTATCGCGGAGACGTGAAATCGCTCGGCAGAGTTCCGACAGCTGATGAAAAGTTACGATCATTTGATGCACACGAAGACTCTCTTAACACGGGAACGATGTAATTTAAGAATAAAGGATAAAGTTCGGAACTTCTGGGACCGACTTCTCCGAGGAATGATTTCCCGTTGATCGAACGGTTTAATCAGTCAGTTACCAGCGATTTGGCACGGCCGGTAGGCAGAAAAACCGAGAGGATATTTCTTGTTCGATGGGTATAGAGGAGGCGAGATCACGGCGCTAGGCGAGGTAGCTTTAACGGAACTCGCGGAATAAGCGGCGTTGCAGCGACGATTTAGAACGGCCGTGCGATATCGCCACGATCTCGGTGCACACTTGGCGTTGTCATTGACATGTCGGCAGCATGCAGCTTCGGTGCACAAAGGAACCATAAAGTATCGCTAAGAAGTACGCTGTGAGCAAGCACGAGAGTACCTTCCTCCGTCATCTTTATCTACCTCTCCGTGTCGGAGAGCAGCACCGCTTTAACGATCCTCTCTCTCTCCTCTTATTCTCTTTCGCCCCGTTCCTGTCTATCTTTTTTTTCTCTCTTCTCCCGTTTCTTTTCTTCGTTACAATCTAACCCCCCTTGATTCTCTCTACCGCGGGCCCAGTTATTGATTTAATTCTTCCTTAACGTATAGTCCGCGCGTGAACGTCACTCCCTACCGCCTCTGCACGCTTAAGATAAATTGACGATTATTGCCAGGGGGGGAACTTCCTAGGTACTGGAAGTGCAGGAAGTTCAAGGTACTTAATGCTCGGTGCCGGGGTTATTGCAGAAGTTCGGTGAAAAATTGCGGCGCGCGATAAGGATCTCCTATGCTTTCTCTGTTCACGACCGCGTAAAGCCTGTCATCGGAAGCGCGAAACCTGAACGGCTCCGAACTATAGCCGGATCGAAGTCAATTGGCCGCTCGAGACCATTCTGAGGAGGCAGTGAATCACGGCCAGACACGATTCCTACTTTTACACCTTGTCAACTCCCCCATTGTTCCACGGAATGACAGCCCGCTCGTAGATTCACGTCAGCGCTGTCGCACACGGAAATTCTCCGACTCGCAGACCGCCGGTCTAGCTCCTGCGCCCCCAAAACTATGCCAAACTGCATTATAACCGTCGAAAACCTTGCGAAGAATAGCCAGACGGAGTCTGGCTAACAAGTTTTCAACATTCATTTTTAAATCTGAACACATTATTTCATCATTTCAATTTTTGTATGAAAATTGTCAAGTAATTACACATTTATCAAAGTGGAAATATTCCGTACCAATTGCAAGAAACAGGAACTAATTTTAAAATTACGGAACTTCTCTGTTGGAGCACATATTACAATGAAAATTGTATGAAGTCGGAATAGATGCTGTAAGAATGCTATTATCCTTTGAACTTTTGGCAGTATTTACATTCTCTGTAGGGACTTCGCTGTCTCAGATCAGATTTGAAAGAGTTTCAGCCGGGCAGCGCTGACATTCCCGACAGCATGAACGGAGCAGCATCGTGCAAAATCAATGAGCTCGAGCGTCCAATCCATTGTCCGAGGTCGAAACACATTAAAATCGTTACCCTATCGAAGGATATCGAAGAGCCTCGAAGCAGCCGTTCTCTTATCAGTCCGCCGCCGAATCCTTAACGTAAAGATAGTCGCTTGCGTGTGATATATGTTCTCTCTCTCTCTCCCATTTTCTCTTTCTCTCTCTCGCGCTCTCTCTCGCTCTCTCCTCGCGTTCGTGAAAATAGTATCGAGAAACGAAAGTAGAATAGAAAAAGGAAACGACGATTATTATTGCGACGAAGTTATTACTTGCCCCCCAACTTAAGGCGCTTGAAAGGAGTGTACAGATGTGTGTGTTGCGTATTGTATGTGTTCGTGTGTGTGGGTGTTCGTGTGAGATAGAGTGTTCGTGTACGTGTCACGAGGTCCCTAACGGTTATATTTACACTCGAAGCACTCGAAGCAGTCACTCTTACGGTTTACTTTAACATTCTACGTGGCGACGATATCGACTATTAAACACTAAATATACATAGTTAAGTTCCGATCGTTGTAGATGCGACGCGTGCTTTCCGCGCCGGAAACCGGGAACATCTTCGTCGAACATCTTCGAGCTGCGAATGGGCGAACGTGAAATCATACTCGACAGGGACAGGCTGGAATACCCGAAGACGGATTTCGACCGATCGAGTGCCATCGTCGCGCTATACTGAAAAGCGTCAAGCTTAGTACTTCCCGACAAAAAATGAATCGTGGTCGATCAATCGCTAAGACCTTGCGGCGCTCGAACGGTGAAATTAAACCGGATCGAAGTATCCTTCGGTGGTTCGGGTAAAAAAAAAATCGATAGATTGCTGGTTCGAAGGAGGTTCAACGAAAAATCTTCCCATCGAAGCACGCGTGAACTCCGACGCGTGTCCTCTTTATAAACCACCGTCGAGCCGATTCGTTCCTCCCGCTCCGCTTTATTACTATTAATTTGCTTAATATATCACAATGTGGTCGATTTTTCCCTTCTCCGCGATTCACCTCACTCCCCCGTTATTCCTTCTGCTCGCTCGTTCTTTACGTACACATGTATTAATTATTGTTGTCTCATCCCTGTATTGTCGATTCCTTACGTCGGTTAATATCTCGATTTTCCTCGTTGCATGAAGGCGATGTCGGTAAGTGATAGAGAAATAAAGTCGGGCTTATTACAATATATCGTTATATCATACGCTTAAAATCCGCCGATAATACATAATTACCAACCGCTCTTTCTCTTGTATATATATCTATTTATATGTATATATATCTTTTGTTTCTCCTCCCACATTCTCCTTCTCCCTACCGCTCTCTTTCTCTCGTTCTCCTCATCCTCCGCCGTCGTATATGTATAATATGTATATCGCATATATACGCGTGTATATGTATACGTATATAAATTAAAGATTCGTTACGGGGCGCTATATGCTGCAGTAATAAATAATACGTCGAGTATATGTGCGCGTGTGCACAGTCGTGCTACTCCGGACACTCAATTATTTACTTGACATCAGTCTTGTGTGAGGCTGCATCGAAGCTCGCTAACGTTCCCTATATTTCCAGCCAATTTTCATTCCGTTTTCCCTTTTCCTCGCGACTTTCCAAATCGAAGCGTTCTCGGATCTTCGTCGAGCACGTTCGTGCTGCTGATCGACACCGATCTACGCTATTGATTTTAATCAACGATACGGCCGAATAGAAAAGTTTACCTGCACCTAATAATAATAAATCGGAAAGAGTATGGATATTTATAAACAGGTGCTTTATGCCAATGATCGTGAAAATAAATTTCGAAAGTTTTAGTATGGAAAATGTTGAATAAAAATCCGATTTGCATGAACGAACAAATTTAATCATCCATTTGGATCGTGTCATAATAAAGTGATATATTCGAGTGTAATACATAATGAAAATTATTATGGCACATTAATTGTGTAGAACACTACGAATGATAAGATAGTAATGTCAAATTGATTTTGTATCGTTTTATTATATATATGCTTAAAATAATCTACACTAAACTCACCAAGTCCTGTAGACTTAAGGTAATATCCCAAAATTGGAATTTAATCATTTTAATAAAAAAATTGAATAGTTAACACTTATCAACTTACTTCTTGAACTCTTTTAGATGCTAGACCCTAATGATACGCTGCCCAAACAACTGTACTATGAACAAAATTAATTTATACACGAAAAATTGTGTCACCCAGATATGACCAACTTGGCAGTCAACGTGTCAGCGTGTTAATCAATTGACAAAACCAGTAAAATTTCCCAGACAGTTCGAAGCATACCAGGTGTACGTAGTTCTCCATGTTTGATGGAAAAGGGAAACGATTCGAAGCATTCCGCTTTGGAAGACGGATCGATAGCGAGCTCGATCCGGTAGCACATACGCGCCGAAAAGACGAAACGATTAAATCCGCGGACGTCTTCTGGAAATCCGTTCGGTTCGCGCGGCTCCGTTATCGCGGATTTGTTCCGCGCGCGGAATCGCGATAGGAGAACGCGCTGGCGCGCGCGTGGTTACGCGCCGTGGAAAGAATTGTGGCAGTGAGCGGAAAAACGTTCGGAGCACGCGAGCCCTGTGTGCGTGTACGATATCAACGAAAAATATGACTCTTTTTTTAGGCTGGGTGGGGCCGCAGAAGCCTGTAACTCACCCGTCGCTTGGAATTTAAGAGAGAGTTGAAATAACTTTTTTTTTCCGCGTGTCTCGGGGGGAGAAGTCTGCGGAAGATGTACAGGGTGCTCGCTTTATTAGCATTCGGTAGTCCCGACGAAGTAAACTGGTCAAATGTAGAGAAAGCTTCGATATACACTTTTTTTGTGCGATAGTAGGACAATTCTCGATCAATTGTTTAACAACAATTTGGAAACAAGAAGGAGATTATGCCATGTCAAGTTCTGTCTTCGTGAAAGGCTGCAGAAGGTTTCTAGGTCGAGCCGAGTCTCTCTACGTTGTTCGATTTGTATAATGTAAAAAAGCTGCAGCCTCCCATGAACAATTAGATCTCCTTCGTGTTCCTAAGATCGGTCAAAATCGACGAGGGCCGATGAATTGTTGGAACACGATTCAACGAAGCTCCACTTCATTTTGTGTTTTACCTCATTGAGGAGCATACGCGAGGTATAGAAATCACTGTTACTTAATAAAACCATTGACAATTTTGAAGGAAACCAAGAAAGTATACTGTAGGACAGTCCAAATTCTTCTTCGTCGCGTTCCCCCACTTCTGGCGGTACGACCGTCGACCGTGCGTGATAAATAGAGAGGGAACGTCAACTCCCACCTTAGCGGAATGAAGAAGTGGGAGAACGGGCCAAGCGTGCCTCGCGGGCCGCGAGTCGGACAGGCCTGCTGTAGCACAAGCGAAATCTTGAATCACCAGATAGATCCACTGAATTAACGTTCATTTGCGACACCACCCAGCGCCTCTCGATTCCTTAATGAAAGAGCGACACGAAACCGAGTGGAAAAGCAATAACGCAAACCTGACACAATGAATTTCATAACTCAACGAGTGAAACGCGTTTGTCGATCAATATTGTACACGCTCGACCCATCGAGTCGAAGCTCCGCCGACTCTTACGTGTAAAAAACCGATGGATTGTTTCGCACGGGCGATTCGCGGCAAATATTTTTGGTTCGTGGTCATGCACACCCTGTACTCGGTAAAACTGGCAGAAAATAGAAATCGCGGAGATAAGATGGTCGGTCGGAGCATCGATGCTCGAGGGTCGCGGTTGTTCCGAACGTATCGGAGTTTCCAGAAGAGTCGAGACAGCGCTATCGCGCGCCGTCGTTAAACTGATATGCCAATTGTAGTTACAACTCCGGTTTACGCGTCCTCCAACCCGTTGGAAGTAGGTTAAGTCCTCTAGAGCACGTTGCTCGAGGTACACCCGCTAGTATTATATGCTACGCTTCGGAAAGTGCGCCGATGGCAGTGTTCGTCGAGAAAGATGTCGATGGGATCGACTGCATCGAATATACCGATTCGCTATACGATCTAATTGGGTGCTTCAAAGTTTGAACGCAGAGAACGACGCGTGCCGATCGCGGAGCGTACTTGTCTCTATTTATTCCGGATTGGTGCAGTCGATTCGAGATATACCTGTCTTTTTCATCCTTCGGTTCTCTTGTTTTCTCTTTTTCTCGCTGGTCCTTCAGCATCCACGTTGATGCCTCCTCCGTCATAGCAACGCAGAGACGATCGTTGGTCGAAAAGCGACCGAAGGTTCGATCGTTGCGTGGATAATTTAGATTGTATTATTTACAGATCGCGTTTCGGTTAGCGAGAGATTGTGGCGCGATATAGAGTCGATTAGAACGCGAAGAAGATTCGCGAAGGGACCGTGGATGCTGAAGGGATCTACCGCGTGACCTCTCTACTTCGAGTGTACGAAACTGCATCGTACCTTTGATCCAGCGGCGTGCCGCGTACATTCCGCAGGGTGCAGGGCTTCTTACGCATATCTGTGCAACGAGTGTTCGCGGCGCTTGCTTCCCCTGCGCTCGCGCTCGGAAATTGGCTCCGGGCTCGGCGGGTTCGAGTACGTCAGATTGCTGGAACCTCGAGGGGGCGGCGCGCTCATCGGCGGCGGGGGCGGAGGGAAAAAGCTCTGCAAGCACGCCTGCCGGAACAACAGAAGAGGAAATGAAACGTGTTACTTTCTGTCCCTGGAATTGCGTGTTGTATTTTTCAGGATACCCTGCTAACGCTACGGTTTCGATAAAATCTGATTAAACCGGTATTACAATTTTTATGAAAAAGAACGAGGTATGATTAATAGACTGCGGATTTCTATGCAGAATAAAAATTGTCCGAGTTAATTGCAAGTCACGGGAGAAACATTCGATACATTGAAATTATTGAAAAAATGTTTAGAACGTGATCAAATTAGGATAATAAAGACTCACCTTCGCGCTGCCCCTTGATGAAGACTTCGAGAATACGCTATCCTGGTCACTGCTTACACTAGGCACGGGCATTGGTACTGCGTAATCGTAAGTGGCATCTGTAAACAAAACCAGATCGTATCTTCTTTAACTATACTTTCGAGCCAGATGAACAATCAAAAAGGTTTGTTAGCCTTTCAACTAGAGATGCTAAAATTTTATTTGTCTTTATCGAGCGTTCATAAAGAAAGAGTCACTCGGTTGAAAGGACCAAATCTCAAGACCCAGGGTAGATAAAAGGTTGGTAGAATGGTCGGTACTCACCAGACTGTTCAACGCTATCATGGAGGTCCTTGTTGTCTAGAACAACAGTACTGTATCCATAGTAAGCTGCGTGCGGCGGTTCCCTATACTTGTTCTCGTGGAAAGGTTCCTGGTACTCGTCGAGCCTGACGTCTCCCAGCAGACGATCGTTCAGATCGCGGGGTAAGGTCGTCAGTTTGGTTCCGGTGTATCGGTCATCGAGCTCCTCGACTCTGTAGGTCATCAACGAGGGATCCTTCTCCGTGGTGCCGTACGCGGACTCCGGAGACAGGTGTTGATGATTGCCCGAGGGTATCGCGCTCTTCGCGCCGAGCGGACTGGCGAAGTTCTTTCGTTGCCTGTGCCGCGAGACGATCAAGAAGATCGCAACAGCCAGCAGGAGGATCACCGCGGTTAAAACGCCGATGATCACCGCCATGTAAGTAGGATCGTCCTGCTTTACGACTGGCACTTCGGCTTGAAGAGGATTGTCACGCGCTGAGATCCGATCCCGCAATCTGGGTGCCTCGGTCGTGGGCGGTGCTTCAGGGGTGAAGTTGCCGTGAGCGACGTCTGGAAATAGCAAATCGACCACTCCTCACTGATCTCGTAACGTACTCGCAATTTCTGCTGAGCCTGTGCGGCATTGTGCTCCGAGCTCCGTCGTTTTTCAAAGCATTTTTACGTAAATCGCTCGTTTTAACCCTTACGGCAATAGCCGGGCAACCGCTTTCAATCTATCTTCAAAATTCGCTTTAAGTCGTCGTTGAAAAGCAATGAAATTGTCATAGGTTACTATTTTCTTGGATAAATATAAATCGACCTCTTAGTTATGGAGAGACTAAACGCGCAGCGCATAGAAACACTCGACAAAAATTATTCGTATTTTCAATATTTATATTAAAATTCATACTCGCAAACTGCAGAGTTTTCACTTCAACTTGCGGTGTTCTCAAAATAAAATGTGTTTGTAAAATATACTCACCGGAATCGAAGGTGATCTCACTGATCATGATCCACCGGGAGGCGAAGCTTAACCTCAACTTAACGAACTTGCCAATTCGATTGTGGAGCTTGATCGAGATGTTCCTCGAGTGCTCGAAGATCCGGTCCTCCACATATGAGTACACGGTTGGATCGCCGGTAAAATACCGGCCACCAACACTAAACATTATGCTTGCTTCGGCAAATACCTGCGAACAGGAAGGGAAGTGTGTGTTCAACAATTTGATCATTCGACCGTGTGAAAGATAGTATATCTAATCGAACAAACAGTTCAAATACGTGGTACCATTATATTTAATAGTACCTACTTCTAGGTTTATTTGCACTAACATCATTTCTTAACAAATACGTATTTGCATGTTTCTTCCCGCGCTTTCCCAACACTTCGTAAAGCAGCCAGCGAAACTAAGCCGCTCATTGTACTTCCTAAACATGATATACCGACTAATATTCAATATTAATTATATGCATAAATCAACATCTGGTGGCGCGGGACTGGAGCCCATGGGATCGAGCGTGCCAGGGAACACGTCGGATATTAATACATCGTGCGAGATTCCCCGAACACTCGACTATTTATTACGGGACGTAACGAGCAACTTTATAGAGGCAACAGTGGGTTGACATCGACGATTCCGATAATTGCTAGTCGCGCTTCCAGTCGCAGTCGTAGTCGCGCGGAATGCTAATTCCACTCCGGGAAAGCGTAAGATAGTTACGCGCTGGGAATACCAGCCCGGAAACGAAGAGTAGGAAAGCTTGGTCTAGAGGCTGACGCACCGGTGCGGCGAGCAAGAGCAAGAGCAAAAGCTGAGAACGGGTGGAACAGTAGCGAGTCTATGGAGGTCCTCGGGGTGGTCTATGGGGGTGAGCGCGAGAGCGTGAGGGCTTGGAAACGGAGATTACAAAGCTGAGATTATCTAACTCTCTTAGCCCCGAAGACGAACGCAACGACGACGCGTATGGATTTTCAAGGGAGCACGGCATCGAAGCCCGCGGAAGCTCGACGGTCTGCGGGAGTATGAGGAAGCCGAGGAAGACGAACTGGCGGCCACGAAACGGCGGGGGCATGTGGGAGAGACGAGGAGCGAGACCGGCGATGCTTTGAAGTGCTGTCTTTCAGAAGACGTGTCCTATCCGCGCGAACGAGCGCTTGTTAATAGGAGGGGGCGTTTAGGGGTGGCTGCTACCACCTCGCCCGATCCCTCACCCCTTTCCTCGGGATTCTCATACCTCAGTCATAGACTGCCGACTTGCCAGACTGTCGGTATTGTATTTGAATACGTGGCGTATCTGCTCCTTCGGCTCGTTGCTTGCCACCATTGTGCGTGACGGAGAGAATCAGCGCACCTAACCCAGGCCAACTTCTCTCTCGCTCTTCTAAGAACCTTCCCGTCTTCCACGAACCTTCCTTCCTTCCTGCCTTCCTTCCTTCCTTCCTTCCTTCCTTCCTTCCGTCCTTCCTTCCTTCCTTCCTTCCTCTCTCGCGAACTCCCCACTCGAAAACCGATGCAGCCGCTTCTGCTGCCCTTGCCTTCGCCACCTCTCGTTTTCTGCCTCTCCACGGCCCTCCATCTTGCCTGGTCTCCGGCACACAATCGAGCCCCGAGCTGGGTAATGAGGCGCTCCATTCAAATAAATCTTGATACCGGCGAGCAGAGTGTTTCGAGGCCCATTACATAGAGATTCGCGCATCAAGCCACATCGCTCCGGAAAACTTACGTTTTCGAAATCCGTCTTCAGGATCGGTATACCTCGATCAACGAACTCCGGGGAAAATGCGAGCTTGTGCCCATTTAAATTCTTGGTACCATCGGATTTTTAAATGACTTCATCTGCCGAAGACTCGTGTTTTACTGAGTAGTTCGGATAAGAAGGCCTTTAATCGTGGATTAACCGTGTTTGGGGTCGTTTTGAGCATAAAAGTGTCGCGAATGTGCTGGTGCAAGTTTTATAGAAAAATTATTAGACAGAAAAGGTTTATCATTACTCGTTACCCTTCTGTACGCTTAACAGTGACTGGCAGCTGTCGTCAGTGACAAGAGGTCGAGGAATACACTATCATGATCAATATCTAATTTAATATTTTAGCAGAAGTATAATATAAAATAAGAATGTATGAACTCTTTTTGGACAACTCATAAATGGTAAAAAATTTCAAAGAAGAACAATGTGCACACTAATACACAATGTGCTCATTAATATGCCAAACGTAGAACAAGAGAACACGCGGGACACCCAGCGAGAATTTCCAAAACGCATAAAGAAGGAAATGGAACAATATTCTCCGTTTAAAAGCGAGAGCATCCAGCCCGAGATTTCCCGCGACTATCTCACGATCTCATATAAAAGTAAGATAAAAGTAAAACGGTTCGTTCAATTTGAAGCAACCGGGGAGGCCAACCGCGCCATGTTCGTCGTCCATTCTCTGACCCTGTCCACGATTTTTCATCCGACCTCAAAGAAATAAAACGAAACCGAGGTTGCGGGTATTCGGCGAGAACAGCGTCAGGAAATTCCGCGTCTTAAAGGCTGCTCCTTTCTGCAAGGATTATTTGTTGTTGCGAGCCCCTTTTTCGCCGGCCGATTATGGAACATAGAGAGAGAGAGGAGAGCGAGGTCTGGCCAGGGTAATGAGGGGTTCCATTGAAATAAATCTTGATACCGCGGCGAGGCCATTATATAGAAATTCGTGGCCGGAAGCTCGCGGGGCCGGAAAATTTTCACCGAGAAAACGGGCAACACCCTAGCGCCACCGCGGCGACCCCTAGGGCGGCCGTTGTTGCCACCCTGTAAAATCGCATCGCAGAAGACTCACCCCCGCAACCCTCTGGCTCGTTTCCTCTTTCTCTTTTCATCCGTTCGAAACCCAGGGGCCCGGCGTTGTTGCGCCTCGTTACCCATCCTCTACGCCCGACCTTGACTCCGGGTCGTGGAAACTGGATTTCATGGCGTGCACCATCGTTTCAACCCCCTCAACCCCCTTCCTTTCCTCCAGCCTCATCCTCCCAAGGCCATGGATTAAAGACTGGCGCGAGATCTTCGCGCACATTTCGCCACGACTTCGCGCTTCGCATTTTTCTCTTTATCTGTACCACTATTTCTCTCTCACTCTCTCTCTCTCTCTCTCTCTCTCTCTCTCTCTCTCTCTCTCTCTCTCGTCCTCATCTTCTTTTTTTCTTTGTACCGTCAGCTCTGGCGACTCACCGCCGCAGGCTCTTCCAATTTCCTCCCTGTCGCGCGTGAGCGTCTATCCACATTTTTTCGCACATCCTCGCGGATATTCGGTGAACGATCACGCAGGAAATTTGAAAATAACGCGGTGCCGGGCTCGCGTTCAAAGCGAGTCGCCGATAAGGAGATTACGGGGGAAATTCTATCCTCTAATGGATATCCGTAACAAAGGGAAGTCGGGTCCGATCGATCTCGAAATTAGAAAAATCGACGGGCGAAAGACGACGCTTAACCCTTTGCGGATGGAGAACTTTTCTCGGTTGTTTCCCGAGGGTTATTTTTTTCTACAGAACCAGATTATGAACTGCAAAGCAGCGTATGAAAGTTAAATGACGGAAAACGTGCTGCGTTTAACACATTCTTGCACAATTTTCTTTTCTATCTCGGAACAAGGAAAACACATTTCAAAGACTGGTTCTTCGCTGCTACGTGAAATTGGGTGAACTAAAAAAACTCGTGAGGATCAAGTTAATACTAATTTCTATTAGTTTCTTTTTGGAAAGGTGTATGATGATTGTAGTTTATCATTTAGACAGCACATCTAATGAAATCTAATAAATACAGCGTATTTATTTTTTAAAATTGAAGCAAACAAATAGTTTAATTATTTTAGTAACGATATATTTCTTCCCAGAAAACAATGGTGTAGGATTCAGCTTCTCGAGGAACATATTTCCAATATTTTGAAAAATCCTCGTCGTCTAAGTGTTAACGAAAGGTCGTTTGATATTTCTTGAGCATAATAAATTCTGTAGAGTTTACGCTAAGGGTTAATGCCTAATTTTGGGAAAATATATGTTTTCTTTTGTTTGCAGACATTTTAAAGAATTGAATAATAGCGGAGTGGCAGTATTAGTAGGAAGTGTCAACACACAGAGTTCAAATTAGTCTGTTGTAGAGCCTATGTACGTGACTGTCCTAGGGGCCAAAAATCTGCCCGAGGGTTTATTCGTGGGGATACGAAGATCACGACCCGCAAACGTTGGGGAAGGCTCTGGTTGCTGTTCGTTCTGCTCTGCCTGCCAAATCACGGGCCGAAATCGACCCTGCTACAGGTTACACGCCAAACATCGTTACTGTCAATAATCATTGAATGAAACGCGAGATTCGCCAAAACACACTCTTCCAAATTGAGTGGAAAAAGTGGTGGAATATTTTTTATGGGAAAATTGAGAATACCTCGACGAAGCATATTACGGATTCTATAACAGCGTGTCGAATTGATATAGTAAGCCACATTTCACTTGTGACATAAATCCTTTGATCCTATATAAAGTGTTTTCTTGAATATGTTTCATGGAAATTCTATTCAAATATATTCTGCTATGTAAGAGCTAGTTCAGCAAGTCGCGTAAATCATTCAGTGCTATCAGATAAATAGCTGCTCTTGAACATCCTCGCAGCTTCGAGTCTATTGAAGGCTAGAGAGTATTACATTACGATCGGTTATTATTATAATTTTGCTGCTTTCGTCCTTAATGTAATGGAGATAAATTGTTACTAGTTTTATTCAACGATAGCCTGCAGGATTGTCGTATCGGTATGTGTGATCGCCTATAATTTATGATGCAGCTAAATGTAGCTGTCTATTGAAACGAATCGAAATTAGGAATCGCAGTGTGTTTAACAACCAGTTAACAAATCAGTTTATTAGATGACGTGCAATGAAAATTATGAAAAAATTTCGTTTGATTGGAATCGCGAGGAAGATGATAAAAATTGTGTTTGTCATAAGATGATAAAAGTCCTCGAGAAAAATTTAAACATGAAAAACGATTTAAAAGGTTTGTGCACAATTACAGAAGAATCACGGATAATTATGTAGAAGTGGATCCTCCTCACTGATTTGATGACCTTGAGATATGTTGTCGAGGTCGAATTCTGTACAACTTCTCCCTACACATGTTTCCGTCTTTATTTAGGTATTCGCAACAAAACTATTAGGATAATCTTCTAAATAATTTTAAATAATTGCCACACCCCGTTCGTACCCCGTGTTCGGATAAACGAGGTTACACTGTGATTATTAGACTGCGGATCTTTATGCACTTATAGGAAAATTTTGAAAATTGAAGATGTCAATACCTGATTTCTCATCTATTAAAATTATTAAGGGAGGAAATAGCATTCTATTTGGTTTCTATTTCTTGCAATCGACGCAGTCAGTTTTTATTTTGCATAAAGATCCGCTGTGATTATACACAACTTTTGGGACTGACCTGTACATCCTTGGTGATCTGATTGTTGCAATAAATGTGAACGGCGGAGAACTCCCGGACGTGGTCGAACTCGAACTTGATCTCGAGCGGATGGCCGGATCTGGTGTCGTTCCTCCATCCGACCCACCCCTGGCCTCGATCGTAATCGTAATAGCTCATCTTGAAGTTATCCGGGCCGATCTTGCCGTCGGTCAGCTGTCCGAGGCCGCGCAGTAGCTGACCGTCCCAGTAGCCGTCATAAGTCGCGTCGAAGAACTCCCAGTTACCGCGTTTGTCACCCTGTGGCATTGAGTACGACACGACACCGTCCTTCGACTGGCAACCGTACAATTCCACGCGCATGCAGACCGTGCGCTGATGATAACTGTACGGCAAGAACCGAACTTTGCTTGCCCACATCGGCGGCTCCAGCTCGTGCTTCGACTCCAAGTAGGTGTTCGTGTTCCCTTTGATCACCTGCGACAGACAATATCGAGCCACTCGTTAGATACCATACTCTGCACAACAATCTGTCTTACAAGATTGACATGATCGAAGAGAGTTTATTCTACACTTCGAATCTTCAACCCTCGAAGAATAACGCCTGTGCAGTGATACTTTAATGCAGAGCTTATCACATAACGCTATTCTTGCTGTATTGCGTAACATTTTACTCCTAGTAAAATAAGAATTCATTGATGAATTACAAGATAATTTAAAGAAAATTAAAGCAATCCGTGCACTGGAGGATTAAAACATGTATCAAAATGAATTACAGCTGATCAGCTTATTAGACGTAATACTGAATTTACACTGACGGGTGGGATACATTATTTATCCAGAATCAGTGAAAAACATGTCGGATTGATACAAAGAACGGACAAGGTTTATATTACGTTAATATTACCCATTACATTACGATATCATCAAGAAAAGTACAAAACCACATGCAAATTTTCGATTACACAAGTTAGCACATAGTTGAGAACTAAAGTGCCGAAGAGCTGTTCTCCAGCCAGAGATTACAGTACTTAAGGAAAGTATTAAATTCGACGTGCAACGTGCAAACATATTCGCTAAAGTGGTTGAATCGGTGAATCGTTCGAATATTTATCTCTACAGCAATTTCCTCCTCTGCGGCGTCACCGGAGGGGATAAGTATGGTTCCCGAAAGGTATCATTAAAATGCCATAAACCATCGATGCCGGGTATCAATAATAAAGATTCGGGCACAGTGCACGCGTGTACACCTGTCGGGATCACGAGCGCGATAAACCACGGTCACGTAAGCGAGCATACGTGAGAATCTCGTGTGGCAGGGTCGAGAAGCGCTGTCAAGCTGGTAAGTGGAAAATAAGAGGTCCTTTGTTTCGAAAGGGACGACCCTCCGAGACGCCGCGCCGTCCGAGAAATTCCCGATCCTCCTCCTTGATACACGCGTTTCGGCCTTCGGGACTGAATAGAACAGCCGTTGTTCTATCTGAGAACGCGTGAAACGAGAAATCGCGGCGCCGTGGTATGCCTTAACGACTCGTAATAATGTTCCTAAAAATATTCCCGGCTCCTCCTCCGCCCTGGGGACGCGAAACCGACGGGACGGAGACAATAATTCAGCCCGGATAACATCCAGCTACAAGCAGCCATTCTAGCCTGGTAATTAGGCTGCCGGTATTTATGCAAGTTAGACTCTCCAGTCTCTTTTCTGACGTTCGAGTCAACTGTATATTTACTATGACTCTGATCTACGATCTTGGCTGATTTTTAGTTTGACAGTCCGCTGGCAATATGACTCTTACTGATCTCTTGTTGTCTTGGGCTTCGAAAATATTCTGAGGTACTTCTTACAGTCCCTAATTAAATATGATATTGTTACTTTAGCTGGATGCTTAACACTAGGTATACAGGACTCATAAACCTATTCTCGTTATTTTTATTTTTCAATAGTCACTTTCAGTGCTACGTAAATCTAGTGTTAAATATACAATAAAAGTAAAATGAGAATTCGTCTGGACCTCAACATCTCGTTATGCTGTCGTAGGCTTAAAGCGTATATTGAAAATTCTTTACGCATTTTTCACTCGTCTGAAAGCACTTCTAAATACCAATTTAAAAAATTCTAACTCAGTTGTAGCGTTTGTAACTCCGGTTGTCCCGGGATGGAACGGTTCGCCCCGAAATCGATGAACGCCGGTGAAATTCGAAAAGGTCAACGAACGAACGAATTTCGCGAGCACGTGACGCACCGGAGGAAATTCATGCGGCTACACCTCGGGGACCACCCGTTGCGTAAATATCCGTCTAATTAAACCGTCAGATGGCTTATCCGTCACGATCTTCCTCGACGACACGGGTCTCATCATCAACGGCGGCTTCTGTTCGGTAGCCGCCTGCGGGCCGGGGCTATTCGGGATCAAGAAACGCACGGAAACATTAACATAAAATGGGCGTTGGTGGTGGGCCACGCCCTGCTACGACTTCTTCGACCGGAGGCTTGGCATTTGTCTACGACGAAATGTGACAAGGAACACCGCTATAGTGAGAACGAGTCGCGGCAGAGAGGCGGAGACAGGGGGAAGACAGGATGATTTTTAAGGAACACGATCGTTCGGCCCGACGCATAACGTTGGAAAAGTCCCGGGATCGCGAGTCATTTCGCGGCGGAACGCGTGGGCGCGGAGATAAATATCGAGATTACTTATTTTTCTTGGTGGACGAGTCGACGGCTCGTAAATGCTGTCGTATTTTCGCCCTTTCGCTCGCCCCGCTTTGCCGGGCCACCGCCTTCGGCTTTTCTCGGAATAAGCGAAAAATTTGCAGAATCCTTTCGGAAATCATCAAAGACCTCGCTAAAGTTCCAGCTTCCTTTAGCCGTTTCCAATGGGAATAACGCTCGTTGATTTAAGATCCGACTGCAATTTACGCACACCGTAGATCCTTCTATTTTAATACTTAACAGCCTCGTATGTAGTATCTTATGTATAGTTAGCGTAAAATTCAATATTAATACTCAATAGACCCGAGCAATTGTGCTTTCAGTAATCATGACTTTTACTTGAATATCTTGCTCTTATGTTTTGTACTATAATTTTTAACGTGGTTTTCCTTCCCTACTTTTTAAGACATTACCGACCGGAGATTATTGCATAATTTTGAAAAATCTATGGTACATGACTAAACACTTTTTAATGGAACCTTCAATAGCAACAGCAATTTTGATTGTGAACTAACAAGTCACCCTCAATAACGTCATCTAATAGTTCCATTTAAGATTGCAATGTAAAAGAAAATTTATACCTACTTAATAGGCTTCCGGTAGGTAAAGTGTTAAGTAACTGAACTAATAATTGAACCATTCTATAGATCCAAAATTCTATGTTCCAAAAATTGTTGTTTCATCTTTTATATGAGCATGTGGAATGAATTTATTGTGTCGTATTAACCATTTTGGTATAAACTATATTGCATTTACAGCACAGGTACAAAAGAAACCAGTCTCGTTGCCCCGATTTTATTCGTCTCTATTAAAACAGGTACACCCCCGCGTATATTGTGCTTACTCTATTACTTCTGCGTCGCGCGAGTGTACACGATCGTAATTTACGTCACAGCCTGTTTCCGCGCACACGTGCACAGATGCACGGACTCGGCTGCGACGTCATCGAAATTTTTCCCGACGCCGACCGCCTCGGCGATATTTTATTTTCTCATTGGAGCGGGCTTCTTTCAGAACCGTGTTCCATTCGCGGGCATATTTCAGTCTCTTAACGAGCGTAGCTGGCCGGGTCAGTACGGATCACCGCGGCGCGCTCATTAAACACTTGTAACGAAGTAGAGAATGGGAGGTAGTTGTCTACGATGGTTCCGCGGCGCGCAGCGAAATTTCATACGTGTCGGCTCATTGTATTTCACCGTTCGCTAGAGCCCGGCCCGGCCCGCCGCGCCGTGGCCCGACACTAACGCTCTCTCTCCACGCGTTCGCTTTTCGATGTGCTAAACATCAGGTAGCACCGTCGCGGTCGGAATAACGAGCGCAAATAAAACGGTGTCAGCTACCGGTCCCAATTACGGAGAACGTGCCCGGTTCGCTCGACGACGATCATCTTTTAATCGTGTTTCCTTCCGACGCAATCGTGTTTCTGACTTCCAATCGAAAAAGAAACGAACGCGATGCTTGTCAAATAGGGTGGCCCTTATCCTTCGACTTTCGATCTTTTCTTATCTTACCTGTCTAATTTGATAGGCGAATGACGTGGGTTTGAGGTGTTTCACTTTCTTTCTGTGTATGGAGTGCAAAAGGAAATAAAAAGTTGAGGAATGGAAAATTTCCAAAAATTTTCTAGTAATGCTATCTATATATGTTTCAAATTTTTTAAATATTGGATGCTTATCTTTTAAAAATCAATAAACTTTCACAAATACTTATACAGGCAAATTTTTTCTTTCATTTTGCTCCAAAAATGTATGGGGTCCAATTACCCCACTGTACACGGTTAACATTACAATAACAGCACACTAAAACCGATTAAAATGTTTTACCTTACGAAAATGACAAGACTATTTATTTGGATTGTTTACAATTTTTATCATAGTATGTGCTGGAATAAAGAAATTTATCGGAACATTTTTCATGGAAGTAGCTGTGTAATTTTAATAGTTGTTTAGTGCTTTATATTTTGCAACATAATCGTGTTCTGTTATTGTGGAAGTACACTTAAATTTGTTAAATTTCCTTCCACATTTGAAACACATCATTTTGGAGCAGGTACAGAGGACTGCAACAATTTAGGAGGAGTAAGGCAATAAATAATCGAATGTTGAAAAATAAGGAATACCCTCTTGTAAAGACAAACGCGCCTGACAGAAACGGATATGTCATTCTATGCGCGTCGAACAAGAGGGCTCTTGACACTGGTCTAATTTTAATGGCTTCTCCAGCTCTACGCGGATTATTCCATTTCATAATAACCGGGTCAATTTAAAGTTGAAGTGCACGCTATAATTGTCCGCAGCTTGGTCAGCGAATCAATTAATTATATTGGTTTCGCGTGAATGTTCCCAACGTAAAGTGTTGCCCCGTTCAGATGTAATATGGTGGGAGATTTATTGGCGTTTATAGTTTTTGAGGTGAAAAATTTTTTAGACGCACCATGTACACAATTGCTGAGCAGTGAATGAGTCTGATCCGTCACGCACCGAGGTGAAACGCTATTCACGTTGGTCTTATACGCACGGTATAGGTCTGGATTTTTTAGTTTCAGAATCGCTGACTTGTTTCTACCACAAGTGTTAAAATCATTAAGAGAATGAGAATAGATTTTCAACCTCAACAATTTTTTACTTTGCATACAGATCCCCAATTATAAGATATCGAGAACGAAAGTGGATCCAGTATTTCCGCCATGCTTCATTCACAAAAACCCGGAGTGTTCGATTAGCCCATGACGCGCAGCGCACGGAGAGGTTCAAATATTTTGCCTCGCCACTCCGCAAACCAGCCCTCGTTCAATCGATAACGTTTATTGACAAGAGCTGGCCAGTCAATTGACTTCTGCAAATAGACGCGGAGGGTTTGTTTAGTGTAGGACAAAAGCATATTGCTTCATCGGATACAACAATATTTTACCCATCGGACGTCAATGAAAAACTACCATAAACGAGATCGGAAGAGGATTATACAGACATCCGCCGCAGCGCCGCGCCACTGCTAATACTTTCCCGGACTAAACCGCGCGTCATCGCGGGGAGCGTTTGCAATAAAAATACGTCTTTCCTCTCCGGAGAAAACGTAAAATACCACCCTCCCTCGGCTCCTACGAGCAAATTACACTCTCGGAATTTTAGCGAAATATTGAACGAGCGGATATATTTTATGGAAACGATTAACTCGGCTAGACCATGAGGTCAGCACCGGGGATCAGCAATTTATTCTCGCGCGCCTGTCTCCGTCATACCAAATACGGTTCAGCTTGAAAATATTAGACGATTCACGATGAGTGGTTTTTTTTGCCCTTCTCTTTTTTCCGTCGGTTTCACTGGAGAGAGGACTGTAAACGCCGACCCGTTGACAACCCGCGCTGGTACCACCGACGTTGTCCGGCCGAAGCCGAGCTGTTAGGAGAGATTATTCGTCGGATAAGCCGAGTGTCGTTGTGTAATTAAGCGGGGGACAGCGTGGACCTCGCAGCGGGTGGAAAGAGACACGAATTTCTGCCGGTTTATCCCGTCGACCAAGTTTTTTGGGTGGCCCGGTTCATACGAACCCGGTACCTGTTTCCGGTGAACGTCCAGACGGTAATGAACGCTCGACGAACGACTTCTTTTCACCTAGCACACGCTTCCACGAATAATGACCGCCATCGATTAACGAGAATCTCTCGATTTCCTTTCGCTCTTTTTCGGTCCGGCGTCGTATCCACTCGTTTACTCAATTAGACCGCTTTGTGGGCGAGATTAAAACGAACCGCGGGAGGCTGCGCGGTTTTTCGGGACCGTAATTTATTACGAATTCATAAATGTCATTCTTTTAATTTCTCATCCTCGACCGTGCGTCTCTGCGAGAGAACGATGTAGGTAATTAAAACTGAGGTTATCGTACCAAATTAGATAGTCTGGACGTCGCGTCGGTATTCGGCGCCGTTGACCATTGATTTGTCACTCGTAAAACATGTGACGTTGAAATTAAATGTTATGGATTATGCATACTTCAGTGCACGATCGCCGGACGTATATTAATTCCTGGATTGAGATGTAAGCCTGGGAATTTAATTAGACGTTTTAATTAAAATCTTCGGATCTCGAGGTCCTCTGGAGAGTCGCAGCCTTCTACAAGCTTCGATGTGTTTAATGAACGGAGTGTCTGAGTCGTGGAAATACGTTTCCGTGATACGACAGTAGAAATATCTTATTCATTATCTGGATTTAAATGTATAAGAATATCATACCATTCTCGAAATCTTATTTTTGCACCTCAATTTAATGGTGGACTGTCAGTTTATGAAACTGTGTGCGTGTGGTTGCTACTAAAAATAAATAAATATTATTCTTCTGCCACAATTAATAAATGTCTTCTTAAAAAACAGAGGATGCTACCTAACTGAATAGCGATACAATACACTCTGTTCGGAGACAAAGACTATACATCGTAATTAATTAATTCTGAAGTTTTTCTCCCGCTTTTGTCCCTTTACAGTGAAGTAAGGCGACTTTGAACTGGCAGGGGAATGCTTTTAGGAACGGAATAAGGTTTCGAATATCGAAAATTGAAACGGACCATTCTCTAGAGAAACATTCTCGCCGACTATTGTTGAGGATATCCAGAGGAGAAGTCGGGTTGCCTCGGCGAAGGAAGCATCCGCGAGGTGAAGGTTATATCGCGACGGTATGCAAATGGAAGCGCGGTCAAAGAAGGGAGGTTAAATTTCGTCGAATCCGACCTTCGTGGGATGCGCGGCGTTGTAGGTTCGAAGGACCTCGGCTATTCAGCCAGGTATACGCCTATGTAGGTGAGTCGAAATCGTCTGACCCGCGTGCACGCGACGACTTTCCCTTCTCTCGTTTTATTGATCCACCCTCCTATACAAATAAGCTCGAAGCACCCTCTCTCTCCACGTACTAACTTCCAAGGAAATCCACCTCGTCGACTGGACGTTCACCTCCTTCCTCCTTCTACCACCCCTCTCCTTTTTCTCATTCTCTCTCTCTCTCTCTCTCGCTCTCTCTCATTCTTCGCCTCCTCTATCCTTTCTGTTCTCGGGAATCACGATCGTTCCCCTGGAATAAACGTTCGCGTCGCGTCCGCCGGAAATAAAATAAAAATACTCGAAAATAATGTTATTGTCGGCAGAGCGAAATGACTTATATTGGCTCCGGCGTCGCTCTTCAGAACAAATATCACGAAATAGTGGAAGTTCCTTAGAACTCCACCTAGATACGTGCTCCTTTCCGTTCGCTACCCGCTTTTCCACGGGAAATCATAAAGCCGAGGAAAACTGAAAACAATGTCGCTAAGTCGAGATGATTTATATTTGTTTCTGTTTCGGGACGAGGACGCCGAGCGTCGGAATTCAATGAAAATTGTCGGCCATGTCTGACAGCGATTTCCGCTCGAGGGTATAATTTAGACTTCTTTCGAGACGTCCACAGTCTTCACTCTCTATCCGACTTTGTGCTACAAGATAGACGACGAATATGTTATAAAGTTTTCCTGGCGAAAGTGCGCGGACGAAGTTATAGGATTTCAACTTCTACTTATCGCGTGCAACATTGATTTTCACATTTCAGAAATCTTTAGAAATGTTTGTAAAAAGATTATTTATATATTAATAATTGTACATTCTACTATGCTGAAGAGGATAAATACTTATATCAATAAAAGGAAACATTACACTTAATAGACTGCGGATTTTTATGGAAAATAAAAATTGTTTGTATTCATTGCAAGATGTAGAAGCTACATAGATATTTATTTCTTTTCTTATTCATTTTATTGAGTTGAAAATGATATAATAGTAAATGCGTAACATCCGCATTCTAATAATTAAACATTGTATGTTTTTCACAATCTATTAAATACACACGTATTATAAGTTACAATTATAAGCCTGTAAACCATCGTTCGACGTTCGTGGCGTTTTGCAGATGCTAGTCGAGTGCAGAAGGTTAAAATGTAGCTTACTATTCATCAAACACGAACCAGCAATTCTGTGGCCTGTGTTCTGAAGCAATAGTCTGCTAATATTTATTATCAGCTTGTTATGGACCTGAAGCGATTAGAGTGAAGTAAATATCTATTATGACCATCAATTAGATATTTTCAATTAGAAAAGAGGTTGCCTCTAACAGTTATAAAGTAACTTGTACGAATTTATTTCTCCAGAAAACTATTGTTACAATGGGAATGAATTTTCTTGCGAGATACATCTTCAAACGATGCAGAAACATTTTTTTAGTCGCATTTATTTATTTATCATACAGCGTACGGTCATGTCAACCTGTTTGGCGTTCAAGCCCTCGTTGGCGTGACGTGTAGCACCTGTCATAGCCAAGCGAATGCAAAAAATGAATGATTTTCTTCTAAACAGTCACGCTGGGATTACACAAAGGACTTCAAAGGTACTCATCATCGAATGCACCGAATAACATCAACTCGTCCACGAAAATTGAGGTTCGCATTTTTCAAATATACTTTCGATCGGGACGAAGCGAAATTGATTTTTCGAACCTGTTCCACCAGAATCTCCCGTCAAAAATCAGAGTCTCCCGGGCTAAGTAATGCCTTTGATCTCATTCCCGCCCGGTCTTTCGACTCGGAGGAGGTTGCGATTCCAATCTCGGCCGGCCAGACTATAGTTCTGCCAGCAGGAATCTCTCAAACGCACCGAGCCGAGCTCTTTCCTTCGAGAATCGCTTTGAGCGAAACACATCGGCCAGTATTTACGGTCGGCAAAAACAAAACAGTTTTGCTGAAGTCGTTAAATCAAAATGATTTAGAGCCTGTGGCAAGCATCCGGGGCGCGATAATAGCGTATCGCCGGGCGACAGAAGCAGTTTGGCGACGCGTGGCCGTAGTACGCTCGGAGGACAGTTCATTCATCGATGTCAGACCCGAACCGGTGGATTCACCGGATTCTCTAGCGAGAGAGTAACACGGGTAGGAGACATATATATTCCCCACACGGGGAATAAATGAACGGGGTCTCCGCCCCTATTGTTGGGTGTTGCTAATTAAAGTCGTAGGTTCACGGTTACCGATCTATTCCGGTAAATTGCATCGGCCGCGAACCACTTTGACCGGCCACAGCATATTACCGCCGAGATTTACGTCTTGTTAACGTCACGGTTTAGTTACTGGCCCGCGGACTTGCGGACACAACTACAAATCATTCTCAATAATCCGCGCGCACTCGCTCCGTCTCTCTCTCTCTCTCTCTCTTACTCTCTGCCATAGCAAGCTGCCGACGAGCTCCACACGCGTATCGCCCCGTGACTAAATTTAACCGCGAGATTCCGCTTACACGTAACCTCGTTGATCTTTCGCGCCGGTGAATTGTTGTGACCGGTTAATTGAATTGAATTATGCGCCTCCTCGCTGTGCGGTTTCAGCTTCTAAACGGGGATCCGATGAGCAACACTACCGCACGCCCCTAAACGCTAATAGCCGATCTGCCTATCAACTGTCGAATGATCCTTCCATTGTTTCTCTTACTATACTAGTGGCTCGGTAAGTGGATTACCGATCATTCCCCCGGTATTTTTGCACCGCGGTTTCCGAAAATTCGAGCCAAATGTGGAAGCGAACGATTCGATCCAAGCTCTCAGAATGAGAATAATATTTTTATATCATTTTAAATTGCCTTAGCGCTTTTACCTCGTTTTAACCATTCTCTTAGTTCTCGTATTTTTACTGTTCCGAATTCGAGTTACAAATAATAACATCTATTATAGCAGGTTTAATTTTATCAGTGTTGGTTTCATTCTTTATACAATCTTATATGTATTACAGAGATCGTGTTTTATTTTTGATAAAATTAAATTTGAATTTAGTTCCACTTTTATCGAATAGAATTGAGTACACTACAGTATAAAAAAGTAAGCGTCTGAAAGGTTCGATAATTCTATTTCGATTTTTGCCTGTTTTAGATTGCATCAGATATAACCACAATTCTCAGAACACTGTGTGAAAGTTTATTTAAACGCATACAGAATCTAATTTCGTTTCATCTCGCGAGAGCATAAAATTCCGCAGGATATTTACATGATCACATTAACTCCTTCGAGCCATACATTGTCTCAACAAGATCACTATGCTTTCTGAGGCAACAAATACGAGCAGAGTGATTTACAACTTCCTGTCGTACGTCTGCTCCTCTGTTTGCGTTCGAGAAATAACTACGCCGCCATAAACTCCGTTTAACTTAACATCGATGTATTCGTTTAGAAGATCGATCGCGAGCCTCACTAGCCGAGAGTATAATTCGCAACTTCTGACACGCGGGAATTCATTACGCGTTCTCCAAAGAGAACAACGTTTCTCTCTGGTTATAATAATCCTTTGCCATGTAATTTTTACTATGATTCAATAAAGAGTCATACCATAGCCAAAAATTGCCATCTTGTTACTTAAAATAATTTTTACATTGCTATGTTTGTTTGTGTTTAAGAAATTTCTAAAAGTTCAACTGTTGTATGTATTACCATATATTGTAATTCATTAATAAAATCATATTTTGCATAATATGAATTGGATTGTCCAGAAAATATATTATATTGAATAAATTTAGAAATTTATTCAATATAAATAAATCTACGGCAAGATAATCTCTACCTGGAGATTCAAATTGCATTAAATAAAAAAAAATATATATAAATAAATTTAATAATGTGAAAAATATTTTGAATAATGATATAGAAATTTTTATTGGGCCTCAGGTTAAAGAAATGCACTTTACAGCATAAACAGAAAGAAATCAAATGTTTTGGAGTAGGCTAGAAAAAGAGAGTGGGTGTTTAAAAAGAGAATGCTCACTGTGACAAACAAGGTGTAATTGATACCTCTTAGGTAATAATCTCTTCAATTATCGCATGAATGAAACAAGAACTCACCTCCTCGCCCCGGACGTCCCTGTATCGAACCCATTTCCCGAGCTTCGGCCTCCAATATTCGAGCATGTAAGCTTCCGAGTATTCGACACCTTCGCCGTTGCCGAAGCGTCCTTGAGTGCCGGTGGCGGTGATCATGTGGACCGTGTGAAGATCGATTTCTAGCCACTCGCGTGGTTCCCTCGTGATCTGCTGCTTCGGGCACCAGGCGCCTCCGTGGCTCTCTTGCCTCAGCCTGTAAGGGTAAATATTTACTCTGGGATTACCGGCGTTTATTTTTTCCCCTTCCTCCTCAGCTTCACCATTCTTTCCCTTAGCAAGAGAAACCTTTTTTTAACGGCGAGTCCCTGGAAAAGTGGAACGTCGAATCGTTTCTTGGGAACTGACACGCGGCGAACCCTAGAAGATTGGAGTTCCTCTTTTTTTCAAGGGCTTATGATACTGTCAACCGCGTGAAAGAAATCTCCTGTTTGCATTTGCGTTCGAAGCCGTACAGGCCGGATCAAAATTACTGCGCGGTTTTTCAGACGCTTTAAGAATGAATTTCTGTACTGAATTGTTCACAGATTCTTATTTGTTTACTGATGTACATAGGTGTGTTGATATCCTCGAAAATGTATCAGCTTGCAATCGACTAGAAATCGAAGATCCAAAACATTTGTTTATCACTAAACCTACCACCACCGGTGAAAATGACCGGTTCCAGATTTCTTATGTTACAATTATTGAAATAATAAAAATGATTTTGTAAGAATTGATTGTATAGATATTATCAGCAGATCACGCATTATAATAGGAGCCGCACAAAGTCTAAATAAAATCAATCTTGTCATTTTTATAAGGGAACATGTAGCAGTTACTTTTAAGGCCCGGTAGGTTTAGTGTTATGGAATTCTACTTCAAGTTTTACACATTTGTGTTTTAGGCTGGTACAAACGACTATGAGATAATGCTATCAACAAATATAAGTAAGAACAAACGAATAAGATTTTCCGGTTGATTCTTCGTTTTCTACATTTTCTACGAAAACTACAACTGTTCTACCATTTAGGAGAAGTAGAATTGGTTAGCCACGATCAGACGCGCCAGACGATTCTTATTCAATAGCAAACTTAACTGATTGTAAATAGAAACGTCCCACGTTCGCTTGCACCACCCATTCCGAGATACCCTGTTTGTCCTTGGTTGTTTTGTCGAAGAATTACATAATTTTTTAGTTAGACAAACAAGTAGATACTTCAAAAATTCAGTGATTAGATTGTCCCATTGTAACGTATTCAATGCGAATTCGGACTAGTTTCTTAAAAAGACAAAGGCCACGGGTAAACACGAGGAAATGTGTGAACAAATCATGTCTTGTAGCATCATTTTAAAAAGAATCCATGAATTAAATTAAATTTTGTAGCGTTCGCACGAGACTGCCTCGAGAGTGGCCGAATATTACCGTGAATCACTGTACTTTCGAGTTACGTCACCCCTGCAGCGATGTTGTAACACGATTTTTGTCCTGAAATCCCATTGACTCGCCGCCGAGCGAGACGTCGCAATCGACGTGCCGATAAAAATCTCTCGACAAGTCGCGAGCGAAAAAGGACGGGGGGAGGGGGTGTATAATCGGAAATGTTACATCGTTGTAGAAAGGAAATCGTATAAATACGTGATCCTCCGCGCGGCTGACGGATAACCGTCACCTCGCGCCGGGGCGATACGGGGTGAAATTATAATTTATCGATCGAGTCGAGCCACCGGATGGCATGAATTAAAGATGAGCCGGCACACGGCCGCTACCACTCCGCTCCATTCCGCGCCGCGAGAAACGCGGGGAAGCCACTTCGAGCTGGCTAATAATTGTATTCGCACATACCTTTCGCGGGCTCGTCTACAGCATTAAAAAGCTCCCGTGATTACCGCGAAAAACGCGTCTCGCGAGAGAGATAGGGAGAGAAAGGAATTCCGCTGAGATTTCAAGCCGATCCGTCGAGGAACACCGGGGACAAGCCGGCGCGTGCATAATCGGTCCGTTTCTCCGTTTGACGTCTCACTCGCCGTGCTTAATTATCATTTTGGTTTCTCATTAACCGGCACCTCGTCCTATAAATGTTTTACCAGCGAGCTGGATAACACGCGCGCCCGAGGATGCGATTCCCGGAGACTTCCTGGCACCTCTTCCTTCACAATGAATTATTAACGGACCGCTTTGCCGGCAGATACATGCTACACGTCGTTTCCGATGTGCCTGCCCCGTTTGATTTTACTGTAGTTACTAGACGAGACGGTTCTAAGCTGACTTTCACCGCGAGGTGTGCTTAACCACGAATTATTTTGATGGGCGTAGACCCGCGGTGTACACGTGCGCTTAATATCAATTTCTATCGATCTCGGATATTGTACATTTTATTTGATCAATTTTGTACGCAATTTTTAATTCCCTTTGCACGCTTAACTGCAACGATTCTGCAGGAATTAATATTATCTACGTTCATTTCAACGTATCTGAATAAATCTTATCTACATAGAATTGGGAACTACTACAGTCCTTAACCAGCGAATTAATACAAATGAAGAATGAATGACAAGAACATCTATCTATCTATAAAATTGGAAGCTTCTACAATGTTTCACCAGTGGATTAATACCAATAAATAACGAATGAAAGTCTCTGCAGCAGATCGAACAGTCTGTCAGTATTGTCATTAAAAATGTGCCCCACCGCAGGATTCGGATCGCGATCTCGCTCCACGCCGTGTTCCAAACTCAATTTGAAGTTTGCGGAAGAGAAAAAATAGACGACGACCAAATCGCTCCGCCAAAGATTACTTTTCGAGCAGCGCTGCCGCTGAAGATCGCAGAGAGACCAACATCTGGAGCGCAACACCTTTGAACGCGAAACGGAACCGTGCAAACGGAAAAGCTGGTAGGCTGTGCTGAACGAATTCGAGGAGCAATGTTGTAGAGGATGATTTCTAAATACACAGTACTCCTCATGTTTAAAGTAATTTCCTATAATGACATTCCGTTGCTCGCGTACCGACCTCTTTGAGCAGCTTCCGCCGCGAGGTAATGAAAATTAACCGTAGAAGATGTTATAGGGAATATTAAAATACGAATGGCCACTTTCAGCGGATCCTTTAATCTTGTACCTCTCTCGGGTACCTCGATTTGCTAGTTAGATTTACCATCTTAGAATGTTATAATGTGAATTTAAAGTACGTAGAAGTAGACATATCGATTCGAGATCTGGTAATTGGAGATCAAGAAAGAACATAGGGAGAAGAAACGTAGTTGAAATATTTCCCTAAGGTATAAGCAGCGAGCTGCTGCGATTGCTAATGCAGTTCTGATTTCTTCGAAACTAGCTCGGTCAGACGGAACAGGACGCGCCGCAACTGTCGTGCCATAAAATCTGCCATAAAAATTAGCTCCCCAGACGAGCAGCTCGCACACGACAGCCTTGCTTTCGCTGGCGGATCTTTCCGAAGCATTGCGGGGCATTTGCGGGAATCCGCGAGCACCGAGCGAAGTGTTCGCAATAAAGCGATGAGCTACCGCGCTCTCTGAAGTGTCAGAATTTTAAGTGTTGTTTTGATGGTGGATGGCAGTAAAAGCTCGGCGACGGTGTCTCGGCGCGAGCTTTCGGTTAAGGAAGCCGGGGCCGATCGGGAAAGAACGAGACCGGAGATAAAAGGCGAGCGGAAAAGGCGAACGGCGAAGTAAAGAGGATCAGTGAGAAAGGTAAATAGGAACACGACAGAGAGAGGGAGGAGTATCCACCGCGGACCATAACTCATAGCCCATTAAGAGAGCTCGAACTGCCTTGGCTGCCACTTTGATACAGTCTAAGGCATCAAAGACATTCCGAGCGCCGAGAGAGAGAGAGAGGGAGAGAGCGAGAGAGAGTGGGTGAGCACACGCCACCCTGCTCCGCGATAAATCTCGGAACGGACGATTACGCCGACTTCAGCCTGCGAGAAGCCACGTCGGCGGAATCGCCGAAAGCCAGGCCCAAGTGAAGACCAAGAGGCCGATTATCGAGAGGAATGGTTTGTCGAACGCGAACGAAGCCAGTCACTCGAGCTATTCCCGGGTCTTTAGACTTACGAGTCGCCCGGACGGAGATGATTTGTTGCCCACGGCGACCGGGAGAGTGGCCCCAGCCCCTCTCCCCCGTCTTCCTCCCTTTCTCACCTCGCGACACCCCGAGCCGTTTGATGAAAACGTTCTTCTTCCGTGAATGTGTCGACTCTGGACCGGGAGCGACGTGCATCCACCGGCACGCGATATGCGAAGACGAATGACGACGCCGAGGAGGGCGTTCCATTGCTTACGGCGGCTCTGGAATTTATTTCGTTCGGTCGAGAAGACGTCGTCGTGCTCGGCCGACTTTTGCTGTCCGTGGGACAGGATCACTCGGTGGTAAAATTGCCTCACAAGCGAATTTCTGATCGCAATCGAGTGTGACTCAATATTTAAGATTTAAGAAGAATATGTCGAAGAAGTGTCATTCCGTTTGAAAAAATTCTGATGATCTTGAAATATAATGACCGTGCCTCTGTATGTGTCCTCTAAAATGTTACAACTTTGTCCTCAACACTTTTCCCATAAAATTATTAATAATTGAGATATGTTCTCTATAATTCCGATCAATTGCAATTTATTAAAAAATTTTTTCATGTCTTAATAGTAAACTAATTGCTCTAACTTCTCAACAAACATCCACGTCGTATGATTTAATATTTAAAGAGTTAACATACTTTTAAAAGTCTGCGAGCATTACTGTGGTTCCGAGTGGCACCGAGTACTAATTATATGATTACACAAATCGTTCCATAATAAAAACATTGTATAATACGTGAAGTTTATAATGTTTACAACTAGTAAAGCTGCATAAGGTACGTTAATAGTTCTTCGTAAATCGTAGTGTCCTTATCCACTGCAGTCGCCGCGTATCCTCCGATTATTCGTGCCAGCTAATTACCATTTCACCGAGCGAGAACAACATCGAAGAAAGGAGACGACACTAGAGACACCATCCGAACACGAGATACGAACGAGACCACCCACGGCGTTAATGAACCGGCGCTCGCGAATCGTTCGACTCGAAAAACATATTGTCGAACGACCCTTGAAATTCCGCGATAACGTTTGATCGTTTTTCGAAAGAGTCACCGGGTCCAGATGCATTAGAATGCGAGAACGGCCGTGTCATCCGACGTTTTTATGCCCCGCGGCGGAATGTTAAACGAATCCTGAATAATTTACGCCCGCGTTTTAATCCTGGAAATATTTTATTCGCCGTGTATAGGTGTTACTACCACGTTCCCACAGGCAGGTGATGAGATTTCGTCGAGTTTTACTGCAAATTGAGTCAGCCGGAATAAAAATTTTATAAACGCCTGCATTCGGTGTATAGAGGACGGCTAATGTTTTAGGATAATGCATGAGTAATACGCAATTACGCCCATTCTCCACGTTCCCGCGTTTTCATGCAAATGAACGTCTCCGTAGATTAATATATAAAAACAGGCCGGACATTTGCAAGCGTTTCCACGAATGGTTTTACTGGGCGATGATGAAAATGAAGTCGACGTTAAACCTCTTTCGAGTTTCATTTCATTATGTTGTAATCGGCTTTATCTTCTAGAAATGGACGAGTAGCACGGTTTAATGATGATTAAATTGTTTGATAGCGATCGACGGCCTCGGACTTTTAAATTGAATGAAAGATACGAAGGTGTTTACGGTCTCGGTGGAGAAGGCTCGTTGACAAATACTGTTAATCCGGTAATGATCATTTGTGACGTGTAAGAAGCTGTCGCGATATTTTCTTTTTTACCGCGATATAAAAGCAAGGAAAGCCTTTTCGATGCAATGCCGATATCGTCGCTTGCGAGCACTCTTCGCTAGTAGACTGTCTAGACCTTCTTCAACGGCACTCCCATGGCTTCCTGATACTGCGGGCTTCCCGGTGAATACCCTATTTACCCCATGCGACTCCGTTTACCCTAAAATACGCGTATCTAACTCGTATTACGTGTTCGCTTTCCTCATCCCGGGGACACCATGGAAGGCGCCTTCGATGTCGGAATATTTTCTGTTATTCGACCTAATAGCTCTGCTGACCTCTGCATAACGCTATAGTTATTGCCGTGGTGCGAATCCATATCGTCTGAAATTATCTTCACTTCTTGACTACAAGAGACACAATCATTTAAGGTGTCGAGAACAAACAAAGCAACTAAAGTGCCTCATCCTAGTACTACTCACGCGTAACAGGATATTCAGAAATTATACATGTATACAGTAATTAAATATTTTCTGTTCCACGAAAATGTCACGAGGGTAAATATTATCATCAGAAGAATTTAAAATGTACTGTACTGTCCGTCAGATGATGGCTAGGCGAAGTATTTACGGTCTCACAGTATCCTGATTCCCCCACCATCGCACGCACTGTTGCTATTGGCCGAGGACGACGACGATTGGTCCAATAGCGATAGTGCGTGCGGTGGTAGGGGAGTTAATCACCTGACGGATGAACAATAGTCACTAAAAGTAGTTACTAATTTTTAACATCCTCTAAAGCTAATATTTGAGGATCGCAAAGCCCCGAGTTTTTAAGATCTCTTGAACCTGCCACAAGTTTAACGAATTTGGGCAATTTTGATAAAACTTCTGCGTAAATTTTCGTTACAGAAATTTCGTCGACTGTACGTTAACGACGCCTGAGACGTTCGGAACGCTCGATACAAATGGCTCCGTATGCAGGACACGGTCGCGTCGTTAATCCTCATTGCAGCTCGAAGGCCGAATTAGACGTGCAGTTTAGTAGTCGGTGATTAATACGGTGACCGGTCGGGTCCCGATCGTGAGCTATCTCGGCCGCGGACAGGATGACGGACAGGAAGAGGATCATCCGTTTAAGCCGTAGAAAGCATTCAGAGTCAGAAACGTAATCGTGCGCCGCGGCCGACGGTTTTGTCTTTTTTTTTTGTTCTTTCTCCGTGTTTTTTTTTCTCTCCTCTTTCTCTCGGCTGTCGTCGATCACCATCGCACAATTGCCCCGACATCAATCTGCAGCCCGTTTTAAAACGTCCGGCCGTCGGTATCCTGACAAATCGTCTCTTCTATTTGGGAAGAAGAGCGCTGCATGCATTATCCGCACCGATAACAAATTTATTTTGAATCTCGCCCTTGACAAATTGATGGATGACTGACAATTTTCCATGGGTAAAATAGATCTACCTACGAGCAATTTATAACATCATTACCGAAACACAGGACTATACAACTTCGATTTTCTGTGGATATTTGATGTTTCACCTATCGATGCAGTGAGAGAATTTTTACTTTCTTTATAAGAATAGTCTATGATCCATGGCTGAGGACTTTTTAAAAGTACCTTCAACAGCAATAGCAACTTCAATCATAAACCAACAGTCACCCCGAGTAATTTAATTTAATCATTTCATTTGGTAGTACTGTATAAAAGAAGATTTTTAAACTTCTTTCGGGTACAGCACAATTATTGAAAAGGTAGATAAATCAGGGAATGTCAATATGAAATTACAGATATACATATATTATCTGAACGTATGATTTAATAAAGAACAATCCGTCCATTGAAAAATAATAAATTCCATTCAAGTTCCACGACCATAAAATATTTAGTCTTTGCTTGTGCCTTTCCGCTTCAGCTCGCCAACAATTTCGCAGTGTTCGGGAAAAGGGAGTTCGCGCGGCGAGAAAAAAGGACAATGACTTGTACAGTGGCATGCGTAATATAAAATTCGCGTTTGAGAATTCCGTAAAAAAAGTTTCGTTTTGCCGTGGCTTGGAAGTTTCGAGATTCTAAATTGAGGTATTCAGCGGGCGACCGGCTACGTACGGTGGCGAGCTAATAAAAACTTGGAAAGCTAATTGAAAGGATTGTGACGTACTGTAATGTTCTCAGTAATCCGCGGAACGATTCGTTTGTTCTTTCGGCAAGGGAATTTGCAAGGTAGTGTCTTTTCCCAGCGAACGGGCTTCCATTTATCCCCAAATAGGTCACTTAACGAAGCGCGCTGATTTCGGGAAATTGCATCTCTGTTCCACGTTGCTCACAAAGGGGTTAATTTTATCATATTTCCGAATGCGTATTGCATCGCATCTGCATAATGCGCTCCATAAACGAGACGGTAATACACGGTAATTCACTCACCGTCCGCGATGTGGCCCGACGTTTCCGCTATCGAAACTCGAGCTCGCTGTGATGTCTGCATCGGGAATCACACCAGATTCCATCCCCAGGGGAGCGATGCATTGTGCTGCAAACAAAGGAAATTGCTTTGATTATATATACGTCCATATTCGTTCCGCCGTGCTCTTTCGTTCGCTAGCAGCGTAATTATCATTCGTACGTTTCAATTGTTCGATATGATCGCGCGCCGCTAATCATATCATGGGAATATCTTTGCGAATACCTCTCGGGGAACATATCGCGGCAACCTAAATTTTTCCAACAGTGACCAGTAATTATTGTTCAAAAATATTTCCTGTTTCGTTAGGGGTTGAATCCGTTCACACATCTGTTCACAATCTGCATTATTTCAAAATTTAAAGTTAAACATCAACAGTAGCAAAGTTAATATACAAATACAAGTTTCTTTGTTTCCTATTTAATTACAAAGAAAAATTAAATCGTTCCTTTCCCTGGAAAATGTTCGATCAACGAATGCTGATTAATAATGCCACATAAAAGATTCTCGTCGTTTTGAAACAGTAAATAGTATATTAATTTAGTACTTTTATAAAACATATTTTCATGCACACAGGTTCACATTTTATCAAGTGTCTAAGTTAGCATTTTTAGAGGCAAATAGAAACGATCTGTAGCTAAATGCGATTTCCATGTACAGCGGTGAAGTAAGAATAAGAATGCGGTACATTAACCTCAGACGGTAAAATAGTTATGAAATTGTATAAGCTATAAAAGTAATTGCCAGGCTTTACGAATGCTGAAGGTGTGCGCACTTTAACGAGCCAGTCGACGATCATCGACAATTTTCGTAGCGGATTCAGGAAGCAGCTGTCGTTCATCGCCATTCCGCCGCGCCGGATTTATCGAGTTTCCCGAACTGCGAACCCCTTCTTTCGTAACACGGTTTCCCGCTAAACGAGCGTATATTATTTCCCGATTCCCGGGAAGTGTGATCGCGCTCGGCAAACAAATCTGATCCTCTTTGATGATGCTTCTCGGGGACTGTCGTTCATTTTTATTCACGTAGCCTGCTCGGTCCGGTCGCGTGATACACGCTCGTGTGCAGTGCGGTGGCCGAATCAGACGTGTAATTTCGAATGATCGAAAATGTTTCTCGCGCCTCGGACTCGGTTATTGAAAAGCGATTCTCGGTATCGCGAGGTACGGTATCGCAATTATCGCCGACGAAGAATCGTACGACGTATCCGGGGTCCGATGGCGTCGGCCATAATCGTGAGCTGCTTGGGCTGCGTGTTGCGAGGAAGCCGCGTTCGAGACGTGTAATGAAAGCCCGATGAACTACGGGCCGTGTTTCGTTCGAAATAACCACGAGGAATGGCGAGAACTCACGGTCATTGCGGAATAAAATTCGCCCTTGATGATCGCTTGCGAAAAATTCGGAGTCGGTGCGCTGCACGTTACTAAATTCGCTCAAATGTGTATGAAACCTGTTTGCGGGAAGTGGTATACAAGGGTCAACGATATATTAACTTTGAAAATGAGTACAAAGTCATCTGTGACTGAAAATTCGCAATTCAGAATGCATTTTAATCAATTTTCTGATTCGGAAGAGAATTTCTGAGATAATTAATTCGTTTTTGCACACCCTTTCATATGATATAAACAAATACATAGCATTCCATTTACAAAATTGAAGGTTCCCTTCATTTCTAAAAGATAATGCATATTAACAATGCGATATTGATGCTGATAGAAGCCATGTCGAAGGCCAGCGTGAAGAGCGAAGAGTGATTGGAGGACATATCAAGTCAGTACTTTTCGCGAAATTAAGGTTCTAATACGGGCGGTGAACTTTCCTCGTAAATAAATTTTTAACGAGATACACACGCGGGTTCCCGGCAAGTCGCGGCTTCACGCAAGTTTTACGACTCGACGGCCGCTTATTTCTGGTAATTAACTTCTCTACATGGAGGCACTTGTTCCCGGGAGTTGAAGCGACGCGCGTACAACACCGTTTTTGCCGCATGAAATTTCGCCCCGTTGGTTTTTCGTTCCTCCTCGTCCACCCCCTCCTTGCGAACGACCAGTGAACGCTAACACTGTACGACTACAACGTAATCCTTTCAACGAGAAATGCGATTTTTATTGCTTGCGTTCGGGATCGCCTGTGACCGTAGGTTCCGAGCCTGTCGGGAATCAATCGGCTTTTAATTACATTTTTTCCGGGATTCTTCAAGTTAAATCGTATCTTTCCGCGTGAATTGCAAGGCAGATGTTACACAAAAATTTATCTGCTTTTGAAGTAGAAATATAACTGAAGTTTTGTACGCTGAAGTACTTCGTACATGGTTATGCGATACGTCATCACGTGGGTATACCATAAAATACTTGCTATTCCAAGCAGTCAGCCCTATTTTGGAGAATCTAGAGATTTTATCCCACACAACATTTTAAAAATGAGATTAAGTAAGTTGAGCTCATTTGAGTCACACTTAAAATTTTAGCAATTTATTAAATACAGAGAAATGTATTAGAATAGATATATTCTAATGACTTGTGCATTATTTTCTTTAAAAAAGAGAAACTTAGCTAGCGACCTACTATTTAGAGCGTTCCTCTAATCAGTAAAAATTACGATAACACTGTGTTCATTTTTTGAAGAAACACTAACAAAAATTTAGATATGGAACGATGTATGTTTAGCGTATCACCAATAACAAGATTATTCGAAGTGCACACAATGACTGGGTGATTCAGAAATTCTAAATTCCAATGGACACATCTGTGTCAGGTTTCCAGACGGCGAAGTCAAACAGTGACACTGAAAATAAACGGAGTGCCGAACGATTTCGAATAAGCATTACGTAAATGGAGCAGATCTTAAGTTGAATGTCACGTTGGAGACTGCGGGTTTGTTTAGGGAGCGAACCACGGAGGAAAGGAAGAAAAGCTGCGTTAACGGAGAGAAAAGGTTTTCGAGAGACTGATTAGAGAGGGTAGCCTCGTTGCGAAGAAACAGCGGGAGGAAAGAAAACACGGTCACGAGATTACGAGACGCGTTCGAACAAACACCTCGGCTTTAGTCATTCAAGTGTAGTTAAGAAAAATAAAGCCAGAGATTGGACACACCACTTGTGGCTGGGGACTCGAGGCGCAGCCATAACACACTCTCCACTATTCCCCGACAGAGGAAAGACTACTCTCTCGAACACCAAACGAACTTGAATACGAGAAGTTTCCTCCAAGTGGAGCAAATGCTTCAAGATGAGGACTGAAACCCAACAATAGGAAGTTTCCACGGAACAAGAACTTATCCATTGCAGTAACACGTTGCGGCTGCGACGTCTCACGAGAGCCCATAAATTATTTCTTTTCAATGGAATCTCTCCGGCGCTAATAAAAGTAGTATGTGAAACGAATACATTAATATCGCTAATACTGCGAGAAATAGAAATTCTCTTCAAATGAAGTTCAGATACATAACGTTATTCATTACTAAACTGCGGATTTGATACATTTGTGACGAAAGTGAAAGGATAAGGTTTCATATATGATACTTATTTAAAGATTAAAACGAATTTAATAACAATAACTAGACTGCGGATTTTATGCATTTGTGGCAAAAACGAGTTGGTGAAATTTAATACAGTAAAGTTGAAGCACGTCAATATGTATGTTATTAAAGAACAAAAGAAATTTTAATATTATCTTTTGCGTCTTGCAATTTATCCAAACCATCTTTATTTTGCATAAAGATCCGCGGTCTAATCTATTATATTAGGGTGAATCGAAGAGGACGGTTTTTTCCCAAGTGAAAATATTAAAATTTCTGGTGATACTTCAACATTAATTTTTAAGGATTATTTTGTTACCAATACACAGGGTGTTCTCTTAAGTAGTAATCAAGTCGATCTAAAAAAAAGAAAACTAAAAATGAGAATTTCATAATAACATTATTCTTCATTTTCGTCTCACATTGACTCCAAGAACTACCCCTCGAGGCACTTGTCAAACATAGTAACGTGAAGATCTCGGAAACGACACAGAGGTTCAACTAGAATAATCCTGATAGTCCTCCTCCCTTAAAATACGAAATTAGTTCCACCAGTCAGAGGAAAATTCGTGGTTGTCCGATACAATTCCGCAAGGTTCCGAAAAGATCGGCACGCGTCATCGACCGAAGGCCCCCCGTTAAATTATCATCTAAACGATAATCGTTAGTGGGTGCACCCCAACTGGAAGGACAACGAAGGAACTCGTGTCGGCCGGTGGCAGGGCAGCAGGCAGGTTCGATCCCCGTATTTATAGACATCCTGGAAAAGAGCAGAAGAACGAGAGAAGAAGAAGAAGAAGTAAGTTATGCGACGTTTGGCCCGCCCCAGCCACTCATTCGGCGACCATAACTCTCGCAGAGTGGCAGCTCCGAACGGAAGGGTGTGTGCCGCCCTCCTTCCGCGAGAAGAGGGAAATTGAATGCCTTCGCAACCCCTCCTTTGCCGGTCGTCTTCCCTGCACCCTCCGTCACCTGGTCCTCCTTCTTCCTCTCTTAACCGTGTCACTGTCAAATTGATAACCGCTCCTTTCTCCGGGGAGGACGACTTCTCCGCTCCGCGCTTCCGGCGAAGCCGCGGAATGCGCCGACAACCAAGAACTTCGAACCAGGCATTATCCGTCCGGGGGATAAGTTGATTTCGGTGACTTAAATAATGGATAGTAGCAAACGAAAATATCAGGGATTTCGGTGGTGGGAGTTATCGCGAATCCGGGCTCGTTAAAAAATTAGTCAGCGGCCGTGGCGAGAAGACATTAAGCGAATTAAAAGCGAAAGGACAGGAATGCAGTGCCACGCGAAAGAAATAGAAAGACTGGCGTGGCTGGCTGGCGAGGATCAGCTTAAAGCCGGGCAACGAGATTTTCTATCTCGCCGGATTTAATAATTCCGCCCCGGCCCGCCTTTGTTAACTCTACAATTATTATTAATGACGATGTACGAGGGTCGGCGGTTCTGGCCAGGCAGCCGCCGCCGCGCCGCCATACCACCACTGCCCGTTTCTCTCTCGCCTTGTTTTCCTCCTCCGCGGGCGTGAATGTAAATTAATTACTCGCCGGGTCTTTCGTGAAAAACATATTAAGCGCCCCACCTTATTACGGCACGGTATTGCAGCGTAAATCAAGCCTCACTTACGAATCACTATTTTTCACCGGGAGCGGCGCGGCTAATATCGGAATCCCAAAATTTCACCGCGGATTCAGCCAGGAATAACGCGCGTTCCCGGAACCGGAGAAGACGTTTGCTTTCCCGTCGAGTATTACTCGGAATTACTCAGCTAAACGTTACCCGCACCGCTGGCAAACAAAACAGAGGAGGAGCTTGCGCGCTCTTCGGTAATTGCCGTATTATGACAACGACCGCCGCGTTTTATTTACTCAACGGAATTAGCAGGTGGACACCTGCCGGTGTTTTCCCTCTTCCCCATCCCTCATGTAGGCCCTGGCGAAATTAGAATGAATGTTTGTCGGAGGACACCGAAGACGAAGGTCCGCTTTTCCCTCTTTCCGTCTCCAGGGCACAGCGCATTCACCCTTTCGAAAGAGCTACGAGCAGCGAAACACCGTTTTCCCCGCGTATTGTCGGAGCCGGGGAGCCATTTTCGTCTCTTTTAGGAAAAACAAACAGCGGTTGCAGGCGGAAGATAACGCGTGTCTCGCGCATGCTCGCCTCCCTGGCGCCGGGACGGCTGGAGAAACGGAAGTACTACTTTTACATGGCCCTTTCGCCTCCCTTTCGCCCTGCCTCGCCTTGCCACGCCACGTCCCAGTCTTTTTGCACCCCTCTGCACGGTATAACGGACCCCTTCCTAGCCTCCCCTCAGCCGTGACCCATCCCCGCAGTCTTGGAATCACCGTCTCGAGTTGCGTGCAGCGAGTTGCTCGCTCACTCCTCAGGGGTCGAGGCTCCAACCCCTTTTGTAGGTACGCGGGGCTCGTGGCGAGCATGTGTGACGGTCGCCTTCGTGGCCTGGATTTATCAAAAGCGAACCTCGCCACGTCCCTCCGGGGCGAGAGTTATGTTTCTGACCTCGGCCGCATGGAATATCGCACCGAGTTCGCCTCGCGGAGCTTGTTAATCGCGACATCGTACGACTTTGATGTCGTGCTCTACGCGCACCGTGATGCGGGAAACGGGGACGTGATTCCGTGAGCGAGCACCGCGCTAATTGAAAATACTCGCGGTAAAGTTTGCCCGCCGATTTCGTGCACGATACTTCTGCGGCTGCAGCCCGAAATGACAGAAGTCGCGGTCGCAGAAGAGTTCTGATGGAATTAACTATGTGTCTAATTCTGTAGTTCCTAGGCAACGTCAATCTCACGTCACATTTTCAGCCAGGCTTGAAAGCATTTCTGGCTGACACTTAGCCTGTATTTATTTTCCTAGCACCGTTTATTTCAACTCTCATTTTAATACAGGTTTCAACAATTACTGGCTGCGCTTTGAAACTCTATCAATCTCCAGTCCTATTTTTACACTGGGTGTAATGAAAATATATAATATGTATAATATGATATAGAATATTTAACAAGAAGTTATACTATCTCAAGGGGTAGTTTTTACGTATAACGATTGAAGAAATCATCCCTCAAGAATATTTTTCTATGCGTGTTCGGTTTCGTTTTAATCAGAAAAATGTCACAAATATATCCATAAAGTTGATATAAAATAATAATTAAGTGCACAAACAGTTTCGCCATTGGTTCAATACTGTCTCACCGATGTTCACAAAAATATCGTGCACATCTCGGGAATCCTGTACATGCGTAAGATCTATCCAGCACTTATTACTCACATCAAAAATCCTGGCGGGTCCCATAAAATCCGCAGACGTCCCGCCGATCGTAAAAGAATCCGCGTTCCAGTTATAAGCGAACTGTTTCTCACTCGCAGCATGAAATAATCGCTGGAACGATGTTCGCAGAGCCGCGTAATAAACTCCGCGGGTTTCTAAGGCTTCGCGACAGCTCGCGGACGGGAATCACACGTCACGGTGATCGTCGCGATCCGTCATCCCTTTGTGCATCCCGCGGCGTCATTAACACTGCAACGCTACTTTCGCGGAGTTTGTTTAAACGTCGAATCGCTGGCAACGACAAAGGGGGCCGCTCCGGTACACGTGTGCGTCGTATGTCTCTCGGATATAAAATCCTCGCCGCGTAAACATTCCCAAGCGAGTGTCCCGACATCTGTTTCTTACCCCGTTCCGCGGCTCGATCTCGCCGTGCTTGATCACGTGCCAGAAGCGACAGTTTACACGCGGACTTGCGAGCTGCCCGATGTCTCCTCGTCTTTAACGATCCCCGGCTAGATCATCTCAAGTGCAATCGACTTAACCCGGCGTTGGTATCGAGAGCGGTTAGGGTTGCAATCGGACCAGTCGTCGAGGCTGACGCGCTGAAAGGACGTCAGGCCTGTCAGACGTCGACGTCGGCCGTAATAATCCACGACTTTCGTGCTCCAACAGCTCGGCCCTGCCCGTCAATCTGTCCCGTGGATCTGTATTTTCATAAGTCTGCCCGCGAAAGCAAACACCATATCCCCGAACTCTCGAGTGCACCCTCCGAGGGCTGAAACCCCCTTCGAGATTCCTCTCTCAATCGCAATTGTCGGGCCAACCCGACTATCGAGGAAATCCTTTCTTAAGGGCCGGTGTCGTGCTCGAAACTCAAGGCGATATTAATTCTGCGTTGTTCGCGGACGGGAATATTTTTCCCGTGGTTTCCGTCTCGTGGAAACGCGCCGTAACGAGGATTGCTTAATTCTGCCTTCGTTTTCCGGAGGCCGGAACCCGGAGAATTCTACTTGAGTAATTAGCAAGCTGTAATCCATTTCAATTAAAATTTTTTTATTCGCGTTCCTCTGCTTCATATGTATCTATGTACGCGGTACACTGTACACTAAGCGGTTTATAGCGAAAGTGGTGTAAATCAATATGCGTCTGTTTGCTTTCCTTAAGTAATTAGTTAATATTGATAAAAAAGTGCGAGTGGGTACGAAACTTTTAGTTTCTATAAAAAAATCGAGTTAAGCGAAATTAATCTTCCCAGGAAATTTGTCGGATTACCGGAAAATTTTGGAGTCCGTAGAAGGGGCTAGGTCCAAGCGTGAGGCGTCCGTCCCTCGGTGAATACCACTGACTCATTGCAATTTAAAAATTACTCGAAATTCCGGGCACACCTAAGATGCCATCTACCGTGAAATTCCGGCGAGCCAACCGAAAATCAGCGAGGTATGCCGGCCGCGAGACGTGCCATAACGCTTTAATTGTCTTTCGGTTATGTTAATACGTCGACAATTTCATCAGTAGCGTGCGCGTACCTAATGGATCTGCGGATAATTGGAAAGGAGGGGTCGCCGGGGTTCCAGGGAGGTAACGGACCGATGACAATGCCATAACGCAAGAGGGTTTTCGCGTAACGATTCTCCACTATGGACGAGATTCCCCTCCGCTGAATATTCCCGCCTAGTGTTCACAGTTGTATCATACTACTCTGAACATACGAGTTCAGTTATGCACACAATTCGGCCTGACTGTTATCTCTGTGTGAATTAGTTCGCATATTGATCTTCCTTTTAACATTTTACTAGATTGAAAACACACACGCCGGGAAAAATGTACGATGGGGTCAACGTTCGCAAAACTGGCACGGTTCTCTCAAAAGCTATAAAAAAATTTGTAAACTTCCACTGGTCACAGTCGTTTTCATGTGTCATTCCACTACAGAAATTTTTAGTTTTATTTAACTGCAATTAAGGAGATGGTATTCACTAAAACTTTGTTCTTTCTCTGATTATTAATTGCGTACAACATTTTCATTTGAAAGTGTTTCAAGATTTGTTTATATATGTGAAAATCGATAAGATCGTTTGGTACCTTTTACGTCTGACTAAAACACACGCATTCTACTTTAAAGTGTACGGAACATTTATCTTTAGAGATAAAAGATAACTAAATTTTCGTTTAAAATCATAAACGTATTTAGTCGTGAGAACCTGTTAGTGAAACCTGTTAAGTATTAATCTCCAAAGCAGGAAGGAAATGAGCGAATCGAGCGCTGTGCACTGAGCACATCATTCTCAAAATAAAGTGACCTTCTTTCCCTCTTTCCCACGCACTGTATTAGGTGATTCATGTAGCTAAGTCGGGCCATAGTTCTTGTCTAAGTAATGGAGCAAAAAATGGGAGGAACATTGTGAGCCATAGTCACACATTGACTTCTGGTGCTGGTGCTTTTTATGGCCGATGTACTCATCTGTTCTAATTGTATTTTTCTCTGAGAGTGCGTTATCTGGTGCCACCCCAATTTCTCTTAATCGGTACCTAGAAATATTAGTTTATACCATTTAAATACTAACATTCCATGACGATTTACTTTGTTTCAAACTTTATATGAGACGAAAGACCTTTCATTTTTTAAGCATGGAGAATATTTCCTATGCTCGGTTTTCATCATTTCTCTGTGAAGCATTAATATACGAAAATTAAACATGTACATTACCAGCATTGTAGGTAATATTATTCATCATACGGTTAGAAAATATTTTTCGTATTGCGAGTCTATTGCGTGTCGGAGGCAAAACCAATAAAGTACGCTCGGCAGTGAACGTGTTAAAGAAGCTACCTCAGTTGCTAACCCGGGGACTAAACATCTAGCATCTAGGTGAAGGAAGCTGACTTAAAGAAGCTATTGTACCTCGAAGAAGCAATCCCCGTACAAGAACTACTTCAGTAGCTAAATCCCGAACTAGATATAGTTCAGAGTCCACAAAAATCCCATTATTTCCCACCTGCCCAATTAAGATTATCAAGAAACGACTTCACACCATTACGATCCGACCGCGATAAAAAGGGCCTAACATTCTCGAGCGCGTTGGTTAGCTACCAGGCCCAAGAATTCAGAGTATGCCTCGTTTCTCTCGCCGACGATATCGCGAGTCGGCCATGTCGAGGCTTGTGCACGCGAGGCGAGGCGAGGCGAGGCGTGCGTCGTCGCGTGGCGTTGCACCGGGTCGGTTCCATCCGTGTGCACGCACTCGAATACGCGAAACCGAACGCGTGTCCCCTCTCGAGGTGCGTGCACGCGCGGCTGTGTGCGTAGTCCCGGCGCTACGCGTGCAGAGACTAGGCCCGCGCGGAGCGGCCAGACCGCAATCCAACCGACGTACAACATGTTTATGTATCGCAGGCAACATTAACATTGCAATTTATGCGCGCTTTAACTGCCCCGCAGCCCTTCCAGCCGGCCCTCGTGCTCTCCACGAGCGGCTGGCCCGCTTAACACGACCGCGAATTTATCAACGCGGTTCGACGCACAAGTTCACTCACCGCAGGAGGGCCGACGTCCCTCCTCCTCGCTCCTACCCGATGCTCTAGCTTTCGTCGGATCAACACCGTTTATATTTTACCAATCGTTACTTATTGTCTACGATCGCCACGGGCCACCCAGCCACGCGAAGCCGCTTGCTAACGTTCGGGCACCCGTTCGTTAAGATCATACTAATTTCATTTAGTCAAGGTTTACGACACGGACTTGACTTCTTTGTTCTAGGTGCTTTATTACCTCATTCCGGTACCAGGAAGAAGGATTTCTTCCTGTGAATCAATAGCAGTGACGTATCATGAACCTTGTATGCCTCCAGTGACCCTATGACCTGTCCTCCATCTCCAGTTGGGGCTAAAGGAAACGGGAAAATGCCCTCCAAGATTGCCACTGGTAATTTTCCCTCCCACTAATCAATTCGCTAAAAATCACATTCCTTAGGAGGGGATTGTTACTGAAGGGCACAGCCCTCACAAATCGTTGGAAGAATTCGGAATTAAGACAACCAACGACCAATAAACATCGCATTTGTACAATACATACCCTGCGCGACTCGCCATCTGATAGAGTTGGGCAAAAATTTAATCAACGATTGACGAATAAATTTCTACTTCAATTAACCGCAATTAACAATTAATCTTCTAGTTTAGGCGTTAATTGCGGTTAACGATTAAATACTTATTAATCGTTAACTGGAAGTTACGGCTAAATTTCTACTTTAGTTGTTAATTGCGATTAACGATTACATTCCTTTCAATTGTAATTGTGCATCGGATAATTGATTAATGATTAACTGCTGAAATTTCGAAATGAAATACGAAATAAAAAATATTGTATATGAATACTGAAAAAAATGTAAACTGAGTTTAGGTTTATTGTCATCTGGACTATAATACAAACTCTGTTTACGTGCTTTTATGTTTTTTCAATCGATTGAATCAATCGTCGATTTTTCAATGATTACCTTTTTTAATCGTACACATTAATCAATGAATTTTGATTAAAAGTTTAATCGACTAATGCCCAACTCTGCCATCTAATAGCAGATTGTGGATCTATACGTAAAATTATAATTTTGGAAAAGAATTATGCGTTACAAGAATTAATTAAATATGTACTTCCTGTTTAAAGAATTTCTATAAATCGACAATAAAATGTTATTGTTCCTGAATTTATCTAAAATATTCACTCGCATTTCTGTTATAAACGCATAACATGCGCAGTCAACATGTTAGACAATAATTTTGCACCACTCGAATCCTCCATGGCTATATTTTTCCTTTATATGATTATATATTTGGTATGCATATGTTCCCATCATACCTAAGAACGTAAAATAATGAATGGCTACACGAGGATTAATCCCGACACGTATCTGTTGCTCCAAACGGAACATCACTTTCGGCACGATACGGCTCTTCGAGATTCCTTCTCGCGTGTTCGGATCGGCTGATGGGCGGATTTGTACGCTTTGAATATGTATTTGTAGAGATGGCAGGGCTCAAGGGTGCACGGAGAGTGGGTAAGAGGGTCATTGCGGATTTGAGGATGTGGGCGTGATGGAATCTGTTGCTTCCTCCGACCCCTTTTGAACCCGAGATACTTGTGGCGTGATTCGTTTTTGATTTTCAACGTGATAGTTGCACTTGCAGCAGAGTTTTCAGTTTCGTAAAACTTTATTACATCGTGTTTCTGTCGGGGTGAAACGTGGAAGGTACATTTGGACATAAAAGTTCAAGATAAATTGAAATTTTCCGCCTGAAACTTTACTGTAGCAAGCTACTGCAAATATTCCATGGACTTTTCAGCGAAACTCACACAATTTTGCTTATCCTTTTAATTATTAAAAATTCTGAAAAATTATAGGTGCTTAAAATGCTACAACTTGACATTAGAAAAATTATATTAAAGCATATAAGCCTTATTTATAATTTTTCACGTCAATTTAATAGAATACGCCTTGTGAAAGTCTAGCTACTACCATGATTGTAAAATGAAACACAATATATAAAATGGAACTCCATATACAGTAATGTCTCGATATGTGTACAAGAGATATGCACGATATTTGCGAAAAATCCAACTCTACTGCTAACAAATGAAACGTATGAAATTCGGCTAACTCAGATATCGTCGGTTCGGATAATTGAAATTTTACTCTATAAATTAAAGAAGTAAATGTGATTCAAACTGTATCGTGTTTGATATAATTTCTATCAGAAAAACGTGGCAAACATGTTCACAAAAGTTTAAAAAAGAAAAACAATGAAGAACAAGAAAGTTTACTGGATTAGCGTCTGTACACTAATGTGCTATGTTTGATTCCAGTTCTATTAGCGGAGATGAGCCGCTAAAATGGAGTCGCTCTTCCCATCGGAGGAGTCACAGGGCAATTATGGTCCGGCTTGATTATCATTAACCGAAGCGGCGCAATAAATTCGAATTCCGGTTGGGTTCGCGCCGCGCCCCATCGGGGGTCTAACAAAAACCTTTCCCAGTCTCCCGCTCTCTCCCTCTCTCTCTCTCACCGCCCAGTCCATTAAACATTCCGCCGCCTCGCCGGTCGGATTTATTTCTTTCTAAAACTGTTATGTATATCACATGTACATAGACCCTGAAACATGTAACCCGGACCGAAACAGCGCAACCCCATCCATCTTTCGGGTTCCGGCGGAGTTCGCGTGGGTGGGGAGGGTGCGAAATACGTTTCGCAGACGACGTCGGGTTCGAGCTCGATTTCACGAACGAGTACCTGAGAGCCTTTCCCGGGCAGAACTCTTACCGGATACTTTGCAAGTTTCTCGGCCTGTTTACCTGACACGAGGGTGACTCTCTACGGGCCTGCCTTGCTTGCCCTGCCTGCTTGCCCTGCTTGCCTGGGTATCCGAAGTCAATGGGATGGAAAGCGACCGGCGCGGTGCAGAAATCGAGTAGAAGCCCGTGGTTTAATGCGTGGCAACCCGCTACAAGAACCCGAGGCAACGGGATTCCTCTGCGGTTTTTATCGGCCGCCCCAAACGCACAGAGCCTGTTACCACCGCGAGAATTATGGTCTCGAGTGTAAACAAGCGTACCCTGCCATGTAAGTACGTGCCTTCGAACATCTCTCGTAACTTCGATGAGAAACTAAGGCGAACAACCTGTCTGTTCCGAGCATTGTTCCCCTCCCCCAAACTTTTCGACTCGTGGCTTTTTTACTGCTGCCAAACACCTTGCAACCCCTTCCTGTTTTAACCTCTAACGTGCCACATTTTTAGTCAGTCTTTTTTAACACTAGATGTACTCTGCAATCTCGGTAATTGTAAGTAACAAATTTCCAATCCGTCATTTTGGCTACTTCTGGTGTTAAAAGAAACTGAAACTTTATTTTCATGGCAATTTTATTAATCTTCGCATAGCAGCCATGGCTAGATCCACTCAAATCTGTACACAATAATTTTTTAAAAATATTTTTGAATTTATTTGTTTAAAATCTATGTTGATCTTATCGGTCTAATAAAAATAGCTGACAAGTTAAACTGGCCAATAGAAAATTAAAAAGCTAGAATGTTTGCAACTCTGGGTCAAAATGGACCCAGGTCTTGGCATCGTGAGGTTAAGAACATGTAGATTGAGAACTTCATGCGTTTATAGCAGGAATGGATAAATGAAATATGAAACAATTAAAAAATTTGAAGAATTTCGTAAAAATCCACGATCCAAAAATTAATTAGATAGCTCTTAACAACCAATGACAGCGTGCTGCATGAAAGAACGTACTTGTAAGATTGAATTCAAAACATCTACTTAATTGGATGTCTTATATTTGAATTTCAACTTCAAGATTGACGAGAGACTGTTTCTTCATTCGTTAAAGATTGATATTGCGTCTTAGACATAGCAACCCCGTAGGAATAAGTGAAAGCCATCGTTTCTTATAAAAATCGTGGAAATTAAAAATAATAGTGGTGACCCGGCAGAGAACACTTTGCGACCCTCTAGGGAGCCCGAAGTCTAGAGAATCGAACCCAGGATAAAGGAAGTTCGAGATAACCTTAATCTCAGCGGGGTTTACGAAAATGTATTAAGATCGACAGTTCCCCGATCGGTCTTCATTCATTTTTCCTGAATCGGCGTCTGGCGGTCAATTACGCTTAATTGAGAGTGGAAAGACTTTCGGCGAGGATAGTGCTTGAATATTTGAACGTTCCTGGCGAGTGTCGTCGAAGGGATCGTCGAGGGTACTCACATATGTCTATAGACAGTCCTCCGGAGGTGCAGAGGATCAGTAGGTAGAAGGTGAGGCACGTCTGCAGGTAGCCCATGGTGGCGTCGATGGATGGTCGGCTAGCCTGTGGTCATCGAACTCTCATAACCGCTTCTGTAACGAAAACCCACAAACGATTATTCACTGAAACAGTCTGACACTTTGACAGTCTAATCAAAACAGTTCCAAATTATTTAAATCTATATAAAAACTATGATGAAACACGCTAAAAAGCATATTCGATATATCATTTTTCTAATAATTTATTGATAATTATGTCGCAGTGGAACGTAGCAAAATCTAAACCAATGCCTGGGTTGGAACTAATTTACAATTTATATTGAGTTGGTACCACTAGTAGGACTGTAAACATCCCAAAGGATATTTCAAAATTAATAAATATCATTAATAAGGCTGCATATATTCATCTTTCCCAAGATACATGGTTCAATTTACCTATTTGTCTATTTAGAGACACTTTTCCGTCTCCATTCTGTCTAAAAAAATACAAATTTTAATAAAGAACGAAGTATTCAAAATTTGTAAACTTGTGAGGGGTGAGATCACCTTTCAAAAACATGTAGAATTTTTTATCTTCGAAAAGAGATTTCATAAAGTGTATTCTCTAGATTATCCTCGCGATCACTCCTCGAAATTGAATTTCTTGATCTCGCGCGAGTCAGATGAAATTCCACTGAATCAGCTTCTTTCTTCAAACATATGTTACATCCTTTCTCAAACGAATGAAACTCTTATCACCGAGAGTTTGAGCTACTAATTCCTGCCCTCGCCGGTTAAACCCATGGCAAACAAACAGTTGGCACTGCGCCATGTCGGGCTCGCTAACCCGTCGAAAGGTTAACCATCGAACGACCAATAAGAAACCGATAAAATTGTGCAAACCGTGGGTTCGTCGGTCGTCCGGGGTAGGAAGCAATTAAACGTAAGTTCTCGGAGCACGAGTACGAGGAGGGACCACGACGAGCGTAGAAAAACAGGCTGAAAACGGCCGTTTCGGCCTCCCCCGTGCTTTTCGCCGGTGTGAAATGGCGCGGCTCTTGTACCGGACAGATATACGACCGGTACAACAGCCACGGACAAAGAGCTACATTCACGCCAGCAACCATTACGCGTCATTATCGAGATTAGGATCGGGAGTTCGGGCTGCGAGGTGGAAGAGAGAAATAGAGAGAGAGGGAGAGAGAGAGACGCGAAGAGAACGGGAGAAGAAGAGGAGCAGAGATAACCGGAGAGAAAGAGAGACAGAGAGGAGGAATGAAACGGAGAACGCCGCGGGGACCTTCGGCTGCTTGTTCTTCTGTTCGACGAGGTGGTGTGTAGCGGATGCTGATGGAGGGTGGGCCACGAGGAGAAAGAGGACTGCACTTTATTCATGGTGGTGCCGTCGTGGCGCATCCAAAAAAGCAAGAAGCAGACTCCGAACGGTGGCCGAAGAGGTGGTGGGGAGAGGGATGCACAGGCGAGCCTTCACTTTTTGGCTAATTAACGGCAGTTTCTCCGACTACCGACTACTCCGCGATGCTTATCTGGGGAAGTTTAGGGTACCTCGTTATTCAGCGGGCCGTGAAAAAATCCCAGAACCGATGACGCGTTTCTTGCCCGTTACGGCCCCCGTGTATATCGGGCCGCCATCGCGAGCTGCCGAGGCCGCCAAACCCCGAAAAATCCGAAACGCGCGATTCTTTCGAGAACCATGGTAGAAAGAGATTTTAATGAAGTCGTCCTGGAGAGGTTTCACCCGTGTTCCCGGAGTTTTTGAGGCCAAGGGGAACGGCGGCACACCGAATGGGAAATTCCATCGGATACCCGGTGAATGAGTCCGCGACAGCTCCATGAAGCCGCGTAATCGATTAAGTGGCTGAATCGGATTACCCGACCGGCAATTAAGATACCGTTCAGCATGAAGCGGTTACGTCGGTACCGGTGTCTGGCATAGCACGATCACAATGCCGAGGATCGATTAGTCGACGCAGTAATTAAGGTCATAGGGTGCATCCGTGCTTGAGTTACTCACGAGAGTCTGCGGACCGTGTCGCAGACGGAGTCGTTCCCGGACTGCTTGGATTTATCGTGACGCGTGATTAATCATTGGTCACGTGGACCGCGTGGAACGCGTCGCGGTTAACCCACCGTTGGATTCCCTAATATCGATCCTGTCTGATTACCAGCGGGTCCCGTTGCCAGTTCGCAATCATTACGGAGCAAGACGGCCCCGATTCGAACGTTCGTTTCTCGTTATATTTCTCGAGCTGTTCTTCGCGGCCCCGTAATTCAGCTAGAGCCACTCGGGGAGCTAGAGGGTTCCGGGACTCTTATAAATTTCGATCGCGGATCTACCGTATATCGAGTCCGATAGGGCCGGCTAGAGGGTGGGTTTACAGTTGCTGGTCGAAACCGACCACGGTTCGCGCGCTGTTTCCAGCATTGGCGCCGACGTTACATCCCCTGTAAATCTACCCCCGCGATACCGCCTGGGAACGGAGAAATCACCTGGATTTAGTGGCTCGTTTGTTCTTAGCTTCCTACGATACGCACACTGCCATCTTTCATCCGCTGAAACACCACGGACGCCGACTTTTACCGCGGACCAGCCACATAAAGTGCCTTTGTGCCCGGCTCTGGACGCTCCATTTCCACGGTATTCGCCTCTCCCTTCCCTTTGAATAAGTCATCCTTCGGTTGTCCGATTCCTCTCTTTCTAACATATTCGACGACCTGATACACCACGGACCAGCCCGCGATAAATAACTGCCTTGAGGGATCGAGAAAATAAGCCAGACTTGCGGTATAAACCCTTTCCCGTAGGTACCGGAAAAGTTCATTTTGTGTGAACTTTCTCGGAGGTTATGGACAGCATTTAAAACCCCTCTATGTTTAAACCCTTGCTCAGTTGCGGAATAAGCGTGACATATATGCATTTTTTGTATGATCTTTCTTAGAAATTACTTTATTGTGTTATTAAATGGGTACAAATAATAAAATTGCTAAAAAACTTTTTGTTTAATTGATTTAAAAACGATATTAATATTGTTCGCAGTCTAGTAAATTATTTGGATGGATACAATGTTACAACTTCTGAAAATATTATTCAAAAGAAAATGGTCGAGCTTCTTTTAGATACAGTTCAGCCATTAAAAAGTCTACGCTTTCGACATGTAAGGTGTTAACATTCGAATATTTTCTTCGTTAGTTGCGCGTTACGGCAAACTCGGCGAAATCATTAAGTAAAGTTTTTCTAAGGAAGTTTTCGTACCGCGCGGTACAAAGAACAAAATTTTTCAATTAGTAGGGCAGCATGCGAACAGAATGAATGGGAAACGGCATTGTGGAAATTTAATCGTATCAAGATATTTACACGCCAGAAAGTCGTAAATTTCCAAGCAGCTGTGTCGAGCGCGCGAGTCCACCCCCGCCCCTAATTTAGATGCAATTAAAATTAAACAAGTTCTTCTGCGCTTGAGAACGTTTGCACGGTCGTTTTATAGAGGAGCCGCGATTTTCTTGAAAAGACACGCTCTGGTAATGGAGGCCGGGGTAGGCAGGGGGTTTAGTGGGTGCACAGTACTTGCATACAGGCATATAAACGAGCGTACACCATTGCATCCCCCCCGCACTACCGGCGTTTCTGGATCGTTAACCGGAGCTCGTCGAGAAACTCTCGAGCGCAGGCGAAAAATTTGTATCCAAACTAGTTTCCGTGCACCCTCGAGTGGCTTCGCTCCCGTGAAAAATATAGCGAGACCCGCCGTCGATAAATCCCAAAACGACGGATCAGACGCCGCAAGTTTTTCAATATATAATTCCCAGTCAGCTGGAAAACCGCTGCACTATAATTTTCTTGTTCAGTGCGAGAGCACGAATCCTCCACCGGAATCTCCAATGCACATTGTACTCCTTGCGACACTTATGAGCTTTCTACAAAACATATTATACATATAATTTAAAACCATTCGATGTAGATATATCCATAAGTTTTGGTTTGTATTTTAATATGTACAACAAAGAAGTCATGTTAACAGTTTGGAAAAGAACGTGACTTTTGGGAATTTTTTCGGGCAAAATTAATTGAGCTTTTTTAAACGAGTACTTTATCTGAAAGCACACATACGATGGTACTGATAGTAATTTATCTGCTGCAAAATCAACGAAGGTTGAGGAGTTCTTTGCAAGTACTTTCTTAATTGCCTCCGAGGTCGACAGAAAGGGACAGTCTCCGAGTAAGATTATCAAGAAGATTAAAACGGTACGATCCAAGAAAGTGCGTCAGCTGAAAAAGTACATTTAGGGTCACCCATAAATCCACGATTCTCCCACAGCATTTCATATAAAAATCCTAGTACAGTAAATCCTCTATACACGCAGAAAGGCCGTACACGATAAATGCAAAAAAAATATCCCCTCCACTGTAGTAATCTGATCTCGTCACATACCCCAATATAAAATCTTTTTTATTATTACTTATTTTTTTATGAAACTTTCACCAATATATTTGTGGCATTTTTCCGATTAAAATAAGACCAGGCACGATATAATTTCAACTGTATTTAGTGGCTTAATTGACGATGAACGTTTCGGGCGCAAGGAAGGACAGCGTATGGGAAGAAAGAGACGCGCGGAGAGTCGCAGTCGCTTCGGCCGCGTGCTGTCTCTATTTACAGGCGCTGTCCTTCTCTACGCTCGGCTCGATCTTTGAAGCTCAAAAGAATAGTGTCCCGTCTACGATAAATGCACACGAATCTACCCGAGGCTTTTGCGTTTATAAAGGATTTACTCTAATACTACTGAGCTTTCGATTAGATTAGAAGTACCCAAACGTTAATGGCCGGCACTAATGGACTGTTGCGACGAGCTTTCGATCGAAGAACCGGCAGGATTTCGTCGAAACAGAAATCTAAATCCGCGGGAAATTCTCAACACTGTTCAGGAGGGGTTGAGAATAATTAATTTTAATTCCGGTCCAGGTGAAACAGCCCGTTTCAGCAGCAGGAAAACGCGCGGTTTGCAGCCCGGGGGATTTACGATGCCGGTGGAAAGAATTAGTCGCGCGTGGCGTTCTTTGAGCGGCTGTTTCTATCGTGCGGCCGCATAAATTTGCGCTGAAGTTCGCGGAAAGACGGGGCAGCGCGCGCGCGGCAGCGCGCGCGCGGCAGCGCTCGCTCCTCGAGTGCCCAGGCAAATTAAAACTCAACGAAGTCGTCCTCCCGTAATTGCCGGGGCGCGCCGCGACTTATTTTCGTAGACCCTCTCGTGGCGACGCCGACGCCCGACGTCGACGTCGACGGCGATGGCTCCGGCGACGACGGTAGAGAGAATTCGCGACGCGGGTGGGTCCGCGCGCGCACACCGCCGTCGCCGCTTTAATACTTGGACGCCAAGGCGGAAGGTGGAAACACGTGTGCGCTGGAGGGACCTCTTTCCTTTCACCCTGCTCGGCCAGCCGACGAGTAATAACTCCTCCAACTAATTCCGGGATTCTCGATGGAAACGTTTCTCGAAGATCTATGAATCCACCGCGGATTCTCTTATGGTCCGGGGGATCAGATTCGACTCGATGTGCTATAGATCTTGCTTCAACTTTTATGGTCACGATCGGCGTCCGAACGATTTTCTAAACTTTTCTCCTGATTATTCGGACGTTCAGAAAGTTGGATCTTGCCTAATATATTAATCCATTACGATTTGCAGTCCAAATCGAACAATTTAATTGATAGGTGTAATATCAAAATAGGCTATGTTTAGACTAAACCAATTTCAGATATTTAATGAATTCCGGTTTCTGAATACTTGAAATGAAAATTTAAACGCATTGGCAACGACACATTTGTTTATTTGATAATTGACTTAGGGGTATGATAATTTCGTTACTAACCTTATTAGGGAAACAGTAAGTAAAACAACAACCTCCGAATTTCAATGAGAAATTTAAAAAGGTAGTTAATTAAGATAAATTAATATACGATGAATGAACTCTCCACAGTGTATTTTATACGCAGTGCAAAGACAAACTCCGAATTGAACGGTCGGTTTTTCAACAAAGTAAAGTTTGAGCCAACGTGGTTTCGAGGTAAAAATAATACACGGAGGAACTTTAATTCATTTCGTGCATAATAAACTTTCACACGACGCGAGAGAAAGTTCGTTGCACTAAAATCGTCCTACTAAAGTAAATAGATTAAAAGTTATTTTTACTACGACAGTCCCCCGAAACTAAACAAAATTAGCACGTTGGATGCCGCGAGAGTTATCGGTGAGCGGCACTATTGTTTAAAAACGATTGCTATCAAATTAATGCACAATCAACAATTTGTTTGAAAGGCTACATGAAACATACAAACAGTCCTTTCAGACAGTTTTTATCGATTGTGCCGGGCGTGAAATTTACATGAACACGGTAAGAATAAATCGTTTTTCTCTTTTAGTTCTAAATGTGTCATAAAAATCAGTTCCCGTCAGTCACGTCGCCGATCGATAAACAACGATCGAAATAATGTATCCCGGTATCCGCTCGGTCCTCGGAAATTTTCATAAAGCTAATCAACTTATTCGAATATACATCCGAGTTTGTTTCTACCCGACGGATCTCATAATTTAAATTGAGACCCGTTCGGAAGGCACTCGAGCCGGGCTCTCGCGAGCTCTCAAGCCGGAGCGCGGCAATTCAATTTGTTAATTTCATTCCCGCGGCGTATCGTTTCGACTGCGGGAGCCTTTCGAACCGGGGCCTCCTTTGACGACGTCGTCAAAATTCAGATTGGCCTGGGGAACAGGGGGGGGGGGGGGCAAAGTGGACGGAGGCTCGCTGTCGCTCTCCGGATTTTCCTACAGACGCAAATAGCATTTCCACGGAGCGGCGGTGGCGGTCAACCGAGTCACTCACGCTTTACAGTATCTTGCCGGAAATGCAACGAGCGCTCCCCGGTGTACCGACGTCGCAGTACGTCGCCTCGGAGATACGTACAAACAGGTTTTACGGCCGACCTTTCCGTGAAATCAGAAGCAACATCGCCGGCCCCGGACGTATGCCGTTTGCTCCGAGCGGGATCCATAAAATTTACAAAAGCCCACGAGCACTGTCCTCTTTCCACGATTTCCCGATCGCGAACACCAATGAAAACCGTACCGATCCGACGCACAGACGCGTCTGCGCCCGTAAACGCTGCGATTCAGAAGCAACGTTTGTGCTTCAATCCAACGCTGATGCTTTTCAGAAACAATCGCGGCACTTCGATTGGCTACTGACCACTCTTCAAATGGCGACCATCAAGCATTCTCGTCGGGATCGGCGTTTACGAACGGCTAATTGCGAGGGCTCTGAACCCAGACCTTTCTGTGAAATTAGAAGCAACACCGCTGATTCCAAACGTATGCTATTTGCTCCGAGCAGGATCCATACAATTTATAAAATTCTACGGACGGTGTTCTCTTTCCACGATACCGATGTGACGCACAACCGCGTCTACGCGCGGTAAACGCTGCCATTTAGAAGAGGAGCGTGGAAACGTTAAAGATCGAGGCAAGTCGAGTCAGGGAAGCGTTCGACGCGAGATCTCTTTGCTTTTTTACGGGTGATCGCGGTCCGGAGCTTTGATCGGCTCCCAGACAGTTCACAAATGGCGGTAATCAAGCATTCTCGTGGGCATCGGCGTTCGCAGCGCGAAAAAGAGGAGAGCCGCAAGCACGGCTAATTACGAGGGCTCCCTTTGACTACCGTGTGCTGTTAGCGCGGTCGACGCTGCCGGCGCTGATGTTTATCTTCGAGCGCAACCGATGGCAGCCCAAGATGGCAGCGCATCTCCGGCATTTATTCAGCGCGAAAACCGGTACGCTTCTTCTTCTTGTTCTGCCGATGCACGAGTACGGGAGGAAACGAGCGAGTCGCGAGTTCAGCCCCCGGGATATCTTCGTCTCGTTCCAGTCAGCCGACCAGAACACTGTCCAGTTCATCGTCGGTCCAGAGCCAGCCTCGTATTAATTTCGAGCATAGCTTCGGGTCAGCACTTTGTCTTCGATCGGCCAGCACGCAGTCGAGGAGGCTGAACAGCTCGCACCCTAAGCGCGATTCCGCCGCCGGGAACTTAACGGCGACAACCTGGTCGGTATCTAAATCAAGATTCAACGTCGAACCGGCGCGGCGTCCAGCTTGTCCTCTTCAAGAACGATCCGACGCGAGGTTGTCTCAGATCTACTTCGCTCGACTACACGCCTTTTTCTCGTAATCATGTACTCTGGCAACCGCTCCACCCACTAAATTATCGCGCGACGGAAGTTTTGATAAGCGGCGACGCGTGAGACGGTTAAGAGACTCCAGTCGCGAGGTTTCAGCTGATAAAGTGGAGCAATTTGTACTTTTCTGGCCGGAGGATCACGCCGGAGTCACGGAAATTTGGAAAGTTTCGCCAGTCGGCTGTAGGATGAGTAATCATTCCTGAACGAAACTCGCTGCGAAGAAACGAGACACTTCTGAGAGAGGGCTGGTGCGGTTTGTCAACGCGCGATAGGACGCTACGAATACACGAAACCCAAGGAGATCGCAAAATGTAGAAACGATTTTTTGAGGTCTTCTTGTACCAGCTTCTTAACGCGTATCAAGTTTACAACATTGATTACTGAAGTTTCCAAATCTGTGAAGTACAAGGAAACGTTTATATTAATAAGGAATAGTGGCATTTTTATTCTATTCCAGTTCAGGATTATTTTATTTAACAGTCACTATAAAAATCGAACATCTGCAACATCAGTAGAAACAATGTTTGAATTGCTAACTGCAAGATAGGTATAAAAGATTGCAGCCTCTGATGTCTCCAAACGATGTTATAAAATTTATTAGCTAATCCCAATGTTTGCTCTTCCAACCCAACCACACGATTACATTTCTTATAGAGATTGACAGATTAACTTAAAAATCACAAGGTTTCCTTAGAAAATCTCTAAGTGGAATGAGCATCTCATTGACTGGTCCCGCCATTGTGTGCCCATCGAGATCCCACGATACCCGTTCACCAGCCCCCTGTATCCTCGGCTCGGTGGACCGACAGCCTAAAATAGCATCGGAAGAGCACAATGCCGAATAAAAAGTGACAGGTACGCGCGCCGGAGCGGTCCATGTAAAGGCATCCCTTCGTGTAGAAGAGCCGTGTTCCTCGTGGTACTCGTAAAAATCCATTACCCCGGTCTCTTGATCCCTGTCATGGGAGGTATTCGAGGACGATCGAGAGCGGTCAAAGCGCCCTCGGCGTGCTTCTCTCGTTAGGTCTCGGTTAGCTCGACGGGGGGTGTGTGTCGTTCATAACTCAGCCGAAATATTCGCCCACATTCTGCGCATTAGGATGCACGTAGAACGCGGGGCCAACTTTATCCGAGAGTGCGGCCGACGTTCACTCTCTCTCCCTCGCTCTTCTGGCTAGTTAGCGGCCTCCTGGTTGTCGGTGAGTCGCACGCGGTGACGTTACAATAACGCGGCCGACCAAGGTTAACCGTGGCTCGCCAGGTGGAGGAAGGTTGAAGGCAGAGAAGGTGGCAGTGAAGGCAGGAGAAGGGTTGGCTGGCTGGCTGGCTGGCGTCGGCCCTCTAGAAGAGGGTCCGCTGGGGAGGCGGTCGTTGTGTAGCAGGGCCATGAATTATGCAGTTCGCCGGGGGCTAGGGCCTAGCACGATAGAAGAAGAGAATGCCACCAGAGGGGGAGGCTGTGAAACGGCGTCAGCCGAGCCGGTAACGGGTCGAAAGAGGACGGAGAGAGACCAGCGCACACCTATGCACGGTCCAGAGCCACTTTACCCTTCCCGTTCAGCCGTTCCCTCCGCCGCCACCTGAATTTCTCCACCACCAGCCACCTCCAGCTTCAACGTAGCCGCCGCCTCCTCCTCGACAGTCGCTACGCCGACACTTTAGCCCGGCCGATTGAAATTTTCATACCGACACGTCTGCCGTTCCAGTTTATGTTCGGAACAAGCGAAACGCTACGCCTCTCGCCCCTTTCATCCCTTCCTCTTCGTCTACTTTCTATTATTCTTTTTCTTCTTCTGCCCCTTTCGTCTTAAAGTCCCCCGACGAAGCTTCTCCTTTTTCAACACGATTTTACCGAGGAATCAATGATTTCGCGTGTCTCTTGAATCTGTCTTTCCCTTTCTCCCTGGCTCTCTGTCTCTGTCTCTCCGTCTCTCGTTCTGTTCTGTTTGCTCTTCAGCTGCTTTTCACGGTAGACAAACAGAAAGTAACCGAACGGTGGATGCGTGTCGATGTTTCTCGAGTGCACTTCTGCTTCTCTGCCTTTCATGCAGATTGCTCGCGGTAGTGCCTCGCCGAACGAGCCACGAGGAGGACTCGGTGATTGGTGCTGAGGCAGCTCGAGAGGATTGATATCTGCGTTCCGCGGTTCGGCCGTAAATTTCGAGCATTGTTTTGTCGTGCGCGTTCCGCGGACCGTAATTGAATTAAGGAAGAGCATCGCGTCGGGGATTGAAAAAGCTTTTCGCTTTCAGAGCCTTCTTCTGTCGAGTGAACGGAATTATATTTAGTTCCCGGAGCTCTCGAAAATTGTTAGAATCATATTCGGCGAATCGAACTCGATCAAAGTAAACGTCCAATTACGGGCAGAAAAGTACGTGATTCGAGTACGAACATTTGGAATAGAAGTTTGTGCGAATCGTATTCCAATAACAATCATTTCTTATACAGCAGAAATTGAAATTAGGTGTCTTCTCTGGCCATGATTGTCTATTTTACCTCGCCATTTTATTCGTTCTCTAATATATTTCTTTTTCTTCATAGCAGTAGAGGTACAACAATTTTACTAATCTTCAGATGACTGTCTGACTACGATTGCCTATTCTACTTATCTATTTTACTTGGATTTCCACTGCATCCTTTATTCTTAATACCTGTCCAGTAATTCTTACATCTTGAAATGTTTGTCTGACTATGGTTGCCCATTCTACTTATCCATTTTACTCGATCTGTCTCTTCTGTTGGCTACTTTTTTTAGTCGAATAAAATGAAACCACAGATTTTTCTGCATGTATATATCAGGCACAGTTTTCTAAACAAGTAAAAGTAAATCCTCGAACCTAGTTACGTATTAATACTAAAAATATAATTCCACTTTACATCTATTTCATGATCGATAACAGCAAAACTGTGTACGAATAAAATAAGAGAAACGACACTTGAGTCATTATAAACTCGAAGCAGGTATTTAGGAAAAATCCGTCTCGAATGGAGGCTGAAAGTGGGAAGCACAGGTGAAAGAGAGAAAGCAAAGAGAAAACACTCGGCCGTGCCCTGCTCCTTTTTCTCGTTGGCAATCAAGGCTTCCTGTTCCCTCTCTCTTCTAATTATCCTTCGTGCGCGAAATATGAGCAACGGATCCGCTCGGAAGCAGTTCCCTCGACTGCCTTCCCATGCAGATTTCAGTGACGGTCGCTCCAGAGACGGTGCATTAACGAGAGGCTCGATTGGCCGAGGAGAGTAGAGGTTGCTGCAGAGCAGCGGTAGCAGCAGCAGCTCGGTCGAGGATGGAGAGGGGCTCCAGGAATTGGATGGAGCCTCGACACTCCATTGGGAATGGATATCGAGAACAATGCGTATTGCTGACAAGGCGGCGTCGAAGTGATACTCTAACCGGGGACAGAATGCGCCGTTTTATTTCAACCGTATCCCTCAGGGGCCGACGACTGCCGGCGCATTAGCTTTTGACGCAAATTAATTATCGATTAACAGCTTCCCGTTCTTTGCTCAATTAATCAACGACTCCGGGGAGAGAGCCGATTGCTCTTTTACCGGCTAATTAAATCTGCCGAGCAATTAACGTCGGCTAACGGCCGCGACTCCTCGGACCGCGTCGAACCTCGCGTGTTTCCGCGGAGAGAGAAATGAAAAAAATATAACCGCACGAGACCGTCGAGAATATATCCGCGCGTTCGTCTTGCCCGTGGGGCGGTTACGGCGCAGTAAAAGATCACCGCGAAGAAGAATTAATGGCCGCGGCTTTCTTTTGTTTTTCAACGCAAAACACGCGCCCGGACGTGTCACAGATAGACGCGCGATTCTTCCGACGCGGACGCGCTTTTACGAGCGGTCGTTATTGCGGATGTCGCGAATGTGATAATTTAATTACATGCCGCGACTGATGTCCAACTTTTGCTCTCGGCTGTGACCGGCGCCGCCGCGCCGCCTCGATCTTGACGAGCACAACCTCTCCGCAAATTGTCGGCTTCGTTTTAGAAAAATCAGGAGAGTAGGGAACTTGAAGATATCAAAAGAAAAGAAATAAATGCTCCTATTATCAACACTTATACGGTAGGGTAAAAGTGCACCGATTGTCTGTTGAAGATATTGAACAATTTCTTCATTTTCCTATACTCCCATTGTAATATGATGCATTTGTTCGAAATACCATATTATATAATGAACATGATCGATCAAATTAGAATGACAGATGGATTTCTCTGTTTGAAATTAATTTTTATTTTAATACATTCAATGCATCGGTTGCAATATGCAAAATGCACTTTCCGAACGTTATTCAGCAGAGACGCCAATTGGCATGTTCCATTTCTCAAATGTTATTGGTGAGAGTTGCTAATTGTTGCTTTTCAACGCGTTGTATTACTTTCTTTGAATTACGTAACTTTGCAAGGTGTCGTCAATTGTGTAGCCGTGTCAGAAGTGGCCCTGTGCGAATGTGTTAATTTTATCATTTTCAGTCGAAATATAAACCAAGAATCTCGCAACTATTTTTAAGTAGCACACAACGATTAATACACCCGTTTACTTCGCAGCGACTCGAGTTGCGGTCTATAGTTGCGAATTTTTCTGTGTGGCCGCGAGAGGGTCATAAAAAATCCCGGCCACGAGCCACGCGAAACGGAAATATTGTTTCATCGTGTGCGTTTTTAATCCCCCGACCGCCTCGGTTCGAAACGCCGCCACGGGGAACTCAGAATAGTCGCCGAAATACGCAGCTGACGCTCGCAAATTAGCTCGCGGCGAACCGCGGGAAAGCAAACTTTCCGAACTCGCGGGAACGGTGCCGCGTTAAGTCCCGACCAATGATAGAGACGTCGTAAAGAGGAATTATACGCTCGTTATCTGTTTTCCCATCGATAACGCCCCCCGTCGGTATTCTACCGCGAAAATCCCGAAAACTTGCGATTCGATGGAAGACGAATGAACTCGGAATCCTTGATGCGGATTTAGAAACTATACTGCTAGATTATAACTGCTATACAAGCCGTTTAATGCTGTTAATATTATATTCAGCGATAGCGCCGTTAATTTAATTAATTTCATTTCTAATGGTATTGTTATTTTGTTTTTGCAGTGTGCGTTGCATAGAATTCTTTGATTAGACACTCGAAGACCTTCGCTATTTTTATTTGGCCATAATTTTAACTTTCGGACAGTTTAATTTTGTTACAAAATATTGCTTTATATTTATATCAAATATTGCCAGCAATGTCTTTGAATTTATAAAGAGAAACATTGTCGAGCTTAAACAAATGATAAGTTAAAAATCAAATGGTACCTTTAATCACATAGAATTTCATTTAACGTAAAGGGAAAAATAGAACAATTGCGCCTGGTAAAATTGGATAAAAAAATTGTATTGTGACGAAAATTTGATGTCGCTTAAAACTGTATGAACATTTAATACGTACGCAGGTATTTTCCTAATGGACGAAGTTGTATCAATGATACGGTTACATCAAAGTACATATCGCGAAATTGAACGTTTTCAACATTTCTCTGCGATTCAGCGATGTTTCGGTTATTTTTGCGGCAGGGTACGTTTCACATTGATATCCCGCAGCATGATATTTTTAATTTTTACATTTTACGATTCAGCAGGGCTTTCCATTAGCTCATTTGAAACAAAAGCTTCGCCGGGAACGCGGAGATCGGTTCTGTCAAAGGATCAGACGAGCGCAGGGATAATTCGTTATTTGCGCGAACGTGATGTATCGACAAGCGCTCATCGATTATCCGAGAGTTATTACTCGCCGCGATGTCAAAGAAAATAGCTTTCGAACTGGATGGTACATGTGTTCCGCGACGACGATTAATTATCGAAGAAAACAACGACGAGCCCGACAGAGAGAGAAAGAGAGAGGAGGAGATCAGGATCGCGTGCGCGTAATCCTGAAAGGAGGATCGAAAAAAGAGCACGATGCTATCTAGAAGACCTCGTTTTGTTAGGGAGCTTCCCTGTTCCGCCCCGCAGCCGTTCCGCCCTCATAAATCGTTTATTCATGTTTAATGCAGTCCGGTATTCCGACCGCCGCCGAAACTTTTCGAAGCTCTCAGACGGAAATCGCGGATCCGACGGAGGAATCGGTGGGTGGAGACGCGGGAACTTCGAACAAGGGAATGCTTTTGCATCGGCGCGTGGCCTGAAACCGGCTGCAAAAAAAGGAAAGAGAAAGAAGAACGTCGGCTGAAACTGAGGAGTCGAATCCTGGGTGCCGGGAGGATGCTTGCCTCGTCGTTTATCGGCCCATCCTTCGGTCGAAGGGCTCTTTCACGGCGAAAACATCGACGCTTTACGCAGGGAACGGCGAATATTCGGCAACATCGTGGCGAACGATTTGCAAGCATCGTTGAAAATCTTTCTGTTACTTTAAGCCGCAAATAAACGGTCTACAATTGTTACAGAGTGAATCATCTAAGATTTTCGCCTGCAATATCTCTGTTGTTTCTAATGGTACGAGAAAATATTTTTTAAGTGGAGAGAGTGATGTACTTGAAATAATTCCTAAGAAGGTCATTCAAAGGTCAATATATTGTTGAATTCGTTAATTAATTAGCTATGATATTATACCAATCAAAATGCAGCTAAAAATGTAACCTTGAGAAGAAAACCTTTTCTATTACAATAATTGCTTCTCTGGGTCGATCATTTTGTTCCTTACATATTTTCTTGTATCACTGAAAACAACGGAGATATTGGAGTACCTTCTTCAGAAAGCTAAATTCTGTATCAAAGTCTTGAGTTCTGGGAAAAAATATGTACTGTCAATTAAATTATTTCTTTGCAACTTTCACAATTAAACATACGTGGCCCTGACGTCGCCAATGTGACGACATTCGTCCTCGAAGGACTGAATTAAATATGATCATTGAACCTACATGTTTATTAACTTGGAAGAAAATATAGTCTGTATTAATTTATGTTGTAACATAGCGAGTATTACCGAGATATCAATCGCTTATAAATATGGATAAGAACGTCGGGTGGAACGTCCGCTGAGTCATGGTCAACTACATGGAAGCACAGCACATTTGACCCATTTCCGCGGATCGATGAGGGTGTTTCTGTGAATTCTTCCATCATGGGGAGTTCCCGGTCTCGAATATTCACGGGTGGAGATAAGGCGAGCCGGCAATTACCGTATAATTTTATGTTGCCGAGGAGCTCGGAATATACACTTCACTTTCGTGATCCGCAACAAGAAGGTCACGGAGCAGTAATTGGTTTGACCCCGGCGGAACAGGGTTGACAATAATCGTTCTCACAAAGGAGGACAAGGTGAAAGCGAACAATCTTTTAAAAAAAAAGCTTGATAACAACAACAACAACAACGAGGTCCTAATTTCGCTCGTTTTATTCTGGTCTGTTTGCGACGCCGATAGGAGGTTTTCCAATGTTCACGGGCGATTTGCTGCGGTCTATCGTTTCCCGATGTAAAATCGGGTATGTGCACGCGATTCAAAGAACGATCTCCCATCCCTTAGTGCAAACACCGCACTGCACGTGAGTCGGAGAAGCGGAAATTTGAGAAAAAGAGAGAGCCGAACGGAGACGAAGCTCAGGGGAAGAGAGAAAGGGAGAATGTGCACGAGTGGGCTCTAATCCGTCCTTCAGTGAGCTTAAGCCCATCTTCGTGTACCGTGCTCGTGGAATACCGTTTAAGTGTCGTCCGTCTGGGGGTCCTTCGCTCGAGTAAATATTTAGGAATTTTTGAAGAGCTCCGAATGCCTAAGAAAACAGTTTACTGCTATGGAAAAAGAGGGATCCCTACGGGAGTCCGAAAACTCGCCGAGGCTCGAGCAGTTTCCTACTAGAATCCTTTCCTCAACGATCAAACACGCTGCGATCGTACACACGGCCCCGGCCAAAGCAAGAGCGATATACAAAAAAGAACGAAACGGAATGTAACGAACAACGACGGGAACTCAAAGCGCGGGCTTCATTTCGAAATTACCGGCGCTTTGTTCCCAACGTAAATGCGTTCAGCGATGTTTTATTTGATCCACGGTCTGCGTACTCTCAGGTCCCGGACGAGAATGCAAGAAACACGGCACGAGAATCGTTCTGGTTTTAGCGGATTTTGCTCGTTGGCGGACTTACGGTTTCGACGACGGCAAGGATCGGCTTGACGAAGTTTGTGTTTGCTCACCTGTAACATAAAAATCTATTATTAGCGGAGAACTTTTGAGTCAATCATTTTTATACATTTATAAATTATTGCACATTTTGTGCTGTTAGGTAAACGTCATTTTCTGTGCCCACTATTATCAAGTTAGTAAAATTTTCTTTTCATTTTTGTACGAACGATTTCATTTTTTAGAATGAAACATATTGCAGATACAATGTTTCTATACTTTGGAAACAGAAACTGTTTTCTGTATACAAATAAACAATGAATTCACACTCACGTGTGAAATAAGATTTGGTAATGTAGCCATGTTCCTTTATTAAATAACGAATAAAGGTGAACTTAAAAATATTAATGTGTCAGTATGTTTCAAAATTCCACGGAGATATAGAACCTATAAATAATAGTTGTCGATTAAAATTTACAAATGCCAGAAGAACAAAAGAATCGACATTCTCCTGACAGAAAATGTAGTTTGATTTTTTAAGAAAAATTGATGCAGCTTCTACCCAATTACGTTTGACGAAATTAAATAATAATGATAAATTAAGGACTACAGACTCTCCATAGTATATAGCAATGGACTGTCTTCAGGCTTGTGTTTTCTTCGTGATTACAGCGAGTGATAAAATAGTTTTGGGCGCCGGTTTATGTTGAGCACCCATTGAGTCGCAAGGTCGCGATGCGCCCGACGATAATGAAGGTAATGCGAGGCACAATAAGACGTCTCCTGACGTTTTAATGAGAAAAGGACGAAGGCCCTCTGGGGCTCATTACACTCCACCACCCCATGAAGGAGAGTTAGGGAGTGAGGAATGATGGGACGCGTGCAAGCGTTCGGTGCGTCTCGATCGTTAAACGTACGAAACGGCTGATAAACTCGCGCGTGACTTTATTTCGCAGCCGAAACAAAATTTCGGACGCTCTCACGTTCGGACATTCAGTGGCAATCATCTGACATTAACATGCCTTCAACGAAAATATAAATTTTCTGTGGTCTTGCATGTTCTTCTTATTAAATCTACTGAAAGCAACTGACAAATGTTGCCTTACAACAATGATAACGAAAATTCATTTTAGTAATTATACTTTAATTAGTAAAATTAGTAATTAACTAAATTAAATTTTGGCTGAACTTTTACTCACGCGACGAAAAATGTTCAACTTTTCTCAATGTAATATACAATCCGACAAAAAAATGATAAAACTTTATATTTCAGTGCTTATATTATATCCATTGTTAACATAGAGAATTTTCTAGTCGATAAATTGAATTTGCTCTTTACCATGTATTTTATGGAGTAGCCTATAAAAATCGAGATTTGCAAATTGTGCAAGTACAAAAATTAATTTTCAAGTCTGAACAGAAGACGAATGATAAACTGTATGATATTATATCACTTGCAAATAAAATATATTTCTCAAACTATTCCCATTGCCTTTCGATCGAGCATAAGGGTTTTAATTGTAATGGAACGGTAAGATTGAAAGGTATTAAAACTTCGCAGGCCCGAACGTGATCATTGTAACTAAACTAAAAGGGTGTGGGTAGACGGGCGGAACGTTCGTTATTCGAATTGGCTAATGAACGTTTAGATTGGATCACAGAACGTATCGCGGCACAATAATAATTAAAATAGCGATGGCCTGCGCCTCGAAATAACGTTGACTATTAGTCTGGCTTTAATTTGGTAAAATTGCGATTCAAACTTTCATTAGTGGCCGGACCGACGCGAACAACCGAAAGGGTGAGTATTCTGGGATGGGGGGTTGTGCGGCGGGGGTGGCTAAGGGGATGGGGTTGAGCGCATCACTGAACCAGAATCATCGAACGGCCAGCGCGAGGAGCAACAGCAATAAACGCTTAATTACATACGATAAGTAATTAAAGCGATTAAAGTTTATAATGTGATACGTGCAATTAGCAACGCCGGCCGTGTAATCGGGATTTAGCGTCGATGAGTGTATCGCGTTACGTTGCCGAGAACCGTGTCTATAAAATTTATAATAACGCTTATGTAACGTTAGCTTTAATCACGCCTCCGACCGCGACACCGCAAGCGTATTTTACGTCAATAGAATTTCGGGAATTTAGTGCGACTAAACGAGCACCAGTTGCTCTAGTAATCGGGTAATGCGTCATAGATGCGTCTGGAATAGTTGTTTCGACCTCGCACGTTCCCGAGGATCGAAATTCACTCGTTTTCTATTCCTCGATATCGCAAAATTTCCATTTTCTTTCTGTTTGCGTTGCAAAATGAATTTCTTTAATTGTTTCACCCTCGTGGCTGCCTTTTCATGAATATTTACCTTAAAACTAAGTAAACGAGAAGGCAGCTGCAAGGGTTGCTAACCCTTATGTCAATATCCGGATACCTGTGTATCTAATTTCAATTAGTTTGTAAAATGTTTTGTACGATCTCGTTGATAAACAGCAAAATTGTTGTAGACGTCCACTTTCTCGAGCAATTACAAATTGATCTACACTCGAGGCATAAAAATACAGGCTGAAATAGTACATGTAATAGCGTGAGCGCGGGTGAATGCGTGCGTGAATTTCGTTGCGGAATGCACGTACACCGTCAGTTATTGTTGGATTGCGCGATAAGCCGGATGCGACGAGGAGCCGTCCGTATTGTATTAAACTAATTACGCACTCACGCTTATACGCACACTGTTCCTTCCGATACAAGGTAATTGCGAGTCGCAGAGAGTTTCGTATCCTGTGACAAGGGTTAATGTCGCATATTAAATTCCAGTGATGATCGGTAACAGCGTCGTTGACATGTCCCGCAGCGCGTCGAGTCACGAAACCACGTTCGCCGGTAGAAAAACGTAATGACAACGTCGAGGTGGGTTAGATAAAGAGAAAAAGGGAGGGAAGGAACGGCCGATTCCCGGTGCTCATTGCGATGCAGAAATTCGAACCGTTCCGGGGGAGGCCGGTCTCTCTCTCTCTCTTTCTCTCCCCATGTGCGTAGAACCGGCTGCAGAGAAGGCGAGAGACGTTTTTATCGTGGATTTCGAGCGACTCCAGGACGTCGTCCTGCTCGTCGCCGTCGTCGTTCGCCTCGTCTTCACCTTCGTCGTCGTAGCAGGTAGTCGGGTACGTGCGTGCATCCTCAATGAGAGACGTGCGCCCGTTGAATAATGCCGAGAATTCGGGGAAGAAGAAAATAAAGGTTAGGCGGTGGTAACGGCAACGCGATGAGAGAACGACCGACCGACAGAAGGGAGTAAGAGGCAAATAATAAAAGGAACGAACGAAATGAACTCGCGGTAGAGAGACAGAGAAAGGGGGAGAGGGGTTAGTCACATGGTTACCAAACCAGCAGCCGCCGTCTCAATGAACCCCCTCGAGCAACCTCGTTAAAGCGGATCCTGCGATGCTAAAACCGCTGGAGTCGTCGTCGTCGTCTCCTCCGTGTCGTCGCGGTCCACGTGACCGCGGATGCGTGATACTAAGAGTCAAGGAACTCGTACACACATCAAAGTGTCTCCTACACCACTCGCGATTTCATAAGATTAACCTGCCCGGGTAGAAAGCGCAACAGCATTTTGTTCGCCGCTCGCGTTCTCCTCGCGTGCATTCAAAGTTACTCTCCCTTACTGCGCGAACGAACTTTCCACTGTGGCGCCCTAAGTTGAGATATTTTATCTTCGAGCAAACTCCCCGAGCGGTAAATGTTATCAGACTGCGGATCTTTATGCAAAATAAGAAGTTTCTTATTTTACCGTACATATGCATTCGTTTTAATTAGACGTAAAATAATACAGCGGTGTTCTCAAACTTTTCTAAGGTCTTTACAGTTTCACATCGCAGTCATTTCTGCTATACAGAGTATAGCAATCTAGAGTGAGACTCTTGAAAATTCTTCTTTAACTTCGACTCCGATTATCCTGAATATTCCACTCCAATTTACATTATTCACGTAAAAATTGTAACGGACTTACGTCTTACGTCTCCAAACAAATTCACTGAAACAGTAGTGTTCGATAGACACAATTCCAATGTAAAATTCGTCACCTACAGGATATATTTATTCGATATCCGTATTTCGGAGAACACTTCGAGACGAACACGGCGCGGTTTCACCTTCCGTAAAGCCAGCTCAGGCTGGCATTGGCGAGCACGTGGAAACGCGAAGCCAATAAACTGATAATTCACCGGGGGAAGTACACGAGAGTGTAAAATCTCGGCTCTTACTAAAAGTTCAATAGCCTGACAGGGAATATACGGCGCGGGATATCCCCGAAATTTTTCGAAACGGCCGCCATAACGCCCCGACGGAGAACGGTGTTAGGACAACGCCGGTTTATAACCGTTGCCGTGCGAAGTCGTAAAAACACCAGCTGGCTCGCCGGCTCCGGGACTTCGACGGAGTCTTCGAAAAACCGGAGTCTGCGGAGCAGCCATGGTTTCGAATGCCGGCACGAACGTTGTGGTTTCTGCGACGTCGTCCTCTCCGCCGGCTTACCCTTTCCTCGGACTTTCCACGGCCCTCCCACGGGTTATATTTACCGGGGATCATAAATTTCGAGTCAGATTTGAGGCAGCGGACGCGAAAGCTACCGGCGAATCGCGTTGCTCCTTTATCGAGGACCGGTAAACAAGTTAAACCAGATTAGAAACTCGCGCGCAGTCTGTGAGCGTTCTTGCCGGTACGCAGACTGTTTCTCTCGCCTGTTCTTCCTCTAACCCGACGCGGCAAGAAAGGGCAAGGGCTGCGACGGGGTGGCGAACGAGCGAACCAGAGAAGCAAGGAGGGAAAGGTACAACCGCTCGGCTACTTAAGAAAAGAGGACACGGCGCTTCATCTTCTCGAGTGGGGCTCACCGTTTCTTTCCTCTTCCCTGAATCTCCGGATTTGGACTTTCTTGTAAACAAGCTCGCGAAAGAATGCGTTATCTCTGAGAATGGACGACATGATCCCTCGCTTCGGTTTTTCCACCGTCGACGGGCCTGGTTTCCTGTTGTCGCGGCCACGTTCCCGGAAAAATCGCCACGATTGCAAATCGCATGCTCCCGGCGTTATTCTATTACGGTTCGAGAGGGGGCGCGCGTTTAAATTTCCACGCGATGATGCCCGCACGATTTCGTAAATAACGTTTCCAGGTAATCGAGCGAATGAAACGCGCGTTGCGATTAGGAAGACAATTTGCAGGGCGCGCTCTAAAATTGTAAGATACCGGCGGGAACGCTCATTGCCATAACAATGAGCCAGCGGCACGCAACGATTCCCGTCACGGGGGATCAGCACGAGGAATCGTCGCGTCGGCGCGTTTCCACGTACCCGAACGATCCTCGTCCATACCGTCTAACGACCGTACAAATTGAACGGACGTAGCCGCGTACACGAACTGGCTTAGCGAACTTCCTGAGTACGCAGAAAACCCTCGCCCTCTGCGCCCCGGAACTCTGTATGCAAATCGATTTCTGGTACTGGCTTCTTCGAGGCTCTGGCCATTTTCAAAATTCGCGGAAGTCGAATTTCGAAGCCTTGGTACTGTGTGGATCTAAATCTGCCTGATCTACACGAAACATAGTGTGCTAAAATTCTAAAGTAGTTGCAATTGTGCGCATCGAAACTTTCATAAATAGAAGATTTTGCGAATTCTAGGAGAATACTATGCGCATAAGACCGCACGACTGCAGTAAAACACGTTCCCCTGGGTTTACACGAATAGCGTTTCACCTCGGAGCGTGACGGATCAGACTCAGTCACTGCCCAGCAATTGTGTACGCGGTGTGGATAAAGAAGTTTTCACTTTAAAAATTGTAATTTTCCTGTGTTGAGTGCTTAGATATTGATGGTTCTGAAAAGTTCCGTAGACTATTCGACACAGGAAAATTCGCAACGGTTCCACATTTAAGACACACGCGGCAACGTAAATGCTCGGGATAATAGATCTCGGGGGAGGAGCGTTCGCACAACAAGAGAGCCGAAATCGCAGAAAGACATGCACCGTTGCAGCATCGATCCGCGAATTGTCGTCGGTCGAAGGGAAGCCCCCGCAAGTGGCGAACATGAAGAGGACTCGGCTGCGCTCGACAAAAGGAGTCTTTCTAGTCAGCAGTTGCACGCTCGCTCGCAGCGTCATTTTCGTACCCGCAAATTCATTCGACGGTATCAAAAGCGATACGGGAATCGGCCAATGCGAATGTAACCGGCGCGCAACATCAAGGCATAGACGTATATGTCCGTGCATGTGCCAGAGCACATGCATAGTCGGCGAACAATGGGGCCGATCCATGAGCATATAACAGCCACCGGCACCGTGCCTTACGGCGCACTATATGCGCCGGTGAATGACGAGCATTCGAGCGAATGGGACCAATCAGGCTGATTGGCCGACCGGTATTTACATTTCTGCGGGAAAGCCTCTGTTGGCTGCCTTCGGCGGGAGGTTCTGGGGGCTAGTTGGGACGGAGCCGAATCAACTGGCCCCGAAAGACGCGGCCGAGCAACGAGGACCATATCCAGAGAACCGGACACGCTTTGACGAGACGATCGATCCGAGCCTGGCTAAGCCTCGCTAACTTTCTTCGAGTCTCGTCATGCCGCTCGGTGCGTTGACAATGGACAAAAAGCAACTTTCATGTTGGTATGTGAAACCCCCTTCGTGGAACTGTTCCTAGACATCTATTACAAAGGTAAATAATGATGTCAAAACCAATGGAGAAGTATTAACAATACTTGGATGCTTCATGTGCTAGTGATGAATATATTTAAAAATTCTAAATTAACCCCTTGCCCATTTCCTTTACAGTTACAGTGATTAGAACGTCTTTATCCCGAAAAATGTCGTAGAAGAGAAAAGAAAATTTATATTTTTTGTATGGCTACATCTATTTGAATGGTTAAATATTGATTACAAGCGAAACAAAGTTTAATTCATCTAAAAAGAAAAGCATATCATTCATATTTCTTAGACTTTGCTAAAATCTTCATCACGAGTCTGACTCGTCAAAATACGGCAAGGGGTCAATAATGTCAATTTAAACGCTACTGATAGCTTTGATTGAGGTATTAAAAAATACTTCCCAAAACTCCGTGATTGAAAATCGTGATTTCTGGCGAATATACACACAGATATGTGTTCGTAAAAAATTATGCAAGATTTAGCTGCACCTACCCGCCCGTTAATTTTCAACAATATTTTTCTAGTGTTTCGAAAACGTTTTGGTGTCACCTCTTCAAGAATACGCAATCAAAAATTCAAGTTCCCGCTGAAAATTTCAATTGTAATCTCTACAGAGCTTTTCAAGGTTATCGCTAGGTCACGCGAGTACAATAATCACCTCTTATAGACTCTTCCCTTTTGTTAATATCACCTATAACTGTCGAGTAATAAAATTTCGTCCGGAAAACGGGCCTTTCAACACATTGTGCGTCGTTTCGCGTAGTTTCAGTCCGTTTCAGGGCCGCTGCCTCGTCGTTGCGTTCCAGATTTCGCGGTTTATGATCGGCCAAAGAAGTTGTTGGTTTTGGGTATCCGGGAAAGTTGGGGAACTTTGCGCGGGGGTGGATCGCAACGGAAGCCGTCTCGTCGCGACTCGTACCGCCGAGTCGCGTCGGTTTCGCTGGTGCGCAGGACTCTATGGGAGAAAAGTTTTTCCCTGCCTCCCTCTCACCGACTGTACCCGGTCCGTAACAACGGGATTGTCTGCTACCGCCGCTGTAATAGTTGAGATACTACCACAGAAGTATTCCGGACACGGCGAGGCATTACCGAAAGATTCCCCGGTTCGTTAAGACTTAGCGGACTCCTGCGCCAGAGCCCTTCTCTCCAACTACGTAAGCGGAAAAGCATTCGGAGATACGGATCCATTACACCGCGACCAATTGCTCGACGGGAGCGTCGTGTTTGCTATGGTTACAATCACGGACGAACGACAAACACATGCTGAGTGGGGGACCCTTTGACTGGCCTAATAACAACAATCGAACTCGAACCTACCCCCGAGCCACTCGTTTTGTCTCGTCGCGGGAAGATCGCGCGAGAAGCAAACGTTTGCCAGTCGACACCGTGGACACCGTAAAACGCGGCGGGAACTATGCTGTTAATTGTTCTATCGCGTCTGCGTGCCTTCTACGTGACCTCCGGGCTGATTATCTATATCTATATGGGCTCCCTTCTTCGAGGTATTTCTGGCTGGGAGGTGATAAAAATTGTCCCTTTTCTAGGTATTCGTAATCTATGTGGTCTCTAGAACGTCTCTATAGAAATTTCGAAAACGATTTCTGGGATAGTTGAGTTGCGAACTGCTTCGTCGCTCTGTCATTGGAAATTGTACACAGGGTGAGGCACTTACGACTCCCACCGAAAATAGTTGTTTATAGTAATACGAAAAAATGTTTCCAGAAGTTTTTTCTCCAGGTCATATTTTCCGATATTTCAAGGTCATCGACGTTTTTTTAAATGGAGCGATGTATTTTGATCAGTGTAACATTGTAGCTAATGAATAGACAAAAAGCATAACTTAACGTACGAAGATTTTTTTTCTGAAAAATCGTTTTCGTTGCATGCAAGAGATATTCCCAAAGGACCCAGTGTATTTTTATCAGGTTCGAGCAGTCTGGCCCCTGAAGTGAGGTCTTGGGGACACATGCGGCGATCTGGTCTGAGGCAAAGTATCTATCGGAAGTTGGAAGTCGGCCGCGGCGCGATAGATGGATATCTTGTTGCAGCGTCAGAGAGTGTCGCGTAACGCCGTGTCACCGGACGGAAGATGCATCGGGCGAAGCTAATTAATAACCACGGGTAACAAGGAGCAGATGGAACGGCGGAAAGTTGGACGTCAGAGAGAAAGAGAGAGGCCATGGTGTTACGGTCGTCCGACCGGCTGTCTCTGCCGGCACCGGCGCACACCCACGCGTTACCCATTATTGCGCACGTGTGGTCCGGATGGTCGCGTGCATGCTATTAGCAAAAAGGAGTGTCCCGAACACGGTACCGGTCCACCGTCGGTAAAACAACTGTCCCCTTCTTTTCTACGACCTTTCCTCGGGGCCGGCTGTCAGCCGTGGAAGGCGAGAATACACACTCGAAGCACCGGTTTCCGGTTCTAACGCTCTCACCTCTCTCGAAATGGCTCCGGTTTTATTTCCACCGCGTTCATTAGGCCGCTAATTAACGTTAAGCGTCGGACGTGTTGGCGTTAAAGACGCCCCGCCATCGACCAGCAATTTTCTTTTTCGAAGCGTTGAGCAACATTGAATACACCCGCGGTCGTTTAGCCGAGAACGTACAGTTTTAGGCGGCCACCGAATTACCTCTAACACGAGCCGGTTCTAACTCGGGTCAGCCAACACGGACCGTCTAATAGAACTTAATTTCGGTAAATAAATGAGTCGGGAACGATAGAGACGTTGCTTTCGTGTAGCGCGATGAGGTCACGTAGAAAAGAAACTAATCGAGCCGCTCAACTGGAAGCCGAACCATGCTCGTTCGACGATTGCCCAACAGAGTTTCCTAATGAGTCATGCATTCAGATTCTGCCGCGTGAGAAGCGTGTCATTGTCGTCGAAGAGAGTGGCTTTCTTCTGGACCTAATTAATCGTAATACATTCCCAATTTAATCGTTTCACGCTTAGAACTACGCGGTACGACAAAGGTTCCTTGTCCCACTGAAACTATATTCATTACGCGTTATTATTAACGCGTTTGTCACGGTTAATTGTCTATTCTTTAGATAATGAACATGCAAAGCTGCGTGATTTCCAGAGACACATTACTCAAAGAATATATTTAATCTACTAATGGAAGTATTTTGTACATTTATATTTTAATTAGATTTTCTGAAGAGAATTAGTGGTTTAAGAATGATATTTAGCCGAATCATTCTGGTACGTTACACGTGACGGAAGACAGAATTCAAATGTATGGATTGAGTCATCCCTCGTTAAGCAGTTTTGCGAAAAAACCTGAAGAGTACAGATGGTCGTAATAGCTGTCCACTCGACTGCTATTATTCCTGACTCATGCGAGGTATTCAGGTCTCCTTTTCGAAACAGACCGTACTAAAAATACGGAAATGCACCTCTACAATTGCAGCTACACTTTTTTTTATCACTTCTGATATAAAAATTACAATTTTAAAAGAGAATTGAAAAATTAATTATTTGTAGGACACAGCAAATGCACACGAAATGGCGGAGATCATACGATGATCGTTTGCAAATAGTCAGTAAATTCTGTGAGGATCTATCAATTAATTTCTACACTTAATAAATGTTATAAAGAACTCTAGATATCTCACGCATCGACGTGTCAGACGAAGTACAGAAAGCGACTCCGCCTATTTGTCAGAACGTCTGTATTTGCCAACGACGGAAATTTGTTCGGCCCGTATACGGTCGCACCTTTCCCGAAAAGTGAGCAAACGAGGGGAGGGGGGAGGGAGGTGTCGTGGAATAAAGTCAACGATGCCGAATGGAAGCGTCCCGTTTGGGTGGAGGACGATGCTAGAAAAAAAATACAGTCTGCTAAAATGATGAAGGATCGGTCGGTGAAGATGTCATGTCGGACAACAATCGCGACGCAAAACTGGAAACCGGGCACAATAGAGTCGGAGGACGATTCATTCGCGCAACCATAGTCCAGACAGACAGCTGGACGCCCCGCAGGGATGAAACAGGAAGCCATTGTCGCCGTCGATCCTCGAAACGTGGCAGCCGTTTGCTTTTTTCTCCGCTCGTTTTTTTTTTTTATACTTTCCACGGGGACGAGAGAGTATTTGCGTGCGTGTGTAGTCGCATGCATGCGTGCGTGCGTGCGTTCGCCGCACGTCGGCTCCACGTCGCGTGCAAATGTTGCCTTTTGAGCGATGCCGGCGCGCACCGAAAAGTAATTACTCCGCACGCGACCGCGCATAGAATCGTTGCTGATATATGACTACGCGGCCAGCTGGAATAACACTGTCCCTGAATATATTCACCGAGTCCGCGAAACTGCCACTCCGTACGCCGCTATTAAAACCGGATGCGGGGATATTACGCGGCGCACGGCCCGTTAACATCCCGAAACGCGGTCCACCCTAGATTCTCATAATTAGTCATAGACGGTGGCCGTTTCAAGTGCCAGACTCGAGGCATAAGGATCGGTTTACGTAGCTACCTCGACAGCATTTCCGTGCCGCGACGCCCATTAATACTGGCATGTGAACCTCCTCTGATTTTGTTATAATTTCTTATTTTCAAGAAGTACTGATTCCTTATTTTTCTACTTAAAGATTTTGTGCACTACAAACTTTTTCATGCTCTCATTTCGTAGATATTAGATAATTCGTACCTCATTTTAAATCATTGTTACCGTTCATCGAAACAACTAAAAATTTCATGTTGCGAAATAATTTGAATTATATAAAGCATACTTGGAAACATTGGTTGCTGTTCTCGATTAGTGTACACATTAATTCGTGGCTCTCACGATGAATCAATTATACTTTTATTATGAATAGAAATTTTTCAACAACCATATTGGAGTTTGATTAACGAGAGATCAAGAAAGTCGCAAAATTCGAGATAGTACAAACTTGAGTCTAAAATATCGCGTAAAAATGGGAAGAAAACGTAGGCAACGATATTCCGAAGCTGGAAGATGCGGCAGGGTTCGTGCGAAGCCTTAACCCCAAGCTACTACCGCATCCTCTCGGAGGATGGCTCTAATCGTATCATCGTTCTCGCGCAATTTGTCAGCGATTAAATCTGTATAATAAAGCAGCGGATTAAACGCCGATCGAACAACACGGCTCCCCGTTTTCAATCTTAGAGAGGCTCCGTGAAAAAAGGGCCGGCTTATCGTCGTGGGTTTTTACGACAGCTTTTTTCACTGGGTCGATACCTCCGCGCCTCCGATAGTCGGACGAGGGGCGAGGTATACATATGTGTATAGTCAGCGATATACAGGCTTCCCGAAGTGATCTTTCAAAGGCAGGCCAGCAGCGCAGACTCTCGATCGTAGCCTGGGATCACCGTGTTCGGGATGAGCTACGGCAAACGAGGTATTCCGAGAGAGACTGGGACAGGGAAGGGAGAGAGTGGCGTAGGCTGTTGCAGTTCGCGGATCCGTATACGTAATGACCTTACGCGGCGCTTTTTTTACGATGCTTATCAAATGCAAAGCCTTCTTTATTGCGATTGACATTCTTATTAGGTCCCTCCTTTTCTTTTCTTCGGGCATCGAGCGCTGTTTCGCTTCACAGCCCTCAACTCCATTCTCCTTTCTCTCTCTCTCTCTCTTTTCCTTTTCGTCTCCCCCTTCTCGTAACCCGACTTTTTCCTGCTACTCCGCGGGTAAGAGGATTTCAAATGTGGCCGCGGCCACGACTATAGATATAGCGAGCCGGCTAGGAAACGCGAGGAACCGCCTTTTAACTTCCCATTTGTATTACGACGGTCGCGGAGCTGCGCGGGGACCGTGTTACATTATTTTTCGCGGCTGTTTGCGCGACTACCGGCCTTCGCCGCCGGAAAACATTTCAACAAAGACCCCCCAAGGGAGAACGCTGGAGAACAGCGGAGTCGCTGGAATGCGACCGGGGGCCACCGCCGTTAGACATTTATTCCGTCGCGAAATAAATATTGCGACGCCGTTCGCAACCAGTGAATCTCGAGCCGAGAATATATACTTTTCCTCGCGGTCTTCATTACGAAGGATACCTCGAAACCTCCATGCGCGCAGACCTCGCCCGTTGCGGGAAAAACTTGTCGGCACGAGCATTAAAAAGTTTCGGTGCCTCTAAATACGGTGAAAGAGACATTTTTTCGTTTTTAACAATATCGCGATGTTCAGATGCAGTTGTAAATGCCAACTGATTGTCATTGAGGTGGATGAAAGCTCTGTAGTTAAAAGTGAAAAATGTATCTCATAATTAGACATTTTAAAGCAGTGGTCATATTAAAAAGATTTAAGGACATCAGTGTATTAGTTTTAACTTAATAAGAGATAATTGGATGATGAAACATTTTTTATTTGGCTACTGTGTCTTGCAAACGACGCAAACATTTTCTGTTTTGCTTAAAAACCACAAAATCGCAACGCAAATATTATTGCACTTACTCGTAATATGCTACTTCAAAATTATACTGCATTATGTATAGAGGATTAATGGTTTTTGTGGGGTACAAGCCAAAAACAGACAAGACAAAAATGGCAGTGAAAAAGTTAGTCAGTAATATGACAGTAAATACAGATTACAATTACAATATTGAATTAGTACAAAATTCAATACCAAATGATTGATTATTCTATTCTAACAGCTATACAATCAATATATATTCTCCTACATCAAATACGTCTGCCATTATTCAGCTAATTTTCAATAGAATCAGGGCTACGAAATGCTTCGGTATTTCTAATTTCTACGCTGCACGTGTCTGTTTCCTTTGATTAGCGTCCATACGTCACCTCAGTCGAACAGAATGTGACCACAGTGTAATGACTGAACTGTTCGGGAACAGAAATGTTCAGCGAAATAGTGTATGTATCTGATTGAAACGGACTGGCCCGAGCCTGTCAATAATTCCCGGATGATTGATCGATATCGCAACAATAACGCACGACAAGAAACGGGGTCCACCGATTTATTTATCGGAGGCTACTCTGCTGCCGACCTTCCTATGAATTATTCACCGTGACCCAATAGAAGCATTCGTTTTAGCCGTCAAGACGGCCAACTTCAGCGCGATGCCGCTTGAAAATAGAGAAGACTTGATCGATCCCGTACAGTAGCATCTTTCACGCTCTCCATTTGATCGACGGTGTTACCAATCGCGCTCTTCATCGCATTCAGCACTGATCGTAATTCATAATTGAGTATCAAATGTTTGTACACGAACTGTCCAATTTCTTGACAGGTTTACTGCGAGGATAATCACCATTTTTACAACAATCGAAACTCTCTGTCACTCCCAATCAGTAAGACAAACCATATTGCAAGCTCCAACCTTTTTTCGTACATACAAGATTTAGCTATCAAGTGTTTGCACACGAAATCTTCGATTGTTTGATAATCTCACTGGAAGGAACACCAGGACGAATTTTCACAAAATTCAAAACTTTCGTGCTACTCATGATCAGTGAGATTAAAAATTGCATTTTCATAGGAAATTATCAAAAAGTTGGACTCCCACACGTGCATATACAACAAGCAATCTTGCAAGCTTCCTTTTCCCTTGTATTATCCAATTTTCTTTCGTTATTTACGTCAATCTGTAACTTTTTCTGCTCCAAGCGTTTCGATCTAACTTTTACGCTTTTTATTCCAGCGGACAGTGATCGAATACAGAACGGTTTCCACAAGAAACCGCCGACACTCGGAGATCCAGTAACACCTAATACTTCCTGGCCGACAAGCCGATCAACAAACCTCAAATTATAAAGGAACCATATCTGTGAAAACGATCTCCGAAGACCGGTAGATTTCGATCCAGCGATAATACAGGAAATGGTCCCGATCACCCTGTACCGTTCACTTTAACACCATCTCGCAACTGGCGGAGCAGGAAATCGAGCATCCTGAGGCGGTCTGCTATTATCCCGTCGGAGTCTTAACCGACATTCGAGGCGCATTGATTGGCAGTCGTTCCGGGGATCCGGTTAGGCGATTGATCGGCATCAGGTAACGATAACTGAACGGACGGTGGGGCTGTCATCCGTCCGCGTTTCTCCCGATTTGTCCTAACTTTAAGGATATTCTGCGAAATTTTCCGAAATTATCTAGGCCTCTTGCTTTCCTTGTCTTTATCTTAATTATCACATAAGTTAAAGTTAAACATTTTGTTGAGTGGTTAATACATCATTCTGTACTTATGATGTGTAGGAAGTTCCAACTAAAAGAGATATTAAATAAGAATTAGTTGATGTGTCCAATCATCACTTGCCAATTTTACTTCTTATAAATGTTAATGTATGATTGAATGGATCTAGTTACAGCTACCACAAAATCATTCTTCACTTCTAGTAGTCTGCACCAAGTACTTTCAAAGTGGTACTCGTAACTCAGATCCGACACAGCGCCTACTCGAAACCATGTTTAACACTAAACCTACCGAGCCTTAAAAGTAACACGTTCCCTTATAAAAACGACAAGATTGATTTTATTTAGATTTTGTGCTGCCCCTATTGTAATACGTGCTCTACTAGCGATATTTATACAATCATTCCTTATGAAATCATTTTTATTATTTCAATAATTGTAAAATAAAAAACCTGAAACCGGTCATTTTGACTGGTGGTGGTAGATTTAGTGTTAAGAGAGTTTTGGCAAAGGTGTTCAGGGTTTTAACGGTGTCCATTCTGGATTATTGATTTCACAGATGACAACCCCGGCAAAGGATGATCGAGATTCGTAAAAAAAATGTACCTGATATTTTTGCATGAGCTACGTTCTGCAAGAGTACTTTTCAAAGTTGTCACTTCAGAATTGTCTCTCGTAAGGGATGTTTAAGATTGTCCGGGTCTTGGCGAAGAGGTTCATAATTTTAACGGTGTCCGTCCCAGAGTAGTGATTTCACAGATGACAGCCCCGGCGAAGGGTGATCGAGATACGCGGATAGGCGATCGTCTCGCGGAGGCAGCCGCTTTTCGGGGGCTCGTATCCGGCTGGAATTTCAGCCGCGCCTCTTTCCACCGAGGGACAGAGGGGTTGTTTTCGTGCAAAGGCACGGCGTATCTGCGGCGTGCGGGTCGGCCCGGTATCAAACCCCGCGTGCCTTGCATTCCCACCGTAATTGCATCGCGTGGCGCCGCGTCGACGATTGCATTTTTGGCCCGCGTCACCGCGTAAATAGGAAAAACTCGCGGCGCGTTCGACGCGCGACACTGGCCCACACTTTTCCTTGCCCTTTGAACCCTTTTTTCGAAGAACCTCGCGAAGTGTTTTTCACCCGTCCCCGCGATTTTCGTCCGAGGTAAAGGTGAAGCCTGTTCTCTTCCCCATTGTACGGTGATTACACGGCCGGCGCAAAGTCGAAGCGTTAATTGAGGTTAAAAGGCTGATCCGAAGCCGAAGACTGGTTAGGAGCGAGGTGTGAGGCGGAGCAATGATTCACGCGGAAACTTTCCTCCCGCCCTCCCGTACTAGAACGTGGTTAACGCTCGGCTAATTACTAATCAGACGGCTACCCTTGACACGCAAGTCGATTCTTTCTTGGACCGACGCGGGTACGCCTGTTTGGCCTCCCGGTTAACGCCTGCTGCTTGATCCGGCTCGTTTTTACGAGAAGTGATGAGTAGACCATTCTTTACAGTCTGTTGTGCGAAACAGAGATTCAATAAAAATGTATTCCTGCTTTCAACGCATTCGCACCACGTCGCTTCTGACGCTGGTTACGTTATATTAGGAAATAACACTGCAACTTTTTAACGAATGTATTAACCAATTAAAACGTCACAGAATTTTGTGGTGGGTTCTAACATTACTAGTTTCAAAGAGAGCAGATAAAGAAACGTTCTTGGAAGTAGTGAAGTGTAGAATAAGTATCCTTTTTGTGCAAACAAAAAGCCGTGATTTATTCAGCTAGTAGTGGAGGGAAGAAACAATGAAAGAGTTTAGAGAATCGTAGATCAGATAAAGGGTGACGAAATAAAAAGGGATCGGGGGCTTGCGATTACAATGAAGTAAGAATCAATTTGATCGTTCCTTTTTGATCGTCATCTGGCATCCTCGAACAGTGTCACGTCCTGGATCGCATATAAACCCCTTTGTCCGGGCGCGAGTTCTTGCTCCCGTTAAGACTCGTTTTACAAGAGAACGGATACGGTAACACGAGCGACTGCGCGAAACAATATTCAATCGCACGTTCCGGGAGCAGTTGGATGTGTACAAACACGTGTTCATTTGAAACGGAACGCAACACGAGATCCTGCTGGATCAGGGGTAGTACACGGGTGTGTCTCGAATTACTGGGTACGCAGGCGGCGCGCGATCGTCGCTAGGGTGATGACTCGAGGTGTCAATACGTTATACTGCGATTTCGGCGAACAATAGCATCCAGGCTCCATGAAACCCTACACCGTTCCAGCACAAAGGAGACTGGAGCCACTAACGTGGTAAAACCCCAACTTTTTTACTCGATCGTTCGGCTAGATTGTCGTCGAATACGTCGAGGGTGAAGACTTCCAACGTCATCGCCACCAACTTGATTTCTGGGGTTTTAACGGTTAGGTATAAATAATTCTTCTCGCGCCTTTAGGGACTCCCTTTGACCTTTTAGGGATCACGTCTGTGCACCGTACTGGCTTTGAAGAGTATTTCAAAATTTATTATCAGACTTTGGATGCTAGCTAGAAGCGAATGCATTTCTTTCATTAATAATTTTAATTCGTCGTAAGTTATGTAACAATATTAAGACACAATTCTTCGTTTATCTTTAAAAATTCATTTGTTACATAGTACCAAGTGGTTTAACAGGGCTTGATTGGGATTCGTGCAATCTATAAGAATTGAAAATGCAATCCCTGCGATAAGCTTCGACTCTGAAGTTCTGGTTACATTTTTTGGGGGATGATCGTTCGGCGCTTTATGCATAGTAAACGGTGTAAACTGTTTCGCCCGCAAACAATCCGAAAGAGGTATGTCTACACCAAACATAAATATTAAACAGAAGTATTTCAAAAAGCAGTCGGGTCGGGAGGGAGCATCGTTCATCACGAGACGTAGCAGAATTTCACGGGAAATGATTAACGACCCGGAGGATTAGAAAGTCAGGAGGAAACAGACGACGGGATTAGACGTTGAAGGTGGAAGAGTTAGACGTGTCAGGGGTTGTGGGTGCAGGGGCGAAGGGGGAATAGGGGTGACGGGTCTAGGAGGTGGGTGGGGTTGGATGGCGTAGGTGCAGAAAGCACAAGGGATTCAGGGCGGAGTGCGCTCTCTGCTCGCTCATGCGAGAGAGCGCGAATGAGATTGCACCGTCGTGGCTGGTGCGCCACCGCCGCCGCCAATTGTAGCGGCGGTGGAGCGAGTCGGCCCCCTTTCCCTCTTCGGCCTCTTGTCTCATTCCCCACATCGTCGATCGTCATCCACTCTTGCTTATTGTGTTTCCATTGTGTCTCGCTTTTCTCTGGCCGCGGCATTTTTATTGCCGGCACTCGGCCCGGCCTCCGTGCGTAACGCCGGACCAAACACCGGCACAAATATCCATCGGCTACCTTGTATCGGGCGCAGACTAATCGAGCCCCTTCGTTTCCGGGGTCGATCAAGCGTGCACGCAATCGCGAATCGGGGAAACTGCTTTGGTTCGTGGGATTTTTCCCCGGTGTTCCCTCTCCCTCTCATTCTCTTTCTCTCGCCCTCTCTGCACACCACAGTCCGTCGATAATGAGAACCTGGCCGGCAGCCGGGCGACGACAGGACCCGTGATTTCGTTTCGATCGATCGCCGATATTGTTTAGGATTTTCCGACGTATCAAAATACTCGAAAACGGTAGAGGATCGAGCCACGAGAACACGGTCCACCAGACACGAGCTCTCTTTCTTCTCGAGCTTTTGTCGACGGAACGCTGCCACCCCTGCGTTCACGTCGGAGGTAATAATACGGACAGCCGTTTTTTCTTTCTCCCTTAATGTCGAAGTGCATGCGTGAACGATTTTTATCGAGGATCACTGTCTCTCTCTCCCTCTCGCTTTCTTTCTCCCGAGTCGATCCCGTTGGGTTTCCCTCGTGCAATCACAATCTCCTGGCAGAGGAACGGTGGAAAAAGAGCGACGGATCGGATTATTCTCGTCTCGTGGGCTGGGAAACTAACGAAGGACTTTTAAGACGTCAGTTTCCAAGTCTGGTGCCCGGACGGAGGAAGAGTCGAGTATCCGTTCGACGATTCAACGGATCGAAACTCCTTTCTTTCTTTTACCGGCTTTCCTCAATAGGGAACGGCCGCGCCGAAGACCGATCCTCTTCAAGAAGATTAGCTTTACTTAAACAACGGCGTCTTGCCGTCCGATTCCCGGATTTTTCGGACGGCAAATATCTTTTTGTTGAAATTAAAGGACTCGACGTGAAATCTATTCCGGCCCTCTTCTCTTTGCTCGATCTCGCCGCCAAAGGTAAATACCTGGCGAAAAGATAAACACTCTTTTGTTGAAAATCGGAAACTGGTATACCGCCATTCGTCGAAATTATGGGAACCAGACCGATCCGAGTGGTATCACATTTAAGGCAAACTAATTGTGATGGAAGCAATTAAAATGTATAAAATCACGTTTCCCAGAAGTATAACTTATCGAGACACCGCAGAACAGTTACCTACCTAAATGTTGAGATTTATAATATATCCAGAAATCTGAAAGAATTTCTGAAACGATTGCAAGACAAAAATGTCTCCTTTCTTTTAACAAATGTGAGAAAAAGATAAAAATCTTGGAACTTCACAGTGTAGTATCTCTGTCCTCATTTCCACAATTTTACAGAGACCGCAATCTCTTTCTAATCATAACAAAACAAAGTCGAGATCCGAACAACGGCGAGAATCCAAATCGACCTCGTCCCTCACTATTTTGGACTATCCTGTAAAAGCTACTCGAACAATTCCCGGCGTTTCCAGTCGACCTGCCGTCCAAGACGTTCATTTCCCGTCGCAATTGTCCATTCTCCACTAAATTTGACTCTGTGCAGCGTTCATGCCGAGCGCTGGCCCCCGGTCCACCCACATCGATTATCTCCGTACAAAAGTTCCTCGAGGTCAGGAATGTTCCTCGTCCTCTCTCTCGTACCGAAAAGGCTGTGCTCACAGTGTTTCGCGCGCTCATAAAACCGAGTTCTCGTTCCAGATACCCGGTCGAGGTAATTCCGTGCGATTCCGCGGCGGGGCTTATCACAGCTCGGAGAGCACGGCGATCCTTCCATCGCGTCAGGATCGCCGGTAACATCACGGGGAACCACTTCTTTCCATTCTCCGTTGAAAGCCAGATAACGGGGTCCGTGTACGGTGCCCCTTGCCCCCCGTGTTTCAGTCCCGCCGACCGAGTTGTCTCGTTTATTTGTCGACGGAGGGGTCTCCGTTGAACAGGTGGGTGTCGAGAGACTCGTGGCGGATAAGAACAAGCGAGCGGATTCGGCCGCGGACGAGTCAAAACGCCGATAAACCGTCATCGCTCTCTCGGCCCGAGCACCGTATCGCGTTTCTATCTCTGGCGATCTCCTGGTGGGCCGTTGTCGCGTTACGCTCTGCCTCTGAACAGGTGGGCGTGGTGCAAAAAGGACGAGAGCGACGAGAAAACCGAAGAAAAATTGCGAGAGAGCGAGCATACCCGGGAGAAAGGGATGCTCTGCCGTTGTGTCGGGGTCCCATGGTAACAAGAACACCGCACCGGGTACAAACTACAAACTCTCTCTGTTATCCGACGAGAGTGGGTGACGCATGGGAGACGATGACCGGCGTGAATGGCGTACACAGAGAAATCGGAGCATAGATAAGCTGCCGTCACCTCCAGCTCGTTCATGGTACTCGTAGCAACAGTCTGTCCGTGAATGTTACGGTATGTAGAAGGGCTCCTGTGTCGTTTACACGGCCGGCAGTAAATTTAGATCACCGCCACTCGACGTTACCCTCAAAGCTCTGGCCCCCGGCCCTAGGCTCGAGGTTTCATCCGTTCCGCCGGATTTTTCGAAGGTAATTTTAGAACCGGCGAGAGAGCCCGACCAAGCCAGATTCTGCCACCGTTTTCGCTAATCGTTTCGGGCAAATGGCCTCCTTACCGGCTCTCCGAGTGCCGGCACTTTCAGAACAGATGGAGAAAGTCGCGCGGATGAAGACGGAGGCGAAGGATGGGGAAGGATAAGAAGACAGGGGTTGTAATTGGCAAGCGAAACCGGGACACCGGCGGCCTCGAAACGATATTCCTTAATCCGACAGCGGACAATTATCTGGTTCGTCAGAGCAGGACTCACGGACACCAGACAACCGTGGACGCTTGAGAAACGACCGACGGGACCGCTTAAATTTAGCAACTCCCTTTACTGACCGGTCACGACCAGCCGACTGTGGAAACGGGCGATCATCGGAACGTAACTTTTCAGACCCGGCCAGGGTCTGGGTTGACCGTGATTCGAACGATGTTACTTCTACTGGTGCTCGTCGTAATTGGCCGTGGAATGCTTGCACCTTGCAGGTGTGACATAGCGTTACTAATAACAAAGTGTTTCTTTTATCGAGCATCTGGATTTATTTCCTGTAATTTTTTATTTTAAATCATTTTCTTGTAAGATGATTTTGCATGACAGTAGGTGGGACACAGGGACACGTTTCTTCTCGAAGTTGTTGCAAATTGAAACGTCTCTAAAAATGTTGGATAATTGTTGTCGCAACCGAATCTACCACAGATTTGAAGATTGAAGTGTGTTCTTGTGGACCAAATATTTTCTAATCTGCATAATAAAAGTTCTACGTGAATAAGTTACTTTAGAACACCACGTAAACTTCCTGAGAAATAAGAAGCACACTCAAAAAGAATACGACCTACCTAACCAGTAATAATTAAATTCATAGTTGTAATTATAATTAAATTTTTAACATATTATTTATAATCAAGATCCGAACACCGTCGCGCAGATTATCCTCGTTTACGAGGCAATTGATTTCGGTTTAATCTGCGACACGTACGCCGAAACGACCGATAAGGCACATCATCCTCATCATCTCGTTCTAATCCGAAATTAAACCCTCCGCGAGTCGAGTATAAGTCTGATCGACGATAGAACACGCCTTTGACCGAACCGGTAACGCCGGGGTATAAAGCGGACGAGATAATTTGAAGCCGAAAGCGCGCGTTAGGGTAGCGAAGTTCGCGAAAACCATGTCACGAGCAGGCTAATGTTCGCCTTTTGCGCCCGCGAGCGTCTGCACGCGTTTCTGCGAGGCGAGGAGAGCGTTGACACTCGAGAGGCGGCGCGTTCGAAACTCGAAGGCCCGTTGCTGGCGCGCGCGTGGAGGCCCTCGAGAAAGTTTTATGATTAAGAAATTAATTACGCCTGGGGATCCCTCGGTTTCATTAATGACCGATTAGACGGATATCTCGAGTGTTTCGAATAAAGGAGAGAGAGAGGCCATCGTTCTCCGCAACCCGCGGCGGATTCCTTGATTTTAGGCGGTACCGAGCACTCTGTAATTTCAACCTCGACGATCTCTCTGTTTCTCTCTCTTTCTCTCCCGGAGGGAGGAGGGCGACCTCTCTTCCTCCAGAACTTCGGTAGCCTAAAAGTTTCTCACGAATTTTCTCCTTTTTTTCGAGAGTTTACCATCCGAGGGCGATGCTGGTAGTAAAACGAGAAATTCCGTGAACGACGACGGGGCAAAACGGCCGAGATGATACGTCAATTGAATGTCTTCATGGTAACTAGTCCTTAATGAAGCAAACTTTTATTTTACTTTCGCGTCTCATGCCTAGAGCTCGCGCTGACTGCATGCGAAAGCACACTCTGCAAAAAGTTACCCGGACTTTCCATATATACAGATTTTTTCCGGGAACGTTCATCCGGATGAAGAACTCATTAGCGTGACTGATTAAGACGCTCGAGCAAAGAAAATCTCGGCGTTTCTCGCGATGTTGCGAAATCATTAAGACGCTGCACTCAAAGTAATGGTGTGTAATTAGGAAAGTTTGAACTTTAGCAACTTTCGAAGAATCCCGGCAATCAAAGTGACAAATTTACTCGAAAAGAGAAAACACTCGTACGCAACTTTTTCTCTCTCTGTTTTGCATGTTCGTTTATTAGCGATCTTCTGGAAGAATTTCTGTCGAATTCGCGGTTCAAATGCGGTCATTCAAAAAACGACCACTTTGAGGATAGCGAGACTTAACGAGTTTAGTTTTCCGAAAGCTCGTTTCGTCTTTCCATTAGGACCGCGATAAGATCGTCCAGGTCGCAATTAATATTTTCAAGAGCACGGTCTAGCTGGTCAGTGACAACATACAAATTGAACCATTCATCCCTCCGCAGGCATTCCTACCGGATCTGTCAAACAACCTGTCTATCCGGCTGAAGGGATTAATCGATGCACAACTGCAGTCTGTCCGGTAAGACAAAACACCGTCCGCGATCGTATCGTGGCCGATTGATCCCGGTTAAGTAAGTCAACTTACAATATGTCAGTTCGCTGACCTCCCGCCGATCGACTGATGGATAACGCTCGTCCGCATGATCGTGGTTAGACACACGATTAATTAGTTTCGTGAGATAGCCCGATAGCCTTCATCGACGAGGCGCATCGAATACCGGGACAGTAGATCGAATCCCTGAACAACGCGCTCGACGCCGGTAAAACCTGGTGAAATCATCGTGTCGAATCCTCCAGGTGAAACGCACGAGATCGCACGTCGAATCGATATATCACCTCGGGATCCAGCTGGGGGAAAAACAGAGGAGTAGGAGGAAGAGTGCCCTTTAGTAAGACGTCAGCTGTCAGCCGAGAAACGATAACAGATTCCGATGTACCAACACGGAGCCAACTCGAATGATCGCTCTTCCCGGACTCGCTGTCCCTACTACTTAATTAATCCTTCGCCGTGAATTAGCTCGGTGTCTTGTACTGACAACGGTCCACCAGCGCAGCAGCTCGAGCCACGCTCCTTATTAAACGTCGTTTTTCACGCCTATTAATTACACACGTGTACCTGCTCAGGCAGGTGAAAGAACAGATTCTTTTCGGAATTTCTGGTTCGTCGATGAACTTCAAATTTGGAGTATTCATTCAGGATTCAGCAGATTTGAAATTAGGTAGCTGAAGGTAATTTTTAGCGTTAGTTGATTCATTCAGAAATCCTCCATATTTTTTAATATTCTCTACATCTCTTTATGAGGGAAGTCCCCCTGGGACCTTGGTTTTTCTAGTTAGAGAAGACTAGATAACTTAAATGGAAATGTATTTCCTCATTGAATCAGCTCGAAAAGTCGAAAATGGTATAATAATACCCTTGCATTTTTCGAATGTCTTTATCATCTCGTGTTTGACCTATTTATTTTTGTCATACATACAATTCGTACATAAAAGTCTGCTGATGATTAATAACTACATCGATGTCTTAATTCGATTTTAACTTTTCTTACCAAGATGAAAATTGTAAGGAAATGATGAAATTTTGGAACAACACGAGGAAGAGGAAGAAAATAAAAAATAGCAAATGATAATGAAGTTGTAGATTCAGTCTCAGTCTCTTGCCAGGATAGCTTTAATGAAATCAGTAGACTCGTTAAGACACTGTTCTTTGCACGAGATTCCTATAAACATTTGGAAGCGTGCAGGATTCTGAAATAGAAACCGGAGTTCATCTTCCTGCTTGTGCCACCACTTTTGCCGCGTCTTCATCAGGAAAAGGACTCTGCTTTCGTCTTGTTAGTAAAGTAAACAGCCACAGGGAGACGGAAGGCCGACGCATTTAGCGCATCTGCTTCTCACGGTGCCAACAAAAGCAACGCGTCAGTCGTGGCAAGATGACATTAGGGTGGATCCTGGCGAACGAGGATCCGGCCAATCGAACGTCAGGTTGCAAGCTGCACTGGCCAGACAATTAGGCGACGATCTAAGCCCGTGACCGTTCGGATCCTAAACAAATAGGCTTACGATGATCCGTAATGGGATGACGGCGTGTCACGCGGCATCCTATAAATCCTTTTACGACGCGTACTTCTATTTACCGCGGGGGGTAAAAGGGTAAGGGCCTGGCTGAGTCAGAAGGTACCCCCTCCTGATCCAACGTATGAATACACCGGCTCGGTAAATAAACCGGATGGTAAATATAAAAATCATCCATTGTGCCGGGGAAGTGGTGCGCGCGAGCGGGGCTGACGAGGGAGCAAATCAATTTCGTGATTTTGTTCCCGGGGTATTTATCATCGGGGCTTCAACGAGCAGATTTGAATCTGAATGTCCGCATTAGGAACTGCGCCAGAACTAATCGTTGGAGCCGAAGTACCTGGTGCTGGAATTATTCATTGATCGAGATTGGCGGGCTCTTTCATTAGCTGAAAATGTTCCGATATTTTATTTCGCGAGAAATAAGAGTATACGTCAGAAAACAAAGAACAAGACAAGCAAAAATAAAAATTTTCTATCTTAATAATTCTAGTAGACTGTAATTAACATAACATGATTTTTCATGTTCGTCATTAATGAATGAAATCCACTAACAAAACGAATAAAAGAATGAGAGTTTGAACATTAAAATAGGAAATAAGAAGAATTCCAAGAAGAAAAATAATCTTTATTGTGTGTGTAGTATTCTTCAATGGCTACACACCAACAAGAGCGTAGTAGAATTTAATTTCGGTTCAATGGAAATTAATGGCACACATATTCAGTACATTTTGCTCGAGATCTTCATCACGAGTCTGACTGGATATTATAGTGCAAGACTATAATTTCAGCGACAATATCGCGGACGCAGGTGAAGACCGTCCTACCAGATAGACGGGCGACCCTCATATCCCAGATTGAGTAACAGCTAGCGAGGGGCCGGGAAAAAACGAGACAAATTAATGTTTCCCTGTTAACGGGCCAGTAGAGAGAAATGCGGCGTGGCAACAGTCTATTTCGTTTAGGAAACCGGGTTCCATATATCCCCCTCCCGGTGCCATCCGCCCCGTGCCCCTCTACTTCGAGTGTATATACTAGGTCTAGCCGTCAGTTGGCTTATGTCACTCGGGATTAGCGCTGTTTGGACAGAGGAAATTAACTACTACACCCCGGGCCGCGCCATCTGCGTGGGCGTGGACGACATTGTGTCGCGAGCATCCCCCTTAAGATTTTCGGGCAATGTAATTCAGCGCTGAAACCGATCCTGGGGGTGTCGTCCGTCCGGAGTGGCGTTTGCCATTTCCGTGATTAGAAACGAGAGCGACCCCCGGAGTCAGTACGTTTGACTCTCCGGGTCTTAGTTTCTTCTTCGACAGTGGTAGACGACGGCGACGCGACAGGGAGACGGAATGGAAAATCGATACCATTAACGCGACGTTAATATCCTCGTCCCGACATTGCCGAGGCAGTATAATATCGATCGCACATACGCGGCCGAACATCTTTAATCCCGAAGAAAGTCCTGCGATTCTTCTCCACCCCTCGAGGAAACGTTTCCATCGGAGGGTTATGTTAAATTCAAGAGTAATCTTCCGGTGATCGATATTCGCGGCGCGTCAGCCAAAAAACGGAGATACTTTCGCCGCCGCCGTGCGGGATCGATTCGATTGCACCCGGAGCAGTCGGGCACGATTACCTGGAAGCTGCACCTGCACCGAGGTTTGCTCCTCGGGACGGTCACGTCGCGGCGGCAGTCATAAATATAGATCGTGTCCAGCTCGCTGATCGATTCTGTAAATAAAGATCGCGCTTCGAGAGAGCCGGTGCGCTCTGCGATCCTGCTGGTTCGATTATCATCGGGCACGCAAGGTAGGCGCCCGAAGAGGACGAGGAGAGCAGGCCAAGGCGACGCAGAAGAGGATGAAAGGAAGCTACAGGTCGGTCGGGGCCGTTGGTGCCCCAGGTAAGATTTTCGCACCCGGCGGTAAGCTCGTTAGCGGGAGATCGCAATCAATGGCCGAAGATGAACGCGTTCGCACGGTGCAGACAGAGCAAGGTGTACGGGTCAAGAGCGAGGTGGACGTGTGTACCCGGTAAAAATGAGAGAGGGGCGCGGGGAACGGAGAGGATCGAAGAGTTGCTTTGCAACCGTGCTTCTCGCCGGTATGCTCGTTAGTGCCGGTCTCTCGGTTGTTTCTCTCTCTTTCTTCGCCTCCCTACTCGCGAATACGTGTTATTCGATACCACCGTAGGTGGTTGCGGTGGTAATTGCGTTCACACTTAACCACATCGTTCCGCCGCGCTGTAACGATTGATCGGATAGACCGGATCGAGCCGTTTCCCCCCTCGTATTCCTCTCGTCGATTTTTCGAATTCGACCAGCAAATATACACGTAAGGCGATGGGAGGTTCCCGCGAACCCGGCAATCTCGAATACAATCGCCACTGAAACAGGTACCAGCAACTTCCTCTCGCACTTCTGACCTTATCTTCGCCCGGGCGTAATGATGCCGCAAAAATTCCCCGCAACTGCACGCTGACAAGCCGGCAGTGAAAAATTGCCGTGTTTCTAGAAGTTCGCAAAGTTCCAAGGCCGACGCGACGCGGCTAGAAGTTATGGCCGCTTAATGCGACGTAATGAGGTCTCCAGGGAACAATGTATCGAAGTCGCGAGAATTTACTGGGCCACGATCGATTCCATTGAACGAGACGGACGGTGAATGGGGAACACTTTCGCCCGCGAGTCGAGACAACAATAGACTTTGATGTTTTATCTTCCTGCGATAATGTCCGGAAGTTTTAATTAGTCGTGTCGAGGGTACGCCGCGCTGCGCTTTATCAAATGATTCGTCGTTAACCTTTGTACCCACGCCCGTCGCGTGAAAATTCAACCGCTCGCCGCTCTGCAATGTTTGAATTCGATCTAATTGTGTTATAATTTGACGCGCTTGTTTGACATGCGATAGTGGGAGCCTATCGGAGCCGTGGATGTACCGGGCGGCGTGTTGCCTGAGTGATCATTCAATGACAGTAATAGAGACGGATAATTGCCAAGCAAATTTATCTTGATTTAGTACAATCATTATAAAAAAAGAACTTCTCGGCAATGGAATTAGCAGACTGCGAGTCTTTATGAAAAGTAGAAATTGTATGTATTGCTATTTGCAAGATAGAAACCAAATAGGAATTTATTTCTCTCGTCCGTGGTTTTGTTAAGTTGCAAGAAATGTATTGATACTCTCGAATTCCGGTAATCTTTCTATTGTTTGAAATTACACCCACCCATTTTTCTCTAGAATGCATAAAATCCGCAGCATAGTAATTGGTAGAATGTACTGAGAATACAAAGAAGATACAAAATGACGAAATACGAAGTAAAAATTGATACAAGATGTCATTCTATGTACAGGAACTCCCGTTAATATTCTGATACTGTTAAAAAAATCTTTTTGAGAAGTTAGAACAATTAGTTTACTACATGACGTGAAAAAAACTTTTCAAATTGCAGAGAAAATACTAAAAGTAGTTTCTTGAAGAAGAATCGATACCTATGCAAGAAGTTCCTGTTTTGCAGAGTTTGGTTCTTGATCGCGCGTATCGCAACACGATAAATAAAATATCACAGGCTGAGCTTTCGGGCTGAACCGTACAGGTTATTTTGACGGGGTTCCCGTTGGCGAGAGCAGGCCGACGGGGGAGAAATAATATTGCAAATTCAATTCGCCGCGTACAGAGACCCTCTATACGGGCTCTGAAGATCTATGCAAATAGAGCGCTGCGCGTCGGTCACCCGTGAAAAATAAGTAGAAGTTTGCGGATCCGTCGCTACCAGTCGAATGCAAATATTTTTTTAAGTAGCCCCGGCTTCGGGGTACAAAGTTTCCGGGCTACCGTGCATGGGCGAATATAAACGAGAGACCAGACTCGGGCCGAGCCGAAATTAAAGACCGGCGATATTGATGCTTGAACGGGCCAATTTGCGTTCCCGGCAATTTTCGAGCCGCCAAACCGACGAGGACAGTGTTTCTCTCGAGTGTAGCTCGTAATTTACGAGTTACCCCTCGCACGTCCCTGCCCACCTCCGGCCAGAAGACTTCGGTCACAAGAAACCGTTTCGTGTAGCTTGTTCTCGCTTCTAACTTTACCCTATAACACCTAATTTCACTCTTTACGGTAGTTTCGGTTGTTTTTGTTCTATCACGAGTGCTAGATGCCGGTTGATCACTTTTGGTAGTTGTTTACCCAATTCCAAGCCTGAACAAGATGTATAACATAATTAAAGGACTGCAGATCTTTATGCAAAATCAGCATTGTACTTTTTTTTAACAATTTTAATAGGTTGAAGATTTTAACTGTCCTTCGTATACTCCTCCTTGTCACAAATGCATCACACCAAAATTCCAACGTTTTAATACAACAGAACTTGAAAAATAAAAATAATAAAGGTATGACCTAAAAGTTACACAGCGGTATGAAAGATTAAATATTCATTAGAGACGGTCGGTATTTTTGCAGAATTCTTTCACGTTGGAGACACGCAGTCACCTAACAGCAGGGAAGTTCGCGATGATATTGCGGAGGACTGAAAATGATGAACGCGCCGTAATTCCAGATCTGGGCGGCGAGATTAGACCGTGTATGATGCAGAGAAGGTTGGAATTGTCTGTCTAATTTTCTGAACCAACAGAGACTTCATTTAATCAAGCTGCTTATCTTGTTTCACTCTCCTCGTAAGGGACGTATGAACGTTCTCTTACAGTTGGCTTTATCATTTACTGCAATCACTGTCAGAACGAAATAAGATTTTGTCTCTCTCGCTCTCTCTCTCTCTCTCTCTCTCATTTTCTGCGAAACGTTTGTTCGCAGATTTATCTGTGCTACCGCGGATTTGGTAATGGAATGTGTATGAGTCGGACGGAATTTTGAATAAGTAAATGGCAGCGGAGTCGGAGGCACTATGTGCGAGAGTCGTGTTAACTGTTGAAGAGCGAATCCATGGAATTTCTTAAACGAGTAATAATTTCGCTATACTTATTACAGCATAGAAAATTTCAATTGTATTTTAACTTTAACTAAAAATTCTATTGAAAAATCTCACTATAAAACATGAAGTTATTTAATTTTGCGAATGCAAAAAGGCGTAGAAGAATAATAGGAGCTATTCAATGAATACTTTTATGCAGGAAAAAATTATTGATCGTCGAAAGTAGATATTAGAGAGTAGTATTAACATTGAAAAATGATATACATAACAAAAAGGCACAGAAGGATAACAGAAATTAATTACAAGATCTAAAACACAAACGAAGTAGTCGCTAATAATGCTCGCCGGCTTGGGATTCGGCAGCGAGTACGTACAAGGCAGGAACACGAAAAAAAGAATGAATCCGGGAAAGGAGGAGACATAACCGAGTGTACGGAATGCATCGCGGGCGTCACAGGAGGAAGCTTTTACCGAATCAATAAAATTTAACTATCCCCGTCGTCCTTTCGTCGCTCGAACGAGTATTCGGCTCCGAGCGTTTCATGCAGCCTGACTTCATTCAACTCGACTGATTCTTTTCGGTTCCGTTCTGTATACAGCTTATCCCGAGTGCTGCCCTTTGCGATTCCCTTTCCAGTATCTACATAATCCAATATATGCTAATGCCGAGGCACAAGGTCCGGGGGTCGAAGGTTCGTACACGAATCGCTTGTTAGACTATTCGCTCTCTCTCTACTCATTCGGACCCCTTCTCTCTATTTTTATTATGTCTACCGGGAAATCTAGCCTCCCCTTTTAGTTTCGTCTACGAAGAACCATCTGGCCAGTGACGTCGGCATCGCAGGTAATCCGGTAAACATCGGCGGTTGAGCTCCAATTAGTGTCTGTTTGCTTTCCCTTTTCCTTCCGCCCTCTCGACTGCCACCGGCTTCTTCATAAACCCCGCCGCCTGGTTTTCAATTAAAACTCGTAAGGAGCGTTTTTCTTTCTCCGGATGAACTTCGAGGCATTCGACACCGATCCGCCATTTAACCCGCAGCAGTCTCGGCCGGAACCACCGACGCAAATCCTTCACAAACTCTTTGAATCTTTCTCCGAAAATATACACAGTGGGAATTTATAATTATTAGACTGCGGATCTTTATGCGAAATAAAAATGTGCTTCATTGATTATGGGAAGCAGGAATAAAATAAAAATTGATTTCATCCCTGAACGACTTCATTGCATTAAAAACAACATTGCAATATTCTTAAAGTTTTCTAATCCTTCACTGTCTTATATTTCACTCAGCCAATTTCTTCATAAATGCATCAAAATCCGCAGTCTAATAATTATTTATGATTTAATTTTTTACATTTTTGTATCTTAATTTTGACGCCATTCCTTCTATAAAAACACTAACGCGCGGTACTGCGAATTTTAGGAAACTACAGTGTTCTAGAGACGGTGTAGTTACGAAAAAGGGCTAGTGAATATTCATAAGGGTTGAGAATTTTCTTCGAGAATTCGGTTATTACGCACCGAGTGCGAGAGGTTCGTTAGGGAAATATTCGGAAATCTTGTGCCGCGCGATAGGCAACAGCGATAATTGGGTAGCAGGTTGGCTAGAGCGGCTGCGGAACCGTTTGTCTGACTGTTTATTTTGATACGCTTATCAAACGATGTCGGGTAAACGGTATTATTCTTGGCGCATTCCTCCGATACGGGGGCGGGGGGAATAATTGTGCACGTAGGGAAGCGGAATGTAGACGAAAGTTGCAGCACGGACGCGAAACAACGGGAACGACGGTTTCGTATTTCGAGTATGGCGCGATTATTTCGGAATTCCCGAGGCACGCTTCGTATTTACTCTAGTTCGCTTTGTTTCTTCCTTAAGCGTTCCTTCCTATTTCCGTAACGACGTACGAGGATCAATTGTTGGCAACGTTTGCATTTCCACATTGCATGCGTTTCAGACAAGAAAGGAATTTGAATGTAAATGCTTTGGTCGCCTCGGTTGCATGTTTTCCTAGAGTAAACTGATGGAACATGCAACGTCGAATGCAAATGACACCGGCCGGTCATTGCGGATTGCCACGGAAATATATGGGGATCCGTTTTTAAACAACGAAAGAAGTTGTGCCCGACCGAGAGCCGAGAACGGAAGAAAGAAAGGAAGAAAACACGAGGCACGATTATAATAAATTGCTCCGATCGGCGTACGGATAACGGCGAGGGGAACGATCGTCAGAATTGTAACCTTTAAGCTCGTCGGGCCTTCCGAGAACCTTTCTTTGCACGAGACAATGCTCGCGTCGGCGTAAAAATCCAGAACAAAGGGGAACCTCGTGTCCTGGAAGTATTTAACGTGACCACCGGTTGTCGACCGGTAATTCGACAATTTCAGGACCCGGTTCGTTCGCCCGATTCGCGGCCGATCGAAAGTCTCGATCTCGGTCTCGTCGTTTCCTCGTCGAGACGTCGACGCGTCGTTCCGTCACGCTAAACGTCGGTCGTCGCGCCGCGATGCGTGAGTCCCGATGATTACCGAAGACTCGTCAAGCCAATGAGACGGTTTCCCGTCGTGGGAGCAGCCCCGCTCCTCGGCCAATCGAATAATTTCGCCGAACGAAAGCTTCGGGGGCAATTCCGCGTCATCGGCAAGGTCCGGTCGATGTTTCAAGGCAATTCCGTGGCTGGTAAGGGCTTATCACCGGGTGGCACGGCATCCAACGGCTCCGACACGGGAACCGGTCTCCTCCTATAGAAGTTCCACGAGGGGTTGTTCGTTTCTCCTTCTTCCCCGACGACCCTCTTACCATCGACGCCCCAACCCCCTGTCAGTCCTCCCGCCGCCGTTTCCACTTGGACTCCATACCCTTGCTCCTCTCCTTCTCTTCCTCTTTCTAGGACTCGTTGCTTGAATTCCTCCGGCGAAGAAGGATCGATAATGGATCCAGCCGGCTTTCCAGTCTATTCTATACGCATCATTTGACACCCCGGCTGAGACCGAAGGGAGCGGGGAACCGCGAGAACGCGCCGGTCGAAAAGAGAGGGACGAGGAATTCAATAGATAGAAATCACTGCCAATGTCGGAACGCTATATGACGGCGAAGAAATCGTGGAAAATGAGACGATCCCGGTGGCCGAGGAAGAAAAATTATATCGACGCCCGGAATCCCTTAAGATCCACCGTTTGAGCTGCTTCTCTTTCATTCTGCTTTTCTTTTATTATTTTTTGCGAACACCCGACTCTTTCTCTATCTCTCGATTCCTGGCCCGCCAGCGTTTCAACCGGCCAGGGTCAAATCTCCGGCCTCTTCGGTCTCGCCGCGAGTAACGGCGGCCGAGGCGCGTTCAGACACCGGCGAAATCCTCGCGAAAATACCTCCGTTCATACTCATTTCCGCCTTCAGCCCGGTTTGCACAGCTCGCCGGCTGTCCTGCGACGGTAATCCCGTCTATACGGAACCCGAAGACGGGACGACGCTCTCGAGGATCCTCCCGAAGGACGACTCCTCTATCCCCCGCATTGTCGGAGCCGTCTATACGGTTCCCTCAGGTTCCCTACGGTCCTTCGTCACCTCTCACGACCTCGAAATGCTCCATTTATAAAAGAGTCCGCCTCAATCGCCTCCGATTTTTTCCCGACGCACAAAGGACGGATCTCTTTCCGCCAGAGGTTTTCTCTTACGGTCACTTTGCTGATTGCTTCGCTGATCGAGGCCCGATCTTCTCACCCTTGCTGACAGCCATGAAGATAACGCTTTGCTGCCGGAGATTGCTTCTTAATATTTTTAGTGAAACGGGCTACCATTTTTTTTTTAACGTCCTCTTTATGTTTCACATATTTTTCACTAATTCTGGATGAATGCTTCCCTCTTAGATATGCGAGTTGCTTAAAAATTCATCCCACCTCATCATGATTTTATTCATTATTTATACTTCTGATGTTTTCACCGTGTTGCATAAAATGCAATAATTTTCGTCTATTCACCACATTGGTTTTTTATCCTTGTGTCAATTTAACACCGCAAAAGAGCATTGTTTGCTAGAAGTCGTTTAATGTCTCGGAAATTTTGGTATGCTGAGAATATGACCCTCTTTCGAGGTTCCAGGGTTAGTATCGTGGTCTAACAGAGTCCTCTTACCAAAGGCACCCTCGCCTGTTTCACTTTGTGGTCACATCCTCTAGAAACAATGTCTTCATTCTCAAGACAATGTTTCACCATGCTACAACGAAAAATAAAATAATTTTGTTTCGACAATCTACAAATAAATGAAATATAATCTTGTTCTTCAACTTCATATTTAAACTATTTCTTGGCAAAACCAAGTTCACAAGTTCCAACAAATTGTTGGATTTTCTGGAAGTTGTAATTTCGCAATCAACATGGTAACTAGTCTAGACAAGTTGCTGGATCCGGTTTCTTGTTTTCGAGTACTGATTAAAAATTTGAACATCAGACCAGAACGCAACGAAGACTTACCACAGCAGGACTTTTCAGGGGATCAGGATAGAAGTCGAACCAAATTACGGAACAAAAATCCGAGGATAATCAGAGGGCGGTCGGGGCATCCAGCGGAATCAGATTCTCATCCGAGCTAATAACTCGGCGAGACAAAGTTTCTCGCGGAGGGTCGGACGTAAACAGATTGTATGCAAATGTCCTGTTCCGCGGCCCGGTAAAAATGGCTTAACTAAGCCGTCACTTGCCCTTAGCCGGCGCGCCGAGATTGTTTTTGCCTCAATAAGACACGACGTAGCCCGGGCGGACGCGATGGTTAGCGGAAGCAATTCGTTCTTTCCTTCCTTCTTTTCCTCATCTTCCTCCTCTCGTTCTTCCCCGAGTTCTCCAGTTTTTTTTTCTTCCTCTTCCTAACAACAAGGCCAGAAACGGATGTGGAAGGTGGTACACGAGGCACAGGTCGGTCCGCGTCGGAGCTCGAGTTTTCGAGACGGCCGTGGCGAGATTATAATTATGCAAATGCCTTGTTGCGGGGAAGAAGAGAGCGAGCAACAGATGTCTGGAACGGCACCTTCACGAAAGAGCGTCGCCCTGGCACGGTGCTATTCGTGTTGTACCAAGGGCCGACGATAGAATATAAGGTGGGGCTGAAATGAAGCATGGGATCGCTCTCTCTCTTTCTCTCTCTCTCTCTCTCTCTTTCTCTCCCTCACCCTCTCCCGGCGACGTCTCTTGTATTCCCGGGCCTTGTGGCCTTCAGCTTCACCGTGGCTACGCCGAAGACGTTGCCCGGATTCTTTCATTCTCCTGCCGCCGACAGGTGCCGCAGATTGCGCATCCAACGCCCCGCGCCCGACACCTGTGTTTCTTTTTATGAAAACCCGACGCGAGCCGCGGCCGCAAGGAATTGCTACTCGTAAAGCTCCTTTATCCACGGTAAACCGATACGCTTTTCCCCGGTTTCGTTTCTTATTTTCGAGCGCGCCACGAATATCCCCGCGATTTCAAATCTTGCCGCACGACAACCTCGTGAAACCGAAACCTGTAATATCGCTCCTGGAATTTACCCCAACGCAAATGTCCCAAACTATTGTACATCTGCTGCGACCACATAAACGAATTCTTTTCTTTTCATCTTCCTTAATTCTATCCTGTTCCTGGCGCCAAGGCAGCACCAATTACATTATTTTACTACAATCTTAAAATGACCTCGAAGTGACCTTGTCATTGATGTAAATCTGCCATCTTTTCTTCCTTTGACCGACGAAGAACTGAGTGTGTAATTAATAATACAATAAATGTTCAACCACTTGGCTTATAATATTGGGACAGTCTCGTAGGGGAGATTTTGAGCACAATTTATTAAATATGTATGTCCTTTTATCAATGTTCTTCTTCATATGAGAAATGTTGAACGATGAAGCAGTTCTAATCACTGTAGCTCCAAAGTAGGTGATAATACAAGTGGTTAATGGTAATGAAGAGCTTGTTTGCTGGCTAGACATAAGCAATATGAACGTTCCAATCAATTCAATAAACTCGTCGCGTCGCTAAGAAGATGTAAGTGATGGAAAGTCTGCGTTGCATCATCTAAATCATCTGCAGAAAGTGGACGATGTAATCACAGGCGAAAAGCGAACGGTAACTTTACCATTATCTACTTAAGTAGTAACTAAACCCTTGCTAGTGACATTACCTACTTAACTGAAGGTATTAGCCTATCTAGTTAACTGTCTCAATATTCCTTTCTAAATTAGGCAATGAACCCCACCGGGAATTAATTTATTGCTCGCAGGACACGAATACAATTTATCGCTTGTAACAAGTCGAGCCAAGCCGATCGTGAACGAGAAACACCATCGATAGATTCCTTCCCCCCTCCGCCCCTATTCTATCATACGAAACGATTCTCCCTTGCTATTTTATTTTGATCACGCGAGATTTCGTTTCCAGTCGTAATTCACGTGCCGACTTCTTCTTCCACGGGAGCGTACTACTTTAACAGAACGCGACGGTGCCTGCGCGCAAGGAACGCCGGACAAAAGAAGACGCGTTTACAAAAGAGATTATGCCACGTCGTTGGAACCGGGTCCGGGGTGTCGTATAAATTCGTACGGGGGGATCTTCATGCGACGCCGTTTGATTTATGACACGATTTAGCTGCGATAATAAGGAGGCATAAGCAGCCAACAAGGAAACGTAAATCAATGGCCGGCTGATGGTTTAATGGATCGTTTTATGCCCGCTGCGCCTGCATACGACTCGCATTTGCCAGCCACAATTATGCCGGAGCCGTTTCCCGACACCCTACTTTTTCAGTCTTCGTTGGAACTTATTGTCTACTTTCCTCGCGATCTGATCCTTGATCTTCGATCCCAAACACAAACTCGTCCTCTCATGAAATGTGAATAAAATAGACATTCTTTGGATGTAATATTACGTGTCACAATTGTAACCGATGGCACACAGAACGTTAATTTCGTATTCGAAAATCGTGACACATGTGTGACGCTGGTAGCGAATGTATTAATGAATTTATTGCACTGCACTGAGAACGTGAACTTTTTTTTCGTCTATACTTGACAGTTTGTACAATTTTATATTATTTTTAGCGAACATAAATATAAACAATGAAATGACCTTACTAATTAGTTTCGGATGAAACAGTCCGACGCTAAATTCCGCCATAAATCTTTCTGTTGGTACACAAACATCTTTCTCCCGCTGGAACACGATAACAAAGTGCTCAGAAAACTGTGAAGGCGTTGTATCCTCCCAAAAAGAAAACGATCGCCTGATTCTCAGCGTGTTACACGAGGCATCCGCTTAATTACCGTCGGCCGAGACGCAGACGTGACGAATACGTTAACGGGTCCGAGGCCCTTATTTATGGGCACCCGGTGCACCTTGAACCAGGGAAACGTTTCTCGCGCGAGGGACGGCCCTCGCAAGGCGGAAAACGCGGGGTTCGTTGTAATAAATAATAAGTCACCGACAGAATGGAGGCGACTCGAGAACAAGATGATGAATGAACGCCGGGATGCATTCCAGCGCAATGATACCGCGCTGGCATCATTAATCTTTCCCCCCGCGTGTATTGTGTGTCTAAACAACGTTTACCATCACGGTCATCGATTTTCCCCTCGATACACCCGTGTCACGACTCCGTGATACGCGAGAACGTCTGCGAAAGAAGGACCTACGGGACGAGCGAAATACCCATCGGCGACGAACGCTGCTTGCACAATGATCTCGAGAGCTCCGCTCGTCGGGTTAAAGCCTAAATTCGCCGACGAACAATTCGGCGAAGAATGCGGCTAACGAGCCCGCGCATCATCTAGAAACTGAAACCGAATTTCCCCCTTCTCCGTCCCTAAGTAACACCCCCTCTGTTTTCCGTTATCCGTGGAAAATTGAGTTTCCTTTTTCTCCGAGAGCCCCGCCCTCGCAGTCGCTAAAGAACGAGAAGACACCGACCGAGGGAGAAGGGATTTCCGAGAGGGAGGTCCAGCCGGATGGACTTTGTCTCCTTCGATTTTCTCTTTGCGCGCGAGCCTTAACACCTCCTTTCGAACTTTTCGTCAACGCAATTCTATCCCCGCACGAGGTAATGAGATTTCTTCGGGCGCGAGCACCGCGACCCGCCCGTAATAAGAATTCTTCGACAAAGTCCGTGGCGCACAATAAAAGGGCTCCTCTTACCGGTCCGCACCCGAGGAGAAGCAGCCAGTCGCACGAGTCCTCCGCGGGGAAGAGATAAAACGGAGCCCGCGACGAACGGGAGGACGCGCGAGCCCGAGAAATTAGGGGAACCGGTGGCCCGGTGGCCGGGGTTCCGGACGATCGAGGAAGAATTGTCTTCTACATTACGTGCGGGTGCACTGGGAGGGGTGGAATGATTTATAAACGGGACAACTGGAAATACCACGGATGGCTTCATGCTGGCTCGTGGACGTCCTCGTAACTTCCAATTAGCCCGTGAGCTTCGGCGACTTCCGTGCTTTGGCACGGATTAAACGCGACCCCTTCTATTCAATCCCGAAGTTTCTTTTTCCCCTGTATGATCTGGTATTGATTGACAAATCGTAGTTTCTTATACGTCAGTTTTTAACGCCAGAAGTACCGAGTAATACATGATGTGTGTTGCTTTGTAATAATGACAGGACTATATTTAATCAGTAGACTCCAGAGGTCAAGAAAGTGAAGTCACGTAAAATCTTATTTTCAGTGGTAATACTCTTTGTAGTTCGGGAATAAATAAAAATCGTGCTAAATTTTGTGGAATGTATTTCTCTAGCATTTATTGAAAATTTTTAGAACCCATAAATGCATAAAGATCCACAGTCTACTAATCAGACTTCATATAATTTTATTGTAATAAGTGCTCAATATTGGTCTAGTTTCAGTAATTGTGAAAGAACAATTTTGACTGGCTCGGTAGTTACACAGTTAACAGCCTCCACTAGAGACTGAATAAAAGGACTGAAGCAAAAGATGACCGAACAAAATTCGGCTCAGCTGTGACGGAGATGCCGTCCTCATGCACTGACCAGGAGACCGCAGGACAGGTCATTAAAATGCGCGGACCAATAATAGGTCAGGGTTTAGAGCAGGTCCAGGCGTAGTATCGTGAAAACGAGGCGCAGCTAACGGTCCGGGTTCGGTTATTGCATACTAAAGACGCGGCAGTGATAATCATAATAATCGTAATATCTGTGCGGGAGTCATCGACCCTGTTGGCTGACATCTCAGAGGAGCAAGACAGCCGCGAAATCCGTGCCGTCAACGCGTAGGGCACCGTCTTCGGCTGATTAATCCTGCGTCTCGTAGCCTTGGCATCCGTTTTGGGGCGGGTTCGCGGCAGATAATACCGCACGCGGGCATTATCTGCAGCCGGAGAGGTCGAGGTACACCGGTTGCATCGGGGAGACATCGCGAGGATGAGGACGAGACACGGAAACGCGGCGCAGCGGGACGAAGAGAGACGGAGAGAGAGAGAGAGAGTGGAAACGATTGTGGCGAGAGAGGCGGGGGTGGTAGAGGAGGAAGCCGGGTTAAAGAGAGAGAGGCCAGCTCCGAAACTTGGATGTAATTACTCCCGTCTAGCGTGTAAACTCCCGTCTTGTCATAGCTATCTAGGCTGCCGGGTTCAGCTGCGCCAGCCAGCCTTGAAATTACTCTCGCTTCCTTCTGCCGACTAATCAGCCGCGGCTCTGATAAAGTAAGAATCCTGTTAGCGGGCGAAACCAACCCCGGCCGTGTTGCGCAAACATCGTGGCCAGGACATCCTCTCTCCTCCAGCTCTTCCTGGCGAGAACGGTGTTTGAACAAGTGCCACGAGACTCGAGCGTGTCGCGGACTTCTATCCGAAGGAGAACGATCATCGTCGGAGACGCCGGTACACCTCTGTACGTTTGCATAGGTGATTACCGTTCGTCCTGGACACGCCAATTCCGAATAAACCCGTCGAATTTATGCGGGTGTCGAGTTGCAGGCCGTAGATCCATCGCGCAGCGGCGGAAGAAACGCGAAAAACAGGCATCGCTATAACTGGCGATCGTTTATTACGTTTAGCGTTCAGGATTAACAATAAATTCCCCGGGCTTATCGTGTTATTCCGTCGGAACCGATGTCTCTCGCTTATCGATCGAGCCCGCGTCACCGGATATGATAATCGAACGGGGAACAGATAGATCGGTTTCGCGTCGCTGGCCGGGAGAATAACTATGCGAGACGATCATGGGAAAAAGAAAGCTTGTTAAACCGATCCGCACGGAACGCGCTCGCGTATTTGTACGTCGAGGAGGAAACGGCCAAACGTACGCGTCTGGCCTGCAGATTGCGTTGCATTCGGGCCGTGCATTCGGCCGCGTTGCACATTCCGAACGATTGACAACGGACCGTTTACACCTTTATATCATCAATCAAGCGGGCCAGGTAGCGCAGGTGTATAAACGCGCGGCATCATTCCGCGGATTGATCGATGAGTCAGCGGGCAGATAACGAAAGAGTACAGACACACGGCGGAGCGAGACGAACGACAGTTAAACGGAAGCAGACGTAACAGAGAAAACGAGAGACGGAACGGGGGGAGAAACGAGACGAACGCAGTCGAACGCCTCATCCTGTATTTTAACGGGGAGACTCGACAGAGCGTTAAAACGAGCCGTCAACGTGTCTCCGCGCGAGGGTATTAATTACGAAGCGATGGACATCCGACGCTGTACCACCGATACGTCCCGGGATACGCGAGGACTCGTCACCGACGGGAGATATTATGCCGAGAAGATACGGCCGGAATCGCTGCAAAAATCCTACCCCCTATTAGTAATGACTTCCGACTCTAATTGGTCCGCTGTAACGAGTCCCGATCGATCCATCGGCACCCGTCACTGTAACCTGATAATTCTTTCACGTACCAGCTCCAGACGACCAAATTTTTGTGCTGCCGAAGAAGCTTGAATTACTGCTTAAGAATTTCCGCAAAAATTTATTCAACTGATTCTATTAATTACTGCAGGAACAGAGGGAAATGTTTCATCACATGTTGCAGATGTTCTCGGGTTTTTACGAGAATTTTTAATTATCCTCGTAGTAAGAATTTTAAAATTGGTATAGACCTTTTCAAAAATAATATAGGTTCAGAATAAAACATGTTTTACCAGCATACACTCAGCTTTTAATAATAAAGCAGCTTGAGCTGCACCTTCGAGATCGGTCGACTGATACGAGTGGATTTTAATTAATCGTTACTGGAATTACAGAGGGAAAATAATCCTACATTTTTCTGTACGTGTTTGTTGTCGTTTTTAGAGGTGAAAGTAGCCCTTAATGCGAGCATGTTAAAATTATATTATTATACATCTGTGAAAATGTACAATACATATATGTATGTACTTGTGATTCGTGCATTTTTAAAATAGAAAATGCATTATGTAAAATTATACACGTAAAAATTTGAATAATACGCCTGTACCCTAGCCATTGATTGATATCCACTCTATTTCAGTAGCGATCATTTCAAAACCTGACACGTAGAAATAAGCAATTGTAAAAGTGACAGCATTTTTCAGAATTTTAAAGTAACTTCCTTTGAAATCGGTGGCGTCGAGTTTTCTCTTTACGCAATCAAGAGTTGCAGAATGATTTACGTAATGCATGCTTTTAAGCGACACGCGGGACAGGATTGCATTCGTAACCGAATCAAGTAAGAACGCAAACTACAATCCGATGGCAGTGTCATAACAGGCAAATGGAGGATCTGTCGTGGCAAGCTGGATCGAAAGTTTGATCGCCGCTGTAAAAATCTGCATTTAACATCGAAACTCCATCACCGCAAACTTCTGTACAATCCCGAGTTCGCAAGTTTCCCCGTTCGATTCCGATCGTTGTGTTTCTCGAGCACCAAGAGGGATTCGGCGGAACTTCGATACGATTGAACTCTCGTTGCACGTGAGGCGAGCATATGGACGGGATCAGGATACCTCGAGACGCTCGAGAAATCCATTCTCAACTACGAAATTCGGTATTTCATCGAAACTCGGCTTTTAGCTCGGCTACGTCGGGAATTTTTGGAAAAAATGTCGGGAGAAACGTCGAACGTAATTGAAATTCTGACGGCTTGGGCGCGATACTTCGAGGCATTCGTATATGCGAAGCCTTTCGAAACTTACAAGGCATTTCCACTTGGCACGGACGCAATGCTTGCAGAAAGAATTTCGATTGTCGATAGATAAACTTGAAATGCACTATGTTTCTTATTTCTCGACGATTAAAAAAGAATTGATGTTTGTAAATTTTAAGTGAGGAATATATGACTGTTTGAAGATGTTCATTTTGCATAAAGTTTGCATCTAACGATTAGCAGCGGTAGCTTCCTTTTGGCAGTGCATCGCGAGGTTTTCTTCGTTAAATTTCACTGAAATTCAGTTAACCACAGATATAACCGTGGATTACTGTAGCATTGTCGCCGAGGAATTGCTCGAGACGAAATAGTGTCGCTAGGAAAAATATCTGCGGAATCAGAGTTAGTCGCACGAGCCCCGAGGTGTCATCAGAAGCGGGTGTATGGTATCGATCGACCCTGGCGGAGTTTAATTTACCGAGACCACGGGTAAACAATTAAAAGGAGTGGGTATATAGTGAACGGAGGAACGAGCGTCTGCTGAATGGCTCTCCGAGTACCACGGGGCGGAACTAATAACATCGGGAACCGATAAACGCGAGTTACGACGTCTGGTTAACATTCCGCGGGCGACTTACCTCGCTCGGAAGAACATTCTTCCTCGTCGATCTATTCTAGTACCAGATCAAGATCCTACATTAGGTAGCACGCGAACTACCTACGTGCCTAATGTCTCCGTTCAGTTATTCGTGGTAAGAAGGCTGCACGAAGACCACGGGACCGGCTAATGATACGGCCGATTCGACTCGCGTTGCTTGGAAACGTTTCATTCTCGAATCAATGCCCATAACTTCCACCCGCGAAATCGATACCATCGAGTTTTCGAACTGCTATTACCATGCTACCGATTTTTATCAAATGTAAATTCAATTATTGTTCATCATACGGGAGCTCCATAGACTTTCATTTATTTTCTTAACTCCTTGTCGCACGATTTTCTTTGTTCCCATTGATCTCCCAGGTGAGAGAAAGTTGATATTCATGTATAAGTGAGTATTCACAACAGAAAAATATGTAGATTTTGATCTTTAAAAAAAGGAGTAATATTCATATTTAATAGTGTCGATTTGAGAACGTCACCACAGGTTGGTAAACTTAATGAATTGAGAATTATTCATTTAAGTCATACATACATAAATTTCGCAGTCTGTAGCACAAGTATTTCTTGAAGTTACATTTCATTTTTCATCAATTTCTCAATTTCATATCATTTTGTAAACAGTAGCTGAATCGCGATTGACATTAAACGGACGAAAAGGGTGCACGACGTTGAACCTTGTTTTCGGAAATACCGATAGTAAAATCCGACGTTAACGAGATTCATTTGACTCGGTGGAGTATTGCGTGAAGAGGCTGTCGGAAATTTCGGTTGCCGAGATTGGCTGGTTCGCAATCACGTGTCGGAGGGTATCACAAAGGAGTCCCGCTGGCAGGCATACTCTTTCCGATTTCGGAGGTGGCTCTGGTCCGCAGTCATTTTTCATACTGAACGTCGGCCTCACGTCGTCGACGACTACATTATCGCCGGATCAAATTTACGAGCGTGTAACGAAATTCGAGAACGATCCGTCTGCCCGGCGTTCCTCTCTGTCGCTCTTACTCTCGCTCTTTTTTCGTCGATTTGGTTGGCCCGTCTGTTACAAGGCTGGTTACCAAGGAGCCGACGAGGATGGTCGGGAGCCACGTTCCTTGGTGACGAAATTATCGTGGGCCCGGTTGCGCCGGTGTCGTTTATTTCCCCAGGGCGAGAACGGGTACGTATTCCGCTCTTAACGAGATTATTGTCGCCTGGGCGCGGACGTGCCGGCCGATGCGTATCGATATACCCGATCCGGAGATCACTATAACGCCTCCGATCCTGAACGCGTGTGCACGCCGCGCGCCGTTTCTCGCATTCCCGCTTTCATATGCGCGCGCCTTTCCGGCCCTAACGAGAGAGAACTTTCTTGATCGAACCGGACACAATAACACAGGAGCTCCTCCCCGGTGGACGGTGTCCAGGAAAAATCCCGTTAGCCGACACACAACCGCCTCTTATCCGCCGTAGATCAACGATTTTTTTCGTTATAAACGAGAACTGGCCGGGCGACCGCAGGAGCGGGAGCTCGAAATTTCACGTTTAATTAACGCACCGAGTTACGATTCGAGAACCGGCACTGCCGCTGTCCAAACGGATACCTACGGCCGCTGATGGCTGGCAGTAATAATTAACAACAACTTCGCTCGCCGCGGACTGGTTAAAACCCCCTCGCGCGTCGCACAGGGGCGCTCGCGCAACGAGATAAATCGACCGGTGGAAATTGGTCTGACGAAACGAATTGTAATATGATATTTCGTTGTTTGCGACCGCCGAGCCGATTTTCTGCTATCTTCTACCCGACCGTGTTAGCGACCACCTACAAATGTGAAATACTCTGCGGAGATGGTAGTGGTGATCAGGCTTTGAAACGGGCCTTTACTGCTGTGCTTGCTGGTAGCTGGCTGGTAGACCGAGAACAACTCGTTTCAGATTTCTTAAACTGCAATTTCTGAAATCGAGAATGCTGCGGCAAGGATGCAGCTTTTTTACAGGCTCTTAGTTACAATGTACGTAGATTGCGGATCTTTATGCAAAATGATCATTCAATCTATTATAAGGACCAGGACCATAAAAAAATCCTTCTATAAAAAAAGTGAGTAGATACAATTAAACTTTTACTTTCTACATAACTGGTTACATGGAACTTTATATGACTCCAACATGAATAAATTTTTTTTCAATAAAACAACTACTTTAATGCAAAATAAGTATTTTCTAGTGTATCCGACACCTTTGTTTATGCTTGAAACACACGATTTAATGTTTTGGGATTGTATGTACTATATGCGAGTAATTAAAAATTAAAACAGAAAAACATTAGAAGAATTTAAATTATATTGAGGAAGAAAATAAAAAAAATTTCAGGCAGAAAATGTATATTTTGCAAGATCCTCTGTCTAGCCACGAATAATAGGCTGCTGTCTGTGCAGCCGCACGCAGTGGCCGGCCATTACGATCACATTGCGCGTAATAACATCAGCCCTCCGTTCGAAAAATATTCAATTACGCGTAACGTCCCTTGATCGTCGCGCAGATCGTCGAAGTCTCTCCACCCGGAAGGGACGCCGTACCGCGGAGCGTCGCGATAATTACGTATATCGCGTAGGGAGCCGGAGTTAGGTGGTTCTCGAGAGGGAGGGGGTATGAGGAGGGGTTTAAGTGCCACGCAACGCTGTCCCCCCGCCATTTCCTCGCAATTCCCGTGGCATCGGATTTCGCGATAGGACCGGCTAGCCGATAACAGCAACCGGGGAACGTCGTGGCACCGAGCAATCAGGCCTGCTTCTCGTCCTACCAGGAAGACCGGCGCCTCTGTCTTCGTGAACGTCGTCGGGCTGGCCGAGCGACAAGCCAACGGAACGCAACAGAGAGCGAGGAGATGGCCCCGTCAAGCAGACGCGACAATAAAGCTAATTGTGGCCCTAACGTGAGAAAGCCTGGCCGTGCGTTCGTATACGAGAGATTTCAATTACGTCTCGTTATGCCAGCAGATGGGCATAATAGTCCTAGCGTTGGCTGGCCGCCGCCGCCACAGCCTCGACGACACAGCCGGAACGCCTACGACGACCTGATACCGAGGCCTCCGAGCTGGTACACTGGCAATAACCCGGGGGAAAAAGCGGTGACAGATAAGAATGGAATTTCGCGGGAAATCTATTTGGATTTACTGCTGCTCGTTTGTTCCCTGCTCCTCGGTGTACGATTCTATTAGTCGTTCCTGGTAGCTTTTTGCCGGACTGCCGACACTCTCGTGCTCCACTTTACAGATAAAACGCGGAATCGTACGTGGGACGTTGGTACAGCTCGTTCACTGCAGCGAAAACATTCTCGTGTTCTGTGTTTTCGGGTAAATACCATGTCGCGGTTGATAAATATTTAATCGTTGTTGAGCGCGAGTTTGCCTCTTTTGCAGAACCGAATACGAGTGCTTGGTTTTGTGTGTTTCTGCGGGGTAAATATTTATACGCTGTTACAAAAAGAGGATAATTCGACGGGAAGAAGTGGCGAATGTGCAATAGCATTGTTTTTGATACGACTTCGTTCCCGGGAAAATTGACTTTGCACACCTCTCAGCTTGGCGAGCGTTTGCGACGAGTACAAACAATAGAATCAGCAGGTCATGATTCGACGCGGCAGTTTTTCTCGGAAACGAAATCTGAGACAAGCAGAATTTTATTCTACGTCCTCAACCTTATCTTACATCCACATTCGCTTCTTTTCCGGAGCTGTTATAAAATATACAGTGGGTACTGAAATTGTTGGAGGCACATTACCGAAATAATATTTTTTTATTTTTATTCCAAATGAACATAATTATTGAGTCATGTACTCGAGGAGGACTTAATAACTACTAAATAATAAAATATTATTATGTAGATGATCATGCGTGACTAACCTCAGAATAAAATATAATAAAACATGATTTTACGGCGCTCCAATACAAGTTTCTTAAAACATTTAATAGAGGACATAATCTTGGATTTATTACAGCCATAAAGGAGCCACGTTACACGGCCGTCTGCAGCATATTAATAATAAAAACACACTCTATTTTCCCTAAGTGTAACATCTTTGTAATAACGATTCTGAAAAATCGTACAACATCCACTTCCCGCGTGTAATGCCGCACTTTTAACGACATCCAGCTTCTACGGGGAAACAACCCGAGAGATTCTGCTTGCTCTGAATTGCTTAATGTTCGACTCGTTTATTAATGCCTCTTAATTAGTTGCCGGCCGAGTCGCGTATCTTCTCTCGAGCCTACATAATTTAGTATACACATAATTACAAGGTGCTCCGAGGAACATTTGCGTTCAAAAAATGACCGCAAACTCATCCTGGCGTCCTGCTCAATCTCGCGGAAAGTGACAGACCATCAGTCTTGGTAATTGCGATCTTCGCATAACAAATTCTCGAGCCAGAGAGTAAGAGAGGGAGGGAGAGAGTGTAATGGTGCGCGTATCTCGGTCCCAATGATTTTCATTTCCAGTTCCGATCCGCAGCCATATTAGAGGACAGTTAATTATGCAACGATACTAGTGGGCGTATCGGGCGATAGTCGGACATAACCGTGGTACACTAATCGGCCGTGTACGACCGTCTCCTATCGATCGTTAAGGCGGCTTCGCAAAAAGGAAATGCCCGTAATTGCGCGTTTCGATGCTCGAAATGATGCTCTCCGCCGGCCCCTGGTAAATCCCCGGTAATACCTGTACGGGAGCGAGAGAAATTGATACGTTATTCGTGGCACCGGGAATATAATCAACGTATTTACTCGGCCTGAAAAAGAAGCATCGCGCGAACAGCGTATTTATGCGCGACTGCGAAAGGTTTAACGAGGCGCCTCCGGCCGTTGCGTACCGGGTGTACCCACGTAAAGTCGTATAATTCAAGACTACCGTGGGTCTGAATAACCCCCGACCACCGCGAAATTAATTTTTCTTATTGGATACGCGCCGTAGGACTACTTATTACGCACCCCAACGTAATAGAAAATGTGCATCATTGAATCAATGTGCTGCGGGATCCGTAGCCGAGGAATGAAGACGTTAATGTAGCGACCAGCCACGCTGGATTCCATCAGTTGTTTAAAAACTACTTGAAATAGCACACTCGACTATACTATATCTCGGGAGTACATGGTCTGCCATAAATTTCAAGAATTTTTAGCTTTTACAGTTACAGCCATAAGTTCCGAGGCGTCGATGCTGGAGACTCGTTAATCTCAGCTTTCGAGGTAATGAAAGCTCGCGGCAATATGACTGGCGTGAACTGCATTGAAAGCTTCGGAAAAGTTCCCCGTGGAATAGCCTTGAGTGAGAATTATAATCCTGTAGCAGATGATTCTCGTTTAAAAGAAATTTCTTTGGATAGAAGTTGACAGTATTCACGTAATCGACAAAACAAACTTAAGCGAATTTCGGTCGAAATCGCCGACAATTACGACGTTGAAAACACCAATCCCCAAGAAAAGCAGCGAACAATCCACTTAACGCGACTATTTAGCGACTCGGCTATTCATCAGAGATTCTTTCACCCCCGGCGAACGGTCTCGGAACTGTCTGCGCGGAAACTGCTTCGAAAAATGGACGGCAAGTTTCGCGTTGTAGAACGGCGATTCGCGAACTTCGTTAAAATTAATTAAGGCGGCGAGCAATTACCAAGAAATCGTCCCCTCCCCCCGCGGTCCCGAAGGCGCCCGTTGTTTTCAACCACTTCGGATCTACACGATCGAGCTTTCTCTACGCGGCCAGAAATAGCGGCCCTGTTGTCGACGAATAAATTGCCGAACAAAAACCGGGATAAGGCTCCCCTCGCTTGCGGGACCCTCGTCGGGTCGTACATTAAGAGATCGGCCGTGTTCCCGTTTCTGGAGACACGTTAAATCTGTCGTGAAAGGGGTTAAGGAGGATCGAGACGATTCTGCGCGTCGCGAATTTCTTTTGATGAACACCGTGTGTCCAGCAAATGAATATATATTTTAACCTTTTGTTACAAAATTGTGAACTACAATTGGTTGGGTATACTGGAGTATTTAATGCCGACACTCGGCAGACCCGAATTCTTTTCTCGTACGTTTCGTCGATCATCGCGGGCCAATTAAGATCTCTCAATAGCGTCAGCGCTTTAATTGAATTGCTGCTGCAATTGCTTCACACTTTCGCGTATTTTTAGATTTAGAGTTGCGTTTATACCCTTGACCTATAGTACCGTTATAAATGATTTTATTTGCTTGTATTTTAATAAATTCCTGGATTATTTTCAACTCGCTAAAATTATTAAAAGAAGAAATAAATGTCTGTGTAGCTTCTGTACCTCACAATTAATACAGATAATTTTGACTGTACGTAGGAATCCACAGTCACTTATAGGGATACATAATACGTAAAATTTAAAAAAGATAACAGATCAAATATTAAAAGGAAAATTATGATCTTATAAAAAACTAATGCAGCTCAGCAAGACATCAAGATGGTATTTTGCAGAAAAAGGATAAAGTAAAATATTTAGATAAAAATTGGAAACCAACGTACTCAACTGAATTGAAGAGTACGCGTTCAGGAAATGAATATACAAACCTAGCGCAGCCTACGAAGACATGGAAATTCTATTTTGCAGAAACGGTTTATAAAATTTCGGGAGGAATCGCCGCATTCTTCGCAGCGCGATAAATTCTCGCCGCGGAGAGAAATTGTTCGCACGAAACTACGGACGCAGTCTATTGCGGGGGTGGAGTCATGAACGGTCGCGTACGTTCCTCGGTACGTGCCTCGCGAGATGCTCGATAAAGGGGTGGCAGGTGAACGAAAAAGACCGGGGGCGTGGTGTAACACCGGGGGAAAAATGGGAAGCGACTTCGCCGGTCGCAGCCCCGACGATAACGCGTCGAGGAAGTCAAGTTTATTTTCATTTCTGCCTCTTTCCTGGTGGGCCTCTTCAACCTGTAGCTCCCGCCCTGTTTACTATTTAGATTACGTGCCGGCTGCGCCGCCGATGACAAACGTTCCGAACGCTGCGGCGGCGGCGGCTGTCCCCGGAAAATCTGCGCTTTTTGCTCGTCGGTTGTCTGCTTGAATGCAGCGAATTTTCCCGTAATGAATCACTATTTGCCTCGGCGACTTGTAAGCTGCTTGCTGCTCCCTTTCTCTGTCTCAATTCGTTTGCAAACATCGCATACAGGGTGTTTCCGAAGTCGTGGTACAAGCAGTCAGTGATTCCACATGCAGAAGTAAGTCGGAAAAAGGGAATCATTTTCTTTTTGTTCGACGATTCGTCTTCGAGTAAATTGAGTTTGAAAATTACGGGAATACGCGCGCTATTAGAGAGGAATCGGCTGGGCTGAACTTTACCATTGCCCCCTTTGGTACCTATTATATGTCAAACGCTTCGACGTGCTGAATACGAATATGACTTTCGTTTTTGACGGAAATTACAAGTTCCCAAGATATTCACAGAGAACTTTCTTACTAGCGCGTTGAATTCTGCTCACAAGTGTGCGTCTGTGACGCAGACTACTTCCTGAAAATTCCTGCTAGAGCACACGATATGATTTTCAAAATTGTTCTCCTCGAATACGAAAATTAAACGAAAAGATCTTATCTCTCCTTCTAACTTGTTTTCGCTTGTACCACTATTTCGAGAACACCCTGTAGAACGTGTAGCTCCTGGCCAACAAATAATGACCACTCACAATTTTCAATGTTTATACAAATGGAGATTCACGTGCAATGTTTAACTTTTATACAAAATAAAAATTGTCCGCGTTAGTTACAACACGGAGAAGCTACCTGTGTATTAAATCACCTGAACGTTTATTTCCTTCCTCAATCATTTTAATCAGTTGAATATAATGCAACAATATCTTTAAATTTGTTAAATGTGTTGGCTGTTTTTTGGAAAATATAAAATAAAACGGATCCAAGTAGACATTTCGGTCAGACAAAATAAAATGAAGCAAAGTAAAGAAATGTCAGAAGATTTTCGAGGGGTTGAGTTTCCAGTTTGAAAAGATTTGAAGGTTAAACACGAAGTGTTTTGGGGGCGGTAATCACGGTCCCCATCGGGGCCGTGCGTGACTCGAGACAAACTTTCGATTGGTCCCGGGCTGAAGTATTGATTTTCTGAAGATCGCCACTAATCTTGAACGTCAGGTGAATTACAGGGGTTTCCCTCTTCCTCCTCCTTCTCGGCGGAGTTCTCCGTTTTATCGCCCGAACGACTGCTCGATTTTCGAGCGTACGAATCGACAAATCGAATTCTAGCTGTTTGTTCGTCGAAGCCCTGCTCTCCTCGGCTCGTTCTTCCTTTTTCGCTGGTTCTGTACACAGGTTCGCGCTCCTACACGTTCTTCCGAGCAGTACGTGTGCCGCGGTAGAATGGACAGGCACGATTCAATTTGAAAAAACGGAACAACTAAGGCGTCGCCTTCTTCCCACGCGGGGAAACAATATTTTAACTGGCTCGAAGGGGAGCCCTTCGACAGCCGTCCCTTTGCCGGAACCGACGAAAATGCTTTCGAAACAATAACTGCAAATACACGGGAAAGGCTTTTGATGGAAGCAATCGTTCGCTTTTGAGAGATCCAACCACTCGAAAATGCACAATGTACCTTTCGAATTCGTTCACCGGCGACGGGACGCGCAAGAAAGTCCAACGACGCCGCGTCTTGAAGAATGTTTCACTTTTCAGTGACCAAGTATAGACAGTGAAAACGGCGTTTATGCACCGTTTCTATGCGGTTCGCCTCGCGAACGATCTCTCGTTTCTTTCTCACCGGGACGCCGATCGTAAAATTTGCCAGCGTCGCGAGAATGTCCCCTTTCGAGCATAAGTATCGGCCCCGTTAGTTTCCTTTCGATATGACACACGCTGCTGCTCCACCGTCGTCGTCCTGTCCTCTTATCGTTAAATAGAATCGATACCGTGTTGCGCCCATAAGGTTACCGGTCACGCCCCTGCAGGTTACTGCACCCATCGACCGACCAGAAGCGGTCGTTAAATCTTTTCGCGAATATCGGCCCGGTTATTGTGCTACGCCGCGAGACGCGACGCGACCAGCCACGCTCGATGACTACGCGATTCGCGTGCGCTGATATCCGATGATGCACGTTCCTCGTTAATGTCACCTCCGCTCCCGCGATTCCTTCGTCTCCTACGCCGACCGTATTTGTCCCGGGACGACCATACTCCCGTTGTCGTTGCTGCTCGCTTTTTAGTACACGCTGCGAGCAAACGTGTCACGACTTTCGCGCGTCTACACTCTCCGATAAATAAGCGGAAATGTAATAAAAAGTCTTGATATGTTCTAAAAAGAAACGTCTTTGCAAATAAGTTCAAATGATTTAAGGTTTCTTAACGCTTTTGTAAAAATTGCATCTGGAATCGAGACCAGTGAATGCCGTTTTTTCTATAACTTTTTTACCTGCGGCTGTAACAAAAATTGCAAAAATACGTTTTCCACTATTTTCAGACATTTATACCTTGCAGCAATATTATCCAATTTCACCGACAACATGTTTTCAAATACTGTTCCAAAAAGTGTGAAATAAATGTTACAATGTATATGTATTGTTATTGGACGCTTCGGTACAGGAATCGCGTAACAGAGATTTGACACCAACATGTAAGTAATACTATTATTAGTTATGAAGGCGAGAGCTTAGTTTGTAATGGAGTATCACTTCACGAAACTTGTGTCATTAACTTAGACTCGAACTAACCGGGCAGACCACGGGAGACAATTTGTTGTGACCGACACCCTAGTCACCATGTGAAACAATTAACTAACTCGACCGTGGATTATAACTAGACTGACGATCTTTAAAAAATCGAAATCGTCTGGATCAATTGTAAGAAACGAGCCAAATAAAATTGTCATTACCCTGATGTATATTGCTTTGCAATGAAGGCACGACTGTGTCTATTCAGACTTCATGCCATCTTTATTGATAGATGTGCTTCAATAATGAATAGACTGCGGATCTTTATGCAAAATAAAAATTTTCTCTCTGTTTCTTTCATCTTCTTTCCATCTTTAACAGTTTTAATAAATTGAAAATAATATTATATGGACGTTCTGGAATTGACTTAATGTTTTTACTGCTTTAAATTACATCCACCCATTTTTGTCATAAATGTGTAAAATGCGCAGTCTAATAATGAAGTTCAAAAATTTCTGATGGAAGCAGTTTTATGTGTAATTTCAACAATTGTAAAAGAAAAAGTTAGAAACATTTTCACTGGTAGCTGTGGTATTAAATAAGCAGGTGAAGAAACGTATTAAAAAACTAGATGTGTCAGTATTCAAATGGACCTAGCCGTCGGCCGACATAAAATCATCAAAGTAAAATTGTTAAAAATATTCTAGATCGTAAGAGGATCCAGACCCAGAGGTAACGATCACTTTCGCGTTAACGGTCTATCCCCGGAGCTTCCCTTCAACAAGCCAACGGCACTTCAGTCCGTATTTATCGAACACCTCGTATCGATTCATATCGCGAGCGTTCACGTCTTCTTCGATCGTCCGCGACGTGTATCAGGCGGGATCGGTGTCGTGAACAATGAAATTGGAAACTATACGCGTGGTTTACGATCTCGTAGAGAGACTTCCGCGAGCACCAAGCGCGAAAACTTGAAGTATACAGCACACGGGACGCACTAGCATATGCATAGAAAACCGCCTACAATGAACGCGACCGCAGGACAACGCGTGTGCTCGATTTAGCTCCGATCGAAATGCCCGGTGAATGGTGTCTGCTCGTTTCAGACAGATCAGGCAAAATGTCAGCCGATGTGGAGGATCGTCGCGAGCCTCTTGTCGGCAACAATGGAACCGGTCGCATCGATTTTTCCGAGGATCGATACTGTCTGTCGCTTGGCCGGCTTGCGGCGAGCCGATGCGATGTGTCCACTGACCTCGATAAGTCGTCTGGTTCCACCCCCTCTCCCCCGCCACTACTTTGATCCACCGCCAATTCGATATTTTCATTGACTCCCCGAGCGACTAGGGTGTACAGGATCGTTCAAACTTTCGTATCCCGGACGAACGAGACCTTGCCCCTCGAGCGATTAAAATTACATTTGTCCCTTCCGCGTAATCAACGTCAGACTCAACGATCCAATATTTACCCTCGTGGGAGGCGAGTGGCCCTTCGCGGTTCGAAATCTCGAAAATCAATAGTGAAAAGGGTCACCGCCCCCCGAACCACTCACTCTTTCTCTTTCTCTCTCTCTCTCTCTCTCTTTACCGCTCTCAGCCCGACTTCGCGATGAGCATCTGCTTGTTAGCATACTCGTCACCGCTCTCGGGTAATCGAAAATATTGGAAAAGTTTCGCGACAAGTGGGAACAGGTTCGAACGTTAATTGAGCACGAACAGATTGTAGACGCTTCGATCGAATCCAGGAGACCAGGGATGTATTCGGGGGCGTGGACACCCGAACTGATACTTCGTTGAACACACATTTTCCTGACTAACAAGGAGTGGCTGCGATCCGACGAGTGCTTTTTCGACGATACCCGTTGCAACGACTGATACCAGCTGAAATATTAGCCCCTGTCGATCGTTGGGGAGCTCTTCAATTTGTTGACATCAATCGCATTTTTGCGGAGTACTGACGCGTGCGTCTTAGACCATGTGTCGATTTATTGAGTGTGCATAGAATACAGAACATTTCTATTTTATTAATTTCAGTTGAATGAAGTGGAAACTATCTGTGAACATTGGAACAATGGCCAATATGTTGGCGATTCATTAAATAACAAAATAATTAACTTTCATACAGGTATACACGAGTCTACAGTATTATTCAATATAAACATTCCATAAAGTTTGTCTGAATTAATTTCAGGGGGTCTAAGCGGGTTAAAGAGGTTAAAGGATTCCTTAATATATGATAATTACGAATTCGAAGAAAAATATTACAGCAGCCACAGTCCCCCCTAAAATCAACGTGGTAAATTGGTGCCCTTCACAAACAATAATGCTCAAGGCCGCGACGAGTTCGTGACGAACGACGCCAAGGCGACGAATTCCAAGGAGCAAGTAAAGCAATTAACAGATCACGCGGGGCTCGTGGTGGGTGAAAAAATGACGAGGTAAATTGGACGTGTCTTCGACGCCGTTCATAAGAGCGTAATGAGCTTCGAAAATAACGAAGCCGGCGATGCATTCTTCTCTCGTCGCGTTAGAAAGCAGGCGAAGCAATTAACAGATCACCCGGTTGGCAGCTTATCGTGCCCTTCGTCGTACGCTCGATCTTTTTTCCCCGAGGCTGTCGTCGCCGGGACGTCCGCTCGTATATGCTCCGGTTTTAGCCCAGAAGAGACACCATTTCTCAAACCGCGCGCCGTACACGGCTTGTCCGCGTTCACTAAAATTCTTTCCCTGTTCCCGCGAACGTTATCCGTGCGGGTCGTGTGTCGACGCATTCTTAAACCGCCCCTGGGGCCAGCAGAAAGGGCGACAACAAGGGCGTCGGCTTGGCGCATTAGTAATAGAGTGACCTGTCCACTGAATGAACGCTCGAGTCGCATGTCTCTTGAAATTAGCATTCGCAAATCGTTGTTTCATTTCCTGAGTGCTATTCCTATAAGAAGGCACGTCATTATTTACACATTGTCGACCGGATGCGCTCACCGGTTTTTACTGGAATCGCAACTAAGATAGAGGAGTGCCATTTGCCCTATCGGGTTGCTAACACCTGCGAAATGGAAGACACTATGCAATTGACATTTTTGCTGTTAATAACATTCGAAACATGATAAATTGGCGTCTTTGGACGACAATGTGTTAATACTGCAAACGACAATTTTGTACATTTTTGGAAATTTTTATTGGCATGGCATTTTCCATGTCTGTGTGAAGCTTGTGTCAATCTTTTAACGAAGTTGTTTATACTAATTGAGAACTACTGGATCTTGATTTGGGATCACAGTGGGCTAGGCGTGGCGTTGAAGTAAGTGGAAGACATACATCACACCGGCTAGAAATTTCATCCGATAGATCAGCGTCGCGATGTCCGGCGGTTATGAGACTTTTTGATTAACAGGAGAAAACTCGTGGCCGTTCCGGTTCCCGGGAACGATGTCCGGCAATCCCGAGGTGTACCCTGGGTAATGACAATGGCGGCTGGTGGTCTCGTGTTTGCCAGGCTCACTTTCTCCCGGCGTGGCGGTTATTAGCCCCGTCTCTGCTATGATTAATGCCCGGTGGACTTTGGAAAATTGGCCCTGGCTCGAACAAAAAAACCGGCCGGATAAATGCGCGTCACGTGCGGCGACGTGCGTACGGGTGTTGATGAAACTCCGGTGGTAGGTGGGCTGACTCTTCGTGACACGGGGAAGGCTCCTGTGAAGAGTAGCGTGGGTGGAGAGGAAGCCGAAGGGACAGGGACGGTGGGACTCGCGCGGCAGGAAGAGTTCGCGTGTGCCTCGTAAACCCGTGTCCCACAGGAACGTATATCCGGTAGGTGAGTCGAAGCTTCTGTCGCACCTGAGCGCGACGACGAGTCATCGAATATTAAGTGGATTGACCGACGATTTCGCTTTCAACGTTTCTCGCTCGCTGTCTTTCCAGACCCGTGTCTCCTGTCGGCCTCGCGTCATCGTGGGGTCACCTGTCCAGCGAAGATACAAGTGTAGCAGGTAATGTGTGTGCGTGTAATGTATGAAAATCGATTATGGGAATTATTGTTTCTGTTGTAAATGGGATGTAAGCATGAAATCAATATAAACGAGGAAGAGACACAATGAGTGAAAGGCAAAATGTATGAAGCGAATTTGGTTGAACGAAATAAAGAAATGAGTGTGCATGAAGGAACGTTTTGCTTGGAAAATTTATCAGTCGTTAATTAAACATCGTTGGTGTTACACTGATAGATTTGGTAAATATGTGGTTCGTTTATAAACAGTGATAAATCCGTCCACTGCTTAAACAGATAATGCAATAAATAGCAATGATTATCTCAATTCCAGTTTATTAAGAACTTCTACCATGTTCTACTGTAGTTCATAGAAATCTATTGTATCAACAACATTGCTCACGAGCTGCCGACGCTCGAGCGATATCCCCACTACCGCGCTCCGACGATCGCGAGAGGGGAGTACGAATTCAGTACAGTGCACAGACGTCGTTCCTAAACATGTAATTTGATTTATTTCTGTGTTCAATAGCAATTTACGAAATGATGTGCACTACTATGCGTTATGGAAACCGCGCCAACACCGGAAGTTCTCGCGCGCCCGTTCCTTCCTAGTTGACAAGCCTCGGCTGCAAGCCGCCGACTACTTTATTACGCGAGCTGCTCGTTAACGCGCGAAGACAACGCGCGAATCGCTTACCCGCGGCCACGCCGATGACTTTCGAAGGCAATGGACCGAGGAAGCGGCGAGTCACGCGCGAACAACCTCGCGAACACCGTGTTCCATCGCGGCAGCCTGTTTATCGCCGTTGGTATCTCAGTTAGGTCTCTCCTAAATACTAGCAAAAATTATAGTGCCGTTTCATTTCCTTAAACACTAATTTATGCGCTGATTGCCGTGTTCGAAAAACCTAATGCACTCACAGCTTCGATAGTAATGGACTGCTAACAAGCGTGCAGTCAATAACATCATAAATCTCCCCCGATACAGTTGAAATTAAAATTAGAATCTCAACGTGTTAGATAGACGATAAGCTGATCACAATTTCATTTTTCTTTGCACATGAATTCTATCAGATTGAAGTATTTAGATGTACATGATGGTCCAAAAGCCGCTTGATCGTCTTAAAATGAAGTAACCATTTTATTTTTTAAAAATCCACGTTTATTTGGACGTTTATTTAGACATCCTCATTTAGACAATAAAGAAGTCGAACATTATCGGTTCGGACAATCGAGGTTCTACTGTGCAATACATTTTGTATTATTGATGGAGCCCTACAAAAATGTCTACAAAGTGGTACCATTTACCAAAATCAATGTAGTAGCAAAGTGAAAAAACAAACAAAATAAATCGAGCAAAATGAATAACGCAATGATAAATACACGAACGTAAAGTACGATCTCTACTTATGCTAATTAGCTAAATAACTGAGGGATTATGAATCCGATTGTAAGAGCTTAAGATCCTCTTCAGGGCGTTGCTGACTTGCTTGTATTTCTCGCTAGCATAATTCTAGAAATCCTGCACATGTAAAAATGTTTTGATCCAAGCATGAAATTAGATAACGGGAGTCAAAGCATTATACTTTTTCCTAATCAGAAATATCTCAAACAGGACACTGGCACTTTTGCGGAGCCGGGCAGCCGGTTCTTCCAGTCACTCGATGATCCTTGGCAGTCCGGTAGTCGGCCGGCCAAACTCTTTATAGCGTCCTTTGTTTTTCGCAGGGTCTGATAGCGGTCAGCGGCGACCGCTTATCGCGCCGTTAATGAAATTTACGACGCTAAGAAACCAGAATTTCGCGATTCGTATTCGCGTGTGATGTCTTTTTTTGGTTTCCCTTCCAGCAACCCCCACCGGGTACTGCAGAATTATGCGTTTGACTAACTAACAGGTCGCGCAGGATTTACAGCCACGAGGCCGGCACAAAAGCGAATCTCCTTCGCGAGATATACACCGTGTCCCGCGGATTTAAGACTCGCGCGGGATGCCCCGAGGGAACGTCCGAATCAATCCCGACTGTAAATAACCGTCGACTCGTAAAATCCGTCGAACGGCGAGGTCATAAAATCCTGGCGACCTTTTAGTGCGCTTTAGGCTGATAAACGCCTCGGTCGGACACGCGGCGTAAATAAAAAGTAATTAACGATAAATTTCCAGACGTCGCGCGGCGTCGATCTACGACGTCGCCGGGCCCCGATGTCACTCGCGGCTCCGTCCGAGTCACGAAAATTGCAATTATGACGCGGAAAAGTTTTAATTAAACGGCCCGGATCGGCCCGACCTGGCGCCGCAGCCGAAAAACGAAGACCCTGTTCTCTCTCTGTCTCTCCTCGGACACACCCAGCTGATGTAACCGAGTCTCGCGCGCGTACCGTTTTCTCTTTCTCTTTCGCTTGGTTCCTTCGAGTCGCTTGATTCCCCCCGCCTCTCTCATATTCTTCTTCCTCTACCATCTCCGATTGCAGCCGGCTCGTTGATGGTGTTCGGTTTCTGATTATCGGAAATCGATCCCCGGCTGGCCATTAAGGGCACGGTTGACTAAGCGGTAGGCGCGCCTCCGCTTCTATACTCTCGCCCGGCGAAATGTACAATTGCCGGACCCCGCGATCTCTCTCCTCTATCGATGTTTTCCTCCGTTCGGAGATTTATGTTCGATTTTCTTGGGTTATGGAGACGGCACCGCTGTGTATTTGGCAGAGTCCAGGCCAGCGACTGATTGCTCCGAGGATGATTGACGTCTATGGAGGCGCACGTTTAATTTCGGTAATAAATTTTGACGGACCGCTCCCGATCCAGTCTCCCCCACCCTGTTTTAATTGAAACGTCGTATCCCTGGGATACCTACCACCTCCCTCCACCCTCCCCGAGGACCCTGTCGTTCTCGTATTTCGAGTATTTTCAATTTCGCCCGAGCCAATTCCAGCAGCCACTTTAATAACTGTTAATGCGCGCGCCGCTCGATTTGACTGACACACCGGCATGGCACACCGCGGAGGAAACAGAACAGAGGTTCCAGCGTTCGAGTTTGCCAAATACAGTAACCGGTGCTCACCAGACCGTGGCCGGTTCTTTTCCTCGATTCATCCTTCCACGACGGGACGCCGATGCTGAACCGAAGCCGGCCAGGTTCGATTCCTGATTATTGGAAATCGATCACCGGCGGCCCGTTAAGGACACGGTCTAGGAAGCCGATGCCCGTGTAGGGTAGCAATCCAACAGTCCTGCTGATACGCGGGATTCGTGTCTCGAGACGGTCGTTCACATTTAAATATCATCGCGCGTCGCGACACTCTCTATTTGCTCGGTGAACTTTCGGAATTTCGTCGAGCGTCCCGTGGAAAATCGACGATTGACATTCTCCGGATCGCTACGCGAAATTCTGCTCCTTCCGCGGGTGAAATCGATCTTTAATGGAACGACGGGCTCCTTTATTTGGTCCGCATTTGTTTCTAATTCGAATCATTGCGTGACAATGCATCAAACTTCTTTTATTTTCGTTGTAACACTTGACACTCTACGCAACTTTGAAGTAAAAAATCCGATTTGTCACTACAGGATAATAGTTGCTGTTCTCCAGTGATGTGAATTAATTTGAAGTTGGTGTGACTGGGAATTTTATGCATTTATAGGAAAAGCGGAAAAATTCAAAGAATCTAAGAATGCTGATGTACTACTTTAAACTTGTTAGGATTATTTAAGAAAGCAAGAAATTTCTGAATGACTACTGTGTCTTGCAGTTGATGCACACAATTTTTATTTTGCGTAAAGATCCGCAGTCGAGTAATCAATGATGTGATCGACCTGCTTTCAAAATTATCTTCCAATTCCTGGCACTGAACGCAAGGAGTACGACGCAACGTATGCGAGCACTCTGCAGCGAGGTGCCATAACGATGCTTTTATTCGGTCGAACGTCTCTCATTTTCTCCGCGTGCGCACAGAAGCGTTTCCCTTGCGCTCTTCATTGTTCCTAATGCCGCGATTCGTATGCCGACGGAGGACACCATAAACCTTCCGACGGAAAACATGGAATTAGCTTCTTTATGAAGAGCGGCGTTTCTTTGGACAGAGAAATGCGAGGGGTATACTAGAAACGGTAGTCGCTCCGTAGAACGATGCCTGGATAGAGAGGAAAGGGGGAGCGGAGGACGAAAATTGAGCGGCATGGGCGGTCGTTGTAAATTAAATTTGGTTGCGGAGGAAGTCATAACGACCGGCACGTGCCCCGCGCTCGTTGCACGATGCATACTATTGCATACGCGCGTGTACGAAGCGCGTACGAGCGAGCGAACACCCGCTCCAAGCACAAGCGAGCGGGCGAAGCACGCGCTCAATGGGATTACGGGAAAAATCTTCCGCGCAAAGCAATGCCGAGGGATTTTTTTGGTCAGGAAGCGTGGCCTCTACGTGATTCGAATGTGTCAACTCGAGGCGAGCATTGAGGCAGAGCCAGCGGAAAAGGTTCTAATTATAAGCTGATTATAAACCGCGCACGGCTTTATTCCCCTTCGTCGTCGTCGTCTACCTGCCGTCTGCGCGACAATTTTTCAGCTGCTGTGATTCATCGCTGCTTCTTCGCCTTCCCTTCGTGGCCACGAGACAAATTATGTACTCGGCTGCCTTTGATAGCAACTTTTTGCCCATCGGAATAATTTAACGACCATTCGCTAATTGATTCGTAAGCTCGACGCTGCGCGTACACACCTTCCTGTACGATCTACAGTGGCTCACTAAATTATCGATTTTCGAAAATTCGTCAATATTCGAGTCCTTCGATGCAAAAATGGTGCGAGTCGAAGCAGTTAATCCTTGGATAATACGGAATTAAGTAAATGTTCTGTAAACCACTGTGATATTGAAAGGTGTTACGATTTTATCTTATGCAAGCCACGCTAAGCTGCACAGAGTGCATCAATTCATTTACTTTCAATTATGTTGTTTCATTTATTTATGAATGTTACTGACCTTTACTCACGAACTGCTAGTACGTACTTTATCGCCAGATTGTAAAACCATTAAGGGGACATACCTGTAAAAAACATAATTCTCTGTTAGATTAAAAGTAAAAAGATTCATTCAAAATAAAATCAATGAATAAAATATATACTGGGGTCTCCTACGACTCCAATGAAACTATACATTCATTTTCGCTACCATATCGCACAACAATTTTTTCAATCTCTAATTAAATTAATACTTAAAACTACCTTAGTAAATTACTACTGAATCTTAGAAAAGCCCTAAATGGTACTTCGCAGTCTGTGGCACACCTTAAGAGTAAAATCTATTTCTTACAACATTTTATTCATCGAAATGTTCAATTAAAAAATTCTATCGACAGGAATTGTCTCTGTTTTCCAAAGCAGCAGAATCATTGAAAGAAAATGGGAAGGAATATCAGTAAATTGTCGAAGTATCGTAAAGGGAAGCAATTATGCGACGCGGCCGCACGGTTCCCCATCGAGTTAAATTAAAAGTGATCTCTCCTCGAGCGTCTAGTGCATCATTTTTTGCCCTGGCAGCACGCGCATGCGACGACGGTACAGATACAAACTTTCATTACTCGAATCGTTAATTAAATCCGTCTGCACACAACGAGCGTTCAGTTGACCATCGGTAGAGTAGGCTCTCGCCGTGGTCCTCGTATTTCACGAAAGCTCATAATGCGCGGGTAAATAATAAGGGGCGGTGGAGAGTGGTGCGGGGGTGGCCTCTTCCATCGTAAGTACAGTTTACACAATTTTCATCGTCGAGAGCGAAGAGGAATGGAGCAGGGGCGGACAGGGGAATAATGCTGCTTTTTTACCATGGCCCCGTGACGAACCCTTTCGCGGTGAAGCCCTTTTCGACTTCGATGCGTTTCAACGAGGTTTGCCCGAGATTGATGAATCGGAAAACAGTAGTTCGAACCGGGAGGAAAAACGCACGGCGATTAACGCTCTGCTCGCATAGTCGGGTACGAACCCGTGAACGCGGGTCGCGCACGCACCGGCCAGCAACCCTCCTCTTTGTAATCGATTGCAGCTGAGCAAACGAAACCTCGAAATTAACGGGCTATTACGAATTTAAACGCCGTAATAACCCCGCCGCTCGACAACGCCGAACTACTCCGGCAGTCTCCCCTTTTCCCGGCAATTATAGTTAAACGGAAATAAAATGGCCAGACACCGCACGCGCTCCCCCGTAAATCCATGTCGATGTTTTTCTTTTTCCGTGTCGCGTCGCGTCGGCGCGGCCATGTAATTTCGCATAAATAACAAGAGATACCAATGGATTCCGACACAGGTCGACGCGTTGCTGTAGGTGGACCGGTCGCTGAACGCCGGAAACAGGTGGTTAGCAGAAAATTGCGGGTCGGACGCGGTTTTCGCGCAGCGATCTAATCGACGTGGGTCGACTGTAATTACGTTGTATTCGGGAAAACTATGTTGCGGTGTAATTCGATAAAAATCGAGCCCAGCCCTTTCGACTTCTATCAACATGACCGCGAGTGACTTGTTCCAAGCCAGCGGCGATAAAAAGTTGATCGGTGTGAGTTTAATCGTGTGCTTGAATCGTTATTGAAACTCTATCTTGACTGTCGATTAGCTCTGGAAAAGTATTCAGGTTGGACCTGCTTGGAAAAATTACGTAATTACTGCTAAAAGCTTGTAGATTGCTACACATGAAATGTCGGGCTCTAATAGCTGATTGCGCACAGCAAATCACCGTTGATCACAGATAGTCGCCTGTTCTTCGTTAACATTCCTAACCCATTTCCTTGCCATTGATTCACTTATGGCATCTAATTACTCATATCTAGATCGCTCTTCGTAGAAACCTCTTTCTTCAAAATCGGCATCCAGAAGCCGAATCATTTTGTTCGCCCAAGATCAATAATACTTATATTACTTCTTCTAACTTTTCTTTTGTGTACTATACAAATTTGAAATTTTATGTGCTCACTTTAGAAGACCTGTTCGAAATTCAGTGTAAAATTTCTTCTTGTAATAGTACAAAATATTACAATATATCTAATGACCTATTAGACCAAACCTACAAGTATCGAGGTTCCGGCAATTATCCTACTCCATCTACATTCTGTTTTCACCGCCATAGTCTGCCAAGTAGAACGAGCCTATGAAATCTCCCACTGCTACTATGTCGAATCCTCGCTTCTATCGCGTGCTACGTGTTTTCTGCAATCAAGCAACTATTCCTACCGCATGCAAGTATCGAGAGTGCAACTACCGAGGTCCTACTGTATTTTCTTCGGCACAGTAAGTGCACGGGGGTCGCCGTTACCGTTTCTTCTCGCGCTCCTCGACTCTCAGGACGTCCGTCGCCGACCATGAGGCAGGAAAGCACCGTGAAAAGAGCAAGGGTAGGGACGAGGCAACGGGGAGACTCGCAGTGAACGATCCACCTGTCGTGTATCGGTCGACCGGTCTAAAAATATGGCGCGCCACGTGGCTCTCGCCGGAAACGTCGAACGGGCCACCGATTCTCGGTTGAGGATGATTCCGGCGTGTCTGGTTCGGGGCTTGCGAAATCACGGGTAGTTCGCTCGGTGGATCGATATCGGTCGATTTTTTGCCACCGATTCGATTACCAGCCCGGCTACCGAGAGCTTCCCGACTCATTTACATGCTGGCGCCTCGATGATCGAGATACGGTAGACCGTTCCCTCTCTCTCTCACCCTTCGTGCCTCGGCTCGGTCAAGAGCACCAGCGATGGCACACGATAAACGGTGCGCGAGGAACGAATAAAGAGTCTCCTTTTTCCATGGGCCTCTTCCATGAACGAGGAAGATCGGTATCCCGCGGAGAATACGTGAGGGTACTTGACTGAGCAGCTTCCTCGAAAAGCTCGACGAGGCAGCCGGGGGGTTAAGTGCACGGGGTGATTAAAAAAGGGCATTGACTTTCTAGGGGAACGAACGGTGTTTGTGGAAGAAAGGAGATCGCTGTGTCAGGTCGTCGCGTAGCAGATTTTCGGCTTTAGCGCGCCGATCTTGTCAAGCGGTTTTGAGTTTGTTAACACTAAACCTACCACCACCGGTTCCAGACTTTTTGTTTCACCATTATTGAAATTATGGAGATGTTTTCGTGGTAAATAATTAAATAAACACATTTAGTACAGAGCAGATATTGTTATGTTTATAAGGCAACATGTGCCAACTATTTGTAAAGCTCCGAGGTCCAGTCTACAAAACATTCAAATATATCAAAAGTTATATAATTATGTCCACCACTGTATGTGGTTCATTTACGAGCGAGATCTGAGAGGATCGACGCGTGCCGTAAAAAAAACGGATTTATAACCGGCGCTTTTCATCGGATCGAGGGGCGGCAACTATGGGGGTTGGATATATCCCATTGATCCTGATCGACGGGGGTAAATTCGATCTTAAAAGCGAAACCGAAGCCGTGGGCATTGATACCCGGTCGTCTCGAGCCGGGATTGTTAATAATAGGAGGCGCATAAATCAAAGTCCCATTCGCGTCTTTATTGCTCTATTAAATGGGGCAGCTGGTGCCTGGCGTCTGTTCTCGCTTCGACGCGTTGCGCGGAAACGAGGAGAGAGTAAGAAGGAGAGAGAAGGGGGCTAGGAATCAGCCGGATGGCTTCCGCGAGGGCGTATTTGTCTCGCGGGGCGAAGGACAGCGCTCGGGGGGATGAAAACGTGCGGTCTAGAAAGTTATGTCGATCCGTATCCGGCCGGCGCCCGACGTATTGAGTTAATATCATTAATTTCCGTCAATGACTTCGCTGGTGCGGCGTGGCGCGACGTTCCGATTCCATTATACGGGGCTGTGCGGGGGCGTTCTCCCGGCCCGGGGTACGATCGAAGCTTGTTTACATACAAATGCGTCCGGTTATATTGTGTGTCCCCGGCTAACGCAATTCGAAACTAATTCGCCGCCGGTAATTTTCTATTCGCAGCCGAGTGCGAAGTCAATCGGTCGGTTCGCGGAGACGGAATTACGTGCACGGGATAATCCGCGTGGGCCCGATCCTTGAAACGTGCGCCGCTATCGCAGGCAATTGCCGCGGTGAAACTTGATTTCCCGCGCCGTCGAGCCGTGCCGGTTCGTTCGATAAACGTCACGTTTCGCGAGCTGCAACTTGCAACTCGCGACACGCGGCGCACTTCCGACCGTGTCGCTTCGTTGGACCCGTTTCCCGTTGTCGAACTCCGGAGAACCCCGAGGATTTTGGGATTCATAACACCGGGAGTAACACGTGTCGCCTCCTCGACGAGACGAGAGACGGCAAGTTTAGACGCGTGTTCGCGACCGGCAGGCGTCGTATCGGGTTAATAACATTAATTACCGAGAACGGGCTCTCGGAACTCGGATCGTCGGGCCCCAGTTGCCGATAGCCGGTGCCGATCGAAGCCTGTTTACATACAAATTCGTCCCCGTAAAAGGCCAGCTGCGATGCTGCAATTCCGAACGACGGCCGCGCCGGTTAATTTTCGCGCAACAACGCCCGCTGCTCGCACACCCCCGTACCACCCCCGCACCGACCATCCCGCGTCCGCTCGTCGCGCTGCAACGACAAAAGGTGAAATTGTGACCGAAACTTCGAGCGAACAGCGTTCGGGTTAACGATTCCCACTGATGCGTTGACGCTCGCAAATCGCCGTGACGAATAAGGTTCGGTGCACACGATATTGCCTCGTCCTACGCGAATTGCCCGTTAGTTTTCGGCCGAAATTGAATCGCCGACGGCCACCGTGAATTAACGGAGATAAGTCGGCGGAAAAAGTGACTAACGATTTTCGCGATTCAATTCTACCCGCCTTGTTTAGCGAATACTCCGAAAATCGTGTGTACCATGTTCAATTTTGTTTTGACACATTATCTACCGACGATTATATGGTCCATTGTCCATTTTAATTTTATATATTTCAATCAATTGGCACGTGTTGTTTTACAAGATCGACACGATTGAGTTTTCCTAGATTTTTTGCTGTTTTGATAATAGTATGTTTGATTTAAAAAATTGATTCAATCATTTCCTATGGAAGAGTCTTTCTAATTTCAACAATTCTAAGATAATTCTAAAATAGTTTGTTATGGAAATTAGACCGAGAATTTTGATCCGCCGAACATGCTGCAAAACTTTACTACTAACCGAGATGGTACGCGAGAAGGCCGAATATCCGAGATTTCGAGCGGAGAGTTGCAATTTCCCAGGCCGACGGGCTACCGCGCGTCAGAGACAGAGAGCGGGCAGAATTATTATCGTTAAAGCGTAACGAGGGCAAAAGGAACGGCAGTTTGCCCCTGGGAAAGGCAGCCAGCTTAGAAAAGCTCATTCCTCGGGACTCCGCCGATGCTCCCTGAAGCATATCTAACGCCGACTCCTCCCGTCGAAATCGGAGGGTCCGTGGGGGATTTTCGGCGCTTTGTGAGCGTGGTTTCTGCTCGAACACGGTCGCATCTGCCTCTCGATAGAATTTCCTCTTTTTCATTCGATGCCGTCCTCCGCCGCATTCACTCGTCGGCTGTATATCACCGGAACGATCATCAGCTGTGTGTCCTAGTTAGCTGCACCGTGAAAATCGCGATCGATCCGTGCACCCTTGATCTTCAACTGTGGCCGGAATCACCGTGAAAAGGTCTCGGCGAATGTAACTCCGCGGCGCAACTCGGACACCGACCTTCCACGCTGTCTCGTCGTCGGCTCGAAGAATTTTATTGGTCGGGACAGAAAGATATATTCATGACTTGCTGCGGGAGAGTCTCGGAGGTACGCGGCCGATCTCCGCGGAAAACGTCGGACACAGCGGCCCGTGGCAATAAAAATGGTTGGCCCGATTCCAGATGTTCGGAATTTCAACGGGGAAACAACATTCCACGATATATCGCGCGACCGATTCCGTGAGCCACGCTGTCGTGGAAGGTCCACTCGCGATATCCCGACGCGATATTTCTAATAAACGTGTTCCTCCATTTTCTTCCGTTCTTCGTCTCGCACGCGCGACCCTGCTACAGATGGCTCGTGTGAAATCCCTTTCCCCTTCGTGACCGCGAATTTCAGCGGACACGGTTTGGCGATGGAGCACGTTACTTCGGTGCGATGCACGATACATCATTATTAGACTGCGGATCTTTATGCAGAATCAAAAATGTTTGAAAATAATACACTGATGTCCTTGAATCTTTTCAATACGTCCGCTGCTTTAAATTGTACGTACCCATTTCTGTCATAGACGCATGAAATCCGCATTCTAATTATATTATTAACCAAACTCGTCAAATTTATAGATGTCAGGTCTTTGGTTTTGGAAATGTTGGGATTGGTGAGACTCTTGAAATTGATTTTACCATGGAGTATTTCGTAAAAGTTGAATTTGGTATCGAACTTATTGGTTGAAGGTTTGATAGATTGTCCGATCTCATAAGACGATTACAAAAAATTTTGTAATCTGGGATAAAATGCACTTGCACAAATAAAAATGGATTCCATTAGATGCATCGTCAAAACTCTAAGTAAAATACTACGCGTCACAAAATAGTGAGAAATCCACGCTATCAAACCGCCAGTGGACAGTAATCGGTTGGAACACATCGTCAAAGTTCCCGAAGAGTGGGAACTTTTCAGAAGCATAGAGCATCATTGAGGGAAGTTTCTCAACGGCGGATCTTCACGGACGGTACGGAATAATTCCACGATTTCGAGGCAAGAAATGGAGCCGTGATGGCCCGTGGTGCACGAGCGCACGTTTCTTGCTATGAGAATCCGGCGGGACGAATCTGCGCGAAATCCGCTCGATCACGAGCGTCTTCCATCTCATGGTGATTCGGCCGATCTCGCATAAACCGAGTCACGGATTGGTATCGCCGTCCGGGATCGGGAAGCCGACTTCCACGCCTAGACATGGTTGGCAGCCGGATAACGAACGGGGACAAAGGGAGCACGCTGCGAATTAATAAGCCGGCTAGGCTCTTTTAAACACGCCGAGAAATCCCCTTTCCTGGCCATGTCGAATCATTCGGCAGCCTGTTCATAATGCACTGCAGCTGAATCAGGGGAGTCTGATCTGGGGGACCCGCCAGTTTCGAGGATCGCCTGTCCCATTGTCGTCGGACCTAGTTTGCTACCTCTAGTTCACTATCGAAGAAAATGTTTCTAACATTTTAGAAGTACCTGGCCCGCAGAGTTAAACAATTTTATTTAAAAAGAAGCTGTGTAATAATAAACCTAAGCTAGTTTAAAAATTGGAGCCTCTGGTTTCATAATCCATCATTCAACTTCTAACAAGGAACGATCCCGAATCCGGAAATTCAAAAACTTGTGAAATTATGTAGTGCATATGTAGGTAATTTTTAAAAGTATGTATTCTTAATATAATTAGGAAAAATGTCGAAAAATAGCCGAATTTTCCTGGGTTGATTTCATCCCTTTAAACTGAATTAGAATAGGAAAATGATGATTTAGTGAGAGGAGGAGGGGATGTACTACACACTGAAACGCCTCGAAGAACATTAGAAAATTTTGTTCGCGACTGAATGTAGATTTGAAGATCGAAGCTCCCCTTTTCAGTTTCTCAGCAGCCTGTTCACAATGCGCAGCTGAGCCGAGGGTCTCCGATCTACGTGATCGCCTGTCCCATTGTCGACGGACCTAGTTCGCCACCCTTGAGCCCCCATGACTTTTGGGCCCTAGTTCAACGAGCGGGGATAGAAGAGAAAGGGCCTGGCTTGATTCTGTACGGTCGATGCGAGCTCACGCTCGGTCGGTTTGCTCGAAGAGACTGCGATTTGCGCCCTCGAGTGTTCCTCTCCACGGGACGTCCTATTATCGTTCCTCTCTGTCCTCCCTCTTCCCCTTTTTTCGCGACTCCCTGCCTCGACTAAGTGGATTATCAGGGATATCCGTTTGATCTCTCGTCCGAAAGGGCGGCTCGGATAAACTTCCGTGCGCGAGTTCGGGCAGGTGCAGCGGATAAGTTCTTTCGTTTGGCGCGGGTGACAGTCGGAGACGCGGGGGCGTACTGAATATTTCAGGGAGTTCTTTTCTTTTGTGCACCGAGCGTGTGCTCCTCCGGAACGCGTCTCCTTCGAGGACGGGGCGCAGAAACGGAGCAAACCTATGGGATATTTATAGAATATCGAAAACATGCCCGCCGAGATGAAGGATATTAAAGAAACTGCGAAAGACGTCCCGGCAAATCGAGACGAAACTACCTCGGTCTAAGCAACTATTTTGCATAACACCGATATAAATACTGTCATGGCATTTTTACGGTAGTTTCTATATTCTTCTCCGCCGTAGGCGTTAATAAAATTAAGGAGTTATGGGTCCTTTACGAGGCTTGTTATTAGGCTTACTAGGAATTTATTAAACACATAATCGTTATGACTAGATATCGATGCGTTTCATAGCTTCATTAACGGTTTACGATCCATACTATATACTTGCTCATAACCGGGATCGTTATACGCCTTCCCCCACGTATTTTTTTATCGCGAGCAAGTGTAATGAATTTTCTATTCCGTTAGATAAGCTTCATCGCATCCGCTGTCTTTTACCAACAGTGGAACTGCCTTGTGAACGAATTTAGTCTCGATAATTAGTATGTTTAATCATCGAAGAACAAATTAAAATCTCTTTCCTTCAGAATATAATAAAAGCTCTGATAAACACAAGATATATTTCTCAACAATCCCAACGTTCGAATCAATTCGGAAAGATAGCAGATTCCTTCCCGGACCGGAGTCCCACAAACACACAAATCGTGGCCCCGGGCAGCGGCGTGTGGAGTGAAATATGCTTGTTATCGGCAAACTTTCGGCGCGAGATCTCATTTGGCCAGAGCAATCTCTCGGGTGCTAAACTCGCGGAAGAGTCCGCGCTTATTTCTTCCCCGTTGACACGATTGTTCCCTCTAATTACTCTGTCCCCGGTGTTCCCCGGAGTCGGCGGTGTGTCGATGCCTGGAGCGAGAGAGCGTGGTATCGATTTAACTCGTGCTCTCCCTTTCCGTATTTCGACGTCGTCGTGGCAGAGCTCGCGCGGTCGGCCAGGACGTTTGGTTGCTAGCAACGGATCTATACTTGGCACAACGAGTCTAGTTGGTAGAGGTAAACAAATGCACGTAAGTAGTAGTCACTTGAATACGGGAGAGCTGAAGTTGCATCGAGTGCAGGACACGGGTTGACGGGTTACGTGGTCGACACAGAGAGGAAGAGAGCTAGTGGGTCGTGGTGTTTGGTGGGTCTGGTCGAGCAGCAGCAGCAACGTCGGCAACGATGACTTCCTTCGTGGAGGGTTTCGATTCAATGGGGTCGCGATGATCCGACAATGGAGCCGAGTTTGGACGGGGGAAAGAAGTTCCATAAGGGGACTTCTGGAGGGATCTCCAGCGAAATAACGAGTCACGCTCGCCCGGTGGCACGATCCGACGGTGGATGAGCCTAGAAGGGTGAACAGAGACGAACGAGGAGAACGGAAGGATGAACGACGGGAGGCCAACGGTGGGGAGGGCGCGTTCGAGGAGAAAGGAACGGGTGGAAAAAACGAGAAGACGTGTGACAATCTTATTGTCGTTTCTGGATCCGCAGAAAAGTCGTTCCTCCGCCGGGCACATCCAACAATGAGACCCACTTCTTTCTCTCCTATCCTTTCGTTTCTCGGCCGCCACTTTCGCCTCGTCTATTTTCCTATCCCTTCTGTTCGGCTCGCTCGTCCTGTCTGTCAGAGTCCCTCGACGCGCAAAAACCAGTTAAAGCGATTAAAGTCCCCGAAAGCTCGGCCCTGGGAGAGAAAGGCGAAGCGCGATAGAAAGCCTTGCGAGTTCTTTCGCCGGCTTTTCCTTTTTCCACCTCTGCCCTAAGCGCCACCATCTTGACTGGTGGACCAAACGGGGTTGGGGATATTGCGACCCGCGCTCTGGAATTGCCCCGGGCAATCGCGACGGAATCTAACTTCCATTCGGACTTATTATTTGAACAGGGACACTCCAATGGCTTCACGCTCCCACGTTTCCGGACCACCCCTTCGAAGACGTCGACGACGACCATTCATTCCGCTTCTCTCTTTCCGCGTTCTTCAGATCGATGCCCCGCAATCCAACGATCGATAACATCCCCCCCGGCAGCTTCCGGAAAGTGAAAACCAACGGAGGAGCTGATTCAGATCTTTTATTCGAATGTAGATCTAGCTCAGCTATCGAGGTCTCGAGCTGGACCGTTTTAACAGAAAAAAATCGACTTTTGGGTTGTGAATTGGACATTTAACAGTTGCTGTGATTTCTTTATGCTTCGTTGTTATTTCTTACTACGCCTGTTGCTTTAGTGCCGCTTTAATCCGCTCCAGTATATGTATATGAATACGATTTCGATTTATTAAATCTTAAGCAGAGTATGTTCAGAAAATGTTCATACAAACATTCGTACTCTAGTTACTGCGACGTACTCAGTGTTAGGGCAGTAAGATGAGCTGTTTACATATCATCCCTAATAAGTTAAAAAGATTCGAGTTTCATGTAATAGGCTTCAACTAAATCGAAACACTGAGTCAACAGTAATCCGGCGATCAGGGTGGACAGAAAGCGTATGTATTTAACATACTAAGTTTTTATTTAAAACCTAACAGAACATTCGGAAAAAATTCGATTGCCCATTAGAAACATCCTATACAAATACAATTTTAACTCTTTATAGTGTCCTCTAACCTTGTGGATACTCAATCATTCTGATGTGTATTTTACTAACTCAGGCCATTCTTGTTTAAACCTAATGCAGCAGTGCCCGGGTCTGTTTCTACTCGTATCAAAATCGTCAGCGGAATTACTAGTAAATTGGAGGATCATTAATACATCGTGGTAATCAATTCAGCAATATAAATATTCAAACTATGCAGACAGAAGGATTCATTTTCCAATTTGTCTAAGGTAGTGATCGCATGATCAAAACTCTGGATCATCGAAGAATGGAGACCGTCGCATTGGCTCCACCCATCAGTCAATGAAGTTACACAACTGAGTGATTGGTTAATGAACCGCAACAGCATGCGTCCCATCGGACGGCCGCATGAAATCTGAATGAACTCGCGGCAGCGAGGCGCGATCAAGGTCGCGGGCTAATAATCCCGGAGTCCCCTGATCGCTCGGTGAAACCTAAGCGCGCGAAGGGTCAAGGATTAAATCTCGCGTTGCACCGCTCAGCGGAATCTCCGAACCGGAAGAGTAATTACTACTGATTGACCTCCTCGCTGGTTGTCGGCCACCCGAACCGTATAACAGGATTAATAAAGGTCCTCGCGAGCGTTTATAATCCGATCGGGACCGGAGGGGGCTAGGAGAGGGGAGACCTCCTCGGAGCAGAAGGGTGAGAAGAGAGAGAGAGAGAGAGAGAGAGAGCACGTGCTTTTCTAAGCCCGGCACGCTGGAATTCTCGCGCGACCGATCGGTTTTTTCATCGTCGCTAATTGCTGGCGGCGCGGCACGGCGCGGTAAATTAAGAAGCGAGCCCGAGCCACCGCGTAATCGAGAGCGCTTTCTCGGCTAAATGCTCGCGGCTGCGTCGCGGTAAGCTAATTGGCTGCGAGACAATGCCACCGTTCCGGCATCGGGAACGAAAAAGAAAGAGAGAAAAAAATACCAGAAGAAAAGAGAGGAGAAGCTCGTTTAACGAACACGTCGAGGCGGTTAATCGCGTCTCGTCGCGTAACACAGACGAGGCGAATCGATAAGACGTCCTTCATCGGCGGGGCGCACGACAAAAAACGATTGTTAATTAGACGATAAGACGGCGAATTTGATGTTTAATACGCGCGGCCGGGAGACTCGAGGAGGGAAAAGGAAACGCATAAAGGACCGCGTCTCGCAGATCAAACGATCCGAAGGAGACTGAAACCGTCGATCTATAATCACCGGACGCGAGAAACTTATTTTTCTTTTTCATCGCGTTCGTTTTTTCTTTTCCATCTACTTTGCTTTTTTCCTCCACCGTTTCGTTCGTTTTTAATCGCTGTCGCAGCTTGCTCCGAGAACAGCCGAGCGGTAATTGGACTGGATCGCAGTCACAAAGTCGATAACCCGGCGTAATTGAATTCGTAAGCAGACTGTCGATCAACCGGAGACTCTTCGAACAGCGAAACCCTCTGGCCTGGTTCAATGGCGAGCGCGCGCACGCTTCAGTTTTGCAGCTGGCAGCAAAAGAAAGATGAAAAGTTCGAGCCGGTGGGCTATCTCTTTCTCTCTCTCCGTCTCTCTCTCTCCCGCTCTCGCACTCTTTCTAGTTTAACGGGCATCGTTCACGGCAATTTTTCGTTTAATCGTGCATGCGCGACCGTCGCCCCGGAAATTTCCTACTGCCGTGACGTTATAATAGGGGACGGACGCGGAAGGGAATCGGGGGCCGCGTGATCCCCACGGTCAGATAAAATTGTGCTTCACAAAGGGAACCGGCCTTTATGCCCGCGCTTACAAACATCGAAAAAGATACGTCTTCATTTTCCGGAACAAATGCCCGTTCGCGTACCGCGGGCACCAATTACACGAATGCCTTTGCCTGTTCTGTCGAGTGCCCCCGCCTCTCTCGCTGCTGTTTTTCCGTTTTTCTTTCTTTTCATTTCATTTTTTTCCCGTAATTTTTTCCGCGAGCCCCGTTTGCTTTTTGTTGTTCCGTCGAATTTCCTTGCGCAGGCCCGAATTTCCACCTCGTTGGTGTCGGCTTTCCGTGGAATTAAACCGTCGACGATCGTCGAAACCTTTCGCCCGTATAATTTCTCAAACGCGAGAGGAATTCGGAAATGTGCGTCCCGAAAGGGAATAAAAGGAATTAAACGGTTTCGGCCGCTTGGATTTTTGTCGATCGCTTGCACGATGAATTAGCGCTCCGTTTTCTTTTCATGACTTGAGATCCAAATTTGTGAATCCGCCTACAGATGATCAGAGAAGATTGCCTACAACTGGCGAATCAAACAAAATTCAGGAAAACAGAGATTAAAAATTGAAAATATTCTGAAAGATTTTCTTTTGTAGTAACTCAAGAATGATTAAAAACAAAGATGCGACAAGGGATTAATAAAAGAGTAAATGTACGTAACCTGAAATAAAATCATCAGGAAGTATTATGCAAAAGGTAGACTTCAAAATAAAAAATGGATTCTAGTCGTCTGTAAAGATACCCGGAGACAAATGCATGGGGCAATGCCACCGGATCTGGCCTGGGTTTAAAGTACTGATAAGCAGGGAGATTAAGTTGATCAAAGTTGACAATATCAGCCGGGCGTATCGGGGACCGACCAAAAATCTCCCTCAGACCTTGCGCACCCCTCGATCGGTGTAATTCCGAGTTTGTCATGCCGGAAATTTCTTTCCATATGACGCATAATGTGGGACACGGCTGACACAGGGGGTCGAAGCAGCGTAGCTTTGTGGTCTCGGTTAGCGAGATAAAACTGCCTGACGATACACAACCGCGACCTCTTCGAGAGAGCAGAGAATCTCGGTGGTATAAAGGGGGCCCGGGCACGAAAGAGAAACAGAAAAAGAGAGAGCGAGAGAGAGAGAGAGCCATCCTCTATTCCTCTTTTCCCCTTTCACGATTCTTCGTGGGCCGCCGGAGAGTACAGCGGAGACGAATGAAAACGTTCGCCCGAACAGAATAATTCATTGTCCTTCTGAAACCGGCGGTGCTTCACGCTTGTTTGGAGAGCGGATTCATCTCGTTCGAGCCTCGGTGATCCTCGACGAAGGCAAGCCGAAGCGTCCGGATAATCCCGCGGAAGCTGCGTTCACGGTTTGTTTTGAATTCTTAAAGCTCCGCGCGCCGTGGCGAGCTTTATTGTTTCCCCTCGGTATCCACCCCCGCGATCGCCAGACGCACGCGACCGCGCCTACCATTTCCACGGGAACAATCCGAAATTGATTCCAAGTTTCACCGGCACGCCGATGCACCGAGGAAAAAAACCTGGCCCGGCGACCCGCTCCACAGAACCGACAAGAATCGCTTCCATCGTGCGCGATTGAACAATCGGGACAGTTGCTGCCCGGGCCAGCGACGGGTTTCGAGCACGCGGTACGTCAAACAGTACTTTCCCTGCGATTTTAGAACGTTTTTCCGAGTGAAATTTATCGGCTGTGTCGCATTTCCGGTAGAGTTTGCAGCTCGGGAAATGTGGAAATCTGGATCTAGCGGTTTTGAGAATCGTTCGCTCGCTCATATCTTTATGTAAAATCAAAAATTCCTGTGTCGAAGAAACACAATCCGTATTGAAATTTCTTTACTGATTTTAATGCATTTATATACCAGTTTTTGTAAAAAAAATGCATCAAATCTGCAACCTATAAGTGAAACATGTTTAACCCTCCTGGACGAATGTCCTTCCTAGGGTTGCAAGAAAATGATTAATAAATAATATCATCAAAATTATCATTGATTGTCATGTTCTACAGTCGATAATCTTGTTTTTAACGAAGGAGAAAGGGCTCGTGTCCTATATTGATTTGCAGCAAGCTCTAGTGGCTAAAATCCAACAAGACAGATACTCGGACATTCGCCTAGTGTTGTTTTGATAATTAATATTGCTTTAAAGTAGTATCACATATCACGGCATTAGAACTATCGCAGCCAGAAGGCGATAAGCAGGTTCTAAATGGAAGCCAGCAGTTCGAAGCAGAAAGAGTTCAATCTAAATGAACGGTTGAAGCCACGATTGAATCCTCTGATCTCTGGAGGCACTGGGGTTATCGTCGATTCCTCCTCGACGATATCGGCGAGCGGCGCTTTGGTCTTTCATGTTTGAAAAAAAGCTCTGAGCCTCCTCTAATCAGCGGTATCGACTGGCCGGGTGTCCATCAAACTCCCACGACGCACGGAAGAGAAAGAAACGAGCGTGGAAAACAAAGAGCGTGTCCAGGAGGTACACAGGGCCACGGGAAAAGTAGACAATGAGCGACGAGCAGGGTAAAAGGGAATATGAGAGTGAAATGGAATACGAAATGAAGGGAGGCTTCTTCTGTCCACGTTGTACTGTGTCCGTCAAGGTGGTGGTTACCACCTCGTTCCCACTCTGCCGGAGCCGTGGCCCACCTCTGTTCATATATACCGTCCTTTTCGTTTCATCCACACCACACGGGTCCACCCCCCTGTCTGCCCCCGCTTCGCGTTACGTTCCCTTCCACGATTCTGCACCCCCCTCCCTCCGCCACCTTTCGACCCTCCACGGCACGCGTTGTATGTCCGGTCCCTTTACTTTCGCGTTTTTGTATGCGGGGTGAGCAGCACACGGTGGCCGGTGCTCGAAAAAGGGGACGAGCCGTGGTCCGAACGGGGGAACGGAGGGCCGGGGCAACAGAGAAATCCTCAAAAGGCACAAAGGACACCCGCATGCATTAAAGGGTAACAATTCCTTCACGACAGAGGCCGATTCTACGTGGTCTGACGTTTGAAAATTCGTCGTCGTCGTCGTTTGCCAGTGACCACGCGACTCGACGACGTTTTCTAACCCCACTACAGACAGACGGATAATGTTTTATACAACGTCACGCGTTTAGGACACCGACCTGCATGCTGATTTTACGCCGGATTCGGGCCCTTTGTTCCTTCTTAACCGAGGGCGACGAATTGTTCCGCGAGAGGACCGAGAGAGATGAAAGACCGTCCGGAGAAACGGGATTTTTATTGTTGCTGCCGGTGTGCAGAGGATTGTGCCACGGTGAATGGCGGAAGAGAGCGATGCAGAAATAAGGTGATCTACCGTTGCAGGTTGAACCGGGGATTTTTGGAGCACACAGAAATTCTGAATAAGACGTGGTCAAATGATGTTGGTGTTTTTATATTTCTTTAAGATATTAAGACGTGACTAACCTTGTTATCATAAGAGAAAATGAATACCGATTTAGAAACATTAGTTTCAACTGAGCTTTGTGTCTCCATTTTCTAAATTCCGCTTATGCAATAGGTACATAAAAGCTCGCAGTCGATTAACGAAGCCCGAGAAGTAATCAGATCCGCGCCCAGCGTGATTGCGACATAAACAATCATAACCCAGTAAAATATGTCGCACTCGAAGCACAGTTAACGACCATTCCGACGTCGAACCGGGAAGTTACCATGAAAATTACCGCCAATAATTATCCTGATCCCTCTATTTGATTCTCTGAACGGCGTTCGCTCGAAGACGACGATGTAAAAGTAAACGTCGAGTTTGATGTTTCCTTTATACGGACGTTACGACGGACCTAAATCCTGCTCGTTCTTCGCCTCGCCAGTTAGACAAACGGGCAAGACAATATTTGATAAAAGTATTAGAAAGTCTCCGAGCTTTCGAGCGACCACGAGAGACCATTTAGCAGTGTACCTGTCGAAATAAAGCATCCGGTCTCTGGGTCTGAGTCACCGTGAACTAGGAAGCGTTTCGAAGTCGGTCTCGAATTTCCATTTCCCGCTCTCGAGGGCAAGATTACGAGATGTTTGAGAGATGCAAACGCGGAGTCGCGCGCGCGCGCGAGAGAAGGCATAACTGTAAATCAAGCGGCGCGGGGTAATTACTTGAGAACGTGCGCGCTTTCGTGTTTGCTAAACAGTCCGAGCGGGCGACGACGGACTTGCTATAACGAGAAAAGTCCGGTCAATAAATTAATTAAACTGTCGTGACTTCGAAGCGAGAATTGCCAGGGCTGGCCGGCGTAATGCGTTCGGTCCTGACCTCATTACCATTCGCGAAATCATAATCGTTTCGAAAATTGCGGAAAGCTTTTAGCCACGCTGCCACTTCGAAGTTAGAGTGGCCGCTCATGCCCGAACGCGTTAGAGGAACCCTAGGGGGTTTCTCGTAAAATTTGAACGATCACGGAATAGAAATGCGTCCACACGGACCGCGATTATATTCTTTGTTCGCCGACGATTGCGGGAACGAGCCACGACACTTGCCGATTCCACCAGGTCGTCGTTTTTTCGAGGTGTTTCTCTACTTAAAAATATTCCTTCACACGAGCTACAGATGTAATTGCAGAAATTGAAGAAGCAATTGTACTAACCAAAAAGATTGTACTAACAGCTTGATACCATTCAACAAATTGATAAGCACAACAATATGTGCATTTACTCAATTCCACAAAATTGAAGGAATTAGAGAACTCACTCTCAAAATTGAAGGAATTAGAGAACTCACTCTTTAAAGTGAACATTTTAATACAATTTTTACACGAAGTTACAGGATACGTAAATAATTCAGTGCTCCTTTAATTTTGTACCAGTCTCATTAATTTGGACAAGATGGGAAAGAAAATTATATGAATCACTCCCAAAAATGTGCTTGTCATGGTTTAGCGTCAATAGTGTATAAATGTTTCGAAGTTCATTGAAATCATTAAAATGCAAATATGCATACATGTTCTCTATTTTCGCGACTGTTTTTGTGCTCGCCAAATTAATCGCCATTACACGCATCCGTGGCTACACGAAGAAGTGGAGAAATGAATTTGTACATCTAATCGCGTCCGTTTACGGTATATTTTCATTAGGACTGAACGTCTTCATAATCCGATTAAGGTGACGCAAGATAGGAAGCAATAATTTCATTGGAGCCTGCGGATGTAATTAGTGTATACGGCTCGAGCGATCCGATACGAGATCGAAGGCGTCAAAACCGGGTTATTTCCTCGCCACTTCCCCATACGAGCGCATTACTTCGGCATTCCTCGGAATCAGCCTGTGAATAGTAACACAGGCACAGTGTGCAGCTGTCCGAGAATCCGAGTTTATGGCTTCGCCGGCAATAAATGATTTCCAGGTCTCTCGTGGCGCCCTCTCCCCCACCCCTTCCACGAACGCCCTCACAATTTGCGGCGGGACGCTTGTTAAACCGAAAGAAACACCGTAATTCTCGGCCCCCGGTGCTCCAGGGAGGGGCAAGCGGTTTCGAATGAAATCGGAGGATAATTCTCGTCGCGAAAGAAAGGGAACGACTTTATTAGCCGCGGGTGAGACTGCGACGGCGTCTCGCACTTTATCAACGAGCGTAACGGGGGTGCGCATTAAAATTTCTCGAAGGTGTCAACAGCTCGGGCCGCCGTCGGATTTTATGCAAATCGCGGCGCATCAATTAGACGCCATAAAAGAAGATCGGGATGCAGGGAGTGTTCGCCAGCGGCGAGAGCCGAGATCGTGAGCGTTCCTGTTTCGCCGAAAAATCCCGGACCGTTCGGAGCCAGATCGAGAGCGAGAGAAAGGGAGAACAAGATGGTAGGGGGCCGAGTACGCGTGGCTAACAAGGCTCTTCCTTTGCGTCTCACTCTGAATGCCCCGCTAACGAGTCGGGCTGGTAAATTATTTCGTAAAAGGGGGCGTTTTACGCGGCCCGCCGCGGCATCCGAGTTATAATTTCCGCCGTGGCGACTTTATAGAGCCGGTCGTCTCGACGCGGATACGGCCTCTAAACGTTACCCATAAGCTGCAATCAATTCCCCGCACGATCGTGCGTGCGCTTACGCTCGACCGCTCGCTGTCCCCGCAGATTCGACGATAAGACACTCGAAAATTCTGCTTAAAGAACCGTTGCGAATTCGACGCCAACTTGCTTGCTTACTTTCTCCCGGCGAAAGAAAGGAGCGGGGTGTAAGACACTTCCTGTTTCCTTCTGTGCCGTGTCACTCCACCTGGACGAACTTCTTTTAGCTGAATGATTTTCTTTTAAATCGAAAATACATCCATATTCTTATTTACATGAAGAGGGAATCATAAATGTTATTTTTTCGTGCCGCTCGTGCTGTGCCGTGTGGGTCGCACACGCCCCACGCAAACTTTCCATTCGGGTCGTAAGAAATTTTCGGTATTAGTTGGTGAAGAGATTGTCAAAACGTCTTACGACGACAATTTATTGACATGAACAGATTTACTTTGTTCTGTACTGTATCATTAAATCAATTCCAAGAAGATTAAAAGCGAGAAGATTGTACCAGTTAAATTAATTGTAAGAAGTTAGTTACAAAAATACTAAAACAAGAAGCTTGAATAGAACTTCCCTTTTACCATACTCGGCTTAAAGCATTAAATAAACAATAATAGAACTTCCCTTTTCCTGTATCTGTCAGTGCATTCAAATTTCCAATACCGGAAGAAAAATTCTGTCTGTTCCAATTTTCACGATTCTACACAACAGAATCATAAAAATCCATTTCATTAATTGCCAATATCAAAACTTCGACCACTAGATCAAAACACCGACTTCGGAAAGATCCGCAGATTTCGACATCTGGCAATATTCTACAAGTGCCATAATTGAAGGGCAAAGGGAGACACGGTATAGGTACCTGTCCATTAATTTTCCGGGCCATTCGTTGCCGCACCTCTCGTTCGTCTCTCGCGGGTCATTCAAGCCGGAGGATTTCAATTTCCTTTTCTAGAAGCGGAGGACGAGGCCTGAAGATAGGTCGAGAGGAAAGAACCGAGATAATCGTAGGGCGGAGGGCGAAGGTCGGCGAGGAGGTGTCGCGGATAAACGATCTAGATAGCGGACTTTATGGTTCCGTGGGATTACCGGTCCGTTGCATAAATTTCGGCGACGCGCATATATAATGCGAAGCTAATATGCTGGTTCTTCGAGTTCCGGCGTGGGGCTGGGTTTGCGAGCCACGGGGTTTGGGAACGGCGACAGGTCGCCGTGCAGAACGCGTGCAAGCAAAAGAAGAGGAAAGACAGAGACGCGTGGGAGAAGAGAACGAAGAGACACCGCGAGGACGAGTGGCTGTGGAACGCTCGGGGACGGTAAATTTTCGTTGCAATGCGGCGTCGTTATTAGCATACAAGTATTTAGAATGAGTTATTGGCCGGCACGCTTATCCCCAGGGCGGATATATTCGGTACAGCCTCCCTCTCCCGTGTCAGGTGTATCCCTCAGGAGGTAGCATTATGCGCTGCATATTTTATCTCGACTGTGTCGCCGGTCCTCCAGCGCCGCTTTTCTTCGAGCTGCGCGAAAAGGCGCGGAGAACGGATCGACGATTGTTTAAAATGGAAATAAGACACACTTGAGAATGTCCATCAGCCCTCAAGTGGGGTTGATGAGTTCCGCTCAAATTTGTACTAATAATTATTTAACGCGAGACTGCTAGTAATATTTATGGATTTAGATGAAATTTTAATATCTTTAAATTTTAATAAACCATCGGTCAATCTAAGTTGAGCATTGAACGAAACACAAAAAATATGAAAAAGTTATTTTTCAGCATGACAATGAAGAAAACGTTGAACTGCTTGGACGAGATGTGCTACCACATCCGCCGTATTCACCAGATATTTATTCCGATTAATACAACATGGCGTTTCCCACCAGTACTTCAGTTCTTATTATAAAAAAATTGCCTTCCGATTGGATTACTTCACCGAGTCGAATTTTTTCTGCGGAATCCACTTACTACGTGAAAATGTTCTCTATTTTTCCATTCAATCAAAGGACTCAAAAGTTGAACCGATGTCGCCAGTCCACCGCCTTTCTTCGAGGAGCAGCGCGGAAGACAGCGTAGAACTGATCAGCGATTGTTTAAAATTGAAGCAATACTGGAACGCGAGCATGTCGAATTCCCTCGATTTCTTTCGCCCGACGTTTCTCTGCGCTATCGAACGTTTCTCCTCTTTCTTTCGTTCTCTATCCGCGTTACCCCATCTCGCTTCCGCTACCAGCCATTTGGGTTAAGTCTAAGCCATTCAGATTTATGATCGGTTTAGCCCAGGCCGGTGAATCGATTCTGCGGCTGGTATAAAGAATCGTTTCCGTGCATTATAGCGCAACAACGCCGGTTAAAGGCAGCGTCGCTTACAACCGGCCCTGACAAATGGCCCGGCCCACAGAAATCGCCGCTAATCGGTGCGAGAGCGCAACCGGCCACCCTCTCTTTCCTCCGCGATACCCGACGATTAAACCACTTTTGCGGTCGGTCCGCGGGGTCGCAGCCCGACGTTCTTACTTTATTAAGCGAGAGTTATGCCCCCGTACTCCCTCGTCCGAGATATCACTATCCCCCGGACGGTCAATATTGCCGGGATCCAACGAGACCTTTAACGAGCGGAATAAAATGGTGGACACCTCGGGACCCACGATTATCGATTCTTTCCGTGCGACTGATCCCGTCCGTAAATCTTCCAAAATGTTGTCGAATTTTTGTAGTCTCTACTTCATTTCTTTTTGTGTCTCTTTGGTCCTGCACTCTCGATACGGAAAACGGAATTTCATCTGACCTTTCACTTCACCAGTGGCAAAATCAAATTTTTGTGCATCAATCGCGCGAGATGCAGGAGCTAAGTGAACATTGATTTTCCTCGTTAAGAATTCTAATATGTTGTAAATAATATGTTGACATTCTTCAATCCTTTGAATCGGTTTACTGTTTCAAATTGCACCCACCTATTTTTGTGACAAACGCATAAATCCGCAGTCTATATACTTATTAATGATAATTTATTCATGGGATTATTTAAAAATGATTGTCATCGAATTAATGCCACTGAATATCAATTGTACTGATACTGGAATTAACTAGATTGTAGCCTGAGGTGATTTACCAAGTAAATAACAATTGTTATTAATAACGCTGATCGCTTCTATGCATGGAATAGGTGAAATTCTAACTTATTAAAAAAAAACAAAGAAAGAAAATGCTAATCCTATACATATGTACTACCCCTTGCATTACAATATCCAGTCAGACGCCTGATGAAAATTTCGAAGAGAATCTACTGAGCATGGATGTCACTCTATCTCTTTAAGTCGAAATCAAATTCTGTCTTTGTCATTAACACTAAACCTACCGAGTACTAAAAGCGATTAAAATGTTTTAGCTTACAAAAATGACAAGGCTTTATTTATTTAGATTTTGTGTAACTTTAGTTATAATATGTGCTTGGATAAAGAAATTTATCGAATCAATTTCATTGTAAGCAACTTCGTAATTTCAATAATTGTAAGATGAAAAATATAAAACGGGTCATTTGACCGGCCGTGGTAGGTTTAGTGTTAATATTCAACTATTTGTATAAATAAAGGCATACTATAAATATAAATCTGTCGTCATGTTGGAGACATCAAGCCCATATTCTTAAAGTCGCAAACAAATAATTGAAGTAAATCGTAGCACCAGAGGGAGATCAGTACACATTTATATTTTTTCCTAAACTTGAAGAAATTTAGCTTACCAAGGCAAATATTTCCAACGTTTCAAAAACTCTTCGTCCCCGAGGGGTTAATATTGCCCCCAGACAAAAACCCAGGAATACGCGGGGATGTTAAATCGGAGGCGATAAATTTGGAAATCGTATGGAAAGATTAATGAAAAGAGCAGGGTAGCCTACCGCGCAGGAACGCAGATAAACGCTCGGTTTCAGGGTGTGACGTTGTCGCACGCGTCGTTTGGTATGCGTGGCGTAAATCGTTCACGGTCAATTTCCGAGGAGATCTTCGGGGTCGACGATGTTACCGAGTGGATCAACGGGCCGGGACTTCTTTCTTAAGCTGGTGTCTACCATCGAAACATGAAAAGGAAACAGCAGGCGGGCTCGGGGCGGCACGGTGATGGCACCGCGTCAACGAGAATATATCAGGCAGCTGCCGTGCGCGCGGACGAATTCAAAGGTAGTTGGGGGTCGGTGCACCTGATTGCTGGACATCCATCTACCCCCACCGACAGAAGGTGTAGAAACTCCACGGGAATCCAGCCCCTCTGGACGTTCGACAGAGAATGAACACACACGAGCGCGCAACGCTGGAGGATATAATGGCTTTCTAATTGCGATGCGCGCCAGCTGATTTGATGTGGGACTGTGCGAAATTAAGAGACAGCGAGAGGAACGCCAGAGGGTAGCGGAAGCGGCGGTGATGAATAGGGAGTCTTGAAAAATTGACTATTACACTTCGCTGTCAAATTGTTCACTGTGCACAAGATTAGACGAGCAGAAGATTCGACACACCTGAAGAACTTAAAAGCAGAGAAGACCTGCTGAAATTCATGAACACTGGTATAGTGATGCGACGTTAAAGAACAGAAGAAAAGAATGACAATTATTCACTGGTGGCAATGATAGAAAAATAGACTAGAACTCCCATCAATGACAGAAAAATTGTGTCCGATCATCACCCCACTATATGTGTTAATGCAGTTCAATAATTTAGTAACGCACAAATCAGTTTTTGTCGAGCAAAAACGATCGTTAACCAATATTTGACATTTGAACGTCGCGACGCTCGCAAGAAACGTACCCGAAGACTAATGGGAATTCATTATTACAAGCTCCGATATATTCCCCCATTACGATCAAATAATACAACCTCGGAAAAAAGTTTTACCGATAAATCTGATCGTGGATCGCTGCGTCCTTCGCGGATCGGATAATGGATTGGATACAATCAGCTCGGGGAAGATACATCGTTGCAAGACGAAGGATATTCGCGTCGCCAATTGTTGGCCGTGATCGCGAGCGACGCGGAAAGGGACACGAAAGAAGAAGTTATGGCGTCCAGACGGCTAGGGGAGTTTCCGGGATCGGGACGGTGGGAACGCGAGATTTTTCGGAAATTGACCGTAAACGACCGGGTCAATTTACGCTCGCCGGCGAAAGTGACGGCTGGGTTCTGCTGAATCGATGCGAGACGTCCGCCGGCCTCTCGGAGGGTAGCAGAAAAATGGGAATTTAAACGACCTCCGCCACGCGAAGCTTTCTAGAATCTTAATTGGAGTAGAAGACAGGGGCGAGAAAATTACGGAAAGCGTTTGAAAACGTCTGGAAAAATAGTTTTCCTCGAGATCGAACGGTCCGTCCCAGAGACGTGGAGACGCGATTTTGCGAGTCGATTTGCAACGGCGAGTTCGCTCGGGGGATCGGGGGACCGTCATTCGCGATTCATTGGACCGGTGGAAACTCGTCGGCAACGTTTCGACGAGCAGACCGCGCGTCCATTTTCGAGGAGTTAATATTCAAAATGAACATTACAGCGAGGGGCCAGGGCTACCGTTAATCTTCGATGGCATGTGGGACCACTCACGGCGCGCCGCAGCTCGCTTTATCGTGCTCGCGTTAATTATGCAAATGAATAATTAGCATTTCGATTATTTCGAACGACGCCACCTATTCCGGGCCAGACGAAAATTTATCGGCTCCCCGCCGCCCGGTGAATTTGTCGATCATGTCCGCTCGCTTCGCGGTTCCGCCGTATTTCTTCGTGTTCGACGAGAGAGCTCGTGAAACTGTCGTCACGGCTGTTAATAATAAACTAGACGATAAGTTACGACGCGTGCCGCTTTCAGTCGATTCGTCTGCGAGCGAGCCTCCTCGTAAAACACACCGAGAGAGATTTCATAATGAAGACGCCGGGGGGCGGAGCGAGATGTCGCGAATTCACGAGACGGACGTCGAACCAGAAGAGAAACTTGAACGAAGGGATTTCGCCGATGGCATTGCTGGAGCCGATTCGCCGGAAAGAAACGTGGTATACAAGGGTACCGACGGACCTCGGCTGTCTACGAATATTAATCGGCCGAATTTACTACGAGCCCGGTTCCACGAATCCTCGTCGATTGATCAATGCGAGAGGCGAATCGACTCGACTGCAGAAATAAACTGTTAGTCTTATGAATATATTCATACCCGGTTCATCAATATTCAAAACCTACTTTCCCGGCTGCGCTTAAATTCACTGAAATCGGATGTGCCGGGATCGTGGCCCGACGGGGACCGACCGATTCTCGGTTTCTCGTCGTAAAACTTTAGAATCGCCCGATTTCCGACGGAAGCTTCAGAAAATGGGATGCCCCAATTCGAGTGGGAGGACCTCGACGATCGAGCCTGGTCCCAGCATCTTCGATAGATCCTGAAGAACGATCGTTTTCTTCAGGCCCTGGATCGCGCCCGGTCGATCGTCCGCCGGTTCAACGCGTTCTCGCGATTTCGATGTCCGCTTGGACCGTTTCCAATTCCGTTTCTGCCCCTTTCTCCTTCGCCTATCATTGCCTGTTGCATCATTTCCCGGCGGTCACGGGCTCCCGAACGTGAGATGTATCCCGAGGGTCCAACCGAATCGCGAACCAGTCCACGTACCGATCCGGACGATCCGCGGCAAATAGATCGCTTCGCTAATGGATCGTCCCTACCGATATTATCCCGGCCAGCAAATTAGCAAGTCTTAAGAGAGATCCCCCAACGTTAATCGTCGGGCCGATTTCTGCGGCATTGCTCTCGGACAATTTGCCACGACGAAATTTCATTTGTCCCGCTCCCTTTCGCGTGCCGCGGCTCGAACGATCCCTCCGAATCCCTTCGAGGGTCTCTTCTCGCTAATCCACCTTATTCTCTCTTCATCTCCGACGGCCCTCTCTCCTTCGATTTCTCCTCGCCCTCTCGATTCCGTCGCGGGAACGCGGCTTAGCGGATTAATCGATGTTATCCAGGACCCGAAAACCGTGAAAACGTCGGCCGACTTCAACAACGGACCCCATTCACGTTGAATCAAGAACGAAATCAGATTCCAGCTCGACGGCCGTCGGCTCGCGAACAATAAGTCGGATTATGGAAGGCCGACTGACGCGACACGCGGCTCAAACGATCCATGATACACTCCTCGAGATTATGCTCTTTATGCCCTGCTCTTGTTTCCCGGGACCGGGGAGTTTTAGGGATCGGGGACACTTAGGGGTCGGTGTGATCTAGCCAATGGAGAACGCTGCAGGGAACTAGAGAGATGATACCAGATAGTGTTCATGAATTATTTAAGAAAAAATATGTTTCAGCATTTCTGGAGAAAGAGATATCCTCGCATCCACAACCTAGAGATTCCTCTAACTTTCCTAATTTCCACGTTTTGGAGTTTAGTCTGGGGCTCCTGATCTCACACGGAACTATCGGAAAATTTAGGGGAACGAAGAGCGTAGAAGAACCTCTTCGAAATCTTTCTCGAAGAGGGAGGTCTAATTTTTCAATGATCAAAAATTGCAGTTGTCACGACACAAGATCACCAAACGCTACATCGCAGCGTCCAAGCGGCAGGTTCACGTGGCGCGTCCCGTCACTTATCCCGGCGCGGCGCGGGTTGCGACCGGAAATGAGAAATCTGCAGAATGCTCACCTCAGAGATCGCACTGGGTGCCGTTTGTACGTCGGTCAGGCATCGAACGCGCACACACCGAACAGCACGTAAATAATCATCGATCACAGACAGGCTCTTCGGTGTTCCCGCCTTTTCCTGGGATCTCGGTGGATGATGAAACGGAGCACTGGATCACGGCCCGCACGTATCGCATGTACAAAACGCACTGTGTCCTATCTACAACTGGGTATGCTGACTTTCGGGCAAAAGCCCTTTGTAAAAAAAAAAAATAAAAAATAAACCAACAGGCTAAGGATCACACGCGGTCGGTTCGCAGTCACTTGCTCGCGGGTTCACTGATTGTGTTTGCTGGTGTGGTGTCTGTCACGGATGGGTTCGTTGCCCATCGGGTGCGAGACACGCGTTCCGCGAGGCGAACGATCAGCCAAAAACAACGTAGCAACCTACACCGTACCGTCACGGCGCCACGGCACTAACTGACAGGCTGACGAGAACCTCCAGTTGCTCGTTGGTGGGTAGCCGGCGGGACGAAGGGTCGCGGGGAACGGAGCACTGTCTCGCTCGCACTGGTTGAACGGATGGTCGGATCGCGTTCGGGCTCGTCCTGTCTCCCTTCCTCCCGTTCTATTGCCACCTAGTGGCGGTCTCGCAAACTCGTTCTCCGGTACGGGCCTCCACCTCCCCCTGAAAGAACGCAGCGGTGGGGCTGAAACGAGCACGTGGACCCGCTAAAGAGGGAGGTCCGAGCGGGCCACACGGTGGGGGCGAACAGGCAACCCCGGTGAGGCTTGCTTTGGGGGTGAGGTTGCAAAATATGTTGTAGAAATGGGGTGGCCGATGAATGCGGTCGCCCGTAGACTAGGGATTTTATTGATCTTTTTTCCAACCCCCGACGCGGGGCGAACCAGGGGGCTACGGGGTGGGCCGTGTGCACTCGCGCACGCTTAATTAAGCGGCCGGACTTACGTCGCGTGTATATGTGCCTTCGTGCCATGCCGCCGACAGACTCGCTCCTACCGCGGCCGAGCTGTGTTTCCACGATCGACTGGAATCCCGGTCGACCGGCCGCGATCGATTTGCGGTAAGTTCGAGCCATTGAAATTAAACCAGCCGGACCCACCTTGGTGACTATCACTATGTTTCCGAGATTGAATTTCGTTCGGTCGCGCCTGACGCGATACTCGAGGATCATGCGAGTTTGCTGTTTCAGTGGTACCTGGTTGCCTTTGTTTTCGAGCCGAACAGGATTCTGTGCTTGTCTCTTTGTAGTCACGTTCGCAGATTTTCTAATTGAGTTACCAATGGTCGTTGACTTGCTATCTTGGAGATTATCTAGATACAGTGCTCTCTCCCGATGGTTCTGGGGTTGTAGGGGAATATTTTTCCACGAAATGAAGTACCCCTCCTAATTGCCTCGATACGTGCAGAACGAAACAAACAACAAAGTTGCTTCTTGTCTCACTAGTTGTCTCACAAGCTTTCTTAATATTTGTTTGTGAATATGTAATAAAGACTTTTATATCACTTTGAATAAGCTACAAGTGTATGTATCATAATGAAAGATGTACATATCATTCTATTGAACATCCGATTAGTTATAGTTCATGATCGAAAAGTCTCCGGGTCAAAAGGTTGAAATTTTATCTCGTGCAAAGAATGAAAAGTTGAAGAACGCGTTGTTCGCGTCATAAATTCGAAAGAAACGTTTGTCTTGTACGTACAAGTGCTCCACGGAACTAACAGAAAGGAATTCGGATGTAAATACTTTTTGAATTAAGAACGTGCGTGAAATTAATTTCTCCATTGATTCCGAATAACACAAGCACAATTTTTTTCGGGGAAACAGTAACGAGAACGTATCGATCTCAACGAAGGCGTTAGCGGGTGGATGTAAATCATAAATAAAATAGAAAGTAACCGGGCTATATTAATCATACGACCGAACAGGGGGGGATCCTTAATCCCGAGCTGATCAATTCCCGGGCCTTCGTCGTTCACGAGGATTTATCGTTGTCGTAGCCCTAAAGGCCCATAAAATCGCGAGAATTGTAAGATATTGTGTCTTGTCAGTTTCGGGCTTCGACTCGTTCGATCGCGGTGGAAGCAGAGAGCGCGAACCGTCGAGATTCGGATTAATGTTTATGGCGCCCCAGTGCACACCGTGGAATCCCTTCCCCGGCTGGCGAAGTGTATAACAACCTGACAAGTATTAAGAATCGATACGGTCGGGCCGGGTCGGGCCCTGCTTTATAACTTATCACTTTATCACCGTTTCGGCTCGCGTCTTCCGTCAGCGTCGTTGCGATCGTCGTCCGACAATTAACCGGTAGCAGCCGGGCGACGTTTAGTCGAAGACGATTTCACGGTAGACCAAGAATCGGGGGCGGATGTTGAAACTTCGGGGGCCCGATCGGCGAATCCATTTCCGCGTCAATCACGGAATAAACACGATTAATCGTTTCGGACAACTTTGTCCCAGCCGAAGTTCTCCGATCCCGTTGCGCGACGCGGCTCGGCTCGGCGAGACGTAACGCGACGAGCCTTAAAGTGGATTTACTCGATCCGAATGTATTACCGGGTCGGTGGGGGTCGAGAAGCAGCTACTCCGCTCAAAGAGTTCGCCGACTGAAAGCGTGCGCTAATTAGCGATTCGATCACGAAGCATCCGATGCCGGGAGACAACGTCGCCGCCTTCGCTGGTTTCTCTTTGATCCCTCTTCATCTCCGTTTCATTCTCTCGCCCTCTTTGCTATCCTTTCGCAACGGTTCCCCGTTCGTGCGGGGGCTACGTGTGCAGAGAGACGTATGCAGCGAGAGGCTGCGACGCGACGAAAGGTGCAAGGTGCACGCGTGATCGTAACAAAGGTTCAAAGGAGAAATTAGCAGAGCAAGGGCGCGGCGGGGCGCTTTTGAAGCTCGCAATTTCCCTACTGAAAATGTCCTGAGAACCCTACCCCACCGATAGGCAGTAGTAGTCCACTGAGTGGGGGAAAGAGTTTACTTCCACCCCTTGCACCCTCGTTTTTCTTTCTTTTTGCATCTGTACGCGATGGATGGGTATCGCTGACAAGCGTATCGCGATAAAAGAAAAAAAGAAAAGATTCGAGGGGGCGGAGAAAAAGGATTCCGGCGCGCGGGTACAAATTAACCGGTGATTGCGAGACCCTTTACGACGCCACCGACGAAGAAGAGGATCAGAGATTCCCCTCTGTGGTCCAACAATTTCTCTGTCTATGCGTTCTCTTCTCTCCACCCAGCTCTTCGCCGCCCCCGGTTCCTGTCCCCGGACCAATCCTGGCGCAAACGGGGAGGAAGGACATGCGCCCGCAGACAAGAGATCTAATATACCCGACGGTTACATTAGCCGGATTTAATTTAAGCCTCGACCCCACCGCGCCTAGCGTGAAGCTTAGCATTCGACCTACCGCGGGCGAGAACACGCTGAAATCGAGAGAAAGGAAGAGCGGAAGGTGAAACAGCGGGCGTCGACAGACGGTGGCGTGCCGGTAGCGAGACGCTGCCAGTTTATTGTAATTGCACTGTCGCGCGAGAGTACCCAGGGCTACCACCGGCACCGAGAGAGAGACCAGTAGTCGCTAATGCTCGGCCGTTTCGCAGCTTACCCGGAACGGCAGGACAGCTTCATTAACGGCAAAAAATCACCGTGACGAGCGGCACTCCTTTCTTCTTCCGCCGCGCCGCGCCGCACCGGCCGCTTCACCTGGCCGCGCGCGTTTAGGGCAATGACGCGTAGTTGCCCCCGCATTGCATTATCTTTGGGCCGTTTGCCGCGCGGCTGTGTTAACTGATGCTCTCCACCAGCCCAGAACGAAAGAACGGAGGATTCCCATGGGCCCTCCATTTCGGTCGGTGACTTATTCTGGTTTTCAGTTTGGCGGGTACCTCCAGCCCCAGAAAATATTCTCTGAAAAAGTATGTATGGTTTTTTGTAAAATGTATATATCATAATATGTATACATTAATTTATGAATTTGTCAGGATTCTACGATTTTTTGTTATGCAGATGTAACAGCTTAAGCATCGACAAACTTAAAGAGAACTGCTGTCTGTTATTATTATAATAATACACCCATAGTTTCCACTTGATCTTACAAATGACGCATTCGCGCATTTTTTAATTTATTAGTTACAAAATATGCAAGATGGATATCTAATGTGTCTCTCGAGTATGGCGCTGTTTCAAAGGTTCAAGGAAAAATGTCAAACAGCGAGATACGCGGCTCAAGAATAGAAGTATTATGGTTGTCAAATATTGGAGTTGCGGCCCTCCTTTTACAAAGTTCACGGTCACTGTTGACTTTTTAAATGGTATAGTCTCAGTAATATCTTCTGCTTACCGAGCTAGTCAGGTATCTTTGCCAGGCTATCGATAACTCCACCCCCTTGCCACGACACTATCCTCGAAGGACACGTTCAAGTGTAGCTGCTAGACCTATAGAGTGATCCTAGAACGAGTGCTTGTGGGCTGGTGACCCTAGAAAACAATCTGGACGCCACCAGTGGCCCTGAAAAGGATGTGGGGACCCTGGTCGTCGAAATACATCCGAAATTATCTCTCTCTCTCTCTCTCTCTCAAAGTGGTCGTCAAAGAACCGTCACAAGTGTTTTCGGTAGCTCTTGAAGGACCACCAAAGGTCCTGCAGCAAACAGATTTGCTTATTAATAATAAACATGATCGCTACAATTTTTACCCCTGCTCTAAATTTAAAAGTATTCTAATTAATTGGACATTAATGTATGACAAACAAACTTCAGAAGAAATATACGAAGAAATTAAAAATAGTTATAAATTACAGGGTGTATACAAAAACAATTAAAAAAGATGATATGAACACGTGTTCTATTTGACCTTACCTTAAGATGTTTACAAACATGGCAATAAACATTTCAGTAAGGTCAAGTAAGACACACGACCACATAAACTTTTTCGACTATCTTTGCGTCTCCCGTTCACTGAAGTGTGCACCACATGTTCGGACACACCCAGTATTCCTGAACCATGACAAACATCCAAATACTTAGGAAGAGCATCCGCAATTCCGCGTGCACACAAAAAGCCGGAGAGTAACTAGATCCCGACTAAACAAATTTCATCCAACCGGAAGCGCGTCGTGGCGCATCAAACATTGCCGGGCGAACCCGCCTAGAAAAAAGGACTCCCATAATACTGTCATCAGGGCTGACGTATACCATCAACAACGAGCAGAGAGACTTTTCCAATTCAATGTTTCTTAGTTCCTCATTTCCGTCTGGTGCTCGGCGCGAGGCAACGACAAATAGGACGGGCCGGGAAGAGGGCTAAGCTCATTCTTATTTATGAAAGAGGAGGAAGAAGAAGAAGAAGAAGAAGAAGAAGCAGCGTCGGAGTCGGTCCGCCGGCCTGGCAAATATATCGCGTCCGTGCACATACGCTGCGCGCCTCGCGGAATAAGGAGCGCAAAGTGTTCTCGCTGAAAAGTTTGCTGTGCTGCCTGTAGGTGGAAAAGTTTTCGGGAGGGGATGGCGGTCGCTCGAGATCGCGCGTTTCATTGTTACTTTTGTGCGTTTTAGAGGGCAGAAGACGATATGCTGGAGCGACGCTGCGCCGACGCCGACGCCGCGTCACTTCGGGGGATGTATGGCACAAATAAAACTGCCCTGTCGGCTGAACTTGCAGCGGCAACCGTTTTTACTGGTTTATGACGCCTGTAAATTTCCCTGCTACCGCAGGACCATCGGCAGTTGCTGCAGGGGACCTGCATTGACAAGGTCAGTGTGTCGATGGGACGGAAGACACGGGTATCTCGGCCATCCGGTCACAACTTCACCAAAAACCTGGCCACCGTTTATGGCTCTCCGACGAATGCTCCATCCGATTAGGTGCGCTCCTCTCGGAAAAAATCAGCCCTTATTAAGACGTCCACTCGTTAGGCCCGCGCCGTGTCTCCGACGTAATTTATGACCGTAGTAAATCCTCGCCCTGCTACCGTGGAAAGGACGTTTACAAGCGGCGGGACAACTGGCTGGGTCGCAGAAGGTCACTGTGCCAATGGGATAAGCCCTTGTCCTTCGTGGGCACCTCAAAAGACCGAGACCTTTGACTTCGTCGTACAAAAGGAAAACTCGGTCGGGATACACGCCGCAGCTTTTCCTACCTCATAGAACCCGAGCATTTTATTCCACTGTTTTACAACGTTCTTAAATCTTCTCGCGGTCGGAGGCTCGAATCCTTTTCGCTGGCCACTTTCGAATCCTTTTAAGAGGCTCCACGGCCAGGGGTCACGTTCGGGTGGTAAATAACGTGGGAAAGGAGAACGCGATATTTGTGCATTTTGCTGCTTTTGCTTCCGAGAAACAAGTTTTCCAACGATCGAACTCTTTTTATCCCTTTGTTAGATTGGATCTGTACGTTACAACCAAATAAGTGAGGTACATGTTCCTTATTTCAGCCCGTACCGTTGGATACTGACTACTGTCTTGAAAACAAGTTGCCTAAAAACAACAAATATCCAGTAACAAACTTTTATCCATTTCAATCAGTGATGTAGTTTCCCGAGGTCTATTGATAAGGTTTTTCAAAGAAAATGGAAATATATTTATCGACTTCAAGAAAGACTTTTGCCATTCTAATCCAAACCTTACCAGCTCAGCGAAACCTTTTACCTCAGATAATTTCTCAGAGTTTTTCTACAAAAATAGTAATTGCGGACATTTCCAGAACAGAAGAGTCTCCAAGACCAAGAAACCCATTCGAAGGGGTTTCTTGGCCGATAGTCACGTTCAGGTGGTAAATAACGTGAGAAAGAAACAAGAGGGCAATGTTTGCGCGTTTTGCACCTTTTGTAACCGAGGGTTTAGCGTTATCGCACGGGGAACAAGTCTCCTAACGGTTGAGCGGTTGTAGAGGGCCTTTCCGGTCCTGCGACGTTCATTTCCGGTATCGATCGACAATTTTTATCAAGAAAAGAAATATTGTTGCAGCTCAAACAGGTGTAATTACAAAAATACGTCTGGGCGCGTTAAGAAGAACTTAGCACCTCGTTTATTGCACGAAATCGTCGATCGTTATGGGGATCGTGGTGGGGATTCTGGCTGTTACAGAATTCGGGAGTGGGGGAATACCTCGGTTTCTGCATTTGGGGTTCCGTTTCGAGCAACGAGAGAGGGTCTACTGTAACGCAATAAATTTTCTCCGCACGAAACTGTTTATGAAACATACGCATAATCAAAACGAAGTGGAAGAAATCAATTTTGCATGACCGTCCAGCGCGGTTTCCCAGCGGCCAATCGCGTTCCGGTGGTAAATAGTGCAAGAAAGAGAGGCAAGAGCGGAACGTTTGCGCTTGTTTTGCACCTTCTATAATCGAGGCGAGGGTTTAGCGTTATCGTGCGCGGAACAAGTCCCCTAACGATCGAACGGTATTAATGGATTCCATAGTTTCCTCTCTATATATTTAACATCGTTTTCATGTTTATCCCGGCACTTTTCTACGGCGTATCGATCCGGCCAGCGCATAAACCGGCCAGGTAAATACGTTAAGGAAACACGGCGTATACGCGAGATGCATCAGTTTAACCAGGTGCAAAATAAATTCCCCTATTTATCGAGTAAGGCCGTCGAGCAGTCTTTAGCCGCCGCGCGGCCAATAGAAAACCATTATACTTAACTTTCGCGGGTGTTTTCCTTGAGAGTTTGACATTGTTTGCGCGCGCGCTCCAGGGAGAGCACACACATACGCCGGCGGCTGCCATAAACGCAGCGGACGGGCCGTGCCGGGGCGGGATTTTATTGGAAAACGGAAATCCGTTCTCGCGTGGGTGCCTCTAACCGGGATTCGAATAAATTGCACGTCTTACGAACGCTTCGATCGCTGAAGAGTCCTCTCGCAGGACATTTCTTTCGCTCGCGCGCAACACAAAGAGCGTGTTTACGGTGGAATCACGGCATTACCGGCTAAACGGCCTCCGCGGGGATCTCCATGGTGTTTCGTTTCATCCCGCATGCAAATAGGGGGACCGGTCGAGGTTTAAGAGCCTAAATTACCGGACCGTCTCACGCCGCGCCGCCAAGAAACCCGGACTGAAAATTCGGCGGATGCATAACGAGCTGCAACGCGTGATTCTCCCTTTTTTATTAATTACCAGATGGATCGGGAATCGCCGTACACGAGCGCGAACGTACAACGAATTTTGAGAAACACGCTCGCGCCACGCCGCCGCACACGTTATTTACATTATTCATTAAATACTTTCGCCATTTACATAAATACCTCGTGTCCCGTACGAGCGTACTCGCGAAAAAATACGCACCAGCACTCTGTATGCAAAGTACGAATTATTTGCGAGGCGGACGCGGGTCCTTCGACTAGCGACCGGTGAAAACGTGTTTAATACCAGCGCTGTTAAGTGACGGATAACGATCGACGGCTATCTGTTCGAATTTTTCTCGGAGGAAGCATGGGATGCGTCATCTAGAATGCATGAAATGCGTCCATTTATTATCATATTATCATATGTGTCACTGTCGAGGAAAGGGAAAAGTTAGATGCAGAAATGGTAGACGAAAGACGACGATATTTGCTTATCGCACGATATAATGTACAGGATTCGACTCGTATTTTAATTGTGTGTCTACAATTTTTCATTTTGAAGGATTGAACGTGATCCTTGGATGAAAAGTTGCTCATATACTTCCAGAACTCGTTGATGCATTTAACCTCTTAGCTGTAAAGCTTGATTTTTAATGTGGCTCGCAAAATTTTGCGAACATTTTATCTCTCATACTGATCACATTCCGATTTCATAAAATATTCGAAAACGTCTGGATATTACGAATACGATACTGATTTCACAAAATTTTGATTGTACATGTCATGTAATTTTATTCCATGACGAATTTACGGTATCCTGTATTTTGAAACTATATTGTAAATGTATTGGGTTGGCAAATAAGTTCGTTCCGTTTTTGTGATTTATTCCACTGTAAAAAACCGAACGAACTTATTTGCCAACCCAATACAATACAATTTTTAACGAAATTATAACCTTTGAAACATGGTTCTGAAAATGATAAATTTAGTCTTGCAATATTTGTTTGATTGAGTTAATGTTGCTTGCATTTAAGTTAGGGGTTTCCTCAAGGTATTATATGAACATGTGTAACACAATTTGTTTGAAGACAGCGATTTAATTCATTCGAGGGGCTAACCGGCGTCTAATAACCACGACTACGCTTTCTGTAGCCGCCGTCGCAAACCAGTTCGGGACCGGCCGGGCTCAATAGTTTCGCGGCAATAAATCTACATAAACGCTGGGCCGTTTAATAATTTCCATCGGTTTCTTGCAGCGGGTCTCGCCGTCGACGAGGGAGAATGTAGCCTTCGTACGCGGCCAAATAATAACAGCTACCCCGCGGCTGAAATACCACCGCTTGCTGACTCCAGGTGTATTCTAACGCCACCGGTTCACCTTGATTCGCGTAGGATCCTCTGCTGCGTACCCCTCGCTCTCGATCCCTACAGGATCGTGGGGCCGCAACCCATATTCAGCCGGCCATAATTTTTGGTGGATCGAGGGCCGAAATCACGACAACCCATCATCGGTCGCGTTGATCGGGATTGGTATCTTTGAGCCACCCCTCACCTCGCGGTGATCTCGAATGTTTGAGAGGCAGGCTCTCTCGGAACAATTCGCCGGAACCAATAAACGAGACGCGCGTAACGAATGTCGAGAAGTATTTACGAACCTCGGTTGCACCCACGTCAGAAACAGCTAGCTCGGTCCACTCGGAGTTTCGGCCGCTCGGAACGGTTTTCCACCTCCCGACCGCACTGTTCGGCCCCTTAACACGAAAACGAAACGAATCGGGATTCGGACAATACGTTGCAGCCTCGCAAGCACCGCACCGACACGGCCGCACACGCACGTGCGTGCCAATCCATTACCCGAATTGGCTTATTGAAATTTCTCGGGGCTGACGGGCAACGGATGGAGATCCGCTCGGTTCGGCTCTCCGCTCCGCCACTTACCAGCTCCAATTCACCGAAGGTGAAGGGCGTTCGTCCACGGGCGCACACCCTACGCCCGGGCCCTTCTCGCCAAGGGATGCGCAAGGAAGGGAGGTTCACCATTTAATCTTGTGACTTACCGTGCACATTTAATTATTGCCCGCCATTCGAACGGCGCCGAGCGGAAAACGATCTTTGTCTACGAGCTGCCCCGCACCACAGCGAAATTAACGCTGATTTCATTAGCATTGTTCTGACCGTGACAGCAACCGTTTGTCGCCAGGCCCATGCAAATATTGAGGCCGAGACGAATCGACCTCGGGGCGAGCCTCTTCTCGGTTGATTATGGGGCCGGCTGCGTTCTCCGCGAGGGTTGACAACGCGGCGGTGGATTTAATAGCGCTGACAAATTGCGACGCTCGAACTATTTTAAACGGAGGATCTGGAGAACACGTCGCGTCTAACTGGGTTACAAGGAGTTCACTAAAAGGTGGCTGCTCCTCTTCCTAATTCTTATAGGTTGAAAATAATACAACCATGCTCGTATATTCTGTTGATGGTTTCACTCTTGTTCACATATTCTTTTTTGTCATAAATGCATAAAATCCACAGACCCCTGTGTATATCTCTGTGTCATAAAAGATTAGTCTTAATCTTGTAACTGGCAATGAGTGAAGTAACGTGAAACAAACAAAAGGGTCATAAGAAATTTTATCATAATCAAATTCAAAAAATTATCTGTAGAATTTAGAAGAAAGTAAACACAATTTTTGATAATATTTTTAATAGATCCAACAATTTTCATATACTAATTTCACCAGAGCCTAAGGGTTCATTCGCTGGACACCCTATGTGACATTTAACCATAATGTTACAAACATTACAGTAGAATCAGATTGAACGTTCAATTCACAATTCAAGGGAATGATGGTTCTTCTGAAGACTGTTTTCCAAAAATGTTATCCCAAAGGGAGACGTAAAATACACACAGATAAAAGTCAAACAAGCGCGACGAAGAATCGAACGGCTGATAACAGCGATATCTGAATCTATGAGAGCTACATTGTACCAGCTAATCGTTCAATGACACAGCCGAGATAAGAGTATAGAATCGCTGCGTAAACAATTTTAATTGACGTTACTATTTATTTTGAATAAGAAATGGTTGATTTATGACCCCCTTGACAATTTCTAGTACGCCACCCACGTGGAAATGGCGGAACTCTGTAAACTGTTCTCCACAGCAAATTCTTCTGGAAAGTATCCTGTACGTCATCGTATGTTTCACGGCACTTAAAGGATGTCCCAATTCATCTTTCCCCGAAGAAGTATGTTTTGAACGTAAACCTCGTGGAAACAGGACAAAACGGTCCGGGCCGCGTGCTCTGCGTTCTCTCCTTAGCAGCGACCAAACAAATAGCCGAATATTTATGTGAGTTTTCAGGCAGAAGTGCCGGTCGGACGGGAACGGTAGCATGCTGTTCGACAGACGACGATGATTTTAACCCCAGTCGACCGGGTAAACTAACGTCAGTCACAAAATTAAATGGCGAGCTTGCGGCCCGTTCCACGGACGTCTGGCTGTTCGAATGCCATGAAAAAATACCGGCTTTGCGCGCAACGTGATCGAAACAAATGGCCCGATGTAGGAATTTCAACTCCCCGGGCCACTATGTGCCCAGTTTAGTTAGCCATTTGTTTTACTTTCGGGTACAAGACGCATGAATTCCGCACAAAAATTGCGACGAAAACTGTAAAATGACGTGCAACTATAAAGGCGATATTCCGAGTCTGTTAAGTAACGAAACTGAGATCGTTAAGAATTAAAACATGGTTGCACGAACAGATTTACCGCAATTGTTTTTCACAAATCGTTATTTAATTTCCTGAGCGCTGTTTCCGTAAGAAGTTGTTAAGAACACAATATTTTATGGTTGTTAGATCTTTATGCAGAATAGAAATTTTCCATCCGAATTGCAACAAACTGGACTGAAATAGAAATTTATTTTGTTTTATGTTTAATAGGTTGAAACTAGTATATGTATGTACAGTATTTTAAAATTCTTCTGTGTTTACCATTTCCGCCATAAATGCATAAAATCCGCTGTCTAGTTATTAGATATCCCAGAAAAGTCAATATTTTATTCACCATTTCGAAAGTTTCCTGTCAAAAGATACTTCGTCTTGGCTCGACGAAATCAACCACGAAAACAGGACTTGGCACGGGGATCTAGATCCGTAGCCATCCAGATTCAATGTAGCAGAGTCCAGGGTGTTCGCAGCGATGCTATTTCATTTAGCGTCGGGACCCTAAATCCGCGCGCATGCAAATGTAACGTGTCTTCTGGGCAAGCGTTTCGGCCGTTTAGCCCCCCAGGAGCTAGATGTCATTTCGAAATCTAAATCTCGCGGAGATCGTATACGGAGGCGGGTTCTGGGGATCCAGCGAGGCCGAAGCCCCCCCTTCGCCCCCCGGGCGAGGTGGAGCGCAGACACGTGTTGTTTTTTACAGGGGAATCCGTGGCACCCCGTGTATCCAGCGCTCGTAAATAATACCACTCTGTATATTTGAATACCCCTGACGGATCCCGCATGCCACTTGGGAAAGCTCGACCGCCGTTTTACTCCGGCGCGCGCACACACGCGTGCACGGGCTCGTTTGTTTGTGCTCGAACACGCGTGAACGCTATACCCTCGCGAGCACAGGAGCTCGGAGGTAGCCCGCGACATCCTTGGATTCTTCTCTTTTGTTTATGCGGCCTGCGCGATGTCAGATTTAATGCAACGGATTCCCGGAGCGTGCAGAAAAACGGCCACTCAAGAGTCGCCGCTGTTGCAGAAGTCGAAGGGCGCGGAATTTGAAAATCCCGGCGCAAGGGCCGCCGCACCGGCCCGCGACGATAATTCACCTGATGCCCCGCCGAGAAGCTTATTGTTAGTCCCCGTACACCAGCTGTTACGCGGCTTCGTCTATTTCGAAGAGGTCCGCTCTGCAAAAACCGCGTAATCTGGTTATTAATGAGAATCACGCTTGGTCGATTATGCTCGAGCGTATTGTGCACGAGCGGATAATGGATACTAGCGAATTTTACGCCACAGAATGGGAACCGTTCGGTGTAAACTCTTTAATGTTTCCATTAACGTTTGACCCTCTGCGCTCGGCTGCGCGACGCGGGAAGTCATTATGCACCATGGGCTCTCGCAGGCGTCACGATTTTTCTATTGTTACCTTCGTATTCTGTTTGTATTCCATACGTTGCTTAGAGTTTAGATTAATTGTGTACACGGAATTTAAATGACTTGAAGAAATATTGAATGAAAGTCTAGGTACATTGTATTTGTACAAAGACTAGCATGAAAAATTGCTTCCACTTTTTCCTCAAAATAAGTATTCCGTCGTTTCTATCCAAAGACAACATTTGTCTTTTCGGAAAAGAACAAGACAGAAACATGAAAATATTCTAGTAAAATATACCGGGAACCATTTCGCGACACCGAGAGACCCATTTGCCGGGGAGAAGCATAAGCAAAGATCCTTGGAGGTGCTAAAATTTCAGCGACTCATCCCCCGCTCCGCGTTCCCGAGCCACCAGAGTGCAATAATGCGATATTACTTTCCATCGGTTCCTCGTAAGACAACCTGTTACATATTCCATCGAAAAAACGTTATACCCCGCAATACAAGAAACATTTGCCGGGCGTTCCATCCGAGAGAAGGATGCAGGGCGTCACGAGGAAAAAATGGTTCGCGGGGGTTCGGTTGCGGAAGGTTGGTCCGCGGGCCGAAATCATATTTCACGTCGGTCGATGCGAGATTAATAACGGCCAGACACGTTTCGATTTCCCAGAAGTACCTGTCGAGCCCGCCCACGCCGCGCGCCGTGGCATTATATCGCCTGCGAGCTTGAAGAAAAGCGCAAGCTATGGCCTAGCTATGGTGTGCACCACCACCGGGATGCCTGTGGTCAGTCGAGCAGGGATAGGGGTCCGACGATGGTTAATTACCGGGCTGGACGATAGACGTTAACAACGAAAGTGGGGGATGATTCTTCTTCTGCGATGGAACGAGTCTGCCATAAACACGGGGGCCGCGTTTCTAATAACGGGATGAGGAGAAAGCGGCCTCATTGTACCGGGCCATTGTCTACTCCCTCGCGGTCGGACCCCGTCTCCTTTGAGGTGACGTTCTCCCCCGTGGGCCAATTATATTTGCGTCTTTAATTAAAGACAATCAACAAGATCTTCCTCCTGCTCACAGGGGAAAAGTAAACGGTACCCTGGAACACGCCCGGGACAGACGTCCGCCAGAATCCTCAGTTCTGATTCTATCTTTTCTCTCCGTTTGATAAACTTGTCGCTTGAACTTGTCATTCCGATCCTCGACGTCTACAATTCTTCTACGATGTCGTGAAAAGTACAACTCCGTTTAGCTGAGATTCGCTCGAACGAAATTTTTCAGTCGATAACCAGTTTACTTTACTCCTCCCTAGCCCTCCCCACCAGCTCTTATTGTCAAGCGTCACTTCAGTTATAATGGACACTAAAGCGGCACATTATGCGTCCGCGCAACTTCCTTTCTCGTCTTCCTCGCTCCGAGGGAGACTCAAGTGCTCGCATCTCGAGCATACTGCTCGGGAAATGTTCGAAATTTGTTGTTTACCTCGTTTGCCAGATTTCGAAGAAATTGTTTAGTGACGTTCGAGTCTAGGGACGCTCGGAAAGACGTTTCTGGAAATGTGTTACCGATTAACACCAATATCTAAGTCCTCCAGTATCCAAAAGATTTTGCACGTAAACAGTTCAATTTAAAATTGAAACACACACTGTAGCCAGGTAACTGTTCTATTATCCTATTCTGTAATATTATCCTTATATTTTTATCGTGTCGGGACTCGTTTATATTAAGAAAACGTCACGAATATCGTGGTGAAAGTTGTATAAAAAGATAATTAAAATCAAGAAAGTTATTATAAGTATTGTCTCATCGATACACTGGAACGGATGTTTCGTTTCCTCGCAATCTTTCCTTACATTCGACGAGAGAACATTCAGTTTGCATGAAGATCCTAATAATCGCGCTGTCATCGACCACTGGTAGCAGTTAGCTTCCATTATGTGAACTGTGCTGACCCCTGACGTGTGTTGAAAGGTGAACATCGACCGTGATCACGTATCAGTTAGCGTAACGGTAGCGGTCGAGCCTAACAATCCACTCGACGAAAGGCGACGACTGTTCTGGCTGTTGCGACCGAAAGAAATGGCCGGTAGTCGGCGCGCAGTAAATCAAGTTTCCTTCGGTGGAAGGAAAGACTGGTGGAAGTGTCCGGCAGTGTTTGGCTAAAGCGCGGCGGGGCGCCTCGCCAGGGTGAAAAGCGGTGCGAACATAGGGGTAAGAAGGGGGCGGGCCTCGTTAGCCGTTGACAGGAAGGCGAGTATAGCTCATCGCCTCGAAAGGTCTTCCGGTACTGTGAAAACCACCGGCACAAACACGTTCTGAATGCGGTCTCGGGCCGTTCTCGGTCGGTGGGCGTTCGTCGTTCAACCGACAAAATGGGTGAAGCATCGACCGATCGGTCCTGCCGCTAGATAGCCACGTGGCACAGTAGCTTCGAGACTGCGGTTCTGCTGAAGGAACAAAAATTCACTGATGTTCCTCGCGAGGCTGCCGCAGCGAATCCTCAGAACATGCTTTAATACTTTGAACATTGAAGATGGCGTTAGAGATTGCTAAAAAAATGTTTCGGTACTAGGAAAATGATCGAGCCATTCCTGAAACCAGTTTTAAATTGTTTCATTTTGTGTTTTATGAAAAGTCGAACATATTAATAGACTGCAGATCTTCATGCGTTTATAGAAAAATTGAGTACATGAAATTCGAGCTTGTTGGAAAAGTTTCAAAATTGTAGATGTCAATATATGATATCTCTTTAAAATCATAAATCAGTCAATTTCTATTTTGATTATTTTTGTTTGATTATTTTTATTATTTCGTTGGCCTTTACCATTGATAAAAATATTTTTCACACGAAATGCACGAATAATTGTTTCGTTTGATCGAAAAAAGCCATTGCAGTGAACATCATCTGAACAAATTCAGTACGTATGAAAGAAGATAATCGGATTGGTCCATTATGCGAGTATTTGTCGTACTTAGGAACGCGTAATATCTGTTCTGTAGATTCAAATATTCGCTGGGCGAGTCGACAATACGTTTATACTGATACACGGAGTCTTTAGATCGTGGAACGATAAAAAATTCACGGACCAAACGTACGACGTCTTTGCCGTCAGAAACGATAAAGCACCGAGTGCATAATGCTTGCCGTAGAAACTGATTTTCAATCCGAGAACGAATATCGAAGATACCATCGATGGCAATAGAGAGCCAGCCCGCGTTCTCTCTCTCTTTATGGGGCATCCCCCAAAGAAAATGGGAAAGGAAGACGGAATAAGAGGCTGATATCTCTGGACTTTGGTGTCTGGTACTTTGCCAGGCCTTATTTCCCGGCGATCCAGCGAGAGTGGCGGAAGTCCAGTCTGGTAAGCCAGGGAGGGTGGAAAATCTATTCCACGGACGTTTGTCATGTCTGTTATTTTACCGGGGGTGGCGTTGGCTCCTTTTTCACCCGTGGCCACGCGATAGTTTCTGGTTACCTCGGTTCTCACGGTCCTGGGCCAGCGCGAGAGAAAGGCGAACGTCAACACGAAGTATCAAGAGTTACGAAAAATCAAGAAAAAGAAAGAAAAAGAGAAAAGTCACCCCCTTTGGAGGTTCGACTCCGACCGAAAGAGGGAAAAGTTTTTAAGAAAACGAACGTGGCTAAGTAGTCGTGACGTAATTGTCTTCGGGGAATTTTCGTCTCGTTCAACGGACTGTTTAAGTTGCGGTTCCCGTTGATGAACGTTGGTTCAATTACGACGTCTAATTATTAAATTGGACTGTGAAAATAAGGCTGGCGATGCCGGAGGGAGGAGAGGGGTGGCGAAAGGAAACTTTTTTCCCCGTGTCGGTTCTCATTCAATTTCTTCGGAAATTTCCATGGAAATCAAATATTTCTTCATGAATCTCGGATAACCTCTCGGCCACCTCGTTGCGGCGCGTTGTGCGGCGCGGTGCGAGACAGTTCGTAAATTAAAATAGGTCCGCTTAAACGGGGCGAATATTTTGCGCTTCGAAGCGGCGGGAATTCCATTTTCAACGGATAAAGGAGGAACGACGGAAAACCAGCGGCCCGTTGTAAAACGTCGGGAGGGAGAGAAGGTCTGCGGTTGAACGGAGGAAGCTTGCTCGATTTCTTGTCTTCGTTTTCCGGAACGGTGACCGGAAAGGGGCAGGTCGCCCAGTCGGGCCTGCGAGAGCCGCACAAATGAAGCGCGATTCTTCACGCAAGAAACGTGCGTTGAATTAGTGCGTTTCGGCGGCTGCATCGTAAATACGTCTTTTGAGACTCCGACGGCTAATAAATATATCCCCGTCTAAAAATGAATGCTGTCGGGATAGCCCCTCTGAAATAAAACTCGGTAAATCATACCATCTAACTCTACGAAAGGAAATAGCACTGAATCAGTTTTAATCAATTTCAGCATGTCTCTAACAAATTTAACCCTTTGCAGATGAACTGCAAATTACTGCTTGAATTACTGCTCGATTAAATATATCATTCAAACTTTGGATATACTATTCGCTGTGAACGAGACTATCGAAAATAGGACCTTACAAACACTTCTTTATTCTATCAGAGGTGCTTGCCTAGCTTAAACGAGATGAAAATTTTATGGAACTATCAAACATTTTACTGCACCAGGTTTTAGAGGACCAAAATGCTACAAATGCATTTATAAGCTTTTAATCTGCACTGTATTCACATTTTTTTTAGAAATATGTATTATGTAAAAGATATATTGACTATATAATTCATCGACAGTGAATGTGAAAGGTGGAAATGGATGAAAACTGTTCTCCGATAAATCATCCAAAGTGAGAAGGTGTAAATTCAATTTAGGACGTACTGATGATAGCAGAAATATTTTCCCATGCTGATAAAATACAAATTTGTATCAACATTTAATCAGCGTCTGTCCTTCTCCCAATATAATTCGTCGATTGGTATTAAACTGTGACAATGGTAAAAAATCAATACGACGGAACGATGAATAATTTGTAAATTAAGAATCTGAACGATGAATAATTTGTAAATTAAGAATCTGAACGATGAATAATTTGTAAATTAAGAATCTGAACGATGAATAATTTGTAAATTAAGAATCTGAACGATGAATAATTTGTAAATTAAGAATCTGAACGATGAATAATTTGTAAATTAAGAATCTGAACGATGAATGATTTGTAAATTAAAAATCAAGAATCTGGTATAAAATGATGCAAATTTAAAATAAGATTATTTCCATTGTCGACAATTAAGAAAATTGCATTATCTGTTTACATGCCAAAAATGCCTAATCCCATATATCGTTGTTCTCAAAAAATTCTTAAAATTCACTTGTCCTCACGTGTTTACACGAAAGCTCTCCTTAACCTTAGATTTCAATTTCCCTGTTTTTCTGAATCAAATCTGAATGGCAAACGCAGCGAGGGACGGAATGAATGAAACGACTGAAGCAAAGGGAACAGTTATCCGAGTAATGCCTTAAAAAGCTACTGCTTATTAGTTAGTCGGTGAAAATTGCTGTAGGGCGAAAGGGCGCGCGGCGGGTTCTCGCGTCCGCAAACGAGAACACGGGGGACATAGTTGTACGCGGTGTAAACGACGCCCGGCGGTCCTTCGAAACGATCCCGCCGCTACGCCTTGTCCCAAATTAGTTGCAGACGTTTCATTTATAATGCCGGCCGCCATTATGCCGGTCGGAACACAATAGCATTGTGGCGTCGAGCTCTCTTTCCCTCTTGCTCGCCCTCGAAGCCATGCTTGCATCCACGAACAACGATCCAAAATGCCTGGACCTGCATGCCGGATCCAGCTCCGGGGATACATACTGTTATGCTCGTTTCCACGAGGGGGATGTTAGTGTGTCCGTGTACCCCGACTACGTGTAACTCCGAATATTGGCCGTGAAAATTTCAACGTTCCGACCGCTTTTAATCCAACGCCCGCTGCGCCGGTCCCCGTTAATCGTCATGAGAAGCGATTTCGATGAATGAATCATCCGCTCGGACCGTTGATGGCTGACTTTCCGGCTTATGGATTTTTCGGATCAACCGTGAAAAAGATATTAGCGCGATTAGAGGATAGTGGTATTTTTTTTATTATCGCCGTTAAGCCCACCGCGAGCGATTCAACAATCCGAGCATTGATTTCGATAGAATCTCCGATTGCGCTGATCTCTTTTTTTGATAGAATTACTCGATCGGTCGTCAGTAATTAATGTGACAGACACAGTTGGTAGCTGTATAAAAGAGACAGTTGTTTAATGGTTTCCTTCACGAGTTCACTACCAGAACCAAATATTTGTAATGAATAGGTGTTGGTATTTCACGTAAGGAAAATCGAGTGAATTTTGTGCACGCCATTAAGGTTGTAACGCATAGTATTGATGACATCCGAAAAACTTTTCTATCTTTACGAACTATAAAAAGTCACTTAACCCTTATACGATCCTCAGGGTGAAAATTCACCCGTTTACTATTTCCACATACTGTAAAATCATTGATCCCTTTATGTCTATGTTGTGAGATGATTGAACATGATTTGTTGATTTCACGTGCAGAGCAAATATGGGTGAATTATTATCCTAGTTTCTTTTATGCGGGGTATGAGGGTTAAGACAATATGAAAATGTATGCAGGATTCATTGACGTCAGAAGTTGCAAGATTGAGACTCGTGTCTCAATTCTACCTTCCCCCACGCTTCCGCCACGGCCCAGTCACGTGATGCGCTCCGTCTCTGTCGTGCATGTGTCACATGTCATGTGACGAATCCGATACTGGAAGAGAGTGGGTAACTTTTTCCCTTAATTCGAGTCAATTCTCCTCCACTGGCGACTCTACGCTCCACATTGGTGTTAATATTTATATAAGTGGCTAAAAGATTTCCAGATAAATACAAACGTTCCAAGTATTCTTCCACCAGAAGTGGCTACCTTGTAAAGTCGTTCGAATTAAAATAAAATGCAGAATCTTATCTGCGTATGTGCGTAAACTGGTGACACACCTGACGCGCACGATTTACATCGTTACCTCGCGCTCTCGACGAGCGAGTGTTGAATTAAATGTAAAGTGTATCCTAATGAAAGGTCGTTTCGTACGCCTCTTTCGTTGAAAATTAATGAGCGCGTCCATTGACGCGTTCCCATGATTTGTTAGTCGCACAGGCGTCCACTGTAAATTTGCTCGCTCTAATGAAACTTTCTAGACGGGCATATCGCAACGATTACTTTGTAGCTGCTTCGCTGTCAGGTTTAATTAATTCCCATTTAATCGCGGCAACTTTCGACATCGGACTCTCGTTTCGCCAACGAACGGAACTGAATGTTTCATTAAACACGGCAGATCGGTGTTTTTCTGCGTATCGGCTCTGGGGCCAACGATATTTACCGCCGGAACCATTCGCCAAAAAATTATATCAATTACAACGCGGCAACAAAGCAAACGCTCGGCCGAAAGTTTTGCCATCCGCGAAATTACGTCGCTACATCATCGGTCGCGGGGGCGTTCGCTTATCGCGCGGCCCAAAGTCCCGGCCAGTGCTATGGAAAAAAGACCAGAAATCAACGCTCTTTTTTTTCGGCCACACAAACCGCGATATTTCATCAAATGTTTTACCGCTGCTCAAAAAGCGGGACCGCGACGCGTCGCCGGCGGCGTAGTACCGACCGAAATAAAAAAAAAAGGAAATTTTATGTTATATTATCGCGGGAATGGCGTGCCCGTTATTTCCAAAACGCGGCGCGGACGTCGGCGCGCTTTCGGAATTAAAAGCACAGGAAATTATAAACGAACCGCCACGACGCACGGTCTGTTATTTCAGAGATTTATCCGGGATAAAAGTATTGCGTCCAATTTCTCGTCGGTCTCGTTCGCCTTTTCAGCTTTTCCCCTGCACAAATATAGAATTAATCACGCGTTTCCTGGTTATGTACACGGTGTTCCTCTTGAAATCACGCTATTTATTTAGAAAAATACAAGCATACTTTTCTAAGAGTTTTTTTAGAAAAATTTAGAAAAATTCACATCTGAAAGTGATATTCTATTTTATGGAATGTAGGATTGGAGAAAACGATAGAAACACAAGAGAGAGATAATATCAAAGAAAATTCGACGGCACCTATCCTATTTGTATAGTTCGTGCAACATGACGCAATTTAAAAAGTATAATTTTTTTACCATTTTAGGCTTTCGAAAAGTCTAAAAAATTTCTGGCATACATATTGAAGTCCATATTTTAATATAGAATCATTGAAACGTCAAAAATTTAACGCTTTAATGGGAAAAGATAAATATTGAAAAGGAAGAAATTCAAGAGTGAAATTTCACAGGTTGCCCACAGAGGGTTAAAATAAATTAGAGGGTTAATATATCATCCAATCATGAATTTGCATAATAGGAGTTCAATGTCGAGTTCGACAAATTGGTTATTCCGACAGTGCTGTTCCGGATAAACGAAGAATTCAGTCCGCGCGAATCGAGCACATGTGGGCGCGCGCCTAGCCGATCGTTCGATTAATTAGATTCAACGATCCGCGCTCGGGCAACGTTAATGATTCTGAGAAGGCTCGCCCCAGTGCGGGGAGGGTAGCGCCGGGGCTATGAATGCGAGCGCACACGTGTTTCCGAATTTTTTTGCAGAAATCTGTCACGAGCCGGATGAGATTTATCAACGCTGTTGCAAAGTTCGCGCATCACTGGTCGAACGACGCGCGGGGCCCGAGGAGGAGATGGTCGGAGGGGTTCGGGTTGTTCCTCGAGTTTTTCGGCAACGTGGGTATTTTAATTGGCCCCCGGCTAAGGCTGTCGGAAGAGATTTCCCGGAACGAGGTGGCCTCCGCGGTGAGAACACGCTGCGCATGATTTACGCGTCGCCGTGGATCCTAACGGCGAAAAAACGTGTCGCTGAGGCATCCGGAAGTTCGGCCGCCCCTAAACGGTGGGGTGTGTCCAGGAATTCCTGAACGGCGCGCCGATACCGACGGTCGCACCGCCGGTCACCGCCGGTCACCGTGATAAAATGAACCGCGCCGCCCAGTATCTCGTCCTTGCGCGCGTCACGAAAAAAAGGGAAACGCTCTCCCGAGCTTTTTTCGGCCCTGGACACGTGCGGAATTTAAATCACCGGGCTGCGATTCGTTTTATTAGAACCGAGTATCGTGCGGTTTTTGCGACCCGTTGTTCGCGGTAATTTTGGCCGGGGACACGCGAATTTGAAAATGCACGGCGACGACGCTGGTGATCGTCGAAACCACCGCGAGCCGCTAAAATAACCGAGGATAATTCATGTGTGATTTTCAGCTACATATTTTTCGGCGAGTGTTGCTGCATTTTTTCAGACAGAAAATACCCGAGTTTGGTCATCTGATATTATTGTGTACACAATTTCATACTATACACAAACGATTTTGGTTACTTCAATGCACTCGTTATATTTATGTATACACTATTTGCAGATCCTCGTAATTTTCATGTTTATTTATAGTTTGTTATAATCGAGACTGACATATCTGTTGTTCTACTATTCTTGTAATTTTCATTAGGGTTTAAGAAAAATTCAGAGCTCGAGAAAGATTGTGCTACCTACAAAGTAGTTCTAGAACCTAGAAAGATTCGCAGTCTAGCGACGAGAAAGAGAATAAAACGTACAAACGTCATAATTTGCATTAATTGTGCCATCTTCTCTAGTTGTCTGTGCAAGTATACACCAATACGCTGTTCATCAACCACTTGATCAGGGGGGCCGCAACCACAGATACTCTCAAGTCAACTTTATCTCCACATTAGTCAACTCGCGACTCTATCCCCAACATCGTCGGAAAGCTTCGCCAGCTATTCATCATCAAAATGAGAAACAACGTCGGGATAAAGTCCCGAGGAAAATCGGCGTGGAATAAATACGCGCGGAATGATCTCGGGGGCAAGGAACGGGGTCGCGCGCCGAGAAAAATGGCCGATCCTCGCGGATTCAGACACGCGATTCTTGCTTACCGAAGGATTTGCAAAGTCAGGCGGAGAGCGCGACAACCCCGGTAGGTGGCTCACTTTGAAAAAAGACACAGACCGGATAGGTGGATCGGGGGGATAGAGCGGAGGCGCGAGTCGGAACGCAAAACGAGAGCCACGAGAACGAGAATCTACGAGCGCAGCCGAAAGGATGAGTGCGATCCTCTTCGCGGGAAAAAGGGAGAAGGAGGGTAACTCGGAATGCGAACGGTAATCGTTGTGGTGGCGGAAGGAAGGGAGGAAGGAAGGGTTAGAACGTGAAACGGGTGCGAGAGACGGGGGTCAGATAATACAATAACACCTGCTGCCGCAGGAATAAAAGATATAATACGGGTCTGAGAAAATCGTAGAACCTGCGAAAGGACTGACGAAAGGTTTCCAAAAGGGAACCTAGGGCGAGGTATAAAAGGACGAGCATGAAGGTAGACTAACTATGGTGGGGATGAAAGGATAAGTGGGGGAATAGCACGCGACGAAGGAAGTATAGTGGGGCGAAAGGCGGGGAACAGCTTTTCCTCTAGGAAGAGGGGCGCGCCAAGGCGAGAATTACGAGGCTCAGGTGCACGCGGGCACATTATTAAAAAACAGGAAACCTCATCATTTTCAGCGGCTCTCGTAAAGATATTAAATGGAGACTTTATGTTGCCGGCGCGGCGTTCGTCGCGTGCGCTGTTGCTTGCGAGCGAGCGCGTTCGGCCGTACGAGCTTGTACACGCGCGCGGTTCCACGCTGTCCGCCGCGAACACAGCCCACGGATCTTCGTGCGGGGATTTCCGTTTCGTGTTTCACGCGACTCACGCGTAGAACGCGTATGTGTGTACACACAGAGGCGTGCGTAATCGCGATAAGTGACGCACGCGCCGCGTGCACCGAGTCGCATATAGAACCAGCCGGAGGAAGTACATACATCGATTCCCGTGCACTTCCGTTCTTTGTTCGCGCCCGCAACAACCCCGCGGCGGGTTTCTACTTTATGCGACACCACCGTCGCTCGATTATCCCAGCCGATCTACACGACGTCTCCTACGGGCGGATTCTGACCGCTCGAGGTATACTGATCGAACCGTCTGTCTGCTTTGCAACGTCGTCGTCGTCGCCAACGCAATACATACGCTCGTTAACGGTGAGATTGTTCGTGAAATTTAAATCCCGGATGAGCATCTATTGGCGAGCTGATCTTGTGGAAATAGTCAATTGGGTACGAGACGCTCCAGTTTATTCGATCTTGATAATTGTTGGTGCTCGCAACAGTGTCCCATCAGGTGGATGTTTCATACTTTGCAAGAGACATAGAACAAATTTGGAATACCTCTGCTGCGTAGGCTGCCATTTGTAAAATTAATCTAGGACAGAGGACATTCTCGTCTGATACCCGGAAGCTTTGAAATATCTTTTTTCGATTGTGGTGCAACAATTCCATTAGAATATGTATGTTTTCGGGGATTCTGAAGGATTTATTTTAGGATGGAGTTAAGACTTTAGTAGTTAATGTATTACCTAACATCGAAGGCAATGTTATCTCTTATTTTGAGGTGAAATCTATCTGCCCTCAATATATTCTCAAAGATACAGAGGAATGTTCCGAAGGGAATTTGTAGAATGTCAAAGGGAATACATCAGGTTTGCATTTGTTAGATCTTGGGATGACCATGGGAAGCGTTGATAGAAATTTCAATCCCTCACAGGACGATGTAGATTGTCGATGTACGTACGCGATACATTAGTAATATTGAAAGATTGTGATATTATAATTGCACTGTGGATCCTTCTGCATACATGGTGCTCAAAAATCTTGAAATATTTCTAAAACATACTTTTCACTAATATTTTTTATTTTGTATCACATAATCGCGATATTGTAGAAAGTGCTCTCAAAAATGCCAATAATAAGGTGGTAAAGTAGGACCTCGATTAACTGGCTTAATCGGGAGACAAACAGCCCGGACAAATTAAGGCCCCATGGATAATCGAGACCCGAGGGACATAATTAAAATGTACATTATATCTTAAAATAAATTTCTTATTTTTGAAAATTTGTTTCCCTTCATTATATAATCATATTTAAACGCACATTTGTTTATAATCGGGATCCGGTTAATCGAGGTCCTACTGCATTCTAGATATGTTCTGGTAGCAAACTAGTGTGAATCAATGAACTCTGGAACAAAAAATTAGGGAAAATGTCAATATTCAATGGTATTAAAGTATTAAGTCTGCTTATTAAGGAGCATTTTAATTGGAAACTACCGGAACTGCCACGCTATCGACGTGTCACAACATCGACGCGTTGCTCCACGCACAGGAGCAGGAATCGTTGCTGCGTTCATTATGCTCGCGGAAACCTCGTCCCCACTATTCTGTCAAAAATCCCGCGAACAAACTCGGCTGGCCGTAATAACGAGAAGCCGGCTATTTCGCAACACGTAGAGCGCGTAAATTATCGCCTTCTAGAAACGCGCCTCGATTAAATACAGGTTTCTCGTGGGGCATATGCAGCTCTCGGCAACGACTTGACTCGAGTCATGCTGAGTCGAGTAGAGTCGAGTCGAGTCGAGTCGAGTCGAGTCGACTGCAATGTGCAGCAGGCAGCATGTTGTGTTCCCACCTGATGTCGTGCATACGTGCACAGGCCGAGTACGTAGGTACACAAGTTCTACAGAGCTGTGTACACGCCGGCCGGGCGCAGACACTCGCACCACGTGGGAGGCACGGACCTCACAAAGAGAAGCATAGAGAAGGAGAGGAAAGAGAGAGAGAGAGAGAGAGTGGGAGTGGGAGAACGGCGTCCAGCGTTGCTCGCGAAAAGTTGCCTCTGCCAAGCAGGTGTTGCAGGTGCCACGGAGCTAGGCCTCTTTTCCCGCGTGTCCATCGCCAGCGTTCGCGTTTCCGCCGACAACCAACGTTGACTCCCGTCTCTGACCTGCCAGACCGTGCGCCCTCTTTCATTGTCCGGGATCTCCCCGGGAAATGGAGGAATCCTCGTGCAGCCCGGCTTTTATTCGTCCCTGCCGGGGACCAGCAACCAGCTTTTAAGGTCCAAAGGTCTTCTGGTCTAAAGGGTCATTTTTGAGGTCTTGTTTGGAAGTCTTTGTAAAGACATCGAACGACTGTTTTGTACCGAGGTATTGCATATGTGTTTTCTATTATTTGGATTGTAACATATAACTTTCTTAAGTCGAGGTACTTCAAATTGTAGATATTCTGTTCCTTGGAGAAGGGTATATAAAAATGAAATATAATATAGAAAGAATAAAAGAAAGTTAAATGACCTCAGGAATCCTACTCCTTTCAAGCTGGGATTTTAGAGACACTCTGTAGATAAACTTCCCTCTTCTTATAAACTATTAACGACAAAGAAGTTCTCACCACAGTAGCCAAGAAATAAATTGTAGCACGAGGGGCTAATGTTGCAGTGGCGCCGGGGAAGGGTGCGTCGAGGTGTGCGCGCGTACAGAGCCCGGGCCACATCCACCGTGAAAATCCCGCTCGCGATGACCGTGCAACCGTATAAGAATTCGGGTGTCTTGTTCTCGGATGCCCGCATACATTAGTGTCAGAACCGTTTTCGAGATTGCCGTGTTCCTTCGGCCGTCTGACGGCCGGCACCGCGAGCACCACGGACGGTTTTTTCGTGCACACGCCTTATCTCGAGCGCGCCCGGCCACTCGCGTCGGGGAAATTTTTACGAGTGGACGTTTTGACGCTGCCCCCGGCGGAGAAGAATGATCGAGCCGAGGAAGGAACGGACAACGAGAATATTTATCGCCCGTGGGATGTTGAAATCGGCTTTGGGCTCTCCTGTTTCATCCTGCTCGCGCGAAATCCTCGTGAAAAAGCGGTTTCAATTAATTTGAAAGATTATGGATGGCGTACGGGCGCCGCTGTAATTATACTTTTTAAATGTTTTTCGCCGAATCGCTCCCGGCAACAATTATTAAACATACAAGGACGCTCTTGTGCGAAAGTATTAAATAAATTGAGTTTACCCTACGCACACTACGGTAAATATTAATCGACATTTTAATGAATAGTATACTTTACAAACACTGAGCCAGACGATTTAGTTGCTAGACACTTTTATTGTGAGATAATGGAATATTTTTCTTTCGTAATTTTCGGAAATGATTGTGTTAAGAGAACTGACCATTCTCAATAAAAGACATAAAGTGATAGTGAAAATTAAGTATAAGAATGGTATAGACATAATAGTAGTATACAGTCTAAAGAATGTTCTCTGCACTTTAGAGTGCGATTATGTGCATACAGACTACTTCCAGGAATCTAGCTGTTCGAGTGACATGAATACCACTTGCAGACTTCATTATTTCCTCGAAAGAGTTACAAGAGTCTCTCTGCTTTTGAAGTTTTTACTCTTTGTCTAGGTTGTCCCGAGAGTTTATTTCATTTTCGATCAATGCATCCAACGCCAATTCCAACTAGTTTTTTAAAAGGGCAAATGGCAAACAATAATAAACAGATGATCATACATGCAGTCTAATAATAATATACTAAAGTAGTAATTTATTCGCTAATAACTTTAAAAAGTTGAGAATAAAAGAACAGTGACTTCAAATTCTTCAGATATATTTACTGTTGTTTGATTTAATCTACCAATTATTGTGTATAAAATCTGCAAATTAATAGCAGACTAGGGAAGCAGTATTCGATACCGATCGTAACCGGTAGTGTCATCATCAGACGCAAGGTAGTGGCGTTACTGACAGCGCGGGACGTGGCCTGGAGGGACCAACTAATTTCACGTCAGCTTCGGCAGTGATTGATGCCTCACCGAACAGAAAAGAGGCCGTTGCCTCGCTTTAAAGGCCGCGCGTTTCCGATTCAACACAGTGTCTCGCAACGTTCCGTTTGCTCTTCGATCCAACAGCGTTGTATCTGGCCACGTCACGAACGGCGACCGGGCCGGGCGATACGCCGACTTTCTTTGCGATCGTCCATGCCGAGTGTAGAGAAAAAAAAGAATGTCCACGGGGAGATGTACAACCGGCTAGGCTGTTGATTTAAGCGCGGCGGAACGTCGCGAGAGATTGGTACGTTTGCATGGGTGCGAACGTATTTTCGTTCCGCGGTGAAAGAACCTTCGTGACTATTTATACCGTGCACATGAATCGTACACAGTTTTATCGCGTTTACGGCTTTATGGACCGTTTATCGCGGGACAATAAAGAGCCACTTTGAGGCGTAATGCACGCGTGTACGTGGGGGTGGTTTACTCACCGCGCCGAAAGTCAGAATTCTTGTAAACGCTTTATGATCGGCGTTTTCGCCGTAAAAGTCGCCATGGACTCTCATGCATCCCTAATATTCTACTGTTCTCGAATCATTTTCTTAAATTGACCTCTTAGAAATTAAAAAATCTTATTCCTGGTTGATCACGTTGACTGCCACGTGGGTTATACGCGAGTGAATTCGTTGTCTCTCTTTAAAAATTAATTTTAATCATAATACAGTTATTCGAACCGAATTTTATTCGGAATTGCACGATCTGAAAGAATTCGAGTAGGAATCCCTATGATAAACTAACACAATTCAGGTTTGGGGGGACACCACCGCTTTTAAAATTCTACTGTGCTCGAATCCATTTTGTAAATTGAACGATCTTTTATAAATTAAGAAAATCTTATTTTCAGTTTAATAATAGAGAAACGGAGTTGAAGGGGATATTGGCTGACACAAAAAAACGCGGGATTCTTGTTAAGACGGAATACGTCCAAGAAGAGCATTAGAATGTAATAACCCACCGGCTGTTCCTGCTCATTTTCAGGTCACGATTCTCTTATTTCATCAATGTAACGTGATTGACCTGTTATTTTCCCTCCTACCTGAGGATCTGCAAGAATGTTCCTTTCCATTATAGGTATACTGTACCTGTGGGAATATGAAGAACAGATATGTGCACGAACCTTAGGTTATATCAATTTTTATCTGTTGCTGTGTGCTGGCCACACTTGATTTCGCGTACACTTATAATTGTTCTAACAACAGAGATTTTATCCTCCACTCTAACTTTCAATGTCATTATCACCACACTAATTCATATCATTTACAATTCGAAGTCAATCCCGAACAAGGGCGACCAGATCAAGTACACAGTTGAGCATGTTTCGTAACATTTGCATAATTGAATAAGCCTCGAGTTATCCTGGAATTACAAATGCATAATTCTCTTTATTGGAGACCTACATTCGTAGTTTCCAGTAAGAAGAAGTGGTAGAAAGTGAAGCGCGTTAGGTCTGAGTTAATGGGTCATCGATCTGCTCACGTTTTCATCAGCGGCAATGTCACCGAGGCTATACACTATAACGTCATCCTAGTAAAACAGAAAATTTCTCCTAACTATATTAATAATTCGTGAGTGATTAGACTTGTGAACACTTCAAACAGAATGTGAAGTACTGAACATCAACGCTATGCCTTTCTTTAAGAACACAATGAGATTCTGTGCTCTTCTAACCCACATTCAATCATTAAAGTAAATGTAGCAATTATTAAGGATGCAGAACTATTAAAAAGATAAATAAATTAGAATAAATTCATTTCTAAGAGGAAACACGTCAGCCAAGTCGTTATAAAGGGTGTCTCAAAATGACCTGACATTTTATTTGTGATTAAATGCACCACATTGGACGTGCGGACTTTTCGAACCGTCTCCGCAAAATTTTCACCATCTTTTGTAGTGAATTTTCACAATTTCCATGCGTTGCTCGATCGTGTAATTCTCCATGACTAAACCTCAATACTTCCTGATGCCAGTTGTCAAAGATTAGTGCTCTTTGTTCGCCACAAAAGAATGGCGCGCAATTTAAAATGTCAAGTTATTTTGAGGCACCCTTTATTTAGTCAGCGCTAGGTCCTCTTAGCTCCGCTATCCCGCCCACCGCCCCATCGTCAAGACATTTTATTTTTGCAATTCCGCTATCGCAGATCTTCCAATTTTCGTTGGTCATAACATTTTATCGCCGAGTCGGCGCTTAACGCGCCTGTTAACTACGGCAGACCAGCACCAGCATTAAAGGAAACGAAAGCTTATCCCCGGTAGGTTACATTGATTCGACGGGGAACGTTTCGACCGACCGAAAGAACGATAAACCGTCCAGTGAAGCGTATGATTCGCAACGTCCAAGAATCTGCCCAACCCCACCGACAGCCATACCCGGTAATAAGTATTACTCACGCTGGCATTCCTCCGGAACGAGTCCTCCGGAAACAGAAAAGTCCGAGGCGATCGCAGTTTATTGTACCTCTCAATTTTCTCCGTGGAAATCTGAAGCCATCATCAAAGCCCCCTTGGCCGACCGGAGCTACGACCTTTGGCCCCGCGCAGACGGCTGGCTTCGGAAACTCGCATAGTCTAGGATAGATAATGCGGGCATACATATTGCGGCGCGTCCACGGTATATCGTACGAGCAAGGATCGCGTCCTTGCTCGTTCGTCGCCGAAGAATGCGAAGGGACACGCGAACCTCGTTGCCATACACCACCGAGCCGTCCCTTTTCTTCGTCCTCTTTCCTGGTTAGCCGTCTTCCCCTTCCGCTTGATGCCTCCGTGGCGCGAAACTTTGCGCGACCATCCCGTCCACGCCTTCGCCCTCCAGACAAACTGCCATACAAGGCCCCCGTCGCTGAATTTAGGGACACAGTAGCGTCTCGGTGTACGCGAAAGAAATGTGCACGATATTTACGAAAAATTTTGCTCCATTACTGAAGGATACACTCTTCGAGGAGCCCGATGAGAAGTTTCAAAGGATTACAATGATATATAGGGAGAGAAACATTTTTTTAAAATTATTATTTTGTGAAACTTTTACCAACATATTGGTCACATTTTTCTGACTAACATGAGACCAAACACGGTACAATTTTCATTATATTTACTTGTTTAATTCATGATTCAGTAATGCATTTAATTTTACACAAATTGTGTCTTGTTTGGAATCAGAAAAGTATCACGAATATTTCCGCAATTTATACCTAACTTATTTCATCCAGGATAACGAGATACACATTTTTACCGTAAGTAGTCGTTTTAATTAATTTTGAAGCACCAAGGGCGATATAAACAACAGCGTGATCGATATTCGAGTGATAACTGATTCCAATACTGTTTATTGATGCTACAGTGTGTATACGTTTCTGAGTATTGTGCTGCGGTATCAAACAGTATGGAAATAATATATAATTGATGTTAGTCGAGTACGTTTGATATCGCTTCATGTAGTATCGATAGAATATGACCATGAAATATACTCGTAAAGATATCTGCGAAGATATTTATCAATTATATATTGAACCAATTAGATATCACTTTAATTTTCATTTACGATGGAACTTAGAAATCCTAAGAGATTTAGAAATCCATTAAAAACGCGTGTTATCATTAGACTGCGGATTTTTATGCAAAATGAAAATGTACAGCAGGGATTGTGGCAAGCAGTAATAACATAAAAATTAATTTCATTCTTTAATGATATTGTTGCATTAAAAACAACATTACAATATTTTGAAATTCTTCTAATCTTTTACTGTTTTATATTTCTAACCACTTTCTTCATAAATACATAAAAATCCGTAGTCTAATTATTATCATACAACAAACAAACAAAAAATTGATTATGTCACCGTATTTTCTTCATAAGAACATTTGCCTTCATCTTTAATTTCAAAAAAGATGTTTAAATATTTCGTTTCACGTAATCCGTCCTGCGTACGTTTTACAATAGAAATTTTGTTTCAGCCACGAACTTTGTGATTGCAATTACATAGGAATCAAACATAATAGAATAAACACGTATCGTTGCGATTGTTAATCGTGTCAATACGTTCCAAATTGTTTGGAGACGTATCCTACAATAGATTGATACACACAATGGTATCGTTGGGAAACATAAATGTATTAATGTTATCAAACAGGTATCGGTCCCATGCTTTCTGACACATCGAAACAAACTTTTGTAAAATAATTAGTCAGAAATACGAGTATGTAACGCGTTCGTTATTTATACCATGGAACATGAGGCATTATAACTATAATCTTTGCAATTACTGTAATACAAATTATCCAATATGTAAGAGTACGCGCATAATGATTTTTTTAATGCGCGAGTGGGAGCTAATTAATCGCAGAGGAAAAATGAAAAATCTCATACAAAATAAAAATTCTTGCATGCAATCAATCTGGTGTAAAATCGACACAACACATCGTTACACTAAATCAATCCTTTTCATACACACACTAACTTAACTCCAGAAATCAGAAGTAAGTCGGCAAATCCAATTCATTAAGATCGTATCCCTCCCACTTTAAATTAGCAACGACCGTGCCGTACTGGAGCACATATTAAACATTTTTCACGGAGGCATAAATCATATGTTTTACTTCCTAGCGAGCAAACGAAACGAGCGGCCGGTATGCACGCACATTACATGTCCCCTTAAGATAATCATCGAAGTTCTACAGGAAGGCATAACTCTTTATCATTTTTCACCGCTATCCGCTAAAGAATAAAAGAGAGAGTGGAATTAATTTTCGTTCCGCAATCGGCGACAAAGTTAGAAGAGAATTATAAAAAAGGGGAATACTGTACATTCGTTGAATGTTGTTTTTACAGTGGCGGCGGCGCAATCACGCGAGTGACCCGCGAACGATAAAGTCCGGGGGAACGGGTTTAAACGTCTCTCACGCAATCGGTTTAGTGCGGCGCGCGGGGGCTTGCGTTTGTTACGGCGGATGATGGGCGCCATTAATGCAACGCAATTAGTGGTTACACGCTTCCTCGCGGTCTCACCGCTGCGCGCTGGTTCAATCTCTTCTTCGCGATATTGCATTTTCTCTGCGGGAACACAGTCGGGATCGAGCCACGCGTCTGGTAACCAGGAAAAAGATCTGCAGCGATCCCCACGAGGGGGCCAATTGAAATGAAAATAAATGAACGATACAAGTCGCCTGTAACACAAGAGCTTGGACGCGATATTTCTACAAAAATGATTTCACTTTGTAAATGGTAGGGGATGAATGGGGACGGGTCGTGTTTTAAGTTTTACAGATCCAGACTTTAGCTGAGCACTAGAGGAAAGAAACCTCTATTATGGGGAGGATTCCGAATCGAGGGTGGTCTAAAATCTGTATAGGAAAGGGGTGCTCTCTCTCCCTAAATCTTATAATTAGTTACAAATCTTTTATTCTTATACGTAAAAAAAATTCGCACGAGGAATGCTATTATTACAATGAAAGTCGATTTGATAGAAAAACTTTAACAATCTGTTCTGTTCTATAATTTGCGCAAATCAATTTCTATGTACCTGACCGTATATTGAGAACTAGAGCAGGATTTCAAACACTTAAAGCCAAATCTACTTATGGATTAATTAATCCAATAAATCGCATTATAGCAGACTCTAGCACTCTCTATAATCGTATTGATTTCTTTACCGAGTCTTCGCACAATTTCAAAAAACAATTACGCAGGATTATAGAATAATACCATATCGTTTGTACCATTAGTTTTTGTGCATGTCGCTTCTTTGTTATTCTTTGTTATTATACGTGTAGTCCTTTATCCTTTTCTATTGTAAACATTTATGTAAGAGGACTTCGGTCCGTCTATAATAAATAATAATAATAATAATATAATTTCTTTCAAAAAACGAATTTTGTGATTCTATCATCAATTGAGTTGATCGTAAATGGTAGAGGAAGAATGGGGTGTTACCGATCTATTCTAAATGAACTCTACTGTATACATAGCAACCAAAAATATTAATGATACGGCGTGTACAGCAGAGTCTGCTACGCAGCCAGAGGCGGGATTAAACGCAAACTTTTCCTTATCATCCACCGCCCTCGAAATCGAGAGGCGTTCCCTCCTCCTTCCCGCTAACGAACGCCGGCGGATTGATTGGGAACCGATCGGGTATCGGCGACGGTAATTTCGTTCGCCGGGACTTCAATCGTGTCCGTGGAATTTTGTAGCGATGCGCGATCATCAGAGTTAATACATTTCGTTAATCTGTGCCCGGCTCGGCTCGGCTCGGCCCAGCCTGCAATTTTCATTTACCCGTCTGTTTACCGGAATTGAAGAATACCAACGCCGAGCGATACGATACGCGTCCAATGAAACAAATTATAAAATACCCGAGTAGCGGCAGAATCAAATTTTCGAAATTGAAGCACGATTATTGCCTGCGCGCATGCCGTTTCGTTGGCACCCGCTCCGGCTCCCTCGCTCTCTCGTGATGAGATCAATTTTTCTGCGAACGCTTCGCTCTCGGTTATTAATTATAATCATTATGGGACTTTTCGCACAGGTTTTCTGTTTTCACTGTAACCGTGCATGGCTTTCCAATACCGTATATTGCTTTTAATATTCGTGATTTTATTAAACCCGATCGACACTAATGGAATGTTATTAATCGACGCCGGAAATATTTTTGTGGGACTGGTTAATGAAAATTGTATTATGATTTGTATTAATAATTTATCTATCGGACATTATAACTGCCGAAATAATTATTTCGTAGTTTTTTAATTGATAGTAAACGAGCAAGTCAGCATCAATAACGTAATTTAATGATTTCGATGAGAATTATTATTAGAATTAAAGAGAACAAGCTAAATATAATTTGGACAGTGTCAGTGCACGATCTAAGTAACGATTCGAACCGAGAATTTTCACGTACATCCAGACAACTGTATTTTTATTACCATTGCGAATTATTTGGCACCAACTTCTGCAGAGCCGCGGTTAAGGGCTGGTTTACATAAATCGTTCACGCGAACTTGCCGCTTTTGTCGCCTCGAAAGGGTGAACGGTTGGAACACGAATTCGCCCGGGGGCGGTGTGCACGGGCGGTTCGGTTCGGTTCCGTTAGGTTTCCCGGAAATGGCGGTAGTAGACGGACCTTTGGTCCGGGGTTACGAAACGTTATCAAAATCGAATCGCGGCCGTCAAAGTGCGTCTCTCTTTGGCGTTCCGGCGACGATCGGCGTCGAGCGGGGCCCCGAGTACAATCACCCAAAGTGAAACTCGTACAAATATGTACCGACTGCTCGCCTAATCTCTCTCGCTGCCTGGTAAATACTGACAGGGTGTCAATATTGAAATATCTTATCGTGGAAAGCGCCATGCATACCTGAAATATATTGGGAAACGGTCCGTCGACGTGCTCCGCATGACTCACAGCCCTGGAAAGATATCGTGTGCGCGCCCTCTCTCTTCGAGCGTGTGCGCGTTTGCACGTTGCAGGGGGGGGGGGGCTGTATGTGCCTGTCTGTCTGCGTGTATGTTCCGAGAGACTCGAAAAATTCTCCCGACGCGGCGCGGCGGAAGGAGAGCGAAGGAACGAGCTCTTTTGACCTGCATTTAGAGCGGTCGACGGGAACCGGCTGGATTGGGGAGCCGCGGGGGCGTACGGGGGACGAAAAAATAGAAGGTTCCGTGACGTTCCTCGATATTCCGGGAGCCCCGTCGACGTTACGGAGCCACTTCGGAATAAATTTCGCGAACATTGAAAACTTAAAAGTCGAAAACTGGATTCCTCGGCTGCCGAGGAACGCCTCGGCTCCCTTCGATTCTCCCGGAAACGAACGCATACGTATGCGAGATCTCCGCGGGTGGGGCCAGATCATCGAAAACTAACGCACAACGGGAGGATCCTTACTTTTCTTTCGGAACTTTCGACGGGAATCTTCGAACTCGTTCTCTCCCCTGTGCGCCGGCGAAAGTGGCTCGAACCCGGTCGATGATCAAAGTGTTCGGTGTTCGATGCTTTGCCAGCCACGATTCCCGTGACGAGGCACGAATATGAGAAATATTGTTGCCGGCCCCCGAGATTTACCGAAAGCCTTCTCGAGCGCGAAAGATGGCCGTGCTAGTCGCTGAGAGGAGCTTAGACGGGTAAGCTCGCGGGCTTTGCTCCGCGCTGGGGGATCGCCGCTTCTGTATTTCCTATATCCCGGACGTTTCTCCAGGGGTATAGCTTAGATCCTGGTCATCCCTCGTTAAATCCCAGGGGAACCGCGAGGTACGGCCGGGATACGCGGATGCTTGCCAGATACAATGTTTTCGAACGTATAACCCCGCCGTCTGCGACACCGTTATCGTCCTCAGCGTCGTTTTGTAGGCCTTGTCTGGACATTTTTCTAAAGAAACCGGACGACCGTTTTCTATTCAGCTTTTGCATATATATTATCTATTATCTTTACCATTATTAAACATATTTTAATATTTCAAATAATCAATTTTTCTATATAAAGTTAGTTAAATTATAGAATTTTTAAACTAGGTAGTTCGTGCTTCTTTTGAGTTAAATATAACCTCAGAAAATAGCATTAAAAAACATTAAAATTAAAATATAATAATGTAATGTATAATTCAATATAATAAAAATACAAGTGACATAAATAGTAAACTATAATAATGCTAATAAAATGTATAATATAAATAAGTAAAATATAATAGTGTAATATGATAGTATAATATACTATAAAATATATAATGTTTTTGGAATGATTTTGTAATGTATACCGAACGGAAAAATAGACTATGGAGTCAATAGATAGATGAACGATGCCCAAAAACAAAGGGAATTTCTGTTTTAAAACGATGACGCCGAGCGGCGAGTAGATAAAGTCTGTAATGGTCAGCCATTGTCAACACACGCACCGTTGTTTCAAGGTCTGTTTGATAAAGGGGCCGACGCACGATTGAAATCCAAATGTTAACGATAGCTGGTTTTATCTTATTTGAACTGATCCCTCGGACTGTATCTTTCATTCGGACACAAAGAAGACGCAATAAGGTCATCGTACGAATCTTTCCACGATTCCAACAATGGGTATCTGTACTGGATAAGGAGAACCAAGCGTTCTTTAAGACCGTTGATTAGTTTCGTGGAAACTGTTGGACGTATCGCTGTACAACTGAAGATTAAGTGTTGCGACATTCTTTAAACTAGTGCTTTGAAATGATCAACACCTTGTGACTTATGTACACTGGGTCGTCAATAAATGATACTACAAATTGGAATTGAAAATTTCCTCAGATTTAAAGTTGGAAATCAATCAAAATTTATCATACTCTGTATATTATTATTGATTTAAACCATTTCAGAACATCAATGTGTATTAGTTGCAGCCTCATTTTGCATAAAGTTCCGCAGTGTAATCATTAATTTACTTTCGATTAAATTTAAAGCTCACAGTGAAACTTTTCGATTATTTAATTCACATGATAATAGTTCCTAACATATTGTTTAATCGCGATGATTAAACCCAACCCTTTCGACCCTTTTTTAGATATTTTTTTATAAATCCATTTTACGAAGCAATTTATACAGAGTGTTTCATAATTCATGGTGCAATCGGAATGCTTGGGAATTTGGAATGCTTGCTATTTTCATAAAAGAATGTAACATAGTTACTGTTACTGCTGCATAAATTTAGCGTCAAGTAAACGGGATCATCCATAAAATCGCCACGTGATTCGCAAAATCAGACCATTTGCAACATGGCGTCGTAGTCGACGCGAAAATAAGAGAAACAGGATCCGTGCTCGTCGCGAGAGAGGTCGGTGCCACAGGCGACGCTTTATTCAACGCGAAAACATCTCCTCAATGCGAAAGGATCACGGGAAATTTCGAGAAAAGAAATCCTGCGCCCCTCGACGAATTCATAACGGGCCGAGCCACTTGGATATTCCCCGATGCGCGAATTCTCAACGAGCGAGTCGAAGGATTTAAACGCGAACGAAAAAAGAAAAGGAAAGGGGATGATGGGGAAGGGAGGAAAGTTTCGGAGAGCGAAGGCAAATAAGAGGCAAACCGAGGGAAATCAGCTGCGCGTATGACCAAAGCGATCTCGAGGGTTAAATGGCCGGCTTAGGCTCTGATCGACATTAAGCTGTCAAGGGTTGCTTTTTCGAATTCCTCGCGCCGGCGTTAATCCCATTTCAGAATGGAGCCGTCTTCAGCCCCCTGTCAGACGCTGTACCAGGACACACACACGTCCTAGCCCGCCGCAGGATCGTGTGTTTACGTCCTGTACCCCGTGACTCCGTTAATCCTGCCGGAGGGATCGCTAAAGGGGTTGGACCTCCATTCATGCGTCCCGCGTCTAGCATACTTTCCGCCGCTGCTGCCTGGACAATAACTATCGACCTTAACATTCGACATTGAGCCTGATTTTATTGATTCCGCAGCACAATAATGCCTCGGTTTATGCACTAGCTTCGACCCAGAAAAGTTAACACTTTTATTTATTATATATTTATGAAACTTTTACTACATGTTCGTGACATTTTCCTGATATAAACGATAGCAAACACGGCACAATTTGGGCCACATAATTCACGATAGAGTGGAACATGAGCGTACGGATAATACTACGACAGCTGCAGTGTTAACTGCGAGGTTCTATGTCGTGTTTGGTCTTATTTTAGTAAAAAAAATGCCACGAATATGCTAGCAGTAGTTCCACAGAAATATAATAACGAAAAAAAAGCTTTAATAAAATCTAACAAAGTATAAAAAGTTTACGCAAAATATAATTTCGAATAATCTCTGATGAAGTTTTCCCATCATCAGAGAAGGAAGGAACCCTTCATACCCAAACTGACAGAACACGTAACGAGAAGGATAAATTTTTGGTGTAATCCTCTTTTCAGCAGATCGACAAAAATGTGAATTCAACTGAAAATTCGTAGCGCAATGGTTAGAATATAATGGCTATCTGTTTCCCTATTAAGATTAAATAGGAAATATAAATTTTTGCGAGACATCGTCGAGCTCTTTCCTCCAGTAGCGCTCTTTCGGCCACGTTCTGTAAACGCAGAATCTCATTTTTTTCCGCAACCAAATTCATTCCGTGGAAATCCCCGGTTAAGATTTCATTTTTTAACGGGGCTGCGATTGCAAATAAAAGTATACGACCCGGCTAAAATTTTCCCCGGCTGGAACAAGCTCGGAGAGAGGAAGAATATTTTCGTGCGGACGGAAACGTGCTTCGGGTTAAGTAACCAAGGTCTCTCTCGTTCGAATCGTCTTTATAAATATTTAAGCTCCCCAACGACGAATGACGAACGGCGTGTCTCATATTGCAATTAGATTTTAACTCGGTCCGCTTCGTGACTTTGTTAATTATTCAGTGAACGACGTCTGGCGTGAGTTCTAATAATACCCCCGGTTAGATCGTGGCGGGCCGATATTCTGACCGGTGGTGTGTGCAAGAAGGGTGGAAGCGAAAAAGAGGAAGAGAAAGTGAAAGAGGGAGAAAGAGAGAAAATAGTAGGGAGAACGCGAGAGGAGAAAGAAAAGAATCGCATCGGGAAGGGAGGAAAATAAATCGACGACAGATCGCGTTACTAACTGCTCGACGGAAATCGAGACGAAGCTGCTCAAGCCGGTGGAGCACTACCCTTTCGACTTCCCAAGGGTGTACGGAAACACTCGATGAACGCTTGAGCACTTCGAGGGTGGTGTCGGGTCGAAGGTGCTTGAGGTACTCGGGTCAGAAAATTGCTGATCGGAGAGCAATATTCCTGCTTGCTCGAGAATATGTAGACAATTTTGTCCCTGTACATGCCTAATCGATAAATCCCACTAATTAAACCATGTTATTTTTATGAAGCCCTCCTCTTCCATTCTGTCAGTAACATACGCTTCTCCTCGTGGACTTGAAATATTTCAACACTGAACTGTTCTTTCTAAGTGGCACAAATCTTCTTTGAAACAGCAAGTTTCTTTTCTTTTAAAAAAGGTTCACTTTCCAGTACTTCTTGAAAAATAATTGATACTTTTCCAAAAATTCTGCACAATATTACAAATTATAAACATGGTATCAACGCACTCTCGACTGATATGTCAATTTGCGCCTGTAAACAATTGTTTCTAAGTGTCATCATTTTAGCCAGCCATATAGCTCATGAATAAAAAGAATCCAAAACGATGGGTAACACTAAACCTTGAAATAGCACGAGAATTTATTCAAGAGTAACTTACAATTTAATCGCGTTACTCATACAAAATTCTCTCTCTCTCTCTCTCTAGATAAATGCGAAAAATAATTGTTATAATTGTTAGAAAGGTTCCACTGTACATGTAATCATAGATTGGAAGTATAACATATTTTTCAAAAAGGGTGGTGGTGCTGTAGATTCTGGAACGATCCCGATCTGAAAGTGATTACCGCAAAGCTCCGAGTATGGTCGCGTGCCGGGAACTTCGGAGGCGCATCTGCGTTCCTCATCGATCCGCATTAAAATACTACATCGTTGCCCGGCTCGGTCGAAAAAGAAACGAGCCCACTAAATATTTTGATGAGCTTACGGGCTTAAGACTTTCCTTTTTTATGCCGAAGGGGAGAACGTATCAACCGGGAGGAAAAATGTCTTTTCGGAATCCTCTCTAAATTGAATACAAGATCCCTTTAATAAAGTTACACGCGCTTCGGTAAGGGTCCAAGCAAAAAATAACCGTTGGGGGCGGAGAGGGGTGGGGATGAGAAAAATGGTTCCAGAGTACGATTCATTAGGCCCGGCGTTTTTTCGTGATCATAATATTCCTGCGAACTTGGGACGAACGAACGCGGAAAGTCCACGGATTATTCTCCGCCTTCGCCGGTGTAGCGATATTATTCACCCCGCAGGAGAAATTCAAGTTGAAAAACATCCTTAAATGTGTGGGCTGCTTCATTTCCTTCTATCCCAGAGGCTACGTGACATACATTAATCATGTTCCGCTGCTTCTTAGGCGAAAATTTGATTTTATTCACCCTTCCGTGGCGTCGGCCATGATGGGGGACTATCGACTGCCTGTAACATTAATATTTCCGTCGTCTTTAATAACCTCGAAGACTTCGGCATTGTTTACGCGATGTGCCGTCAAAATTCTGACTTTGCTCGTGAAATATTCAATACGGATTAAAATACATTTTAACAGGTTTCTAGATAGGCGATTGTATTGTTTACAAAAGTGAATAGTTCACTCTGAGGAGATCCGTATGCAACATAATTTTTTCCACAAATTAAATATAAAATAAAAATTTAATCGAGCATTATAACTGTGTAATTGTTCTAATATTCGAACAGTCATATTTCTCTGTTTAGTTCGGATAACCGAGACCGTGCTGTCATAAATATAAGCAAAACGGTAAATTCAGATTGAAATACTTTTTAACAGCTCTCAAGATTTCATTTTATTATTTATCAAAATATGAACACCGTATTTTCTCAAGAAGTGAGAAGTGAGGTTGTCTTATGCAAGAATCGTTGCTTTCGCAGCAGTCACTTCTTCCGATCGATAGCGTTCAAGTATTCATTAACACATCGCAGCTAAAGCTTCTTTTCTCGCTGGAAATGCGAGTGAAAAGAAGTAAGAACAGTTATCGGAGACTATCGTCCACAGTCATTCCGCCAAGAAAGTGTCTTGCATCAACTTTTCCCGCAGCGGAAGCCGGGATAGAATGTTGAAAGACGAAATGTCAATGCTGAAATATTCAGAGACAGCTTATGGAAAGCTTCCGCCACGGGGAAACAAGAAGAAGGGGGGGAGGCGTATCATAAAACAATTCATGAATCACTTCTTATTCCTAAAAGAGTGAAAACCAACTATTAACTTTGCGCTTTCGAAATGTTAGTCCCGTAGTTTCAATTTTACATAATTCTGCTTTCGATTTAATTTACAAAACGAGGAAGGAAACATTTAACATACCAACGAAAAGGTACTCATTCGAGAAAATGGTCGGTCTGAATATTTTGTGAATTATTAAACACAATTCTCTGTCTTCAACGTCCACGACACTCTAAACTAAAATGTTTATTACGACGAAATGCTCGGAATGCTTGCTTCAACAGAATGTCATGATTTCGTGCTTAATTGTAATAAAATGCTACGGACGATCGCCACAGTTTTGTGCGCACTTCGTGTGACGTGACCATTCCAAGCAATCCCTGCGAAGATCTAGCCACATTAACCAGCACGAAACAAGAATACACTAGCATTCGAGGGCCAGATCATATGTTCCATAAATTGTTTTCTTTATATTTATAACATCTTTGTTCTTGGAGGGATAAAATGCAACAGAGAAGTAGACTGTGTATTAATCTAATATCTCACATTATGAAACTCGGCATGTGTTCGCGAATAAACCAGTTCAGAAATGTGATGACAGTAGTTAAAATAAACACGAAGTTTTGTTACTTCGATCAGATTAACTCGCACGATGTGGCGAATATATGATATATAAAATAAGAACATTTTACTTAACACAGCTCGGTCAAATGACCTTATAAAAATATGGTAAAGTTACGTTACACGGTAAAAGTTTTTCTTGTGTACAAACGGTTGCACAATCAGCACCCAAATTACTTAAAAATGGTTTCGTGTGCTGCTTGATATATGCAATTATCTTATCTAGATAAGAACAACCGTGCTGTTGTACAATACAAAATCGAGCTAACAGGTGACTGGTGCTAGTAAATATCAAGATCCCGAGAAAAGCAGTGTGTAGTTCGCTATCGATCGAGAGGGGGGTGGCTTAGGGCGCGAGGAATCAAACAGCAACAGCTCTGAATACAAGAAAGGCGGTTTTCCATCGATCTACGTGGAAGCATCGAGCGGAAGACGGCGTGAGAGCAAGGGGGTGGTGGGTGTACCGGTAATAAGGGCCGGTCGCACCCTAAGTGACCGGAATGGCGCAATAATTCGTGGCTCTCGTGACGTTAAGAGGTCTGCCCTTTGCACTGGTAGGCCCTGCGAGAAGGTGGCCGCTCGGCCTCCCATACGGTTTCGCAGGCATCGTCCTAAATATAGATCCCCTTACAACCTGACGTCCAATTATAGCTCTTTGATGCCTCGCGAGTGTTGCTATCGCGCTCACTCCACCCCTTCCTTCGACTTTTGCCCGATCTCTCTACCGTTCCACCTCTCTCTCCTGCTCTCTCCTTAGCCTTTCCTTTGGTTCGTTACAGAACGGCCCGACTCCATTCGCAGCAGCGTTCTGCCGGACGATAATTTTATCGCGGTTACTGGCCATTCGCCGCCGGCAAATCGCGGCGGAGTTCACTGAATCGGGACCGGCCTTTGAAAACGCGAAATTGTCGGTTCCAGCCTCCGTCCCCACCCACCGACAACTAACGATGTTTCGCAACAGTCGCCGATCGTCGGCTTTGCAAGTCCGCTTCAAAGGGTTCACGAGCGATTTCTTTTCAATCTCAAGGATAACGCGATGCTCGCTTTCTTTCATCCTCCCTTCGCCCGGCAGAGTCGCTCGCATAAATGGCGACACTTCGTTTTTCAGCCGAAGCGGTGTCATCGAGCTCTCCCAAGGAAACAGGAATCTGTCTTCCTTCGTTCCCCAACCGTTTTTCCACCACTCCTCCTTTTTTCTTTTCCGACTTACACGCCAGGATCCTTTCCCGAGCTCGATACAGCAGCGCCGTAGCAGGAAGAGCAGAAGGCAAATATTTACCGTCGTTTATCACCGTTCGAACTACCGCCTGAAAAGCTGTCGCTTCCTTGCCACACCAACCCCCTCTTCCCGCCCTCCCATTCTACGAAGCCGGTTTGCGTGCACAACCGCTCGTTTTTTCCCTCCCTTTTGTTTCGAAAAACTCGCAATCACCGGTGCCATATATGAGGGCCGTCGTACGAATGATAATTACCACGATTGCCGACGTTTTTAATGGAACGCCGCACCTCTACATTTGCCCAGAAAAAAATACAGAGTGTCTCCAAAATGACGGCTTGCGATCGAATTGTACCGAGCTAAAACAGTTCCACGGCATACACCTCCACCGAGCACGTTTCCCTGCCGCGTTTTGTTATCGAATTTGTCGCGCCATATCCTTCCATACCGGTCAAGAAAATTGTACTAAATGAAACTTAGTACGAACAATTTTCCTATGCTTACACGCAGGTGTACACCGAGCCTGCTATCATTAGGGAACTTACGTAGTTTAGTTGAGACAGATTAGCATCGCAACGCGCATGTAGAAAAGTCACGTGATTAACCGGAAGTCCGTCGACCTAGCTCCCGTTGTACACGAATCCTTGGTAGAATGTTAAAAAGTAGCTCATGAATTTTTTGAAAGAAGAAGTTGTACCATATCACGAACATTCTTTTTGGCAGGTGGGGATGTATTATTTTAGATAATAGAACAGTGCTGTTGTTCCTCGAAGTTCTTTTATATGTTCAGGTATTACATTTTAGAAAGTAAAGCACAACATTTGCGAAAGAATCATTAGAGATTTAGATTTAATTTTGATTAAATTTTTACTATAAAAATATGTGTCCCTTCACATGCAAATTCTGTTACTTTGACCGTCGTTTCTTGTTACCACTGCATTTATCATACGAATCGTCGGGCAATGTTCAAATGAATCCTCTTCCACTTCAGAGGATATTTTTTCCTAAATCTCAGATCATCCTGAATTTCCGGAACACACGGTACGCAGGCTCGGCCCCGGCGCTGTGCGGAGAATTTTAAAATATTCCCAGCGATAATGTCGGCTGTCGTTCTGCGTCGTCGAACCTATTCCAACGGGAGAGCCGCAGCGTTATGTTTCTAGGCGCGTGTGTTGAGCGTACGCAGAAAGATTTTTTCCTGCTCGCCTTCCAAAGCGTTTCTTTGTTTTATTTTTATTTGCTGGCGGAATGGCTTGTTGCGTAGCCGCGCACACAATGAGCGGCACTCGCGTAGCGCAGACGGGCTTAAAGAGCCCCGTCTGTGGGAATTAGCATGCTCGGAAAACGGAGTGGGCTCAGGTGCGTCTACGTCGAGCGAACCTACGAACAGTGCAGTCCCTTGCCCTTGCTCCCCGGCCGGCCATCATCCCTTCTCCGGAGGGTGGATCCACCCCCAAGTTGCACCTAGACCCACGTGGCTGGATTCGCATATGGGGTAGCGCGTTTTTAAACAACACCGCGACCCCACCAGTCCCGTTAATCCTCCACCATATCCGGGATTGAAAGGGGGACGCGCGAATGTTACGTACGCCGCCCGAAAGTGATTCCCCGAGAATTTTATGCGTGGGTTCGCGCGCAAAACCCTCTCCCCCCTCCGCGACCCCGTGCCGTTCGGAAGCGTATCGGCGCCGGTATTTAATTTGTAATTCGCTGCTTTCGCTGATGCGCGCATCATTTCGGAAGCATTAAACGCCGATCCCGATACGTGCCACTGGTTTTTATGAGGGACGCCTGAAAACAATTTCGTGTTAACACGGAAGGGGTGAAGCGACCGGTGCATTAGGTTAAGCTGAGGATTTTTCGCGGTAAGCACGTTCCCCAGAGAACAAACATTGTTTATTATGCAACTTTGTTACACAATTGACAGTAATTCTTTTCTGTCAGTTGATTCAATAGTTCCTTTACAATCCCTCCCCATTTCATAGGGGTTAACTTGATACCGCAAAATCATCTTCATTCTTAATTAACTAATCCAATGGAATCATAAAAAGCTTTTACTTGTTGAGGTTCATTTTTCAAAAGGACATTTGGAAATTAAAATTGTACTCCATCTCTTCTTCAAGTACTTCGAGAACGTCGAACAACATTTATGTTCAGACATGAAAATAAGTTTCGGGAATTCAATAATGCTGTTGTATCATGTTCATCCAATTATAATTATATATTATGAAAAGAAGTAGATGTCTATGCAGCTTCTATGTCCTGCAATAGATACAGACAATTTTTATTTTGCCCAATAACTCTCAGTATACATACGAGCAAACTCTTATAGAATTCATATATGCATTCGGTCTAATTACGGGTCGTTCGCGTGACTACTGTCTATTCGACCCTGCGTGGCTTGGCGAATATTCGATTTCTCTATAAAAAAAAAAACGTTCCAGAGACATTTCTGAACGTGGAAGAATCAGCATACACAGTAGAACAAAATCGATTTTTCCAGTCATCAAGGCCAGAAACCCTCTCAAGCCGACGAGTTCCTCATTTTAGCGTAACGGCGCGCTATCACGCGGCGGCCGTTTCTCCGTCCATAATTACCGGAGCGTTTAGAAGTAACTGTTATTGCCGGTGACGCACGGCCGCAGATCGTCGCCGGCTAATGGGACTTTGAGAAATTCGCTTGATTGGCCAGAAATCTAGATTCCATAAAAAGAAAACCGGCGGCTGTTAGCTGCCCGGTGCTTTCTATCCGCGACGCAACAGAGAGCGATAGAGAAAGAGAGCATTGACGATCCCATAATTTTAGCGGGACGTCTCTCGCATCATGCCTCTTTCTTTTTTCCAACGTGAACACCGCGGGGCGATAAACCGTGGCAGCAAATGGTTTGCAAAAGTTAGAGTCGATAGTTACCTGACAGCACACCTGCACGACCGCTGAATATTTGATCCCGTCGCGTCGGTGCATCGGACTATGGTGCAACGCGCCCTAAATGGATCAGTAAATAACGTTCAATAATAAGGTTCTTCGAGCACTTATCGAGGCCCAGCCGCGGCGCGGCTAATATCTCAGCCGATGCACTGATTAAATAATACACCGGTCCCGTAGTTTTGTATCGGTAAAAGCCTTTTCCCATCTCGCACGTCGCCCACGAGATATCCGCAATTAAACGAGTCAACGTGTTTGAGCTACGCTCACGAGGACCGTGATAAACGATAATTCCGGCGCGGCCGGGCTCCTTATTAACGGCGGCTAATGATAAGCGGACGATAACGGCGCCTTCGCGTCAAAATTAAAGGAAAAATCCCCGCCTCCGCGGAGTTTCGCGCCGATTCCTGTAATGGATCTACGAAGTATTCCGGTTTGCATGCCGTGTTTTTAACAATTTTTACGAATTTTTCTCGGAACAACTATAATACTACAATCTCGCTCGATTACGGTAACATCTGAACACAGGGTGAGGCACCTAGTAAAATATTTTCCCATCGCAGTTGACCTTCAACGACCTTGAATGACCTCGAGTCGTAGATCACTGTAGTCGTCTTAAAACACCTTATCAGTTAGTACATAGAAAAGTATATCATATCTCTACGTGACCACCTCTAAAAACTATTAACATGGAATTATGTCACCCTCGAAATCATGGAAGTTCCGTCCGATACATTTTTTTCTATCTCCAACAGCAACCGAGTTACTCAGGCGGCGTTTTAGGTGCGTCACCCTGTAGAACGAAATACACTTAAATGTCTATAACTAACTTAATTTTACGATAACAAATCCTTGTATATAACAGTTACATGTTCACAGACAAAGCTAAAAAATTGATTTTTTAAAAGTTATGTCAGAACATCCCTTAATAAAATCGATTGAAAGACGAGGCTGATTAGCATATCGCGAGGGGGGGGGGGCATGCTGCGAGACGTCGATAATAAAAAGTGATCGCAGGGCTGGAAGGGGGTGGACGTGGAAAAAGAAAAATCGTGTAAACTGCGAGACGACAGGGTACCGACGCAACGGGCCGAAATTTCGAGGAAAATCGTTTTTCGCGTGGAGTCCATCGGCCGTGCAGCCAATCAAATATTAATGCTCGCAGTTGTTACATAGCCGGGCAATTTCGAAACGAGCTCGCCATCAAGCGCGGGTTATATGCCTCGGCCATAAATTCGTTCCGACTCGCCCCCGCGACACCCCCATAGCCGCTCGGTGCTCCACCCTTCTGGTCAGCCCCGACCAGGGAATAGTGAAAAGAGGGCGGGTGGTGGTAGTGCCCCGGCGAACAGACACGGCTATGGGGGCTGTTGCGCGAACACCTTTCGACCCCCCTCCCCCACGTATACGTGAGACGTGTCGTAGCCGATATTCCAGGTATTGATAAAATAATGAGTGCATTATTAAGTCGACGCGGCCGGAGGGCGCGAGGGTGTAATATGTGTTGGCATGCGAACCGTCGTCCATGCGAGCACGCGTCCAACGGGTGTCTGCAATATAACGGCGTTTCTGGCATTCTTGGGGGAGACTCTTAGTTTCAACCCTACCGCCTTCGACGAGGTCGGAAAATAACCAGGCAGGTCACGTGGAACTTCTGCGTTTTTCTGCAGTTTAATATGTTGGGGTTCGAAGTGCGATTGAAACGTAATAAATCGAGTTCTTGAAACAAAATGAAAACTGCATTGCTTGTAAACTATTTCTTTCTTCGATGATTCTATTTATTGTTAGTTGAAAATAGTATGACAGTATTCTTAAATTCTTTTTTTAAATTTATGCAGAATTTTTGTAATTTATTATTATAATGTATACAATATGGAACACTGATTTATGTCGATTTTTATGCACCTTATTTACTAGCTCTTAGACCAACTTAGGAATCGTTCCTTTCGTGATTTGGTACTTCAAGGAAGAAACCACCCTTTTATCCTAGTCTCCCCATTTATGTATGTCCTTATAGCTCATAAACTACAATAGACATTGGAAGACCATTTACATAAATTTTATGCCATTTTTGAATACCTATATGGGCATTGAACGGGTCATATACCAGAAAATATCTCTTTCTAAATTTCATAGTGTGAAAATCAATTGATGATTCGCCGACAGTACACGATCCAGCCTAAATGATACCTAGAACTGTTGTTCGTTTGTGTCAATTTGTACAAGAAATACCTGAAAGCGCGTTATCAGGTAACAGGCTATCGGAGGTATGTCGTAAAACATGTTAGATAGCCTAGAATTCATGGCAGTGGGTACAAAGCGCGTAAAATCTGTAAAACAAGTGTAAGATAACTTAGAACTCTTAGGAAAAAGTTCGAGGAAGTTCAATACGTATAGTAGCGAGGATAAGATAGCCTAAGTCTCTTGTAGAAGCGTATATGTATAAAGAACCCAGGAGTATTGAGCGTAGATATAAAAGCACCTAGATCTATATAAGTGGTTATAAAATAATTTGCATGTCGTAAAGCAGGTACTTTGCAATTCAAAGTGTATAAGTCTTGGGTACGCAATAGTATCCGAAGTCTCGTATCTCTGAAAGATTAGGATGCAGTCTTGGAAGATTGAAGTCTTCATGGTTGCGGATACATAGATTAACCTGCACCAGTTGCAAGGATCGTAAAGTGTCTGAGAATGTCAAAAGACCACATATTTTTTAATTGGCTACATCCATTTGATCTTTGTCGCTTTGAAGAGCTTTTCTCTAGAATGCAGAAAGACCCTTTTCTTGATTTACTTTTTTTCATTAATTTCAAATTGTTTTATCTCCTGCTTTATGTATTCTAAATTGTCTTGCGTAGGTGCAAGTTAGGACTCGTTAGATTGATTTGTACTTTCCAAAGGTTTGGGTTAGGTTTATCTTTTATGCACTTTTATATTCCCGGTTTCCCGGGACCTGTATCGAGGAATCCCTGTTTACCTCGTATCCGGTTTCGTGCATTCTGAATTGTCTTATACCTGTCTCGACGGGTGCTGATTTACCTTGCACAACCGTGTGCAAGCTTCTAGGTGACTCACCCTCTATTATATTTGCTTTCACCAACCCTGCGATGTCCGACATCTGTTGTTACAAGTCTGACATTATTTGCCTTTTGTATTACATGGATTTCTGTCACAGCAAACAGATCCGAATTCCTCGGATTCACTGTCACCTTCGTCATGTTATACACCTTTGAATTTGTCGCCGCTATTCTGTATGTATAGGCTACATTGTGTATTTACTATTTTACCTCGTGTTCTTAAACCATTCTCTGGGTATACGGTCTTGATTGTCTCATCAGAGGATGGAAACTTTACATAATAAATGGGAGCAACATAGTATAACAGAAATAACTGAATGAATTGTGACCAAATTTGAAAATAAATATCAATTCCATTTACAGTGACTCGGATTAATATTCGAACGCTTTAAAAAAGACAATAATTTGTTCAATATTGTACTATACGATTTGAAAGCTTTTTGGGAAGCTAGAGCAATTAGTTTTGCTACAGGATGTGGAAAAAAATTTTTTCAAAAATTGCAATTGATCGGAATTGTAGAAAAAATACTAAAAGTTGCAGTTTACAACTTTTTTAGGTGGGCCTATATTGAAAATTTAAAAAATACATTTTGTATTCATCGAATTATTCTAGATTGGCACAAGTGTTTAATTTTCGAGTTAAAATAGCTCCGACTACAAAGTGTTAATTTTTACAAAGATACCCCCAGCCTGATAAGATCATCTATATTGAAAGTTCTTGTACTTTGGATTTTTAAAATTTTGTTGGAATAGATGATATCGAAATAGGGCGGAATTGACAATAAGGAATGCGAATCGAGCACCCAGTACGTGTACGCGCGCGAGCGCCGCCCTTTTCGCACAGTTTTTTGGCGAATAGATGGGAAAGGCCAGGGAGACGAAGCGGATACCGGCAGGAGGGTTGAAGCCAGGTACGTGAGGATATACGTGCACGCGTTATATTGATCTTATAACGGACGAGTGCGTGTCGGCAGGCAGGTAACTCTCACGTATTAACCACACACACGCTTCGATCTCGCGAACGAGGGTGTTCCCTGCCGGTTGTGCACCAACGTTTACCGACCTACCCCCTGGCTTCGCAGCCGTTTCATGGGGCAACTACGATAGCTACTTCTAATTCGCGTTGATAAGCAAAAACTGCGCACGATAATTCATTGATCAACTGATACCTGGCGTAGTTTCTTCCTTGCGCTGCCCTCACCTCCACAAATTCTACGTTTCCCTTTCCACCGTTCGTCGAACAAACTATAATAGAATCTTCGTAGCTTTGCTTCATTTATTACATCTTTCTATCCAGCAATTTGATACCTAGAAACTGGGACCTGCAGCCTGGTGGATAATTGTACTGATAGTCTCTTTAAAACAGAAGTTTGTCCTACCTGTGAACTACCGTGGACTAGCTGCTACTTTATTTCTCCCGTTAAGAGAATAATAAATAGACAGTATAGTCTGCATCAGAGAAATATCGCCACTTTTAAGATACTTTCGCTGTCCAGCGATTTACTTACTAGGAAATTCGTGTGTCAATGCGAGGTACACTCGATCCAAACATCTAGACAGTAAAATACTAAATTAGATTATAATTCATTGATCTACCGATACCTGGCGTAGTTTCTTCCTTGGGCTGCCCTCACCTCCACAAATTCTACGTTCCCCTTTCCACCGTTCGTCGAACAAACTATCATTGAATCTTCGTAGCTTTGTTTTATTTATTACATCTTTCTATCCGTTATACGTGCAATCTGATACCTAGAAACTGAGACCTGCAGCCGGGTGGATAATTCTACTGATATTTTTAATTGAGTTGATACACAAGTTACAAATGCTAATCGGATCTCTTACAGAAATGTAGGTACAGCTTTCTTTCGATACAAGACGATCGCGATGGCTCGGGACGGCTTCAGGTTCAGAGAGTTTCAAACGTGACACCAAACTTAATTGAGTAGTTAACACACTTCACAGATTAGAATTTAATGAAGGTCTGATTGTTATCAGTCGATTGCGGATTTTATGCATTTATGACGAAAATGAGCGTGTACAATTTAATTCAGTGGACATATTAAAAAGATTTGAGGACATCGGTGTACTAGTTTCAGCTTATCAAGATAATTGAAAGAAGAAAGAATTTGTTATTTGGTTTCTGTGGCTTGTAATCGAGGCAGACTATTTTTATTTTGCATAAAGATCCGCAGTCTAGTTATCAGAATTGACTCAAACCTTGGAAATAAGTATATGATTCATTAAACTTCAGATACTAGTTACCATGATTTATTTCGAGGCCAGATTTCGAAACAGTTACCTATATCTCGGCAATGCGTGATTTTATTGAAAAGTACAGCTAGTATAGTGAGTTGATCTGATACAATACAAATACGAGATAGGATTGACACAGTATTGACAATGATTGTAGAAGCTCTCAACAATGCGATGTAAGGTAATCTGTCCAGCGAGTGAGCACTTTAGCTGCACATCTGTTGAAATCAACAGAACGTTATGATTACAGCTAAATAGGAAAAGATTTCAAAAATGGGATGCAGGAGAAGCGTATAATTGGCCGGGTCCGTAGCGAAAATTAAAAAATGATTAAACATAGTGGTAACGTTGAAATAATTAGCGTTTCCCGGCCGTGGCGAATCGCTCGAGCACGGAACGCATCGGTCAAAGCCCGACCGCGAGATTTTCGCCACGCGAGGGACCGTTCCGCGTAAGTAACGTGAGATAGAGAGATCTTGCTGGGCAGCAGAGACGAAGGAGAGGAAAATAGATCGCGTAGCAGGGCATAATCGACCGAGCGGCGAAAGTAATGAGCGGGCATCGGTACGAGGGCAGGCTGGAAATTACAAAGCGAGCGGAATCGATGGCGTGCATAATCGTTCTACGGTGTACAGTGTCTTTTACGGCCTAGATCACTTATCGATGCCCGCGTAATTATAGCGATACGCACACGGGGACTGCGTCTTTGCCATTTCACCGTGAAACCGTGCAAAAGACTCGGACAGAACGAGCGTGTCGGGCCTCGGAACGAGCGGAACACAGTAAAAAGAGGAAAAAAGGCTCTCGAAGGAGGGAAAAGATGGAGTCGGCCGCCTCACGCAACAATGCCTCTGCGTCTTTCTATAAATATTCGCGATGTTGCGATCCACAGAGAACATGTTTATGCCCCGTCCGCCGCGTCATCCGTCTTCCTGACGTCTCGAGATTTAAACGTATATTTTCCTTCCGGCCGCCGGCAATTATACAAAGTTAATCATAACGGCGGCCCCAGCTTTGAGCTGCATTAAAATCGCTGTGGAGAAAAAGTCGTTTTATCGTACGGGGCGGCGGACGAGTGTGCTTTGAAGAAACCTGCCGCGCGTGAAACGCCGGGAATCTGGAGAATGGAAATTCGCGGCGATGGGGAATTTATCGTGCCCGTAAACCACCGCTCGCGGAAATTATTCTTTTTAATGTTTGCGAAAATACAGTTGCCGGTTCAGGGGATCCATGCGATCGCGGACGAACGAGCAGTTTTATCCAAGCGGTCGGAGTCCCTCTCACTTCGCGAATCTCGTTATAATCGCACAGCACACCCTATCGGGGGATAGACTGTTGTTTCAGCCCTGTCATTGATTATCCAAAACGATCATAATTAGCGACTAGGGAACAAAACTGAAACAAACCGCACGGCAAATGGAGCGATCGCTGAATTATGGACACTGATCCTTATAGAGGGGGTTTCCGCCCCAAGCAGCGCGACTGTGTCAATAAGTGCACTTTGTCAGTTAGCATAGCGTGGTCGCGCATTTGTGTCCTGCAATTTATCGCGATTCGAAAATTATGTCGCTTCGGAACCCTATGACTGCTGGGAATATTTATTATAATTAGACTGCGGAGCTCTATGCATTTATGAAGAAATTGGTTGGGTGAAATATGAAACAGTAAAAGATTTTGAAAATTCAAAAATGTTGTAATGTTGCTTTTAATACAACAAAGTCATTAAGGGGTGAAATCAATTTTTATGTTATTCTTGAATCCCGCAATCAATGAAAGACATTTTTATTGCGCATAAAGATCCGCATTCTAATTATAATTGGTAGAAATAAAATTGCATGGGTTCATTGGACGTATTGTATAATAACAGAATGCAAAATTTTATATTTATATTAGTAATTAATGTAAGCGTATGAACACCTAATCCAACGATTAGACTGCAGACTTTGTACATTTACTATGAAAAACAATTGCGTAGACATTATACGAATTCAAGAATACTGTTGCATTATGTTCGACTTAAAAAAATCATTCAGAATATATTCTCATTTGATTTCTGGTTCCCGCAGTTGACTTAAAAAATTTTAGTTTCGCATGGAGACTGCTACCTACCTATTCGATGTGTCTATTTGTTTGAAGGCTCGTTACACATGACAGAAATTGTTGGTGCAAGTTTATCTAAAACTGTTACTTTGATTTACGTTGGCGTTTCTGTCTCTAGTCGAGAGGGTTTTAAGGGTGCTAAAGAAAAGTTTTCTAAGTGATTACTGTTTCGAACTTCCTTTTCTTTGCCTGAGATATAGTCTCTTTAAAACAGAAGTTTGTCCTACCTGTGAACTACCGTGGACTAGCTGCTACTTTATTTCTCCCGTTAAGAGAATAATAAATAGACAGTATAGTCTGCATCAGAGAAATATCGCCACTTGTAAGATACTTTCGCTGTCCAGCGATTTACTCACTAGGAAATTCGTGTGTCAATGCGAGGTATACTCGATTCAAACATCTGGACAGTAAAATACTAAATTAGATTCTAAACACATACAGAATATTTAAGAACGTGTAAAAAACATTGCAAAACGTTCGGAGATAACTATAGAAAATCGTGATAACTACACTGCGGATCCTTACGCATTTATTGTAAAATTAAATAAGTAGATGAAATTCAAAATTGTAGAAAAATTTTAATAATTGGAAATGACAATATATGATTTCTCCTCTATTAAAATCATTAGGGGAAGAAATAACATTCAATTTGGTTTGTATAAAGACCCGCAGTCAGGTGATTAATAGCACTGTTATCTCGAAATGTAATCACTTATGTTTTGTGTTCAATCCTAGCACGAATTTCTGTGGAATCATCTAGTAGAACAATACATCAGTAACGAAGCTAAAGTATGTAAAATGTTTATCGGACGCAACCCTAAAGCAGCAACCTTTTCGATGTTCCCCCACCAAAGCCAACCAATAAAGGCTCCCACCTGCTCCTGGATTCGCAAAAATGCGAAACATGTCTCCCGAGCCGAACCACTCACTTTTCCGACCTCGTACGATGCGCAAAAAGTGACAGGGTCGGATGCGGCGCGGCGTCGAAAAAGATTTTTTGCGTAGCGTCCACGTCGGGGTGTATCGCATCAAGGTACAAAGTGTATCCGCTTGAAGCAAGTGGCTCGTAATTGTCAAGAGTAGATACGCAAAAACCGGCGAATCGATCGAATACAATACAGATTCGTCGAATTGATTCGAAGCCGGTGGAGCCAGGGCTCGTTATAATCGCCCTCCCTTGCCGGTTTACCGGCAAAAACAGGACCGAGCCGGGCTCGCTTTGACGGGGACACGGTGATCCTCTTTCGTCGACAAAGTGAATGACTGTCAGGGGGCTTATCGGGCCAGGCCCATCTGGGTGCTGGCCGCGTACCTACTAAGGGACGGCCCTTACATAAGTATGGGGCGCGTGGGACGATTTTAAGGCCTGGCGAAGATAAGTAAGTAGCAGGTAGCAGGTGTCACGTCGGCAACGATTGCCGGGTCCTGATACGAATTCGAAAGAGGCATCGACGTCGTTTAGCGGCAGGTATACAGAGAGGAGAGTTTTAGTCAGATTAGGCATAATCGATCGGAGTCGATATTGTGCTCTCGGGAGGGTTGAACCGGCTCAGAGTTCGAACGCTCTATGCCCCCACCGTTCGCCGACGACTATCGTCTTCTACGATCGGCGGCTGCAATTGCTTTTTCACAAAGAGGATCACCTTCGGAGATGTCCGGACGAGCTCCTTTGAATCTCTTCCTACGCGGAACGCGTCGGAATCGAAGCTCGTAGCTTTGACAGCACCGTCATCCTCGAATTGACCCGGCAACCTCCCCGACGCTACGATTTTGATACACTTAACTACCGCGCTGGTCCGATCGAAGATTATCGTCCGACGGGGAAACAAAGAAACAATCGCTGATGGACTTGGACCAGTGTATTTGATGTTCTCCAAGATTGGAATCAGGGAAATGTAAAGAACGCAAAGTCAGGTTAGAGATTTTTGTGGCAATGACAGTGCCATGTAGATCAGCGGCAGGTAGGGGTTGTAAATGTTGTAATTAGCTTGGGCCAATTTGTCTAGAAAAATGGAAAATATACAGGGTGTTTGGTCCACTAGTCAGACATCTTACTCGTTGTTATTATTAATATACTATTTTCTAATTTTTTATATGTGGAAATGAAGCTGTACATTGGAAATGATGAATGGACTAGTCATTACGATTATTCAATATATTTTTTATTTTTAAACAATTTGTTTCCATTGTCTGATTAAATTTTTTAATCTTTTTATTAGTACTCGTAAAATATTAATACATCTCATCTCAAAATTCATCACTACGCTGCGGATCTTTATGCAAAATAAAAAATGTTTGCATTGATTGCGAGAGACAGGCGCCAAATAAAAATTTCATTCTTTTTTTAATTATCTTATTAAGGTGAAACTCATACACTGGTGGTTTAAATCTTTTTAATATTTCCTCTATTTTAAATTGTACGTAACCATTTTTGTCATAAATGCATAAAATCCGCAGTTTATTCATCACAGTATTTTTTTCACAAGAAAGACAATAATATTGATTAATCCTTTTCATTGTTACTCGTTGGACATATGTGTACAGGTAACTAAAGCGATGTTGTAGGAGAGTATAGACCAGCCATAGCGATAAGCTGAACATTTTTGTTGATAATCTATATTTGCTCATAAATCAGTGTCACCGTTATCATTGTTATTATCGTGAGAAACAGATGGAAACAACAGACTGTTCTGCATTTAATCGCAACGACATGAACATGACAGAAGAACATTGCGTTCAACGGTAACACGGATCCCGTCGCGGCGGATTCTACATTTCGAATTGTATATGTCTGACGGTAACGTGAATCTCTCGATGCAATTAATTCTATGTTAAAACGCTCATGCACAGTGGTGTATCGCCCGGGTCCGCCACCGATGAATTTCGCATTAAAATGTTTATATCTGATAATGACGCGGCTTGTGTTCCAACGAATTCGGGATTAATGCGCATTTGTTTCGGCAATCGGCAGAGGCAAAGCGATATACTGCTTCAATTACATAATATCAAGTATTGAATTCTATTGAAATGTTGTAACGCAATATCGCCGTGAACGAATAGGACAATATCGCGCCGATGTGAAATTTTCCAGTAAGAATTATTGCGAACGACGGTACATTTTTTTCCATATCATATTTATAAATGTATGAAACAATTATATTATAGTATAATACTAGCGATTATTGTATTTCAAAGTCATTGGAAAAAACACTACGAAACAAGTAGACATTTCAATCGATATTGATGATACGGCATTTCAAAGTGCCTCAAATACCAAACGAAGGGCATTGACATTTACAGCCGAATGAATATTTACAAAGTAAATAAATTCTATCACATTATCCGCATGGGTAATTATATCACATAAATTAGTAGTTAAAGTTCCACATATTCAATACTACAAATTCCTAACAAAATATTTAACTAAAATTTCTTAATTCATGTAGTCCTCCAGGATCCCTTCGAGTTCCCTTCTGGAACTCTGCCTGGGAGGGTCTGTCGTCCCCAGTTCGCGAGGGGATGACAAACTTTGGTAGTGCAGCTCTTTGTTCAGCTGTTCATGATGATCACAAAAATGTCTTTTAACAATCTAAGACAATGGGTTCAATACATTTTTTACATATTTCTGGTCCATGGACGGAGGACAGTGTAACCGGTTTTCAATTTCTAAATAATGAAACGAGCAATGCCGCTGTGTTTTGGCAATGTCGGTATTTCACATGCTACGAAACCCCATATTGTGATTGTGGTTCTATGTATTCATAGTTCTGTCACAAACGAGGCCGTGCTGGAATGTTTAATTTATGCGGGGACTGTCCCGGTAGTGATTAAAGTGGGAGATCTATTTGAGAGTCAATTTTTGTTGGAAGTCTCGGCCGAACGAAGATAAATGAAACGCATCAAAGAGGCGCGCCTACCGCGTTGCTATTATTATTTGCATAACGAAGCTAGGGTTCGCGGCCCCCCTCCGAAGGCGGCCGCGGGAATTCCCGAGGAACTTTCATCGAGTTAAATAAGAAGCCGCAATTAATCACTTACTGTTTTTCACGGTGGCTCCGTGTATTCGTATTTAACACCGCTTTTTATGCCCGGTGAACTTTCGCCGGACTTTTAACAGGACGGAATCTTGTTACGCTTCTCCTAACTTCCGCGGCGTCGGCAACTTCGCGCGGAAAGTTGCTTCCGCCGGATTATTCGAATATTAAAAATACCTCGGAGCTGCGATTCGGCGGGCAACGTCGCCGTTCCCGACAACAGTATCAGGAGGGAAAATGGAATCCGTACAGCCTCGTCCCTAAGTAGTGACTGGAAAAAAAGAACAATCGTTTCGGCTGATCGAAAAAAATTCCCGACGAATTTCAATGTCTCCCGGCGTTTCTAGACAATGTAGAAAATCGTTCGATGACAGGAAAAACAGGTGTTTCACGGAAACGAGAGCACGCCGAGAGTTACGGTCCACGTTCCCGGCGACGACCTCTCGAAAATCCCGTACGCACGGTGTTTTAATAATGAGACGAAAGACCTGACGGGCTGCGCGCCTCGACGCGACGCCTGGATTCATTAATTTCCCGGCCGGAGTTTCTAATTGGCTGCCTAATATTTTATTTATGAGCAGCGCCGATTCTGGGGGCGAGAAGCGGACCGCGTTAATAACGTTAGTTAAATTTCACTGTGGATCTTGTCCGGGGTGTATTTAAAAGTCGCCGTCGTCCCGCCGTCTTTCTTTCTTCTTGGGAAATTTTCTCGCGATATAGGGTAGTGGCAGATAATATGCAATTGCACGTCACGTCAGATTTATCGACGCATAATCAACGTCAAATTATAAGCCACAGATAAGTTCTAATTTTTGTAGACGTCAAGAAAATCGTAGTGCAAGAGGTTACATTTTTGAGGACGAATGTCAATGCCTGACACTTCGGAATATGTCCTAGAGTCTGTCTTTCGAAAGAACAGCTGTCCATTTCATCCCTTTTCGGGTTGATTTATTTGCAGAGTCGAAGCAACGAAGTTATTAATGCCAAAGGAATATGAACGTGGTGTTCTCCCTAGCCAATGACTTTTCCGCCAGGCTTGACCGCGACCGGACAAAATAGAAGACAGAGACCGCTTACTAGGGGAATTACTCTGCGCCGGACGTGCCTTTTCTTTTTTTTTCAAATTTAATCTAGTCCGGTGCCGGTCAATTTTCAACAACCAAGCCCTAGCCGAAGATCGTAAATCTACCGGGCGGGCATTCCGACGGTTCCGCAACGCGTACATAACCCCTTTCGCCGGGGGTATTTCCCACAGGATCGAAGGATGCCCTTTTTAATCCAAACGGACCTCGAAAAATTCCAATTCAACCGTTCCCGGCCAGTTTCCGAACCCGTCTGGAACCAATTTCCATCCCGGCCTCTCTCGGTCGTCTCTCGTTCGACCCGTTCCTCCCGCGAGTTTATGAAACGAGCGATCGCGGAGTGAGCGAAACGAAGAAAACAAGAAAACAAAAATAAAAAAGGAAAGCACAGCAACGCGGAGATGGGAGGGCGGAGCGACAGGGGTGGAACGATAAAAAGAAAAGCCACGCGCCGATTCACCGAGGAAAAGGGGTGGAACCAGGAAAAAGACACCGGAGTGCCCGTGGATCGTACTCCGGGGACGAGCGGAAGCGATCAGCTCGAGAAAATTACCTTCGACCGGTCGACCTTGAACTCGATAACGCCGAGGAAAAAAGGAGTGGAGCGCGACGGAAAAAGGAAATAATCCCAGAAGAAGGAAATAGGTAAGGAAAGGGAGGCGATGGTTAACGTTGGAGCGCTGTGAGAGAGGAAGAGAGAAAGGGTGAGTAGGAGATCGGGGAGAGAGACGCGGATGGATCGTTCCCGCGGGACGGTCGTGGTAGCCGTGTTCCATGGCGTGCCGCAGGACGTGTCCATGGTGTGTTTCGTGTCGTGCTGCGGTGCACCGTGGTACGGGGCATCGGGACGCTTGTGTGCCATAGGTGTGGCTAGGTGAACGTGCCCGACCCCACACGGATAGTCCAGCCATAGAAATACTCACAGCTACGGAACCTCGGGCCAGGATCCCCGAGGGATTCCCTCGGCGCAATTAGTGGCCTGGTCGCTGAGAGCTGGCCAGGCCCTTAATTATATCTTTTAAAATATTGTACTTAAATTGAAAAGTCGCCTCCTTAATTATATTTCGGGTGCTGGCGCGCTGTATAATACCCCGAAACACCGATCCGCGTGCACCCCCTTGTACCGATATTGATTTACGGAACCCTCAATTATCCTAGCCGGCGAAGAATCGTAGCGCCGCTGCTCCTCTACCGTTCTTCTCCTTTTCCGGCATCCACCGTGCCCGGTGGATCTCTTTCACTCTCTTTCTCTTTCTCTTTCTCCCTCGTTTCTTTCCTTTTACACGGAACCCGGTGGATACAAAGCCGATCGTGAATCATAAGCTTCGGGCTTAACGAGCCGTGCCTTAAGCGGCGAGGCGGTTCGATGATGAATTTAAGGGTCCTCCGCTGCCTCCGCAGAGCTCCGTGAAGAATTTCGGAGGTTACCACGGGCGACCGGAAACTTCCTTCGACGGAATTGCGCTTGTTTTACCTCGCAGATGATGCGGACGCTGATCAGGGTTGTGGCGGGTAATGTGGAACGCCGGATCTTCAAGCTTCTCCCGAATTAAACCAACCAACGTTGAGGCGGTATTCCCGTTTCAAATACCATTTTTTACCAATTTTTGTGGGTATCTTAAGTACATAAATTATTTTTTATTTTTGCTCCTGTTACAGTATCGTTGCAAATTAAGTTTAGAATTCAAACAAGTTCATTTTAAAAATTGATTGCGTAAAACATCAAATCCGAAATACCTTTTTAAACAGTTTAGAAAGTTTGGAAAGTTACTCTACTTCGCCATAGAGCCAAACCAAAAATTTTGATCTATAACATTGGCACATTTACTTAATTTGATTCACGTGGATCACGCGTTGGTGCACGTTATAAACACGTCAAGCTCACCCCGTAGCGACGACGACAGAGTAAGAGGACTCACTTAGACGAGTCATTTCCTGCAATTGAAACGAAGATACAACCCCTTCGTTCCGCGCACTCGAAATGCTCCGTGCTGCAATACGTTCCCCGCTCATTTACTCGCGGCAGCTTCTGGATCTCAAGTAAATAAATGGAGCTGTTTAAAAATTCCATTTCGCCGGGCAACTTTACACCGTTAAAACGGAACTTTCGCCCGAATTACAAAGCACGTGGAATAATAAATAGACGCGGCCGGTGAAACGGTGCTCGGCGTAGAACGGATGTATAGTCATTTTTCAAACGTTGCGTTTCCCCCAACGAGCCGATTCACGTGGCACGGAACAATCATGTCGTTCTTTTGTACGATTTTATTGTACCTGGGGATCGCCGACGTCTCTGTTCTTCGCGAGAGGGAAGCCGTCGGCACTCGGGAAATCGAATAGGCCGCGGCAAATTGTCGAAATTTCCAATCGGTAGACTGCCGGTCGCGCGGAGACCGCGGCCTTTGATCGATTTAGCCGCTCGGATCCAAACGGGTCTCGCAATTTCGCTCCGCGTAATTGCGTGAAAGAGAGGCTGCCGCTTTTTCTCCACTTCTCTGCGCTCTGTAGCCCCCCTTCCATGCCGATCCCCACCAACGAATCTCTCAGCCAGGCGAAGGGTATCTCCTGCTACGTGCAAATTTCGAGATCTATATCAGAGTCACGCCGACAGGTGAACTTCCAAGCCACCGTGACCCGATCGATACGATATTTTCGTTCGTGAGCTCGGATTGACGGCTGAGAAACAGATTGGTTCCGTGAAACGTGCATTCCCGTTTTGATAACTTAATTTCTACTCGCCTGATGGTTTTATAATAAACCCTTTCTCTTGGGACATATTTCAATGGAATATTAATTCCGCGAGTATTTTTATACCTAGTTTTAATTATTTTTATTCATTATAATTTTATTGAAATGGTAGAAGGCTGTACTGTTACATTGAGCAACGAATTGTTTTCATTTATTTTATTTTGTTTTATGGAATACCCCCTTCTACATGCCATTAAATTTTATAGAAGCGCAATTTTAAACTCAAACGTGAATTGCAATAATAAGAACCAGCTGAAAATTACATAAGCCCTTCTTCCATTGGAAAAGGACTGAAAACTGAAAGACTTGTTTACGGTTTGTTTTATTAAATGTTAAAGCAAAAGAAGCTCCTAATTTGCGCTCCTATAAAATATAAAAAACCTGACATAGGTCTTTCATCAGACACTCGTTCATTTGTTCTTTTTAATAACGTGAGTATTGTAGGTAAAAAACGTGGTTTTGAATAGAAATGAACTAACTCGTGATTTTTCTAAAATGGGAAGGCTTGTATAAGCGTACAACTATTTTTTCTCTTTTAGTAAATTATTGATAATTAAATATCAGTAATGAACACAACTGAAAGAGATCCTATTAATTAATAATCTTGCCCGAGGTTGTAATAATGGACATATAATTCGCGTCTTCAGACTTGGAGCTGTTCAAAGATAATTAGATAATACATAGAATTCCTCACACTCTCGCGACGAGTCTCTCTGTTGCAAAGCGTTAATTATATGGTATTAATTATTTGAGCTCGTTTCATCGCCACTTTGATGATAATATCAATAATAACAATAATAATCTGCTTCCACTGTATACTCGTCACGGTTGTAATAATAATTACATTTATGGGTAAAAACATCGGATAAACTGTGCCCAAGCGAAATAATTAATTTGTCACGATTATACTGTTGATGTTTTTTATTCACAAAATGGTAACAATTTGAACATCGGTAATTTATCCACAAAGTACACATAATCAGTTAACTAAGCATTATATCGACCAACCTCCAGCACCAAACGCGAACAAAAACACGCCCATGCATTCGCCCATTTCACCGACCTCCAAATCCGCGTGTATTTCAACTTAATTTCCGGCAGAAGTGTCCTAATCAATTTTTAATAAACCGCCGGGCCGTCTGGTGAACGCGGCTCGCACCCCTTCGAATTAAAATCCGCGCGCGGAAACGAAGGTTAGAACAATCCCGTACAAATTGTCGTTTCTATCGTTGGCAGATGGAGACGGCGTTATCCTGGTGTCGAAGGATTCCCGGGACGATGTGAATGCAGCTTAAGGCGAGCGAAGTCACGCCGCGTCTGGGACTCTCGTTCGCACAATGTCGTAATCAAAGCTACCACTGTCTTCCCCCAACCGGCACAATAGCGTCGTTCGAGGGGGATGGATCGTCGGCTCCGTCGACGTCGCCGTCGACGACGGTGGCACTCAAAACTAAAACGACACTAATCATCGAGCACGGGCAGCCGGGGCGGCACGGAGTAGTACTGCGTTTCTTCGCAAAAGTATCTCCCGAAAGTGGTGCGGCGAATTGTTAATGCCCGCCGCGGAACGAGTCCCTTCGGGATCGAATACCATGAACGGGGGATATTAATATCCCGTTATTTTCCCTAGCCCCGATCGCGAGAGACCCGCGTGCTTTCGCACTGTTTTTCATCCTGGATATTACAGCCGTCATTATTACCTTTGTCCTCTCTCTGGCATCATTACGGCTTTATTGTCCCGGTACACGAGATATGTATTATTTCTTTTTTCCCCAGTTTTTACCGTTCCCGTTTTGTTGTTCTTACCCAGTCAAAGCAAGTCAGCCTCATCAACTGATTGGAACAACCGATGGGGACAGAGTCGCCGGCGTTTCAGATGCTCTGGCACAGATACCGGAGGTAAAATCGTCCTGGCCTAGTTGAGCTGTTTATGTTTAATTCAAAAGCTCGCGACCGCGATGCTAATTATCATTTTTATCTCCTCCCTAGTTCGGGAAGCTACCTAACGACCCATCGATTTATCCTCCGCTATTCTCTTTACCGCCCACGCGTTCATAACTGCACTTAATTGTTTATATCGTCGTGCTTTATACACCCGCTCGTATCCGCTTCGAGGCAGGTTACACGTTGCCTCTGCCACGAATTATGGATATTAATTTGTTAGCTGGAGAGCTGGTGGATGGTGCGCAAGCATCTTCGTGCAATCCGAACAAGCCGCGGCTTTGATCACCTGTAAGAATGCTAGAGTGTTCCGTGCTACTTTTTCTCTAACCAGAGACCGGTTTAAAGATAAGCTCGTTAAATTGGAGCTCTTGCGAAGTGAACTTCCTCGACCTTTGAGGGGCCGATAAAAAGTTTTGTAATATTTTCCGTTGCTGAACATCCGCGTCTTTATCGGGCTCGCGGAAAGATTAAGCAGAATTGTTTGCCACTATTCCAGCCACTCGAGAAGGAAGTTCAACAAAAGCGATCGCCCTCCGTCCCTCCAGCGAGACCGATTTATTTCTCCCAGCTTTGCTTCTGTAATTGTGTACGAACAAACGCCTAGGCCCCTCGCACCTTCGGAACGTTCTCTCAATAACCCCCCTCCCGCGTTCCCGTGAAGCTGACAATACACTCGTAAAACTAACAATTTAATCTCGAATAATTCGAGGCTCTAAACTGTTACAATACCATCGCTCCATTATCCCCGGCGCGCCACCCTTCCGTTTGCAGTGAGTAATAATGCCTAAACATGCTGGCGCCATTAAGCAATTATATGCGTGAAATCCATTCCAATTGGACCACCCAGACGGCCCTTCACGTAATTGCCCGGCTACGATACACCGGCCATTCCCAACAGCTACCTTGCAGCGCCTCGCGCAATGAAGATTTCAATTGCACCACCTTTGTACCTACTAATGAACACGTGAATTAATCCGCGCCGTTTATCATGCCGGAACATCGCGATGATTTGCCGACTAAACCGACCAGCTATTGTTGCACGAATCATTGGTGGACTTCTTTCATCATCAAACATGCTTTCTCTTCAATTGCACTACTGGACCTTTGAGTGTACAGGTATAAAAGCGTATCGCAGGCTTTGTGCATTGAAAGCTTGAACATAGTCTGCATTCATACGGTAAGTTGCATGTTTTTATCTTATTTTATACTATAAAAGACTCACACCAAACGTAGTCTTAGTAGTTGATTTATTGTTTTACAATAGTTTTGAGAAATCAACTGAATGTAAAGGAACAGTTGAAATAGTCTACAGAAAATTTTGTTGCAATTAAAGTTAATGTTTAGTGCGTAATTCAAGACAGCTTCGCATGGTCACGAAAGCTTTGTGTCTCAAAGGAAATATTTTAAATTAGACTGTGGGTGTATTTATGATAAAAATGGGTGAGTGTAATTTTAAACAGTACAGAGATTAAAAGGAGTAGAGGTTATTAACACATTGTTCACAACTTAATAAAATTTCTAGAGAGAGAGAAATAAATTCCTATTTGGTTCCTGTGGTCAGCAATTAATGCAGACAATTTTTGGAAAGTGCAAAAATTTAATCTATTATGAATGAGCTATTTTTGAATGCATCAATCGATGCAGCTGGACATTCGTTATAAAAAAGTACTAACCTATGTATGTCGAAAAGTTAGTAGTTCAGGAGATATTTCAATTTAAATAATATTCTAAAACACCAGTACTGTCGTACTAAGACATTAGCGTATAGTAATGGTGTTTTAGAAATATTTAAATTGAAATATCTCCTGAACTTTTCGACATGCACACACACATAGGTTAGTACATTTTTATAACGAATCTCATTTCATTTAAAAAAATGAAGGTGACCTTCACATCTCTAAAAAAAATTACATAAAAACAAAAATTTTTTGGGATCGTATGAACCCCATTTTACCATTCAACTTTGACCTTCAGGTTCGAGTTCGACCTTCAGTTCAGGTCGTCTAGTTAGCTGGGACACCCTGTATATTCGTCTGTTCTGGTTTTCGGAAAGTTTTTATTTTGTATAGAGATCCGCAGTCTAATGATCATTTAGAACCCCAGCAGTTTCGAGTAGAATTATTGCTCAGTGAATTAACGTATGCAAATAGAGTTCGCAGACTTCGTGCAATTATTCGATGACGGCAAAATACCTTGCTCGAGGAGGGTGCAAGTCCCTTCCCGGTAAGGGTTGCATCGATTTTTCGAAGTCATCGCGACGGTTGGCACGGCCGCAAGGTTGGCCGTTCCTGGCGCAGGAGAGTTTCGACGAGGATTGACCTTTCGAAGATCAAAGGAGGCCTCGGATCGATGGGGTTACCTCGATTCAATTTATCCTTAGCGATTTTATTGGTGCCGAGAACCGAGTCCCTCTTATCCTACGAATGGGCACACCTTTTATTCATTATTGAAGGCGCACGAGGGTCAACGATTCCGCAGCAAGACGAAAGGAAGTCGGGAATGCGCCCCTTTCCGGAACCCGGAGAGGGTCGATCGTCATTAACTAGACAAAATTGATTCTACCGGGCAGGTAAAACGTGGGTGTCGTCGGTGATTCTTTTCGTTGAAGACACGACTGGAATGCTCGGAACGTTGTCCTAGGGGTACGTGTTCCGAACGTTCTACGGTAGACTTTGATGTCGATGCGATAAGGAACGAGATGTTTAACGAAACGGAGATAACTTACTGATTTTAATAGCTACCGACTGGTTTGAAAGAGATCGTATCTGTCTAGAAAGCTGGCAGTAGGCTGCTTACAGCTTTATGAAACATTCAGATAATTATTACTTATTACTAGACTGCGGATTTTATGCATTTATGACAAAAATGAGTACTTACAATTTAAAGCAGTGGACATGTTAAAAATATTTAAGGACATCAATGTATTAGTTTCAGCTTGATAGGATAATTAAAAGAAGAATACAATTTTTATTTGGCTCCAGTGACCTGCAATCAATGCAAATACTTTTTAATTTGCATAAAGATCCGTAGTCTACTTATTACCATGAAATTGTTTATCAGGAGCAGTAGTGATATTGGAAATTTACTGTCCGCGCTATCTTCAAAATAATAAAGTTACCTTACGTGTTGGCAATAAAAATTTTATATAATCGACGTGACTTATCATTGACGTGTTAAACAAACGAATCGAGTACGAAGGACTTGAGTCACAATATTTAAGCAGGAAAATCTCTTTCCCTTCAGTCTTGACATGTGACAATTTCACAAGATTGACAGGAATTATTTAATGCAAGAAAAAGATAACTTTTCCGAGGAACTTCCAGATCGAAGCACGAGAAGATTAATAAAGCGAGGACGCGAGCTACAATTTTTGTCGAACGTCGACGAGCATAGGCCGGCAATAAATCAGAGGCCCGCGCGGAAAAATTCGCGCGCGAACGCAACGGCATTTCCAATCGGGTTCGTCGCGAAAAATCAATTCTGCCGGGTGTTCCCGGCAATCTTCTCGGCGGAAAGTGGCTGAAAACGCGATCCTCTAAAACAGTAGCCCGCGGCGTCGGCGTCGGGAACTCCTCGTCGAAGAAACGGCGCGAAGAGGGCGGCAAAACGAACTTCCCTTATTGAGAGGCGAAAATGAAAATTCGGTTGAATGCGGTGCAGGGAGCGATTAACGGTCCGCCAGTGCAAACGAAGTGCGGCATTGTCTCCGGGAAACTTCTTGCTCGGATCGACGGAACTTTTCTCGGATGCCGAAAGGGCGTACCCATTGGTCGAACTAGCTGTCGGCAGTTAGGAAAGTATGGCACGCTCGGGGTGGATCCGATATGATTTCACGCAATTTCAGGGATAGAGGAACATTGTCAGACGCTGGCGAAGCGGCGGAGGACGACGAAAGAGGACGGTTTACGACGAGGAGAGACTGAAAGAGAGGGAGAGAGAAAGAGGAACCACCATCGTGAGTAAGAGGGCTGAAAGGATGGTGGAGCAGGAGGGGGACAAAGGGGCACTGAGTAGAGCGATTAGCACGGCCCATTGCCCGATGCTAGTGGCACACAACAGCGACCCTGTTCAACTTGGATCGCTTCCAAGGGTTCAGGACTATCCTTTATACGAACAGAATCATCCTGAACAGGCCCGCCGACGCAACGCTACAAAGTCTACTTCCATTTTTCCTGTAACTCATTTTTTCTCGCTACCCTGGCTAATCATCCCAAGTTCGCTTATCGTTGGATTCGCGAATAGAGGAAACCTAGGCGCGCGTTGACTGGGGAGCTTGTTCATAAACTTATTTACGAGAGGCTGGGATTTGTTATTCTGGATCGAAGCAGCAGTACAGGCTGGTTCACAATCAGTTTAGGTCATTCGATAAAGTTCTAGTTTCCTAGCAGTCAGTTAGTAATATTGGCTGTTAAAAAAAAAATATGTGGAAGAAAATACGGCCATGAAAGCGTCAAAAACGTCCTAGATCGGAGGATACCTGGACGTCTCAGAGACGACATTTTCACCCCTCCTAAATAATCCCCTATAAAACCAAGCAAGTCACGTTCGAACCATGCCTCAAATATTTCAAGGAACAATTTCCCGTGCTGATTGAAACAAGACACCTCGTATGGAAATATCACACGTCCTCCTGCCCGGGCCGGTTCCGCTGAAACGTGAGAACTGGGCGTCACGATCGGAGCTCTCGCAGTTACTTGTTGAACTTTTATTTCTGATCGTCGGCTGTGCGCGAAAGAAGCGGAGAGCGGGGGAGGGCCGAGAAGAGAGGAGAGGAGATAGGGGTTGGTAGGCCGCCTGTGGCAAGAATTTTTCATCGTACCGCAGTGGACTGGCTCCGAAGGGAGCAAGGAATATCGAAGTGGAAAAGTGTGGGCGCAGGAGACGAGGTGCACTTAGCAGGGATCGTAGAGGGTTGAACGCCGCTAAGAGTAAGGTAAAGAAAGAGGTTGCTGGGGGTTGACACGCCGCGGGGGCGGGTTTTTTGGCACAGGGGTCGAGGAAACCTCCGAAAACGTGTGCGGAGAGAGAGAGAGAGAGGCCCGTTTTCCACAGGCACATCATCCACGAGAGCCTCGACCTTCCGCCGATTCGATCGAAGAATTAATATCGACTAACCTCGAGTGACTGCGAGAGCGTATCGCGCTCGATTACCCGCGCGCGACAGTGATTTATGATCTGGATGTGATATCGCTGTTCCTCGTGCGCCGGTAATCGATTTGCGGGACTTTTGAGCGTGGATTTTTATAGACGACGACGAGCGGCGTTTTCAAGCGGCGCTCTTCGAAGTCGTCGACCCCCGACCATCGCGAGCGCTCACACACCCCCGCGTTTTTCACGGTGTTTGGTGGCTGAACGGTGCCACGAGCCGCGATCACGGCAACGGCGACAGAATACGATGACTCGAGGAATCTGGAAAGCGTCGCGGGCCTTTTCTGCTCGCGTGAAGTACAGTTTCGTGTATATTCACGAGAAGTGCTGTTCAACGTCCTCTGCCCCCACCCCCACCGTCGCCACTATGAAATATGAAGCGACCCGAGAGACTTCCTGAGACGCGAATCTGATTACTTTTTTTTTTCTATGGAATACTGCTACTCTGAAATGTCCCTCTATCATTCATTTAGTCGCACGCGAAAGGCGCTTTCGACGGGAGACGTCTGGAAAATGCAAACTACTAATCGGTGGTGCGTTGCGCACCGAACCTGTTTCTGTACAACAGTGTGAAGGAATATACACCCTCGCCTCTTACAATTAGTGTAATTTTAGTGGGAATCAATAGATGGATTTGATGTATTTATAAGAAGAATGAGTAGGTCTAATTTAAAATAGTAACAACATTAGGAAGCAAATCAATTTCCATTTTGCTCGAGTATATTAGAATGCAAGTAACAAGTTTTCATTGGTATGGAATCAATGTACGATGATGCGAGTCGTGTTGTTTTCGCCAGCAACGGAGGGAATCGGTGTTTGTCAAACGTCGGGAGATGGCGATGCGTCTTCAGCGAGGAATCAACGGCGACAACTAATCGCGTCATTGGCAATCGGCGTAACGACGCATTCCCGTAATTGGTGTACGGGTCGGCGGGTCACTGGAACTTTGAAATTAGTTAAGGGCAGAGAAGTGCGCGATACAATCTGCTAATGGCGCTACGAGACGCTCAATCGACGCGAATTTGAATTGACGACCCCTCGATGCTCGCGCGTCTCGCTGTGCTTACAGTTCGGTGAATCGGCTCTTTCAGGAGACGCTTCTCTCCCCTGCCGGCGTCGTTTTCCGTCTCTGAAAAGAACGAGGAAGACGAGAAACGTTCTTAGACGATCGTTGTTTTACGGCCACCGTAGTCGCGCGCCGAAAGTGCTCGATGCTTCACAGTTCAATTGATTTTTAAGTGGCCTTTCGGGAACAATCGGACCTATGTACCTACGTGCCGAGGGCGAATATTCATGCGTTCACGTCTTGTGCTCCTTCTTCTTCGTTGAACGCTCGAATCGGCGACTAAACAATTTTTTAAATTTTCATATCCGTTATAAACTCCTCGTAACATGAACTAAAGCTAGGTTAAACATACATATAATTCTTCTAATCTCAGCACAATATATCGATTAATTTGTCTTTTTCTTATGTTCCACAGTTATTTTCAAATTGTAGAGGGCCAGTAATAATAGATGAATGTATTAATATATTGCCTGGATAATCCAATAATAATTTATGGAACATTCGTTAAGATAAATATCGCGCACAGACGTCGTCCCTGAAGAGTTGGGACACATTGATCATTGGACTGCGGATTTTATTAATTTATAACAAAAACGAGCTGATGCAATTTACAATAGTACTAAGATTACAAGAATTTAAGAACCATAATATATTATTTCCAACTTATTAAGATCATTCAAGACAAAAAGAATCTTCTATATGGTTACTGTGTTTTGCAAAACAATACTTTTTACATTTTTATTAGTAGATGCTATAAATCTGTATATAAATAGCAATTCTTAATAAAAAATTATTCTACTGATCCACTAACTGGAAATATTTTAACAAACACAGAGTTAGAGATACAGATGTGGTGCAGCGAAGAAATCAATTTCTGAATTCCCAATTACAATCGATTAAAATCAATCTGTTTTGTTATCTAATGCAACGCTCTAGCAATGTGTGTTGGCTGGCGCATTCCATTGATTCCTGGTCGGTTCCGTCGTTAACAAAAGCAAGGGGCACGTTCTTGCGAGCGCGGAATGAACAATTAACCGCGAAATTGAACGGCGCCGGCTAAACAGGCAAATATAATGAAGTTCAATACCTGTTTAAAAGCGAGAGTAGATGATCGATCGATCGTTGTCCGCACATACGAAAGCAAATACCGGAGCCGAGTGTTATTACCTTTGATGTACCATATATTACGCGAGCCATAGGTATATCGATCCTGTGTTGGCGCGCGCCGCGTATAACACAACCGATCGAACATCTCGTTACAGACTGCCGGAACGTGACAAAGTTGTATCTCATTAGAATTTTCCTATGATGCGTCTACAAAAGTTTTAACGATGGCTGGTCGCCCGCTCTCGAGTGCCATCGAAACTATATTTCCCGAAAATAAACAATTATACTAATGGAAAAAGAAGAGCGACGCGCCGGCAACGACCCGCGAATAATAATCATCGTAATAGAACGCGCGGACGCACTCGAACGGACTCGCATCCACGAATTTGTTAATCTTCGACAATTGCCGGCGCGTTTAAGTGTTCGTTAAATTTAACGAATTTAAATTTACTCGCGCTCGGGAATTTTTCCGCCGTCTGTTTAATATACAATCGGATAATCATTCTTTCGCTGATCAACCAGGCTATTCCGGTGAAATGGGATCATAAAATTCTGGTTCTTTGATGGGAAATTAAAGGTACGATATCGCTTAGAAATGTATTTTAGATATTTTAATAATTATCATTTTTTATTTTTTAACTACGTCAAAATTTTCCGATAGTTGTTTGAGCCTATCCTATTGCTAATTTTAGAAAGTAGTTTACCCGTTGTTCGATTATTTTCTACAACCATTAGAGCATCTTTGTGATTAATAAATTTTTAGTGGAAACAAATGTATGTCCAATGCTATTTTACTGCTTCGACATTAATAACAGAAAAATAAAATTGTATTTCGATTTGAAACAATTGGATACAAAATTTTAGAAACGTCAATCAATTGTTCTACCAGAAAAATGTCAGTAAATTCGGAGTGTAGTCAATCGATTTGTCTTGTGTGTGAAACATTCGATAAGACCCTAAATAAATCCAGCAACATATTATGAACTGAAAAGTACAAACAAGAAAAATTGATTTAAAAGTAGCGTGTAGCTTCCGAATTTTCCCGCAGCAGTGTGAAGTACCATTTCTTTTCGGTACAAAGCGGAGGCAATAATGTCCTACTTCCCTATCATCAAGCGGAACACGCGTTTCCTTTTTCCATCGGTTTTTTTCCCCGTCTGCGTTTCTTTCGGTCCCATAAGACGGCTTTGGCTGCGAGGGTATATCGGAGCGACGTGCGATATGATAGATTGTCCATCGAAAACAAGGTAGTCATTCTTTCGGCGGTCTTTTTGGGCGAGTCCCCACGAAATATACATGACGAACGGTGAAATCGGGAGCCCATCGCGTTCAGTATCCCCCATTACCAGAGCGGCAATGGCGGCACGTAATTTCCGGGATGTCAACTAGATTCCAGATCGGTCGTCATCGTCAGTCTGCCTCCATTCGGGCGAACCGCGGCGGTAATCGTCGGCGGTGATCGCGCGCGCGATACGGAACGGTTCTGCGTCTGCCTTCTTTCCAAGTAATGACAGACGAGAGGATGGTGCCGTTACATCTCGGCGGTTAGGTTACCCGCCTTTTTCCGAACTGCTAATTTTCTGCGGCCCGCATTCTTTGAGGATGACGCGCGCGCGCGAGGCCAGGAAGACAACGCCGCCGCTATCGAGACCAACGAGAGGCCGCCATTAATCACTCCTTGTTTGTTAAGCAGTGTACACACCTGCTTCCGTAATATCCTGGCTGCATAGCGTCAGAGACAGACAACCCTCTGTCGCCCGGTTTCAAGTACACCCTCTCACCCCAACGTTTATCGCGTAGGCTGCGTGGCCGTGTGTGCGCGAATCCGCCCACACACAACGCGAAATTTTCGATAAGGCCGCGCACCGCGCCGGAGCCACTCGGATCGGCTTGAGTCGAGGGCACCGCGCTCGGTGAACGATATCGATCATCTTGTCGGACGCTGACAAAATGATGTCGACGGTGACTCGCCCGTGAACATTATCGCGGCGGCGATACGCTCACCGAAAGTCAATTAATTAGCGGCACGCTCGCAGCCGGCGATTCTCCGATGCAGGTAAAAAAACATGGATCACATTCGGAAATAGTAGTCTGGGAATCGCTGCGAATTTGTTTCGAGAGAGAAATGATTTTTATTCGAATTGTTTCGTTACTCGAATGCAATCATCTTTGATTTTATTTTGTATTTTATACAAGCTTTCAGTCATTTCGTAACTCCAGAACGACTTTTATTGTGATAAAATGACCCGCCACTTGAATCGATGGAATTCATTCAAAGGAAATAATTTATTTAATTTCGACAGACAATAAAATTACTTTTTTAAGGTCTAACTCTACATAAATGTGTTCCAACTCCAAAGAACAGCGAAATATTTTTCACAGTGTGAATAAAATTGAGTTCCGATGGGGTAGAAATACCAAAGAGGAGGGGAGAATTTTTTTTCGATTGATAATTCTTTTGTAGACTGTGTAACTTCCGCCGCTGAACACGCAAACGACGAGCAACGTTAGGCTCGCAAACGACGCGGAAAACGCGAAGCCTTAAATTTAGATTAGACAGTGGAATCACATACAAGATTCAGCATACGGGCGTTCCGGGTATATTTGCGCAACGAGTCGAGCCCCGTATTCCAGTGGTCCTCCGGGAAATTTCTTGTTTTCTCGACGGTTCAATACACCCTTACAAAAGCCAGGGTCCCGCGCGTTGCGGTCACTTCACGCCCCTTTCGAACGGCGATACATATTTTATTCTATTCCTGGTTCTGGGGGGTGTTTGGTCATTCCTAATGAACCAACACATGTGTAGAATCATTACGAAACAACTGTTGTTTGCGGTACTTTCCTCTTCGTTGCCGGGGCTCTTCACATAAAGAATCCTACTACGAAGTGTTACAAAGTCGACTATCATTGTTCTCGAATAAAAAAAAGACACTTTTAAATAGACAATAACTTTATCAATTTTTGGCCATACTGTGATTTGGATTTAAGAAGTTAGAGCAACTAGTTCACAACATGAAATTTAGAAAAAATTGCACTTGGTCGGAATTGAAGAGAAAATATTAAAAATTCCTTTTTATAACTTTTTTATGTTGCAAATTAATTGTTCTAACTTCTCATAAAAATTCAAATGGTATGGTCCACTGTTAAAAAAGTGATCGTCTTTTGAAAAGTGTCCAAATATTCATGCGACCGTAAAAAACTAATTCTAAATATTTTTAAACAGAAGCCTTGTAGCACTTGCTCGCAAACAGTAGCGTTGTTTGATACATTCGTCGTGGCCATTGAGGTGTCCCATTTCATTTATAGCGATAGCAGTCGTTTCGCATTAGTTAACACTTGTTACTTTCAGATACACCTCGACCTATGAATAAATATTTACGACCACGATCGCTACAGGGTTAACACGTTCGCTACCAGCACTTGTTTCGTTACTTACCTTCCTTGTTCCAAAGTTTTATTAAATACAACGTACCCAATTCTGAATTATTAAAACAGTCTAGCAGAAGAAAGTCACAGATTCTCTAAAAATTATGAATTCTTCTATGACTTTGAACAACGAAATGCATAAAATTAATTTCACTGTTTTCAAGTGAACTGTCAGATTATGAATGTCACATATTTGTGACGGTGGTAGCGAACAGGTTGAGTCGTCTAAAAGATTCGACTTAAATCGTCTATTTATAATAGCATAAACGGAGGATACACGATCGTGGAGATTCCAAATTACCCGTGAATGGTCGCGCAAGCGTTAAACGGCTCGCGCCGGCGACAAGCCTCGTAATGGGAATCCATATTATCGCCAGGCAATTTGATTTCTTCCATAAAGTTCGTGTATGGTAATTTAACCCATCACCGGCCTCGCCGGACCCGCTCTTTGAGGGAAGGCGCACGAGTGGTGTATTTTAATGGACAATGGCCCATTACAGGATCGCCGCGTAGAGTACCCAATTACACCGAAGAAATGGCAGCCTCGTAGACCACGAGAAACGGGGAATATCGCGGGGAACGAACAACAGGTGCAGCGAAAATTGGTCGCAAAAATATCGCGAGAACGCTGAGAGAAGAGGGACGCTGCTGCCAGATGACGAAAGAAATTTAGCCAGGAACGTCGGGCATTCACTTGCTTATCGGAGCTTCACGCAAGACCGGCCTCATCAACATCAGAATGACGAGTCTCAGAGACCCGCCTCGAGTGGCAAACGTTCGCTTGATGCTTCGCTGACGACTCCGTTTGCGTTCCTCGAGTATTCTTAAGCGAACACGCTCCTATAGTTATCACTACAGCTGAGACATTCATTATGTATACCACCGAAACTTTAATGGGGTTAGTCCGAAACTTCTCGCTCAGTTTCTGCCATCCAAATTTATGAACTGATTAATCCACTTGTTGTTTGTTAGTAGGTCTCGATACCACTTGAGGTACGAGTACGGTAGAACCTCGTTTATCCGAAGACGTCGGGATACATGGCCGTTCGGATAATAGAGGCTGACGAACTATTACCACCTCCGGCTTTAATTTGTTCCCATAACAGAGGTCTACGTTCGGATAATAGAAGTTTGTTGATTCCATACATAAAAATCGTGGGACTGTCCGGAACATCGCTAAAATACACGTGTATTAACATTAATTGGTTCCTACAACGAGCAACATTATTTCGAATCTTTATGAATAGAAATTGCAGATAGAAATTACTGCGGAACAGGAACTACTTCTATCCTTAATGATCTCAGTAAAATTGAACAATGCATCGATGACTATTTCTCTGATTTTCTATCTTTTTACTGCATCTAATTTTTGTTATAAATACATAAAATCCGCAGTCTATCTATCAAATTCGTTTTTTCTCTGTTTATTAGAACAGTTAATGCTCGGTTTCTTGGAAATTAAACTAGTTTTTTTTGTGCTACGGGGATGATTAGACTATGCAGAATTGAAATTGCAGCGGATATTATAGGCGGTATTGAATCCCGGGCAGTCTGCACCCGTTGATTACGATCGGCTATTTATGTAGCATCTACTTAGCCTACTAACGGATCGATGTATCGGTTATCGACACCGATAAAAGCACAATAAAATGGAAATTGAAATTGCTTTTATACTGTCGATACACAGGAGCTAAAAAATCGATTATCAGTTATAACTCATGTTTCTTTAATTTTGTAGTGTTTAAACCGGGTCTAGAGTATGCAAAATCAGGAAGCCATAACTCTCGATCGGAGCAGTAAACGTGCCTCGGATTGAGCCGTTCCGGATGCATGACGAGGCGAGGCCTCGTACGCGTGCGAAATATTTCTTCGCGGAACGAAATCGCGCACAAAAGAACGATTCACTAGAAACGAGAGGTTATCGAACGACGGGTTGGTCATTATCTGGTCGTTCTTGTCGTTCGTTTATCAAACGATGCCTTACTTTCTACATCGGTCGGTGGTTCATCCGATTCGCAGAATCTCCAACGCATGCGTGCGCTCGAATGCACGTACACGCGCACACGTGCAAACGCGCAGCAGCACAAGGGGCGATATATGTTCACCCGCTTTGAAAGCCCGCATTACCGACCAATCCGTTTGCACTCGAATGTTCACGTCCCGGCTGATAAATCGCGGTATAAGTGCGCGCAATTACGAGCCCGGCCTACAACCACCCCCGCCAACCCCCGAAGAATCGTAAAATATTGTTGCGACGTGACGGCTCGCGTCGGCCAGAGACCGATAAGTATTAAAAGCTCCTAATTGGATTTCACCAGGCTTTATCAGTCACTTAGCGCCTGCACGGAGACCTTGCCCTCTGCCAGAGAGGATCGTTCAACCCGCGTCCGACGAATAACTTTCAACTTGCCGATTTTTTTTTCTCACTCGTTCGACGACACCGCGGATCCTCGCCCACACCACCCTTTTCGACTATTAAAACTACCCAGACGTAGGGATAATTAATTCCAACTAATTATCACCCTGCTTTGAACCTTCGACGAGGCCTGCCCCCTCCCTTCGCAGTCGACTCGATTGGGCATCACCTGCTGTCTTTCAGATAACGGATCGGCAGACATGTTGCCCGGTAATGCTGCTTAATTTGCTTCCTTTTTTGTTATCGACCAGGGTGAGAACAATAGAAACTGCTTGCAATAGAAATTTTGGGGCTTCTTCTATTAATTTATTAAAAGTGTATTGATCAAACTGAGACATTGCAACGTGACTACCATATCGGATAAATATTACTCGTGCATTGTAAACCAGGAAGGGAGTGTTTATTTATATTTTATCGACTAGTACTAGACAAGTATTTCCTTGAAAAATCACTGGTAGAAACGTTTACTTCTGCACAAACAGATCAATTACCGCAAGGAATAGTACTTGATTCCAATTTCCTGGAAATTGCCAGCAAAAATGGGAATCCGCACAAATAGCAGTCCGGAGATAGCAAAGAAGTAAACTTTAATATTCCGATAGCAGCAAATATCCGCGTAATTTGAATTGTTCAAAGCGAGCAGGAAAATTAAGAACGAAGTGGAGGTAGTTTCTCAGAAATTCCAGTCGAAAAATAAAATGGGAAGGCGGAGCGTAATGAAATTTTTCCCATCAGATTTCGCTACGTGAAATTGTGCGGTTGGCGTTCTTCCCTTAAAATTAAGACAATCGAAACCTTTCGATGTTCTCTCTGTCTGAAGGCTTTTTTCCGCGGAAACCAGTCCAGCCGAAGATAACCTATCAACCGGCAATCTTCGTGTCGCCTTTGAATCAGAGACAATGCACGTCAGAGGTTGAGAAGCCGAAGAAAAGGAAGAATCGCGTGCTTTACCCGGTAGTTGCTCGAATCGGACGATTTACTCGTGTGGAAGGAACGCCGCCAGTGCTGTGTCTAGACTTTTTATTATCTGGCGTCTTGTCTATTCCCAACAGCCTTTATTTCGCTGTTATTAAACATTGTTCTCGTGTCTTCTCTCGCAAAGTTATCCTCGTGTTAAATATCAATTCTCTGTATCACAATTTTCTTTATGACTGCAACGAATAACGAGTTCAACAGTTAAAGCGAAACTCTTTTGAACCAAAAATTTTATTCTAAATAAATATCCATTACAGAGAAAGAGGATTTCATTTGTGTCGAACATTTCATTTCATAAAACGTATAAAGTATAGTGTTAGTCGATTTTCTCTAAAAATTTTCATCACGAGCTACATACAATATTAGGACAACAGCTGAATATATTTATATCAAAAGGATATAAATAATTTTTTATTATAGAGCTGGAGAAGTCTTACTGCAAAGAAGGTGTCCATAAAATCGCAATAAATTAATCATTCCAGTCGATAACAATTTTATAGAAATACCACTTTGGAACTTTCATTTTAAGCCACGGTGAATGATTAACGAAGCCACTGTTCATCGTATTATAATAAAACTGTGCAGCGCTGACGGCAAAATTCAGCAGGGACTCGATTTTTTAATAAAACTGCTATTTAATTGCGTCCGAATAAAAATTCCAAGAACATTTTTATTACATCGTCGGGGTCTCATATTCGCGGTTGAGGAAGAGCTGGGCGAAAAACGGCAAGCCGCAGTATGCGTTAACCTCGTTTCACCCCGTCCGCCACAAAAAGGTCAACACTCCTTGTATTCATTTCCTGCCGAGATCAAAGAGGACGATCCTTTTCACCCGAGATTTTCTTCGTTTGAAGACTCGCCCCCTTTTTTTTTGTTATCAGCGCCAGCTAGAGAGAGGAACACTCGATGCTCGAGGGGCCCCGGACGCTCGCGGAGAGTTCTATAAGCAAGATTATCTCGTTCCCAGGAAAGACTCGTCCTTCATTCAGGCCCGGTAAGCACGGAGTGGCAAGGTACATACATACGTGTATATCGAGAGGTCCCAGGACCGGGTCACATTCAGCTCGATTCCCACTCTGAATGGGTCATTGTTCGCGCCTTTGTACGGTTCGCGATTCCGACTGTCGTCCATTTTACTTTGATTCACCAAGTACTCGAGGAGCCGGAGCAGCGGAGGGGTGGCTATCCGCGTTTGCTGATCGAGGGTTCTGGCCTCGGTTGCATCGGTTTTGTCAACGGGCTTCGGCGGGCCTGGTCCCGCGCATCGAGAAAAGCAAAATGAAATTACCCGCGGGTTCCAGACGCTCCGCTGAGCCTTTGTGAACGGTTCAGCGTGTTTGCTCGTCAATTTTTTCTTCTTTCTACACTTTGCACTTCTTTTTTTCCTTCCCTTTCCCGTCCGCGCGACCGAGAGCTGCCTCGGCCGAGGCTGCAGTGCAGTGCGGCGGTCGAACGATTCCTCGGCTGGAACAAGTTCACGGTCGATTGTTTTTATTCCCTTTCTTCTCGGCCCCCTTGCTCCTCGGGGATGGAACCGTTCGCGAGAATTAATCGACCTGCCTCATTCGACGCGACGTTTCACCGAGACGATTCTTTCGGTCCCCATCGACGGGGGGCCTTGTCGTACCCGGCGACTGTTCGACAACCATCGAACAACGACGGAGGCGGCGTCGTCTGTTGGGGATGCTAGACTGTTCTTTACCGGGGATGTGTCCCGCGTGGCTGAGACCGGGACTTGAACAATACCAAAGAGTCGCGAGTCGGGTCTCGTTGCACGTGCACCAACTCCAGACGACCACGATCAACAGTGGGTTATTGAAACGCCGAAGAAAGAGATGCCTCCGAGAAGCAACGGCTGCACCATGCAGCAGATTGGAAGGCTGAACGGCGCGGGATCGTTCGTTCGGTCTTCCTGTGCACGGTTTCTGTACTTCAGGGTGAACTTCGCTCTTCAACCATCAAATTTTTAGACACCCTAAACTTGCTCCATTTCATGAAAAAATAATCTGCACGACATCCAAGATCAATTAAGTAGAAACCCCTAGCTTCATTCTTCATATGAATTATTTTCCTACGCAATGGAACACCTCCAGGGGCGGTATGAAATAAATTTTGCAAAAAAATGTTCACCAAATATCGTTAAGATCCGCCGTATTGTAAGTTGACTCTGTGTTCCTGTGCACGATCTCTGTACTTCAGGGTGAACTTCACTCTTCAACCATCAAATTTTTGGACGCCCTGAACTTGTTTCATTTCATGAACAATTAATTTGCACAAAATCAAAGATTAATTGAAAATGTAGCCCCTTAACTTTATTCTTCATATGAATTATTTTCCTACGTAATGGAACACCTCCAGGGGCGGTATGAAATAAATTTTGCAAAAAATGTTCACCAAATATCGTTAAGATCCGCCGTATTGTAAGTTGACTCTGTGTTCCTGTGCATAATCTCTGTACTTCAGGGTGAACTTCACTCTTCAACCATCAAATTTTTAGACGCCCCAAACTTGCTCCATTTCATGAACAAATAATTTGCACAAAATTAAAGATTAATTGAAAATTATTTTCCTACGCAATGGAACACTTCCAGGGGACGGTATGAAAGAAATTTTGCAAAATAAAAAACGTTCACCGAGTACCTTTGTCATCCGCCATACTGTGCGTTGACCGGGTGTTCGTGGGCCCTCTGCACCCTCTAGCTCCGCGTTTAAACGAGTACACGTTCGTGTCCTTCGTATACGGACACGCGAGCGACACGTACACCCGCGTCGGATCTGCTCGCCGGTACATACGTGCATACTTAGCTGGCTCGGGAGAGGTGCCGAAGGGGTTGCAAGGCAACTGCAACTGCAACAGAGGCAGCGCCGATGTTGCTGCTGTTTGCAAAGCGGTGTATTATACTGTCAGCCATGCTGGGGATTAGCAAACGCAATACATCGGGCTTCACGATCGTGCTGCGCATCTGTTCGCCAATCCAACCCCCTCCAACCTTGCTCCTTCCGACTGTCCCTTTCTGCACGATACATTCTGTCAGCCCCCCGCTCGCCCTCGTCTCGTCCTTGCCCTCCTCCTCCTCCTCTCTCTCTCTCTTCTGTTCTGTGTCTGTCTCTCGATTCTCTCTCGATTCTCTCCGGGCCCTCTCCTCCTTCCGCCACCCCGCGTCGGTAACATTGCTCGCTATGCACCGCCTCGTGGCTCGCTCCTACAAGAGCTGCATCGCAATTGATCCAAGTTGCACGGTGCACCGGGCGTGCACGATCTGCAAATAACACGAAAACCATCCTTGCCGAAGGCGACGTCCTACGGTGCTATTATAATAAGCGCTGTCGACGATCGTCACGACTCGCGGCCCCCACCGCCCATTGTTATTACATAACGCGTTATACAGGATCCTAGGGAGATGTCCGGGATATCCTGGTGAGCCGATAATAGACCTAGGGAACGGCAATTACGATCCCCGGGACCGGCGATCTAACGGCGGACAGTGTTTTCGAACACTGCTCGGATTCGGCACCGGTGTATGCACGACTCGGTGATTAACTTATCGACAGACTGCGGAAGCTGTGCGGTTCCTGGATCGAATATCGAAGGTAGACTGACAAATAGCGGCTGGGGAAACAGGCTTCATGATTTTGACGCGGTGGCTTGACGGTGTTTGCTTTCGTATGGTGAAAGTACCTCCTGGAGTTAAGGAAAAGCTCAATAACATGCTCAAAAAGTAATTGTTTCAGATCTGTATCCTCATTTTTGTGCACTAGTTAGTGGTGATTTTAATTGAAATTCCCATTTCTATTCTGTCTCCGAACAATTCATCGTTAGACTGCGGATCTTTATGGAAAATCAAAATTTTGTGCATTCATTTCAAGAAGGAGGGGCCACCGAAAAAGTTCTTACACCCTTTAATAATTTTAATACATTGAAAATAATGAATTCATGTTTCTAATTTCTCTTAATCTTTATTCTATTTTAAATCATACCTACCCAGTTTTGCCATAATTGCATGAAATCCGCAGTTTATTCATCATATAAAGTGAGTCCAGATTTAATGTGCCACTGGGGAAGATTACGAGGAAACCGAAAAGGACGACACAACGAACATTATCCTCAAATGTAGCATAATCGTAATAATTGTACCACTTACTATTGTCAGAATATAGCAAATATAACCATATTACGTTCCTTTATCTCAAATCCCAGCAACCCAAAGCAAAACCAACCCAGCATAAAAGAGAAATTAATACGGTTAAGAGGGAATGTACAAAATACCATTTTCAAACATATACAGAATATTTCAAGATACAACAAGCAGAATATACACAGATATAGTACCACGTACCTACACAGCTCTGTTAGCGTCTGTTCGTCGAGTTGGCAACTACTAATTGTAATTAAGAACTTAATCTCTAATGGAAAATTCTTGCCCTCTACCCTGATAAAGATTTAAGCATTCTCTACGGGGAATTATACTGCTCGGGGCTTACAACGCTAAATCAATGCACCAGAGTTCTATCTACTGTCTAAGGTCTAGACCTACCAAACACGGCGAACGTTGCGGCTAGCAGCCAATATGGCTGCTGAATATTTGATGGTACTGCGCTATGAGCGATCGACGAAGACAGACGTAGAATATGTCTTCACCTTCGACGAAACTAGTGTAGCCGTTGAACTCTGGGAAATGTCAATGCATAATGACAGCAGTCAGAATTAGTAGAAACATTTTCTTACATTGTTGTTTAACTCTCATACGCTCCTCAAGAATAGTTGCATAAAAGAGACTAGGATAATAATTCACCCATGTTTGCTCTACACGTGAAATCAAGAAATTATGTTCCATTTGTAACGTCACATTTTAAAGAAATACATCTCACAACCTGGACAGGAAGGGATCAATGATTTTGCAGTATGTGAAAATAGTAAATGGGTGAATTTTATTTTATTTTAAAACGGAAATGAAATTTTGGTGGTATCCATAAATGCACAGTAGAAACTTAAAACATATTATCACTCTATAACAATGGAACCATCGAGCATTAAAATACAAATGCCTTATAAAAATGGCAAGACTAAAATCTAGATTTCGCGCTGTTTTTACGTACATAGATGACCTCAATAATTTTCTGAATGATTATTTTCTCTAGAGTTGATATCTTACGATATTTAAGGCGATGTTGCGCAAATGAGAAGAAGACTGCATGTTGTACGCAGCACGTAAAATTAGGTGCATCACTAAAAAATGGAGGGAATCGCAGGAATGGTATCGGCCGTTTCACTACGCGCGACCGATCACATGAACGCAACTGTTTGTCGTGAAATAATATCACCACCGCACAGTTTGCCGACAGTTACAGAGGTGCCGGCGAAACGCGGCGCGGAACTCGCAGGCTATTTACATTCCGGGATACTTCGTTCGAAAAAAAGCGCAGAAAAGGAAATAAATTTTCCGGCGATTGGCTGCTGTCGAACGAATCACCGGCGGATGGGGTCAGTAATTCGTGTGCCGCTCGCGTACCGTCCGGTCATAGTTGCTCGAACGGGCTTATTTAACGGTGATTCTATCGTAAATAATGCAGCAGTTCGTGACACTTTTACCAGCGAGCGAACGAGGCGCTACACGAGCGTGTAGGCGCGAAACTTGCAAACTTCCCGAGCTCTCGTCGATTAACACGTTCCGCGTGTTTAGCAGTCCGATTGCCTTCGATGGACTTAGCTAGCAAATGGTCGTCCCTCGATCGCACGATCGTCGAACAGTTTCTATTCAAGTTTGGAGGACACAGCTGGATACAAGCTTCATAATTACCGTTCTTTTCATTTCCCTCAGCCGTGACCAGATTTGCCAGTTGCACCCCAAACGCACCCTGTCGCGAATACCTCGCGGCGACATTCCCGATTGCATCGATTCCGCGTCGGGGACGCTTCCGGCCGACGAACGCGCGTTATAGTGCTGCAAACCAGCCGCCAGTAATTGCAACTCGAATGGGACCCCCTGTAAGGAATCACCTCGATCGAATGGAACCGGTCGAGATACTCTTTTGTGTTGGTCTGCGCGATCTCCGATCTCGATACACGCTCCGTTTATGTGCAATGTGTGGGGGATTAGCGAGAAAGCGAGTTATGCGAAGTCGTTATGCAACTAAATTAGTTTCTTCATTATTTATTAATGCTAGAAGAAATGGCCGGGCGTGCGTGTTAATCGAAATATGCAAAATGAATGCATATTCCGCTTAGTATAAGAATTCTAAGTGACAACTTTAGAGGATTTAAATCAGGATTAAATCAGGATTGAATCAGAGGATTTATTAAATCCTACGAAGAAAATGTTATAAATCAGAAAGCAACGAATAGAGGAATAAGATTATCTTTTTTCCACACGTACACTGCGGTACTTTATCACACAAAATGTGTTTGTAAGTAAGGAAGAATACACTGCCACAGATCAATAGATTCCCGTTTAGATATTGTACATCATGTACACATAATCAGTCACGTATAGATCATGTATAAATCATGTATAATCTCCATACCCAGAAGAAGTAGAATAGTCCGGGAATGGATAGCCACCCTCACGCCATCATCCTGTGCAAACATCAATGTCCTGTCGATCTTAATTTGCAAAACTTATTACACATATTGTATACATGACGTTCCACCTAACTTTGAACCCTTGTTTATTTCGCTATTTGTAAAGACGCACGTCCGTGGGGTGCGGAAAAGGGAAAAGAAGGGTGAAATGGAGGGAAGATCAGCGAGGAAGGAATGGAGAAGGGAAGGAAAGGATGAAGGGGAGGATGAATCGAAGAAGGGGAAGAGGGTAAGACCTAAAAGGTCCACCGAGGTCCACCAAGAACAGTTCCTGGGGATCCGCAGGGGTTGAAACCCCAGGGACTCTTGCGAGTTTTTGGAAAGTCGTCAAACTTGGCGGCTTGAGAATGGCAATTTCTGTTTCAATTATATAATTGCACCATTGATATTGCAACTTGATGTAATATACTGGACAGCGTTCAGATAACTAGTGCGTATCTATAGATAATAGTGTCTCCCCTACCTGTTATTTCCATATCAGCTTTCGCATCAGAATTCTTATCTCTCCGAGTCGCTAACAAAGCAACTTTAAATTGCCGTGCGGAGCCAGTGGAATTTCGGGCGGGATTTTGGCGGCAAATACGATTAAGTACAGCGTAATATTGCCGGCAACAAATAGTCGAATATAACTTCGGTCCCTATTGTACATTGATTTTACGTGATGAGGTTGCAGATCCCCGCTCGCAGCAGATGCGTCGTAGTTGAGGCGAGGCGCGACAGCAACTTGCATCGCGATACCTTGTTACAGGCGTGTACGTGACTTTAAAAGACTCGTGCTTCTCATCGGGCCCTAATACACGATCGGCAGAGCTACGCCCTGCTAAAACACTCGATAATTTTGCGGAGAAGAAACTGCACGACAACTGTACAGACCGGCGGCGGGTGAAAAGCACGTTCGGAGTTTGCGTTGGGCAAACGATCGCGATAATCCGAGTCGGTGATGCGCTCGACGCTCGCGGAGAGAGGGGAGGGATAGAGGAAGTTTATTTGCATCAATTAGAGACAGTCGTTGAATTATTAAACGATCGCGTGCGAGGCGAACTCCGAGACCCGAGAATTAGGGGACCGGTCCTCCGCGCGATCATTCTTTCTATTTTTCTTTTTCACATTTTTCCAAGTCGTGTCTCCGCGCCGGGCAAAACAATAACGCGGCAAAATGACAGCGAGAACGAGCGACGTCGTTCCCCGCCTCGAATGCAGCCAGCACCACCATTATCACGAATGACGATGCAGACGCGCGTCATTTTATCTCCCGACACGTCCGGCTGATCTCTGTGTGAGCGGCGGTCGCGCGTGTGTGCGCACGGAGACCGGACTAAACAAAAAGGAAAGCATTCCTCGCCACCTATATACACCGCAGGCACCGTGCGCGCACCGTTCACGAGTTTATTTAGCCGTCCACTGACAAGAAAATCTCGTCGAGGCTTTTATTACCAGGCGGGATGACCGCCGCGCTGCCGAGGGGGGGAAAAAAAGAAGAGGAAAGAACGAAAAAAAAGGAGAACTGCCAATCCAACCGAGAGCTTAACAAGACGAAACGAAGATGTGAGCGTGCCGTCGCTACGACCCGTCAACTTAATTGATTTATTTCGCGACGGTCTCCCGCTAATCTTGGATTTCCGTGATCCATAACGCGGACCGGGCTTTCTGAATTCTGAAACGGTTAAGGGCCCGATCTCGCGAAAACTCGGTGTAATTGATAGGACACGTGCACGCTTCGGGGTGCTGGCTGGACGTGGTCTGATGTTTTATCTCGGTGTACAGCCAGCCATGCGTTTATACGCGACGGTGAAGTTTCGCTGGTTTTCTTTTGGAGCCCTCGATCATCGAATTTTAGCACCGTGGTTAGGCACGCGACGAGAGTAAGAGACTACGTTTACGTTTCTCCTCCAAGTAGCAATCTCTGAAAGTAATAAGTTCAGATTTAGCTTAGTAATTATTTACTTCGTTGACTCTTTTGCATACCACGAAGAATAGATAATAGTGTGCTTAATATATTCGCACAAAAATAGATTTTTAAATATGTAGGATAATCGCACCATCTACAGTACATGGTTCACACAGTACCTTAAAATAGCGGTGCTTTTATGGCAAATGTTGTTTAAAAATACCAATCGCCAATGGTAACCTACTTCTAAAGGGACAGCTACCGAGAATAAATTCCAAAATTAGAGTTGACGAATGTCGATGACGATTAAAATACATATTTTAAATTACCTTCCTCTTTTATCCGCGTTTTTATTCCTGATATAGATCCTGTGTGTTTCTAAAAGCAGCTTGCAGATCCTGAACAAAGAATTCTGCTTCCTATTTCTGGGACATCCAATGCACAAAAAGAACTCTTTGGACAACCTGATAAATTCAACCACGGCATAAGACATGCAGAAATAAAAATTGTAGGGGCCATAGATCGCAGTAGGGTTAGGCAATTTTTGCAAATCGAAAATCTAGCCAGACCTTTTTTCAGCTCTGACTCCCTACGCAAAAGATCAAGCCGTCACCCACGAAGTTCTAGGAACGCTGGGAAACGTCAAGCCGGAGCAAGTTTATTCGCGAGAAGAAATTCTATTTCTGCGTCCGGCACACGTCGAAAATGGCGGTCGTCGTGGTTTTTGCGAGCGAGAATCGGCGGCGCGACACGCTTGGACCCGGTCCAACGGAAATCGGCTCCCTTTCCACCGGCAATGCTCGCTTTCCGTTGAAATCTGGAGCGGTTTTGAAACTCGAAATACGTGATTAGCGGTCGGACCGGGCACGGGAATTTTATTGATCGCGCGGGAGATAGGTGCATGCACGGGCTCCTGGCAAGCAGTCACCTTTAGGCGGTCCGTGTAAACGCGCGCTTCCGGTTGACGACCGATAAAGCGCGGCTGATTCGGATTGCGTAGCGCGCCGCCGCACGCGCGTGCACGCACCGCCTGGAATGTTGATCGAACGCCGATAAATACCTGGCCGAGGTGCATAGAATAGAACTCGTGCATTGACGGGCAGAAATTTCGAGCGGACAGGGTCCGTTGCGATTGATGTTTCGCTGAATTCCTGATTCACGGAGAAACTGAAAAATCCGGTAAATGTTGACGCTACGATGTCCGCCATTTTTATCCGCTGAAATGGCGAAAGACTTCGCCTGCAGTTGTCCTTGTTCTTGCGAATCATTTAAACACTTAGAGGGTTGAGTGTCTATATGTTGCCTCGTCTCTAAAAATTGATACGTCTGTGAAAACATTGGAAAAATTTGTTCACGATTGGATCTACAATGGATTTCAAGATCGAAGCTTATTTTTACCACAATCCCTCAAAACTCGTATTAGTCATTTTATCGAGCTTTTAATGAAAGGTGAATGCTGCCAATTTCATAAACCAGCTAAAAACTGTAATGAAAAACGTCAACATTAATAATCCTTGACATGATGTACAGAATTATTATTTTACCAGGTACGTATCCGAAGAAAATAAAGGTAAAAATGATCCGTATAAGGGCGAATACATTTTCTATAACTTTCCCATCAATGTTACGTAGGTATAACTTTTTAGACGTTAGACCGTGTAGTATCATACTGCGAAAGAATTCTTCCTTCCGCAACTGGGCCAAAGTTTGCCTATGCATTCCGAAGACTCTTGGAATACTGGCCCTTTACGTTCTCAGGTCCCTTGGTATTAAGGTCCTTTGCATTCTTAAGACGTTCGGAATATTAGCCTTTTGTATCCCTAAGTTCCCTGTTATTGTACTCCTTTGCATTCGAAAATTGTTGGCATTGCATATCTGAGACCCTCGGAAACTTATACTTTTGAAACTTTCTTAAAGTTATTTAACCCTTTGTCCGAAAACTTATAAATCACTTTTATCAGGCAATGTATTCGTCAGCATTTACAAAGGCGACGATGTGAGTTACAGGTAAGACCAAACAAGAATTGAAGCCATGAGTCACAGAATCAGTTGTAGCACTGTCCACGATTGAATTTATGGGACATTATATTTCCAGTGGTGTGTGGTCCCGGAAATTCAATCTAGCCCTCGACTATCTCCAACCTCGCGAGCTCGATCTTTACAATTCATCCCATCAGCGGTACAATTCTCTAATCATGTACTTTCCGTGACAGGATAACGCACCAACGATCTTCAATCGGTGGTTTTTGCGCGGATCCGAGTCCGAACTTATCGATGAGCACAGATGAGCATCGATAACCCGGATCACCGGTGTATCGTTAACATCAGGAACATCGGATCGGTGTCAAAGGCAGCGAAATCCGGAGGGTTCCTCTTCGCGATCCACGCGGTACGTGCTCGTGACAGTGTATCGAGCGTAGTCCAGAGGAATGGCCGAAGGGAACAGATAGAGTTGAAACCCCCTGGCATGGAGATAAGTAGGATGCCATATTGATTGCGACTGACTCTCCCGCGGTTGTTGGGAGTTTGAAAGTGAGGAAACGGCCGCTGCCGGAAAGACGTGTGAGGGAGCGAGTCGGCCGAAGAAACCGGGCCGGAGAGAGCGGGAAAGCCCTCCGTGGAGAATGTATAGATGCATCGAGGGAAAAGAGAACGAGAACTGTGGGAATGAGCGAGCTCGAGAACCGGAGGAGAACCAGGAGGGAGGCAAAGAGCGCCGCGAGAATTACTGGATCGATATTAAGTTGTGATAGTTCCCGTTTCGACTGCGGGGCGCTCGCGTTTGCGCCCTTACGGGGCGACCCCCTGATCGCACACCTGCACCTGCCGACGCGACCTGACCCCGCGACCTGTGACTCCCAGCATTCGGATTATATCGAGAGATCGCGCGAGCTCGACCTCGCTTACCTATTAAGCGGGACTTCCGGTCTAAAGCGTCACTTTGTTTGTTGGCCTCGAGATTTTCTTAAAGAAATCAAACCACTGTTTTGCAACCAGGTTTGGCATACGTATTTTTTTATCATTTCGACTATGCAATTTTTTCAGGTCAGAATACTTGAGATTGTAGGAGTTACATATAAAAGAAAAGTGGCTTATAATTTTTGACCAGATAATTTAACGAAGATAATCCAAATGTTCTAAAGAAGTTAAAGAAATTTTGTTGGGGTCTTGAGAGACACTTTGGAAAGACGCCATGGGACCTGACGAAAGTATTTATATCCGAACAGCCGATATTTGGATTGACGTTTCCGCGTACCGCGAAAATTAAGACGGGAAAAGGCAAAAACCGCATTGGGAACAATCTAAATGCAATTCTTCGGTTCACTATTTTATTTATGTTTGTGAGATAATAAAACTTCCAGACAGTTTGTAGTCAGGGTACCCGCGCCACTGGGAATGTTTATAGTCGCTAATGACCAAGCAAACGATACGACTTTAAACGTTTCAAGAAAAGAAAATATCGTAGTCGTCGGCGGTTATAGTGTTAATGGTTCCACGAAGTAACGCGAAGTTAAAATTCCTTGCTATTCCTGGCGGAAAGAATCTATTCGAACATACAAATTTAAATACAGAAATGGATAGTGAACTGAGGCGAAACGTTTCGCGTATTCGAAAGAAGGAAAATGTAAAATATGCAGCATTTCGAAATATTCAATTTGTATAATTTTGGTAATTTCTACAATCGTTTTCATTCGAATATGACGTCCCTCCACCATTATGCACGCAAATGGCTCTTCCAATTCACTTCGTGCGCCATTAGTAAAACATCGTATACATTTTGCATGAGTATAGTTCGCGTGTAGATGTTTAGTTTGCTCGATTGACCTTCTTTCCACCTGTAGAACATGTTGGCAAAGTTCGGTCGTTTAACTTCGGAACACCATATACATAATTTAGTATCGTTAAAATTTCGAAGCCCGAACGAAGTTTATCGATCGTCGAGCATGTGCCACCCTAACAAATTTCGGGGATGTATTGAATCTTTAAAACTGAATTATTTTCACCGAATAGTTGATGAGAGGGAAAACAGTGTTTTGCCCGTGGTATCGACTATACTGTAATGTAGCGTTTGTTAGCGGCTGTAATAGACTTCAGGCACTCTCTCGCTTAACAGAAGCTCGCGGTAAGCCGTGAAATAATTTATCGAGGGCTTTCGTTGATCTCTGATCGGTTTTCCGACGCGCGGAATAACGCGGATCGAAAACGTTCTCGTAATAACGCATTATGAATCAGAAGTAAAAGGCTTATAAGTAATATTGCCGTCCCATGAGTTTACCCTCTTCAGCTCATGACAGCGATATAATGGGTTCTCTGATTGCCTCTATCACACTCGGTTGCGCCACTTCCAGGCTTATCCGCCCACGTTTCCTTTCGCGGAAAATACTACATCGCCGCGAACCGTAGACGATACGCTGTCACGAGAAATCGATGTACCCACCAAGGAAAATTCGCAAGCTTCCGTTGCCTGACAGCGATGCGATCTCTTATGGAACACCCGCTGTGTCCGGCAAGAATGCGAATTCACCACTGACTACTGTTCACATGTGACTTAACTCCGCGCGACTTTCTTCGTGGCTGAAATACAGTGAATATAATAATATTACCACACTTTTTAATTACTTTTTAGTATGGGACCGTACGACCTGGATATTTTTTTAGAAGTTAAAACAATTCGTTTTTACTACACGACGTACAAAAAGGATTTTGAAAAAATTGCAATTGCCCGGAATTACAGAGGAAATACTAAAAGTTAAATTGTTTTTTAGAAGTTAGAAGAGCTTGACCACGGAAGGGCTCCATGAAAAGCAATTTTCTTTAGCTTCTTTTTCACTAAACTGAAAGTATATTAACGAAACATTGCTTCGAGAGTAATTCAAATGTTCCTCGTTCCGTCGCGTGATACAGTGATTTCATAACCGACCAATCTTTTGAAATGAAGCGTGAAAATACAATTTTTAATATCATCCTATTGTTTACGGGGACGTGTCGATAAAACCATTTGGAATGATGTGGTTTATTGGACATCAGCGGGAATGATATTATCACGTTGCGCGTGTTAAAGTTGCATCACGAAGGAAAATATTGGAAATTCTGTGAAAATACGTGGGACAGAGCCGGCGATGATTGAATCTCTAAATTAAATTACGCGAGCAGTTTTGTTGTTTTTACGATATTCGCGGATTTATTCATCGCGTCTTTGATGAACGCGGATATTGATAATGAAGATAAGTTTTTTGCAATAATTCTGCTTGGAAAGCCGATCAATACTTTTGATATTTATATCTCCAGTACCGATGACGGTAAAATACTGCAGTTTTTGCTAATTTTAAGAATCATACATGCTTCTCGCTTCATTCTTTATTTTGCATAACATGGAAACCTTAAGGAGCATGACTACTGTGGAAACACATGTCCTTAAGGATTCTTCAGAATTATTTTCTTTTGGCTTGTGTAATAAATTCCCGCGTTTTTCGTATTTTATTTTTTCCTGCAATTTTGTGTTTTATTAGGTGAAGTATATATATGCATTCGCAAGTCTTTTTCTTGCTCTACAAACCTATCTGCTTCAATTTTTCGAATTAATTAATTTTAATCAATTTTCAGGCTTTTTCAATACAATAGGCACACGAAGCAGTGCTCAGGACACGCAAAAAGAATTTAGGTTCTATGAAGAAATTTTGGAGTCTGGAAACAAATTGTAGAGGTTATTAGGCATGGGCAACAAACACTCTTTGCTCTGGAAGCATTCTGAATTGCCCCCGAGGGCAACACTTCAGAGCAAATGACGTTAGAGAACAAGATAGACTATCCATCTTGCTCTTTCTCTGTATTCACTGTCCCGGGTAGACACGGTCTCGTTATTCTCTATTTCAACATGCCGGGGCAGTGTCCCATAAGGCAATCCGTGTCTATGTATACTTGACCTAGGTCCTACCAAAACCACGTGACTAGATTAGATCATCCCATGAAACGCGTATTTTTAACAGTACACTTGCACTTTCTTAAATGAAGTCGTTAATTATTTTATAAAAATTTCTGGACTTCTCAAATAAAAGCGAATTCTATGGCGTTTAAATGTTGTAAACCTTTTGTTGGATATGTAAAGAACGTAATTTCGAAATTTCGAAAATAATAATGACTGAATATTAACACGTTCTCTCAATTACTATTAATTATTAGAAGTTTGCACCTTACAATATAACTTATTTCATTTCAGAACGAATAAACTGATATTCAGGACTACTAATATTCTATTTAATTAACTACTAATATTTTATTTAGTTAAGCTAGGATCTTTGGTGCAGCTATTTTCGAGAAACGTAAGACGTATTGACCAATAAGTACCAAACGAAATTTTCAAACTAAAATTACTCGAACTCGCCCAAAGAAATGCTCCAATCTCGAAGTTAGTTCTGATTGATTTTCGCACTTGCTCTTGCCACGATACCAAGTATTTATTAGTTCGGTTTCGAGACAGCTCGATCGAAGGAGAGGCAGGAATGGCGGTCGGTCGTGAGAACAGTTCGATAACGAAATCGCGATGACAGCGGCGGGTATGTGTGCTCAGGTATGACTGCGTGGGAAGTGGTGGGTCGTAGGTCAGGTTGCAATATCGCACGACCTGCGACCTATCCACGGCGGAGCCTGGGTGTGCAGCTGGAGATTTTCAGCGGGCGTAATAGAGATTTAATGGACGATGGGTAGCAGATTGTAACTGAGGCTCGTGCACGACGAATGCGAGATTTCATCGCGCCGGTATAACGGGTCGCGGCGTGTATCTGAGATTGCCATCTGCGCGGGAGATGTGTGCGGTTCGAATGAAAATCCACGGTGTACATCCTCCGGTATTTTATCAGTCAAACACTCTGCCGGGCACGAGGAACGATACCTCGTCTATTGTTTCATCGCCAGGGTATAGTTCTGGTCGAGTTACGTTGGCGTTTTATTGGCGCTATACCAATTACTTACTCTCCCTTCACCGGTGTAAGGTGCAATCTGACCACGGAAACCCTCGAATTTTTATTTTTAATAATCATATACCGGGGGAAGTATGCTGTAAGATTTGATGCTTTTGTGGTAACGTTCGTATTTCTTTTTAGTATGGAACTCTGTTGATTTTTATATCTGAAGGCCCTTTGAATGAAGATTTATTTGATGTCCAAGTATTAAAGTTACTCGTTTCACTGTTTCTAACGTTTCATTTTATGAGAGAATTAAAAACAATGTTTCATGTTATCTATTTTTCATTATAATAGCTTGGTAAAATTCTTTATGAAAATGGAAGTCTGGAATATTTGTGATCTAATGAGTTAATATTATTGCTTTTATCGTATGGATACTTTGTTTTAATTAATCGCCTTTATGTCTGTTTTTAATTTTCAACTTTAACCCTTGGTAAGGGTAGCTTGAATGTACCATGTCTTATACTCTTGAACAATTTCGTCTCAAGAATTCTGATTGATTCTACAGACATTCTCATTGTAAAATTGTAAGAATCTCTTAATAAATTACACAATTCCCAAGTGGCTGTACAATTATCGTTGACTGGATATACACGTCGAAAATATCAGTGTCATTAAACCGTTGCACAGTGTAAAGCACCGAACAGTAGCGCCCACACAGAGATTAGACGCTGTTAGGCGCGCGATGCAACTGCCAATGAATTACTCGCCGCGAAATTTGCCCGTGTAACTGTCCGTCGGCCGCCGCAATCCATTTCCCAAACAAGTAATCGCTGTCAAAATAAAATTCCTGGCAGCCGACGATGCGAAAAAAAGCCCCGGTACGCAAACACAACACGGCGCGTAACACAATACTCCGGCGGAGAATGAGCAAACAAACGCATAGACGGATTCAGTGTTTCGAGCAACAACGTGTTAACACACGCGTAACTTACGCCAACTGTTGCTCTCGAACGTTCAACCTGACACGCCGGTAAACGCCATTAGAATCCAAAACACGATATCGAGTGACACAGGCGGCGGGTCGAGCGTCGGGTCCGGGGCCGAGTCTCACGGTCCGCTCGATGTCATCTTTCAGCACCCACGTCGGCCACAATTAGGCGACCAGACCAGTATCTTTCCTTTTTCTTCCTTTGCCTTCCGCGCCTTTTTTTTTGGCTATCAACCCCTCCGAGTAAATTCGTGACGGCGGGGAATGTGTCAAGCTCCTTGCACTTTCGTGGGAGCTTCGCTTTTACTGCTTGGTTTGCCTCTTAATAATTTGTTTAACACTCGGACAATGGACGATTTTTACAGACAAATAATTGGCGATACTTAAAAGCGTTCACATCTCTAATTAATAACTTTTAAAAATTTACTTTTGATTCTAAATTCTTTCATCTGTAAGGAAAACTGTTGTGTCCAAAACTTTGGTTGATAAAGTTTTCCCGTATTTTTAAAAACAGCAGGGATAATTACATATTTCACCTGCAACAGGCTGCTAATAAAGGATTAAAAGCATTAAGGAAAAGCTTCCTCTGAAAAATAGCGGAGAAGTCACGCCAGTATCGCGAACCTTGACTAAACGAAGTTCGTGTAGTGTTGACAGAGTGCATCGGTAGCTACAGATGTGAATTATCAGAGGTAGGTACGCGGAATCGGCACGAAAAAAGGCGAGCCGACGATCATGGAGAGGTCACTGTTTCCTGGAGGGCTGCTTCCACGTCGTCATCGCTTCCTGTGTTTACACTGTACCGTCTTGACGTCTCTCGTTGGCCCTCAAACGTTGACGCTGCCGCTGACAAGTTGTCAGTGCGCCTCTTCTGAATGTTTTCCGATGGGGGACACATGGTCGCCGCGCACTGTCGTAGACTAAACTTGTGCTCTCGAATGATCCTCCCCGCTGCCCCCTCTATCGTCATCTGCTCTGCTCGCTTTCGTTCCTTTCGTTCGAGGAAGCTACCAGCCTTTTGGGTCAGCACCAAGTTCGCAGAATCGGATGCACGCAGCCCCCTAACCAGAAGCTAGGAGTTACGAGCCCGCTCTCGTCGAGAGATCGTTCCCGGACACTGAAGAAGCCGAGTGGCTTGTTTTCGCTGTTGTTTATTCAACGTTCACCACCGGTTTTTGTCGATTTCGTGCACACACTACGGAGAACCTCGAGCATGTTTGTAATTTTGTCTCTCGTAGACTTTTTGTACGACTGCTGCCTGAAAGTTAAATATTTTCGCGGCGGCACAGTGTCTTATAGTCCTTTTTTTTTGGCGTGAATGGACATCCTGTTCAACCTCGGACCGTGTACCGCGATGCAAAAATGATGGCACGGGTCGAAAGGCTTGTTTGAATGCGTAATCTGATATTGAGCTGATTTGATTGCGGTTTGGGCGGTGGTCGGGATGCGAGTCCTTTGGTATGAAAATGGTAATATTTGAGGAACTATTGAAAGCACGAATTTGTTTGCTCGTAAATTCTACGAATTGTAGTGTTACAAGTCCACATAATATTCATTTCCTATCTTTAATAGTCGAAATTTTTCTTCAACAAAATTTTGTTGCCAAATTGCTTTCCCGGAGATACTATTTGCAGATCAAGTGCATAAAAAATGAAGCACTGCGTATAGTTTGATAAATATGTAACATTGACCGATTTTTAAATCAGTACCACTTAGTCTCTATATTTGGAAAAATATCAATGATTTTGGCATATTGGAACTTTGAATGTCAGGTCTCCAAAAAATGGAAGAAGGACTGGTCTGTCCGGATTTGAAAATAATTTTCAAAAATTTTCATTTCACTAAATCATTTACTTATGAAGTCCTTAAGGTAGATGCCACTCAAATTGTTAATATATACTCCAATTAGAATTTTTGACTTTTATAGTTGTTACCAAATGCAAACGTGTCCAGAATTTACTGAATGGTATAATTTATTGGTGAGTGGGAATATTAAATAAATTTTCTTTGCGTAAGTTAAATGTTTTCAGCGGCGTTTTATTGCGGCCAGGAATTTTGTTCACGAGAATGGAACAATTTTTACTGGAACTTCTTGCGGAGTGGTTGTTTTTTTCCGTCAAACGAACGAACATAAACTTATGGTGAATTCGTTAAGAATTTACACCGGTATCGGTGGCGAACTCCCGTGAATACTATTTACTTCCGCTGCCCACTCCAGTCTACGTACGGAACTCCACGGAGAAACGAACAAAATTTTAATCGAGAAAGTTTTTCCGAACGGGAAACTGGCTGGCGATCTTTCGCCGGGTTCCCAATAGACCGACAGTGGAATGTACAACCAAAACGTAACGTCTGATTTCTACCATCGACTGATAATAACCAGCATGATGCATGCAAATTCGTGAAATCTAAGTTCTGTTTGATTAGAAACTTGATGAAAACACAGAGCATTATTACCGGACTACGGACTTAATGTATTTATGATAAAAATGGGTGGAATTTCGAATAATAAAGAAATTAAAAGAATTTGGGAATGTATGTATGTTGCTTACACTTTATTAAAACTATTAAACAGAGAAATCAATTCCTATGGTTTTATGTGCCTTGCAATCACTGCAAACAATTTTTAGTTTGCATAAAGATCCACAGTCCGTATATTGCTGTTAACATAATTATATTTTTGATTGTCATCTTTGACCCTTGCAATTAATCAGTAGTAATGATACATTATTTGGTAAGGTAAATACTGGTTTTATCCACGTATGACAAAACTGAATAAATCAAACGCAGAGCAGTAAAAACGTTTAAACTATTATAGCATCTGTATCTTGTAATGAACGCAGACAATTTCTATTTTGTGAACGATTATTATTAGTCTGCGGTTTCGACGCATTTCGTCGATGTACTAAAGTTATTAAGCAAAGACAAACATCTGAGCACGCTAATTATTCTGAAGAACGATTAGGCATGAAACAGGCAACGCTAGTCCCATCGGCGACTATCCTCATTGAAAGGGGCTTCAGGTTGAGTAATACAAAGGCGGAGAACAGCTTGCTGCCTTCCGTGTCCGGGCGATAATGGCAATTGCGTTCTATTTCAGCGATGCACGCGCGTATAGACTTGCGTCCTAACGTTGAAGTCGTTCGCTCGCCGGCCGACTTCGCGTGGCTAATTGGGGTAATTTCCACGGGACCAATGTAAACGTTACGTCGTTAGCCGTGCCAGTGGCTAAAGAGCCCCCGACGTATTTACGGGGCGTTCGTGTGGGTAGTGTGTGCCCGGCCGGAGATTCCCATTGTGCCGTTTTGACTCGAAACCGCGCGCGAAACGTACCAACAGCGGCGTCTTTCACGTCGACAAAGCCCCCACGCATCCGTGCATCGGTCTTGTTCCTGGTACCGGTTCCTTCCACGGAAGCTGTCGCTTCATCGAGGTGGCCAGCTCTTCGCTTCGGGCGGGGAACTCCCGTGAATGATGTCTGGGATAACGTATCTCTTAATTAATTCCGCGTTAAAGGGATTGAATGGCTACGATTTCACCGTCACGGCATTATCCAACGCCTGCGGTCCGCGCCATTGTCCGACGAACAGCGGATTCCAGTTTGATGCGCTGCGCTGCCTCGGTGCCGATGTTCCTCGCCAAATCTACTCGCTATGTCATAAGTTTCGGCTTCGAGAGGATCTTAAATTAAACTGACCCTGCCGAACAGAGCGAACTGAGTTACTTGTCTGGGAAAAGTGTCATTTGTTTCTGATGTTTTATGGAAAAAATATCCTTCTGCAGCTAAAAATACAGTGGGTCTACAATTTAGATGAATTATTATAATGTTGTTTTGAGGAAATAATATTTAAAATTATATGGATTTTTCAATAATATTAATTCCTCAAAATAACATTATAATAATTTATAGGCTGTGGAACTTCATGCTAAATAACAATTTTGCGCATCGATTGTAGGACACAGGATCTAAATAGAATTTTCATTCTTTTCCTAATCATTGGAACGTGCTGAACAGAATGTATCGACATTCCTGTATTCGTTGAATTTTTCTACTGTTTCAAATTTCACCTATTCATTTCTGTCATAAATGTATACATTTTTTTATTCTGAATTTTTACAGATTCTGAACAAATTATACTACATTTCGTTTATTTTGCATAAAGCTCTGCAAACTAAACATCACGATACTATATTGCATAGTATTATCTCATTAGAGTTTCCTTGTGAGGCTGCAGTAATGATTTGTAACATTCTCTGTACTCCGTTTTGAATGTTTAATGGAAGGTATGAACGCCCTGACGGAAATTCACCGAGCAAAGGGCTAATTCGTTACCCCGTTTGTAAAATAGCAATTGTGCAACAACATACTAGCGGATCAACGTTATGTTCTATTGTTTTGGGCCAATTGCACATCGTCGGTTTGTACGTACGTCTTACAAGCGGCTCTATATTTCTCTTGTTTCGAGATCGTTCCTCTTCGGTGCTTGCGGTTTGCGAAGACGGCCGGTTTGGCTCGACTATGGTCTGAGACTGGTTCGATATACGTGTGTACATAGACTGATATATACTGCACCTGGTGTGTCTGTTAATTAATTCCAATAGAATATACGGCGCCTAGCGTGGACGCCGAGAATTCTTAAAGAAGGCGAAACGATGCAGTGTGTCCAAACATCTTCGTTGTTTATTTATAATGAACCCTTTCATAACCATTTATACAAATCGTACTTCACATCTTCAATGGGTCTGTTCCACGATACTTGAGTACTTCTTCAATGGACTTCTGAATCATTGAATTACTCTGACAGAAATGATCGAAATCTCGAACTGTCTTCAAAATTGAAATGAAATATAATCTACACCACTGTGAAGTAATTATCAATACTTATTGTTGTGAATAAAATTTCAAAAATATAAATTGCATAGCCCAAATGAGGAATTTTAAATATTAACCTATTTATTAGACTGCGGATCTTTAAAATAAAGGTTTTCTGCATCAATCACAAGAGACTGGAGCCTGACAGACACTTCATCCTTCATTTTAAGGTAATTAATGAGTTGTATTAATAATTTTAATGAGTTGTATGAGTTGTAATGAGTTGTACCTACCTATTTTTGTCATAAATGCATAAAACTAATTATGAAAAAATTTTGCCAGCCTGCGGAATAAAGGAGACATTTTCTGAAGGACTTTTTGGATATACGAGCAGAGTTACGAACATTTCACGAGTCGTAGAAAGAATTTTATCCGGGCAATACACCCTCCCGGAAATCGATGTTGCGCATGTTGCGCGATGCATAATGCAAGTGGTTTATAGCCGACGCTGTACATTTACACTTGTGCCACGATGCTTGAATTAAATATAATAAATAGAATAGAGAGCCGATGGGGGACGGGCTTGTTGTTGGCACCCTCCTGAGAGCCTTTCGTACCCACTGCGGTACCCCCTTCATTAATTACAGTCACGAGGGGGCAATATGCCAGGAATTTTGGATACTTTGGACCGATGCTTACGGGCCGCACCCCGCAGCTGTCAAATCCGCTGCTTAGGGACAGATGATGGATTCTCGCAAAGTCGGTGCACCGGTTGTACAGAGGAAAGTGGATGGAAAAGATTTCGACACTTTCCTTTCTGGTGGCCATGTCTCGTTCCAGCACCATCGATTTGTAATACATTTTCTGGAAATTTTTCAATCTCTCATGCATTTACGACTGGGTAAAAAATGTGAGGGAACAAAAATATTTTAATAGAAATTTAAAAGGACCTTCGTTTTGATTCTTACTGGATCTTCATTGGAGACTAGAACAGAAGAAATACATTTTTGTTTGACTTTCGTCTCCATTAAGCAATGGTGAAAAATCTGGCACGAGCATCCGTGATTTAATCTTTGCTTCTCGATCAAAATTCTTGTGTAGTTACTTTTAAATGAGACGTGGCTAAATTAATCATTTCAGATTGTAAATGGTATTTGTCGCATTAGAATTTCGGAAAGGGTGATATTTCGCGGCATTATCAATGGTTAAATTGACGGCCGGTATTTATAGGGAAACCTGACCTACTAACTCAAAAAACTTCTAGTCCCGGGAGGTATCCTGAGGGAAACTAAGCCGCTCAAAGGATGATTATAATTACCAGAGGTACTGGCGTTCGGTACAACCTCGATAATCCAACACCCAGGGCCCCGGGAAACTTTCCCAATAATTTCAACGGGCGTTTTCTCCGGTGCCGTTTCCGGCGCTCGCTTCAGAGGAACAGGATCCCCAATTAATTCACGCATGGCCACCACGATAATCCTGAGGATCTCCGCGAACACGTAACCGAATTGCCGGTAATATGGTAAGTTTATACGGTCCAATGTACTCGAACGGGACCCCCTCGATCTGTCCCAGGTGGAAAGACCGACTGGTTCCACGCCAATGGGCATTATACGGGACCTGACAGTCAGGCCGCGGCGTGTTGCAGTGATTAATGCTAACTGCGAGCTACCCTTCTCCGGACTATTGCCATCCACCCTCTCGCTCGCCGGTAACAGATGTACCCCCTATTAATCAATCTGATCCTCCGCTCCCTGCCCCTTCAGTATCGCCGTCGGCTACCCTGTTTCCTCGTGTCATCGCTCAACCCTTTTCGGCCTTTTGCGCGACGCGATATGCTCCACTTTCGGATCATTCGCAAGGAGACACCGGTCCTTCGACGTCCACGGTGAAACGTCAATAACTGCACCCACTTTAGTCGGCGTTCAGGGTCAAACTGTCAGTAATGCAGAATTTGTCTTTGATTACTAGATTACGGATATTTATGCAAACTGAAAATTTTCCAAGTCAATTGCAAGAAATAGGAGCTGCATAATCATTTAATCCTTCTCTTCTATTCACCTTATTAAGATCAGTCAGATATTTTCACTGTTTTGTGTTTCACCTACCCATTCTTGTCATAAATGCATAAAATCCGCAGTCTACTAGTTACACACCTTAGAGTCTGAAAATTGTTTAATTCCTACTTCACAGTTCAAACAACCAGCAAATAAAAATACATAGAGCTTCAACAAGTGCAATATTATTTAATTGGTGCAGGCAATTCTTTGTACACATATTGCTGACTTTTGGAGCTGAGCATTAAACAATTTTCATCATCATAAATTGTAAAAAACGGGTGGTAAACGCAAATGCATGTCTTCTATTATGAACTTTGAGAATTTGGGAAGAATATAATGGTATTTTAAAATTCTACTACAGTCGTATCCATTGTTCCTGTCACTTGACGAACGAACTCGGCAACGGAAGGCGTGACAACTCTTCAACTTCTGTTGCACGAGTCGCAAACAAGCGGACACTTAATTCTATGGAGTGACTGCAGGAGCACAAGGTGCGCTCGCGCATCGAAGTCCCATCGTTCGACCATCCGGCTACACTTTTATCTGTTTGTATTCGGTCCATCTGCGACGAATGCAATCATTCGGGACAGCAAATGCTAAGATAAAAGCGTTTAAGAGTTTCCTCTTTTACGACGTATAATCCTCGGGGCGCAACGACCTCGAAAGAATGTGCTCGCGAAGAAGAAGAGGACCCCGTACGGGGCGACGTCTCGATAAGAGACTCACAGAGAAATAAATTCACCCCCGTGCCCACCCCCTCCCGGGTCGGTCCGGGTCCCCCTGTCCGTCGTTTCTGTCGTTTTATCCGTGATCTTTCTTATTTCTTTCTCGAGCATCTTCTCTACAAGACCGTTTCCATTATATTAATTAGTAAAAAAGGTCCTTGAGGCGTGACTCGATTGCCGGCAGTTAAAATTAAAAGGAGCCGAACCCGAGACTTACGCCCGAGCAATTTTCCGCTTTTTAGGACGTCTCGGCGCATTTATGCAGTGGCGGACAAAAGTGTCTGGAAAGTGTATCATTTCACGTATAAACAATTATCACCAAACTGCGGAGTTTACGCATTTATGAAAGAAATTAATAGAATCACAAAACTGTAATTTTCATAATATTTTACTGACCGTCACAAAATGTTGGAACTCATTATTTCATTAATTATGTATAAGTGGACTGCGGATTTTATGTACTTATGACAAAAACGAGTAAGTGCAATTTAAAGCAGCAGACAGATTATGTTTGTATAAATAAGCAATAATTGTTTTACTGTTTCTAGGTTCCCAGTAAACCTACAAAAATTCTGAAATAATCGTTGGAACGTAAAATATTCAGAGCATTAATATAAAAAAACAAATACTGCAAAGATACAGGATGAAATCTCGCTCAGGTTGGCCACGAAGGATCAAAATGATTAAAGAAAGAAATGTCTACGTGGCTCTTGTTCCTTGCAATTGATGGGAACAATTGTTATTTAGCATAAAGAGTATCGCACGGTGCCAATATTTTTGTCCACCACTGTACAGCCCTGGTTCTCCTATCGGCAGCAGCCTCTTCCGTTGTCTTTCGAAGAGCGGCTCTTCACCGGGCACAATATCACGGCCGACAATGCGTGTCCCCGTTCGATTCACGCCTTTAAGTAACGATAATAAATGGCCGCGATTAATTGAATAATGGAAAGAGAGTAATGAGCCAGCGCGCAGGTCGGTCGGGGGGTTGGTTTTCACTTTAGAACAGCGGCAAGTGCGATCAGGGCCAGTGTATAGCTACCCCAGTTACCGTCCCCCCGAGCAGCCGCAATATTTTTCGCGTCCATTAAGCGCGAGCCAGCGCGGCGGCGAGGCGGTCGTTTTTAAGTGGAGGGTGGAAAGGAGAGAAAAAAAAAGAAAACGTCTTACAACCGTAGCCCTCCGCCCTTCTCTCTTTTCCCTTGGCTTTTCTCCCTCGTCCCCTGGCCCCCCTCGTCGTCGGCTTCCGTTTTCGGTTCGTTCCCGCAACCGCAGTTCGGTCGGTCCCCTCTCCTCTCGCGTGTTTCTTATTTCAAGCGTCGTTAGTTAAGATAAATTCGTCGGGAGTTATTACGGATTATTGTAGCCGGGCAAATTGCGTTCGTCGAATTACAATGCCCTGCCCCGTATAAATTGGCGCGCCGTTCGAACGTGGCGAACGAGCTCATTACGTTTCGCCTCTCTCGATATCGGTCTGTCGCGTCGCCGATATCGGGCGCCCCCCGTTTCGGCGAATCGGTGGGGCGCGGTGCTTTAATCAGGGGTAATAAGGTCGGGAGGATGAACAAAAAAATGATATAGAAAGAAACGCGTGTGCAGGATATCGGTAGGAGGGCCCGATTTAAAATTCGCGTTGCGCGTCGAGCCGTGTAACAATCTCGAGAAACCGGGAGGGGGGAGGGGGGGCTGCTCCCGGGAGAGAAATAATTTACAGTCGAAATTCCCCGCGGCGGATTCACCGGTAATTATATCGCACTGGAAATTAGTATCTTCCACATTCTTGGCGAGAACGTTGCCGCTTCAAACTTTAATTACGGATTAAAGGTGTGTCGGCGGTTCCGGTGGATCTCGTATCAGGAGAGAGAGAAGAGTATGAGAGGCGGAGGAGGAGGAGAAGGAGGAGGAGTACGGTGGTTGAAAAGAGGAAAAAGACCACGAGACTCCCTCGTGAGAAGAGAGGAGGGAGGAGCGAAAAAAAACCGAACAGAAGGAAAACAGTCGGAGAACCGTGGAAACTTGGGAATCACGATAATCACGTCACATTCTCACGGTGCGTCAGCGCGAAGATAATTAATTGGAAATTAGCGGCACGGGGGCGCCGAGGGGTTAATCTGATATAAGTCACACAGCGAAACCTCGCAACAGGCCCTCTCTCGCTCTCGGCCCTGCGTCCCTTACCGGGACGAACAGGGCTGTGCGAGAGCGAGCACGCGAACGAAAGGGGACAAGCTGGAAGTGGAAGAAGAGGGAAGCCTGAAAAGTTTTGAAATTCCGGGCGTGAGCAGAGGAATTGATTACGCAGCGGCGTGGCTCGCGATAAATGGTAGTTAACGGAGCCCCTGCCTCGGGTAGATAGCGACGCCCCCCGCACACCCACCCGACAGCCTAGCCAGCTCGTGCACGAATTCTTTACAACTGTTTGCCGCTCGAGGTTGCGCCTTGCATCCCCTGGACGAGATAGAACACGCAGGAGCCTCGCGTTACTTCCCCGCAACCTCCCCGCCCCCCTTGTTTCTACGACAAGAGTCATCGCTGTTGAATACCAGCATCTTCTTTTGTCGCGGACCACTTCAGACGTCGCTTCCTAGCCAGCCTGAAGCATCGAGGACGTTGATTGTGATTAGGCTGTCACCGGCTATGATCCTGGGGAGGCATTCAAGAGCAGACCTCTGACGCGAGCTCTTTGTGGTTTGGCTCGCTCGTTTTTCCGTGGACACTCGCTGCTTGTGCTGAAGTGAATTCAATATGGTAGATACGCTTTACGTACACGGTTAGTTTGATTCTCAAGTGTTTAGGTTGAACGTGGGTCTACAATGCCCCGCGGAGCACTGGTTCTGGCTCTTTAGGAGCCACGAGGTACGAAGCCACGCCTATTCAGGGGCGTGGTTCTGCGTACTGCGTACACAGAAGGGGCAAAGCAGGTCTTCTACCTCTTTTTTTTATACTAAAATGAATTCTTTGAAAATAAATATCCACTAATAAATTACTACACATTTCAATGAGCAGAATAATCAGTCTATACCTCATTTCCAATGTGTCCCTCATGCCCAACTAAAAAATATTTAGAAAATAGCACATTAATAATAACAGCGCTTAAAATTAAAATTAACCGTACGTTTTCAACACAGAAAAAGTGCAAATCAGCAGTCGGAAGTTCCCATTAGCGGTGTCCTCGGAGAGTAAGTGTTGGGAAGTGTCTCGGGAAGTGCATTTCGAATCAGGAATGCGCGCGCACTTTTCTCGATTAAGCGGGAAACGATCGGATGCAGGGGCTCCGTAGTGTCGTTCATTAGTAACGAAGGAAGAAGTCAAAGTAAAGAGAGGAGGTGGGCGGAGTCTGCAGGATGGGCGCGCAGGTAATGGTCCTAATCCCGACGTAATTACTCTCGTAATTGCACAAATTCAATTTGTATGAACCCCCCACTTCCGGTGTAACCCATATATCTCCCGGTCGCGACTGCACACCTACCTGTTCGCATCGTCCCCGTTGGATTCCCAAATCATAGGTTCCGCCGAGCAAGAAGCCTAATGGAAAAGAGGAGGCCCCGACGGTTGCTGGATGGATCGAGATGGCGAAATAGGAAGAGGTTCGAAAATGGCGGATAGCAGAGGGGGGAGGGTGGAGGTCATTAATGGACACCGAGAATGCGGTTTCAATTATTGTCGGCTCGGGGAACGTTCCCATTCACGATACACTCTCCAGTACCATGAGAATTGCTCGCGTAGCTCACGACCGCTCTGCCGGTGCGTTCGATTTCGCATGACCCGTAGTTTTCACCGGATGATCCCGGCTCGAACGGCTTCGATTACAGCGGAGGATTAGCTTAATTTGCCCAGGAAATTCCAATTCAACGCAACACGTTCGTGGCTGCACTTTAGAACTCTTAAATTACGGCCGCCCACGTTTAGATTACTCGTTTACTCAACGTTTAGTTTCAGCGACCCATTGAGTAATTTTGTTCTATGATTCTTTGCCCCAGTCGCTCATCTTTTAACGTTACAGTGCGAATTTTCGAAACGAGAGATAAGAGATATAACAATCTTCATAATAAGTTTCTGATGGTTCCTAATTATCTCAGAAGAGACTGGAAGAATTTTGGGTTTACTCAAAGTGTACACATTTAATCAATAAAACACAAAACGATCCAGAAGTGATCTTTGGGGGCTGTTTTCAACCCATCGACATGAACTACGATTCCTATAAAAATATGTGTGCAATATTTTCGTAAGAGTTACATCCCTTCAAAGTTTCATTAAGATCTCCAGATGTTACTTCATCGTGATCAACCCTTGTAAGAATGATCGTCTGACAACTGAAATTTACAAATATTTGCAAGAACTATCTAAAAAGATTCAATCAGTTGTATCAAGTATTATAAACGAATTCGAATGGATAAAAAAGAGTTACAATGAATATTTCGAGGGGAATAGTCGTTACAGAAATAGATCTTGATTTCAGTTCACGAAGGTGTCCGTAGCACGTGGGGCAAACACATAATTAAAAAGCGTTGCACGGAGCCGGTCGAATGAATGTGGAACGGTAACGGAGAGGAGTATGACGTCAGGAGAAAATATTGAAAGAGTAGGGAAAATTTTTTCCTGTTCCGTAGCTCCACATTATTACCGTCATCCAGGGTTGGCGTTGTTCCAGAAGTGCTGTAACGAAAACCATCCAAGAGTCACGATTTCCGGCGCACGGTCGACTTTCCCCACTCAGAAACGAAATAATTGGCGGGTGGCAGAAATCAGGACGCGGTGGAGAGGGTAAGTATGGCCTATTTATTAGAGGGCTCGAGTCGATGGCAATCTATCAGCGGGTTAATCGTGCGTCGAACGTTCCGCCCGATTCTGTCGCGAACTTTGGTCAGGTTGTCACTCTGAGACGAAGAAAGTACGAAGAATCGTTCAGAGTTCGTTGAATCGCGTAAACAAAATTTGGTGCTTCGATTTCCTTCCGAGTCCGTATCCTCAGGATTAGTCAGGACTCATTGCTCAGAACTGTGCTGGAAATCTTGTGAAATACTGTTCAGGACTCTCATCGTTTCTCGTTTTATTGCTTCGACGTCATCCATAACCAATTCAACGTCCTCCTACAACGCCCTCCTCGCATGACGTTTATTATCTTTGGAAATAAATAAAAGTCACTCTGGGCTAAGTTAGGTGAATGTTCAGAGTGATCAAGAACGATCACGTTAAAATATGCCGGAAACTCACGCGTGAGAATCCATCGATTTCCTTTCTTTGCCTTCCTTCTCAAAACATCTTCATGCATTTATAAATGACTATTAGCTTCATGGGACTCTCTGTGCTTGCATTAGAATTTATTTTACAGCTGCAGTGATTAGATTTTCTTCGTCGGCCATCATTTCTTAGAAGACGAAGGAGGTTTATACTCATCACTTTATGGTTGTATTAAACGTGTTGCTATAAGCGATTCGCTTGTCTCGGGCTAGCGAAACTTGCTTTGTTTATAGATAAGACTGAATATTATTTCTCGGGTGAACAGATCCCCGCAGCGTTGCCGTTAAAAAAATCATTCCGCGAACTTTCCGAACAGAGTAGTATTTTTCAGCGTTTCAAGCGGCCTCGAGCTGCCGGGTAGAAAACTTTCGATTAAATTACGAGATTCTAATTCGCCGGTGGAAGAAAGTTCCCGCCGCGGGAACGCCATTAAAACTCCGTCGTGTTCCGCGCGTCGGCGACGTTTCAGACACGCGTGTGTAACCGTGATTACGAGCCGCGGAGGCGTATTCGCGGAGAATGACGGGTCTTCCCTCATAACTCGCCTAACGCGGCCCAACGGACGCGTAATGGACAATACAGATCCGATAATTAATGGCAACTATTAGCTGGCACAGATACCGACACGCCCGGCCCGTGTCCGCCGCCGGAGAAAAATCGAAGGGTCTTAGTCCTTACATAATGCAGTTAGGTGGACAAAGGCTGTTCGTTCTCAGAAGTTGATAGAGGATAGACCCTTTGTTAGCAGATCCCTTTCGCTACGCTATACTCCCTCGTAATATTTCTTTGGAATATATTGTTTTTTTTTCATAAGCATGATCGCCTCCCGCGGGTCCAGACGTTGTTGTTCGTGTATGTTCCGATGGAGGAAACGGTTGCCGGTGCGACGAGCATATGGAAACGACTAATAACGATTAATAACAATTTATCGTCGGCGAAATTAATTCGCCTCATAATTAAAATTCAAGCTTTGTGGGACGAGATTGAATTGATGCGGGCTTACCGTGGCCGATTCCAGCCGGATATTACCGGCTTTCATAAATATCGAACGGAGCGCCGCCGCGGTCATTGGAAACGATTTAAAAAACCAACAGGCGAACATGCTTTTATCAATATTTCATGACCGTCATACGCCGATTGGAAAACCATTCTGCTAAAAAGCGACTCGCCGGTCTACGCGGAATGCAAAACGGCAACGAGTCGGATAAATAACCTCCTTTGAGCGGGCGAAAGAGTCGGAAACACATTTTTTTATTGGCTATCTTAATACAATCGACTAGCACAAACGTTTGTTGCAATGTGTTTATTTTGTCCAAGCTTCATTCATAATTGTATTACCAAATAATAGCTACAAGAAGACACGTGAAGTCATGAAGGACTACATAGATATTGAAATCCTGCTCCTTTCAGGCGCCTGTATGCAAATATAATATATAATTACTAGACTATAAAACATGTTTGTCTACCCTGAGCTGAAACACTAAATCCAAGCTGACTAGTGTGTTAAACACCTGGCCTGCTAAACTATTATACTCTAAATCCTATAATGCCTTCGAGGTATTTAGGCATCTGTTCCTAAAGACCCTTTATTTGTGAGGCACATAAAGCCACAGATTAGTTTACACGTATAGGAAATCAAGAATCTTGTATTACAGAACCTGCACATATTTCCCTTGCCATTGACTTTTGTGGCCTAATATAACAAATTGTTTATTTAAAGTCCACATCAGAACCTGTCAATGAATTATTTAGATCACATTAGTAGTCACTAGATATTGAAGGTTGTAACAAATGATTATTTTCAAGTTTTGAATATATATCATAAAATAATATTATTTACACTAGAATGAGAAGTTTATGTTTAATTTCCCTGATAAACACCGATGAGTAAACCGCGATTTTGTATGCAATTTCCACCATATTTTTCATAAAAATTGTATTCAGATAATAAATGCTATCTTGCACTAAAATTTTCCTAATTCAATATAATTAGCCACAAATCAAATCGAGCATATTGTTCGATATTTGGAGCCGCACGAACGTCAATTAAACTAAACGCGGCAAAGTGATAGATTCGCGCGGCACAATAGCAAAGTTTACTGATACGTTTAATGAAATGGTATATAATGAATACGTATTGTGCGAGTGGCCCGGTATTGTTTATTACAGAATGCGGCGCGTTGATTTCGAGTTTCGGGAGGTAAATTCGAGAACGCGTCCTGGCCTCGATCCAACGTTATTGTCCCGTGGATCGATCGGGGGGCAGAAGCTATGCAAGGAGCCCGGGAGCCACCAATTCGCAAAAGTACAATCCACGGAAGGCAGAGGGTATACAGTCTTCATGGACAAATGGGCACGGCGTTCGCGAACGAAGTTCGAAATATCGCTTCGGTCCCCGGCTCGGTTCTACAGTCCTCGAGCCCCGTACTCGCAATTACGTGTTCGACCTTTGCCCCATTCCAATCCATTAAGTCACGAAGGGGCTTGTGCGAATACGAACCGAGTTTCGAGTCTCGCAGCTCGCCTTCCTGCCAGCTAGCATATGTCTCGAGCTTGTACCGAAAACTAGACATTGTCGACCGGCTGTGTGACGTATTGCGCGTAAACGCGTGATTAATCGGCCGTGTTTACGGGACGTTCGGAAAATTGAGCGATCGTGCTGCGCGCGATTCGCCGCGACAGGGAACGCACAGTCGAATATTCGCGCTACACCATCCAAATTGAAACCCTGTACCCCGGGATCCTACAAATTAAAAGCAAATCCCCAAATGGAAATATATGTACCCAATATGAAAAACAATTTCCGACGAACGCGCGAAATACGCCCGACATGTTTTAGAAACTTTCTTGGCTGTGTGCTCGCTGTGGACTTTATGTAGTTGTAGCGAGTATCGAGCAATGTGATAAATGCTCTTCGTAACATGAAATGAAATCATGAATTCGTAACATGAATTGAGAGTCGGTAAGTAATTTAGCTCAATACTATACTAGATGAACATGATGTAAATGCGAGGTGTAGTCTGAAATTGTTTCGAAATTTGATTCAAATTAGTATCTGGTGCAACAAATAATATTTTACAAAAATGGGTTGGGAAATGACTGCCACAATTTTAACGAGTTACTTACGTATCATAAAATGCGACAGCGATTTTTTAATGAGGCACAGTTGTATACATAAAAAAATGGTTGAATCTACTTTACTTTGTCAACTGTTGAAGAGTGTGTTTCTCTTTGAAATACATCGCGAAAGAAGCAGACGAATGGAGCGACAGGACTCTTAACAAGGAATCATATTGTTGAATCAATCGTTTGGAGTACACTCGAAGGGAAGATAAGTCGTAGTCCCCGTGCAGCTGATCCAAGCTCTCTGTCATCTAACTTCGCTCATATACAACGGTTTCGGCTAATTGAATAGCCGCTCGTGATGCGGTATAGTGGTCTTAAGAGCCGAGCGAACATGTGTGCGATGTCAGCTGGTTACCGATGCCGGGATGAAGACTCTCGCCGCGCATAATCCTCGCGGATATACGTGGAACGGATAGAGGAACAGAATCGAACGACGATTCGAGCGATCATCAATTACACGGGGTCCGAGTCCGGTTCTCCCTCCTGCGTAAGCCGTACGTCGGCCCCGTAATCGATGCAATATTAATAAACCACGATTAGCATGTGCGAAAAATGGATCGCGCGCCGATCACGCGTGTGATTAATGATCCCGCGCCAGCCACGCATGCATCTACCAGCTCGAACGCGCGCGTCCACCGCGCTTTCGGAATCCAGTGAATCGTCGAATCGTAAAATTAATAAATGACTCTGATCGACGTGAACCGATACTGGTAACCGATCATGGAACGGCCGGACTGTACCCCGCTTAATTTAGAACTGCGAATTAATATCGATCCGCACACAGCCACCGTTCTCTCTCTCTCTCTCTCTCTCTCTCTCTCTCTCTCTCTCTCTCTCTTTCTCTCCCTTTCTCGGTTGCCAGCCTGTCCGCCGATCATTATTCAATTGACAGTTTTTGCGTGCGGCTCCGTGCACGACGACCGTCTCCAGTACTCGTTCGCGAATAAACATATCATTACAGATATATTAGGTCTGGTACTACCAATGATGGAATGCCTGCGGTCGAACCTCGGACAAGACATTTCTATTCGGGGACAAGTTTCTCGGATTTTTCTGTCTGCGCGTAGGCCACACGCGGATTTTACCCCAGAGCGACTTCATGTCGCCTCTGGTTATACTGTCTCGTTGCTCGTTGAACATATCTTGGAACTCGTTCCGCCCCGCTTTTTTCATACACAGCATTTTATTCTGCGCGAAATGTCGTCGGAAATAATTTCAACCAGTAGGTTATTCAATCCGCAGCGATTTTAAATGAATAAATGTCATAACGCGAATGCTGGCCAATTTTTAATGAATGCAGTCCCGAAAGACATTTTTAATACCCCATCGTCATTGTCTGTACTTGAACGACCTGCCTGGAAATGTTGATAATTATTTTACCGAGTAGAAACATTTAATTTGGTTGCATACCGAAGTATAATATATCGCTGAACGAATTATTACTATCTTCTACAATCATTAAATACGTATAGTGATATTACAAATGATATTTTACATCAAGAACCTTCACAACATGAAGGTCGTTAAAAGTATACGTACACAAGTCAAAATATTTTGAACAAGAAATTTTAAACAGACTAAAAATTGGTTCTTCAGTTAACACTGAACTTTCTTACTTTACAATTATGGAAATTATAAAGATGTTTTCATGGGAATTGATTGAATACATTTATTTATTCCAGTATATATTATAATAAAAATCGAACAAAATATAAATAAATTTAATCTTGTTAGTTTTATAATACAATACACATCAGTCACTTTTGATGGTCGGTAGGTCTAGTGTTAAATAGAAAAATGATTTCACGAATATATGACTGATAGTCGTCTCAAATATTCGAAGTTCGCGCACGTGGAGTCTACCCTGAGCAATTTAGCGACCGTCTGTAATTCTCGATCGGCAATCATCGAACGAAGGAAACGCATTTCCTAAAATTTCACGCGCATAACGACGTGAGAAATGTCGGTGGCGAGGAATGCGGGGAGTGAGCGGGAAGGGTGCGGTCGAGTACGAGGGTTGAAATGACGAATCCGTGACAATCAATTATCAGGGATGGACAGCAGAGTATTTCGGCAGATATGTCTCTAATCCGGGGATTCGGGAACCGATGCAATATTAATAACTGGCGATTAGCGTGCCCGCCAAAATATACGGTCCTATTATTCGGACCGTAGCGGGGATAAACAAGATTCCCGGCTCTCTTTCTGCACTTGGGGCCACGAATCCCCTGCGGATCCCCACATGCTCGTGGTGGCAGATGCGTGGGTGGGGCACGAATATCGAGCACGCACACTCGCGTAGAGTGGCTGCAAAAAGTGTCGGCACACTAAATTTCCGATTTTCCGAAAATTGTCGACGCTTAATCCTTATGTCGATACCCGAAATTCTCTGCGACGTTTAATAACAGTGCAGGGATATAGACTGCGTCGTTTTAGCACGGACTTTCACCTCGAATGCGAATCAATTTGTAATTTTATGCATTTATGGTAAAAATGGCTACGAACAATTTAAAGTAGTGGTCATGTTAACAAGATTTAAGGACATCAGTGTAGTAGTTTCAGCTTAATAAGATAATTAAAAGACAGAAATTTTTTATTTGGCACCTGTGTCAAAGATGTGTCGGAAGATACGTCATTTTTTCCTGAAAAACTACAAATTGATACGTCTACAAAAACAATAAAAAATTTCTTCGACGATTGAATCTACCATGGATTTAAAGACTGCAGTTTCTCCTTTACAGCAAGCCCCTAAACCTTAATGTACGACTTTTTAGAATTGTTTTATTCAGCTTTGAATGTGAAAGTGTCAAAAACACAACGTATTGAAAAGTCTCTGCAAACACTGTAAAAATCATTTAACGACTGAATCTACCATGGTGTTGAAGATTGAAGCTTTGCCTTTACAACAACCTCTTAAACCTTATTTTCAATTTTCAATTTATAACATATTTTCAATTAAATACTTCATAAAACGCTGTACAAAAATAATATTAATTGAGTGCAGCTGTGCTTTAATTTAAAAACTATTTTAGCGTAAACCCGTTAGTTTCTGCAAAAAAAGTGGCACAAATAATTTGATCACCCACTTTCAGTCGGTTCGCAAAGACCTAAGTAGGGATCACGAAGGCCGCGAAGAAGAAGAGGAACAAAACGAAGGATTAGGGGAGGAGGAGAGAAACAAACCACGAAAAGAGAACCTGCAGTCCGGACCTCCCGCTCCTCACAGTTCCGCCGATTTTTTCTCGACACAGCTCGAAGCACGTCCGTAATGATCGAGACGGGCACCTACGGCGCATGCAGAATCGTCTTGACAGCCTGGAAATAAATTTCGTGTTGGCCCCTCTTTTCACTTGGCCGGTAGACAGCCGAGAGCGTCGTTGCAATGCGATGCATTTGCTTATGGTGTTCGAGACCATTTCAATTTCAACCGGCCCCGAGCTATCGACCACTCGATGACGTGTACTTTAAATCCTGGCGAGGACGTTACGTGGAACATTAAAAAGTGTACCGACGTATTTCATGCGATGGAGGTGTATATTATGGTAGCGCAAAGTTGCACCGGCCCCGGATTATCGTTCGTTCTATGTGTCAGTGTCATTGTGTCGGCTTCTAATGAAGATCGCTGCGATATTGGAGAAACTTTAGAACCCTTATTCCGCGAAGACACGACACCGCGGAACTTTCATAATAATAATAATTAGACACGGTGCCGAAATTTAGCTGTCAAAAGAGCTGATCGTTGGTGACTGGAATTACATAAATAATAATCTCCTCTGTATCCTGTTTCTGAATGGTGTGTACTTTTTCCGTGGCCAAATGTTGGGAATGCATGACGAAATATCGTGTTTTTAATTATTGACTTTTAATTAAAGACTTGGATTTTTTCAGAAATCGGAACTAAAAATTCGGAAACAATTGCACTTGAGAAAATGCTAGAGAAGGTTTCTTTTGTAACAACTATAAATATCCTAATACGATTCCAATAGGTTACTTTTACGCACACTGAACTTAACAAAATCGTCTCTCGTCCAGTCAACTTAAGCTGCTCCTACGCGTGACGACGGAACCTCCGGATCGAGGACCGCCCACTCCTTTAACGAGGCCTACCGAATACGATTCGCCGGCGCGAAGACCATCGGGAATGCGTGGAGGGAACCGCACCCAATTCGCGGCGAACGAGGAAAAAGGACAGCTGAGAAACGGGCAGGTTCCGGGCGTGTGTACGCACCGGCCTAACGTTGGGTCCGCTCGCGCAGAAACGATTGATCGTTACGCGGTCAGTTTCGTGCGAGGCTTCGCAGTTGGTCGTTGGGAAAAAATAGAGTGCGAAAGTAATTATAGCCAGTCGAGCGGGGAACGGAGAAAGAAGAGAGACAGGGAAAGAGAGAGAAAGAGAGGAATGGTTGGAGAAGGGCAGGGGGTGGGTCACAGAGCGTAAGGAGCGAGAGAAGGTAGAGGTCGGATGCGGTGGGGGTGGTTCTGGCGTTAGGGTTGCGCGAAAGGTGGAGGATACAGACTGGCAAAGGGTGGCTGGCTGAAGGGCTGGAGGGGTGGGCCTGGTATGAGCGGCTAGTGTCAACACTCGCTCACTTTGTGGAGCCGGGAACTCGGTGGAAAGCGGGTACCGCGCGCGATATTAACGTTTTCTCCCCTATCGTCGAAAATCCGAGCCCCTCCTCCGTGCAGACCGCCACCAAGGCCGTGGCCACGAACGGCCACTTAAATAAACAGCCGGCGCGTTTTATTTGATATTTTACACATGACTCGTTCGGGAATGAAATAACTCCGTCGCGATACCGTTTATCGAACGTCGTCGCGCGCATTGCCCGCACGCATATTACGCGCCCCGCACGCTGCAACAAGCGGACTACTCATCTCAAACATAGCGCTCCTCTCTTTGACGTCTACTCGATTCTTTTTATGCTTTCGCCCTTAGGCGAGCGGCGCAGCGAGGCAAGTTGTTTTAAAGCGACAGACAAGGATCGAGGGACGCGGAGCATCGACGCGCGGTTGCGTCACCGCGGATCCGTTTGTTGACGTGTCAACCGGTGGAACAAGGGGATGGTTACGAGACGACGGCTGTTTGCAGACCGACGACTCGTCTGCGACTCTCTACTTCCCTTCGCCGAGAACATTAACGTCGCTCGCGGAAATTTTTGACGTGTCGTGTACGCCGGGAATAATGTTACCGCTTTGTCTTCGGCGAAACTAATGCGCACGCTTGCTGCGACGTGGTCGCGAGTTTTGAGGGACGGGAATAGTACTCGGACGAGTGTTTCTGATTCTGGGTAGAGAAAGGACTGGTCTGACACTGCAAGCTGGGAAGAATTTCTTAAAAAAGCTGTAGTGCACGCCTTTCGCCGAATATTTCGTGCGAAGTAATAATCTCTATGCAGATGCAATTCCACGAGGCGGTAGTTTCGAATGCCCGTTCGAGAATGTGGAAGTATGGTTGCAGGATGATCGGCACGTGCTCAAAGCGTGCCAGAGCCGCCTTCTGTTTGACCAAGAGAAACGAGATATCAAAAGGAGGTGCACGCACTGCGAACGGCCGTTAGACGGTCAATTTCCGTCGCATTGATTGGCGGTAGCAAGGCGGGAAAACGCTATATCACCGTCTGGGATGACGGTGCAGTGTAGAGAGTGCAATTTACTGCAAACGCACGCGGCTTAAACCGATGATAAACGAGCTGGCTTGACCGAGGGAAAGAAGCGAGAGCGGGAATGACTTTTCGACGATTTCTACTCGCGTATCGCTTTAGATTACCGTTCCCGAGGCGGGATTGGAAAGCTTCGTTCTTTACGAGCCGCGCCGGCTGAAAAGCTGGCTATAATTAATCGGCTTAAATGCTTGAAATATGATCCGTTTCCTTCGAAATGCTTGATTCAATCAGCTCGAACCAACGGTTCGAACGGGAGAGCCGGTCTTGCAGAGGAAAACAGAAAACACGCGGAAACTGTTACGAATACTTAAGCTCTGTTTCGACGGAGCTGTCGTGACCGCGCGATCGGAGTCCGGTGAACAATCAATCGAACCACCGAACACGCGGCCACAGATAGACCCCTTTCACACGGTCCGCTGGCTAGACGCGAGACAGGCGAGAAATATAGTATGCCATGGGAGACAATCTGTCGGTTACCTAGTCGACCGTATAGAAGAAATAATGGTACTGCATTAACCGGTCTGACGGAATCACAGAAATGCATTAGAAACGGGTACTCAAACGTGTAACACACGAATCCTGGAAATCAAAGCTCGGAATCGCGTAGTTCATGACGTATGTCGTACGAAATTCGAAAACAAGAGTATGTAACCAAGCTATTGAAATTCTTACTGCTTCGCAGGCCTAATTTGTCAAGTTAGGCCACCAGTTCGTTCATTTTTTAGGGCGAAATTGCATTTACCATTTTTGCTTACTGTAAAATGATAGATCCCTTACTGTTTGTGTTGTGCGATGTATTTCTTTAAAATATGACGCTTCAAAGAGAAAAATAGTAATGGGTGAAATAATATCTTCTCACATGCAATTATTTCTGATGAAGGCACGAGGGTACTTGATAAACAACCGAGTGCAGAAATTCTTCCTCCGAATAATACAGCCAGATAGACAAAACATGGAGAACGACGAGCTTAACTGCAGACAAGCCCGACTCGACTAGGAATCCGATGAGGTATCTTCTATGAGCTTTCCGCTCACGCACTTAATACGCGGCACTCTTGACCCAGCTTCGCCGAGGTTAACCAGGGGTGGCGTTTATTAAACGTTTCGCGCGGATGCGTTATATCCTCGGATGATTCCGCAACCAGCAACGTCCAATTACGCGGCGTAATTTCTTGTTCGGGCTCGAGGCGGGCAAACAGTCGACTGAAACCCCGGTACGCGAAAATCTGCCGTAAATATAAATTCTCCTTTCAAAGTCGCCGCAAAATGGAGTGGCAAGCGCGCGGGCCGGAAAAATTGAAAAATATATCAAAGCGTCTGTCCGCGAGTTGGAGCATAAATTTCCCGTGGATATTTGCATAGGTGGAGGCGTGAGCGTGAGCGCGAGTGAGCACGCAGCAGCAGCAGTAGCAACGTGCGTTTTCTGTAGGCGCGGCGAGGTGAGGCGAGGCGAGGCAAGGTGAGACGAGGCGAGGCAAAAGGGCTGTCGGGTCGGCCGACACGGTCAAAGAAGACGAAATTAAATTAATATAATCTCTACCGGCAGCAGCCGCGCATTCGCCGCGGCAGAGGCAACAAATTATAATGCCATAATTGAAAATGTTCTGTACTGCGTGCGGAGCGCGGCACGATGCCTTCGTGCCCGGCGTGGCACGAAAATTTCAATTTCCCGGTCCTCGTAAATCTGAGGTGAAGTAATTATTGTATTCCGCCGACGCTTTCTTAGACCATTCACACCCCCGACCACTTTCCCTCCGTCCGCGTCCGCCTGCGGAGAAAAGCATTTTGCGCGTCAGCTCGACGACCATGGGCGTAACTGCCGCGCCTAGGCTCTCTCTTCCTGCTGCCAACCCCTTTCTCCGCAACACCACCCCCACCATTAACGAGTTACTACGCACTTCAAAATTCCAGATTTCTAGGTTTGATGGCCCTCTGTACTTTTACCTAATGGAAAATAATGCCTTGTCCGCCGTCGCGTGGAAATTGCGAGGGAAATCCAGCAGCGTCACGAAGCATTACAACACCATTTAACCCCTTGACTTCACACTAACGCTGACGCTAAACACCAAATCCCTCGCTTTGCACATGACTTGTTCACTATTATACCGATTTATAATTTTAAAAGGAAAATTTATGAAAAAATTGTTACACGTTATGGCCCTAAAATTCTGTATACGTTGTCTAAACAAGGGCTATAAGACCACTAACAAATTCCTCAAGGCATAGACTTTTTCCACATCGAGTATATGAATAGTTACAATGGTATACGCTTCATTGATTTGGTCGAATACTTTTGACTTGCAATATCTTCAACACCACTGAAGATTTCTGAAATATCTACTACACAAGATCTAATAAAATTTCTGGAGAAGATCAGGCTGCCTTAAATAACGTACAACATAGAAATCGTATAAAACAGAAGCTATAATACCTTGAAAAACCACTGCAGATTTGTTAAATAATTAGTTTACAAGATCTAACAACATATCTTTAAAAAATCTAGACGGTCGTATAACATACCGCACTAAAATCGCTGCTGCCTCGGAACGAAAATCCAGCAACATTTAATCCTATCTTCATCCGAACGAGCACCGTCAGATAGGTAAACCCACATAATACCGTGTTCGATCCTACTCCCGTTGCTCGATAAAGATTCTGTACACGGCCAGGTCTGCGAACATTGGAATCGTTTCTCGCGGGGCGCGAAACGCGTCGCGAATCCATTCGCGTCGGTGGTGTCGTTCGTAGGACATCGCGACCCCATCGTCGGCCTCGGCAGCGAGTTTACCGTCTCGACGGGATGGTTATTTGTTGAGCGCAGACAGCTTTCACAAGTTCCGCCGCGTTTAATTTCATAATGAGTTTTAACGATACCGCGCTGCCATTCAAGCGGCGCGTAAACCGACGCGTGACTCCTTCAGAGCGTTGCATCGGTCTCGGGCTGAAAGCGGGCGTGACGGTGGAGCACGATGGTGAAGAAATACGCGAATCTACGGGGAGGATTAAAAAGGATGCGTGGGCGAAAAAGAGCGGAAGCGGGGTCTGGAAACAGAGAGGTGGTGGAAGAATCGCGGCGAAGATAAGGAAATATTCCGCGGCTTTGCATTCAGCTATTCCCGAGCTCCCGCTCCATCTGTCCTTCAATCTTTTTCAGTCGTTTTGTGCTCGGTTCTCGCGTAATACCGATCTCCGGTTGATCAACAACCGGCGCAAGACGCAGGCACGGTATTACGCCAATGAATTCTCTCCGCTTTCAAGAGTACAACTCTGTTGAAAGTTTCCCTGCGCCACTCCCTGCCTACACCGCTGCTGCTGCTGCCATGCCGCTGCCCCTCTCGCCGATTAAGCAAATTAAATTTCTCCGGGAAATGGCAACGAAGAAATCACGGGCCGTGCCTTCGTCCCTGCGCGTTTTAACGTCGTTAGTGCAGGCACCACGCGTTCGTTGTATCGAACCGCGCCGGCCCGGCCCGGCCCGCTCAGCACCATCGTTCCGAACAGCCGCTCAACGAAGACGGAGAAACGTGTGCCGAAGGATGGGGAGCGCGGACCAAACTTGCCTTTTATTCGAAACTTTCCTACCACCCGCCAACCTTCCATTATCGCCTATGCTATCGGTTTCTATGGGAATATGTGAACGCTCTTCATTCGGGCCGACATTTTCCTACACCCGCACCGAGCGCCGATCAAATTATTTTTTAATGTGCTGAGTATCGTTCCAGCCTAGATCAGGTGAGGGTGAACTTCTAGATTAGCTCCAAGCACTCTAAGACTTTTCATTTATTTTTCTGATGTCTTCAATAGATTTTTATACAATATGAAAATGTTGTACCTGAATTGTAACAAACTGGAATGAAGTGGAAGTTTATTTTCTTTCTCAATACGTCTAAAGGATTGAAAATAATGTAACAGTATGTTTAAATTTTTCTAATGGTTTCACTTTTTTAAAATGTACTTACTCGTTTTTGTAGTAAATGCATAAAAACCGTTGTCTAGTTGTAATGCATAGATGCTCCAGAAGATAGGAATATTAATTGAGTAACACTAAACCTACCATCACCGGTCAAACTGACCGGTTCTAGATTTTTTACTTTACGATTGTTGATACAATAAAAATACTTTACATAAGAAATGACTGTATAAATATGTTTAGTGGAGCACATATTACAATAGGAGCTGTACGAAGTCTAAATAAAATCAATCTTGCCATTTTTATGGCAAGTTAACTTTAAGTTACTTTTAAGGCTCGGTAGGTTTAGTGTTAAAAGGTTAGAAGGCAATTATTCCAATATGCTATTTTCTAAATGTTACATTTGGGTATAGAAAGCTGCAGATTGTAAGTGTAGAACATTTTCTTTATAGTTATCTTGAGGAAGGTACACATGTTACTATCTACTTTTATTAATGTGTAGATTCATTAATTTTGTCTGTACACCTGAAATTATATTTTACGTACTATATCGCATTCTCTGAGACTACAATTAACAGCATGAACAGGAAGAAATCACCTGGTTTACAGCAGCTAAAACAATAAGATGGACAAGTAATAAACCCATAACAATAGCATAAAACTCTCTGAAATCCTACTTTTATGGGAGCGCCAAGTACCCAGACGCAATTTTTCATTTCTCGCGTACGCGACGAATTGGATTTCATGTCAGGTCGCACTTTTTCGCGACTCACGTCAGCCAAGGATGTCTTTATTCAAAAGCTGCTTGTTCCACGTTAAATCCGGAGGTTTATTTGCAAGTGGTTTTAAAAGAGGTACAGGTGTGTCGTAACGTAAAGCCAGTCTCCGGCTGTACGTACATGTGTCGCGCATTTGAACACGTGTAATTTAAATCGCTTATAATTTATACGAGTGACTGGGGCTCGCGTGTACGTCTTCATCGACCGACGTGCTCTTATTTAAAGACAAAAAGAAAAGCGAAAAAGTGTTCCGTGTTACCTGCAACACGAACAGTTTCCCGGTGTGCAGCGCGGTGCCCCGGCCTGCGCGCTTGCGGACTTGCCACGAATTGATTTATCGATCGTTTTCGCGCGACGGCGTCGGCGTTTACCGCAAACATTCGTACACAAATGAGAATATAGGTCGTTGTATCGTGGAAGTCGTAGACAAAGCGGCTCTATCTCCGGCGCGCTCTATTATGCTCGACTTTTGACGACGGACTGATACGCCTCGAATTTCCGCTCGCACAAATTAATAGCTCCGAACCCGGGTTGCGCTGTCGAAATCACCGTGCACCGTACAATCGACAAAACGGTCGGTGTCGTTCGAAGTCTGGTCAAAGGGGACCGTTGTTAAAGCTATTCCGCGACCGCGGGAAGATATCCGGCGAAAAAATCTCCAACATCGGGATTCTCTCCGATGCACAGTGGGAAAAATGCCCAATCTAGAAGGACAAAAGTCTCGTGGAAGAATTTATAGCATCTTTTCAATTCATATTTGACATTTTATTGTTAAAATATATACCTTTTTATTATGAATGATTGACTGACTCGCGGACTCGTTGAACGAAGTATATTTTAGGCGAATTTAGAATACAGGGTGTCTCAAAATTCCTCCAACATCCGGAAATGGGAGGTTCCTAAGATCATTTGAAGCGACATTTTCCTTTGCAAAAATGGTGTCCGCGGCTTTGTTAAGGAGTTATTAACGAAAAACACGGACTAATCAGAGCGCGGCTACAGCGAACAGAGTCCGACTTGGCGGCAGGTCCCGCGTAGCATCGCCGTTGGCCGAGCCAGAATCAATCCGCTGTAGCCGCGCTCTGATTGGTCCGGGTTTTTCGTTAATAAATCCTAAACAAAGCCGCGGACGACATTTTTGCAAAGGAAAATGTCGCTTCAAATGATCTCAGGAATCTTCCATTTCCGGATGTTGAAGGAATTTCGAGACACTCTGTATACAACATTGTACGCTTAATTCGAGTAGTTATCTCCACTGCGGAGTATACCTCTCGAAGAACCAAGAAGCTCAGTCAGGCTTACGGCGAGACAATACTAAGGCTATGACAAATTTTTTTGTTTTTCATTATTTACGAAATGGTGAGAGATAAACTCGAGGGATTCCTACAACACCCACATAACCGGATGAGTGTCGCAACGCGTGTAAAGCTTGTTCTCATCTGCGTTTTATTCAGAATGGTGAACAGAGTTTCTACATCTGATGAATTGACTGGATGATTCGCCCACAATGAAACAGTGACAGGTCTAAACCAGTCCGAACAAATGAACAGTGTTCCTTTTCATCGTTCAGCTTCAATGCTCCGTTTTGATGTACATATGGGAGACTCCAGTACAACGCGATCAAAGAAACTGTTTCAAAAAGATTGTGTACATGTATTTCACGTGGCAGTAAATGTATAAAGAATTGTGTAAAGAATTGTTTGAAAAGTCTGTACACTTACTGCCACGGAAGATGCGTGTACATAGCCTCTGTAAATTATTTTTTGATCACCAGTGTTCATCTTTCATATTCATTGGGCAAGATTCATCCGCGATATTCGTCCATAGTGAAGAAGTGTAAATTCACCATTAGAGATTTTTCTGAGTCAGTTGACCGATAGTAAATTACTTCGTCATTTCGAATTGGACACTCGAATCCATCGAGTGATGCGCAGCGAGCATAAACCACGTTTTCTGGTTCTGGTATCGACGTTCGTCGATGGTTGAGACAACGGTTCCGCCTATGATGGAGAGCTTAGTGTTGAGCTTGTGTCCAGGTAATTAGTAACTGTAAACCAGGCTCGATCTTCTCCTTTGGCAGAAATGGAAAGCGTTTTTCATCTGGGTGGTATATTTTTCAATCGGTTACCGGTCTCTTGAAGCCTGAGATGTTAAGATGATGTAAGTGAATTGTGGATCTTAATGAAAATTTTTATGTTTATTTCATTCATGTAAGGTATATATTTAACGATATTCTAAGAAAATACTAATTAAACAGTAAATGGTACTTTTAACAAGTATAAAAAAATTTAAGTAGCATCTATGTTTATTTTTATAAATTCAACGATATTCTAAGTGAATACTAATTAAACAGTAAATGGTACTTTTAGCAAGTATAAAAAAATTTAAGCGGCATGACAGGGCATTGCATTATTTTGTAATACTGTCAATAATGACGGCAATATCAGATTTGTAAAAGAAAATATCCTCATGTCTGCTCATGTTCATTGTTATAATATTATTACATTTACCATTGTCGGAAAATGTTTTTCACGCGAAACGAATGGACAGTTCAATAACAGATGTCAGGTGTGTTCGATGAAATACTCGTTCGAACGGGCGTAGTCTTGGCGGCAAGTGTTTATCGCTATTAATTCGGAGACACTTCTGCGAAATGACTCGGCCGGAAGAACAAAGGCTTCAAATGAGTTTATAGAGCGAACAGTCGATACGGTATCGACAAGGTAAAAAGAGACTATTGTCCAGCAGGTTTACGAGCGGTCGGCAGACGGAGCACGTGCTGGAAGGAAAGGCGCGACGACAAATTCAATTTCGCGGAATTAGCTGCCGGTACATGCAAATTGGCACGAAATGAACTCGGTTATATTGTATTAGGCGTCCAGCTGGAATTTCGAAGGGAAAACAGAGTAACGGGTGCGCGCGGGGATGAGATAATTGAGGACTGAGACATGCAGATTCGCTAATGAGAGGGCTTGTGTGGCCGAATGCCGGTAGCGCGGTGCCTTTCTCCTCGTTTCTTCTCCTTTTAACCGGTCTTCCCGGTTCTTTTCCCTCCTTTTGCACGACCAGGGAGTCTTCGTTTTGGACGTCCGTTGGTTTTCTGTCCGCTCCGACGGTGGCTTTCCGGTTGGTCAAACGACCAACGTCTCCTGTCCGTCCGCGAAACTCCCCGCCGTACATTTAAATTTCATAGGATTCGCAGACCGTTCATTCCTCGCGGATTCACCATCCTCCCCGCCCCCTCCACCGATCGCTCTGGATTCTTTTGAGTTTACTCGAACCGCCAAGAATGAGTAAAGAGCTTCGTCCCGAGGGAATCGCGACGACCCTTCATCGCTCAGGGTCCGACAGCGAGTTGCGCAAGCTCGCGCGAGTGATTATCAATGGAAAGCCGCCTCGAGCCGCGCACCAGTTACAGGTTGTTAAGAAAGTTCACCGTCATAAATTTTCGGCAACCGTTTCACTCGGTTTTGCTCGGCCACGGTTATTCGTCGTGGTGGAGCACCGGCTCGAGCTACGATTTAATTAATGATTTCTTTCAGCGCGCAGCGGGAATACCAGCGGGGTTGCTAAACGTTTCTTCAGCATCCTTTTTTCGAGCTTTGTAATTCATTAATGGCCCGCGGTCCGGATCCTGAGTCGGCATTCCGCTCGCTGCCGCGAGAAACGGCCGAGGGAGGATGGATGACAAATTTTACATCTGTTTTTTGGACTGGAAAGTCAAACTTGTCGTTCCTCCCCGCTCGCGAAACGTGGGAACAAGTAAAACATAGCGAAGCTAGAGTTTCGTCAATGATTGTTACCAGATTGTAGATTTTATGATTCAAACATTGATTAAACAAAATATTTGATTGCTTCAAAACAATTTTAACAATTAACAGTGATTGAAAGTGAGCCCTTTGTGGTCGAAAATATTATACAATTAATTATATCACAATCCCGTACTCCACCGATGAATAAAAAAAATACTGCTCGAATATACTTGTACTACGACGCAATAAAATCATGTTTGATTCCACTTCCGGATCTCGCCAGAAAAACATAAATTTGCATGAGTACTTTCAGCCCGGTCGCGACGGGACAACACTTTTCACATCGGAACGAAGTTCCTAATGCTCCCGAGGACCTTTAACGAGTACGGCAAGGAAAATATCTGAAGGAGTTCACTAAAAATCCTCCATCTTTGTGGAAGCCGACAATAGTTCCGACCGCAGTGGCCGGGTAAAAGGAAACAGAAAACGAGAAGAAAGCCGGTACAGCTTAAGCGTAACGACCCGCATTTGTTCTCATTAACCGTTTAAAAAGGTCTCCGAGTGAAAAATGAGCCTGTTAGAATTTTCATGATATCCGCGCGGACATTTCGCCAGACTTTTATTCGCGCGATCCTTTTCCCCTCGGGTCTTGTGTCTTGGTGCCGGGCGAGGTGGCCACGGCATCTTGGGATTCCGGATTGGCCACGTCGATCTCGCATTAGTCTCGTGGCTAATTAAAACAGGTAATGCCAGGTACCTTCACGCACACCGAGACGAAACGGTGTGCTGGCTCGCACGGGTAAACGATGTGACAAGAGAAAGAGAGAAAGAAAAAAAAGGGAGAGAGAGAGAGAGAGATGGGGCTCTGTACGACACAATATCTTGAGAACCACCCTAACCCATCTGCGGGGCTGCGAGAGGCAAGTTGCACGACGGGGCTGTCTCGTGCGTTAATTAGCGACCAGGGCCCCGCGCGTTTATTTCGACCGTGCTAATGAGTATTTGAGTAATGTCTCCCTGTTCCTCGCCCCCAGCCGCCACCGCACGATCGTGACGTTGACGCACTTCTTTGCCCGAAGTAAATTAACAATTACCAGGGAGGTGGGTGGCTCGAATGCTGAGATAAAGAGAAGAACGAGGGAGTAACGTTGACGACGTGAATAGTTCACGGCTATCGATGACGCTCTGCTGATGCCATTTGCAACATTATAGCCGATCATTTGTAGAAATTATTCTTTTGCGAATCAATGTTTTTCTTAGGTTATTAGGGACAATTTAAATATAAATTTATTGAGCTCTGGACGGCTCAAATAGAGAGACAGAGAGAACACGATTCTGTTCTTTGAATATTTCTAAATGAGAGACTTCGTTTTCGAGGAAATTGAACTTGAAGATTCGCCAGGTCCGCGTGCACCAGTAGCTACGAGAAGTTGAATTGGCAGGTCATGATCAGACGCGTCAGCTTGTTCCTATTCAGTAGCACGTTGATGAATTCCCAAATCTAATTTTCTTGAAAATAAAGCCGCGAATAACAAAATTTTGGTCTACATTCTACATAATCTACATTTAATTATTTCAGTGGTTCATGTCTAGAAGCTATTTCCTGGTTATCAGTTTCCCGAATTCTGCTAAGAAATATTTGGTAACAGACTGCGGATTTTTATCTACCTGCTTTGCAACAAACTGGATTGAAATAGAAAGCTATTTCCTTTTATAATATTTCGAACAAGTTGAAAGTAATACAACAATATTTTTTTAATTGTTCTAATGTCCATACTGTTTTCAGTTACTCATTTTTAGGGATTGAAGTAGTGTAGTACTGACATCGTAGAAAATGAAAAGAAGGATAATTGACCTATCAGAATTTGATCCCGGTGGTAAAAGGAAAGAGGAGTGTAGTTTTAATCAGTGCTTTGTAACAGTGATTGATTAATGCGAGTTATCGGTGTCCTCGGCTTGACGAATATTACGATCTGTCAAAAGCTTATTAAAAAGTTAGCGTAACACTTGGGGAGCCAGGCTCGTTAGCCTCGGCCATGGAAACGTCGACGGTGGCGGTATAACGCCTACCGCCAGCGTCGTAGTTCACGAAGTAGCGGCGGAATTGGAAGGAAGGTAATTCACGAATAGCTGATTCAACGTTTCCACGGCGAGCTGGTTGCGTTTAAACGAACGCCGGCAGGGTCCGTGCGGTTGTAACTCGTCGCTGCACGAGTTTTGATCGAAACATGCGATAAAATATTTTTCATTCCTACAGTTGAATCAAACTTCATTCGTCATTCAACTTTTCTTCATCGTAAATTGCTTTACTGGCACACTGAACCAAACTCGCGGCGGAACGGATGTTCTTCGTTCGATTTTTGTCCGACTACTACTTCCTAATCTACTTGGCATTCTTTCTTGACATATGCAGGGTGGTCACGCTGACACTTGCCAGCGTTTTTCTTGCAAATATTAAACATTAGAAAAAACTGAAAGAGGAAAAGTTACATTGATTTTGCAAGAAATGCAATAGTGTCTGTAATCTTTGTACAAATTAATGTTTTGTATTTTTTTATATCATATGAAGACATTCAACAAAACGAATTCATTCCGATACGACACAATGATCTTCAAGGTCATTCAAGGTCATTCAAGGTCACAAATGGAATTGAATATTTGATAAAGGAATTATTAGAAATTAATTACATAGATTTATAACGATTCCGACTTGATATTGTGTATTAAACTTCTATTACAAATGTTTTCTCGATACGCGAATATTTATGTCTCTACTAAAAAGTCACAGGAGATGTCCGATAAGACGTTCTGTCCTGAACGAAGAAAGTACATAATTTTTCCTTAATGTGTACGTTGACAAATTGGCTTCGGTAGTCCATTAGTTTGAATCCATCGATTACGTTTTTACGACGCAGAAGGACGAGGTTCTTTCGAATTTTTCGGTCCGTGTAATGACTTTCTTGCCCGGACCAGTAAGGGCAATCGATAATTGTTCATTTCGGTTCGCTTCATTGTCAATTCGTGCCCGCGTAAGTAGCACTCGGCCGAACAATGCGTGACGTCTCAAAGGAAGAATGCTCTGTGGAACGAAAATTACGTGCATCGATTCATGAGGCTGTAATGCGCTTCAGTTTTACGAGTGTCGAGCATCGAAGACGCACTTGGCTGTGAGACAGGGGGAAGGTCGTGCAGGTTATCATTGAAACACCTTCGAGCGGAAAAAATGGTGATCGTTCGTGCACTCATGGGCGGAATCCACCGTAGCAAGTTAATTTGCGAAGAGCCACTTTTAACTTCGTAACCAGGGTACACTTGCGTTGGGAACACTTTTCACTTTTTACATGGGACTCTTCCGACTGCCGACGTAACCCACTTCGATACAATTTGCTGCTCTGTTCGCGATTTTCAACCGGTTCTTCTCCGTATGGAATCTGACAAACATTTTTTCTTCCCACAAAAATTACGATTCTACATTGTACATTGAATATAAATGAACCTTGTGGATTATATGGTGAAGCATTCTAATTCATTACTTTTTCAAGTACAAATAAGTGTCACCTCTTTATGAACCTAGAAGCGCTCCATATGCAACAATAATTTATTACACAAGTCATTGCAGATTGAATTGTACCTGAATGACTCTTATAATAATTTTGAACATTCATGTTTAGTTCGGATTGAAATTGTGAAATGCTCGAAACTTAATATTATTATTATCAGAAAAAGACTCGGGAAATCCCAAAAAATGACGAGATTATATTTTTGACAAAGTTACGCTATAATACAAGTAGACTAGAATTTTTCTTTTGGAAGATATCCGTCGGATATGTTTGCCTGAAAATTACTTATTTAATATGATAACAAAATACGAGTCGAATAAAATTAAAATTTACGGTTGCATGATAATTTCTGAGGTTTGAACTAATTTCTCGAAACGAAACTTTGAATGGTGCGTTCGCCGAGGAAGGGTTGTACAGAATTTTTTTCTAACCTCTCGAAGCGGTTGTAGAACTTACGGATTACAGCAGCTAAATTCTGAAACAGCCTGAATTCATTCCGAAATACCTCTCCCGGCGGAAAGTTTCGTCGAACTAGCGTCTTTCGAGTTGGAAAGATTTCGACGGCGAACTCTGCTAGATTTTTCTCCGTGATTTGTTAGGAAAGTATTGGAGAAAAAAAGAGGGACCGAGCGGGCGCGCGGCCTCTCGCTCGCGGAAAGGCGGACGCAGTTTCCTGGAAGATTAATTCGCCAGAGGCCAGCAAATAAGTGGAAAGTAGGCCGTTCCAACTTCCTACCGTTCCTAGTCCTGATATTTCGGATCTCCGCATCCTGGGATATTACATTTTCCACCGGCGGACTCGTGATCTCTTAAAATCTCCTGGATATTTCGAATTCTGGTTGCTAATTAAAATGCGACAGCGCATCGCTCTACCAGATTAATCTTAACGAATTCAAAATGTACTTTCTAAACTTCGTTCCATCCAGCAGAATCCTGCTTTTATAATTTATGACGGCTCTCGCAAAATGACATAGATTGAATTTGAATAGTTTCAGTAAAATTTGCTTCAAAATCGTTAATTTGTCTAACCCTTAAGTGGCACAGTGTTCACTCAGACCACGAAGTGTCGTACTAGAATTTTCCTAAAACTCTGTGTATAAATTTTCTTAGACATCTTCACGTATACAATTTAAAACTAAATAATCATACCAGTTAAGAGTTAACACCAGAACCACCGAACCAGTCAAAATGAGCACATATTCCAATAAAAATTGTATGCAGTTCGAACTGATGGAGTCTTACATTACTAAAAAGCAATATATACCTAGTGTTAAAGGAACACTATATTCAAGATAATGATTATGATGATAAAATGATTAAGAATGAAGCTTCGGTTTCAGTTAAGGCCGAACATTAAGGACCCGAACCGAGAGAATGTCTCAAGTTCCAGTCGGCAATTAATTTGCCGAACTTATAATGTTCGATTGACTGCAGCGTCCTCGGACAATCAGTGATCGTTGGGCAAAAACTAACCTCGAATTAGCGAGCTCAATCCCGCCGGTCGCACTGTTGCGACACAGAGCCAAGACAGATTCCATTCTCAATTTCCCTTGTTCGAGGTTCGTTTCTTCCCAATTACCGAAGAGCAACGCGACTTTATAGACTAGGATCTATTACCAGGGCGGCGGATAAATAACGAGCCACTATTCCAGGATCGAATGAGTTTGCACTGGCCCAGCCTTCCCTGGCCTGGTGCTTCCCTTCTCCTCGTTCTTGTTCCCGTTCTCCCCAACGAACTTCTTGTTTTTCGCTCCGTCTTCCTGCTCGTTCTTCCATTGATAAATGGAGAGGAGCAGCTCCAGATTCTCTCGGAGGAGGCTCGCGATGGGCATAGCTCACCCTGTATCGGCTCATGCCATCTTCGAGCTCTTTCTCCTTTCTCTCCGGCGCGGTGGTTCCCCGTTAACGAGCTGCACGAGAGGAGCGGAGAGAGAGAGGAGAGAGCTTGAATCGGCGAGCAGCGCAGCCATCCCTGACGGACACTCGAATTGGAAATTGCGAGCCCGATAGTCCCCGTTGGTTATCGCGCAACGGGGACAGTGCGCGCGGACTTAAACGGAATCCAGATAAATGGTTTTGTTTGTCGGCAAACCGGCGACGATCGTTCACTTCCGAAATTCTTTGAACACACGCTCCCAACGAAAATACATAAACGCGGCGCGTCTTATTGCGCGTTACAGACACCATTTTCCCGTTGTTCGAGGTTAGTGTTCCCGGGACCGCGAGATCGAGGAAACTTTTTACGGAAGATTGATATTCGAGGCGGAGCGCGCCGAGGTCGTCCTTTAAAACCGACCGGGAAAAGAGATCGATGAGATCCCTGTCGACGGCCGCGATTTGTCGACCGATCGGCGGATCGCTCGCGATCGAACGTGTGCGGGAACCGATGGAAACAGAAACTCGCCGAGGCAGGTTTTTCGAGGACGTTTTCGTGCCCGCGGCTAACGAGCCGTCGAAACGAGGATTTAGTTTAATGGCCGAACAGAGAGGCGAGTTCGGCCGCTTATCTCGCCACGCGACGTCCTTCTTGTAGGACGTCCTCGTTACCTTAGCTGCAATTGACACGTTCGAATCTATACGACGTTCCCGGGACCCGGCAGAACACGAGAAGTAGTTTAGCCGAGCGAGCGTTTCCTTTTGTTTTTCGCCTTGTCCCTTTCGTTTCCTTGGCCCACGAGGTTCGTAAATTATGCTCGCCAGCCATCAATTACGAGTCGGAAAATCGGGATTCGCACTCGTTAAGTGGCGATCGATTAACGCTGCCCTTACGGGTTCTAATATTTTTAACGATTATTGAGATTGTACAAACGCATCCAGGAGGAATTAGTCAGCAAATGTATTTCTTTCTGTATATATCATTAAAAAATTGGCTAAAAATTTTAATAAACACACGAGTGTCTTTTAAACATTTTAGATAATATCATCTAGTGTGAGAATAGAAAGTGAAATTCATTTTAAACGTTTCAATATTTGTTAGTAATGGCGGCCATCCATTAATGTGCCAATAAAAGGCTGTTTCAAAAGCAGCGAATAACTCTGGTATTTTTTAACATTTCTACTGAAAAATATGGAGAATACAGTTTGCAGTTATGTTAACATTTTATCTACCGAGAGCCTGTGAATAGGCTTTTTAATAATTGTGCTGTACCAAATGGAAGCTTAAAAATCTTTTACACAATAATCCCAATCGAAATTATTTGAATTTATGATTGACGTTTCTGTTGCTGTCAAAGGATCTATCAAAAAATCTTTAATCATGGGCACAGACTTCCAAAATTTATGGAATAATCGCGGTAGAAAATTATTCCATAAAACTGCAATTTTTCACTTAATAATTATCCTTGAAAAAATTTCCGAAAACATGTCACATTTTTGGATAGTCATTGCGGTCTACCGCTTTAAGGAAAAACTTTTTCTCAAAAATAGCAAAGAAGTCGCGTGCCTGTTGTGAACCTTGTCCAAATTAAAATTTGCGCGATCTTAACAGCGTTCGTTACGTCGCGATCAGCGTAAACGCGACGACCGACGACGACGCGACGCCTGTACAATACGTCGCGACGAGCCACGTTGCGTTTCGTCGCATGCTGATGACAGTGCAGATTGTTGAGCGAGAGTATCAGCCAGCTCCGCCCATGTTTTGCATATACTCGCTCCGAGACGCGTGCACGCCGATTCCACGTACGCCGCGCCGTACCGGGCCCGTCCTCTCAGCTATCGACGTCGTTGCGTAAATAATCCTAACCAGCCGGGGCCCGCTCCAGGCCCAAACGGAAAGAAAAAGGGGCCCTCCTAAGCGAACCGAACGGCTCCGGCCCCGACTCTCTCGAACGGGTCGTTCTTTTTATCTTATTCGCTGAGCTGTGCAGGTAGTTTCGATCCTCCGGGCCATGAATAATGAAATTCGGTAATACTGCTCGGGTGTTTGCTTTCAGCTTTAATAGATTTGATCTTTGGTATATTTATTTACGGAGCGATGGTCAGGAGTTTCAGAGACGCTGTGCTTTTAAAATAGGAAGAATGCTTTGGACACTCTTCTTGGGAGCATAGTGATCTTTTCTGTGCACTCTGGATCAAGAAACTGTTTTGATAACGAGATTTCTAGATGAACAATGTATATTGTTCAGTACAGAATTCGGATTTAGTGTGCAATAGATATTTCCTAAGCCTATTGTGGAGTAACGAAGTTGAATGAAAATGCATTTCTCCTTTCGATAATTTTAGATAATTAGCAATGTTCGTCTGATTCACAGTTTTCTTCTTAACCGTACACTAAGTATGACACAGTTGAGTCATCCATCTATGATCAGCCTGCTAACGATTTCATCGAATCCAATTCTAGCAGACGTGAGCGTCACAAATTCTAGGCCATGCTTCTTCTATTTCTATAACCGCATAGATCCACGCTCTACCACATATTTCTTCGCAAATTGATCAGCCATGGCAAATGCAATTGTTACACGTGTGCTATGAAAATGTTTACATTCAATATTCCTGAACAGGAAGCGCAAACACGAGTAGCCGCGGACCTGAAACTCGAGAGCGAGTTCCGCGAGCAGGGTATAGCTCGCGGAACTTGCGGCAAACAAAGGAATAAAAGATGAAACTAACACTCACTTAATTAGAGTGACCAGCCCAAGAAGACTCTATGTAAAGATTAAGGGGTCACGTAGGGTTCGTCAGCCCGGCTGATGCGAGCCGGACACTTGGCAGCTTTCCCGCGGATAAGTTAACAACAAGGCGTCGATATCGATCCGCACGATATCGACTTTGTCTGGTGCGGGTTTATGAATGAATTATCGGGTTCAATATTTCCTCGAAATCCTGGTGGCTGGCGCCACCGCACGGCCGAGGTTCCAAGCTGGAAGCAGCATCGATTTTATCAGAACCCGATGCGCGGTGGTTCATTAAACAGCCAGTTTTCTATCGAATCGATCGGCGAATTTGAGTGAACGTCTATCAAAATGTCTCCGATCGAACGAAATTCCCCGGGCGTCGAAACGGCAAACGGCGCCGAGCGTCTGTCTCGCTTGGCTCATCCTTTTGTTTTTGCTGTTTCGCGCAAGTAATTACCCTGTGGCTTTTCCGGCTGACACGCAATTTCGGGACAACCGGGAGGCAATAGCGTTTCGGAGGAAACGAAAGAGATGACAGGGTATTTCTACGGTCCCCCAGAGAAGGGGCCAAGCAGGCAGTGTATCCCTTCTGGTGGCACGTGGATGGGGACGTCAACGTGTGACGGACGAGGGTGAATTTCTCACTTCGAACGACGACGATGGGTCACCCGTGAGACCATCATCCTCGCCACACTTACGCGGCTTACCGGGGAAAAGAAAGAGGGCAGGAATGATAGGACGCTTTGTACCTTTGCCCTAATTGTTCGGTGTCTCGCGCCGCCTTAGACAGATCGAGTCGACGCTGTTCGACAATGGAGAGGACGCTTATTGGATGCACCGCGCTAGACGCTAAGTGATTAACAAGGCTTTTGTGTCTGCTGAATAATCCCTGGAACCGAGTTAATACGGATCGGGGAGTAACCCTTCGAGGTACAATTTCTTTCCTTTCGAGCCTGCTGATCCGTGGGATGGTACAAATCGTTGAATGACTCTGCTTCGAAACGAAGAGCTGAGTTTCGGGTCAGCGGTAATGCGGACAGTATTTCACTGATGTTGAATCTGTGCATTTTCTGATAGCCGAGTACAAATAGTGGTAACCAGAGTGCAGATTTTTACGTAAAATAAAAATTCTCTGCATAAGGAGCGATCGAAGTTGTTCTACATTTTAAATTGGGATGACGAGTTACTTTTTCATTCGAGTTTACTATCATCTTTCAGAAACTTTTAGTTAGAAATTCATTCGTATCCCTAGTATCAGAAAGCATCGCTGGATTTATGCTAACCCTAATCTCAGTTACAGGACACAGCCTGAATTTTACGACTAGTCCAAGATTAGACAACGTTCAGTGATTCCGAAGAATTCAAGAAGGGTCCTGGGAGGTTGGAGGGTCCAATGGGACCATAGAGTCATTCGGAGGTCAAGGTGTCCTAACCAGATGTCATAAAGTCTCGGAGTCTTCGACAGTCGCTAAAATTTCTAGGAACCCGGGTAGTCCTGTAAGGTGCAATTTACGATGGCTTTCACGATTTAAAATCGATTGAATAGACTCTACGAATCCAATGATATCCTAAAACGTATCTGAGGGGTGTAGAAAGGTCCGGTGATATATCTGCGACTCCAAAAGACTACTCTACAAGCCCATATGTGAATGTTCTCGAGTCTAAAATGTTCCAATGGGTAAAAGAATAATAAAATAATAGAATAAAACTACAAAATAGGCCGAAAACTGTGATTTTAAATGACGTGAAATGATTAAAATTTTAAAACCCAAACGGAAATCTGACGAGAGTTCTCTTCAAAATTTTGCTCTCATCATTTTCTCACAAAATCTCTACCTATCACAAAGACTCTAGCACTATCTATAACCGTATTGATTTTTTTATTGAGTCTTTACACACTCTTAAAAAACAATTGCGCAGGATTATAGGATAATGATAATACCATATAGTTTGTACCATTAGCTTCTGTGCATGTCCCTTCTATGTTGTTATACGTGTAGTCCTTTATTTTTTATTGTTTTCTATTGTAAACATTTATGTAAGAGGGCTTCGGTCCGTCTATAATAAATAATAATAATAATAATAAAACCTTAAAATTTATGGGAGTAAAACAGAAACATCTCAAAAAGAATCTTCAACCCGTACAGCTAAAGACCTACTGTATATCCACAATCCAGTAACGACGTACCTCGCTTAAGACAAAAGTTATTACAATATTAGGGATCCCAGAGACTGTAGCCCAGATAGCTAAGAAGCCAGATAGCCTCGATGGAGTTTCGATGAGCGTAAACGCGTTTAACGTGGTCCCTACTAACCGAGATGGTTTCCGCAAGGTCTATTCCGGTGTGATAAAGGGTCGTCTGGTGACCTGGCTCGCATCTGATATTTACTAGAACCTTTCTACATAGTCGGGGACGCCAGTGACCGCTTAAGACGAGTCCGTCCCTCCGCGTATCAGGTCCTATGAATCTGTAATCCCTTCTACCGGATACTATGAATCCGTGATCGTCTATGTGGTATCCTGTGAGGCTTCCAGTCGTCTGTAGTAACCCCCGACAAACTCGGGGATCGCCTGTACACCGTGTTAAGCGAATTCGAGGGTCCCCACAGGCTCCTGCAGATCCAGAAACCACAAACGCAGTCTGCAGCCGAGTCTTGCAGGATCCGTGCACGAAATATGCGAAACCCGAAACCTTTTGAAGAACAGGCGACTCGGAAATTGTCGTTATAAAATGCAATGGGAGATGGATTCAACCCCCATGTGGCCGGTGTCCACGGATTTTTCCAAGCCGGTTTAAAGGATTGAGATAATTGACGCGGCATCAAAACGATGCTCCCACGGTCCGCGAGTTCTTTGATTAAAGGACCCTCGCGCTCTCAAATTTCACGCCGCAACGTGGAACGGGAAAAGGACCAGCTTGTTTTCCGCCGCGCGCGCGCGCGTACAAAACGACAACGCGCCGAAGCCGAGCGGACCGGAGCGGGTGGCCCGGCCGTTCGCGTGCGAGCGAGCAAGCGAGCGAGTACCAACACCTCGCGCGCCTATCTTGTTACACTCGGTGAATACATAAATATAAATTACTTAATTTCGTAACTCGGTTTAAGTTCGCGCCTCCCGGCCACCGAAGAGACGTGATCTTGAATTCATTGTCTCATCGTGACACGCCTCCCGCTAATGTAATGCCGCGCGACCAGATACACGCCCGGTGACGGCTCATATAATTTCATTGCCGTGAACTAGCTCTCTTATCGGGAATTCGCCGACGTTCATCGCAAAGTGTTTACCCTCGATCATCGATCCCTGTCCACGGACACGCGAATTCGCATCGTTAAGTCGCCGCCTCGCTGTCGGAAAAGAAAAATCGCGTCCGCTCGCCTCGAACGAAATTTGGGGAACTTTGATCGATGAATATTAACTTTCTGCATGAATTTTGATCACTTTGCTTCGCTTAATTATTATATAGATTACGGATTTTATGGGTATATTATTACTTTCAAGTCATTAAAATTATCAAAGGAAGAAGTAGCAACGCAGACTCGTTACATTTACATAAACCGATAATTCCATTACGCTCACATTTATATACATTGGGTAATAATTATATCACTGAAATGTTTCTTTCGAGACCCCATCAATTCTTTCAGTAATTATCCTCTGTTACAGGAGCAATTTTTTAAATGACAGGGGATTGTCGGACTCGAAAAAAATCGTGGCGCCGCTTGTATGACTGCAGCCCCTTCCCCCCATGCATCTATGACAAAAAAGGCCGACACCACGATTCGGCCTACACCTCGTTGACGTCTCCAGCGTAAGATTACAGGAACACATCGTTCAAAACGAGCATGTAACGACTATACGTGTCACGTGTGGGAACAGATGATCAACAGATTTCGAATATCATGTTGCAGGAGAGGGTTGAGCGGTATAAAAATACGGTATCGAAATTGCTCGCCACCCGTGGGGTAATGAATCGCTCCGAAGTTGAATTCAGACATCCTAGAACGACGTACATCGATTTAAAAATACAATCTCCGACGTTCGCTGTCGCACACAGGTCGTCGTCGCAGATATACGTCGCCGAGATAAATCTTGTCTCATTACTATTAGCCCGAGCGTTTAATAATCTCTTAATACACCTCGTTATGAAATATTCCGCCTCCGGATAAAGAATTCATTCGACAAACGGAAATACACATTAATTGATTCGAGCGAGTTGGCTGTAATTCAATCGACCGCCTCGGTCCGCGCATTTATCATAGCATTTTTAAGCCGCGCAGCTACGGGAACACTGGCCAATTACATCTACTTTCGAATTCGATTTAAATTTATAAGTCGATCCCATATATAGAGAGATCAGAGGCGGAGCTTAATCGATCTCGGTGATTTATATTACCACCGCGGTTTATCGCGTTCGCCAGGAAAATGTCCGCCGCCGCCGGCCCGATCACAGAACCGTTCCGTAAAAACGCGAAAAGAAAACGCGTCCGATTGCATACGTAACATTCGAATGCATCTCGATCGAGCTTAGAGATAAAACACGTCAACCGGGTTCGTGCACACGCATGTTTTATGACGGCGAGTTTAGATAATGATGGCTTCCCGTGCGTGCTTTCATCGATAAGGAAGACCCGCTCGATTCGAGATTAATTCGAGGCGAACGAGAGTGCACGCGACTCCCCGATGCACGATGCACTCGGTGCCGTGGTCTTCATACATCAATTAATGCATCGACGTATCGTTGCCGCAACAAAGGGCTCTCTGCATTCCGTCTGTCCAGACGTCAGTCTTCCTACGCTATCAAGATTCATCCGGAGAGGAACGTTTCTAAACTAATAGCGTGTCCCAATCGTCTCTGGTGAATTATTCAGTGCATCGCGTCGTTTCTCTTCGAGAGAACAGAGACGGCAGTGTTCGCCTATTCGAATGTTATCAGCGAATTTTATTGCAATTATTATGGTCGTCGATTCCGCAATCGATTTCATGATCGTTTTCTGATGTTCAAACTTCATTGTAATTTATTCGTGTATCGAAATTATTTTATTCAAATGACGTTTCTTCTTCATCTTTTCATATGTGAATCTTTTCACAGTATGGCCATTAGAGGACTGGCATTTTTCTATTGAAAAATTGATATACAGGGTTAATGTTTGCACCTTAAGCACCTCTGTTGTTTCTAAAGGACAAATACCTACGGTGATAATCCTTTTCATTAGGTATTCAGTGAATATAGTTACTCCAGGTCATTCAGGGTCGAAATTAGAGTAGGTGAAACACAAAGCAGTGAGAGAATGTCAGAAGAATTAAAAAATTCGAGTTTAGTATTTGTGACTCATGAAAATTATTATATGTTTCCATGTAATTCCTGTTTCTTGCAATCAATGAATTTATATTTTGCATAAAGAGTGACAGTAATAATTCCTTATCCGAGAAATAATCGGAGAGCGACGCCCGCAGAGTGGAACACACTCTAAACCGTTAAACGTGAAACGCAACGGGCGATAAGGAAATACGGGCAAAGGGAGGTAAGCAAGGCACTCGTCGGGGCATAGTTCTCGAGAAAAATCTATCGTCTCGCGGCGCAATGCTCATTCAAGTGAACCTATTTGGAACACGATCATAAAAGGAGACTGCGCTCTCCATATCGGAGTCTGAAGTCTCCATATTATTCGATCAGACTCGACGTTACCTAAATTGTTTCAGCCCGTTCGTGGCTGCTACGGAAAATTGGAAAAGCGTCTAGCCGACGAGGACAGAGGCCGTGCACGGGTTGGGAAGGACACGTACGGGGTGCGACAATGTAGAAGACGTCGTGTGCACGGGGTAGCAAGGGATATCGATCGATCTAGAGCCCATGGCTGCAGGGAAACGAGGGAAAAAGCGCCCGGAACGTAACCTCGCTCGTACATCGTTCCATTTTGTCGTTCGGCTGTTACGTGACTGTCGACTCTGCCGACTATTTCGTACGATAAGTCACGGCGTAAAAATCAGAAATCTAGATCCCCCCATTTCAAATCATTTCCTCCGGAGCTTCGCGATCCGTTTCGCTGGAATTCGAGAATGACCGAGGCCGAGGATCCGGGCCGCTGTTTCCGACGATAAGGAAACTAATCTGCTTCCCGGTAATCCAAATATACACCGGGTCGCGCAAACGAGAAAGAACCGAGGAATTTCACGGACGGGGGAAAGGATAACGAAGCCCGGGCGGAAGCAGTTCGCTGAATTTTTAAACGTTGATCTTCAGGGTGCGGAGCCCTGGCTCGAAGTGGAAAACGTCGAGCGGGCACGCGAATGGGGTTGTTGTTGGGCGCGAGAGAGGATGGTGCTCTCGCCGCATTTATTCTCCTTTTCTTCGTCCGTACCCACAAATTTTCCCTCCGCGCTCGTTCTTCGGGGAATGCGAGGCGTTCCCATTGTGCGCGGCGTCACAATGCATGCCCTCCCAGGCAGCTGCCGGCGGAAACAAATTTCTAATGTCGCATTAAACAAACCATTACAATGGCCGAATGTGTGTCGGGCCCGGTCAATGCCGCGCCGGGATTCATATTATTGGCCGTGGCGCAGGGGCCGATTGATGCCACCGCGAACAATGACTACAACGGTGACCGATTGGCTATTGCCCGGTCGACGAAACGAAGCGGCGACGATGCGATCGTATCCACGCATACGCAACGACGGTTAACGAACGGCACGAGCCTCTCGACGTATTAACGCTGGATTTGTCCGATTAGCGAGATTTACGAGGCCGGAGAGCTCTGTTGTCGAAGATCGGCCACTTTTATATTTGCCCGGTCACGTATCGGAGAACGTCAACCACACCGGTAGCACGTATCTACTTTGCTTCGTTCCCGGAAAAACGTGACGATCACAATGCCGGCGGAAGGATTCTGCGGTCGGTAATCTTGTTGGAACAAGCGGCCGCGTGAAGTGCCAGCCTCGATGTGTGCAAGCTGATGTGCTTGCCGGCAACGGCTGATGTTTCACCTATTTTCGGGCTGCCATTTTTGTTTCGAGGAATTTTCGCGCGCTGCTTCATAGTGCAGAGTGGGGCTAAAACATTGACACAATCAAAATTGCTCACAAGGAGAACCCCCGCTCTGTCCCTTACGGATTTAGTTCAGACTTTACAGAGTTATAGATCTCGTTCCCCTGATTACGAAAATACCCCATTATAGGCGCAGACGCTCAATAGTTTTCGAGATATTTGCAATTAAAGTTTCATTTTGACAGATTCTTAAAAAACAAAAAATATTTGTTACGCTGGGAGAATTATATTAAGAACGGGGGTACATTAATCAGTGGACATATGATAGATTCAAAGAGGCTCGTGCAAACTTTCAACAAGTAACCACACGGGATTTGCAACAGTGGGCTCTAGCAGCAGCCAGTCAATACAAAACAGACAGTAGTAATAGATCTAGTGTTTCTTCTATAAAATAATAAGTATCATTTTCAATTAGTCTTTCAGCGAATAAAAATATTTTATTTAAAATTTATTTAACATTGAAAATGCATTTTCCATGAAAAAAAACAATCAAAAATAATTTACCACCAAGGGATTCGAGAACCCGGGCCTGCGGCGTAACAGTTCAGCTCGCTGCTGTTACGCCACACCACTGCTTGGTAAAAATCTGAACTAAACTGATATTTTACGGGTATGAAACTTTAATTGCAAATATTACGTGAAGTAAAAAGTTCTGAGCGTTTTACTTCACCTAATATCTCGAAAACTATTGAGCGTCTGCGCCTATAATGGGGTATTTTCGTAATCAGGGGAACGAGATCTATAACTCTGTAAAGTCTGAACTAAATCCGTGAGGGACAGAGCGGGGGTTCTCCTTGTCAGAATGTCCTTCCTACTCTAGCACCAGAAATTGTACAATTGTATCACGTAAAAGATGTGCCCTTATAACCACAATTATTCGAAAGATAATTACTCACCAATTTCATTTGCTCACTTTTGATAAGAAGTTGCATATACTCTTACGGTTAAAAAAGCAAGACAAGAAGTCTTAAAATTGCTTGTGCATCTTAAAGTTAAAGCGAGGTTTGATCTATGATGAGTGTTTTAAAAAAATCTGTGGCTCTAAAATGTATACATTAAACGAAAATTATTAATTCGATTGATCTTTTAACGAGCACATTACTTTGACTCTTGTAATTTTTCGACAGAATCAAAATTGACCAAACATGTCTACTCGGTATTTCCAGTGTCAAATTAATTTCGAGCTGATCGATACAGGATGTAATTACCTGCCTCGAAGTAGGATACATGCTGGTACCAGGGACAGGGGAGGAGTTCGAGATATTGAATGGTAACATGTGACAGCATACATTTGTAAATAACGTAATGTTTGTATGCATGAATGATGATATTATAATCGCTTGTAATGCCCCGTTGACACAGGTTCAACCGGCATTGAATAGCAAAATGGAACTTCATTCCTGACAATGGACGCAATGATTCGCTGTTGCTCATGGTGTCCCACTTCAACCGTTGGATAACGGAATGTCTGCCACTCGGATCGGAAACGGATTTGCCTCGTTGCTAACCCTTGACACACTTTATTGTCTACAATTTACCATTCGTATGTCCCGTCACAACTTTTAACATAATTTAGCTTGACACACATACAATTTGTTAACACCTTCTGTGCTACCTCGATCGTACATGAGCGACGTAACATTTTTATGAAACTCGGTCTGTGGGCGTGAAAGTGTTATAAAAATCATTATTAAACAATAGTAAAGAAATATAATTCGACTATTTAAATCTCGAAAGACTATTACACATTTTGTGTATAGTACGTAACACTTTAATCTATGATTTAATTTTTCACAGAAAACGTTACTAATGTTCTGGGAACATTATCGTAAATATTTCAATATTTATTAGTTTCAATATCCTCAGAACAGACTGTCTCACCGATTGAAACACAGAACCGGATAGAAACGTTCGGCGGGGTAATTTCATGAAATTAGCGGAGAGCTTTGCGATAAATGAATAATCCCGGCTGGCAATTGGCAAGGTAAGCCCTTTTCTCGATCGTAAGATCATTACACGTTTTCATACATAGCAATCGGGTTCGCGGCGAGATTGAGTCCCGGCAATAATCCATCGCGAATTACGTGCCCTGACGACGCGTCGTCGTCGACGTTAATCCAGAAAGGCCGACGTGATTGGCAGTGTCAGTCCGTGGGATGAAGCGCCGCGGCGCTGGCAACCGAAGCACAAGGAGAGTAATTTGTATTCACGTTAGGTGTTGTCTCGCCACCTGGCAGCCGTGGCCCCTTCGCAGCCCCGTCGCATCGACGCCCACACCTTTTGCTCCGTCTCTTCCTTTCCTTCTGACATTCTCATCCTTCTCATCTTGTCGCTGGGCCGACTGGCTGTCCGTCCCGCCGGCTTGACGTATGTCCCCATCGATCACTTTCCACGCAACCCCCTTCTGCAGCTCGCGTTTCCACGTCCACCTTGCACTCCGTACCCGTTGCGCCATTGAAATTCCGCTCGGGTATAATAAGGTTTTATTGCTTTTGCCGAACTTGAAAACAAAGGGAGAAAGGCTGCCACGACCCGTCCCCCAAGATGAACCGGCTAGATGTCCCGAACGAACGACAGACTATCGGCGAACGCTCAAAACAACGAGGACACCAAGATTCCTGCGTGAACGACGATCGGGAGATATTCTAACTAGTCCGAAAATTCATTTCCTCCTCGTAGGATCGTTTGTCTCGTGGCTGAAGGGATCTCAGCAGACCCCCGACTTTTGAGGGTCTAGGATTCTACGGGAGTTCGACGGATGCCGCACCGGACAGCAACGTCTCAAGTATTTCTCTCCCGCGTGCGCGCGTTATTCTAAAGCGATTCCCCGGGAATATTTCTGTTTCATGTCTCGGTTACGATCGATCGTAAACGGGCCGCATTAAACTCGATCCTTTCGGCGTATAAAGTTTTATGAGAATATCGTTATCGATCGGGAACGGCTCCCAACGGTCGAAACTTAAGGAAGTCGACCCGATAACGGCCGCGAACGACGACATGGAAATAATCGGCAAACATGCGATACGTTAGTAGGGCTCCGGGCCGGATACACGTCGCACCGGACTTGTTAGCCAAAAACAAATACGACAGGGGTAGGTGCTATAACACCAGTCGTATATCTGTTCGACCATCGTCAGGACCCAAGGGATTATCCAACCCATCTCGTTTTCGTCGACTCCCTGTCAACCACCATCTGCCCGCTCCTTTGACGATTTATTCTTATTACCGTCCTCCTTTTTTTTATTCTCTCGCGGAAAATGTTAGGGAACGCGAAATAGGGCGGAAACTATACTGGGTGATCTAGCTAAATGTCTTCTTCAGGTTCTGAGGGTTCAAGAAGTACAGTGGTACCTAGCTCGTTGCCCGAAGAAGTGGCGCACGCTCTAAGCTGGTCAGAATACTATGTGGCCACCGTAATCACCGCCACGAGTTATAGATTTTCTAACAAGTGGTAGTGGGAATCGCTAGGTAAATAAAAAACCATACCGTGCCATTTAAAAAAATAGAGTTGACCTTCATATCTCCTTGACGTCACCACCTATAAAAACATTAGTAACATCAGATTATGAGTGCTTCGATACAACCTAACAATAAGTTTGGTTGGATGCATTTTCTTCCATCTTCAAAAGCAAGCGAGTTATTCAGGTGACCTGATTATAACGCCCCACCCTGTACAAAATAAACATTTTTTTCCTCGTGTTAACTCCTACATTTATCATGTAGGACATGTAAAGTCGCGATTCTTGCCAAACAGCCTGTGTTCTGCACGAACAACTATCGCATACCGACATTATTTTTTTATGACTGCGTATACCGCGCCGACCTGCCGAGAGTACAAATGAAAAGCCGAACGTAGAGAAGGACAGCATGTAAATACGGTTCGCGCGGCCGAAGTGTATCGATGTGAACCACTACTAATCGACGTAATCGAACGTACAAAACTTCTTTATTTTTCATTATTTGTTTATGGGACTTTCACCAACTTATTTCTGGCATTTTTTTATTAAAAGGACACCAAACACGATATAATTTCAACTGAATTTAGTGGTTTAATCGACGATGAAAGTTTCGGGCGTAAGGAAGGAAAGCGAATACGCGGGCCTTTGAACTGTACCGGCGACGGCGACTGTCCGCGTCTCTTTCTTTCCCATACGCTGTCCTTCCTTGCACCCGAAACTTTCATCGCCGATTGATCCACTAAATACAGTTGACATTATATCGTGTTTGGTGTTATTTTAATCCTATAAAAAAGTCCTATAAAAATATAATGGAAAATAAAGAAGTTTTGTAATTTTTTCTCATTGGATTAGTAGTGGTTCACACCGATATATCAGAGCCGAGATCAATCATCATCGCCCTGCGGCATTGGCCGGCAGTGGAGTGTACATTGTACATTCATACAGTGCTTAGATCGCTACTTCATATATTAATATATTACGGAACGTTAAAAATAATAAAGTTTTTATCGTTCGAAGCCCATCTCTGAGACACCATTCTAAGACAAGGGGCTAATATAACAAATCTTTTCCTGACCCCCGTACATTTCCAATAAAATACCCGCATTAACCCGAACAATACCGCAGCTACAGTGTATACACCCAGTAGATACGTATTTCCGCGTCGCCGGTCTCGAGAATACAAGATGAACCCGACGCGCGCGATAGTGTGGAAATGTCCTGTCGAAGATCCAAATATTTGCGAACAATGTCGGGAGCTCGATGGTATTCAGTAGAAGCGCGTGTTACTTCCAACAGTGTAATTTTCTGGGAGTCGCAGGTGCGAGCGTTTACAGAAAACGTGCGTCCGTCGAAATTCTCGGAGGAGATCGCGGCGTCGGCGTCGTTGTTTCCCACGGGCGTCAGTGTTTTCCACGAGATAGAAGGGAAAAGCGTCGGCGAGTCAAAGCCCGTTTCCGTGTCTTTTCCCATAAAGGAGCGCGCGACGGCCACAGAAATAGGCACGGACACGCGCAACGGCATGTGCTGCATTCGAAAATGTGTGTGTCTTCGGGAGGGCCAGAGGCGTGTTAGCCGGGCTACATCGGGCCGACACGGACGAATGGCGAGCATTAATAAAATAAATACTTCCGAACGGAAACCGGGGCAGCGAGAGGAGAAGAGAGAGAATGAGAGAGTATCATCTCTTGGCCGCGGACCAACATATATCACGTGCAGAAACCCGCGCCGAGGTACAAGTGTACGTGGACGAAGGTATCCTTTGATCATCTTCGCATCTGGTGTAAAAGATTTAGACCGATCCCCGTGCTCTCTCGCCCTTATATCGGCCTGTCTGTGAGCCAGGCTTTGCTGCCTCGCTCTCTTACCGAGCCTCTCGCCGCCACGGCCGTTTGGGAATACAGCCATTATCCTCTCGACATACAGATGAAAGCGAAACCTGACCACGGAATGGATTTATCCGGGAAACGTGCTACAAAGGGGACCAAAGTTTTTCGCTAATGCTGCCACAGACTCTGCGCGACCGCGGTCCATTTTAAAAATGCTACAGCTTTTAATCGCGCCGCCTACCCGCGTAACTGATCTTTTCCAGTCTCCTTACTTTTTGAAAAAAATCCTCACTAGGGTGCGGAAAGCGTGAGACCATTGCAAACATTTTTATGGACGCGGAGCGTTGCAGAAACTGCTCCAGTTCTGCGGACCGCAAATGCATTAAATATAGTCCACCGTTAAAAATGTCTTCGGTTCTCATTTTAGACCTGTCGTAATTGTTCAACTGCCACCTTGGGTTCAAATCTTGTCAGTGTCTATGTTCAGAATAAAGGAAACTGCCTATAGAATGTAAATCATTGCCTTTATGAAGGAAGGGTCGCGAATGAATTTGTACACCTGCCACGTACATAAATAACTGCGATTTTGTGTCACTTTACGCAGTGTCGAGTTTGTTTGTAATTTCCAGAGAGAAACGCACTCCGAGATCAATTTTCAAAAACCTAATCCGACAGATATATTGCGCGAGCATCGTCAACTTGGCGGCATTCGTAAATCCGTCGATTTTATGCCGGCCCCGACGCGTTTAAGCGTTACATCAGCGCATCAATTTCGCGCGTCGTCTGCGCACGCGGATAAAATCGCGCGTAAGCTCTGGTAACCGCGCTGTAACCTTGGCAATTTAGACGTAAATCGCATTCTAGGGAACGCGGAACTTTCGCATGGCGATATTGTTCTGACACTATGCAAACACACAACGAACGGAGCGCAATTCCGGTACGGGTGTAACCAAGGCTATGAATTATGCAACCCCTATTGGTAGCTGCCACCCTCCGGTGGACTAGCACAATCCTCATACTCCTCCTACCCGTGTCCTCTCTCTGTCTCTTCCTTCCTATTTGCCTATATCCCTCTCCCTCCGTCTATCGGTATTTCCCTGTCGCTCCACCGCACCGCCCGCGACAATTCCACTAAATGTACCCATTGTATCGACCAACTCCTTCCAATATCGCATTCGATGCTATAATTTCGAAACGGCCCGTTAGTATTCCGGCTGAACGATTTTTTGCTCGTTTAGGCTGCGTCGTCGTGTCGCGTGGGCCACCTTCTCTGCGAACAGGTGTCGGCCGCGAATACACGCGAATTTTTTCGCGTTCACGGTAGCCGTCCGTTTTATTGATTGATCGCCAATGAAATTTTGTTCGAGCATCTCTGACCTCCGAATTCGGATGAACCTTTTCCACATGTGGAACGAGGTGGACAGCCAAAAATAGTGTCGATCATTTTTTAGAAAATTATACAATTTTGTAAATGTAAATTATACCATATGTTCTGCTTTGCAAATCATGTGAAACGTTTTACTTGAAATATTCGGCAATGTTCGAGATTGTATAAAAAGTAAGAATATATATAAGTCATCGGTACATGCACTTATGGCATGGGCAAATCTAAAAAGTGCAAGAAAAAATTACGGCTAAAAATTAATAATTACTGCATTTAATTTTTGTAAGAATGAAAATTACACGAAGATTTACAATCTAGTTATCAGATGAGAGGCTAAAGAGTTGCTCACGAACACGATTGTAGAAATACGTCCTCTTTTATTCATGTGAAACGAAAGAATCGGATAGTGAATCCAATCACTTTGTTCCCACGTTACTTTGTGTTCGTATCTTACAGCAAACGCCACTAGGACCTCAAGAATCGCCGAGCAATTCGCCAAAACGTGGGACATAAATTTCCATTAAATTCGGCCACAAAGTATAGCTCGCAAATGGTCCCGTTTCCGATAAGCTTTTAAAACCGATCCGAAGCCGAAAACAACGAGCGCGCAGAGCAGCGTCCACGCGAGCGCTCGGTTTTTACGGTTAACAATAAATCCCTTTCAAAGGCACACGCAGCGAGTCCATTTGGCGTTTTCTTCCCGGTCGCATACAACGAACGTAGTAATTACTCGTTAAGAGTGCGGAGGTTCACAGAGGGAGAGAAAGCAGGCTTAAATTCTGCAATGCGTCATTTCGTCCGTGCCATTAAAACCGTTGAGATCAGCCCGTCAAGGTAAAGCGGGAAAGAGAAACTCGGGAACGTAGAGCAGTAGATTTGAAGAGTGAGAGAGCACGACAAGGGGGGTTGGAGTTGGGGGTGCGAGAAAGGATCGCTAAAAAAGAAGCGTGCTTTCTCGATTCGCGACTGGCGTAGCAACGGCGTTTGAAACGCTTAAAAAAGAACGCGACCGTAAAAAGGACTGGATACTTTGATGCGGGCTGTACGTTTTATCTCGAAAAAATGGGGAGGTGCGAGGACCGAAGGGTCTCTTTCTCCCCTTTCCGTTCTGTCCTCCGGTGCTAAAGAGTCGCGGCTGCTATCTTCCTTCCGCAATGCCACTGCTAACGGGGTACTGTTATCAATAGCCCTCGCCTAATGATTTTCAAGCGGACCGACCGTTTCGGGTCTCCGCTTTCGCCCGAACATCCCTTGAACGTTTCGCGACAAACCCGCGTAGACGTTGAATGGATGTTGTTGAAACCACGGGGAAAGGGCCAAATTGTCCGCGAGATTTTATTCCGATGGCGGTTCTCATTAATTCCCTGGCGGTATTTCATGCGAGTTTTCGCGCGTAATGGTTCATGAAATCGCCGTTCGCGCTTACACCGCGCGCGCGCGCGGTGTTTATCTGGTGAACGACCGGGCATTCAAAGGCGCGGATAGTTTACAGTGAAACCGTATCCAGCCGTGGCTTAATTAAGCGGCAAAATGGGCTTTTAATTCGACAACAGAGGATAAATCTTGATAGCAGGCCGCGGCTCCTGAACCGTGACGTCGGCTGTGTTTTGAGGGTGCAGTTCAGAAGCCCGTAATGATTAATAGGTTATCTCTTTGCGAGGATGTTACCGGAAGTATCAATCTGCGGAAACATCGACACACTGTCTCGGGTTACAAGACGCGTTCCTTGAAGAAGCCTAGGTTCGTTTGAAAATACAGTTGAACCTCGGTAGTTGCACGAGAAAAATTTCCCCGATACATACTGAGCTTACCTCCACCGCGCGTATCGAGAGTGCAATTACCGAGGTCCTACTGTACTTCAAAGACAGCCACTTAAAGCGCGAATGAGACCACTATCTACACTAATTTCTAACGGTACGTGAGCACACTAGTTTTACTTTCAGCGGCAGAATATTCCGACCTCTGAAAAGTTTCATTTTCCAAGGAATGTCGATTCTGTTCTCTAAAGCGAGACTGGCAGAACGAATACGCGGCATGAATATTTTCGTGCCGAATTCGTCCAACAATCGCAGATATTATAACAAACTTGTAGCCGCGTTAAACCACCCGCGCTTTGATAATTCTCGTATTCAGCGTGGCTTTTCAATTTGCATAAAACACTGGAATTTTTACCATTTGTAACGTAAACAGCGTTTTAAAAAGTAATCACCGAAATGCACGTTCCCACAGCGGCGGTGTTACATCTGTTGACAAACAGCGAATTACGTAGCTGTTTTAGCGAAGAACAAAGAAAATTAGAGACTCTCTTCGCGGTTTAATAAGGATAGTATGGCCGACGAAGAACAATTTCCTTGGCGTCAAACTACCGACGGTGTTTACCTCCATTTTTGTGCCGGACATTTCACAACCGCGACGTGTATCTCGTAAAGCACGCTTTACATCGCTGTCAACCATGAACGCAAACACGTTTTTGCGTCGAATGGGATGTACACAGAGGAATATATTCTTCTGTATTAAGAAAGGCGGAATACACGCTGCATTATATTCGGCAAATTTTCGGGAAAAAACCGAACTTCCCGACCGTATCGAGGGCGTCGAATCTTGCGATAATTTCCCTATTTTCGCGGCAACGCGAGTCGGGAGGGGGAAGAGGCTGCTTATCGATTTCACTTCGCGACGTTAAATTGATCCACGACCACACCTCGGCGAAGATGGATGATTTATATCGTTATTATTTCACGGCCGAGCATTAATAGTCCGACAAACACGGTGGAAACATGTCAAACGCACGCGAAAGAGCAAAATTCCACCCGGTAGACGTACACTTTTATTCGCCTGGCTCCTTTTCCCTGGCATGGGTCATTAATCATTCGCGGCGAGAAGCGAGAAAGAGCCGGTGAAATAACGAGCGAGAAAAATAGAGCGCGGTGAATGGAAAAAATAGTGAACCGGCTGGGAATTTTTCAGTCAAGTGCTGCATCACGCAGTGAAAAACACCACACGTAGTCCCAGGGGGTGTTCATGACGCTATTCAAATGTCTAGAACCTCGTACCTGCCGAGGAAAAATACATTTATAATACCCGACGCATTTAGCTCGCCACTTCGAAATTATGCTTCTTTTCACCGAAAGGAACAGAAAGTAATTAGTGTATCTTGCGGACAGCTCCCCCTAATGCGCGGGCGCATGATCAATTAATTACAACGCCGCTTCAAAGACATCGTACCCCCACTTGCTTCCAAAACATTATGAAAGACTTCATTTTACGTACAAAATATTTTTCGAAACTCTCCTGGAACGTTCTGTTCTACATTCTTAATTATTTATACTGCTGTAATAGATTTGTGTCTGACTTTCCACTTGTGAAATAGAAGCTACAGTAAAACCTCGGTGGTTGCACAGAACGGGACCAAAAATATGTGCAAAAAGAAAGCAGCATTCAATCGGACGATTTATTTTCCCACTTATCCACTGCGTATTTCCCCTAATACAGTCACACAAATCCCCATCATGGTTTCCTTAATTTCTAACAACTCGTAGTGAGAAAAGCTGGTTGCATCGAGTGAGGTTCTACTGTGATTCCGGTGGACAGTAAAAATTTCTTCCGAGCCATTCCGATAGAAACCTTCTTCTTTATTATCGCGATCGCCATTCACAAAAATTCCCATCTCCCTAAAAAGACTGTGTGCAGCCAGACACAGAAGTTTCTGCAGTAGTGCGAACGCTGTTTGTAGACGCTCCGAGGCAGAACGGGGAGGGTAGGCTATCATAAAAGAAGCTGATATAATTCCGAAGCGCAGTATACAGAAGAAGTAGTTGTCGGGGGTGTTCGGTGACACTGTACCCGCTGTGGTACATGTGCTCGTGTGTTCTGTAAAGAACAGGGATCGATATCACTGGTTGCGAACGGGGTACATTAAGACTGTTTTACGAGTATAGGATATCTGGAAAGCAATACTCTATTCTTGAGGATCCTTTCGGCCGCGCGATCTTTACGACGTACTATACACGCTCTGACATTGTCGCGCTGACAGGGGAAAACGGATACACCAGCCAAGCATGCCACACCGTCATTGAGCTTATGTACCGCATAGTCACGGGCCGCGAGATTAACTCCATTTTTCCCTGCGAGAGGACCTTGTGTCACTTGTGTCGGAACTGTGGCGGAACAAGTGATTCCATCGGGACATTTACTTGACTTCAATTTGTACACTTCATTGCAGATGCGCCGATACTACTCGCATTTTATTGTTGAGCATCTGAAGTACTGATATCACTTGTTAACCCTTTGGTTACCCTGGACGAGATATCTCGCGCCCCGATACTTCCCGATAAATGCTATTAATTTTGACGAGATATTTCGCCACCTAGCACCAATATTTTGACACTATATATGTACAAATATATTTTATATGTAACTATATTCTGATTTGTAAAAGGAAGAAATTAATGAAATCTTTATCTCGCGTAAAATGACCGAATAAAACAGAAAATATTTCGTCTATAATGTCAAACCAACCACTGGTGCCAGGAGGCGAGATATCTCGTCAGAAGCGTTTATCCGGAAGTATCGCGGCGCGAGATATGTCGTCAAAAGCGTTTACAGGGAAGTATCGCGGCGCGAGATATCTCGTCAAAAGCGTTTACCGGGAAGTATCGGGGCGCGAGATATCTCGTCCAGGGTAACCAAAGGGTTAATCTGAATTTCCCTGTGATATCAATGAAACGAAAAGATCATATACAATGGAATTATTCTAGGCCGAAAAGAATGTTTAATTCTCAAGTTAAAATAGCTCTGACTGCAGAGTTAATATTAACATGCGTTAGCCAACCCGAATCCTATCAGGAAGATGAAAAATCCATGAAACTTTGTAAGAATTCACAGGCGCGACTTATTTTGATCCAGACACTACCGCCATCGTTCTCCCTGACTGCACACTAGAGGGGCCTGTATTCCACTCTGTCATAACATTGCGACAGATGGAACAGGACTTTTGCCGTGCGACGCTGAAATACGTTTTCTTGACAGCTTATGAAAGGGTAATGAGTCGTATTCACAAAAGGGCGAATTCCAATTCATGTTAATATTACGCGATTTGTTCTCGTCTTGAATTACTTCATGCGTTGCGTTCACCGTAGGCAAATCGAGACATTGCCTTTTAAACATAAAATGGTCTTCTGTTTATTCAGACAACGTCACTATCAACCGTCATATTAATAGTATCAATCCTGTAGTATACAAGGTTAAAAAATCTAAACGTTAAATAATGCAACACATTAGCACAAATTTTGCTGAAGTCATGGAAGACCCTAGGCTACCACCGATTGTCAAGAATTGCCATTTGCGAATTGGAGGTATCGCGGAAGAGAAGAACGTTTGAAACAATTCGAAGAATTTGCAGAAGCGACCGAGGCATCGATCAAGAATGTCGATCGGTCGTTTGTCTTTCCGTTAATGAGAATCGACAGCGATATATCCCACTGACAAGTTTTCGTTCACTGGAGATTCTCCGTCTAATATTAAGGGGCCACCCTGACTGCGTTAATTAATAAACTGGCTGGCTGGCTCGGTTCTGGCGTCGTTAATGAGAATTTGAGTAATGACGTCGTTCTCGCGACCTGTCCTCTCCGTCCCTTGGCAAATTTGCCGATGTGCCTTTGCACGTTACGCCAGTGTCAGGACCCACGGATATCGATGGTTCCTTTGAGCGTGTTTGAGAGAGATTCCTGTGGTTGCTGATAAGTAAGTAATATGCAGAAGCATATTGCGGAAACTCGAAATTATAGGTCATCGGACGCGTAATCTCGAACGGCGAATCAAGAACTCGTCGATATTACGTTCCGCAGATAACTAAATCCGTCTCGTTTTATTTCGAACAATTTCCCAGCACGGAAAAGAATTGTACATTCAGCGTAGACGCGCAGTGACTTGAAACGTTAAATATTGATAACCGCAAAATAGTATTTCATCTCGAGTTACGTGAACCGAATAACAGTCGGATTTATTAAATTTAATTTAAAATATTCACCACGAGCCCGAGTCGATATTATACGGCGAGGGGTAGCGGATATTTTGCAAATTACGGTTTGTGCTGAATTATTGCGAGCACACAGTATTTATTTTTAAAACAGAAATGTCTAAAACGGAATCACCAGATGACATTCTATCCGGTTTGTCTTGCGCCGTTTAGATGAATTACTTAATAGACGAGACTGTTTTTATAATATACATTCTTGTAGTGATGTTTCTCACGATCACGAGTTAGTTTAAATTCTTTTCAACAACATTCTAATGAAGTAACATTTATTCGAGACAAACATTGTATGCATTACTGGCGAAAAACAGCCATTAATTAAGCAAACCCGCTTATCCGTCAGCAGATCACGAAAGGCTGGCCTGAGTAACCTATTTTTACTCTCGATCTGTATGCGCCGAAGAAAACTTGAATATGCATAAGATGGATAATGGAGGCGCGGGGGTTGTAAATCTCGTTGAATTTCGTTTCACTTTGTTTCGCGATCCCGTGCCACCCATGTAAATTAAACTGGAAAGATTACGCTTTCGTTATTTATTCCTTACTGCGAAATAAGGACGCGAGAAAGCTGGAAGGAAGATGCCGGCGATCTTAAGAACACTTTCAACCCTGTGCTAATGTTCCCAGGTACTACAGGGGATTATCGACAAGGGGATGGCAGAGCGACTAGTACGAGAATAGTGGCGCCATCGCGGTGAAAGGTTTCCAACCATAGAGGGTTGCTACGGCACAACCCTCTGATGGAAGGTGTCTATAGTTGACCGTACAGACATTGCATGCAATGCATTTTTCTCTCCACGGTTCTGAATTACCGACTCTGTAGAAAATGCTCTAGTACGATAGCGGACTCTACCGAAATGGAACGGTCAGCTAGCGAACTACATGAGGTTGCAACATAAAAGGTACCTGTCCGAAGAAGCTAGATTTTAAAGCGTTGTCGGCTTTAAGCGGCCGTTTAAAGCGCGGACAATCGTGTATACACCTCATAGAAGCACTTAGACTTAGAAAGAAATACTAGATCGAGTTGAAAAGTCGAATAAGCGCGATCTGCAACTTTGATAAAGTTCGCACGAATTTAGGAGGAATTTCTTGATCTTAGGATGGAATCCCGTAGGAATTTTCAAAGGTTTGAGGGTTCAAATTTATGGTAGAGGATGGTACTTTGTCATAGGGACACTTTGGTTCAAAAGGAACACGAGAGCACATGGAAAACACAATAGAATCCTATCGTCAGTACGAACATAATATTGACTCGATAAAATTTTCTAACTATGAGATAGAACCACAAGGTTTATCAATCAACTGTCAAACGATAAATCCGAATTGATAGAAAATAAAAAATCATTCCAGTTGAACATAAAATCAAAATTAATTAGTGAGTGGTCCGCGAGAATGGGTTGCACGAGAAATTCTCTTCGAGACAATACATGACCTGACGTTCCGTGAACTGTCCCACGAACGTACCATTAAGCAGAGTGACTAGTGACGTCACGATCCTATCGGCGGCTTCTGTATATGATTGAGAAATATGCTGTCCAAGGGTTAATAAATTGTCCTAAAAATTTATTTGCCAGTTCGATAATAAAATATCAGACAGACGTGACTGACATAAAAGTGACAAGAACAATTGTCATGCAAGATGAACATACTCGAAGAAATTCACGATCTTTTATTAGCGATGTGTGCCATGTGTACTTACACGCACAAACTCCTGCCACAAAATCAATAAACACTTGCAAGGACATTGTCTTCTCTTTACGACCCCGTGTATCGCGTTTCAGCAACCTATATACTTAGGTGGTGTTGGTTTCAGACGCTAATGCCGGCTTTATCTCTTAATGAAAAGTGAAACGTTCGGGTAAGGCGAGTCACAGCCGGAAAAGGTGAGGCGGGCCTAAAGCTGAATGGAAGAAAGGCTTTCGCCTTTGTCGGCGGTACTCGCCGGGCAAAAAATTCGCTATCGTGCAGACGGACGAGAGGGAAAGTCGAATGGGAAATTATTTACGGCTTATTCATACCGCGAAGAAAGAGTGAGAGCAGCTCGACGGCTGGGGTTGCGCGTTAAAAGTTTTGGCAATATATCGCGGCGCCCTTATTGTCTATGCAAATCCTTACCTTAACTCTGTTAAAAATACCCCTTGTATCTGAACGCCCACCCTCTTAAGCTCGCCCGTTTCGCCGCCTTCGAGCTGGAACAGGGACTAGCTAGAAGAAAGAGGGTTCCGAGGAACAAGATGGAGCGGAAAGTGAAAGAGGGGCGTCGATATGCCCGCCTACGTCGCGACGACGATCGTGTTTTTCCACGAGGCACGCAGCGACGCCTTCCTTAATTTATCTGAATTTAAATTTAACGAGAAATACCTAGCCGAGCCGAGCCGAGGAAAACCGGCGCTCGACCGACGCTCCACAGCCGCTTCGATTACTCAGAACATCTGTGCTCGAAAGCGCCGCGCCGGCAAACCTCAAGGTCGCTAACTAGTCCCCGTATTCCGCAGCTTTAAATATTCCACGGATTTCATCGTAAACGGGCCAATCTCTTAAGCAGCTGCGACCTGATTTACTGGCTGGCGAACGTCGCCCGCCCATACTTCGCGCACCCCTAAACGCACGGACAAGTCCCGCTGATGGTTTCGCATAATCCATTGCGGCCGAGAAGGGAAAGAAAAATTCCTTGCGGTTGGGAGGGATCTTGGTCATTAGCTTGCCCTCCTCGGTGACTTTAATTACCTTCATTGTGCTGACAAGGTTGACGCTGCGAACAATGTTTTCTTGTACTTTTTACTGAAATCAAGCGAAGTAGAAAAGAAAGAAAACACTTTGTGCTTAGATCTTTATAAATGGAATTAGATCTTGGGAAATAGGAACTTATCTTTCTTATCGGTTGTAATGACTTTGAACTATGCTGTCACGGACCCAACAAATTGAAGGTTGTATGGAGACTGTTTTGGTTAACCGTATCTGCTGTAAGGAACAGAGATCGATCATAAATTTACCAAAAGTTCTTCGTCATGCATCGAGAAAGATGGCTTAAAATGACGAGGTTGACAAAACATCTCAAGGTTATCAAAATCTTAACTTCCAAATGAGACGTCTAAATAATAGCCGAGCTGTTCGAGGTTCCATTTAAGGCGAACCAGAATTGGCGAAAGCTTTCGTTGCATCAAACAGCTACAAATCCGATCAGAGACGCGAACCTCTAACAGCGTTCTCGTCAACATTACAGAATATTATCGGCGTTCTATCCATTGAATGCAAAGGGCGAATTAACCGACACGCTGCAAACGATTTGCTCATCCGTGTTAGGGGTGTACGTTGTAACTTCCTGACTTTCGACGCGATTATCACCGACACGAGAAGCGTGTACGAAGAGCAGCACGATCGAAGGGCGGGATAGGGTTGGAGGCTCGGTGATTACGTAACTACGCAGCAAATATTCCATTAATCTACTTAGACAAGACTTGGCAGGTGACTCGTTAGCGGGACAACGACCATCCGACGACGGGAGAGAGAGAGAGAGAGAGAGAGAGATGAAAGGCAGGCATGAGGAGTTTTTCGTGTTTTATAGAGCGAGCAGAAGTTCCGCGCGTAGAATAGCCCGCGTGTCGTAAAGCTGATGCGCTTCCTCTCGACCTTACAATTCTAATAAGGACCTTCCGTCGTTATTAATAAAGACCGGTGGAGGGGAAACTCTTCCGAAGTACAAAGTTCCGCTCTAAAAATGCTAATCGGAACGAATAACAAGTAGAAACACTTAACCGTATTATGCTACAACAATCCAACGGCGCGGGGACCGCGCGAGATTGAATGTAAAGAGGAACGGGCCTCGGACGACGCTGCTAGAATCATAAAAATATATGGGGTGTTTCCAAAATCGTGGTACAAGCTGCCGAGTGATGAGTCAAGAAAATCAAGTTTGAAAATTCAACGGAAACACTTACTCATTGATATGAGTCGGCTTATACGTCTGATCATGGCCTACCCTTTCTACTTATTGTAAGTATCGACACTAACCTAATGGCGTCCAACCAAAAAATTGTTCCATTTTTCCGGAAACACCCAGCATATAGAAACATTTAAATGGCCAAAATGCTGTTACTATTTTCACCTGATTACAATAATTAAGACAAAAGTAACTGTCTAAGTAGCTTCTGCATCTAGAAAATAATACAGACAATTTTCATTTTGCACGAACATCCGCAATCTATTCATAGTACATGTAGAAAGTGGGATCAATCAGCTATTGCAGGAAAATAGTTTCGTTTTCTTCAAAGTACTTTCCTTTAACCCTTTCCTGTAACACGGCAATTTTAATGAAATTTTAGTATGATATAGAACTAAAAAAAATATTTGACATGTATTTTTTTATACCGGCTGAGATTTATGTTAAGGGGGTGAAAATAGCGCTCTTAAAGTTGGGGTGGAGAATCCTATATTATTGAATATCTCTGAAAGTATTAGGCCAAGATAAAAACTTCAGAAACTGATTTAAAAAAATAATTTTTTTTTAAATATGCTAAAAATTAACTTTTTTTCCAACATTTTTGGATAAAACATTACAATTATTCCATGAAAATTTGTATACACAGTCTACATACCTTAACAAGAAATATGAGGAAAAAGTTTTTTAGTTCCGCGGTCATAATAGTCATATTATATTCCACCGCTTATGCGAGGCACGGTGGCAACCGTAATGGAAAATTTCCACGTTAAAAGTGATGTGATAGCCCAGGAAAGGGCTGATTTGTCTGTTTTTCTACGGGTTTTCCAGGCGTGTTTCGATTGGCTTAACCTCCCTTGTGAGTATCAAAATCGCTATTCAATTTCCCAATTTCTGCCGTAGACACATTAAAATAAAATTGGTAGAAATTTCGTTCACTGTATAGAGAAAGATGTACGTACGTATCTATATGTAATTCCGTTCCCCGTTTTACAATAGCCGGGCTCGTGACTTAACCGCATTTGATCGAGACCGTGATTTGTCCGTGACTCGGAGCGTCGTGACATCGGCCCGTTCCTCAAGATTCCGCCATCGCGTCGCCCGGGCGCAGCTTATGCATAAATATACATACTAAAATTGTGTACACTAAATTCTGTTCTTTTGTGGAAACGAAGCCCGGAGACGCGAACCCGAGAGCTCCGCAGACTTTGGATGCGGCACCAGCAGCAGACGGATCCGCTCGCGGGGGTTGGGTGATTCTGTTTTCAAAGAGGTCACCGCCACCCTCTAAGACGGAAGGGTGGCGCGGCCGACGGCCTGATATATAGCGTTTCTGCATTTAGCTTTCGAATTCCTTTCGAGCAGCCTCGTTATCTTTGTCAAAGGGGATCCGTGGAACGCGGAACAAAAGGAAAGTGCGACTGGCACCGGCGCGGCGGCGGCAGCAGGGCCGCGGCGCATGGAAACGCCGGCGAATAATTTATTCTAACGAAGAACCGCAATTAACAAAATGTCCCTACCCTCCGAATGAACAGTATCCTTTTTCAAAATCGTTCGAGTTCCTTTTCAGTCTTTCCGGGGGTGAATCGACCGGAACGAATTTAACGAACCGATGGCTCTGGTAAGGGTTCGCGAGAACATGAATATTATGTTTCGTTTTTAATGATGTATGTAAATCCACCGTACGGAGTTCAGAAATCGAGTGCCGGTTATTAGTGGACTGTTGATTTTCATGCAAAATAAGAATTGTCGGCAGTGTGGTAAGGCAACGGCAGTGTGTGCCAATATCATTTCACTGCTAAATTTTCGTGTTTCACATAATATCGTTTAATGGTGAATTATCGGCGTTAAAATAATTTCAAAACAGTAGACTGAATCAATATTTCTTCGCATTTGACATTAACACAAAAAACTGAGTGTGCGAATATACGTATTTTTGATCCACTATATCATACTATTTAAAAATACATTTTTCATATAAATTATTAAAATAAAATATCAGAGAACGATTATGTTAAGTTACACATACAGTGAGTGTAACAAGTATTCGTACACTCTTTAAAACAGAATAACTTTTTTATAATTGTACCAAACGACCTGATTTTTTTATAATCAATTAGAAGCATTGGTTTACGAAATGACATGAAAAAAAGATTTTCCAAAAATTATTATTTACAAGGTTACATGCAAAAATAAAAAAGGTATTTTTCAAAACTTTTTTATATGGGCCTTTAAAGAAAATTTACAATATATGTTTTGTAGATCTGTAGTAGTTACACACATGCTGAAAATTTCATCGAAATCGATTAACACACACACGAGCTATAAACGGTTGAAAATGGTGAAAATCGTAGTTTTACACGACTTTTGATCAGTTTCTGCTTAAAATCCACAAAAAATGTTTCGATGCGTGCCGTTTTTTCCTGCGCCAACCGATTTCGATGAAATTTTCAGTATGTGTAACTAACATAGATCTACAAAACATATATTTTCAATTTTCAACCAATACTTCTAATTGACTATAAAAAAATCAGGTCGTTTGGTAGAATTACCTATTCAATGAAGGAAAAAAGAACTTTTCTACAGAATATAAATATTCGTACTCTTCCTGCAACAATTTAAATTATACTAATCTTTACAGAAATGCTTCTTTTGTTTACATGCTTGTCACTGTATTCTTGTGTAGAAGAAATGTACCACTTTCAAGACATTCTCCAAGCAAGGCACGTCATACATCTTCGTATCTCATTGTTCAACCGTTAACAGAACTTCGATATGCAATCACGTATTGGCGGGCAAAGCTTCTGGCATGAGTAATATTCCCGAATGAATAAAATAAGCTATATTCTAGCTATGTATTCCGAAGTGTTCCGCGCCGCCGCGTCTCTTCAAATCTCGTCTGGCTTTCGATAAAGCTCGGGGGTACTGCGTTTCAAGGGAAAATCTTTATTTGTTCGGCGTTTTGCTTAATGGGAGATCCATCTTTTTCCTTCGGAAGGGATTTGGGGGAGCCTCGTGGGGAAGTACGTGATGTGTGTCGAGGCATATAGGGACGTCAGGGGAGATTAAACATGTATCGGGTAGAATATTGCTTTTATGGAACGGCCAAAGAAAATAAGATTTGTCAGGAGATTTAATAACGCATATGCCGAGTCAGTTTTATTCAATGTACAAATTAATTCGTGATTCTCACTGTTAATCAATTGTTTATATGTTGAGCACCACAAAATGAGAAAACACTATATATTAGACACTGTAGTTTTTTTGCAGTTATATTGAGAAAAATGTTCTTCAGCCTAAGGAAATAATTTATTACCACGAAGGAAAGGGAGAGATATGGTTTGCGACACATGTGATTAGTGCCATCTTTTCAATAATACTCTAAACGCCCTAAAAAGGTAAAACATAAAAGCATTATTTTTTTGATAATTGATCAATAACTTACGAGATGGAGCAAACGTATAGAAAACAGAGGAGATTATCTCCAAATTTACGCAGACAGGGCCGCAAATTAATTCGCGCGCTTAATGCTCGTCAAATGTACATTATCCTTGTTTCTCGTGAGCATAAATTCCATTAAACGTCGTGCATATACTCCGGATAAGAAGGGAATAGTTTTATGGGGACATGAATTCCAGTTTCATCATCTCGCAGCGCGTATCTATATTCATTGTTTAATATTTACGATCGAGGTTACGCGTAAAACAGTTTGACGGGAGGGAAACGAAGCCGTGTGGTTTTCCACGAGGTACGATATCGAAAAACAATTGCCGGCGATAAATAAGGAAAATGGATTCGACGGAAGGGAGATGCCTAACGCCCTACGTCCTCGACCCCCAGTTACCAAGACGTATATCCCACCACAAGCCGCGATATCGAAGGCCATACAATATTTACGCTTTCGGCGGCAAACGCATAAATATTTCAAGAACACCGAGAGAACGCCCTTCACCCCTGGCGAAACGACCCTCCATCCTTTTGAGTGTTACTATATTACCCATATTCTGTTATGCTGACCAATATAAAGTCAGAAAAGTAAGACAAAGTATCTCTTCCCACGGGATATTCAATTAAATGGAAATTCTCTATGGATATTCATAAAACAGAAGCATCTACGATAAAAAAATGCACGGAATGGACTGTACATCAGAGGAAATCTTTGTTCTTCGAAGGATGACCTAAAAAGGGATCAACATTTGCTGTCAAGAACGAAATGTCGAAGTAGTCGTCGCAATAAAATCTATAAATAACAGTATAACCTCGATTATCCGAATTTCTATTATTCTGAATAGGTTCTATGTACAAATATTTCAATCTAAAAAGATCCACCTATAACATGATTTATATTATAAATCAACAAGGACTTGAAACAGTCTTAATACTAAGCAATTGTTATATTATTCTTTAATTTCCACTTCCACGTCTTTTTAATTAATTCGGATAACCAAGGTTCCAGTGTGATTTATATTTGTCTAACGATATGTGATAAACTGTATTGTATATAAACAATAATATTTAAAAATTGAGTGTTCCTTCTCCAAAATAATGCAGCATATTGAAGAGAATAAAGCAACTTCCGGGCATGGGATTGGAATTACAGAAAAAGAGGGAACGGAAATTGGAAATTAAGCTTGTTGCAGGATGATATACAATAATATGGAACAATGGAGTTTTTGTAATTTATTTCTCTGGTTTCTGGCTTCTGTACATTCTTTCATTTCCGTGGAATTTTGTTACTTTACCGGAATAACAGATTCAATATTAACGCAAATATAATGACAGTATTTCTCATAAACTCTAATTTTAATGTCTCTTTGTATAGAACGATAAAATTGTAGTATAATGATTTTATTAGGGTAGTATCCCGTTTTGTAAACTTCGAAAACTGCAATATCAATCAATATTGATAACTTCCGGTGATAGAATGCGGGTATAGCAAACATGACATTTAAATCGCAGAACTCGATAAGAATATCATCCACTCTGGTAGTAACAGATCATAGTGAGAAATGGGGAAGGGGAATGGCAACAACACCTATGTATATCATGGAAATCAATAAAGTTCATGCCGGTTGCTTACCTCCGTTCATACTAATTCTGAAATGTCGATATCACTTCTAAGATTTAGAGACAATAGTAACGAACCGTAGTGTCCGTTCTATTTTCAAAGAGCATTACAAAATAATCGTCAGAAATATTTTAGAAAATCAGAAGTCGCTGATCAATACCGTGGCTCCAAAATATATTTAAACCGTGTTTCCAATTTTCAATAAAATAGACGATTCTTTTAGTTGGTTTGTGGATCAGGAGTGAGGAACATTCAAAGCTCAATACCGAAGAAAAATCGTATATCAAGATTTATCCCTGATTGTATGATAAAAATTTTCTAATGGTTTTCTATTTCCATTTTTTACATCATAAAAGATATTTAAAAAAATGGACGATGGAGTGTGAAAGTAGAGGCTTCAAGTTTTAAAATCAGTACAGGTTCATTGTTGTATAATTCTTTTTCACGAAATTATAAATATCCAAATTGTATTAACATAGAGTGAGATAAAAACGTGTTTCCTTTCTTAATACGTTTATTAGGTTCGCAATAATATTTTTATATGTATATTTATAAAATTTATAGCCCAGTGATATCCTTTGTTGACACGAGCACATTGATACCAATATCAATGTTTACTCGTAATTAAGGTAGAAGAAGCATGTCACGACTTAAACGTCGCTTCCTCCATAAGACAGTGGGGGTCCGAGTAGAAGAAATGGGAAAAACAGCCAGCCGGTTGGCGCTTTTATGCAATGCCTCCGTCTGTCTGACTAATTGGTAATTAGACGACGCGCAATTAATCATGCCCCTTAACCCCCTTCTTTCGTTTCGCCGGTCGGGCGAGCCGGGAATCTCGAGTCGAGGAGCTTGGATGTTTAGGTCTATTCAACATGGTCATTCGTTAATGAAGTCGCGTGTCGGGACGCCAAGTTCATTTCCCTCTGAATGCGATGAGTCCGAGAATCATAATTACTGTATTCAGTACGCATACCCTTCCTGATGCGAAACGTGTCCACGCCCACCACCACGCTCCACCCGGAATCTCGATTAAACCCATGTCCAAACGATACTGGAACCACCGGCACTCGCTCGCATGCGATCGCATCCCCCACGAATATTCTGTTTGCCCCGAGGGCCTCCGAATTCTTGTCTTTTCATTATCCTTCCATTTCGTTCGCTGCGCTATCGTGCCGCTTTTTCACTCAATTAACCCTGTTTTCCTTTCGAATGCCATTCTGTTATCAATTTTTCGGAATTTTTTTCAAAAGAACTATGACGCAATTCACTTATTACTGCCGATCTTCATGAGAAATGAAAATCGTTCGCATTAATTACAATACATAGAATTAAAATAAGAATTTAGTTCTCTCTTCAGTGAATTCGCTAAGCAGTAAGAAATGTATTGATGCTCTTAAACTCGTGTAATCTTTTTATACATAATCATCATGTAGTTTCGAAATGTCCTGGAGGGTTAAGCCAGCTCAATCAATCGGATCTGCTTCGGTAATATAAAAGCTCTGTGACCGGGACCGTTTTTCATAATTGGAGCCATCGACGGACACGCGCGCGTTTTGGTCCGTTGTCTTGTAGCAATGTGATTAATGCGAATCGCATACCGGAGCTCCTTTGATCTTTTCGGTAGATCGATTTCGGAGCAACAACGCGCGGAATGCCAATCAATCGGGCGACCCATTTGGATATCCGGCCGCGGTCAGGTGTTCTATGAATTCTCTCCCCTGTTTTTCCTTCGAAAACCATGAGCAACATCGCATCGCGTCACGAGAATCGGTATCCCGTGTACAACCTCACATGGACATCGTCGCATCGACGTTCGACATTCGATCCGGATAACCCAGTGTGTCGCGACGCGTGCACACGGGGAACGTACGTACATACATACTACATACAGGGACACACGCGTGTGTGTACGCGCCTCGCCGGGGAGAAACCACAGCTCATAGAAGTATATGTACCACCTCCGTCGAAGGGGGTGATTGTATAACATGATCAGCACCCGGTGCACGCCTATAATGTTTTGATTATAGGGCGCACTCGCATTTGACTCCGTTAAACCTGATGCTAGGATTTGGCCTGGAACTTGCGCCGACTTCGAACCGAACCAATCATTGGCAGCTCGTGATACCGAAGTCGCAATGCACAAGCCCCGCCTAAACCGCTTATACTAACTAATACGTTATACGCGTTCTATTAAGATGCTGTTACGGCTGAATAACGAGTCAATCGATAGTGCCACGCGGCATCGCGCGCAATCCAATCGTCTCTATTTAGCCTACCCTGGATGATTATCACGTCTGCTTGACAGTTCATCCGGAATTCCAATTGGTTCAGACCTTTTTTGTCCAGAGTTTACCCGGTTCGTTCGACCACAGTTGGTAAAAGTTAGTATTGTTGCCAGCGTTGCTTACCCTGACTGAAAGTGCCCCGTGTCAATTGCTAACGCGGTCGCTGATGATATCATTGCGTACATATTGCGAACAGTGACATTCTGTGTTGGACGCCTGTCCTTGCTGCGTTAAGAATCTTCATTATAATTAGATCGCAGATTCTCTTCTAGATCCTGTAAAAAGCAGAAGCTACTTACGAATTTGTTTCTGCAATACCTTATATAAATTCTTTGTGTTTCTAGCATTACAATTGTTGTCAGCGACAGGACTGTCTGGAGAACATTTATTTGAAAGTTTTTACTGTTTTGCATTGGTTTATTCACTTTTCTCTTCGACCATCGCGAAAGAAGAGATCGGAAACAAGCCATGGCGTCCCGTCTGGTGTAGAGTTAAGTTGAAAATGGTTATTGTTTCAAATTTGAATGTTTCGCAGAATAAGTGGACAAATAGTTGCGCCGTGGCCGGTATAGCTTGCGCAATGTACTGATTAAATGTCGCGTGAAGTGTGTGCTATTGTTGGTTAAGCACAATACGAATTCCTCTGATTGCAATCAATTCGCTTCATGCGCAAGTGAATATATCGTACTTCTCTCGTAAATTATGACAATAGGCTAGTCACGAGTCTAAGGGGAGACACAGTATCTAGGTTTCTTACGACCGAGTAGGCCTCTCTGTGGTATCACTCAACCAGACGATTGAACAGGTAGGATACTGATGGTGCGTGAAATGGAGTAATAACAAATGACTGATTCATTATTCACATGTTCATAACAGACACCTTAAAAAATATCTTATCCGATTAGCAACCAGTCTCGCAATGTGTTCCAGTTCTTTTTATCAGTCGCGCGTAGCTGAATCCGATTATAATCAAGTCGACCACAGATTTTTCTGTCAGTTTTTTTCAGATTGTAATTCTAAAATAGTCGGACTCATTTTCTGTATAATAGATATTTTATCTTGTATTAGAAGACGATTCGTTATTCATATTTACATAACAGACACCTTAGAACATTTCCTATCCGATTAGTTTCGTAATGAATTCCAGTGCTCTTTGTCAAAAACATTCAGCTTAACCCTCATCCGTCCCTCTTGTCAATTTGACACAGTTTTTCCGAAATAAGTTATGCTGTTATGTTATTTGTAGGTAAGTTTGTCCGAAACTTCGTGACTTTTATTTCTTTAATAGAAACTCATAACCGAAAAACCTGAGATGTAAATGTTAACTCATCAATTTGAATAAAAAAACATTGAGAAATAACTGTTTACCTTGTTATTTTACCGATTTTTTTATCACTGTTTCTATTTCACACCGAAGGACAGGTTCAGTTCCTGAAATGAGGGACGGATGAGGGTTAATACAATTAAAACCGAAAAAACGTAGTAAAAACATCGTTACGGTGTTTTTTCAGTTTGTAATTCTGAAATAATCAGACTCATTTTCTGTTACATATCGAGATATTTCGTCTTGTATTAGATGATTCATTATTCATATTTACATAACAGACACCTTAGAACATTTCTTATCCGATTACTAACTAGTTACGCAATGAATTCCAGTGCTCCTTGCCAAACCTACAGCTGAAGTCGAACACACATTTTTCCATTATAGTTTCTTTTCAATTTATAACTCTGAAATATTCTCATTTTCTGTAAAATATTCGTACAGATATATCGTCTAGCATCAGAAGATAAGTTAAAAGAACACTTCCATGTTTCCTGTTATAATTGTACAGAGGTTCGAACATAATTGTGGTTATCGATCTTCATTGGATTTAATTCAAGCGTGAGTTACCAGAAGCGACGTACAAGCGAGCAGTAGTTAATCAACGCTCTCCCCGTGTATTTACAGTACCGTCGATTTCTCCTCAGCCTCGATATTCCTGCATGTGTACACTTTTGTATCTCACGGCACGTAGGCATAGTACGTAAATATCCCGTACAGGCATGTACACTTCCCGGTGCATTTATCGTCTCTCGGCTCGTCTGTGATTCCACTTGATTGTAACTGTCGTTATTGTATACTTAACCCAGTTACACGTATGTGTTATTTCAAAAGCCGATACGGGGATTTCGGACAGACGCGATCTGCCCATTACCAAACACGTCAAGATAATTATTACACAGTATCGGAATTCGCTTGCATTTTGACCACTTCGATGGATGGCGAAACCGTGATCCATTAAATTAAACGTAAACTACAATGGGTGTCTTCGTGCTAAATCATAATTTGGTATTTTATATTTTAAGTAGAAAAACTGACGTAAGAATATATACCTGAACTTCATCATCAAATGTTCTGGATATTATTAGTATTTCATGTTTGGAGCACAAAAGAACATCAATTATATGAAGTTCAGTATTCTAGATCTATTTGAACTTGATCATCAATTTTTCTAGATATTGCCAGGAATATTTTCGAAGATGAAAGTTGGCATCTTATCCCCCGTTTTCTAGAAACAGAGGAAAAACTTATTTCAGGGAAATTCGTGTTTCGTCGTGGGACTGCCAGCCAGGTTCATCCGGTAGAGCTGCATTGATAATGCGTGCTCTAGACGATGGGATGAGAGAGGTTTCGAGTGCTATACTGAAAGAAATGAGGTTTTTCTACAGCATTTGCGATGGATGACTGTGAATAAGATCTCTAGCGAGAAAACAGTGAAAGAATAGTTCTGAATTTTTCACTTCAGAAGATGCAGTGTGCACATTTGTCGTCTCCTCTTACGTAGACAAAAGAAATAACTAATATTCTGTTGTAATTGCCGGGATTCTAATATTTACGATATGAACCACAGTGAACAATCACCAGTAGCTAAGAAATCACGATATCCCTGATCCCAATTCTTGTGAATGCCTTTTCAAAAAATGTGTTGATCTCTAAGTACGTAGATAATAGAAATAACTATTATTCTGTTGCAATCATCGAGGTTCTACTACATAATAAAGAACCGTAAACTTAAATCAAGCCCCAGTAGCCAAGGAATTAGACGACGCTCTCAAAAATCTGTATTTAAATTGAACTAACACGCTGAAGATATTTCAATAATTCCGGCTTGTTATTGTATAATCGCTGACTAACCGACACAGCAACAACGAAAGGATAAAAGATTAAGGAGATCAGTGATTCAATACTGATCGAGAAAACCAAGGGAAGAGAGGATCCCATCGGTGACCACGTCTGCAGATAATAAACCGGATTTCATGTTCTCGATGCAAAGTGGATACGTGAGCGATTTGAAAGCAGCCGAGCATGTGTGCGACATCCATTTATGAGCGATTCCGTGGAATAGCAACGAAGTCAATCGCGGTGGAGGACGAGTGAAACGACTGGAGGATCGATCAAATCCTTACCTTTCATTATATCGCGTTTCACTATCTATCTCTTGATTTACGAATAAGAAACGATCACCGCGCACGAGCGTTAAAGAGACCTTTAATCGGAATTCTCTCGTTTGCAGCGTAGGTATGTACGTATGTACGACCGTACGAACGTTTCAGGAATAATCTACCGCGTATCAGATAACATCAAAGGAACGTTCGAGCCTCCCTGGCTAATGCAAGATCGCTCGGCCGTATTGCCGATCGCGATTTCGCGCGAGGAGTATCGGCCCACGCGTCGAAGCGCGAACACGCCGTATTCTTGATTGCATTATGAAAATAAAATACCGTGGAATCGGCACGCGCGCGCGAACGCGAGCTAGCAAGAGGATTTCCTCGGGGACGTCCCACGGGATCTTGACGCCGCGATTTTCACCGTGAGCTACTCTCCGCGTCTCCATTCTTCGCGCAGGTAAGAACGATATTAGATTTGCGCCGGAAGCAAACCTTTTCACGTAACCTACCCCCGGAAAAACTCGAGCGAAAAGCGATAAACGGCACGTCACGCCGCGTTTCACGATATCAATTCGATCGTGCGCGAGATGCGCGCTGCAGCGTTTCTTCAAATGGATTATCGGCTGGCGCCGAAGAGAGAAGAACAGAAAGAGAGAAACACGATAGAAAGCGTCGCGTCGTTTACTCGCCGGAGCACAAAGCGTGCACAAAGACACCGGAGAAGATGGTAATTGAACCCCATTGATTGCCACTCGAAATCAAAACAAACGGTTTACTAATAACCGGCCAACGACGCTGTCACGCTACTTGCACAAGCTCGTGTGAAAGAAGAATAGCGTGCACCGGCTAATCACTCTCTCGCTATGTGCGTCCTATTCAAAGCGCGATAATACGCACTCGAAAAGCCAACAGTCAGACTGCCATTACTTTTAATTCCCCGGTGAATCGACTACTTCAGCCGCCAGCTCTCTGTAAGGCCATAATCTGAATGAGCTCAAAGAACTCGAGCAAATGGCTGCAAGGTCACGGAAACTTCGCCGCCATATTCGGTCGTCGACCAGCTCTTACAAGGCCGGGAAAAAAACTTCCAGTTCCGATTGGTGGAACTATAGATATCGCAGAATGTCTGCAGCCTTATAAATTCGGAATGAGATGCGGGAAGTTTGTTACACGATATTCTACAACTGGAAGAACAGTCGGTTAATTATGCAGCGAAGGGGTCTCAACTTCGATTTTGCTGAATCGCAGATATGTTGCTGAGGGGAAGGTCGTGAGCAACGTGTACTCTGTCCGAGGCGAGGGACGATCGCGGTTCAAAAGTTATGAGTAGACTGCGGATCTTTATGCAAAGTAAAAATTGTCTGCATCGATTACAAGCCAAAGGAACAAAATATAACATTCTTTCTTCTTTTAATTATCTTATTAAGCTGAAACTAATACACCGATGTCCTTAAATCTTTTAAATATGTCCATTGCTTTAAATTGTATGTTTTTATTTTTGTCATAAATGCACAAAATCCGCAATCTAGTTATGAGATAAAGAAAATATTCTTGTTACATTACATTTATAGAATTGGAGTGATTGGAGTAGGTTTAAATATTGAATCGATGTTTGCTGTGTGGTGTATGACGGAAACCAGTTATATTGGAGTAAATGTAGTGCCACAACTACCATTTTCTTTTTTCAAAAGTGAGTAGGTGTAATTTCAAACAGTAAAATTATTAGAAGAATTTAAAAATACTGTTATATTATTCTCAACTTATTATCCCTATTTAGAGAGAAAACAAATTTCTATTTCACTCCAGTTTGTTGTAATTCAGGTAGAACATTTTTATTTTGCATAAAGATCCACTGTCTAGTTATAACTTTGGAACATCGTCCCTCACCTCGGATAAAGGGAATATCTACGAAATCGGAGTTGAGGCCCCCTTTTCTGCACATTTAGCGAAGAGTTGTTCTACATTGAAAGGGCTAGTTGAGAACGTAGAATATTGCTTCTGAGAGAACTAGAATTTAATTCCGTTTACAACATTCCCGTGAAGTCTCAGTGAGTGAAGCCGTAATTGTTTTACTCGAAAAGAAAGTTCAACAAAACTCTATCGCATGATTTTAACGAATTTTATTCCACCGGTTGCAAAATACACCGCGTGAGGAGTTTAAACAAGTTTTTGTATTCGTATGCAGATTGTTCGAAACAAGTGTGATTATAATTCTTTTTAGATACTGAGAGAAGTATATCTACAATCTACAGAGTATGTACGAGATTATGATGAGTAATAGTAAATCGGAAATACAGAGCGAAGTTTTCTGCCGTGTCAAACATTTTTCTTATGAAAAACAATCTGATTATCCAGTTGTCAGAAACTGCGACATGTAGACGGAGCAAAGAATACCAGAAAGCACGTCAATGTATGAATGGCACGTGTATATGGTGCATATTCACATTCCATTTTCCAGGCTTCGCGTAGCAGATACATTTTCTTCGCTATTAATTTCCACAGTACGTATGGAATATGACAGTATTTGTTGGTTGTGGTTTTTTTTTCATGAAGTCAGTTCATTTTGTAGTTCACGAACCAGATAATTACATTGAAATTATTTTTCAATTGTTCCGAATTTTTTTAAATGGACAGGTTAATTAACATATTCAGAAGTTTCGACATGGAAGTTACATCTGGCGAGTCATTACAATCTTAAAAAATGGATGAGATAATAGCAAATGTTAAAAACAACATCGCTCGTAATTATTCGACAGAGATTCTACACTTTACTCGGTCTTCAGAAGGCAAACACTAATTTACACTATAATTTACACAATTTTTTAATTGGAAGCATTCTAAATTGGAAAGGTTAATTTTAAAAAAACTAAGATTTTCATAAAAAAAGGGTTTAATGCCTATTGAAAAACATTTCATACGACGTCTCATTCGAAATTTGATACTACTTCATTCTATATTTTCGACTTACTTTCTTCTATAGAATCATAACCTTCTTGGCTATATAATTAAACCGGAAAACCCCTGTACATCTAATTCAATAGAATATTTACAATATCCTCCATTTCAGTACTATCTGTACAGGATCAATTATCACGAACATAGCATTCAGTTTTGCAAGCAATTAAGACCCACCCAAATTTTCAGGTCAGTAACATCGATTCTATATTTTTTATTTCTTTCTTTCTGTGATATCATCCCCTTTCTCTCTGCACATGAGATTGGAAACCCCTTGTGCACCCAACCTAACGGATATTCTCCATATGAATGCTCTCTGTTCCCAGATCAGTAAATACACAAGCGGCAACCCAATCCGCTACTCAATTTTTCACTCAATTAAGACCTCCTCCAGATTCTCTCGCATTAGCACAATATTGTCCTGAGTAATGGTGGCCGCAACGTCTTATTTCACTTTTCCGTTCGCGGGATGTCACATTCACGTACGTCCGCGATATATCACGAATCACGACAGAAACGTATTAGGGAAACGTCGCGTATCAGAAACAATATGAATCCATCCATCTTAGGAATCCGACCTCGCGATAAATGGCCGGCCCGGAGTAGGGTAGAAGAGGAAAGAAAAAAAGGGGGGTGGTCGCAGGGGGGGATGGTGCGCGGATTTGCGATGTCTTATCGCAAAAAGAGGAAACGGAACAAGGGGATAGAAAAGAAACGGTGAATGGGCGAGCATGTGGTCAATTCTTGGGTGTCGGGTAGTTGCGCAGGGGACAGCCCTGATTGGTCCGTCGCCGCCGGTCGGCTGACGCGGCTTGTGGCTTTCGGCTCGACGGGCTTGCCTCAACTCGCTCAGTCGCACTCGAACCGCGCATCGGTGAAGGTCTTGTGTCGCCCTCTCTCGGCAGATCCTCCCGTACGGTATATACGCGTGTGTGCGTACCTGCGAACGGTCGTCACGCGAGTCTTGCCACGTTGTTTCCTCGCCTATATTTTTCGCAACGATGCTACGGGGACGGTGACTGGGACGGGCCATCGGTCAACCACGTAAACTGTATATTTCTCACCGGTACCGAACGTTAACCTTTTACACGACTGCTCTTATTCTCCAGTTTCACGTAAACAATACTCCACGATAAAGAAATACTAAACGGTCAAGTTTGTCACTTCATCCCTGCCTCTCGGACGGATTTCGTTTTCTATCAGATAATGTTCACAATTAAACTAGCATCAGTTTTCTAATTGTTTGAACTGACGGGCAAAGTGACCGCGCGCTCTGTCATCAACGCTCAAATCTAAACTGTCAATGGGACGTACCCCGTGCATTCCATCTTGAAAGCGTCGTGTTCGATCCTCTTTGAAAGACTATTATCCAGCACGTGAAGCTCGCGATTCCGTTTGCCAGCGGTACCACCCCCCTCGCTCTTCTTTTTTTCCGTTGTCGGTCTCTCTCTCTCTCTCTCTTTCTCTCCCCCTCCGCCGGCAGTCGTTTAAAAGGATATTGGACGCCATTGAACGTTTGGTTCTGTTCCCCAGTCGACGCGGAGGACACAGTGAATAGTCGTGCGCGCGTGTTTGCCGTCGACGTGCAGGTCGGGACGCGATCGTTCCCGGCGAAGGGCATGGGTAGTGCGGGAGATAGATCGTCTTCGGTGTAATCTGGCGTTGACGTGACCTAGCCTAACGTAACTTTTGTTTGGGACATCGGTGAACCCGCGCCTACCTCCCACTCCTCTCCAACCGTTCTCGCTTTTGGTGCTTCTCTCCCCCACCCCCCCTCCTCTACCCTACCAACCCCATCGCTCGCTCGTTCATCTCTTTCTCTCTTACGCGTGTGTGCCCACTTTTCTGGAGTGTGTGCAACCGACCCCACAGCACGAGCAACTTCACGCGTTTATCCGGTAAGTGATACACTATATTTATCTATCGATATGGCGCCCTGTCGCGCCGATTTACGAGTCGGTGACGTGCGAGCGCGCCCCGCGCCTCGCTACTACTCGAAATGCTCGTGATATTTATCGGAAGTGGAATGTATTAACCAGAGTGCACATGATTTTATCATTCTATTGTTATGTTTTCGTTTATTCGACCTTGATAAATACTTTTCTCTGGATCGCTTGTCTGAGAAATTATATGCCTCTTAATTAGACGCCATTTTGGTAAGTTGTTTCTGCGATTTTCAAATGTATTATGCAGGAGGGGTATGGATTGACTTTTGGTATTGTTTGGTTTTTTTTTATAGTTGAGGTTTGTTTGTATGACGGTTTTACGGCGGTTTCTAACTGAATAAATCGCTGAATTTAAGGTTTGTTATTTTTGTAATTTTTTTATGTAATGTGGAACTGTCGGTGGTCGTGTAATATTATACAGAAGGGGTACAAATTGATTTTTGGTAATGTTCGATTTTTGGATGTTTGTGGCTTGTTTGTATATGTTGGTTCTACAGCGGTTTCTAATCGAATTGAACGGCTGAATTTATGGCTCCGGCTTACTGTGTCTTGCACGAGGGTGGAAATTGAATTTCCCTGTATGCATTGTAATATCTTACTCCCGAAAATTGTTGATCCGAACGGAATATAGAAAAGACGTTCGTTCTCGTCGCAATATTTCCCAGGGATTCTAATACCTATGTCGACCTGCGATCGCATAAATAATTTTTGCCATTACCATATTGGAAAACGTTCTTTCAATACCGTAATGTACGTCCAGGGATTATAATTCATCCCCGATCGTGTTCCAATTTTTCTCCCGACGATATTCTCATACTTTACCGCCGACTAATGCCGTGCTACTTATTAGTTTATAAATTCGCTGTTTCCGATCATTGAGAGCTAGTGAATTCGGGTCAGAACAAATTTTACCCTTTACGTCAATAATCGAAATAAAGAGAATATATGATAAGCATAATTTTGAAAAACAGACCTACATATGTCTATTTGAATGTAACTTGAAATATTTTCAATTAAACTGTTTGGTATATTGTTTCTTTAAGAATGCTTTAAGTAGCATGGCCACTTTTATTACTGCAGATTTAACTTTTGAATTGAAATTGTAAATCCGATTGGTATAAGGTTTAATGTCATAAATAGCATTGCATGTAATATTATTTTGCTTCTATTATTTGAACGTGGTCGGTTCTGCAAGAAAAACTGGAAAGTATAAAATCAAATTTTTAAAAATCAAACGGTGATTTTGGGAAACTCGGATTTGAGGAAGAGCTACGCGAGTTATTGAATACGTACAGGCTGGCGCGTCGGACTATGACCTACCGTTTCTACTTTTTTCTATCAACGCGCGTCAGTACTTACGAAAAGTAGAATCAGCCGACCATGAACAGACGCGTGCTCTTCAATGGCACGCGTACTCGACGATTTTCGCAAAAACCAAGCTTCGGACAAAAAAAATGTTACTCTACACTTTCGACCTACACTGTCAAATATTGTAGAATCGCTTCTCCGATCTCCTAAAAAATATAATTTAAAAAAAAGGAATTAAATCTAATTCAATGTGACCAAAGGTTTCAATTATTCCCTAACTTGTCATTTGTACAGATTTCACAATAAATTTTTTTATAAATTCAAAACAGCTGTGTCTCTGAAATGATAATAGTGTTGGTAATATTTGTTGAAAATATAAAACAATGTTTTTCTTCGATGTGTAAAATGAATTCTATGTATCATATGTACAGATAATATTAGTTCTTTATAAAGTTCCAACTATCTTATGTCTATCTTTCTCATTCGATCGCTTATTTATCTAAAATTTACAATCTCCTGCGGCCACGAGTGCCTCGACCGAACGTCATCCGGAGTTTCTATTTTCGATCGACCGTGGACTCGTAAATCGAGTGTCTCAAGGGTCTTGGTTGGTCTGCAAACGGAACGAAAAGTCTTGCTAAAATATCCAGCGGGCTACTGGACAGAGGCGTTTACGAATTTTTCATTTCGCCCGAGAAATTCATAACCCGACTTCCGGCGGGGGTGCACGGCCTCGTTAAGCCAATCGGAGTACGATCCGGCGCAAAGAGTCGAGTCACCGCAGAAATAATATTCGCTTTGGCGAGTCGAGAGCTTTGCCAAACCGCGGGTAACCATAGAAACAGACGGAGAAAAAGAAAGAGAGCGAGAGAGCGAGTCGCGTTAGACCTGATGGCACATGGTGCTGAAAATAGGTGGACACGGCGTGTTGCATCTTTTCGCGGGCCCGTTTGGAACGGCTGTTCCAGTATCTCGAACTATGGCCAGCGCGGAGAAAAAAGCGAAAACGCGGTACGAGGGAGGGAGGGAGGCGAGCGCTAATTGGTTAATGCCGGTCATTACGGTGCTGCGGTGCCTCGGCTAAAGAGAATTAAAAATAGCCAGCATCCCGGCGAAGGCGGGCCGGAGCCAAAAAGAGTCACACCCACTGCGATTCTTTTATTAACCTTCGGCTTTCACGCCGGTACCACCGCCGTTAATTGAGAATATGTACCTGGTATTTTCCGGCGGGGATCGACGAACTGAAATTCACTTTGGTCTCTTGATTTTCATGTAAACAGGCTCTCTCGCGAAGTTCGACGCGCGAATCCCGCTTTGCTTCCCACTGTTTGGATTCCGCGTCGTCGTATGGCTGCTTTCCGCTTGCTCGTCAAATTCCTCCCTCCCCGGCTTAATGCTCTTGTATATGGAAATCAGTGGAATATCGATAAGGATTTCGTCTCTTTTTTTTTCTCTCGCTGCTCTCTTCCTCTCGTTCTCTCTGTCTATTCACGGTTTTCCTCGTTCACCGTTCGATCTCTCGTCGTTCAGTCGCCGGGTACACTTGCTGCCCGCACCCGTCGACCACGCGGAATCGTTTCTAGCCTCCCCCGTTGACTAGGCAAAGTTGCGAAACCATTTACCGTGTGCGAACTTCGTTATCGCGAGTGTGTCTCGCGACCTCCCGCCACGTGATTGGGCGATTAGAACCACTTCGCGCGCAGTTTGACGGTCGGCTCTTTCTTAGCACAGCCCGAAATCGACCACCGGCTCCGTTGCTAACACTGTCCTCCTTCTCCTTCTCCCCCTCCGAGCAGTTTCGAAACGGTCTGCGACCTAATTGTCATTTAAAGCGGAATATTCGGCGGCAATTATGCCGTTTCCATTATAGCACGCTTGACTCCGGCGACTGACGCCGATGCATTGTTTAATTTCGTTCCGCGATTTATCCCCGTCGCGTTGCTTTAATTAAATCACGCGTTTTATTGCTGCCTGCGCGAACACGGTCGTTAAATAGCGCCCGGTTATGCACCGCGCGTTTTGAATTTATAAACGTATCGGTGGAAATGATTATTTCGTCGGCGTCGAGATGATTAGCAGCTCGTGCCGGAAGATTTATAACGAATCTCGGGGAAATTTAGGAATGTACACTGCGAAAGCTTTTGTCAATTTGCGATCGTATGTTGCTGCCATGATCCAAGCTTTAACCTTGAAACGAAAGATTCGTTCGTATATATTGCCGCAGGTTTATACCTTTAATGTTGCATTTTATAATTATTCGTGGTAATGATTCTGTTCGTTCCCACGTCTTTCGATTATATAACCAATGAATTATTCTGTTTGGTCTGAATAAATGGGTGAATGTTCACACATAAAACAGGTTATTATTTATTCAAGCATCCATTATCCACATTAAAGTTGTACAAATATTTCGTTACCTCTTATATTTCACGGTACACATGGTGTACCAGTAAAGTCGCTAGGTTATTATATGTATTATAACGTTATAAAAATAATATCGCTAATGGGGATCGGTAACAATGGTACATGTACGGGATTATTATTTCGTATCAACTTTGACGAAAAATAGTTCGATCAATTTCCACCGAGGATACAGTGAAAAATGTGTGCTTTGTTGAGAGGTATCTGTCAAGTATAAACAATTTCGAGAAAAATACTGAAACGAGATGAACGACGATTTAAAAAAATTCTTACTATAATATATACTTATTATAACAGTTTAACACTAAACCTACCATCACCGATCAAAATGACCGGTTCCAGATTTTTTATTTTACGATTATTGATGTAATAAAAATAATTTCATAAGTAAAAATAATTTCATAAGAAATGATTGTATAGACATCTTTAGTGGAGCACATATTATACAAATAGGAGCTGCACAAAGTCTAAATACAATCAATCTTGCCATTTTATATAAGGCTCGGTAGGTTTAGTGTCGAACATAGACAATGTTTAGTAAAGATTAAGATGACCTCAAAATAAATAGTATAATATTAAAATAAAAAGTAGAATAAGTGCTGAACAGCCAGATTCACAATTATTAACAATTCCGTATATCACGTCTAACAAGAAGAATGTTCATCTCGAAGAGACAGATTGAAGAATATGCAAAAAGTTGCATAAAAATTTGAATACACCCAGCTATGACTACCATGAAGTCGTCAAAAGCAGTCGTCTTTCAAGGGTTAATATCGAGATATTTTTTACGGGACAAACCCTAAAACAGCATTCGGGAATCGGTCGCTGTAGGGAAAAGAGTGTCCTTATCGGCGTGATGAGCGTACACGTGAAAGTATGACTATAAATGTTCAATGGCCACTTGAACCCGTAATAGGCATTCGATTCTTGAGCAGAAAAGTATGAGAAATTGAAAGATTCTAGATAGCCTGGCTCGAGTACTCGTCGGTTGACGTGTAAGTTCGCGTAGTCACGAGAGGTCGAGGGACTTACACACTTGTCCTTACTACACGGGAATACACTTACGTGCCGCGGCATTCATTTTCTGCTATCGTAGGTTGCACCTCCACGCTCGCGGGATTGAAAAATCCCAGATAAAACTGTTACATTATATTTTTCACGTTCTCAAACGTTTCGGGATTACTCGGACTCACGGGATTGCTCATGCTCGGGTGAAATTGCTGAGAAACCATTAAAACCACGTGAACGAATTACATTTAACGCCAAATCTTCTCGACGCTTGATTTATTCGAATATATACTTTCATTTTCAACTGAATCGTTTATTATTGAAATTAATTATTTCTTGGAAACATCGTCAAATTGTGGCGCATGTCCATACCTTGGACAATAAAAAATATCAATTTTTAATTTCTAGATAAACTTTGTCCAATTGAATTTCCATTTCGTGTATCCTGTTACTTTATGAAGCGTTTTTATAAAAATATTTTTCTTGATGGTGGTCTATTGCGGACGATAGTTACGTTATCTTTGACTAAAATAATTTAAAGGGTTAACATAATGACCAAAATATAGGTTAATTATAGGTATAATCTTCTGTTTTAATCTATCTAGTACACAAAATATTGATTCAACAATTTTCAAACCGTTTTGTTTCCGCAAAATGTTTCGAAATTTCGTCGAACTGTTTATGGTCGACCGGCACATTAACGCACTGTTGCGGTCACTCGAATATTGAGGGTGGTGTGATATTATTTGCCCTCTATTGATCTCACTTTTGTCTGTTGCGCCAATTGTGTCAAATTGTTGCGGATAACACATGTCGTCGACGTCTATAAAATATAAATACCAGTAGCCTAGTTTACGTGAAAAGTTCCCTTTTTAGTCAATGAAATGTATTTGGAAAATATATTCTCCCTGTTGGTGTAATTGATCCATATCTCCGGAACACTTGTGGGTTCCGAATATTTCATTCCTGACCTAGACTGTTTGTATTAAACTTTGCGAAATTCTTTACCTTTATTGCATCTTGAGCCGCAAATAATGAGCCCAATTAATCCTTTGCTCTGGTTAGTTTCAGAAGAATACGAGGAGTTTGGTTTATCATTACTCGTACAATTTTCCGTAGTCAAACTTTGATATTCCAAGATTGGTCTCGCCGATTCAATTACGTCGGGCAATTTAAAACTTGCACTCTCGAGACTCCTAACTTCGAGCTTATGAACTTAGACGTGTCGAACGAAGTTATTGCAGTAATACAAAACGTGGAAACAGTAACGTGGAGAAGCAATATTATCGGATTTGATTATCGAGTTACCCCCTTATCGCTAGTAATAAATATTATTAACAAAAATTGAAGAGAAATAACTTTGGGTCCACGGCATATTTTTCAACTGGATAGCAGATAAAACATGCACGTTGCTAGAATTTCTCTTCGCGCGAGAAGACGTCCAATATTTGCATAAAGGGATTGCGAACAAGGTCATTTACGTTTTTGGGGTTTTCGCGCGATATGTGCTCGCCCGTTTCGTTCTACGACACCGCGGGAATGCAAACGCACGCAGAGCCCACAATTTTCGCACGTAATTGGTTCCACGCGAAATGAGACGATTTTCATTGTATCGTCTGCTGTTTCGTACATTGTTGCGTTTGTATCACGGATATAGCTGCTGTTAACAACGATCCCGTTTCTGTATAAACTTTCTACTTTACGATCCCGTTAAAGGGCAGCCAAATTATCGACTAGTCTGGCTCACATTCCAAATTCTGTATAGCGCAATCGTAATTTCGTAAATTACCTAACTTCCGATTTTACACATTAATTGGAATCGTCTTAAACTTGATATTGCACCACAATCCTTGACAGAGTGAAGAATCTTTCATTTAATCAAAATATACGACAATTAATTCGTAAATTTTTCATGTAATGACTAGACTGCCGATTTTTATGCATTTATGAAGAAATTAACTGGATGAAATATAAAACAGTGAAAAATATAAACAAATCTAAGAATGTTCTTGTTGTTTTCAACGTAAAAAGACTATTAAGGGGTGAAATGAATTGTTATCGATGCGGAGAAATTTTATTTTGTAAAAAGATCCGTGGTCTAGTACTGATTTTCATATTAAAATATTTGACGTCTACACAAATACGCAAATAAAAATGTATTTATTTCTGCAACAATTTTAATAAGCCAGAGACTGTATATATAGAGAATTTAATGTGTATATAATACGTTAAATATTAATATATTTAATACTTGATGCACCAACTTTCGCCATGAACGTACGGGACCGGGGCGGCGCGGCGGCAGTTTAATTATACGGTGAATAATTTCAGCATGTTTAATCTAGAGCCGCGAAATATTCTTCGAATATTTATCGTTATCCGTTATTTAACGGCAACGTTCGGGATTCAGTGATTGCATAATCCGGGGGCCTCCGTTTATCTATAAAAAGATGATTTCCATGTCGGATCGTTTCCTCGGTTGCGAGGCCATTTCCTACGGGATAGGAATGTGTCCCGGGTGCGATTCGATGAGCTTTAATTACACGTTCGCATCCGTAGAACGAAAAGACTTGCCTTGGTGGTGCCGCCATTAACGCGCACACACCGACGTGAGAGGAAGACGAGTGCATTTATGGACGGTCACACGGGATGCAGGCGCGGCAACCAATGCACACGTTTCAACCGCGGGAGCACTTAAAATTTCCATTTGCTCGTTGCACGCAGTAGTTCGTATTGGCGTGTGAATGCTTACGTCTGAGGGCTTGCACGAGAGTGTACAATCCGCCAATGGGAACGGTGGAAAACGGGCTCGCGTGAAAATGTTTTGAAGCATAATGCTGCCACTTGACCGAAATACGGAGAGTCTCTCCCCCGCCCGGATAGAAGTGTCCTCAGAGGTAGCAGATATCAGCTTGGGACTCCTCGCATTTACGCAACGAATGCGCGACACACCGCGGTGGTACGAGACCAGACCATAAAGCGGCAGATAAAAGCGTAATTTTTTAAACGGGGCCGCGGAACACGCCGCATTAGGAATTCTCTGCGAGAGACGGCCGTCTTTGTCGAAGGGCGGAAAGCGTTTAGTCCATTATACGCGGCTGGTGGCCGTTGGCGAGAGGACCGTTTCTTATGATCATAAAGAGAAACTCGCAATCGAGCGAAGTTCGTCGTTAAGGGAACGCCGTTTGCTTCTTTCCCGAGTTCGTAAATTTCCCGTGGACATTTCCGGCGAGAAGAACTTGGTAATCACGCGCCTCGTACACCTCCGGGGCAACGAACAATCGAACCAGTAGCCATTTCAGGATCGATGGGAACTTGGAGCGTTTCAGCCGCTGTGCGTTAACTTCCACTTGCGAACCGTGCCTCGATAGTTAGGATCGATTCTTGTTACGATGGAGAGTCCGCTCGAGAGGGCGAAAGAGTTCAGTTACTTTGTTGCGGCAATATATCAAGCTCTCTCGCGCGATATGTCGCGCATAGAATGGCCATTCGAAAGAAATATACTGTTCGCCGATGCGATGCTAGATTAGCCGGAGAATCGTTAGGCTTTTCGTATGCAAAGCTCCGCCGCGACTGGCGGCACGACACCAGAAGTAATTAATCTACGTTTAAAAATTAATGGGAAACGGTGAACAAAGTTTGACGGTTTAACCCTTCGCACGACAATTTATTTGCTCTGAGTGCAAGTGGTTAACATTTACTCTTACTTTTCTTTATTGAAGAATCATCTAGGTCTTCTAGTATATTGAAAATCTTTTTACATAAAATGTCATTCTGCATTCAGACACTATTTTTTGCCTGTAATAATTTATACATGAAACTCGTAGCAACATAATCGTGATATTTTTCTGATCGAAATGACACCAGACACGACAAAATTTGTATCATATTGTTCGATCCACGATACGGCAGAACCTCGATTATCCGAACTAATCGTTACAAAATTAGTAGTCGGATTTACAGATCAAAAAAATATAAAAACTGACTATAAATTATATCGTTTCTGGATATTAAAGGTGCTAACAGAAGAGGGAATTAACAGGGTAAACTATGAATTTGCATAAACAGTCGTACGTGAACTAAAAACAGTACGGAGCCCTATCGTTCCGAATTGAATTTAGAAAGGCTGGTTTCAGGGGCGCGATGACTCGATAGATTCACTGTGAAATCAGTTCCGAAATAGTATTTCGCCAATAGAAAAATTCCGGCGATAAAATGCGAGGCGTTGAATAGTTCCGCGAGAGAAGGAAATGCATTACGCATGCAAGGTCCGTGGTTCGTTGCACTCAGACGTTCCCGAGGCAGGTACGGTTTGCCCGGCCGCGCTTTCCGCCAATATCGACGAGGATTCCGGCAGGCGTTATTGAAAATTCGTATGGGAGACGGCGCGGAGGGTGGGGCAACGATGTCGCAACAGCTCGTGTGTTTAACCCCGAAGCAAGGACGCGCATATTTTAGCCGTACCCTTTAGGTATTCCTACAATAGCGCCGTCGGCCATGTGGCGTGCATGGCCTGGAAGCTCAGCAAAACTGTAACCAACCAGCAACACCGCCAATACCTTCGTCGCTCCTTGCTCGGGGAGTATGAGTTGGAAATAGTCTGCGAAAGAGAGCAAGCAAGCGAGACAGAGAACAAGGGCGAGACGGAGAAGAGACGAGAGGAGAGGGGAGGAGGAGGACCACTGTCGCCGTAGAAATTGAGAGCGCTTCCAGAAGATCCTGGGAGACGAGTTTAGCGGGTAGCTCCGCCGTGGAATTTCTGCGTGAATTCCAAGGCATACGACATACCGTTGGCGGTATTCGGCCGGCCTCGGGTAGTTTCCGGTTTTTCATCCGTACGCGGATGCGTATTTGCTTTCGAAAACCGAGGCCGACGTCGCCTAATAACAGCGATCTGCGTATCAGAACGCAATTACGTCGCGCGCAGAATGCAATTATTGGAATTCGATTAATGATCGAGGAACCGATCCGATGTCGCGCCACATTTGTACCCGTTCACGCAAGAACCAACAAGCTGATGATAATGATTCGTCGTTCCGGGACAGCGACGAATTCCTCTTCTGCTTTCGCCGCGCCGCGCAGCGTGCCATCGAGATCGAAAGCGCGCGAAACTTTTCTTAGGAGGTTTTCGACGCCGACGTTGTTCCCCGCGTTAACGCCCCGGCACGTCGCACCTGTTCCAGAAATTGATGCTTCCCCGAGACAAGAGTCCCGCGAGACAAGACGTGGGAAGATCTCCTAAATAAGGGATCGAGCTCAGCCGCGGCAACTTGGAAATTGCGGCCGTGCCGTGGTCGGAGCGATCCCTCACGTGCGATCGCGATCACCCTTCGAATAAACACGTTTCCCTTTTGTCTCTACTTCGCCTTTGCGTTGTCTGCCTGTTAATTTGCCTACACTCGCGAACGGGACGCCGCCCCTGACGTACCTGTTGAAATTAGATAATCCTTCTTTGAGACGTATACGCACGCCGCGCTGCGCTTGCTTTAGCCAATTTGCCGGCTGATTGTGGCAGTCAATTGAATTACTTTTCCGGACCGATGGATTGCAATGCCGCGGAAATTCTCTGACTGCAAACCTGCTTAGCTGCGAGGATGGAAAATTGTTTAGACTAAAGAAGCCTCGAAATTACAGAAACGTTGTTTAAAACGAAATAACTGCTTTTTTACTCTAACTTTTATACGACACTTTTTTTACCATACTTATTCGTTTGGACTCGCCACTAGAAAATTAGAACATGGTACGTCTGCTATTTTGGGTCAGAGTGATGATTTATGAAGAATAATAATTTTATATTGGATTTATGGTGCAAACTGCATTGGAATGTGGAACTCATTAATACAAAACATAGAAGAAACAGACAACAGGCATTTTAATTTTCGATGAAAATCTCTCTGAGGAAAATCAGATCTGAAGAGACAGGCTTAGTACCCTTCAAACTCAAAAAGTAGACTTTGAAAGTTTAAACATTCTAGTTCCTAAGTAGAATGTGTACTGTTCCCTGATCCTGTTGCCAACATTGGTTTCTTTGACGCTGTATAAACTTTTGTACAAGACTGAACTGAATGTCATTTGCCTGATCTCAAAAGTAGGTTATTTAATAAGTACTCGACTTGAATATTTAACTTTCAACAGCATTAGACTTAGAGTTTGTAATCTACCAGTCTGAGAACTTTGAATCCAAACTGCGTCACACTTACCTATTCAGTCGCGTTTTAAGCCTATCAAGTTTAAATTCTTAAATCAAGTGTAGGTGCTTAAGTTTCCTAGGTTCTACCAGATCTTTAGATAATAGAGTACCCGAGCTGTAATCAATGACATCTACAAATCTTTGTCAGCAAGTTAGTCCTGTCCGCGTTCCTCCTTCAGTAGATCCTCTTCGAATTTCGAGGATTGTGATAAGCTCGAGTCCAACATTTCAGCTTCGACGGGTTTAATTCGGGTCTCTTGATTTTCGATGTATCCGATTCGAGTTTCCTGACTTTGCATCACTTTGAGTCCCTCGGTTCCAGATTTAGCGGGATTCAACTGGACTCTTGGTTCGGCCAACAAAGTCTCTTGACACCTGGCTTGATGTCTTTGACTGCTTCTACTTCAATCCCCGCGCGAAGCTGGCACGTCTGTAGCCTCTGTATTAAACGAAGTTGAGTTTTTCAGTCGATTCAATTTACCCGAACGAGCGTTTGCGGCCCGTTTCCCGCCACTGAAGTCAAGGTTCCGCCCGCAAGATCTTCGATCCAGTGTCCCCAGATTAAAACTTTTGTCCCCACTCTACCTTCCCCTTCTACGACGCTGTTCCCCCACGCTTCCGCACGGTCACGTGTCGCGTTTCATCTCTGTCGTGAATGTGTCGCACTGTCACGTGACTAATGCAGTACTGGCAGAGAAAGAGGGAACTTCTCCTCACTCGCTCTGCTTCGGACTGAAAGGCTTAATCATCGAATTGCACTTTCACGAGCGCGTATCATTGCGCATAACTATGCTCGATAGCTATCGAGCGTCCATTGCGATTACCGAGCGAAGTATGCATGACCTTGTCGAGTTTCCGCACGATATGATGCCCAACGAAAAATTACGCGACCTCGGCACGGTCGGGAGGTTTATCACGTTTGAACGTCACCGGGGCCGGGCCAATATTAAGCGCGATATAAACGGCTGGTCGTGCTCAATTTCGTACGGAGGCGAAATGAGAATAAAAAATGTGCGGCGGAGAACATTCGGCCGGTGCAAAAGTACTACTCTCTGTCGGTGCGTTTTATTTTACAGGACGGACATGTCGTATCAGCTTGGAAACTGGAGCACACCGCGCCGCGCACCGTTCGCGAGTCACAGGGCTAGATATTTTTCGTGTCTTTGCGGTCGTGGCCCGTTGTGTTTTCTTCGTTCCCCTCTATCTTCATCTCTCGCTGTCGTCCTCCCTTCGTTTTTTTTTCTCCCTCGATCGTGCCCGGAGACAGGCGAATACTTTACGCGAACTGATATCGCTCGGCATACACACTGTGCACACCTCTCCGTATAAATGATAGCGTGAAAACGTTTCGGCGAGATTTTCCCGCTCTTCTTTTTCACGGTTCACTACCGCCGGAGAATAGAAAGCTCGCTCCGAACACATTATCTAGGATTGCGCGTTGATATTGATAGCGTGGTTGCACCGAAGACTTTCAGAAATTACACCGGAAATAGATTTTCACCGTGTACACCAGCGAACACTTCGATTCCGATCATCCGATAGCCGAGACCACCATTAAGTATTTTTCTCTCCGCGTGGAATATACGTGGTACGGAGTAATGATGGTATCAAAAAGCCAGATGGAAGGGCGGCGTTCGTTCTATAAATGGACTTGATAAGTCAACGGTATAATGCTACAAGTGAGTGACGTTTTCATATAATTAGAATTCCCGTGTAACCCTCCGTGGATACCGTCTGATCAGCTTTTCATGAATGTCTGACACATTTCGGAAGCTATTGTGATGTAAGTTCCTTAAACTGTGTATATGAAACGTTTATGATAATGCCGCTGAACCCCAGTCACTTGCTGGTCTTCTTAACACTGCGCGCACTGCTATAGTGCGCGAGGAATATGATGATTCAGCTTAACATTGAATAATCGATACTTTTGTCACTGCTGTTCTGTTTGCACCGTCTGCTCTCTGCAATAAGAAATTTATCTGCCCGTATAAACAATGGTGTCAACCGATCAATACCTCGGTGGGAGATAAGGGAATGCACATGATCAATATGGTCGCACGTGGTCACATGTGCAGTGGTTCTCCTAATTAGCGAGTTGACTTTTCAGAAAACCTCTTGGCAGGATATTCTTCTAAAAATATTTAACACAATTATTTTTCGAAATTGGCAAAATTGTGTATCTTTCAGTGCGAAATCAAACTGTGCCAATTTTGAGGGCTGTTTATACCCCTTCGATACGAACCAATAGGAAATCGATGTATTTTCGTAAGATATACTTCGAGTTTGACTTCATCGAAACCGGTGTCACTTGAATATGTCTCGCTGTGAAACATTTATTGCAGTATCGATAACTGATGAAAAGTACAGAAATGGCATCTACGACGATTCTGCTCGTGCCAATGCAACCTGCGTCCCCATCGCGAATAAAAGATACAATACCATCGCATCGGATGGAAGAAGTTAGTTTTTGAAGGGAAGTTTCCGTCCAGAACGTTTCTATTTCATAATATTATCGAACATCTGTTAGAGTGCAGTTACTTTACGGCGTGAACCGAGGGCATTAAAGTGTTTCTCGCGGGCCGCTGTATTTACATACACGATAAAGTTGATATTTTATTTCGTTACAACGGGGGAGAAGAGCACAGGCAATCTCGCTCGGGTCTATATCGGGAAGCACGTGTGCGTCGGCCGATGTTTCGCGAACGTGTTCCCGAAGAATTTGTCGCGCTTTTCTTTTCGCGGCCGACTAAACGGGAGAAATGGGGAGCGCTCTCGTTCGAGGGAAATTTTCGCATGTCCCGCTTTCGAGAAAATCACGAGATACTGTCGAGGGTTTTCACGGAGTACAGCCACGTACTCGTCGTTAAATTAAGCCGAACGGTCCGGTTCTGCAAACAAATTGAGCTAGCCGGGAAGGAGGGTCGATTGCCTCTTTGTTGCGCCTGGTTTTCAGAGTTTCTCAATAATAGAGAAATCGAAGCGGATCTCCTGCTCTATCGACTTCCACCCGCCATTGTGCACTTCATTTTTCGGCCACTTGTCGATCTTCATAAATGGTCAATCAATTTTTTATTGAAAACCGTTACAGGAAAAATAGAAAAATTCTCGACAGATGAAATTGATTTATAATCACTGGACTGAGAATTTTGTGCATTTGCGACGAAAATGAATACGTGAAATAACACAAGTGAACGCCAGAAGAATTTAATAATGTTGACGCCTTACGTACTTTCGACTTGTTAAAATTATTCGAAGAAGAAATTAATTTTTATTCTATTTCTGTTTTGAACAATCAACTTCAAACATCTGTTTCGAACAATCGACTATTTTTATTTTGCATAAAGATCCGCAGTCTGATAATGACAATGGATATTTAATTTTACGACGTGTCGTCTTCCATAGAATACATTTTTCTTACTTCTTGCCCTGGAAATACTTGTGATGTTCCTCTTTTTAATGGCCCAAGAACACTGTTTAATCATTTTCAGGCACGTTCTATAAGAAATCGCACATCACCACAAAGAGATGCCACAATTAACACTAGAACTACCGAGCACTAAACCCAATTGGCTTACATTACCTTATAATAACGACAAAATTGCATTTTTTTAGATTTCGTAACAGTTTTATTTAAATATGTAATTCAATAGAGACGTTCACTAAAAAATTTTTTCAGAAAAACATATTTAGAATTTTAATATTTCTAAAAAAACAAATCAGGAGCAAGTCATTTTGACTCATCCGGTAGATCTAGTGTTAAGAAACAAATAATTTTAACTTTTATTCAAATAAAAATGTTCGCCCAACTCTGATTACAAGTGATTTCCTGCCGAGAAAATGTGTAATGCGAACAGAGCTTCGTATTTTCCTGCAGGGTCTCCGATAAACAATTGTTACCCACCGCTCGATATCGTTCGTTGAGGAGGAAAGAAAGATTTCGGTTGCTTTCGCGATGGTTTATAGCGATGGGTTGTACAATCCCGAGGAATTGACATTTCCCACGGAAGGGGGAAATTGGGAGTTATGTGCAGGCAAGCGGTGGCCGGTCATTCGTTTGATTATGGATTTACACATTGCAATAAGCAATTTCTCTTAATAAAGACGCCGGAACGTAAAGTTTATATAGACTCTTTCTTCAGAAGAGTTATGGTTAAGCAACTCTGGGACGGCGAGGAGAGAGTGTGTGAGAGAGAGAGAGAGGAGAGAGAGGGGGAAGGCCAGTAGCCGTGGGTCAACGAAGTAAATTTACGCCGATGAGAAAATTCCAGGTGTATCGGATTGGCCGGTGAGACGGAATGAAATTTTCGTATGGCCGTTGCTAGGATAAAATCGAATTCACGGTCCCGTTGGTTCAGGCCTGCTCGTTCAAATTACAATGAATCAACCTGATATACACAACGTCAGAAAATTTTTCCGACAGGTGCGCGGTGTATTGAATCGAAATAATACGCGGACTCGCGGAAGTAGGAAATCCATGACGTCACGTCGGACACGACATTTTAAATTACGATTGGTTACATTTTACGAACGAACGTGTTATATGTCTTAAAAATAGACATCCAAAATTTGTTTAAATATAATCGCAAGGATGCAACGTACGTGTTAGGTGGAATTTATTGATTACGCACAAACAACTAAAACAGATTCTATATTGGCTAAAATAAGTTCCAACATTCTTTATCAATTTATTGATTAACTGTAGCAGTCACGAATTAATTTGTACATTTAATATATTATTGATACATTATTTTAATCCATTCTTCTATGTTCTTAGCTATTTTATTTATGAAGTAGCAGGTTTTAGCAATCATTGAAGATGAAGATTTGCATTCGTTCGACAGCCAGAACATTTATTGAACATTTTACTGGTGGTTCATATATTAGACACAATGGTGGCTCGAAAGATTCAGCCTACTTATAGTTGTTCCATTCGGGTATAGCGGTATGATTAGAGAGAGTAGCGGACGCGATTCTGTGATCGTTTCAATGGCCAGCAGCCAGCTTCTTGTTCCCTATCATTAGTAGACTCATTAGTAGGCGTGTCGACTGTCATCTAACCCCTCAATATGGTGGAATAGCGGTAAAATTATAAAGAGAGAAAGCAATTTGCGAGAGCAACAATTACTTACATTATACCCCTGTCATTACAAATTTTATAGATATTTCGAACTCCTGCACTATTATAATTTGATAATTACTTAGTTACGTTAAATAATTACGTTAAATTAATTAATTACGTTAAAACATTTTTTTCTGAATTCGTGGCTTCGAACTGCTTCAATGAATTTTCATGCGCTCTCCGTCTTTCTACAAACAGATTTTGCTTTTACCAGTAGGTAGATTATGCAAAACTGAATGCGAAATAAATGTAGTTGACATAACACTTAAATGAGACACCTGCGTACGTGCTCGAGGAACAACGATACGATAGTGATCATGTTCGATACAAAATCTCGCCGGTGCGTTATCTTTTCGCGAGCTCGTTTAAACCGTGCCATCGAATTACTCAACTTTTACGAGTATTAAACGAGATATCGATTGGTGGTTAGCCGAGCCAAACGACCGAATACGACGAGATTGCGAGCGAGAGCAACGACCGAATCGCTTTGCGAGTGCATAATACGATGCCCGCGTATAATTCAGAGGTGTTAACAAACCTGACCGCGGGATCCCGACGAAAATTTGTATCGCCCCGCGTTCGCAAAGTGTACTCGGACAAACGAACGGACGGACGTTCGTTTGTCTATTTCATACAATAAATCCTCGGTCGCTCGACGAGCATCCGATGACGCTGTAAATCACGTATTGGAGAGCTGGGTCGGGTCGGGCCGTGACCGAGAAAATGCCTGGTGAATTAATATCGCCACCGCCTTTCATGCACGATCTGCTCTATCGCAAGGAACAGAGAAAGACGTATAGGTGCATGATGCAGGCGCAACATTCTTTCGGTATCAATCTCGCCGGCTCGGTCGAATCGGGGATCGATCAATCGCTCTGGAAACAGCGACGCGTTACTAGTCCCATTCCTCTGTAATATCGTATTTTATGGTTCGCGTAGTAATAGAAATGTCGGTGATTAAATTTATCTCGCCCGAATGATCCGCTATTTATTACGTCCACCCTTGTTGCTCGTCGATATTCCTCCCTCTGACGCGCCCCGTGCATGTGCGGAATGATCTATGAAGTAATTGAATGATTTAAACGGGCTCGGCGAGCACCGAAATAATTAGATCATCGTATTCAATGCGCTGTCTAATTGCGGCTGATTAATAGACTTTTAAGGCTCTTTATCTCTGTGCCAACACCAACAAATTTCTACGAGGTTCAATTATATTGCACTTCATTTTTAACACATATTTTTGTGCCTCAGATTTCGGAAACGAGTACCGAAATAATTGTAGTTGGCATATTTAATTTGCTGTCCACTTGCGACATTTACTGAATTTTTCCAAGAAAATTCTACAACGATTAATTACATTGTACTCCATTTCATACGCGTATTTTTGTGCCGGAATTGTCAACAGATTCACAATTAATTCTATTCGACAATACACTATTCAGCTTCTTGACATATCATTGCCGAAGCACTCCGTTTCATTGAAAAACTCGAATCGTGACCGAGTCCGACACGAAGTTTCAAGCGAGTGGGTTAATATCAAACTGACAGATAAAAACGTTAGCCCATTTTACTGTAAAACTGGGTCTTTGTTTAACAGCCCACAGCGCAACACAATCGGACACAAGAAAAGTCAATACCATCCGGGAGTAGAAAATGACAGAGCTGTCCGGGTGGATTGACAGGAAGCAGTATCGATCAACTATCTTCCGTTTCATACATTTTAGCATCTGCTTTCCTGGAAATCCTCTCGTGTCAGTCTCGACGTTTTTCACGTCAGTTTTCGTCACGCGACCCGATACGTTTTATTTTTGTTAGCAAAGCCGTTAATGCTCTGTCGTTTGCGGCGTTCGAACATTCCCCGTAATCTGTCCTCCTCTGTCATCGGTTTCTTTGCGTCGGAGGAAAAGAGAGAGAAAGAAGAGAGGCAGCTTATTCCAAGCCTCGACGGCTTCGTAATCCTCTAATTTTCCTTGCGGAGTCGTCCCCGGCGCGCGCGTTGGATTGAAAAGGAACGAGTCGGGGGTTGGCGAGCGAGGGCGAAAGGGCCAACGAATCCAGCGACTGCAGTCGTCGGTATGCTCTTAATTGTCACATCGGTCGATCGTGCGCGATTGGCCTTGTTAAACATCGATTGGTGTATATCGGGGCTCCTGCGCGAATCACGGGGCGGCTGGAGAAATCGCGATTTAAACGGGCAAGCGCTCCTTTCACCTTCCCCAACGGCGTTCAATCCTTCTCCCCCGTGGCACGTTCCGTTCCCCGATCTTTATTATTCCTCGTGACTCGGTCGCTCGCTTCGCGCTCTTTGTTCTGTTCTTCTCCGACGGGAGCAGTCGCGAGCGACCGCGCGCGCACCCTCTCACACTCGTTTCCGACTCGTGATTTTCTAAAAGGCCTCTTCCCGGGTGCCTGAAATACTCGCCGCTGCAGTCGCCCTCCACCCTCTGCGCCGTCTACGGCCACTTGTTCTCGAGATTGTTAAGAGAAACAGAAAATATCGTGCTCGCGCGCCTCGTAATCTTTTCAACGCGCGTGTCGCGATTCCCGACGGCCGACAGTATCTCGGACCCTGGAGAATAGAAATTGCCATTCGACTGATTAACACTCGGCGAGAGACCGGGTCACGTACACTTCCGGGAGCTTACTGACCTGATAGATGGGACGCGCATAATTTTATTGGCACGCATACTCGCTTCAGAAACTTTTACATCCTTTTTCTGTATTTGATGAAACGTTGCTTTGGGAGAATAATGATTAGCTTGTAACATACAGTGGAACCACAGTAATATTCGGACACTTTTAAAAGGACGATAACATTTTTGATAGCAGATTCGACGACTTTATATTTTTTGAGAAGTTAGAGCAATTTAATAGTTCACTGCAAGACGTGAAACAAATTTTCGAAAACATTGCAATTCGTTGGAATTACAGAGGAAATACTAGAAGTTGTTGTTTACAACTTTTTTTGTGGGGACCTATATTGCAAATTAAAAAAATACATTTTGCAGATCTGTTTCAATTATACATATTCTGACAGTTTCTGTTTCCCCAAGAAAAAATCAGGGTGTGGTGAATAATTAGTTCTCTAATATTGTAGAGACGTCTTGTGAAGTAAAGATGAAAGTGGAGGAAAAGACGAGAGTGAAAACGTTTGCAGAAAAGAATAGCCCGGCGGGTAATATGGAGTTTACGACTGTGTTTAAAACTAAATTCGTGATGGTGGAAGTTGGCAAAAGGTTGTACTTTTTTCTGCAACTCTGAGTTTTTTACTGTAACGCACGTACCCGAAATAGCAGTGTAACGTTCTCAAAAATTGTTGCACACACATTCGGACACGTAGCAAACTGCGATACAAACCTGAAAAACGTTTAAACAATCACAGTAACCTTTTCCAAATTTTCGGTTCGATACGACACTTCGAATTACTATCGAATTTCCGTGTTCGACACTCCAATATAAAGTTCGCAGATTACACCCGATAAAATTAAATTTTCCCGTGTACACACGTATATTCCGATACGAGATCGCTATTTTAATTAAGTTCGATACACCGGCAAAAACTTAATGCATTCACCGAATCAACCGGGGGAACCTGATTAGACCAAAGATACGAAGACCCACAGAGAATGTGAAGATCCGCGGCACTTGATTTTAATAAGCCACACCTACACGAAGCCCGTAAACAGAATGATTATGTAAATAGCTTTCACATGTGCCGAAGTACATATTTCCATCTACGCAATATCCAAGAACCAAGAGAGACATGCCGATACATACGGTCGCTGATTTGTGTAGAGAATCGTACAATTGGCAATCGGTTGATTAAACAAGCTTTAACGGGTTGCGTCTCGGCGAGACATTTGGCGCCGCTTTAAATACAAGACACTTATCCCCAGCCGGGGCCAATTAAGACGTCGATGCTCGGATTAGAGTCGCGCGAACGACGAGTTAATCGGCGGATCGCCGGTCCGGGAACCTGTCTCTGGATCAGCCCGATGAAACGGCGCATGAATGCAAATTTGCCACGAAACTCGTAATTATCGTGCGGCGTGTTCCACGCCTCCTCGAGTTTTTTCCGACGGGTGACTCTCATCAAAGAGGAACCGACGCGATGCGGCAGCGCGGATTCTTTCTTGATGATGATTTCTGTGGAGATTTTATCTGTCCCCGGATCGGCGTGTCGCTCCTCCTCCGGATTACCTGCGAATGTTTACGCCGCGGCCTCGATAAGCCTGCCGATATCGCATTACCGGCTCCCGGTAATTATAATTAAACTCTTACTAATAGTTCGCTGGCAGCCGTTCTACGACGGTATAACTGCGCCCGGTGTACTAACGAACTTGAATAGGGCGTTCAATTAAATGCTACTTAACACGACCGATCCAGATCCCAGCCTCCCAGCTTCCTCTCCTCCTCTTCCTCCTCCTCTTCATCCCTCGAACCAGCTCCACCCCCGCGGTGCTACGACTTCGCTACGTTAGCCCTGCGAATGGGGGCCTTCTGCCAAGCTAATCACCATCCCATACTACCGAAAGCTCGCCCGGATCTCACACCAGCGAACCGTACATCCTCCACGGGAGATAGAATTGTTCGACGGGTTCTCGTGGGCCGCCTATAACCGCTCGACAAAATGGCGAAGTTACCGGCTTCCACGCTGATGGAACTGGGTCGGTCGTAGACTGATCAACGAGTGACGTTATTGGCCTGCTTAATATTCGAATAATTTTCCGGTGATTCCCCTCTCGTGGCTGCGGCCCGCTGGTCAACTTTTCAACGACCCATTCTTTGCCCGAGGCTTTTAATTGGTTCGATTGAGGCCCGAGTGCCCGTCATTTGCCGGTCGCTTTCAATTCGAATTTGTGGATAGTTGCGGCACGATGATTTCGATGGCTTCTCCAGAAGACAAGGCTTCGCGTGCACAGATTTCAGGTTGGTGGCTCTGGGACCGCTGTCTTTGTAGATTATTAGAGAAATTGTCAATGGGTTCTCTCTTCAAGGACGACGCACAGTGGGACGACACGACTTGATGTCGATGGAAAATCTGTAACTTTGCTTCTGCTTAGTTTAATGTATTTTTGTGAAGTTGATCATTACAGTCTTCGGGATTTATTAACAATTATGGCAATAACCAAAACTTTCTACAATATTCAATGACGTTGCAATTTGTAGTTTCAATATATAGTGTAATTAATTCTCTGATCATCCAAGAACATAAAAGTATACAATAATTGTCCTATTTGGCAACAGAAACGTTAAAGTAGTTTCAAAAATAAATTGAAAGTGTTAATGACATAATGATTAATTTTTTAATGGACTGAGTATCCAGATATTCACTTACAGTGTACAAAGTGTTTAATACGTTTTCTTTATTTGATACCACTGATTTTTTAAATTACAATAATCTTGTAGTGTAATTGTAGATTAAATTCGTCTACTGAAAAATTGATACTACTGAGTAAGTATTAGAACTCGAAGAATCTTAAATTTATGATACTTTCATGGAAATACATATGGGATCATCTCGTGAATTTGTACCTCCTTCAAGATTGATGATCAAATTATTATTCATTGGGTTTTCTACGAAGTATGCGCAAGTATAATAGCACTCTACATATTCTACGTAAATCTGTTCTACAGTGGCCTGCATAGTTTTTAGAGATTTCTTTTATATATTCTTAGAAGGAATGTCTTATGGAATGGATCTTTTAAACCTATTATTATTAGGTAACAAATATCACTAAGTTCAGTGCAGTAAAATAATAGTCAACACTCAAAGAATTCATTATTAACATTGTTTTCAGGAAACGATAAAAATACAATTTCAGAGAATATTGTATCATGAATATTTTAATAGCAAACTTTTATGAAAGTCTTCAAAGTTAATAGTAAACTTTTAAAACGGTTAACTTTGATGAAGCACAGTTTGCATTTTGTACATATTTCTTGAAAAGATACCGTAAAGATATATTATCGTTTAATGAAAGCTGAAAGTATTTTTATGCGGTCCGAGTCGACTTCCATGCTGTTGCATCGAGGGTCTTTTGTCAGCAAAGTTTCATAAAGGCAGTACCAAGGACTGCTATTATTTGAAACATAAACGTAAACGTGCCAGCTGTGGAAATAGGTCGAAAATTTATGGTTCGATGAACGTGTTCGCAATTCGAGCACCAATCGTGCATCTATGCGTTTAGAAAGTCTCTCACGTAGTCGTTCATTACGGAGTTCGGTGAAACACAGAATGACCAGCAACATCTGTTTTTAGTCGGTGTCGGTCCCACGAATATTTACCGTTTCGTTCGCATTCGATGAGGTCCTGGGCACGCTCCGGTCTCGCGTTTGCAGATCATATTGACGACCAGTAATCAATTAATTGTTATATTTTTCGCCAGTATTATAACATTCCGGCGTTCCAACACATACGAAACTTCCCGTATACTTCCGTATGTGATCGCGGAAGTAAAATGCTTGAAATGTTTTATCCACTCACGGGCGCTGTAATAATAACAACGGACAAGGTTGAATCCAGTCAAACATTCCTAGCGTTCCCCTAGTAAAATTTAATAACGGACCGTCGATAAATTAATGTCAATAAAATTTCAGTTACGAAACTCGAAATATTGCGCAGTCGAATACGAGGAAATATTTATCGGCTATTGCGGTGCGCGCGTTCAAAATCATCGGTTAACAGAGAGACCATCTCGCGGGCCGAGTTTTCATACGAGGAAAAACCATGAAATAACAAAAACGAAATTTCTGCGAAGCTATCAATTCCGTTCGAACGTCTCCCTTCTCTCAGCGTGTGTTTTCCGTAGAAATCTTTTCGAAATTTTTCACATCGGATTTGCAAGTGAAAAGTTCTCAAGTTCTATGCAAGTTCGTAGAATACGAGAGTAGACTCGTAAAGTTTCGAAATTATACGAGGTAGCGACTTTGAATCCGTTGACGCCGTCGCGCAAAGTGCTCGGGGAGCGTAGAATGCAAAGTGTAACATGGTCCGTGAACGTTCAAAGCTTAGTCATGTCACTTTTAAGTGTAGTAGTGGCGATAACATTTAATTGCGCCACCTTTGTGTCGACGAAAATTTCAAATTAATTCCGGATTTACACTGAAACTCGATCGACAAATAATCTGAAAAGTTTATAATCCCAGGTTGGGCGAAAATTGATTTTTGCTGCATAAACTTGGTTCAGTAGATCAATGTTGTGAGAAAAATAAAATCTGATAGTCCGAAGTTTCTTTTTCGTTAGTAAGTAGAAACAGTCGGCCATGATCAGATACAATATACAATACATATGTTAGAAACAGACTTCCAATTATGTGTCGAATTCAGGGTAGACATGTGACTTTTGTGAGTCCATACAAAAGATTACATTGTTTTTGATGGTATCAGAATTTTGTTAACAGATAGTATGAATATAATAATAACAAATCACTCTCAGAAGTCAAATAAATAGCACACAGATTTTTAATTTATTTCAATTCAAACTGTAACTACATTCATAATAATTAATAAATAACTTTATTCTTTGTTTCCGGCAAGTAGAAACATCTATCGACCCATGTTTTCCAAAACGTACTCTTCACAAATATATATAACTCGTGTAGTTTTAATTATTTTTACTTATAAAAAATCGCACATATACTTGAAACACTAATTAATATATTTGCAAAATCTCACTGCAAAAGGTTCAATAGTTTTGCCGAAAAAACTTCTAAAAATCTCAATCAGTAGAAACATCTATCGACCCATTGTTTCCAAAACGTACTCTTTACAAATATATATAACTCGTGTAGTTTTGATTATTTTTAGTTATAAAAAATCGCAAATATACTCGAAACATCAGTAAATATATCCACAAAATCTCACTGCAAAAGGTTCAATATTTTTCCTGAAAAAAACTCCTAAAAATCGCTCAAAATTTAGTACATGCCTTAATTAATCTTGCTCAGCTAGCGAATCCCAACATTCTCAGGCCTCGCACGTCAGTTCTAGCCATAGCGGGGAGTCTAGTTAAATCAATTCGCACAGCTGTCCTTTGCAGCTCCATTGAAGTTTCCCAAAGCGTGACTATCATGCCGCATTCATGGTGATCGTCGCGCTCGAATGCTCCGGGCAATACTTCACCCGAGATTTGACGCGTCCGCAGGTGTAGAATCGTTACGTCGCGTCGCGACCGTCGCGACAGCTGCTGATACCTGACAGGTCGCGATGGCGCCAAGCACGTTGTTTAACGATAATTGTAACGGCGCCCATTTAGTGACCGGCCGGCGACGTGTGCAGCCGGGTGCACGTGTGCTCTCGAGGATGCACCGCGAAAATTCGAGACGCGCGAGAGTCCAGGTTCCTATTCGGCTGGCCGCGAGCCCGGGAAAACAATACGAACACGTTCGTTGTTCCACTTTCTCCACGAGCACGTTATCATTTCAGTGTCCGCTCGGCGAATTTATCTTCGACCATACTTCTTGCTGCACTCCGGAGTCGGAGGCTCTGGGGATGAGTTAGATTCGAACGTTCGATATCACTGCACTATCTCTGACGGCGCGGCGCATTCTAGTTGGCCGCGCGCGACACGCTTCGAAATATGTCGCGCGCGGCTGCTTACCGGCGGCGGCGTTCCTCTTCCGTGTTACCGTGCAAAATACATAAACGAGCACCTCGTTGCACGAGAATCGTAAATTGAATCACGGGACAACCGCAATATCGCCGGAGCCTATCGCTTCGCTTTTTGAAATGCTGCAATACCAGCGCTACCCAAATACCCTAAGACTCGAACTTTCTATTTATTTTCATTGCGAGTCATTTCAACCTTTATAGGTTGTTAAACGGGACAAATATAGAAAATACAGGGTATAGTTAGCCTTTTGCGAGACCTGAAGTACTTTCCCTCTTTTATTTTACCGTAAACGGTTTTATTATTTTTTATGCAGCTTTTACTGGCACTTTTCGTGACATTTTTCTGAAAGAAATGATACCAAACACGGCGCAGTTCGGATCGTAGTTACTTGTTTAATTCACGATTCTATTCGAACCAATTTCACGAGTGTGCAAATAATACAAAAAATCTTAATTCATGCGTTCAACAAATAGTCTGGAGAGAAAATTGGGGTATCATTGGTTCGGATAATCGAGGTTCTACAGAATCATCAATTGAACAAGCAAATATGCTCCAAATTGTATCGTGTTTGGTCTCGTTTTAATCAGAAAAGTGTCACAAATATGTCGATCTTTCATTTAAATAAAATTGGAAATGAAAAGGATGGAAAAAGAAAGGAGGTCGAAATTTTAAAATATCAAGATATTCTATGGAATTCTTTCAATAAGTAATAGAATAAGTCAATGTACTATAATGTCGTAAAAGTAAAATATGATTGAAGAAGTTAATTGTTTTGGGAAAACTGTTACGTATTCGATACACTATTAATTTAAATTAATTTGATCAGAAACAGAAATAATGAGTACGAGCAGAATGCTTATTAACATAAAGTTAATTTTCAGTGAATGGGAACTATGTGCACTGATGAAATTCTTCCGTCGAGGTTAACAATCTTCCCAACATGCTCGAGTTTCGAACGAAGGACAGTTACTATCGAAACGCGCGCAAGTTTCATTTAGAACTCGAACAAACTTTACTTAGAGCTGGCCGTAATTGAAATTCAACCAGTTTTCAATCAAAACGCGGAAAATCTTGTTGGAGCAACTCCACTGTCGCGAATGCGAAACGTGGAACAAAATAATCGATAAGTGGAATTGTGCGACGTTTTACACATTCGCGAGGAATAATATTTTGATCAATTATTCACGCGCGAGCAACGGTATTTACTACTTGTAATCAAGGAGCTTGTGTTCCGGTAAATCGAAAACGATCACACGGAACGTGAGCGCGAAGTGTTGGTAGGCATTCAGTTCCAACTTTACCACGTCACATTGACGAAGCTTGTTTGCAACGTTTGATATCGCGTAGTACTTCAACTCTCCCGTTTGAAAAGTCTCGCGTCGAAAAAAGAACTGCAACGACATTAATGAAACGCTAATGTAGCATAAAATCGGGCACTCGAAATGAGCACGTTCTTCATCTGTCGAGTTTAATTAGCGGGTTGAATAGTTTCAATTGGGCGAACATAATTAGCTAAAAAATAGAAATGATTAAAACTGTCTATCTCTCTTCATTCTCCACTGTACTGCACCTATTTTTTGTCTACTCTGCACCTGCAGACGTTAAATAACTTTATGATGCGTGCAATGTTAAAAATACCTACTATTTATTGTAATATAAAAAGTAAGAAGGAAATTAAAAATATATTCGTGTTCATGATATAAACAATATGCAGAATGCAATTAATAAAATTAAATGAATGTAGTCAGAATTTATCAATGATACAAATCTTTTGCATTATGTCAACAGTATATTTCGAATCTGTTAATTTCTTTTTTAATAATATTTGCTCCAGTCACACGTCGTTTTGAATTAAATGTGTTCTATTTCATATTCACATTCTCCAATTGAAATCGATGTATTAGGCAGTGACATTGTCCTAAATTGTGGGATTGAAACGGATTACCTCTAAATATGTTCATCTCAATGCACGCATGACCGCACAAATGTTGTAATGAATATGATTTTAGTATCATATTATGTACGTTCCTAGTATAGTTCGCTCTGTACGAATTCTCTCGTACACATATGTATATTGCTCCCGCCCAATATTAACTAAACGTTATTTATGTTATTTATTACTTTTTGGAGAAAATATTGTTTGCCAACGTTTGTAGACAAGTTGTGTATTCTGTCCTTTCTCCAAAAATGTTGTAAGCTATGATTCACCTTAAAAAGTAATGATGACATAGAAAAAATAGTTAAATAGTTAGTAAAAATAGATCAGTAAAAATTTAATTTAGCACTACAGTTAGACAACTGTTCTATTACGATATTATAATCGAGGTACTATCGCGAATTAAACAATTGAATACGATCTAAATAGTATCGTGTTTGGTGTCATTTCAATCAGAAAAATGTCACGAATATAATAGTAAAAATTTCATAAAAAAATATTATATTAATTAAAATTGTGGCTACTTTTTTTTACATTCGACGCTAGCGAGAAGAGATCAAAGAATGGTGTCCGCATACGATACGTGTCACTTCGGTCCCGAAGTTTTGACACACATATCGAGACAATACTGTGACTCCTCCAACGCGATACGTGGCAAGGCTGTCCCAGAAAATCCGTCGGCAACAATAAAAAATTTGTTCTCTATGCGGTACGGTGTTCCATATTCATGCGGCGCATTGTCCGCGGGGATCATTCCTTCATTTCTATCGTGCAATCGAGAGCTCATCGGTGAGATTGGATATCAATCGATATCTGTAACGCTCGATACGTCGCATTCTCCAGTGAATCGGTCCCCCAACTAAGTAAGAAAATAAAATATTCGTCTAGCCGCCGCCGCAGCACCGTTTCCACTTTTTTGGTGTCTGTGTTCCGAGCCGTATTCCCAGGTCACGCGGCTGACTAATAGCGACTACCGTTCCGGTATAAAAGCGAAACGGCGCAATTCTCCGCATGTTATCATTGACGCGTGTGAAATTTCAAAGCCCGGAACTCGTTTTAATCACGCGGCTCGCTCTCGGGGATTATTTTCGCCATATTCAGAACACCGAGCGCGCCTACAATCGGGAAATACAGATCGGAGATATACTGCCGATAGTTCCCGGTGCCCTGGGTAGTCGCATATACATGTACGTCTGTTCCTACGAACGAATTACACACTCGGTAAAAATGCTTGCGCGATATTACTTCTTGCCGTACCAATTACGCTCGCTGTTGTTCGATTCGCGTCAAATCCTTCCGGAATATCACTTTTCAACGATCTCCATCTATTATCCAAACTGTCTGTTCACTGATACCGTTAACAGTTTACGCAGAAAGCTTAGAATCACGTTTCACTATCTCTTGCTTATCGCCGATCAGAACTGACAACGCAGCCTAGGAACAAAACAAAAGCATATTTTGTTTAAAAAAGACGCGAATGATCTGCAAATCTCGTACAAAATTATAATGAAAGAAAATTCTCAATCATCGTCGGATACACCCCTTAAAAAAGTGTTACTCTTTCTAAATAATTGTTTTATACAATCTGCATTTCTTATTTCGAAGAAATTGTAATTTAATTGTGGAATGAAATGAAATTGTCAAGAGCTTTTAATGGAAATATCTTTTGATACGTATATTTATAACAAAATTGAGTCGCTATAGTTTTAAACAATGCAAATATTAAAAGAATTGAAGAGCGAGGAAGGGGAAGCAAATTCAAATTGGCTCCCGTTTCTTGCAACAGAGACCGAGGATTTTTATTTTGCATAAAAATCCGCAGTACATATAACAATTAAATTCCATTGCAGCTTCAAGAGCCAGATATATCATTCTGATATCGCCCATAAAATGACATTGATTCTCAGAGGGGTTAAAAATGTGTTAAATGGAACCTATTGAATAGTTTCACGGCTCTCCCGGCGGTTTCAATACTTTTCGGAGCGAGTGCATAGATCGCGGAGCATTACGATCGTTTCCGGACGTAATGGGGATCGTTCGGGACATGTTCGTGCCGCCGATTCGACTCGTTGAACCGTGGCTGCCGAATTATGGCTGGCTGTACATATGTGCTCACGGGGTAAGGTACCGTGGCACCGTCGCGCCGATTAATTCTGAAAAGCTCGAAAGCGCCCGCGGCGTCGCCGGAGTATTATGCGATCGGTAGACGCGGCCTGCCGCCCACGCAGACTCCCGTTTCCGCGGGATACGCGTGCATGTATGCATCGGAATGTCGGATGCCGAACAATGTCGGGCCCGATGTAATTGTCACCTGTGAATATCGGTCCTCATAGTCTGACGGTTGCATTATGTAACACGCTCGAAGTTTGGGAACGAGTCTGCTCGGCTCGTTATCGTCCCGCTACGAATTACGCTCCGATATTGCCTTCGTTAAAAATAGCTCGCGGTGCTTTCGTTCGACTGGCGCCCGCTCGATTTCTAATTAACAATTTCGGAGGACTCGGAGATTGCTGGAAAATTCGCATGCGCTAGTATTAGATTTAATAATTACCACGAGATCGACGTTCTTTTATTTTTTCAGTTGTTTACAGTCTGCGATTTTTAAGGAGAAATAAAATGCGATTTTCGAGAGCTTCTAATCGATTTATTGGATACTTCTGTTTCCGGTTAATTACTGAATTTGCTTGTATCTTTTTATGAAGCTCTTAGTAACTCACATACTTGAAAACTAATAATAAGCTTTTCTGAAAGCACGATATTCTAAGCCTTCTTATTTGTAGAGAATTGTAACTAAATTGTGGACTTTTAATCGTTTTTGGTTTATGATATTTGAGGAGGAATGAAATGAGATTTGTGACAGCTTTTAATGGATTTGGTAGACGGAAATATTTTTACGTAATTACATAATTTTCTTATCCTACTTTTGGAGTCGCATCATTTATATTTTCCAAATGGTAATAATAAGCTTTTTTCTTATTTGTACGAGATTGCAATTAAATTGTCGAATTTGTGTCGTTTATAGCTTATCGAGATCTTTAAGAAGGAGTGAAATGACATTAGAGTTCTATTATCTTATTTTGGGGATAAAGTTGTTTCTGAATTATTTGAGTACATTTGAATTATTAATACAGAGTGGAATTTTGCTTGCCAACTGTCTATTGGCCGACTGTGCCAACTCGCGGCGAGGTCGCGCTCTGATTGGTCAGTGTTTTTCGTTAATATCTCCTAAACAAAACCACGGATAACATTTTTGCAAAGGAAAATGTTCCTTCAAATGACGTCAGGAACCTCCCATTTCCGGCTGTTGAAGGAATTTTGGGACATCCTGTAGACTGCCAGTAATGCCTTCAGCATTGTCACATTTCCACAGAAGTCTTCCTTTATGTGCTGGATTTTATAAAAATTTCTAAGAGGGTAGTATTCTACATCCTGAAAATTCTTGTCACAGTTTGACAAATGATCAAATTAAAATTCATGGGATACGCATATTCCTTAATGATGTAATTAACGCATCACTGACTGGTTGTAGTTTTCGCGAATGAACAATGAAGCCAAACGTCAATCAAGATTAATGATGATGATATGCTCGCGTTAACTGGAAACAATTCATCATACGAAGTACAGCATTAGTGTCAAAAATTTCACAGAAATGTGTTTCTTCGTTCTCATGAAATATTGTCCACTATTTTCTAATGTTCTGCAAGGTAATGTAATCAGACAAACTGTACGTACATTAGACAAAGTGTAATTACTAGACTGCGGATTTTATGCACTTATGACAAAAATGAGGAGGTGTAATTTACAATAGCAAAAATATTAGGAAAATTTAAACATGTCATTATATTATTTTCAACCTACTAAACGTGATAGGCATGAAAATAAATTTCTGTTTCACTCCAGTTTGTTGCAATTCAGATAAGAAATTTTTATTTTGCATGAAGATCTAGTAATTAGTAAATATAAAGTCTAGTAATTACCCACCGATGACTAATATTCGTTTAAGAAGTTGACGCATTCACGGATATTTCATTTCCAGTTTCGCAGAAATCGTATTTCGCTGGTAATACTTTCTGACGTGACGACGAAGCGACCTGGTAAACAACAAGACGAATGAACGTTCAGAATCTTGACAAATGCAAGGAGCTACGAGGTTTCTCCAGTTTCGTATACGTTCGCCCGGAAAACGTTTGTCGAGCCCGACTAAAATATGACGGCACACTGTTCGACAATATTTAATTGCTTCTTCTAGGTGCATAACTCACCGTCCGGATAATAACACCTGGAGCGTACGGCGCCAAAGACAGAGCAACTTTGTTATGAACGAACTTACTCGGCCTACCTCGCACTACATCCATCAGAATTTCAAGAGTAAATTAAAAAGTTTTCGCCCGGGGGCTACTCGTTCCGAAATTTTCCCTCTTGCACTTCTCATTTGCGGGGAGACATCGAGCACAAGAAGAATCGCAACATGTATCATAACGTTTCGAGCAAGATCATTCGACGGGGGCGTGAACTCCTTGTTTGAAGTTGTTTGGATGTGTGTCTGGGTTTACGTAGTTGGCGAGAGACATTTTCGAGATATGTGCTGGTGTCCTTGGCGTTGAGGCTTTCTTTAGGGACTCGGGGACAGTTGTAAAACAACAGTGCTTCGACAACGAAAATAAAGTAGTCGTATCCCTTTTAATGGTGCAGAGACACTCATTTGACAAGAAATGCATTTAACACGTTCACTGCCACGTCATATGTAGGTGCCAGAAGTTTTCGTCTAATATTGAAAATTAATTTTTCTGATAATATCGTTGCTTCAACTGAATTTGATTAGGACTTGTGGGCTCTAAATGGGTCCTCGAACCCTTTAAGACCTGTTTGGATTAAAGTAGCTGAATTACTTTGATTTTGCAGGATTTTGGGGATGATTTTTCGAACACTCCAACACCAAAAGCCAGCCTCATGAAAGAGTCTGAAATAAATTCTGTTTCTGTGCTATCACTGCTATCAGTACAGAACTTCAAGTAGAATCAGTCGACTGTAGTCAGACATATTTTCATCTCAAAACCTTCTATCTCTGCAAACATGCAGTATTCACGAATATGAATAAAAATGGACTATTACTCGGATGTTTATGCAATTTTCAATTTTTGTAGACGAATTTTAAGAAAGTGGAATAAAGTACAATCTTATTTTCAGTGGTAGTAGCCTTTGTAGATCTCAAAAAAGATAAAAATTGTACTAAATTCTGTTGAATTTTATATTCCACCCTTTTCTGGACATTTTCAGAAACTATAAATGCCTAAAGATTCGCAGTCTAATAATAAGGAAATAAATAAATAATACAAATACACTAAAAAGTGGCAGGAAGTCGTTCGAGATCAGAAATATGTCTCCAGAAAAAAAACTAAAAATTTAACAATGCAGAAATGCAACATTAAAAGTCAGCCTCGTAAAATATTATAAGACTGAAATTAATTATGTGCTATCAGTGCAGAACTTTAAGTAGAATCTATTTGCATTTCAAACCACTCCATCTCTGCAAGCATAAATTTTTCACGAATATCGAAGCGTTTATTAAAAATAAAGACAGTATCACATACACCTTTCTGTAACCAAGATTCCCACTGCATAATTTTAGAATTACCATGAACCCCCCGCGGCCTAATAGCGTTCCAGTTCCGCGACGTAGATCGAATCACGGTGATTCGCAGCTTCGAAACTTACGGGCTGGTCTACAGGTAATTTTAAACACAGTTCAGCTCCGCGGTTCGTACGATTCCGCGAAATTCTATATTCGAGATACCGTGGAACGGGTTCCCTCGCGAATACCAATGATTCGCGGGTAGAACTTCTTTCGGGACCAGTTTTCGGACGATTCGCGGCGCAAGTTGCTCGATCGTCCAAGTTCGCGGTTAACCTCGTCTTCCGTTGAAAGTCTCGGTCGTAATACAGGACTTGGGCGCGATTATTCAAACCAGAGGACAGATAATCGATAATACGTCAGATCGACGGGCGGCGGCGGTTGCCGCGAGGTCTCGCGTCGGCGACGTTTACGTTCGCGTCGAAACCTTGCGAAAATCGATAATCAACGGGTGGGCTAAACGCGTCTGCTGTCGAAGGTGTTCGCGATACTTTGTGATTCGTATTCTTCGATCAAAAAATTCTAAAGAATGTTAATGACTAGACTGTGGATTTTTATGCAAAACAAAAAATGTGTAATGTAATTTTAAGGTACCTAAAGGAGCCGCAAAGATATTTATTTATTTGTAATTTTAGTGAGTTGAAAATAACATAAAAATATGTCTGAATTCCTTAGCAATATTTCTAATTCTAATTTCTATATCAAAGCAACGACGCGACCTTCCATTATCCTTATATCGTGTCGCGTAACCAATTAGTATAATCAACGTTCTACTGTAGTGTACATTTACCGAGTGAACATGAGGTTCGTAAGAGGAGATAAGGGGAATTAGACGATCACGTACGCGATATTTACATGTGTATACCAATTTGTAATACTTCTACAATATTCGTGATCGCACAACAAGTAATAATCTATTTTACAACAGCGCCATCATCTTAAGATATTAAAGGAATAAAATTCTGAAGAGATTCTTAAAGACTGAAATCAAATATTCGATTAAAACTATGTATGTATAAGATCTTCTTCCATTTTTAATTAAAAATGGAGTGACAACTGTTCTACTCGTAAATCGATCAATGTAGAGCGTCAGGAAGTATTCCTCATTTATATATTGTAATTTGATACGAGTAAGGTTTGTTAATTACATTATAAAACCTAATGATATTAATACCCTGCGTTCTATTGCCGTCCAGGAAAATTACGTCGGTCGTCACGCGGCACGTAGGATCGTGATTGAAAAATACCCGCTGGATTGCGAACGTTAAATATGTATTTACAGATTCGCATGTGTCGCCGCTGTTTAACATCAAATACGATATCTCGCTTCGCGACGCGTTCGCTAGTTAAACAATAATCCGTTCGCCGATGGTATTGAAAGTTATCTCAGCACGCACCGGGGAATTACGTTTGTTTATTGCCCTTAAAAAATGATTGCACACCAAAAAAGTATGGTAAACCGAGACCAAAAGGATTAAGCCGTTGACTAAATTATGCGGATCATTCGTACGTATTACATAGTGGCACAGAATTTATTATTGGACAGCGAATTTTATGCATTTATGACGAAAATGAGTAGGTGTAATTTAAAACAGTAAATACATCAGAAGAATGTTATAATACTATTATATTATTTTCAACATATTATACGTGTCAAGATAGAAAATAAATTTCTGTTTCACTCCAGTTTGTTGCAGTTCAGGTAGAAAATTTTTATTTTGCATAAAGATCCCCTGTCTATTTATTATACATTCGGTTGTTTTTTAATTCTCAGAAATCAATCGTATCTAAACCCATCGCTATAATTATACATTTTGATTTAATATTATTATTAATACCATTTAATATTATTATTGATATTATTAAAATACAAAACAAGGAGAAGATTCCAGTATCTTTTCATTGACGCAGAAAAGTTTTATTTTGCATAAAAGTCCATATATTAATTATTATAAAAGTCTGAATATTTCTATTGCAATTCGAATTGTTCGCGAATAACGCTGAAACAATGGAAAGCCATTTTGAAACACGGTAAGGCTAGAAATCGTATCACAGTTACGATGGAAGGACATTCTCACCGTGCTTATTCTCCAAACTCCGTTTCTTTGGATTACCACCTGTTCCGCTCAACGCAACACGGTCCGAAGGGACGGCACTTTCAAAATTTCGAAGAAGCCGGAAATTGGAACGATCGGGATTTCGCTTCCGAGGGACCTATACTTTTCTGCAATGGAAGCCACTATTTGACCAAGTACTATTTTTATAGTATTATTTCTCTCTTCTTCCCGATACCGAGTTAAAGCAGCCATGTGAAAACGAGTATGATAGTAAATTATTTTTAATTGAGGTACAATATAATAATTGTTTAAGTCGATTGTAACAGGTAGAGAAAGCGTAAAAATGAATTTTTTCTTTTAATAATTTGAATGAGTCTAAATTAGTGTAACAATATTCTGAAATTCTTTGAATGTCTTTTGTATTCTATCTATTCATTTTTGTAATTTATTCATCCTTAATTGTAACTGAGTAATTGTTCTAATATTTAACACTAAACCTACCGACCATCGAATGTGACTAATGTGTATGGTATTATAAAAATAACAAAATTTTTATTTATACATATATTGTGTGATGTTTACTATAATATATACTGGAGTCAAAAAATTTGTTCAATCAATTCCCATGAAAACACCTTTACAATCGCAATAATTGTCAAATTAAAAATCTAAAACGGGTCATTTGACGCCTCGTGGTAGGTTTAGTGTTGGAAAATCGTGTGTGTACCATGTACCATCTTAAGATATATTATGCAACTATTCTCGAGGAACATGCGACAGTTAATGAGCTAATAGAAGACGCGAACTGTCGGGATGGTTATTCTACAAAAAGTTGATATGCGTGGGCGTGGTATGGCGATCCGTCGGAGGGTAAAATCAATTCACCGCTACAAACCCATTACAGACTCAATCAAGACAATTTCAGGGTTGATTCGGTTCGATTCAGAGGCAAGACCCGCGGGACGCAACAGTTTCTTCCTTTCCCCGGGCGTGCAGAGCTGCTCATAATAATTTATTTCCGTTCGTGGAACTCGGTGGTAAACAGGAATACCCTGTGATCGATCGGCGCCCGTCAATGTAATCGCTTACACGGTGCCGGTTACATAAAGATTGTCGGGTGGATTCGGAATGCTCAGAAATAGACGTGGAAAATGTAAACGACCCGGGAATTCGATTTTCTTTTGGCGGTTCACGAGCCCACCACCATTTTACCTATTCGTCGAGAGATCGAACCGTCATGCACGTCTCGCAATATGATCTCCACTTGCCTTCCAAATGGATCATTCCACGTCAAATCCATTACTTTTCACTATACACGAAATTTCTATAAGAAATTCCAGTACTTTCCATACGTACAAATCCAAATAAATTCAACATTGTTATATGTATAAGTAGACTGCGGATGTTTATGCAATTTGCAATTTTTGTAGACGAATTTTCAGAAACTCGAATCAAATAGAATCTTATTTTCCGTGGTAATAGCCTTTTTAGATCTGAAATAAATTAAAATCGTACTAAATTCTGTCGTATTTCATATCCTAGCATTTTTTGAAAATTTTCGAAAGCCATCATTGCATAAAGATCCGCAGTTAAAAGATCATGTTAATTTGCCTGAATTTAAACATAGCTTTATTGCTGCAACAAGGTTCGCATTGATAGGAACAAGAAAGGCGATGAAACATTTTCGGACCATGATACTTTTATTAAATTAAACATAAAAGTTCTGTTGTAATATACAATATTTTTTCAAACGAGATATACAAGTTCGAACGAAGAATTTAGTTGGCAACGAAAGATTTATTTATATTTCGACCCCTGGTTATCCGACCTTGCTCGTTATCCGAACGGCCTTGCTCCCCATGTTCGGATAAACGAGGTTATACTGTATCCCTGTAACCCTAATAAATATCCAGAGGCAGTGCACAAAGCCTCGGAGGACTCCTTTTGTGTTAGAGACTCGCAATTTAGATCACTGTGCGTCACCCTTTGCGTCCGTCCGCTACCCAGCTCTTCCTGTTCGACGAACGAGATTGCCATGTTTCGAGGGCGTACTCGGGGGTGGGAAAAAAAAATACGGGGGTGGCCGCGGACCGCGCGGAATCTCGGCGCTGAGCGAAACTGGAGACATCGGTTCGCGCTGGCTGGTACACCCGACAAAAGGTGAGGAATTCCTTGCCGTCACTTTAACCTTCTTGCTTGCCGCCCCCTTGCTTTCCCTTGTGGCTGCTTAAGGAGGGAAAAAGCCAGCCAGCACCGTAAAGAATGTCTTGTTCCTGGCAATCGTCCGAATATCTCGGTGTATATAGACGTACCCGTGAGGTATAAATGTCGGGAACCGGCATTCGAGTTATTCCAATATTCAGAGTTAGATGTATAACCAGGAGCAGCCGCCCGCCCGGGCTTTTCTCTATCTCCTCGTTCATTTTCTTCGAATCGTCGACCCTTTCCCCCTCCTCCCCGTCTGTTTCTCGATTTTTATTCCTGCCTCTGTCATTTTTCTCGGACCTCTCGCGCCTTCTATTTTCCAGCAGCGCCCCTCCCCTCCCCCGACCGTATTTTTCATTCCAGTTTTTGTGCGCCCGCGGATTTTAATCTTGGCCAGCTTTTTCACCAGTTCCCCAGCGTTCACCAAACCACGCCTCGGAAGTCTCTCTACTTCCGTTCACAGTCGCGTTCCCCTTTTCCTACAGTTTGTCACTGTTTGTCCTCTTACTCGGCGCCAGCGCAACGCCTACCGGCCCGGCCCGCCGCGCCGCGCCGCGTTGGAAAAGAGTCTCTCCGGGCGTATTCATTTTATCCAAGTCCCGGGATGCGGGAATCTACGTATGTACTCGACGACGTCCTACGGGATTCATATACGTTCGCCTAAGTGGCAGAATGATATTTTTCACCTGCGGGACTTCCCTTTATTTCGATACCGGGGTCTCCGCCGCGCCCCACCGGCTTATCCTGTCATTTTTTACTGTACGGCACGAGTTGGCTTCCCGCCCCGGCCATAAATTAGAATTTTTATTTTCTCCTGCGACCCCACGTCGAAGAAGTAACATGACCCGCTAATTAATACTTTCAGGAGCCGGTACTCGGTACGCTCGCATTTTTGCGGACCTGCCCCTCGTCGGAACTGACCACATTTTTCTGGTGTTGGACACTGGAATCTACCGAGTACTAGTAAACGTTGGCTTATGACGATAGCCTTGAATTTATTTCGATTTTATACGAATTCTAGAATGAACATGCACGTCGTCAACACTCAGCACTTACCGTAGAACCGTAGAGATGCAACGACATCGGTAGCACATATTAAAGTTTCCTTATGGTCCAATTATAAATAAAGTAAAATGTCTAAAATGCTAATTTTTATCAATTTGTACTGTTCCGTCGTAAAATCCTCTGCGAAGGGACAAGCGCGCGTTGAAAGTCAGCTAGACTACCTTCTGGCGGCATAACAACCGTGAACCAGAGACCAAAGATAACAATTATTCTAAAATTTTCTACGATAAAAATCATTAATAACAAGTTTATTATTATTGAAATTTAAGATAATCTGCACAATATATAAAGAAAAAAATTCCCATTAAATTTTGATTGTAGCAATTAATTTTATGAATAAAAATTTATGAAATAATTGATTGTCTATCATATTGAAGTTGTACTATTTAACAATGACTATTACAAATTTCCTTCATCAATAACTGTTATGAGCGATCGAAATTAATTTCTCTCAACGATAACATTTACCAACAAGAGAAAATAATTTCGGTTACTTATAATTCTTATTTGTAACCAATACGATTTTAGTCGATGAAACACTTGTTATTCCATGACTTTTTCTCTTTTCGGTTATAACAGTTAGGGTCCCTGCCGTGAACACGATAAAGGACGAATTCACCATATTTAGAATATTCGACAAACCCTAAGGACATAGTTTTATACCTGTAACCGACATGTTAGAGGTTTACCACACCTTACCTGGGCCAGATCTACAACGCCTCGTCGGGCCCACTGAATGAGGGACCACGCGGTTACCTCGGAATCTCCTCCATACCTAAGGAGGTAAGTTCGCTGGTGAAGACAAGCTTAAGTCAACCAATAAGGAGACAGAGATTCTTGCTCCCTACCCACAGCGAGGATAGCTGCAAACAGACTCTAGCAAGAAAATAGTCAATAAAGCAACTACGCTGAAATCATCAAGTTATACACATTTTGTTTCATCGACTCTGTTAGCGTCGAAGGTGCAAACAGATGCGCACATCCTCTGTACAAGCTACGCAAGTTCAATTGGACAAGTGCACGCCTAAACATGTACAATGAACAGTGCTGCACATTGAGCCGCTTACATCTGAAGTATTCTGGGGTAATAAAAACTTCAGACGTCGCGTCGGAGGACTGGATAACTCACAAATACCAATTGTCAAGGTCACAGTGTGCATTAATTCCTGGATAATCTGGAGTTAGGACAGGTGGAAGGGCGTGAAAGTACGAAAGAATGTCGGCGTTCATGACATTCATTAAACGGGGTGATGGTAGTTAACCGTTGGGCATGGGCGGGCATCGTGGGTGGGGGAAAGCCTTCAAACTAAACCACCGCTAGTCCCGCAACCTAATCCAATATAAATCTCCTGGTATAAAGCTGTTCCGATTAATGGCTCGACAAACCAATGTGGTGGAGGCCAAACTACGGGCTATATAACCAGGACCAAGTCCCCTGAAGCGAAACCCTCAATCCCCCTCCCCGGTTCCCCATATTCCTTTCCTCTCTCCGTAAGCCACTCCTACCGCCATCACCATCAGCGTCGCCACCGACACGACCACCACGGTCTCCGCTTGGATCCTGAGGTATTTGGATAGTAAGGAACGAAGAGGAACTGCAACGAAAGGGGTTGAGGCTGAAGCTCCGAGACCGGGAAACCCGCCGCCCCAACTTTATCCCGAACTTAAGAAATGGCAGAGCTAATGAGCTTTTAAATTATTCCGTGGCGTCGCGCGGGGGTGGTAGACGGTAGGCCCGAAATTTCTCAGTGGGGAGGGCAGACGGAAAGAACGCGAATGAGAGGGAATTCGCGGTGAAGAACGACGCGCCACGCCACGCCGTGGAAAAAATAAACGACGAAGGGGAGAAAAGACGGGCGACGTCCGCTGAACTAACGGGGAACGTAACAAAGGAACGCGTGTACACGGATCCATGGAACACCGGGCGCGGGACGGGCATTCTTTTCCGAGGAAATAGCGCAGCCGGCTCTGTCGGCGATGTAATCTTCTCCTGGAAATGTATTAGATCGAATAACGCTAGACCTCCCTCTTCGGGGGAAATAGTCTGAATACGGTATGCAACAAGTAATTGCCGTGATAAATTATTTCGGAACGAGTCTGCCCACTCTGACTGCTCTGACAAGTGTACTCGTAAGGTAAAAAAGTAATTGTTGGATTATAGATCTTGCGTGCTTGCCACCGAAGTGAATAAATCGTGAAAGCAGAATATTTACGTGTTTGATACCGACGTCGCACGTATGCAACAGTCCCTCGTCGTTCACGTGAAGACAGCCAAATTAACTTTATATACTTTGATGTTTAAGCTACACAGAAAGTCATTGTTAGATTGCAGATTTAGAGACTTATATTAGCAATTTTTATTAGCCTCTTCAACAGCAATAGCAATCTCAATTGTGAACCTAGAACTCGCGTAACATCCAACAGTTTTTCTTAGGACTTTTGGTACAGCATAATTACTGAAAAACGTTGAGAATAGAAAATAGGAAGGCACTTTTTGGGATTTTGGGAAAGAAGTTTTTAAAAAGTGGAACAAATGATTTTTATTTTTTTTTAGAATTTAGTAAAATTGGTTTACCACACTTTTGAAAAAGTTGTTCTGTTTTAAACAGTGGGCGAACTATTTGCCGACTCGCTCTGAAACAGAAGTCGTCGAAAAGTTGCTGCCACTGCTGTTGAGCAGCACCATAAGCGTTTGTTTGACTAAGGTTCTCTCCAAGGACGAACGAGCACCTGCATCGATCCGAACGCCTATTTTTGAACTCTCTTGTTATCCTGGCGGTATCTAAAGTTCGCGCGTGTTGTTCGCCGTGGCCTCAGGTAAAAATCAATACTTGATTGTGCGTCATCTTGGAAAGTTTCATTGGCATCCAATCGCTGGATCGAATACATTATCGATGCCACGGGAAGGATAACAGTTTCCGACCGATCGAAACCGTCCGAAAATTTCAGCGTCGTCGTCGTCGTCGAACATGATCGATACGTTGCACTCGATATTCGTTCGATTAAGAGATTTCGCGGAAGTAGTGTGTACACGCGATTTTCTTTCATCTCGTCTCCCGTCAAAGCGAAGTCCGCAGTGACTAGGATAAAATTTAATAAATTCAGAAATGACGGAAGCTCTTTTCGTTGCCGGCTATCGGCGAAAAAACCACAAAGTGATGTTTGATGTATTCCGCTTGATCCAAGTTCGCTGATCAAAACCGCTTTAAATAGTCAACGTTCCACGAAACACATGTTTCGCTACTTTCCGAATAACACCCGCGTCTTTGATATCTATTATCCAATGAAAAAGATCGATGTTTGTCCGCGGCGGAATGCCTTCGCGAAATAACAACCGAATTCCGATCGGAAGAACGGGTTACCTTCGTGTCCCGCGAATGGCACTTTGCGCCGTCGCGTCGCGCCGCGCCGTCCGGAGAGCGGAATTACGCAAGGTTACATGTTTCCTTGGCGCTATCATATAATGATCGTAGAATTGCTCGGGAGCACGAAATGTTCAAGTTACATCTGACCGAAATCAAAGCTCCGTCTCTGGTAAATTATGGAGGCTGAAGCATGAACTCAACTTTACAATCCATTAGCCCGCCCTCGGCGGATGACTAATTGCGTCGAGAGGCTATTTTCGTGTAATAGAAGTTTCTTTGCGTTTGCCCAATCCCCTAATGGAAGCTAGAGCTCCTGCTTCTTTCATTGTAATCGATACGGCAGGTTTAACACCAATTTTTGAAATCCTCACAGGACGAGGAGCAACTTACGCGTCTCAAAAATTAACTCTCATATTTTTAATACTAGCACTACCGAGCGCTAAACGCAAATGGTATACATTGCCTCATAGTAATGACAAAACTGCATTTATTTAGATTTCCAGTTTTGTTTAAATATGTACTTCAATAGAAAAGTTCACTGAAAATATTTCTCAGAGAAACATATTTATAATTTTAATATTTCATGTGAATCCATTCACTTTGAAATATTTCCGATATCGATTTTGAAAACTCTGTTTAGGTAAAAACGCGTTTAAACTGGCGCACAGATACTATTAACAAAAACATAATTGGAAAGCGATTTTTCGTATATATGTAGTTTCCAAACAGATGAAAAGGTTTGACTCTCTTTCATACACAAAATTACAAAATCTGTACATCGCCTGCAAAGGTTATTTGAAGGTCGATGTATTATGATAAAATTTTATCCTTTCATAGCTTCAAAAAACTTGGATGACCTGGAAAAATGTTTTCCTTTGTTTTCTCGTATCGTTAAAAACGGCGGAAACATTTTAATCTTGAATGTTAGGCAACCGTACATATATTTCGCCAGAGAAGTTAAGAACAGAAATTTTGTACAACTTGCATGTGGGAATCTATTATAGGATCTAAGGCGAGCCTATTAAGAAAATAACAGTCCGGTTGAAATGATTGACTCGAGAAAACTTCGTGCTTCAAAAGACGTCGTAAAATCGTTTTGTACATCGTACTTCGTACATTTCATTACTCGCGATATTACGAACTCGATATGCAAAGTACACGTTCGGCCGCGTTATACGAACACGCAACAGTCGCGAGTTAAAAAGAAATGATCGAAGTGGGGTTGGGTTGAGGGCGAGGGAGTAATGCTGTAACGCAAGGGGGCTCGCGTGACCGTTTAATATCACTGCTTTGATCTCTTCATCGTCGCAATAAAATGTTCATCGGCAACGGATCAGGTTGAAGAGAGACGTCCAAGTGTCAGAATCTCGCCGGTGAAAAGCGCTGTCGGAAGCCACGAACCGGAGCGTGTACGTCCGTACATGGAACTTCGCGGCGGACTAGTTAACTCTGTTTCTACTTTCGACCACCGCAGCAACCAGGATACGGGGTGTCCGAAAATATGGGACCAGCAGAAACGTGAGTACAGTCAAAACTCGATAACTAGATCCTCTGTAAAACAATCTTGTTTACCCCTCTCCTTCCGTTGCAAGAACTTCTACAAGTCGAGGTAAGCTGTATTATAACACGAATTGTTTACCACATGTTTAGACGCGTTATTTTACACTTATATTATTGGACAATTTTTCTCAACAATTTTTTGATCACATAACTTCCACAGCCTACTGTATTAATTTTTACACTGTTCTAGGTTTTCAAAAATTCTACAGAAATTCTAGAATTCGTATTGAAGTGTCATCAATACGTCATCAACAATTCAGAACATCAAATGCGTACTAATTAAAAACAATCATTGAGACTGTAAAGATAAGATTGTAAAGATCATCCATCAGGAATTATTCAATAAAATTTATAGACACATTCTCGTTATTTTTATGGAGTAATGTAAAACTAAATAAATATAAACTACTCAAGTTGCCCACACAGAGGATTAACGAGGTATAAAATTATTCCTAGACTTGCGAAATGGTAAGGGACGCGTTCTGTGTGAAGAACACGTATGATTTTGATGGTGGTACATTTCTGGGACACCCAGTAGCCCGCACGGGAGGCAGAACGGAAATTCGGTTGGTGAAAAGCGGTCCGTGCGAATTTTCTTGGCGCGTGATGCACCACGGGTGACCGGTCCCGTAGCCCACAGCGAAACGTATACGCGGAAAACGGGACGCGACAGCCACCCCTCGATTCATCCCCTCGACAGCATTTATCTCGGCCACGGACTGGACCGGACCGGACCAGCTAATTTCTAGCGTTTCGCGAGACCGATGGTTACGCGGCTCCCTAATTAGCTCCTCATCCGCGAACTATCGCATAATGAGATTTAATAACCGCGCGCCGCGACGACGGCGAAAATGTGACGGTTTTAACGGATTTTCGAGATTCTATTCAACCGCCGGTGTCTATTTACATAATTCGGTTATTGAAAATACGTTCCCCATGAATAGCCGTTGTGTGAGTTACTAACGAGCTCGTAACTATGCAAAGTTGCAGTTATTAGATCGGTGAGAGAACAAGCCTGATTTTACGCAGAATATTTCATTCCATGCGACCATTCCTGATTTTCGAATGAATGTGTCAACGTTTAGTGCGTTCGGCAATCTCTATCGGCTTCGGAGTTCTGCTGATTTTTCATTTTCATTGTTCGCGTTCTGTGATTGTAGTGCATACTTGTCAATGCTTTGACAATCTCATTTTCTAAGTACAGATATGTTACACGGCAGATGTTATGACAACCGCCACAGAACATAAATACACAGAGCCTTCTAATATACCGTAGATAAAAAGTATACTTTTATTATCTACATTGGCTGAAACGGACACATACATAGCGAGTGACGTCGGAGACTAAATATTGGAACTACCAGAGCATGTATGGTGGGGTTGGACGGAGCGAGCGACGGCTCTTTCCGCACCTGTGCCGTCCAACGAGACTTCTTGTGCAGCACGGACATACATACATCGCAGACTGACAACACCTACTTACCGCATTCCTGTCAGGGAACATCTTATCATCTCACCACGATACTGGTTAATTGTATTGGTGAAAAATAAAGAATATATTAGTTACAACAGTTACAGCGTTCTTTTTTCCCCACCCAGTACATAAATATCCCATAGTAGAATTAGATCCACATTTCAGTTGCACTACTTAATTCCGAAAAATTTTCGTCCGTCTGCCTTATCGTTGAGTTGTACTACTGAAATTTCGTGCCACCTCTTTCAATATCATATTCTCTTAATACAAAATTCAATTCTCGAGATTTTGGAGAATTTTCGAAAATTTAAGGGTTTCTATTAGGAGAATATGATATCGAAGAAGGTGGCACGAATTTCAGTAGTACAACTCAACGACAAGCCAGACGGTCGAAAGTTGGCGAAAATTTTAGAAAATCTCGAAAATTGAGAAAGTATTAGGAGAACATGATATCAAAGGAGGTGGCACGAAATTCAGTAGAGCAACTCAACGACAAGTCAGACGGTCGAAAATTGGAGAAAATTCAGTAGTACAACTCAACGACAAGCCAGACGGTCGAAAGTTGGCGAAAATTTTAGAAAATCTCGAAAATTGAGAAAGTATTAGGAGAACATGATATCAAAGGAGGTGGCACGAAATTCAGTAGAGCAACTCAACGACAAGTCAGACGGTCGAAAATTGGAGAAAATTCAGTAGTACAACTCAACGACAAGCCAGACGGTCGAAAGTTGGCGAAAATTTTAGAAAATCTCGAAAATTGAGAAAGTATTAGGAGAACATGATATCAAAGGAGGTGGCACGAAATTCAGTAGAGCAACTCAACGACAAGCCAGACGGCCGAAAATTGGCGAATATTTCCGAAAATCTCGAAAACAGAGAAAGTATTAGGAGAACATGACATCGAAGGTGGTGTCCCGAAATTCAGTAGTACACGTCAACGCCAAACCAGACGGCCGAAAAATTTTCGGAAATTCAGTAGTACAACTTAAAAATATGTCGGGATTTCTGGAAAAATTGGAGGTTCAATAAATAAATACGCAGATGTGCTATTTTATTGCATTGTCTTTATTCATTCATCGTAATAGAATCATACATAAAATGTTTGTATTGTACAAATACATAACTTATATTAGAATATATCGTTATAAACGTTTATAACACGAATGTTGACTGGCTCAGAGAGACTGACAACGCTTGTTCACTTGCTGATGGTTTCTTTTCGATAGACTCCGCTGTCGTACTAGAGCTTTTTCTGCAGAGTCGGTAATTCAGAACCGTAGACTTGTCGCTCTGAAAAAAAATTAAAGATAATTTGTAATCGTAGTGAACCAAATAATTCGGGAAGGGGTTAAGAAGCTTGCTCTTTCACAAGGTACTCGGCTCCAGAAAAGGTTAGGCAAGCAATATTCTAGAATATCTGGTGCGTCGTCTCAATACCCAACATTAAAAAGGTTGAGAAAGGGGATAAATAAACGATAGCCAGTAGGCTAAACTTGCAACTCTTTAATAAATGTAATAACTGAGGAGAACGGAGTTTTAACAATTCAAAATGAAGAAAACGGAAATGACAACGTGACTGTCTACTGTGATGCGACTCGCAGTATAGTTATTTCTTGACAGCAGAATCGATCGCAATGTCCTTAGCCTATTTATACTCGAGGATCCTTCATGGGCGTAAACATTATTGAACAATGCCTCTGGTGGGGTCGAGGATGACCCGGAGACGTAGCCTCATAAAAATACTGGGCTCAAAGGTCTTTTTCACAATTAGGAAACCCCAACAGCTGCTAATGGCACGTGGATGTTTATAACCTTTCAATAGCTATTGAGCGAGGAGTCGGAATTCTTTCAGCACGTTTTTCACGAAAATGTAATTTTACAATTCTTCTGTTCTTTCCGATTCTCTATTTTTATAAATTTATAACCACCACATACATACATACACCATCCGTACTTCAACTCTATAATTAGCATGTAGGGGCCTGACTCCGAATGTAATCCAAGGACGGCTGAAATTACCAATTGTAAAAACTTCCTCAAAAATAGCGAAACTCAATCGCCCGCGTGTCATAAACATCCGTTTACAAAATTTGTCAAAACTCTGGCTTTGCGTCGTAACAATATGTGTTGCAACAATGACCGGCCCGTTCGAACGTGAACGGCGTTCGCGAAAGTGGGCGGAAAGTCGTTTCCGGTAGTTGTTGCGCGAAGGTCGATCACACGCGGTATCCGTAGACAGTCCATTGATTCCGCGATGTTGATTATGCGGTGGCGGATTGGGTGGGGGGAGACGGGTTTAAATTTCACGGTTCACCGACGCGCCCGGGGGCTAAGATAAGGTTACGTTACGGGAAGAGCTTTAAGCTACTATTGAGCATACGAGGTTTAGCGGTTGCCGTTCGCGCGAACAAGAAATTCCACTCCGAAAACCGGAGTGCGAATATTAGATATCTTGTCGTTCCCGTTCGTTGCGTTGTTGGCGTCAAAATTATTGCCGCGGGGTAAACGCGGATCGTTTCGCGATATCCCGGAAGCTTTGCCATCCGGCGTGGCGAATCAAAAAATGGGAAAAAAACACAGCGTCGAAAAGAGAGAAAATGAGAAGGGGGAAAAAGAGGCAACACGCAGCGAGGTAGAATGAAAGAACGGAGCACCGAAACGCGCGTATTGCAGCCTTGCTATTCGCGAGTTTATCCTCCTCGATTCCCAGGAGTGACACTGCAATCGATACGTACGAGCTGCAAACCGTCGCTTTTTCGCTCGTTGCGCACACTTTCACCCTCGGTGCACGCTCTCCCTTGTCCCGCGATAAACTGCACACGCTCCCTTCGTAACGATCCACAAATCGAACCCGACTCTTTACCGTCTCGCTTCCAAACGCACCATTTTCCGATGCTTGGGCGCACGAAATTCGTAAATAATGCCGAAGTACTCATTAACCTTCGTCCGAGGAAATTCGAATCACTCAGACACGCCCGGTGAACCGGAGAACTAGCGTAACAGGTTTTTCTTCGTCGTCTTAACACTTAGTTTTAGCACTTTATAGGACCATTCACTGCTGCATTTATTAATTTTTTTAAACACATGTTTGAAGGTACTTCTTGTGGACACATTAATCTTGCCATTTGATAATCTTGATTCTTGAACACGTCCACTTTAACCCAGAGTTACAGGTTTTTCATCTAAATTTTAATTCTTGGATATTAATTGAACTGGTTATAGTGGGTCGAGAATAGACTACGGACATTTGTGAAGAATAAAATTGATTTACTTAAATTGCAACAGACGGGTGTTAAATAGAGGCTGTACCAATAAAGTAATAATTGTAGTAGGCTGAAAGTAATGTTCTTAAAATCAGAATATTGAAATTCTTCTAATGGTTTTACCATTTCGTTTTTTAATACTTTTGTCAAACTCGCGCTATGTTCTAATTAGTCATATAATATTGAGTTAATCAGTGATATTACCAACGCAGAATGTGCGGTTTGAAACCATAAATACATATTCTAGTTAATCACAGGATATTGAGTTAATCAGCGACAGAAACAGAAGAACTCGCTTTTGGTGTTCAGAACGCGCGCGAAACGCGAGACAAGCGCGACACGGAATTCCGACGCAATAGATAATAGCAAATAGAAGAATAATAAGCTTGTTTAAATGGCATGCATTTGCAAGGTTCGAGGAACGCCCGCAGTAACGGAGGCGTGGGTGCTTTTCAAGAGGCGGGGCGAGCTCGTGAACATGGGAAACGTGTCACGTAGAAGTAGTTTTCGCGGAGCTGCGGAATAAAAATTCTGTATCCGCGGAAAAGTAAACGTTCGAATGCGCCGGGAAACTAGGCTAACGGCGGGGAATAATGGACCGGCGTTGACGATGCAATTTGTATCGGTGGCTTAACGAAAACGCATTTCATGATAATTCGGTCTGCGCCACCGGTTCTGTTTATATCCTCCCGTGCATTAAATTTCATATCGTATTTATTTCGGAATACGATCTTTGGTGCATGCAAGGTGCATTGGCAATGCACAATCGTGATTCACGGTTTCGACAGACCTAATTCCTTGTGCATGAACACGTCCACGCTCTTCCACAATAAATTTTTCTACAGAAATAATATTTATTTTCTTAATTTATTTGTAGAATGTCTACTCTACTTATCTCTATCAATCCTATTTATTTCAGACTATTAATTGGTACGTAATTACCGCGGAGAATTATTTTCGAATAATATACAATTACTAAATGACACCAATTAATAGTGGCAAATTGAAAATGAGAACCGGCGAGATTAAATTTCTGCTCGATATTGCATACAAACGTCTACTGCATTATCTATCTCAGCGATAATGATTGCTGCCCTCAATAATTGTTATTGCAAAGAGAACGAGCGTAGTAAATTGTTTGTGGAAATTCCATACCACGTATCATTTTACAGTGTGATGTTCTATTTTTAATAGAACACTTGTTAAGGCTATCCATGAATGAAATCAGATTGGTGCGTCCATGAAATTCAATCTGAAAGTTGCATTACATATTCCATTGTGTACGTTTGCTAAACGTTGCAGAATCCTGAATAAACCAAAACGTACCGTATCTCGAGATAAGATCGATGAAGTTGAAAGAGCATAAACACGTGAATTTATGAATACTGACACGTATACTCTGTCCGGGGGACTGGAGCTGATCATTCCGAAACGGCGGTACCAGTTTCCGTGCTCCCCCAAAATAAATATAGCGTTCAAAAAGAGGCGACCGGGTTGCATGACTAATTAAATAGAAGATTACCTTCGAACGATTTCATAAAACGCAGAATTAACGATTATCTGAATTATGTATGCTCCGGTGTATGAATTTTAATTAATCCTTTGCGGAGGATAATTCTCTTCGTCGTTTACGTAGATCCATCGTTTTTATCGAGATAAAACAGAAATACGATGACGTATGAATTTTTAATATTTCGCACAAGCGAACTCAAAAGACCGGTCTCTCGTCCGTGGAACGTATTACCTCCGTATCGAGAAAACTTTCGCATACTTCGCTGCGAAGGCTCGTTCTCGTGATGGGAAAAGCTGCTGAAAAAAATTGCCTCGGCCCCGTTTCGAGCAGAAATTAAGTTTGGCGTTCTCATTGCCTTCCTCCGTGCCAAAGGTTTCCCGCGTGTGCAACAAAAACGATTTCGCTCCGTATGGCATACATCAAAATGGCCATTAACGTTATTATGTTGCGCGCGTAATGTGTACAGTCGACTAATGAGATTACGTTCGATGCACGCGGCGCATCTCGATTTTAAAAAGCAACGAGGACGCCGCCGGAAAGCTTGCTTGTAAACCGTGCAACGCGGAGAAGTAAAACAGAGTATTTCAACGGAAGAATTAAAAGCAAAGCGATGAACGTTCTTTGTCTGATCTCGGCAGTCTTAATATTCCGCGGTTTGTGAGTGTGCATTCTCGTTATCGGGCTTTTGTTTCACTGTACCATACTTGTTACGAGTCTGTTAAATAATAATGAAACCACACACATCGTTTCCTTCAAAATTTTTTCACAGTTTTTGCTTTTATTATTTGCGAATCGTTTACGCACACTTTCGTTTCAAAAAATTTAGAGAACTCACGATTTAAAACTGGGTAGGTAAAGAAAACTGATGGACATGTTGCATGAGTGACAAGCTTGCAGAAAATGTATATGGAAAATGAAAATTTGATTAAACGAATGATTTTCTGAGAATTTTTGTTAAAATTTAAAATGCTGATTTTCCAAGCTTTTAATTAATTTCCTCGTCTATTGCATCCACGGTTCGTTTCGAAATTTTCGTCCAAACATCAGATGATCAATCATCGAAGGTTTCTGTCAACAGGTCTGTTGCAAATAACGCGCCGTTGCCCAACCCGCTCACGTATTTCGGTTCACCGTAAATAATCGTTAGTTGCTACATTTTCGATGATTTACGATTAATTCGGCAATGTTCAGATTCGAAATCCGTACTCTAACCTCGTCCCGTGCAAACGGTATCGGATCGCATGAACTAATTATCATCTATCAATTGTCGTCGCGGAATGAATTGATCTGTTTGATCAAGAATGCAACCGAACCAAGTGGATATAATAAAATCGTATTCTGCTCCGAGCATTGCAACGTTTATTGAAAAGACTTCGTCGCTGTCGGGCGGTCGTTGAAATAAAAGCTTTTGTCTGTTCAATTTGCATAAACGCGGCGCTGGATTGGGATGAAGCTAGAATGTCCTACATTGGGACCGCGTCAGCGTCTAAATAAATAAATCATAACTGCTGCACGGTACAGAAATTTCACATGAATTACTAAGATCGCCCGAAAAATCAACATATCGCCACAATCACGCTTATTGCTGCTGTTTGTACGTTACCGGAGAGCAAATTGCAATTTCCTTTCTCTTTCTCACTTTCTCTCTCACTCTCACTTTGCCTTCATTTGAAGGAAACCGAATCGTTAATTAACAGCGGATCGCCTGGGTGCAGATTTTACAGAACTGAAGCAATATTTGCTATATTTATGCGTACGTAAAAAGGAAATTCATCTGAATCCGAATCAGTCATAACATCGATCAAGTTGTATTCCGACTAATGAGGGAACATGATTTCGATAAAATTTGAGATTTGGTTTTGCCAAAATATTTGACGTACATATTCATCCCACAGCAATTATCCACGTTGAAGTACCACGTTCATAAACTGTGCCTTAATAATCATGAAAACAGTGTAGAACGCAATAAAATCTTGAAAATAACGAACAAAAATTTAGAACACGATTATATAATCGTAGAGTAATCGTAGATAATTAGTAGACTGCGAAGCTTTATACACTTATAGGAAAATCGAGTAGATAAAATTTAAAATTGTAGGAAAATTTTGAAAATTGAAGATGCCAATATATTATGTCTCATCTGTTAAAATTATTAAGGAAGGAAATAGCATTCTATTTGGTTTCTATTTCTTGCAATCGACGCAGATAATTTTTGTTTTGCATTAAGATCCGCAGTCTAATAATTAGAATAGAACCTCGATTATCCGAACCGGCGATGTCTGAACACGTGTAAACAGTTTTTTGATAAAATAATAAAATAATAAAACAACTATTGTACAAATTGATAAAAATTTTATGTATCAGTGTAGCTAGTCCCACTGAATCATGGATTAAACAAGTAAATATGATCCGAATTGTGTCATGTTGGGTATCATTTTAATCAGAAAAGTGTCACGAATACGATACGCTAAAAGTTTCATAAAATGATACCGAACATGATATCCCTGTTAATTAATCTTCTAATAGGTTTTGGAAAATCTATCGTCCGCATCTTGCGATCGGCGTCGTTCCGTGTTGTCGGCGTTACTCGAGAGACCCGCAAAACCCAAAAAGGTGGCCCGGTCCGAGAGCACAGCGCCGTTTATGGAGTTATCTCGCATTATCGCCGCTTATTCCGCCGGTTTGCGGGGAGCACGCGAACGTTTCGCGGGTAACCAGCTGACAGACTGTTCCGAAACTTCTCGTTGTACCGCTTCTTCGCCTTCCGTGTCCCTCTCGTCTCGGTGGCTGGCTCGAAATTTGTCGAAGGAACTCGGCCAACTGCACCCAAGGTGGAAAGGGAGAGAGAGAGAGTGAGAGAGAGAGAATGGAACACGTAGACCCAGCGTCGAGAGCGAAAACGCGAACCGGCAGTTTCCGGTTTCTTGGACACATCCAGCGCGGAAAGTTTTGATTTAGCAGACACGCCCTGGATTTCAGAATCTGACTGAAGTAACTGGATTTTCGGAACGGCTTGTCATCTCGGCTAACACTGTCCTATCTCCAACCCCCTTCTCCCCCAATCTCCCTGGGCACAATAACATCTTTCTTCGTCCGTGGTTCTTAATCCCTGCCAGTGTGTTTGATACTTTCCGAGCCATTGTCGTTCCCGTTTCTTTCTTCCTGCTTGCCTCGAACGGTTCGGTCTACTTCCCTTTATGTGGACTGTACAAAGTATTAGACACGTTGTTCATGGAGTTAAGCTGTGTGTGGAATGTGTCTACTCAAACTCGGGCTCGAGAATGTAGGGTAAATTGTCGTTTGTTGTTAGCTATCTCGTATTACGGACATCAGAAGTGCTGAGTAAAAGTAGCTTTTCAAATTATTGTGTCGATCAGAAGGTCTTTTTGCATGCTTTCGTGTTTGCAAGTAAATTCTGCTGTATTAAACTGAAGATATTAAAATGTAAGTATTGTCAGTTCTGTTCGAAAACGTTCTGGCATCCTGCAGTATATTCATTTAAATAATACCAGAGAAATGCAATAGAGAAATGCAATGAAGAATAGCAGAGTAGTGCAAAGACTTTGTAGCCAATTTGTGGTAATATTTATTGTGCATACCTACTAGCAACCCATTATCTTCTAACTTCTTGTATTACCTTTAGACTCCTGAAACGGATTTAAAAATAGTGTTGAATAATCTCAGACACATAATGTATTAAAAAGAATAAATGTATAGATGGCACGGTCTGGAACAAATTTAGGACTTTCGAATGGGCTGTCCACCGCGCGAAAGAGTTGTTACCCTTGGTCATCAGACGAGCATAAATCCGCATAGCCGGAGTTCGGCCAACTATTAATTGCATATTGTTACCGATGCCGAAAATTTCGCGCAACACGCCCGCCAGCGTTCGGAAATCGCGTGACAGGTTAATTAAATACTTTGTACACGGATTTATACGGTTGAGTTTCATAGGACTCGGGAAATTCTAATTAATGCTTGCGAGGGATGTGGAGCAGGGTAGAAACGTTGAATGCTTTTGCATACAAAGCACGATATGTTGTAGGCATTCCATTTGCTAGCACCATAGAAGGTCATCCTCATAGAATGCACGTGTATCGCGGCGAGATAGGATGACGGGGTTGTGGGACGAGGGATGATAGGAAGCCGAAAGCTAAGGAAAATCATAGAGAGCGGTTCAGAGCATGGGTGGAGGAGAGATAGAACGCGAGAGAGAGAGAGAGAAAGAGGGAGAGAGAAAGAGGGAGAGAGGGAGATGGCAAAAAGAGGTGGCAGTACAGAAGAGGCACAAGAGCAAGCGAGAGGGATGTAGAAGCAACAATGTTCTCCTTCTCTCGTACTTCAGTTAGCTTGCGTTATAAGCTAGAAATTTAGTGCTACCCTGGGATCAACCACTCTCGAGAAGCGTACCACTTCCTAGCAACGACCCTAATAATGCCATTAGATACATCGCGAATCCCTAATCTGGGGTTAGAAACTTGCATAATTCTCGGTCGGCGCATCGCTCGAGCGTGCTACTTCAAACTTGCCCGCCGAAACTCGCGGCGCTATTCTAAAATCGCTCGAGTATTATGCCACTCGAATAAGATTCGCCTCGATCATCTCGTGACGCAACGCTCGATGGGAGACGGTGTTGGGAATTGAATGGAACGACACCGATATTAACCTCGAACTGGTCCCCTAGGTAATACTAACTTTTTAGAACTTAATAGAAACTGAGCTCTAGTAGATTTTACAAACTAATAATTAGACTGCGGATGTTTATTCAGTATTCAGGACAACCTAATACTTCGGCTACGTTTAGACCCGCATTCATCAGAAAATGATTCACAGTATGTGTATACATACAGTACACGCATATGGGTGTATAACAGGTATTATCCCCAGGTGTCCAGTAATGAAAATGAGGCAGTATTGACGGTGGGACAAAGGGATCTCGGTAAGCCAATACTGATAGGTTCCGAGGGTCAAGGTCTTATCAGGACAAAGCTCCCACTTAGCCAGTCAAAGAGGAGTAGCTGCTTGTGACGGTGCGGAATTAGTATAGTCTGTGGAATCGGGGAGACTAATAATGAAAATTGGCGACACCTAGTTCATGGAGGTCTGGATAGTCTAACAACTTTTTAAACCCAGAATTCTTTACAGTTAACACTGGAACTATTGGGGACGTAAAATTCTAATTATTTAAATTTACTATCATTGAGATTGTGAAGATGCATATACGAGGAATTTATTTCACGAGCTTATTTCTGAAGACACATGGTAACAATCTAAGTGAATGCATTCTTGCTATATTTGCGAAATAATGGAATTAATAAAAGGTGTTGTTGGGTCAGTGTCTTCTTAGGGCAAGGGCTTCAGCTAGTCAGCAATTTGGAACCTGAAGAACGTCGATGGTATAGAATCAATCTAGTCTATGACAACCAGCTGACTAAGACTAAAACCAGCAATCGCTCGATGTTGGGGGACTGGGTGATCCTGAATCATTTTGTGATTCCATGTATTTTGCTATAGCGAGACAAGAGTCGACTGAAATTGCTATTACACTGTCTGACCTTTGTCGATCTGTTTAGGGGTGGCATCTATATCGGCAGCCTCCTAATGAAAGCGTAGCCCGCAGTAATTACTTTATCGATACGTGTAGGGTACATCGCGATCTTTCTCAATTTCTCCGCTTATATCCCCGAGGTTCCATGATCTCACCGGAGGAGCACGAGGAATTTATTTATAGAGCTGCTATTGCAGACATAAGTTTGTCAAGGAAGGACAGAGCGACGGGAAGGACTGCGATAACGGGAGTGGAAAAAGTGCAGGATCGGAAAGCGAGCGAGCAAGACGGAGGCAGAATGATGGGTTTTATACGTATAGTTATATAGGAGGCAGTATCCCTGGTACGCTACGGAAAATCACAGGGGACGGACGACGCGACGCTTTCACGAACTTCGGCCGCGAGAGTTCTCCCTCTCGCCCTCTCCCGACTCTCGGCCATTTTCCCGCTTTTTCCGTTCATTCTTTGTTTCCCATCGTCTTGCTTCTTCGCCGTTTCTTCCGCCTTTATTGTATCGCGATCGTTTCCCTCGATTTCCCTGCATATCCGACGCCCAGCTTCCGCTGCTCTCGCCCCCGTTTAAATAACGCTGCATCGGACCCATTATTTCGCGTTGAATTTCAAAGCATCGGTTTACGTTGCACTTTTTCTTGATCGAATATTGAAAAGCGATCGTTGCTCTGCTACCACGTCCCGCTGATTTTTATTTCTTACGTATTTTTCCGCGTTTCTTCGCACGAGCTTTTTCGTTCTGTCGCGGTGATTTACGGTTCGTTTAGTATTATTGGAATCGCTTTTATTTCTCGAATAAAATCGACTTGAATAATCATCATTATTTCAGCTTGGAACAAGTAGAAAATCAATCTCATGATTTGTGTTCATCTGTTACCTAAAAATATAAAAAGAAGAGGCAGGCGATAATCATTATAAGCTTCACACATGAAACAAGGTAACACTTTATGACACTCTATCTGTTCTAGTTTTCAATATTAAAAATACCACAATAATGCCAAAAATGAATACATGAAATACGAAACTGTGAACACATTAGAAGAATTTTAGGACATCTTACGAACGACATAGAACACTTTTATTTTGCTTAAAGAGCCAAAGTTATGACCAGCAGTATAAATGTTTCTCTTTGTTCCTATCGTTAACAATTCCGTTCAGTTCTATTACATTTTTGCAACGCTAATATAGCTAAGCAGATGCAATTTGGACGTCTGTCCTATAAATTAAGCTGCATAATAAAGCGTCGAGATTCTTTAACTATATTTGCAGTATGTATTAGCTCTGAAGCAGTATTTGTATTCGATGCCCTCTGTTAGTAGTTCGACAAGGAGCCGGATTTCAATATCAAAGGGCCGAGCTTAATTATATTCTTACCAGAGAGATGATCGTCTGTTTACCAACGCCTGTCATATCACGATGTCTTTTACGTAGCTTTGAGATTGGCCAGCGATCGCCCAGCCCTTGATCATCATAATATCAGCGAACCGGGCACTATTGCTTCATGATGCATTCCAGAATATCAAACTTGTCCTCCCGTTTCCGTTTCCCATCGCAGCGAACCTCCTCTTCATCTAAGTTCTCTCTTGCTCCGGGCATGAATAAGTGGACGCGATTCAAGAAACTTTCCTAGCAGACTGGTTGATTGAGATTCCTCATCGTACTAATCTGTCCTTATGGACGGTCTCCAAGAAACGGTAATGACTACATCCTTCCATCCACCGCTTATTAATCGCATTATACAAGATCCTTCCTTTTTACTCGCCACGATGCACCGGGAAAGGAAGTTTTCCTAAAAAGACTCTTATCCTTTACTTTCCACAATCTTGAGCTTTTCTTTCGAGTTTCATAACAAATTACACTGACTAACCCTCGCCAGTAGACCGCGGATTTTATGCGTTTGTGGCAAAAATGAGTAGCAATTTGGAAGAATAGGAAGATTAAAAGAATTTGGAAATGTAGATATGCAAGTTTCCAGCTTACTGAAGGATATTTATAATTGGTTCCTGCATCTTGCAATTGATGCAGATAATTTTCGACTCTTATATTTTATAATAACACAGTACAATTTCATATTTCATATTGTTAATTTCAATTTCTTGTTTTGAGTAGAAGAATCTGCAAATAAATCGTTTCTATCTCGTTTATATTGTATATTCCCAATTTTCATTAAAATTGATTTTTTAAGCATTTCCTTAAATTGTACAGCTATGCTCCATAAATTGTAGAGAACATGAATGAAAAATGCAGCAAATGCAGACAAGTTTATTTCTGAGTGATCTGTTGATTTTTATGATTGAAGAATTTTATTACTGTGTATAAATAAATTAAAAGCCAGACCAAAATCACTTCTTTTATCAGTTATCATATTATCACCTTATTATGAACGTGTTAATAATTATGCAATTGATATATTCCGGTTCATTTAAGTTTACTAAAATGGATATGACATTTTGTTACAAATTGCGGAGGATTTTCCATGATTGTTCAGTGTCCCACAAAAGGAATACATTAGTTGCTAGTCAATTACCGAACTCGGAACAACGAACTTACAGTTAAGTTCGACAATTGAAGAGAAACTTCCGCACAAGTGGAGAATCAGTATGTGTTCATTGCAAAAAGTAAACTTGACCCGGCCGGAATTTATGCAGATGCACCAGTGCACTGCTTCAGGCAGAAATACCTTAATGGAAGTTTCACCACTCGCTACGGAATGTACAAAATCAGCTGTATATGATAATGTTGCCTCTATGATCATACAGTTTGGTGTATTCTATGTTTCAACTGTTCCCTTCACATTCACGACTAATTTACGTAGTTTGCCGTAAATAATCAGCAAGTTTAATGTGTGCTGCTCTGGAAACCCGAGTTTGAATAACGGGATACAGAATTGTTATTACAGTATGCTATTTAAAAGTGTATCTTCCCGTTTTGTCCCGGTGAAACGGCTGTTCCCCTCTGTATCTGTTAGTTTCTTTATTACCTCACACATATAATTGTTCCATTCAATCTAAGCAAATCTCGAGATCCAGTTTTCCAAAGTAGCAATTATTCTTCTCATTTTGTAATTGCATGAGGAGCGATGAAAAATTTTCTGTCACGAAAATTATTTCAGAAAACATACACCGTTCCCTAATTATGCCGGAGGCATCTGCAGTTTCACAGATATTTTACTTACAACGTTGTGCGTCATATTAAAAGCTGAAATAACATTTAGGAATTATGTTGTGTTCTTTAGAATCAGTGTAGAATCAATTTAGAAGATTATATCGTCCAATGTTTAGTTTCAAAAATTTCACTTAGACCTGTAATTTCGATTTTTAGTAAACAGACTGCCACGAATTCGCGAGCTGGATATTTTTTCTGATTCGTGACTATCAACATTCCATTTCGCCGCTCGATTGTCTAATTCCTCCGTCGAATAGAAGGTAATCCGATTACGGTAGGCTAATGTTTCTGCATAAAGATTATTATTAATTCAACACATCGCTTTGCACTCACACGTACACCGAGCCACGGTGCAGTATGTGCTCGGTCCGCGTAATAAGTTATCAGATCAATTACAGTTATTACTTTATTCCGCCTCGACGCTTCGGAACTTTCTACGGCGCTGAGCTAGCTCGTTACCCTGGGCAATTTTGCGGCTCGAGCGAAAACCGTCGGAGTGTGAAGCTCGGCTAAAGTATTCGCGAAAAACAAACAGTATAAGGCAAATGGCGAAGATATTTTTCACGGTGGTTGTCGATGTCGGACGGGCTCTCGCCCGCTTTCGGTTTAATTCAACCGCCGTATAATTTTGCTCTCGAGCGTGATTAAAGGAAAGTGAAAAAGTTGCTGTTCGGCTGTCGGATGCGCGGAAAACTTTCCCGAATAGTTCCCCATCGGTTCGTTCCTACCATTGTTCAGCTTTTTCCCCTCGATACTGCCACGGTCTTGTTAATTTCGGATTCCAAAAACCGGGCTTTCCTTCGTACCGGCCCCTCGTTAACGCTGGAAAGTGTCCCGTAATTCATCTAAAATAAAGAAAGCTACTGGATCCTGGTCAAAAGAGATTATTGAGATTTACGTATGTATATTTGTGTCTATGATTTTGAATTTCGAATTATGTGCATTCTTTCTCCGAATATACAAGTGTTCAATATTGCATAATATACCTACAGGAAAGTAAAGAAATATTTTATTTTATCAACAACGATGTACTTTATAAAAAGATTTGAAAATATTTAAGAACAGTACTTTCGACAATACCATACTACTGAATTCTTATAAATCTGGTACATATCTTTAAAACTTCAATTCAACTTAAAAATTTATTTTGCAGTCCAAAATTAGGAAAACATTCAATCATGTGTGCTGTTAGGTAAAACGTTCATGAGTTTTTTCTATAACTACCCTTGTGGTGCGGGTACGAACTAGAAACTTGCCACACAGTATTTTCTGTGGGGGCCATATCGAATGGCATGAAAAAAAGATCAATTTGATTTGGGGGTACCTTTGATCACCTACAAAATTGCTAGCCAATGAGATAGAAACGATTGCACAGCGTTGCTAATGACCTATGATCTCGAAACAATGTTAAAACTTACATAAAAAAGAAAAAAATGTCCGGTAATCGGCCACCTAATGTTTCACCCATTACCCGTGGCTCCGACAAGGTCAAGAGTTCATTAATTACGGAGGGTCGATACTTGAATAATGTGGGAGACGTTGTAAAGTACAAACTGGCACCGGGCCACTTTTAATGAATTCAAGATCTCCGCCGCTTTTTTTATTGTCCTCCCTCTATATCACTCGATCGGCCATCGTCGACGGGCCGAGTTCGTTAATATAAAGGAATTCGAGGGTGCCGTTGAATGAATTCCTCCTAACGACCAGCGGAGAGAGTGTCATTCGCCGGAAACGACGCCGGCCGAATCAATGGCGTGCCGTTTGAGCATTGGACCTTTCCGAACAGTATCGAAGTGAGTGCTCGAGGGACGAGAGATTTCGTGATCCTTCTGCTGCCACTGTTGCTCCCCTAGCACCTCGAATACCCGTATCCATTGCTCTTATATCAACCGTCGATGACCGCATTGTTACGCGGAAAAGCCACGTGCATTATTTCCCGTGGCAACGTCCCTGGAAAAAAACAGAATTGTAAGTATGATCGTCGAATTAACATTTTAAGTACCGAATAGCAACCACTAAAAATTTTATTTAGAAATTGCCCGAATGAATGTATGACTCAGTTTATTAATGTATGTAACAGCCAGAGCTGGGGAAAATAGTATTTTAAATAGTAAGCAGTAAATAGTCCAATTTATTTTAAAGCATGTGTACAAGTTCGAAAAATAAAATATTTTATTTGATGCAGTAATTTTAGAAAATGAAATAATTTATTTGAGGCAGTGATTTTTTTGAAAATAGATTTGAAGATTATTGAAAATATTTGTATTTCGTCTTTATTTTTAATTTCAATTTTAAATATTATTCAGAGTATTATAACAATGCAAAAAGTAAAATATTTTATTTCGTGTTTCAGATTGTTAAAATAGAAATATTTTATTTCGAGGTTCAGATTGTTAAAATAGAAATATTTTATTATATTTTAGAAATTCTATATCTCATTTAAAATGCTATTTTCTTTGGGCAAAATAAAATCTAAAATATTAAATAGTATTTCGAATTTTTTTTTCGCCAAATAGTGCCCACCTCTGGTAACAGCCGTTCAACGGAGCCAACCCCTACCGAAAACGTCACGAAGCTACAGTGTAGTCTGCTCTAGATAATGACTAACAACTTCTCGTCACGTGATCCCACGGAGGGACTTTTTATGGTTGATTTCCACGTTAATTTTCGCGTTGCGTATTTTCTTCGGTTCCGCACTCGTTTTTTCATCGCCCATTACACGAGCGAGTCGTCCAAGACTGATTTACATTTCCATTAGGTAGCTGCCTCGCCTCGCGCCGATAAATCTGGCCAGCCATCATAGATACGTTGCTCGGCCAGAGAGCTAACCACTCTCGAGTGCAACATTGAGTGCCTGACGGCACTGCTAATCCCGTTAACATTAGTTTACGGTGCTTTTGACGCGAGGATTTGTATGCTAAACCGGTCTCGCGGAACTCTTTCGCTTGTAATTGCTAGTTGCTTTAAGCAGCGGGAGGGGAATTCGTTGGCGTGGGCGGAATATCTCAATTAATCGAAGCTGTCGGCGTCAATACGCGAATCGATCGGAGCTTTAAGTTTCTAACAATAAGTACCATTCATCTTTGCTTTCTCAACTTACCACATTCTACACTCTATTAATATGTGCATTTATAAACGTGGAAATTTTGGTGTGCTACTAGAAAGTCACGTGTCAACAAATACAAACACTGTTTCTATTTCATTTTTGCTACAAAGAATCTTGTTTGATTGCAGTCTGGTGTGCACACCATTGCCAAATAGAAAAGAACTTAATGAGCTTCCGGCAGCAAACTATTAAAGTTCTATATAGCGTTAACTGTCGTACGTCGGGAAGTGGGTCCTTTGTTGCCTGAAAGTGGGTCGTTCGGTTAGCAACGCAACGTAATTAATCCTCGTCATTAGGGATAAAGCATTCATCACATATTCGCCGCGAATGTTGCGTTCAAGTTCTAATCGGTACTGAACGTTTTCAAAGGTGTTTGATCGTCGACCGGTGCCGATCGAGTCGATGCCGCCATTTGTATCCGAGCCTACCACGGAAAGGAAGAAATCGAGCGAGTTTCTCAAAGTGTGTGCCGGTACCAGCGTGCTTATTAAGACTTATTACTGCTCTCACGCGCAGAGCTGCCGCTACAGCCTCCTTTTCTAAACGAGAAAAGCTCCTTCGTGTTCCCTCGCAGCAGCCCGCCCGCTTAATTGTTATAAATTGCCCCATCGGTTCGCGAAATGATTTACCGGCTCGCCTCGCATAAATTGCAACAAAGACTTTCGTTAAGAGAGTGATTTACGACTTCGCTACATCGTCTCTGCACCCCCTGCTTTTCACCCTCGGTTTATTCCCCGCGAGCATCCACCCACCACCGCCCTTCGACTTACCCGGGAATTATTATTCAATTTCGTAGTTCGGGAATGTTTATTTCGCGAGACGTCGCCTGGCCGATTCGTTTTCTTCCGCGGCGGGAACATCAAAAGGGAAGCCGACTCCGGGAAACGCGATTTTCCAACGGTGTAAAATATAATTGGCGTACAAGCGGGATCAGCCAGCCTTTACCACCGGATCGTCGCTCTCGCGGTTCATAAATCGATTCACGTAATCGCGCGATTATTAACTGTAAACTGTATTGAATTATACTGCCTCGAGTTATTAGAGGATCATATGTAAATGATTCCGATGCCCGCGCATATTTCGCATGCTCCTCGTGTTATGGATGCTGGATGTATCATAGGCATGCTTATTTCGCTATGCGTTATCTGGTTGCAATCTATCGCGGAATTTTTGACAAAAGACCGCCGTGCACTGCACGGTATTGATCGATGCTTACTTGCGTTTCTGAAAGCGACGTTGCGTTCGCTGCGTACGCGCCGAGTCGTTGCGTTTCGTACATTTTATATATTCCGATTTTTCAAGTCGTTTTTTATTGTCATTATTCCTTTGGAGTGGTCTCGAGTTTCAACCTCCTATTTTCAATTTTATGTTGTAGACCTCACTACTATGAAGTTTTGATTATAAAATTGATTGGGCAAAACGAGGCATGTCAATGGATATTATTTCGTTCGATCAAGCAGCAAAATTCAGCTAGAAAATATAATTTAGAGATTTTGTAACTAAAACTTGAAAGTTCAACATGACATTGAGACTTTCTCCATGCTATAGACACCGAACTGTTTGCAACAAATTAATTTAACGCACACATTTGTTCATTTACACGTTCACCATCATCGTCACGGATATACGACATCCACAATCTCACTGGTTACGTTACATTTGGCTCACTGAATTATTACTCTAAATACAGTGAGCTAAATTTACATGGTCTGTGAGATAATTGTGAGAATGAAGCAAGAGACTGGACAGACAAATAAATTTTATGCACTCTGTTGTTACAAGTCATAATTCACAGCATAACATTGGGAAAATTCTTTTGAGATTTCATAAAGGTGGAACGGTGCAATTACTAAAACATTTGAACAGCGGTAATAAGCAAAACAAATCATGGCAGCGAACGTATTCAAGTTTTCAAATGCTCGAATGCTTTCACAAAGCCACGGCGCGCAATAAATACACCAGTAAAAGTCGGAATGAACCTCGGATTCAATCTCATAGTTTCTCACTTTGCGCTAACGATTCGTAATGGCTGCTCTTTCGCGTTTGCGACCGCGATTAAAACAACGCCGGCGGGACCATAACGTAACGTATGGACAAAGTCGTAGAGCGGAGCTCTATAGGCCCTGGAATAGCTTAATCTCAAAGATGTCTGACATAATTCTCCCCCAGATGGAGGTTTATTGCGTCGTAACATACGAGCAGCTGGCTAGCCGGGACAGTAACCTAACCCAACAGCAAAATTATATCCGGACCGAAACATGAGATTTTGGAAGCTGTTCCAGCACGGTTTTTATGGTACCGGGCGAGCAGCAGGCTCTGGAGCTGCATAATTTCGAAATCCATGAACCGTACCGGAAGCGAGAGACGGCTCCTCCGTGAGCTAAGGGAAACATCAGAGAATTTCGAGGGAAAACATTTCGCGTTTTTGTTGACAATTAGTATTCTTCTTGAGAGGCCGACCTTAATTATCATATTCCCATTGAAGCCGATTTCGCTTGGATTCCAGTAATTTGCCGGCGCGCCACGAAGAATATTCATTAAGGTGGAATACGAGGTACGCGATAAAAATTCTGGAAATTTAGCGGTGAGGTCTCTCTCTCTCTCTCTCTCTCTCTCTCTCTCTCTTTCGCTCTTGCGTTTCTTGATTTTCTGCCGGCCGGAAGTTCTTTATTTGATCTTAACGCGTATCCTGCTCGTTAAGATGCAGACGGGCAAAGAGGACTGAGTCACTGGCTCGCTGACTCACCAGGCGACGCTGCGCCGAAATTCCGGATGCACCAATTACGCAGCCCGATAATGAAAGGAACTTTTGCCAAAAGGTCCATCGGACTCGTAATGGTCCACTTATTGTCGTACCTGGCATTTACGATGCGTTGCTACTCCCGGAAAACGCCTCCGCGTCCCGGAATGGATCACTTTATGGCGAATGAAATTGTCACGCAACGTATCTCCGCGAATACCGAGAGAGTCTGCTGGTCAGCTATTACATCCGGGAACCGGTACGGAAACATTGATTTTTCTTTGTTATCGCAACAAACGCGACGCTTGTTGACGCACCTATCGAAAACAGTTTTCGAACCAGGCTCTTTCATTTCTCGCCGCGTCGCGAAATAAAGCCAAAGATTTGATCGGAAACTGTGCGATTGTGTCGGCGAGAAATATACAAAACAGTGCATTCTGTGATAAAAGTTATGGGGACAAATACCAGCATGTAAATAGCTACTGAAACTTCTATTTTTGATATAAAGTAATCTTTTAAAAATCTATTCGTATGGATAATAATTAGACTGCGGATCTTTATGCATTTATGAAGAAATTGGCTGGGTGAAATATGAAACAATAAAAGATTAGAAAAATTTAAAAATGTTTTAACGTTGTTTTTAATTCATCAAAATCATTAAGGGATGAAATCAACTTTTATTTTACTCCCGCTGTGCCAGCAATCAATAGAAAACAGTTTTATTTTGCATAAAGATCCGCAGTCTAATAATAATTATGTCTGAATATAAAATGAATCACTAATTGAACCCTACATTTACTATGAAATCTAATGAAACTGTCTCCGTGTTACTCGAACGCAGTTCGCGACGATGCAAATATATTTGTATTCAAAGCTAATCCGTGCAAAGTATTCTCTAATAACACAAGTTCGCAACATCCACAGACGATAAGCAGCCGACTGAAAATTCTCCATAAATTATTATTCCTCAATTATAACTCGCCAGTTTCGATGCAAACACTTCCTCCCGTCTTCGCAGCGTAAACTAACTTACAGAATGATTATCATCGAAACTGTAACAGCCCTTGTGCAGGTTGAACAAGCGAGATTGCCGTTACCAAGGACACGTATAATTAGAGCGTGTATCTGGCCGCTTTCGCATCCGGAGAGATTCCGAAAATCGATTTTTCCGAAGCCGCCGTAATTAAGATGACGGATCCAATTAAAGTGAAACGGGATCCTCTCGGCGTCGGCTAAGTACATCGAGAATCCACTAAAAGTGAGTATTCTCATCAGGTATTCTGATTGGAATATCTAATCAGGAGTCTATGAGGGCCCCGGAGACGAGACCGCCAATTTAAGCTTCCGGCCAGGCGTGCTTCCCCGTGACATTGGAGTCGTTTGTAAAACGGCGGAACTCGGTCTGCCAAATTGAAACATAAACGTCCGACCATTCTATACGCGGTGTTAACAAAAGCGGATTACTTACTTTGGCGGCGTACAGAGTAGTCACTAAATTCAGTCGGACAAAATAAACGTTGCTCGGAAAATCAACATTATTTGACGTCCAGATTGCCACCTGCTTAAGTAAAACAACCGACTTTGCTACATCCGTTCACCGCAGATATATGACGGTCACGATCTTTTTGTTGTTGCGCAGTTAGCGCTTCGTACTACGTTGAATATGAACGTGTGATATATGGTATAGAGATGTTGCAATGGCAACCATAAATATTTGTCCTGATTTTAGTAGAGAATCGCGTAATACCTGCGTTAAAAGTTATTTTTTCTATAGAGTTGAACAGAAAAACAGGAGACGATTTTAAAACGTTGTAGGTCTGTCATCAAGAGGACCTAGCTCTGTGGGCGGATGCGGATCTTGTGAGATTGGGTTAGCATCATTGGACCGAACGAGACCCATTCGGACCTTATACGACAAGATTAAAGCCAAGTCGGGCTAACTCGGGCCATTTGAGTTCCTGAGACTAGATTTGACACAGGTGGGTCGATGTGAGTAGATTTGGGTTCCTGGAAAATAGATAGGCGAATGTGGACTGTTTGGACTGATCGGGCCTAAATCGGGCCGATTCTGATCGATTCTTGACCACCTGGATGCGCACGGCCTGATTCAACTCAGATGGGTCGTTATATTTACTTATAATTACATACAACTTTTATTCACTGTTCTATGAACGATATTCCATTTTGTATACGAATAAATACGATGAATCAATTTTTCTTTGTTAAGATATATTTATTTCATGTTGAAGGATGGTTTCCAGCTACCCTTGCATGAATTTAGTGTTCCAATAAGAAACTCTGAATAAAATTCAGACTAAATCCATTTCGAGGTTCAATCCTCCGATAGCGGAACCCAGTAATTACTTAATTCCCAGCGATTAAATTAACCCTTTGCGCTCCGAATTGTTTTTCAATTTTATTGCCAACTACTCCCTACTATTTTAAGTGTTTTATTTGAAATTTACTTCCGAAGACAGCTGCTCTTGACTGCTACTTATTTTAAACATTTTGTTTACTAATTATATTAAATATAACTCTCAAACTTTGTTGTAATTTATATATTTAATGTTGCTTCAACGTCAAAGGTCATTAGCAACACGGTACATTTTCTTACAATATTTTATACATATTTGTATCTTTGATATACTGGGCAAGACCGGCGATATATCCCTCATATTTTTTGCATTCTATTATTAGATGATTCATGTTAACTGGTACTCTCCATACATCGCAGATCGTGTTTTCTTTTTTATTTAACAAAAATAAATGGGTTATTTCTGAGTGCCCAATTGTGATTCTAGAAATTGAAGTTTGAATTTGACGATCTACTAGACTTGGAAATTTTTGCCACTCAAGATCCGCTCCTTCATTATGACATTTTTCTGCTTTCAACTAAAATACAAGAAATTCAATAAATAAAGGAAGAACCAAATACATATAAAACCCGTTTAATTGACATTTTTCTTTCACCGATTCGAGTCACACTCGACAAAGGAGTGCAAAGGGTTAAACGAATAAAATTTATATTAGGAATATAAGAAAGACTAATGAGTCTACAAGAAATATCTTCAACAATATGTTGTAGAAAATTAATAGATGAAGCTGTGAATGGTGTTAAGCGACATTAACTTTATGATTATGACAAAGGTCCGCTGTCCGAGGGTTAAACGCGCCAAGACGATCGCGTTTCACCAAGTTGAACGTGTCCACGGACAAAGTAGCCCCTGTTTCGACTACGCGCGCTTCGAATTGGTTGAAACCATACTCTTTCGTGCGACCTCGTAATATTGTCGGTGGTCGGAGCGCGCGAGACGCGACGCGTTATCGATACGAATGGTCGCAGTCCTCGGCTCCAGATGCGACGGACGATAGAGGGTTAATTACAGAGAGTGGGAAAAAGTATATCCGGTTGGTTACACGATGTAAAAGTCACCGATAGCTTTGCACACCCCCCGGGTCTGCCTGCGCACCCTCGGCATCGGGTCGCGTCTAGACGCTTCGTGCGGCCGAGTGTTATCGCACGAGCGGTAGATACGCCGTATGGAGAGAATGACTCAACGGTTTGTGCGGCTCGTGCTGCATGTTGTTACGTGTCCCAGACGCGTTTTGCAGTATTCTGCAATCTAGGATGACATATTACTCGGAAACGCGGGGGAAAAATGGAGCTCGCTCTCTCTTTCCCTCTCTCGATCTCGAGCCACCTTTGTACAACTCGAAGAGGTGTCGGCGCTGTACTTTCCTGCGCGAAACCGGACGGCAGATCGCTGGTCTTTGGTACCTTGTTTAATCCCTGGTGTTGATTGATGTGCTCACTCTTCGACGTGACGCGACCTCAGACCAATGTCGAATTGGTTAACGAACATTCCAGTCAACCAGCATTAATGTTCCAAAAAAAATCGAGCGACTTTGAACTGAAATATTTTTGACACTGCTCTGTGCAGTTAATTACTGGTTTATCGTTTTGTACCAGGTGAAGTATCACGATTAATTTGTTTTGATCAGTACGTTTTACATTAATTTTTGTTATGTTTCGTATCACGATTTCGAGGTATCTTTTTAACACTTTATCTACCGGTAGTCTATTAATAGGCTTTTCAATAATCGTGCGGAGGATTCTTTTAAAAAATCCAACAATTATGGAATCAACATCGGTAGGTAATGTGTTAATACAAATAAAGTAATTCAATAATATTCCGATCTGCAACTTGAATAACTTCTTTAGAATAGCTGAGAAATTCTATAAATATAATGTTAATCGGTCAAATAGGTTGATGACTGAATTTAATGATCTTGGTGTAAATTGGGCCGAAAGAATTTGTAAAACAGTTTCAGACCACGAAGCTAAAAATATGATGATTTTGTTGGTAGGTATAGCTATCTTCTTTCATGTAATTTAATTTTGTTGAACCGATGTCAACCGCTCGAGTTAAGAAGCTATGCCTGGCGTCACGTTTCAGTCGAGTAACTCGGATACATCGAGATACATTCGATACGAATGATACCGATGCTGTATCATATAACATGAAGATATAGTACGTCTTTTATTAACATTTTATAACCCAGCCCGGGCATCGTGTCATTTTCAATCGAACGCGGAGTGTAATAAATAATAATGAAGCGATTCCATTTTATTGAATTCGGAACGATCGAATCAACAACATCGACGCAACAATCGAATTATTCAAGCGAAGTATTGAATTTTTTATTGAATATAAAGTTTCTGTTTCTCAATTCATGCATTTGTCATTTTCCGTGTCATGAGAGAGACCGAATCATTTAATATCGGTATAACAGAATAGCAATTTAATATTAATAAAACGAGTAACAAATAAATAAAACGATCTACAGACAAGTTTTTCCTCAAGTACAAAAACCATTTCTGTTAGATCATGTATTAGAATATTAAATGTAGTCTAAAAAACTATTAAAAAATTCTGAGCTGTGCATCGTAGATATTTTAAATACTGTGAAATGATCACCGGAAATCTCTGAGTGAAAATTATTTTTGGTGGGCAGGTACAATTTTTTCAGATCGATGATCTCTGCTGCTTACATTAATAATAGATATGGAACAACAGCATATTGCGAGTGATGCTTCCGATACCTGGCGTTCAATTAATATAAATAATGATACAGGATCTGCTAGAGATTACGGCTGGTCTGTGCCGGATGAATATTCTGAGCCAGCAGGCTGTCAGGTTTAGCACACAATCAAGCATTATCAGGTACGGTCAGACAGTAATTAATGGCTCGGCCTGGCCAAACAGTAATCAATAATCAATGGTCACTCATAATCAGGTCAATGGTACGGAGTCCGCGTCACTTAGATCCGATCTAAACGTAACATCAGATTCAAAGGTAAACATTACTGTTAAACTGGCAGCCGCAGCACGCTTTGTTAGTTGCATTCAAAATGCACCATGACATGCATTTATGGATGAGACGCTTGGCTGCTGACAATGTCAAGGGACCCATCATTTAATCGTCTATATACAAACGCGAGAAATCAATAATTTCTTAATGCAGCAGGAAAACCTCGTTCCAGTCTGAATTTAATATATTAATACAGTTAATAGACAGAAATAACGTTACATTTTCTAAACATAAATTATTACATAATTCAGAGACGTTCGAATCGACATTTTCTGGATAGCAGCACAACGCATGCACCATTCCCTGTCAAGGATTTTTTCAATTGCCATACACGGGTTATCGATTCTAAGCTTGCCAGGACAATTAACACAGATACACGCACACAGCACATATATCGCTATCTAACGAAGCGAAAACGGTTACAGAGACCGGACAGTATCAATCACAGTTTCAGACAGCCTCCACCATTATATGAAAGTTGAAATCATACCAAACAATACATGATTCGCCAACAAAGCTCAGAGCAGAGTTAGACTAAAGCTGCTTCCGAGGATAGATACTATAAAAATCCTGAAACATACTTGGTCGCGCACGATACGAGAGTTACACTCAACCTGTTGCTCCTCAACATTACAACTTATAAAAGTTTATTAATACCGTAGATCTTCCAGCCACAATTAGCCACCCTGTTACTGCGAATGTGATTTATATGATATCAATGTAATTGTGCTAAGATAATTTTTTTGACATTTTTACTGTCAAATTAGCACAGCTGTATACATGTATCGTCTTATGTATATTAAAATAATCAATTTTTAAATGAAACTGTAGCCTAGATTCTTATTATGTCTTTACGAAGTATTGGTAGTTACCTCCACAAATATGCATTCAGAAATACTGCAGGCGCCATTATCCGTGACATGGACAATAAATATATTTTTTTTTGTAGTATGGTTATAATAATTTGATAATTCTCTGTTATACTGCAGGCTATATTATTTTCCTTACACGTAGACATTAGAGCAGTGTTTCCTAACCTTTTTTGTGTCATGCCCAACCTAATGCCCCTTCTAAAATTCTTATGCCCCGTATGTAACATATACATAATTCTTAATATTCAAGAATTGAATTGTTCAATGAAGAAACTTAAATGATAGGTTTTAGGAAGAAATCACTAGGAAATTGTTGAGGAAACACAGTTCTCTAAAAGTACAAAACCAGTACTAAAAATTCAAGTACGAAATAATTTTAATGAAAGATTTTTCTATATTATTTTAATTATTAGTAATTATTTATTGTTTACATTTAGCGAGATCCTTGCGCTTGATGCTTGCTGCAAAGATGTTGGCTTGCAATTTAGTTAGCTTCAGTCTCAAGTCTCCCCGTTGTGTTATATCCAGCCGATTAATTTTTTTAGCAGCAAATCATTTATGGCACTAAATGCACATTTAGCTAAACATGAAGATGGAAACGGTAACAATAGTTTTCTTGCACATTTGGATGAAGTTGGATATTTGATTAATTTACAGTAAATCCTCTATAGTCGCAAAAGCCTCGGGAAGATTCGTTTGCAAAGTTCGTTAACGGACACTATTTTTTGAGCTTCGAAGACCGGGCGGAACGTAGAAAAAGACAGCGTGTGTAAAGAGAGACCGCGCGCAGCCGACTCTCCGCGTCTCTTTCATTCCCATACGCTGTTCTTCGTTGCGTCCGAAACTTTCATCGTCAATTAAACCACTAAATACGGTTGAAATTATATCGTGTTTGGTATTATTTTAATCAGAAAAATGCCACAAATATATTGGTGAAAGTTTCAAAAAAATAAGTAATAATAAAACAATGTTTATATTGGTATTACATTGTGCGGACGCGCGGGCCTTTGAACTGTGCCGGCGACTGCGACTCACTGCGTTGGATTGGTAGTGGTTCACACTGATATACCCGATCCGAGATCAGATTACTACAGTGGAGGGGATATTTTTTTTGCATTCATCGTGTACGACCTTTTTGCGACTATAGAAGATTTACTGTATAACTTAATCTCTGGACGACGCCATTTTTGAATTACCCCACTTAACAAGTGGGCCACACCGCAGAGTGTATTTAGAGATGTTAATAGTATGCCCTCTGAGTGACCTAGAAATTCATTATCAACATCCTAGCAACTGTAGGAGATGTCTTATAGTTTACTTTTAGACAAACCACCACAAATATATCCACTTCTAACACACTTCTCAACAAAGAAATTAGTATGTATTCCTCGAATATGATACAAATTATCCCAGAAGTCTCGAAAAAAACGGCTCCACAATTTTTCTAAAAAAATCGTAAAAGTCGTTTAGCGTTCTAAATCGAGTTCATCCCTGAAGAGGTCGCCGAAGGGATGGTGTCGACACCCTGAACAGCCGAAAGACATTCTGTTCTCTGACCCGTGCGAAAGACTCGATCTTCTATTTCCAAGCGAACGATAGAAAATGGCGGAGGCCCGCTGGGGAGCACGGGACCAAGGACGATTAAAGTTACACTTCGATCTGTAACCTCAGTCCTCGGCGTGGAATCTCTTCAGCAGGCGCTTGCTGGCAGGTTCCCTGTCTGTTCGCGAGCAAATACGTACAGGAGGGAACGGTTGTGCAGCGACAGTGCCAGCGCAGAGGCTATTACTCGGCGAAAACTTACTTTTCCCGAGGAAATTACTTTCACGAAGTATCTTATTTCGTCGTCGTCGGCGCGGCACGAGGAAACCGGCGTCGCCGACGCTCCCCCATTTTCCAACCGCTGCCGTTCGAGCACCGGGCGTCCAAACCCGCACGCAGATCGCGTGTACGCGCCTGCGATAACGGGCTTCCGAGTGGATTAGGGTTGATAGTTGTAGATTAACCGTAGAACTCCCGAGGGAAACGGCTCCTCGAACCCGCCAGTCGAATAACGTTAAATTAACAGTAAACCTACCGAACATCGAGGGGACAGTCTCGTATAAACGCTGTAAAATTTAGAAATTTTTCTGAACTTATTTCTAAGTAATGGTACGTCTTATATTATAATTTTTTCGTGTTTGATTTAGCTACATTTAGTCATGTAGAACAATTTTTTATATAGTTTTAATTACTTTTCCTTGATTCGATATTAAAAATCGTATCTTGCTGTAATTAATTGTAAATGTCGCTTCATTTAGGAACTGAATGTTTTCATGTACAGTAGTTAATAAAATTGCGTATAGAATCGTTGAACGTATAGTTCGAATTTAATAATATTTCATAAAATACTTTATAAAAATAATACGATCCAGTGTACAGCGAGACTTCCGTTTTAAAATTTATTATTTTAGTACCGTGTAATATTAACAAAACGGTAACAACCGAATATACATGTGAAACAATTCTGCAACATTATGGTGTTGTAATTAGCAGTTTACTAGAGAAGAGATTCATTTAAACATTCGCTAAAAATTTTTTCACCGTTTACCAAACATTATTACGTACAATTTGCATGAAACATCAAGTATTTAATTAAAATACTTCCTAACTGTGCTTCCCGCGGATGTCGTTTCTACAATTAAATGTTTTACAGCGAGAAAGTTTTCGTTTCAACGAAAGTTCTACCGTTTCATTCGCTTAAAATAGACCGACGAGAATATTTCAAACGATTTAGCAACAGCAAGATTCTTGAAAAAGAGGAAGTTAAATCGAATTATCGCGATTGATCGGCACATTTCAGAAATGATTTACAATTTTCGTTTTTGACCGATTCACGATTTTCTTCCATTTTCCGGTGGAATATTTGATTTTTTTTTCTCGGGTTAATGGATTTTTCGTTCGAAAAAAGAATTTCGCCGAAATTCACAGGATGCGGACAACTCGAAGTGCTCGTCACGAGTGAAACCAGAATATAGGTTAGGGGAGAGCTCTAATCGGGATACATTCAATTGTACCGTTATCGTGGCTTCGCATAATGTTGCATAATTTAAACGTTCGATCAATTGTGCGACTATATTTCAGCTTCATTATGCGAGTAAGCCAGGCATTCTCACGCAGATATCGGCAATCACTTTTCGGCTTCAATATCCACGCGGATTACAATCTTCTAATCGAGGATCCTCATCAAGCGATTGTCAGATTTCAACGATCCACTAACGTTACATACACGCGTCTCTATGCACACATATTGTACGTGAATATTTAACCACACAAAGTAATCATGCTTTCAAATACACAATATTTACTACTGCACGTGCAAACTAATTAAGATTACTTATTACTTTGTGAAGATCAATAATCAAATCGATGATACAATTTTTAAGTTGTGTGCAATTTAATAAATTGATGAATGAAAAAGTTGGTGTTTTCTAATTTCTACTGCTTAAATTGAAAAATAGGAACAATTATTACTGCTTAATATTGAGATTATCAAGTTTTCTACAATTATTACTAGACTGCGGATTTTGATGCATTTATGAAGATATTAGCTGGGGAAAATATAAAACAATGAAAGATGAGAAAAATTTACGAATATTGTGATGTTGTTGTGAATGCAATAAAATCATCAAGAGATGAAATCAATTTTCGTTTTACTCCTGCTTCCCACAATCAATGCACAACATTTTTGTTTTTCATATAAATCCGCAGTCTAATTATTACTGTTTAGTATTATCGGAATTATTATTAGAACCACCAGATTTTTGACAACGATTACTGATCTTTGGATTTATTTAAGCGCATAACGTAGTAAAGATCACATTAAATCTGGATATTCACAATTGTTTCATTTTTCATAGCAATGCAAACTACATATCACGTTCTCTATTTAGTAATCCCAGCGTTAAAAGTAACGCAATTCCACGTACGTTTCTTGTTTCTCCTTTCATGCACGAAATATTACCTCTGTGTTATATTCGGTACTAAATTACACGAACGAAGCTACCTTATTTGCGACTTCAGTAAAAAATTTAATTACAGTAGCGCTATTCTAACTGTAACGCTCACCGCTACCGAGGCAGTGCATTTAACAGTTATCGTAGCGTTACAATAATTTCCAGTTACCCCAGGTAGAGTCCTCCCAATTAGAAAATTCTCGTATCAAATTCGGTCCCGTAATAAAACTAAATGAGAAATGTCGTCATTCACCTCCTCTTAAAAAAAAGAAAGGAAGAAACTGCACATTGTTACAACTGTAGGAGATCCAGAGCGGAACGTGTTAAATCCTTCCAATACCAGCAGATAATCTATCTGCATAGTGCAGAAAGAAACCCCGCACGCTGGTCCGGCGCTATATCCTAATTTATATCGGCCACTATCTTCCGACCCTTCACATTCTTATCGGCCCCCGACATTTTCCGTTCGAGCGAGAATTTGCAGTTTTAATTATCACGCTTAATACTTCACCGCTCCGGCTAAAAATTCGATTTTCAGCCGGAATAGTTTTAGCCTCCGCCCGGGGATTACCGCTCGTAATTCAGCTTGACGAGCGTCAGCGGAACCTGATACGGAGCGGAATCACGCTTAATTCTTAAATTTCCCTGCTAATCCCGTTACCGACCGGCCCATAGTCTCGATCGATCCGCTCCGATCCGTTCCGATTCGATTCCGTTCGATTCGTTTCGATACGAGCCTGCTGCCTCCGGCCGTGCTACAGATATCGACGAGCGAAGAGATGAGAAGAGGAGAGGCGAGTATGGGCAGTGGGTGTCGAACGGTCGGGCCAGCAAGATGGAAAAAACACGAGCCAGCAACGGGAGGAAGGAAGCGCAAATGAGAGAATCCGGAGTGACGGTTAACGAGAAGATAACAGGAACACGCGTGCCAGCAAAAAACGCTTGTCCCAGAGCCGGTTGGCACGCGACCATCCCCGCATTCTCTCCTGTCGTCACTCGAGAGCTGCCGCGCCGGCCACCTAAACGCCGCGCCGTCTATCACTCCGCGTCTTAACTCTCCCGAAACGAATAGACAGCGCGCGTGTCAGCGTCTGCCAGCCTGACAGAGCGAGTGTCTCCTCTCTCGTTGCATCCCGGTGCAGCGTTTCTCCCTCGTCTCCTCTCCATTCCTCTTCGTCCCGCTTCGCGAGAGCCTCTCTCCGCCGCGGCGGAGACAACGTTGCGTCTCGGCCGCCTCTTTATGGCTCGGCGTAAAAGGCAAACGACCTCGTCGTCACGCTCTTTCCCTCCTTTTCCTCCGCAAAAAGAGAAACTGAACGGCGAGGGAAGCGTGAAAGAGGAAACGCCAGACCGGCGAAGGAAATAAAGCATTTCGCGAGGGGCCGGGCGGCAGAGGGGGCATAATTTTCGTTTCTTCCACGGCCGTATTTCCTGGAGACAATGCGACCCTGGAACCGCAATCCTGGGTGCAACCGACCCAGAAAACACGCTTGGGATTACTGTACCGCGATAGCTTGCGCGCCCCCGCTCCCTGCCTATTTGTCTTTGCGTCGCCGCGTCCACACTTCCGTCTGCCTATGGAACACCCGAACGGCGTGAAACAAAGCTGCACACGGAGTGATTTTCTTCCTTCGAGGGGGTGGTTGATTGCTACAGCAGGAGCTCGGGTTGGATTGGCGAGGTTTTTACCCGAGAGACGAGGAGATCGTCGAGCCGGTCCGGTGCGGGGAGGTCGTCCTGTTGTTTGTTGTGAACTAATGATTCGAGAGTCACTCGTGATGGGTGCGTCTTGTTTGGATCAACATTTCTTTGAGATTTCAAAGTACAACCTACCAAGGTTGGTTTGGGCTTGAATAAAATGGTGCATACGTTTCGCATATTTTCTGAAGGAATTGTTTGTGGCGCATTATTTTTCGCGTTTAGTGCTGCTTATATTCTGACCACATTTTACTTACATTTTACGTTTTAGATGGTTCCCATTTTACTTCTTTAATTTCACATCACCCTATCCCACTGGTCTGACCATACACCGTGCCAATTTCACTTGCTTAATCATATTCTGTCCTCGTTTCACTTGTATTTGAACACACTTCGTCTCTATTCAACTTGTCCAGTCATAATTTGTTAATTATAAGTTTTTACCAAACAGCAAGTAACAAACAACGATTGAATTCTCTAATGAACATGTGCTAAACTTAGGTACATTACATTAATTTCTATTTTGATCATTCTGAATGATTAACCAGCTCTCACAACTCGCAGTTGACAAATTATAGAACTTGCATATATCGGCAAATTACAAGCTGGCGTTAATTTTTAAAACCACTCGTTAAAGGAATTCGTTTCATAATTTGCCGGAATTTCGCTTCAGCGTATGCGTTTGATTACTTTTAATGTTACTCGATTCCAGGCTCGCCAATCGATCCGATATACGAAGTTGTTTCAATAGCTTCCTGTACTTTCCGAATAATTTCGATAATAATTATGAGATTGAATAACGAAATCCCGAGCGTAAATTATGGACGCAGCGTAAAACGTAATTAACGTTTGATCACCGACGAAAAAGTGTATGTCGGTTAATTTGAAAGGTGTTGGGGAAATTCTATTGGCAAAATGATTTCAATCCGGTGTAACGCGAGGGGATAAAATCAACTTTCGTCGTTCAAAGCTCTCCAACCCCTAACCGACATTCGCATATCGATTCCCTATGGAATCCCTTTGGCTGAGATTGCAACGATCTCCACTTGAATGGTTGAACCGAACAACGGAAGATGGGAAAGTTTAGAAGCCATGCAGAACGCGGTCAGAGTCGGGCTGTCTTGTTAAATTTCTAACACTAGAAACTTTTTCTATTATTAAATTTTCAAGCCAGACATATCCCCGATTTCTTTAACTCTCGTACCGAATGTGAACCAAATCAAAGTTCCGAGACGTAAGAACCTTCACATTCAATTAAACAATCCTCCATGACTATGAGTTTTGATGTACCTTTCTCTCAACTCGCAAGGTAAGACTGCTTATTCTAAAAGTAGAATAAATTATTTCTCGGCTGAAATTATACGAGGAATAGATACAGTTTCAGTGACGAAAGATGACGTTGAAAATGTTCATGTAAGACAAGTATCGTTCGCCGGAAACACGCAGCCCAGAAACTTCGTCATACCCCTGGTTCAGTCGAAATCATTTCGTTATTGGTTATTTCTAAGTTCGGGAATAACATTAACACGTCGTTATCGGAGAAATTTTCTGTTAAATTGAATAACTTCGGGAAACTGTTGGTAGACAGACGAAGAAGCGTTCAGCTTCGCGAAGTTCTAAGATGAATCTACCGGGAACAGTTTGTCGGTACTTTCGTCAAATTTCTAGGCAGACGCGGTCTCGCTCCATTTTCGTATTAAATCAGACATACCTTTGCACGCTCTCTCTCTCTCTCTCTCTCTCTCTCTCTCTCTCTCTCTCTCTCTCTCTCTCTCTGTTCTCCTCTCGTACACCTGACTGTCTCGGCATTCCTAAACGAAATATTATACCGGCAGAGAAAACAGCCATAAGACAGCCAGATACGTGCGCAAGCCTGTGTTTTATTGCCGGCAATGTTGAATAAATATGCGGACGTCTCTGCCACGACCTCCTACCCGGCTGTAAAAATGATAAAGAAGGTTATCGGCTGCTCGGTCACCCTGAAATCTAAGAATACCTATGGAAACGTCCTGTCGTGAACGCAATCCTCTTCCGCTTGGTTTCAGTGCGGAACTCCTTCCCTCTGTCACGGCCGTTTCGGAGGTCTTATCGCATCATTTCGGCTTTGAGCTATGTCCGCTCCACATTCTACTGATAAAGGAACAAATTTGACCATTCTCAGTTTCTTCAAGCCATTTCTCGGCTACCCTTCGGCCATTCTTCAGTTCTAAACGGATGAAGTATGCCGTAACATTTCAGCTACCTGAAGCCTATACAAGACACATGCAAATTTGTGTGTACGTATAATATAGTTTTTGAAACATTATGTCACATATATGTCTGTCACATGAAATGTTTTGTATGTAGGGGACGGAGATAACCCTTAAAGCATGTATAATATAGTTTCTTATACAATATTTGAAACGCACTTTTGTCGTATAAAATGATCTATATTAAGGGGTTGGAAACTAGAGATCGCGGTTTTTAAGTACACGGGCACAGGGTGTAAACAAACTCTAGGTCGTGGCTACCATAGGATGATTCTACACCCTCGATGTGGTTGAAATTGAATATTGAACTAAGGAAGGTGCCGCAAAAAACTTAACCTTGACCTTGAATTTTAAGGTCAATAGGTCAACAATTTTTTTTAATTGCATCGTATTTCAGTCGTCGCGAGATTCAAAAATCCAAATGGCCAAAAATACACTTTTAACTCTCGCGACGAGTAAAATACGATGCAATTAAGAAAAATTGTTGACCTTTTAACCTTAAAATTCAAGGTCAAGATCAATTTTGCGGCACCTTCCTTAGTTCAATGTCAACCAAATCGAGGGTATAGAATCATCCCATAGTAGCCGCGACATATAATTTCGTTACACCCTGTACACGTGTACCATTTTCACGTGTATTAATTTGTATCATTTTTAGAACACTGATAATATCAGTGTAATTAATATAATTTATGTATCGAGACCACGGTTTCACAAATTCCGCGGTTGTTGGTACAACAAGAAACATAATTTTTAAAGTGGAATAGTACACGTGTATTTAAATATACGCGAAATATAATAGTACACGTGTACTCGTGCACTTAAAATGACACGTACTGAAGTAAGCGCACGTGAAATACACGTGAAATAAAACTTTAAAGTTGTAGGCTGTAACCACATTCCTTGAAATATTTCTGCCAACAATTTTATCATTTCTCATGGTCCCAGCGGCGATTTCTGGAAAAAACACATCCACGGATCGGTTCTCGCGATTTCCAGGGACTAAACTTGCCATGTGTGTCTGTTTCCAGGGTACTCGGGCCGTCGTAAGATGCAGTGAAACGTAGCACATCGCCTCCACGTATCAGCACCGGTAAGTACCCTCTTCTTCTGCGATTGGATTTCCCTTGTACCGACTCTCGCGAGCGCGCGAGTCACGCTTCCGCGACTGTCCGCGCGTGGAAATCGAGTTTCCCGTAGCATGGTTCGATCGGCTTAGAAACCTCTAAGCCGGACCAAAGATTCCCGGGTTTATACAAAAATCCGTGAAACCATCTCTCTCTCTCTCTCTCTCTCTCTCTCTCTCTTGCTCTCGCATCGGACGATTCCCAAGGACTATAACCGAGCGATATCCAGCTGGGCTGTGTAGTCGCGTGCGCACGTTCGTCCCTCATGAATTTCATAAAGTTTCATCCGTCCTGTACAATTGGGAATTCTACGAGGCCCGGTGCAAAATTGGCGTGATTCGCCGGGCGCAGCCTAAAGCCCCGTCCAAATCGAAATCTAAGCTGCCGCGCCGATATACGGTGGCTCGTACGATAAATTCCGCTCGGTTTTCCACCACCGTTGGAAAATGGGGTTACGAGATGCGGCCGCTGCGACCGACCAATCCAATCAACTTAGCCGAGAGACTTATGACAGGAATCCCATGAAACGAGGTGAAAGTGCAGCTACCTTTAGGCAACGATGGGCCAGCGCACCGTTCGCGGCCGATCGTTCTCGGACGATCCTCTCCTCTGGCGTACCTTTGTTCTTTCGGCTTTAAACTATATTCTTAATCGAATTCCGAAGGTTTTATCTTCGATGGGAGTGCATTATCGAGCCAGGCAATAGCACTAAATTTTATTTGACCGTACGACGTCGAACGAATTCCGCGGCTCTAGGTCTTATCAATCTAATTTCAACATGGCTCTGCCATAAACGACGATCGTCGCACGCGGTGCTCGGAAAGTAACGTCCATGGGAACTGTTCTTCGCAACAGATATTGCACAAAACAGCTTTCCGAGAGCAATTACTTATGGCGGAAATAAATAAACTTCGTTCTCTACTGTAAATAGAAAAGAGAAGACCGTACAGGCTCGACGGAGAATAGGACGCAGCAAAATGGCTCATCTTTCTGAAAACATCAATCTTTAACCACTGATCCCATAATATATCAGCACAGAGTAACAAAATCCACGAGATCCCATGAGGAAGAAGAAGAATGAAAAGAATTGTTTAATTACATTGACGAAGCTAAGAATATTCCATTTCACAATAAATTTCTATTTTTCATCCAGTTTTACATTTATGACATTGAATAACCTTGGGTGACTAGGGTCATTGTGAAGTTGCCCTCAGAAATGCTAGTCAGGAGAAGTAGCTCGTCACCCCTGATACATGTTATCATGATGAGACTTGTGTATTGTGAACCTCAAACATGTCGGAAAACATGAACAATGTGAGACAATTAGTTAGATAAATATCCCTTGGTGTTTGTGAGTGTTCCGGATATTTACAATCAATTTTACATAAAAATAAAAATAAAAATACCGCTGTAGAATGGTCAGAATGATCTTAACTAACTTCGATAAGTTCTTAATGAATTTCATAGTTCTTCTAACTATGAGTTAGAAAAAAGTTAGAGCTTAATTCGAGTGCGAAAAGGGGCGACAACCCCTAATTTGCATTGTAAAATATCATTATATCAATAAGTGCCGTCCAAATGTCGAATGAACATGGAAAGTCACCGCAAACATGAATGCGCATTAGTAGCTCTACACTCTACACCGTGTACCTCGATGTCCTATCGGGTATCTTCCTCTTTATCTGTATTGTGGGCTCCGCCACGTCCCGTGTAAAATGCATTCCCCTTTATAACAATAATGACCCTCCGCCCTCGGTTCCCTCGCTGAATCATTCATGTCGTCGAGGGGGTCAAGTCTGCGGAGTGTTCGTCAGCTACCCTGCGATTACCGTGCATTAGTCAAGGCAACTTCGCGTCCCTGAAGAGGAGAGAAGTGGCCTTCCCGGCGAACGGGGAAAGCGAGCTTCCGTCCCGCTGTTGCAGTGTATTTCATTGTCGTTCTTCCACTTTCTTTCCCGCACTCGCCGCGGTAATAGAAGCCCGCTTACAAGACCGATCCCTCTTCCGTCGAGGAACTTGACATTGCGATGCCTCTTCTGGAATCGTTCGATTCCTGATTCACTGTGCAAGAACAGTGTATGAATCCTTTGCTTTTCATCTGAACGTTTTTTCACAGTCCTCTGGGACATTCATTACAATTAATTATGATGTAATGAATTATTGTGGCTGGTTTATTATTTTTATTCTAGACCCCACACGCCCTTCTCCATCTATTTTCTGTTTCGGAGATAATCATTTTGTGTTTGTAATTTCATATTTTCAAGTGTAAATTGTATATTAATTTTAATCCACACTTTCTGCTTTAGACACTGTAACATCTTTGATTTTCAATGATTGACACGCAATTCGTCTTGCCTGTTTAATTGAATTTCGTGTTTTAAAATATAAAACGTAAGAAGAGGACATTATATAGTATACACACCTTAGAGATATATTTACACAATCTATGAAGTTCCAAATAATGATTTACACAATTTTACAAGGTATTCTATTTAAACAAACCCCCCATCCACAAATCTGTTGACAACACTAAACATTGTTCCATCAAAAAATTTTGAACTGAATTTACCAGGTCATAAAGAATTAAAAACTGTGCATCACTTGGTCAATACTAAACATCCTAGAATCCAGAAAACAGTCTAAAAAAATTAATAAGCCAAGAAGAAACAACGTGATGTAATAAAGTGATCAACGAAGACGCTATTCAAAGCAGCGAGACTAACCAAAATCTAAAGCAAGCAGAGGCGGCCATAATCAATCAAGCAGCCCGCGCGCGGCGCCTCAACAGAACAGATTTGCCGGCGTAATTATTCGCAGATCCATTCGCAGGGAAGAAAACAACGAATCACGAGCAAGGGTGGTTGTTAATGGTACCAGAGCAAATTGACGCGTTTCCATTAGCCTCGAAGATCGTGCATTAGTCGGACGATTCGACGTAGCATCTCTGAAAAGGATTTTTTTTCCCCCCGTGGAATCGAGATACCGTCCGACGAGGAACTTCCGTAATTCGCTTACGCATTCGCAACGTACTTATCCTTGATCTCGCTTGCGCGAACTTTCGCATGGATTCGGGCCCGTGGACTTGATCTCGAGGAAAGTGCAGAAGGCGAGACGGGAATACAGAGGATGGAAGAAAGTGAAGCATTTAATCGGCTTGTATTCTCTAACCCACTCCCCCGTCTCGCTCGCGTGGGATACGATACGGCTCGTTGTATTCTCGTTTCGCTATTCGTAGTTTCGTTCCGGCAAATACATAGTATGTACTCACTATGATTATTTCAGCCGGGCTTGAAAATGTTTCTCTTACCGGGACGCGCGATTTTCCGCCGACAGAATGAATTCCCTTGGAGTCCTCGGGTCCTAAGGAATAATATTCGGAATTAAAACGGAGTGTCCGTTCTATAATTTGATTTATGTAAGTGGTCGATTTCCATTCCATCTTTAATATGCTGAAAAACATTGTGCGTTGATAAATGTGTTTACACAGATTTTTATAATTACTAGACTGCGGGGCTTATGCGTTCATGACAAACATGAGTGAGTGCAATGCCAAACTCAAAAATACTTTGCACTTTTTATTTTGCATATAGACACCATCTGTGGGAATCCAATAAAATTTAGACTACATATTGATCGAACATAAGATGATAATAATATCATCAATACATTTATTTTTCCACATATAAACTTGATTTAGAATTAAAATTAGATATCTATGTAATAACTAGACTGCTTTATGCACGTGTGGCTTCTGAAAATGTTCAAAATATAAGATTCTATTTGTTTGTACTTTCTTAAAATTTGCCTAGAAAAATTAAAAATTCCATAAACATTCCCAGTCTAGTAATAACTGAAGAACGGACCTTAAACATCAGTTTTGTACTTTAAAATGGTAAATGAATAAATCTGCAGACGAATAGTATTTCTTGATGAAGAAGCTTCATTGCATTCTGGAATCCAATAATTGAATTACACGATGCTGCAGTCAGCTCTGAAATAAAGGAGAGCGAGCGTGGGCCGCGAAGGGTTAAATAATGTACTGAAACGTAGGAGCATCCGATTTCAGGTTTGTAGAACGACCGCGTAGCCGTACTGGCTTTTCAGACAGTAGTTTCTTTGTATCGGCGTGCTGCGAAGTTCACAGGATTTCTTGCGGGCGCAGTGATACGCAATCTTGACCGTATAAATCGTTCGTATCCCTTTAGCTCTGTTTCATACGGCACGGCGCGGCGTGGAACAGGATGTGGCTGAAGGGAATCGAGGAAACACGGTCGAACGATGGTACCGCATGGAAACGTTCTTTTTCGAAACGGGCCGGAATCGGAACGAGCTCCCAAGCGCCATCGACAGGATCTGTGATACGTGGCAGACGGGTTGCGCTTCGTTTCCTACAAACGATCCGCGGAGAGACGCGTTGTTTCGCGATGAAAATCTCGATGGTATCGTTCGCTCCGATGACTGGGTATCAGAAATAATAAGGCCACGCCGGAGAGCTTCGGGATTTCCTCCTGGGAATCGGCCTCGTTCTTTCGCGGCTCGATAACGATCCTCCCGCGTGACCGCAAATACGAACAACACGGGAGTGCTTGGCCGAGTTTTCCGATCGGTCCTGTTAACCTTATCCGGCCTTGTTTTGCCGCTAATATTTCGCCCGAGAGGCCAACAGTCCCATAAGTATTGGCGAACCTACATCTTTATAAATGAGATAGAGTCGGGGGAGGATACTACCTGCTTCAATTTCTTATAAATCTAGTATCTTTTGCCACTATTCGAACTATAACGATCTGTTCCGATCGGCTCCTATCCGGCTTTCTTTTACCACCATTATTTCACCAAAGAGCACACATTGTCTCATAAGTAGACTACGGATTTGATGTATTTATGACACAAATGAGTAGGTGTAATTCAAAATAGCAAAAGTATTAGTCAAATTTAAACATCTATTACAGAAGACAGAGAAGAAAATAAATTTCTATTTTACTCCAGTCTGTTGCAGTGCAGGTAAGGAATTTTTATTTCGCACAGTCCGCAGTCTCTATACTCATAAGTATTGGCGAACCCCAATTTTTAAAAATGAAATTGGTAAACAAATAATATCTACTTGACTTTTAAGTCTTCTCGATAGTAGTGCCTTCAATCAGGGCAGAATTATAACGATCTGAAGTGGAACTTCTCATTGTTTGCAGATATTAGTCTGTCTTGAGATATTTCTCGCATATTACGGGGCACCCGGTACTTGGAAATACAATTCAACGTTTTTATCGCTTTACTCGACAAAGATTTCCATGAAAAAAGGTACAGCCGCCAAAACTCGCCCTTTTCCTTTCGCCGACCCTTTGCGGGTCAGTGGTTGCATTGTGGAGCCACCATTTTATTTTATTTTTTCTAGCGGTTTCCTGGGTTTGATGCGGGATTGCTTTTAGCTCTTGCGGAACTCTTTGCTGATGTCTCTAACAGATACTTTAACACAGATTGTCACCGATATTTTCTAATTTAGAGCCTACAGAGCGTGTCACGATTAGACTGCGGATTTTATACATTTATGACAGAAATCGGTACGTACAATATAAAGCAGTGAACATATTCAAAAGATTCAAAGACATTAGTGTATTAATTCCAGGTTAGTAAGATAATTAAAAGTAAGAAGTTTCTATTTGGCTCCTGTGTCTTGCAATAAATGTAAACAATTTTTATTTTGCATAAAGATTCGGAGTCTATTCATGATATCCGTATTAGTTCACAGCACGCCATAGTTACTCCGATTGTGTCAATTTTATTTGTCTTACGTCGCGTGTCCCTAAACGTTCATGCTTAAAAAGTCGCTTAGCTAAAAGGATAATAATTAACCCTTTGCGCTCGAAGGTATTTTGATTCCAGAATAGTTTCGTTGCAATACACACTCAAGCATCTAGAACAGTTTCGAATTAGAATTTACTTTTAGTTATGCTTCAGAGAGGAAAGTCGAGCGGAAAGGGTTAAATAGTACAACGTGTGCAGAAATTGTTTAATCGAATTTGCGTCCCGATACAGAGATGCGGCGGATTTAGAAGCGGGCAGTCGCAGTAAAAATGAGAATAGTTGCGATTCAGCGGAACGATGATTCGGCTAATTGAATCAAAGCGGAATGCCCGCGGCATTCGCCGAATTCCTCGGGAAGAATAGAAATGGAAACTCGCGGGAATGAGAGCGGCGAGCTCGCCGAATATTATCACGAATTCTTAAATTATTCAGCGTCCCTGTGACGTTCGAGAGCGGATCCGGAGCGGATCCGGAGCGGAGCCGGAGCAGAGCGAAGCATTTGCGCCGGCAGACGCGCCTCAAAGAAAGCAAGACCTGGCTTTTAATCCTTACATTCCGAAGCCGCGGGGCTTATAAGCGTGTAGCTGTGGCTGCGAGCCCGATACAATGCAATGGCGCTTTCGAAGCGTTTTCGACGAACGGAAGGCCGGGCGAAGAAGAGATTTAACACGCAATAAGACGATTAAAGCTTAGCTTAACGCCTTTCACGTTGGAATCTTACGTGGCATCCGCCATTCCTATTTCCCTGCGCTCCCGTTCATTTTAAAATCACATTGCTTCGCCTTGAACCATTTGCTATTCCACGGAATGTTCCTTCTCCCGTGATTGAATTTTTAGCGCTGGTGTTTTCTTTATGTGGAAGCTGGGTTACGAACATTGCCTTCAAGTTTTATGTACTCTATTAGACGAAGAAGTGAAACGTCGAAATAAATCTTTCGTTTTCTATCGGAAAGTAGTCTGTTTTGTTCAAATGTTAATGAACCCTTTAAAAAATCCTTTAACACGCTCTCTACCAACGTCGAACATACGTCACGATTTTGTGTTTTATAAAAAGAAATTAATTGTGTACATGTCGTCACTTAAAATTATGACGCACACCAAGGCACCTCCGTAAATATTTCATGATATAACTGTATAAATAAAATGGTATAACTATAAGGATTGTTGCTAAAACAAACTCAGAAATACTGAGGTGTTACTCTCAACTTAAATTACGAAGAAATGAAATCAATGTCTACGCAGCTCCTCTATTTTACACGATCTATTTATGCTATAATTGACTGCGGATCTTTATGCATTTGTAGCAAAATTGAGTAGATGAAATTCAAAATTGTTCGAAAATTTTAAAAATTAAAGATGCCAATACATGATTTCTCCTCTATTGAAATCATTAAAGGAAGAAATAACATTCAATTAAATTTCTATTTGTAGCAATCGATGCAGACAATTTTTATTTTGCATAAAGATAACAAAGAAGTATCTCCATTTATGAGCAAAAGTCTATAGAATCGAATACGAAAATGATAATTTCATTGTAAAGATAAATTTATGCCGGATAAAATCTAGAACATACTAACATATCTAACAAAGATATACCATCATCATTCGCAGAGGTAGATATCGGTAATGCCCCGCGAAATCCCGAAGATCTCGAAGAATCGTCTATCGGTTGCCGGGACAAGCAAGGTTGAAATTTGTTGGCGAGCGTAACCGCGAGCAGATATTCTGATACTTGCGGAGGATTTTCGAAATTCTGTGAAGCGGTTTGCTGGCGCAGGGGTTTACGTATTCGCGCATAAAAGAATCGAACGTCCGGAACAGACGCGAATGGTCAGTGGGAAGCACCGAGAACGGCCACTCCACTTAATAATCAGCCGATGTTCTTCGAACGGAGCACGATCGGGTTGTCGTCCGACAGGGTCAGTATTATTCCCCAGGGTGGTATCGGCCGGAAGGAATCAGCACGATCTCGGTGAACGACCTCACGATGTGTACATAGAATAGCCATGGAGGAGAGACCATCTCGGATTACGCTCGAAGATCGCCGATTTCGATCTCCGCGTCCACTCGTGCAGACTCGATCTCCGGGAGTCCCGGTTGTCGCGCCTCGTGCAAATCTTCCCTGCATCCCCCTGTTTTCTTCGAACCGTCGCCGATTGTTTTCGCTATTACCGTTCCGTGTTCACGAAACAAATATTTATCTTGCCAGAAACCAATCCGCCGCGCTCGCGATGAAACGGTTCGTTCGGGAACCTCCAGCAGAACAATCGAACAGATTTCCAGAACTGTCTCCGCCGAATCGTTGAATATATTCACGTGACACGATAAAAACGAAATCAAAAGACACTTCGCGATGAGACAGATGATAAAACGGTGATCTTCAGTTTATGGGGTCGAACGGTTGGTTATGCGGCGGAGTTACATTCGGGGGATGATTTTACCCTCTAGACGAATATACTAAAACCGCATTCTCGCACCTCCAGCAAGGATAGAGCTGGAGAGAGGTATCGCAAGAATGAGCACAAATCTTCTAGCATTTGCATTCCTGGATCGAGGAATGGTGGATAGAGGTTTTCGGGTATTCTTGGGGAAAGTTTCTGATTAGAGTAGTTTTAATCGGAAGGATTGATTTGCATACGTATTATTCTCGGTGCGAGTGCTTATGCAAATATTCGTTTAGAGAAATTCGAGTCATATAGAAATGAATTTTCTCTGTCGAATACTCCACCGTGAAATTTGCATGAAACAACGAGATACCAAGATCTACAAATTGTCGAAAATTTTTTAGTCGTGTCGAAAATTGATTAAACTCTTGCTTGCGTAAGACTGTTTTCGTATGAGATTACAGTTTTTGTAAATTGAAGCAACGAGATTTATTTTTCAAAATTATCCGTGATCTTGTTACATCAAAGCATTAATTACCTCGTTGCAGATGCAAGTTAAAAGAACTGAAAAGTACATAAACAGACGGCTGTCGCACGTTAAGTTTTTCGCGTTCGAGAGACGTAAAAATTGTCATAATATTAAAAACCCACAGTAAAAGTGTGACTCAATGAAAGCAAACAGTTTATCATTTTTACTAAAATATACTTCCTCAACGAACCCCGTTTGTTTGGAATGAATTTCACAATTTCCCATTAGAGCATCTATGTATGTAATACGGAGTTGGGCAAAATTCTAATCAACGATTGACGAATAAATTTCTACTTCAATCGTTAATCGCAATTAACAATTAATCTCCTAGTTTAGTCGTTAATTGCGGTGAAATGCTTATTAATCGTTAATTGTAATGAGCTTAATTGTGCAGCTTTTCGTAGTGCATGGTTTCATTATATAATATGTACAACCAGTGAAAACGTAAGATACGCTGCGAACGTCACAGAATCAGACACAGTGCATGCAGGTCCGCGAGGACTATACACAGACGACACTGGTGAGTTATGCGACGGCCAACTTTGGACCTGTGGGAATCAATTTAGACAGTATCAGAGTCACGGGACTCGCGACAGACGATACCGAACTCGTGGGAACTGATACAGATTATATTGAACCCGCGGGGTTTGATACAGTCTACTCTAGATCTGTGGAGCATTGAATGGTTCATTTGGACCGAAGGGAGCTGATATGGGGCAATTTTGAACGCGTTGGACCCGCTATAGACAGCATTGGATCTGATGGATCCAATCCCAGCAATACAGAATCACTGCTGTTACATAGACGTCACAGGCGGCCCACGAAAAATAGCCTCGGACTCGATGCTCCTAGCTTTGATCATTCGGGCATTGGCAATCTTTAATCATACGGACACGGTATAAATATCGATGTGGTACAATTAATTGCATCCTTGGAAATCGATTCAGGCGTCTTTGATAGCCTAACAGTCTTCCAAATTGTTAACAATAAAGAATGCATTTGACCAAAAAGGAATCATATAGATTCATAAGATATGCAGACAAAGTTTTGCAGAATTTTACAGAATAATGTGTTTTTTAACTTCCGCTAGAATCATTTAGCTCGACTTTTTTTATATACTCAATTCGAATTTTGAATTTCTTCATTTATATTGTCTTTTATAAAACGTTTGGTTCTGTTTCATATATTTTATCAATTTTCTCAGAACTATGTCTAATGTGCTATGCAGATTGTACAGTATAATTACCATTTATATAACAAATCATCGAACTCTATAGAACTACTATGTACTTAGAAACGTTACTACGAGTTTTACAAAGTGCATTTCACGTCACTACAAATTTACAAAGTGCATATCGTGACAGTGGTGCAGCCGATCAATAATGCAGCTCGAAGATTACATAGGAGCTCTTTTGTAAACGCATAATGAAATCGGTTTATGGATTTTATAAGGGCGTGATGAGATAAATTTTGCAAATTGCCAACGGCGCTATACCACATGAGCCTACGTTCTACGTTCTACCGCATTATTATATTACCTCCTCCATCAGTGAGAATGAAACACAAGACAAACTCGCGTGCATTTGATAGATGATGTTTATAACGGTCCCGTGGAGTGTGTAGAATGCTCGTCAAATTCAATTTTAGCGAATGAAAATCAAAATTGCGCCGCGAATAGATTAAAATGGTGGTCTGCAAAATTATTACACTGTCTCTAATTCTCTAATTCCGCGTTGTGCGTATTAATATTTTATACAGTCGTGACTCATCAAATTGAATGTAGATATACGATAAAAATAAATTTTCCCTTCCTGGTAGGAAACTATTAACAATTTTTAATCACTGTAGCTGTGAAGAAGAGAATACGATTAGTGATTAGAATAACTTTCTTGGTTACGAAGGAGACATAACAGAACATGATCAAAAATGAAATTAGACTAAAAAATGTGACTACAAAGTTATACAGAACTACAGAGAGTTAATTAACGCGAGACGAGAGTCGCTCTGGAGCGATCAATAATTTCGTCACCATAAAATTTTCCCGTCTGCAAGTTACGCAATTACGCCAGCATCCACGACAAAACATTTCGCGGTCGATTCAGCCCGGGCGAATTCGATCGATATCCGAAACTCGGGTATTCAATTCTTAATTGACCCTGGCCGAGGACAATCTTCTCGAGTCGCCGTTGAAAAGGCGGCGAGGACAATGAAGAAAATGAACGACAGGGAACTTGACGCGAATACCGACAAGCCTGCGACTGAATTTCCAGTTGAAATTCGTGTCCGGGGCTCCGTGCTTGTTAGTCTAATTACTTGTAAGTGGAGTTGCGGCCGTAACGAACCAACCAGCCGGCTGCTCCAAAACTTCTCGACGAGTAAACACGCTCGCCGCCGCAATATTATTCGGCCGATCCTCTCCATCTCTTCGTGGTTGCTCGCTCTTGCTCGCGAGCACGTTCTTTTTCTTCCATGTTTGCCGTCCCAGCAATCTTCTTTGCGCATCCAGCAATTTTCCCCGACCGGCGCGGCTCTGCTGCTGTGCGCGAGCAGGCGAACGACTTCGTCGAACAACTTTTCATAAGAAGTAATTTCGCGGGTGGGGGCGGGAGGGTTAACTACTCCCGATGCATTATATTTCCTCGTTACAGTACTTTCCATTAGTTTTCGAAATTCTATTTGCCCGGCCAGCAGCAAATAAATCAGTTTAAACCGTCCGCTTCTGTTACCGCGCAAACGCGAACCCCGCGAATTTTCTTCCCAACGCCGCGCCGCACACTCAGAGAATCCATAAACCGTGGTCGCTGCAGCGGTTACATTGAAATTACCGACACTGGCCGATTCGGCCGGGTTACATTGAAGTCGCTGAAACAGATTTCACCGACAAGAACTCACCGAAGCCTGGTTTGACCAACGCCAGTATTAGCTGACAACAATATTGATCAACACTGTTGCGGCGGAGCTCGCGAGCTGGATGCTTTGTGGTCGTACCTTGCTCGCGATAGCCAAACGCTCGTTTGCTAAATTAATATCACACACGGGGACAAAGGTGCGATGTTTGCTGATTGATTTTTGACCTTTTTCTACCTGTTCAGACCCGCAGTTTTAAATCGGGCACACCCGACATCGCGCGAACCAACGCTGCGATCATTGATTGGTTACATTGTATTTCAAAATTGAACCACATGCTACGTTGAATTTCGATTTATTATTAAATTATTGAATTTTGTGCTCTCATAGCAAATGTGCATGCGAAAATCTAATAGAATATAAGGTTCAATGAAATGGTTTCTCTTTTAAAATTCAATCAGGTACCTCCCAAATCATATTCCATAGTTAACAGTGACTCCACAATGAATGGTCAATTAAAAGCAACGCATAAAGCACAACTGTAGTACACGTGACTATATTGCGTCGTTAAAAATAATATTTCATAAAATATTGTTCGTGCTGTTAAAATTGAAGTACATCTCCTGACTGCGATTCCACACGTTGATCAATGAATGAGATTTTGTCCACGGCCCAGGTCATAAATATAATTCCATTTTTCACGTAAAGAGAAGTTAATATGAATTGGTTTTATGTCAAGCATTACGCGGTATCAATGTTTTATTATTCATCGAGTTACCCCGTACTTTACATTAAGCAACCCGCGTGTTTGGATATTCACGAGCACCGTTTACCGTGGAGTTACGGTCCAAAATTCGACGCGGCCAAGCAGACGGTATTCTTTTAACGTTTTCCGCATCCACCGGCCGATGAATTTCCATACGTCGTAATCAGCTTAAGTACGGTCGCAAGGCCGCTCATTCGAGCGTGCTTTATAGCATTTGCTCGCGGTAAACTTACACGGAACAGACTGAACGCGTTACTGTCGCAACGAGAACAGGAAACACGGTCGAGCGCATTGTTCAAGCCGTTCTAACCCAGCTAGCACCGTACATCCATTGGACGTCCGTTTATGTCCAGTTTACGTCCATACGTCCGTCGTCCGTTGCGTATGTCCCTAGGATGTCCGATGGACTTAAATTTCGGACATACGATGGACATCCGTTCTTTAACGTCCTAAGGACGTACCTGGGACCTAAATTTCGGATGTTCCAAGGACATCCGATTTTTTCGTCCAAGGAACTTCCGTGGGACATGAATTTCGGACGCTCCTGGGATGTTCTTAGAATTTTAATCTCGGACTTATTGGGACTTAAATTTTGTGTGTTCTTGGAGTGATCACATCTTATGCGTGAGATATATTAATATATTATGTGTAATATATTATAATATATAATATATATATATATATATTATTAGTATATAATATTATATATATATATATTATTAGTATATAATATTATATATATATATATTATTAGTATATAATATTATATATATATATATATATATTATTAGTATATAATATTATATATATAATATTATAATATATAATATATATATAATATATGTATATAGTGTATGAGCTAAAGAGTGGTTCTTTATGCAAAATAAAAAATTTCTACTTGAATTGCAACAAAAAACTGTATTAAAATTTTATGAATTTTTCTAAGTACAAAAACTAATAAGGTTTAATGTTAGAAAATTGTAGGATGTTAATAAGATTAAATAGGTTAACAAAAAGGTGATTAAATATATTTACAATGTATAATTTTCATAAAATATAATATATACGCGACATTTACATAGGATGTTTATATATAGGACATTTAAAAATCTATCGTCTTCAAGGATATGTACGATATGGTTTCTGAATATTAAAAACTACTAAACAAGGTTCTTTGCATGAGGATAAAAAGTAAAATAAATATCACATTTATTAAACATGAATTATTACAAGCATATGGATTAGGAACATAGTGCAATACAATCGCATATACGTATAACACTAATACATATTTATTAATAACAATTTATATTTAGTTATAACAATTTACAACAATACTCTGGGTTTTTGAAGGAAGCCACGAAAATATTCGAACACCCTTTTTGAAACAGAATAATTTTTTAAAAATTGTACCAAACAACTTGATTTTTTATAATAAATTAGAAGCACTCATTTATGAAATGATACGAAAAAAAGATTTTCCAAAAATTATAATTTACAAGGTTACATGCAGAAATTAAATAGGCATTTTTTAAGACATTTTTATTTGGTCCTTTCATGAAATTTTAAAATAGATGTTTTGTAGATTTGTGTTAGTTATACACATGTTGAAAATTTCATCGAAATCGGTTGACGCAGGAAAACGACACGCATCGAAAGATGAACGATTCTGTGGATTTGAAGCAGATACTGATCAAAAGTCGTGTAAAACTACGATTTTCGCCATTTTGAACCGCTTGTAGCTCGCGTGTATATGGTAATCAGTTTCGATGAAATTTTCAGCACGTGTATAACATAGATCTACGAAACATATATCTTAAATTTCCATTAAGAGCCTAAATAAACAGTTTTAAAAAATGCCTTTTTTATTTTTGCATGTAACCTTGTAAATTATAATTTTAGAAAATATTTTTTCATATCATTTCATAAACCAATGCTTCTAATTGATTATAAAAAAATCAGGTCGTTTGGTACAATTATAAAAAAATTATTCTGTTTTAAAGGGCGTTCGAATACATACGTAACTCGCTGTAAGTGTCGTAAATTACAGAGATGTACATAAGTACAAAAACGATAATATATAAGGTTAAATATTATAAGTATAAAAATATATTATTAATATAAAACGTTAATATGTACATATAAATTAAAAAATTTTTCACTATAGGATAAAAACGACGGCGCATGTGTGCGTGTGACCTTATACATATTATTGAAGAAAGCTTTTGTTATAAGAGTACTTCTTTCTCCAGCCCTCCTGAGCCATGTCTTCATGGAGACTTCTGTTCCTTTTGGATGAATAGAAATGTCTTCATCTATTTGCTGCATCTGAAAATTAGAATTTCAATTTAATAATATATTCAATTGTATACAACTGAATTTCAAAAATAATAAATTAAATGTGAATAATTACCTATCATTACTTTGGCGAATTTCATAGCATCGAATCTTTTCTTTTGCTTTTTACCTAGCCATCTGTACTGAAAATCCGTAGTTTCTTCGGCCACTTTCGCCTTTCCCTTTGCTTCTGCATAGCTATCTGAAAACATTATAATATTATTATAATGTACAACATTATATATGTATATGAAATTATTTCGGTTCTTCTCTCTCTCTCTCTCTCTCTCATAACTGTTTCACAATCAGAACTGATAAATAACAGTTTGAAATCTTTTCAGAACCATTTCACTCTCTGATTCAAATAAAATGGGTAAACTTCCGTACCACCCAAATGAGGTCTTACCCGCTGGCACGTTACTGCTTTTTTTAATGTGGGTAGTTCGCCGATAGCCCTATAGTACCACAATTTTGCTGACTTTTTATATAGCACAACTGCAATGTTACAATTGGCTTGGACAAATATAATTATAGTAAGTATACAGAAAAGGTTAAACCTCTTGTAACCTTTTATGCATAATTACCATAACTATTATATACATGCGTGCTAAAAAGTGTTGAACGATGAAGCTAGACTCCAAAATATAGAGGAAAAGATATCCGAACCAGTGTAGCCAGACGGAGCGACTCGAGCGGCTCGCAGGCCCCTTACGTCTCCGTCCCTCGCCTAGATGCTGCCTCAGCTATCCCCACTCTTACCACTACCGCTGGCGCGACCGAGTGCTAGAATGAGAGCGGTAGCATGCTACCGACTCGGTCACGCCAGCGGTAATGGTAAGAGTGGGGATAGCTGAGGCAGCATCTAGGCGAGGGACGGAGACGTAAGGGGCCTGGGAGCCGCTCGAGCCGCTCCGTCTGGCTACACTGATCCGAACATATGTACAGTGACTCCCACTAATATTTGGATACTCTTAAAAAGACGATAACTTTTTTAATATTGTACTATACGATTTGAACATTTTTGGGAATATAGAGCTATGTGAAAAGAAATTTTTTCAAAAATTGCATTTGATCGGAATTGTAGAGAAAATACTAAAAATTGCATTTTACAACTTTTTTATGCGGGCCTATATTGAAATTTTTAAAAATACGTTTTGTAGATCTGTGTCAATTATAAGCACTGTGAAAGTTTCATCGAAATCCGTTGATGCGGGAAAAAACGACAGGCATTGGAAGATATAAGAATCCTTAGATTTACTGCATTAGAGGCCGAAAATCGTGAAAATGTGCAAATTTTACCATCATTAAACTTTGTAGCTCATTGCAACATCGACCGATTTTGACGAAATATTCAGAATATATTTAATTGACACAGATCTACAAAACGTATTTCGTAAATTTTCAATACCACGCAAAAATGTTATAAATTCAACTTTTAGTATTTTTTCTACAATTCCGCGATCAATTGCAGTTTTTGAAAAAATTTCTTTTCACATCATATAATACGGTAATTGCTCTAGCTTCCCAAAAAAGTTAAAATCGTATAGTACAATATTAAAAAAGTTATCGTCTTTTTTAGAGCGTCCGAATATTAATTTGTTTCACTGTACTTATGAAAGACAATGTAGCAATGGGAAAACAATAATTTTTTCTTCAATTTCTAATTTAATATATTTCGCGAAAACATCCGTAACGTTAAAAATTTCAGAAGGACCTAAAGAAGGAGATTCTATTGAAAAAATTCCAAATTCGGATGATTTACAGGGACTCTCATAAAAATCTTTTAGATGTAAAAATTTACTACCAACTATCTTGTATACGTCACCTGATAATATGAAATTTTCGACAAGAATTATATCACCATTTATAAGAGAACAACAATTATTTGGCTCACTAGTTTTTAAACTGAAATTATGGAAATCAACGCGTTTGAATTGTTTACTGGCATTAACATTGCTTTCTAACGGCCCCTCAAAATGTTCATTTTTAAAAATAGGAAATTTACTATTGTTCATCTTTTCTTTCATAAAAATATGGCATTTTTCCGTATGCCGTTTTACTAACTGCTCTAATATTTTATTCGGCTTCCGAACAGATTTTAAAATACTTTGTAAAAAATTTTCGAAATTAAAAGCTCCGAAATTGTGAAGTGGCCCATGACTTTTTACATCTTCCACAATGTGTAAGAGATTGTGAACATTGTGAGAAATGTACTCTGATCCATATAATAGTTCAAACGTTTTAACAAAATAATGTAATAATTCAGAGGCATAGTCAATTAATTTAAAATATTTTGAATTTGATAATATAATGACTGCTACATGCAACGAAAGGAAATTTACATATCGATCTTTACTTATATTGTTTAACAAGACTACTGGGCCGGTATAAAAAAGGAACTGCCTAAATTCCGTTGCTTTCCATCGTTTCAGTTCATTTAAACTTCGTGGCTTTCTATTAAATTCTAATGGCATGCACTTTGCCAGAGAAACTAAGGAATTTGATATATTAAGAGATTTCGAATGTGAAATTTTTGTGGTAGGTTTTCCACAGCACCATAAGTTTAAAAGTAATTTCTTCATTACACCCAAACAAATTAAATGCATGTAATCTAGTGGAAAAGAATTGATCATGTCAATACCCGGAATATTTTGTAATGAAGTTGTACCCGCGTGATGATCTTCATCAACTTTCGATCTAAACTCAACGTCAGTTCGCAATTTAATTTTATCTGCGTATGGAAAACATACTCTTTTATCAATATAATCTCCTTCAATATGGCATTTTGTGCAAGAATGATATCCCGTATAATATTTGATGCATTTGATAAAAGATTTCGCGGGAGCATCACAGATAAAAGATTTTATTCGGAAATGATATAAATGTCCATTAAATAACAATCCACTATTAATAAGGGCTATTGCCTCTTCAACAAAATCGAATAAAAAACTATTAACATCTTCTGGTTTGTGATAACCATGATAAATTCCGATCATTTCCACATTTGTATTTCCCGTGATACTACAAAGAATAGGATATACTTCGCTGCTAGAACTCTTTGATAATGGAAGACCGTCAATATTAACGTTAATCTGAATTGTATTATCTTTAAAATAAGAAACATCTATAAATTGACAAAGATTTAAAATAGCATTTTTTAAACCAAAATGATAATAATACCCTGGCTTAATTTCTTTGGTAACGACTGTCCTACATGTTTTTAAAAGAGTTCTAGCATCCATTGGTAAATTATTGGGAATGGGCTTCTTTAATATGGAAAGCAAATCGTTAACCGCGACATGTGAAATACTATGTTTTACAGCCCATTCCGCTAAACTAACACGAACATTTATATCATTACCGTCGGCTAATAACTCGCGCGTCGCATCGGTGAAATTGTGACTTTCTGTAGTTCCTTCAAACTGAAGATCTTCTACAGAAATGTCGTTTTCAATTTCACTATCGGACGAAAAATCTGAATAAACTAATGTATTGTTTTCATTGCTAATTGTACTTCTGTCCGATGAAACAGAAGCTTCTTGATGAAAACTATCGTTCGATAGACGCGACAATTTTTTAGCACGCATATAATATTTTTCAAGTTTTCTTTTGCCAGTCATGTTTGCACGAATAATAATAAATATAAAATAAATACTTATCTGAAATGGAAACAGCAAACTCTACCCACACAGTTGATGATAGCACTAAAGCACTCGTCCACACTTTTTATTATGAATACTTTGTTTTAAACTGAACGTCCTGACGACGGAACGGTCCTTGATCCGCAGTGTTCAGCTGTGTTGTACGGTCCCATAGTCCCATCGAAGCAAGCGATGATCGGCAAGGAAAGAGACGGTTGATAAAACAAGCGACGATCGATAAAACAAGCGACGATCGAATGTTGGAGAAGAACGCGCCGTTGCTGCGTGACAAACACAGTCTTGTGCGAGAGCTTTGAGAACGTGCTTGAAAAATCCAGTGAAATCAGTGAAGTCAGTGAAATCAGTGATACATACATATTATTGGATTTTTTTCATACCTAGACAAGTAAGTATATTCATTGTTACTATTTGTTACCGTCAGTTACCGGCTTACGCCATTCTGTTATACAATTATTTTACACAGTTGCGCACATAACACTGTCCAACAGCCAAAAAGTATTTCGATTCCCACTATGCGATTCTTATAGAGTTTTTCGCGCTGATTCCGAATCTGTTTTTAATTTTTCTCCTATACGTATAGTTTTTGAGAAAATGAAGTTAAAAAAAAGACATATTTTTCAACTTTGATCAAGTATTGTGATGTTATTATAAAAGATATTGAATTGTTCTTTATATCAAAAGATTCCTTAGACTTTCCCGAAGACAGTGATATCCAATATTAATAGATTATGATTGTTTAAACATGTTTAAACGATCATTAAAGACGGAGAGACGCCACCTTCGCACCAATTTTTGACGATATTTTTGAATTTATCTCAAAAAATAAGCGTCCAGCGGAAAATCGAACTATACCACGCGATAGAGCAGACTTTTATCTTGAGAAACCACCCTTTCAAGTTTCGAACGTCGACGTTTTTTTCGAACCAGAAAGCAAAATATCTTCGCCCGACATGAGTTGCGGCCAGTGGCGCTCACCACTAGAACGGTCGTTCGCCGCTCGGTATCCCGTCGCTGCGCCGCGCCGTATACCGTCCCGAGCGCCACTGGCCGCAACTCATGTCGGGCGAAGATATTTTGCTTTCTGGTTCGAAAAAACGTCGACGTTCGAAACTTGAAAGGGTTGTTTCTCAAGATAAAAGTCTGCTCTATCGCGTGGTATAGTTCGATTTTCCGCTGGACGCTTATTTTTTGAGATACATTCAAAAATATCGTGAAAAATTGGTGCAAAAGTGGTGTCTCTCCGTCTTTAATGATCGTTTAAACATGTTTAAACAATCATAATGCATTAATATTATATATCATTGTATTCGGGAAAGTTTAAGGAATCTTTTGCTGTAAAGATCAACTCAATATCTTTTATAATAACATCACAATATTTGTTCAAAGTTGAAAAATATATCTTTTTTTTAAACTACATTTTCTCAAAAACTGTACGTATAGGAGAAAAATTAAAAACAGATTCGGAATCAGTGCGAAAAACTCTATAAGAATCGCATAATGGGAATCGAAATACAAAAATAAAGTTGAAATTTGTTGGACAGTGTAATTGGCCACACGCACCTTAAATTAGAATATCTTTTTTATTGTTTAGGATTCGAACTCGCGCGAATTGTACTTCCGCTAATATCATTTACACGATTCGACGTCGCGAGAGCGCTACGCGACGCGATGCCGAAAATTACAAGTCGACCGACAAACTTGACAACAACAGCTCCTTCTCATTGCCACGAAGGACGACACTGTATCGTTAGACATCATACACGTCACACGCGTTCATCACGTTCGCTCTACAAGTACATCTCTCCGTCTCGATAACGTCTTGTTGTTTCGAATAATATCGGTATTCGTTGTAACCGCGCCTATCGCGTAAGAATCGCCGTCGGAAAGCGTTCATCAAAGTGACAATAAACGAAGTTCCGTTAAGTAAAGTGTTCAAAACGACCAAAATTGTTGAGTGTTAGAGGATGTAAGCAAGATAGCCGGGAGCAACCTGGCGAGGATGTACAGTGATCGACGAGAGAATAAAACAGTACGACTTCGTTTTGAACACTTTACTTAACGGAACTTCGTTTATTGTCACTTTGATGAATGCTTTCCGACGGTGATTCTTACGCGATATGCGCGGTTACAACGAATACCGATATTACTCGAAACGACAAGACGTTATCGAGACGGAGAGGTGTACTTGTAGAGCGAACTTGATGAACGCGTAGGAATCACCGTCTATTATATGCATTCTAAAAATTTCATTGAAATTGGTTAATTAGTTTGCTAATTATAAACGATCAAAAGTAGTAAAAATAGTACTCACAGGCCGAAAATCATGAGAAATTGCAATCTTTACCACTTTTGATCGTTCATAATTCGTGAACCAATCAACCAATTTCAATGAAATTTTCAGAATTTATATAATTTATACGAGTTTACAAAACACAACTTTTAAATTTTCGTTATTGGCCCAGCTGAAAAAGTTGTAAAAATCAATTTTTACTATGGTGTGTCACAATTCCGAGGAAATGTATTTTTTCAACATATTTAAGACGTCATTTACTAAACTAATCCTTCTAGCATTACAGAGAAATTGAAGTCGTTTGTTCCATTCATAAAAAGTTATTCTGATTTAATATGTGTGTGATGAACCCCGCGGCATAAAGTGCAAACATATTTCTTTATACATTAATACAATATAAATTTTGCAGAACCTGCGGAACAATGAAATCGTGGACGATTGTCGAATTTCTGCAAGATGGTACGGTGGAGGCAGTGCCCTCTTTGTGGGTAATAGGCGATTATTGCCATTGGCCTTTGTTATCCAAGAGCCGAATGATGAAGGCCATGAAAGCATGCGAGGGCGTGAACAAATGTTGGCCAAAACACGCCATTAAACATTTTAAAAACGGCACTTTTGGTGAGTTAAAGATTTTATAATATGATGAAACTAAAATAATTACATATGTATAATTTAAAAATGCTTTTAGATGATTATGCAAAAGCAAGGGCCAAGGCGAAAGTGGCCGAGGAAACTTCTGACCTACAATCAGAAGTTGAACTTGGTCCAAAAAGGAGACGCAAAATTGTACGTATGGTCAGTGATACCGATGAAGAGTCGGAATCGATGATGCCAACGCCTCCGGCGTTAAAACATTGCAACGAGCTAGGTACGTAAATAAACGATTTTATGCTATTTTATGTTAATTGCTTAATTTCTTTCCATAAATAATTATTAGAGCGATATATAAACCATGATTATTGTTTTCAGGTACAAACAGCACGACAGAGCACCACACTGATTTCGATCAGCTGTTGCCTACGCATCGCGGGCAAACACATCGCAACGAGCCAGGTACGTAAATCAAAGATTCTATGATATTTTATGCTAATTGCTTAATTTCTTTCCATAAATAATTATTATATTGGTGTATAAACCATGATTATTGTTTTCAGGTACAAGCAGCACGACAGTGCATCAGACTGATTTCGATCAGCTGTTGCCTACGCATCGTGGGCAAACACATTGCAACGAGCCAGGTACGTAAATAAAAGATTTTATGCTAATTGCTTCATTTCTTCCCATAAATAATTATTATATCGGTGTGTATAAACCATGATTATTGTTTTCAGGTACAAGCAGCACGACAGTGCATCAGACTGATTTCGATCAGCTGTTACCTACGCCTCGCGTGCTAACACATTGCAACGAGCCAGGTACGTAAAGAAAAGATTTTATGCTAATTGCGTAATTTCTTCCCATAAATAATTATTATATCGGTGTGTATAAACCATGATTATTGTTTTCAGGTAGAAGCAGCACGACAGAATCGGTTCAGGTGTTGCACACGCCTCCGACGATGAAACGTCGCAACGATCTAGGTACGTAAATAAAAGATTTTATGCTAATTGCGTAATTTCTTCCCATAAATAATTATTATATCGGTGTGTATAAACCATGATTATTGTTTTCAGGTAGAAGCAGCACGACAGAATCGGTTCAGGTGTTGCACACGCCTCCGACGATGAAACGTCGCAACGATCTAGGTACGTAAATAAAAGATTTTATGCTAATTGCTTTATTTCTTCCCATAAATAATTATTATATCGGTGTGTATAAACCATGATTATTGTTTTCAGGCAGTAGCAGCACGACAGAATCGGTTCAGGTGTTGCACACGCCTCCAACGATGAAACGTCGCAACGATCTAGGTACGTAAATAAAAGATTTTATGCTAATTGCTTTATTTCTTCCCATAAATAATTATTATATCGGTGTGTATAAACCATGATTATTGTTTTCAGGCAGTAGCAGCACGACAGAATCGGTTCAGGTGTTGCACACGCCTCCAACGATGAAACGTCGCAACGATCTAGGTACGTAAATAAAAGATTTTATGCTAATTGCTTTATTTCTTCCCATAAATAATTATTATATCGGTGTGTATAAACCATGATTATTGTTTTCAGGCAGTAGCAGCACGACAGAATCGGTTCAGGTGTTGCACACGCCTCCAACGATGAAACGTCGCAACGATCTAGGTACGTAAATAAAAGATTTTATGCTAATTGCTTAATTTCTTCCCATAAATAATTATTATATCGGTGTGTATAAACCATGATTATTGTTTTCAGGTACATGCAGCAGGCTAGTGGACCAAATAGATGAATGCGACCAGATTTCTACAAATTATACAATTACTGGTAAGTTAATAAAACTACAGTGACTTGGATTAATATTAGGACGTTTTAGAACTTTTTTATTATCGTACTATACAATGTGAACTTTTTTTGTGAAGCTAGAGCAATTAATTTACCACAGGACGTGAAAAAAAATTTTTCAAACATTACAATTGATCGGAATTGTAGAAAAAATACTAAATGTTGCATTTTACAACTTTTTTTGTGTGGGCCTATTTTGAAAATTTGAAAGATATGTTCAAATATCGTATAGTAAAATATTTAAAAAATTAGCGTCATTTTTAGAGCGTCCGAATATTAATTCGTGTCATTGTATCTAAACGAATTTAAATATGGAAGTACGTATTAGCGTAAACACGTACCTAAAAGTCTAACTTTTCAGAAGAGGGGCAAACCCATCGGTATCTTAAAATGATACTTCAACAGCAGCATCTCCTACGATGCCTGATGACCGATGTTTCCACTCGCGTGGAAAAGATCGAGAGGATTCTTGGAAAGAATCCTCAACAATGCTCTTCAACGGATCCACAAAAGTCATCAGTTTTTCTGCATATATCCTGTCCCGTCAACTCGCAAGAGGAATTCGACGAATTGGATACATTTTTGCGAGATGGGGAAAATGCAAAAAATGTGGTAATTAAATAGAACCTTCACCATAGCAGCTTCTCTCACCAAAAGTTCTCACTAGATTGTAAATAAATTACTAATTTTCAGGCCTTCGAGTTAGCGAGTATTGGTGGAGCCAATTGCGCCAGTTTTATAAAGCGCACATTAGGATCCCTTATGACGAATGAATTGGCAATGGAATTTAGCTGGCTTGGGAAGAAGGGCAAAAGACGATTTGAGGCCACAAAATTAGCCACAGTAATAATTGGTAATTATTCACGTGCATTTTGTTATTTTTGATATTTAGTTGTATGCAATATATATTATTGAATTGAAATTTTAATTTTAGACGCAGCAAAAATCTCAAAGGTATCTACTTCGGTAAACGATACCGAAGTCTGCATGCAGAAATGGCTTAGGAGGGCTGCGGAACGAACCAGAGTTATAAACAAAGTGTATTAATAATGAGGCATGGCAATTTTTTTACCAACAAGGGTCTCATGGACAGTCCCGGCCAGATTCCTCCCACCAGATCCCGGAATAGCAGTGTAGGGTGAAGTTTAGTGGCGTATACCCCGTGAATCCTGTGTCTTGCACCCTATGCACAAGTTCACCTAGGGCATGGCACGTGCTCCTCGATATTTTCGAGGTCACAGCTGGGGGACTCCCACACACCCCGGGGTTGCGATGATCCCGGGGCACGTACGTAAAGTATTTTACACCCCATACTTTAAAAAATAAAAAAAAAATAAAAAAAGTCTCATTAAGTATTATACAGGGTGTCCCAGCTAACTTGACCACCTTGAATATCTTTGTTGTTTTTAGAGATACGTCAAATGTATGAAGGACATAGTTGAATGGCAAAATGGGGCTCATACGATACCAACAAAATTTTTGCTTTTATGCAATTTCTTTTGGAGATATGAAGGTCACCTTCATTTTTTTAAATGGAATGAGGTATTTTAAAAAAATGAAGGTGACCTTCATATCTCTAAAAAAAATTACATGAAAACAAAAATTTTGTTGGTATCGTACAAACCCCATTTTACCATTCAACTTTGTCCTTCAGACATTTGACGTATCTTGAAAAACAACAAAGATATTCAAGGTGGTCAAGTTAGCTGGGACACCCTGTATATATATTTTTATTTTATTTTTAGTTATACAGGCTGTCTCAAAATTGCTTCAACAGCCGGAAATGGGAAGTTCCTGTTGCTTCAAATGATCTCACTAACCTCCCATTTCCGGCTGTTGAAGGAATTTTGGGACACCCTGTATATTTTATTTTATATTTAATTATAAATATTATATTATTCCAGCTGCTCGTGGCGTGCCTACTGCACGCTCTCGCAACCAGGCCCTACGGGCGGGTTGTCCTCGCTGACGGCGCACAGTGGGCGCACTAATGATGTCACAACTTTTCAACGAATGTATTTTTTCGAATGCGGATTTTTCCAAAACCTTCCCGAAGAAACGCTGCGTCTATATAATGGCTCAATCCCCAGCTTTCACGTTTCTTTCTACGTTTCTACGTTATATATAGAGATTTAGTAATAAATTTTATATTATAGTTAATTATAAATATATATATATATTTAGTTATATAGTTATATAAAATTTTTATATGTTTGAATAAATATATATTTGTATTGTACGTATATGCGATTGTATTGTACTATGTCCTTAATAGGAATAATAAATGAAATTTTGTTTCACTTTTTAACCTTATACATACATAGAATATTGTTTAGTAGTTTTTAATATGCAGAAACCATATCCTATATAAACGTCCTATAAATGTCCGTTAACGTTCAGAATATGTCCCAGATACGTACAAGGGACGTCCGAATAACGTTCAGAATATGTCCCAGATACGTACAAGGGACGTCCGAATAACGTCCGTATGTCCCAGATACGTACAAGGGACGTCCGAATAACGTCCGTATGTCCCAGATTATTTTCACGTATGTCCGAGGGACGTCCCAGATAGGTCCGAACGGGACGTCCTACGTACGTCCCACTTTCTAAATTGGACGAAAAATCGGACGTCCGTGGGACATACAGAGGTCCGATACGGACGTACTTTGGACATTCGTCGGACGTCCGTGTGCTAGCTGGGAAAGAACAATGCGAAAAAAATTTGCTAATTCCGGTGTGCATGCACCGTCGTTTTCTTGTGACGTTGAATCACGTTGTGCACACTTGACCCACAAATTTCGCGTAAACATAATCACCCTGCAATGATATCATTCGCGGGAACCCATCTTCTTCTTACCCCGGTCACGGCAGATCGTTACTTTTCGTTTGCGGTTCATTGGGCGAAGTTAATGGTGAAGCTAACTTCGTCGTAAGTTAGAAAACTGAATTACATGTTTATTATCTGCGTACTGGGTCACAAAGATTAACGGTAAGTGAAAGACAGAATAATAAAAATATAGGACCGCTTTCAACCTTCATTTAACACCAAACCTACAGATCCTTAAAAGTAACTAGCAGATGTTCTGTTGTAAAAATAACAAGACTGATTTTATTTAGACTTTGTGCAGCTCCTATTGTAATACGTGCTCTACTAAAGATCGTTTTTATTATCTTAATAATTGTAAAATAAAAAATCTGGAACTGTATAGGGACTCCTTTTACGAATGTTTGACTAACTAGACAGACAAATAATCTTTTTAACTTTCCTATGAGGGACAAAATTAAATAATAGTTATTATGATAGTGAAGTTATTTTTACAATTTCAGAGCACACTTGACAAATAATTTTTTTAATTTTCCTATGAGGGACAAAATTAAATAATAGATATTATAATAGTGAAGTTATTCTTACAATTTCAGAGCACACTTGTACGTACACAATAATAATTCAAGATTAAAAACGAGACATTTGTGGAGTGGTATTTTCTCCCATAGTATAAAGAAAGCTCGAGAAAGTTCATGCAAATTCTACATTAAAGCTCAGTCGAATTAAAAGAGTAAGAAGCAGTTTAATCGGGTCAGGACTGCTAAAAAGACTAATTTTAGCACATTATTCAAATACAAATGATTAAGCACTGGTAAACATACACATTTTTGAAGGCTGGTTCTTTTGAAAAGAGCAAAACCGCGGAAATTTCGTGGCAGAGTGTGATTTCGGAGGCAAAGATGGCGCGACTGCGTGGTTGAAGGCGAAGCTTATCATCACCGGGCAAACTTCAAAGTCGCTTAATGACGAAACTAATTACAGACGGCGTTCCACCGTCGGCCGCGCAGCAGCAGTACGCCTCTAGGATTAGCGTGATATGGTTTTTCGTCCCCCGCCGTGACCAGCACGCAGTCCTCGATGATAACGTGCTCGTTTTCGAGTTGCGAGGCCTGAAAATTGAAAAGCTTGCGGGTCACCGTACCCGGTCGCTTGTAACGCGGCCTCGTAGTGGTCTCTGAACACGAGTGCTTTCGTGACGCTGGTTCTTTCTTTGGAATTCCCTTCTTTCCACTACGCTGTTTGCCCCGATTCTGTCATCTTTTTGTCACGAGAATTAATTTCGAACAAAATGATTGAAATGCACGGATGTCAACCGGCGATAAAGCATTCCCAAAATGGAAACGGCAGCTTCTAACAAGCCGGCAAACATGAACTCGCGAATGTTCGAAAAGTTTTAATTAAAACCCCTTTGTAACTGGAAAGCTTTGGTTTACCTCTGATCAACTACGTTTTCTGTGAAATGTATTTGATCTTCGAATGGTTTCAGAATGTTTTCAGGTATACCGGGGTATAGTAGAACCTCGATTATCCGAATCTCAGATATCTGACTTCTCATTGTTGTCTATGCTCTACAATTCAGTCTAGAACCATCCATTTACAATACTATTTGTTGTACAAATCAGTGAAGATTTCATCTAGTATCGAAATGTCTCTCTAATTAAAGGTTGTGGTTGCGGTGTATTTTAAAGGCTTCGCGAGAGTCATTCATGTGCATCGAAACAAATTAGTTTGATATCGAAGAGGCCTTTTGATGTTTGAAAAGCTGAAATTACTTCTGTACGCCAACGCGAACATTTTATTCCGCTCGGCGCGGAATTAACATTGAAAACGGCGGTGTGCAAATAATTCGCGCAGTTACATCGTTAAATGAGAAAAAGGAGAACCGATAGATACTCTCTCAACAAAAATTTCTGCATCACGCACACGAGTCCGCGTAAATCCCGGCCGGGTTTTGCACACACGCGCACACACGTCGTATTAATAGATGCGCGGCCATACATCGGGAGATTTTGTAAAAATTTCTGCGGCGTATTTTCGCATCGAGCTGCGTTCCCCGACCAGCGAAATAATTACGTGGTACATTGAAGTGCTCACAGCGAAAATTCCAAGTGGAGTTTGAACGTATATCCCGCTGGCTGCGGCGAACAGTTCCCGCGTGTTTCCAATTTCGTACTTTTCCACAAACCGGCGTTGAAAAATTAATCTCCGTTTCACTCGATTCTTTCACGGTCACGTGGCTTCCGTTAAAGCAACGCGAGCGAATTCCGAAAGAGAAAATTACACAGTCTCACGTAAGCACCGGCGGTCTCTCTCTCTCCTTTTCTCTTTGTCCAGGTCGATTCGTCATCGAAACAATTGTCGGAGACCGGCCGATTTTTTTCCCGCTTGACGAAACTGCGGAAAATTTCGGGCTCAGTCCACGCAAGCTTTTAACGGAATTAACCTAATTACTTTCGAACCTGAGGGCCGTTAAACTGCGCTGGCGCGGCGGCGAACGCGTAATCCTAACGTTTCGGTGAACGACGCTGTTAAAATCACTGTTCTGGAATGCGACTGCGTTCTACCTCGCGAAACGTTTACCGTCAGCACGACGATGTACGAGCAACGCCGACGATAAGACGCTAAACGTGCCCCCTCCTAGCTCGTTGCAATTTATTCCAAGCTCGTCCTTTGTAATTAAAAAAGCCCGATTCATTAGGACCGTCGCCTTAGAATTTAATTGCTTCGCCGATGGAATTTCTCCGGCGGAATAACAAACCGCCGACTGAAGGAGAATTTTCGCCGAACTCCATCGCCGGATTTCTGGAATTGCGATTATAACTCACTTCCGAGACATCGGCTCCGATGCTGCCGGCCCGGGAACATTAAACGCGCCGACGCGACGGTTTGTTTACGCATAACTCTTTGGCAACGTGTTGGTTCTGGCTTATGCTCGTGACGCAATATTAAAAATTTCTTGCGTTGTAAATCAAAAGATGTATGTTACAGAATATGGTAAGTTAACCTTTTTTTTTGGAAGTGCGTGAAAATTTGACTCTAGTTGACACGTGGTTGCAGTGTCTTTCATGTATGGGTGATGGAATTCTTTGGTCACATGGATCCCTTTGCGGACGAGCATTTTGTAAAATGTTAAAATCGTGTTTCTTAACACTAAACCTACCGACCATCAAAAGTGACTGATGTGTACAGTATTATAAAAATCAGAAGATTAAATTTATTTATATTTCGTGCGATTTTTTTTATCATATACATACTGAAGTCAAGAAATATATTCAATAAATTGAATTCAAATAATAAAACCTAAAATGGCTCATTTGACCCCTCGTGGTAGGTTTAGTGTTAAAAAACTGTATTGTGTACCAAAATCTTCAGTACTGGGTAAAAAGAAAAGTGTATACTGATCTTATCTTGTATAAATAATTAAAAATTTAAATAATTCAAATTGAACATGTTTGTTAATATATTCATTGTACCGATTGAGATCTGGAAAGTGTAAAAAGTGTAAAGTACTACTCTGCATCATACATTTAAAATTTTCAATTTTGATTTAATTGAATTTTTGAGGTGGCTAGTTTGGCAGTCACGTTACTTCTTATAATATTCTTCCTATTCTGAAATGTTCATTTTTACAGAAAGCTATTGTACGTCCTTGTGTATAAAAGTATGCTTCGCTTCTTCAAAGAAGAAACCTAACATACACCAATGATTACATTAATTATTCATTCTACTTCTGCTACCAACAAGTTGTAAGTCTGAAATGATTATAGTGTGGCCGACATGTGTGATTACTTGGCTCTCCTTATAAAAAGCAAGGTATAGCGATGAAAATCAGAATTGTGTAATAAAAGTTTCATTCTAGTCTTGGTTCTCTGCCAAGTCTACTTGACTGTAGCTGTCATACCAGCGTCTACTGCAATTGATTCGTGTGTCTGGCCACTACATGCTATTTCTACTTACACAGAAATCAAACGATGACTTTCTACTCTTTCGTTTGATCTTTTTTTCGAGGATCATTGGATACTATGGGTCCGTAAAAATCTACATTTCAGACACAATATTACCAAATCTTAACAAGAATTAAATAATTTTATTGCTGCATACGTTAAATCATCAGCTTACATTTCAAATATCGAATTTGAAAGAGATCGAACGCTTCAGAGAATTTAAAAAATGTTTGAATTTTCACCCTGAGAAACGCATGACATACTAAACTCAATAACCAGCAATAGAATTTCGAACGATCACCAATACCCGCTTCAACAGTATAACAAAGTTGGAACCATGTTTTCATTCGACAACATTATTCCATATTCCATTAAACGTCATTCAACAAAATACTCGACATCAATTACATCAACGCCTCTACACACGGAACACTGACGCGTGCTGAACCGCGAAGTAGAACAGCCGGCATAAAGGATTTCTACGGCGGCGTTTGTACTCGTCGCAATTCTACCCTAATCTAGTAAGATTAGATAAAGAGAGAGAGAGGAAGAGAGAGAGAGTGAGTGAGAGAGAACGGGACTTTGACTTGGCAGACGCGAATCGCTTAATTGGAGAACGCGCCTCGCCGCGGAGCGGCGTCGCGGAGACACAAGTAAGTTGAATTTCTCGATATGACCCAGTGCGGCTGGCAATCGAGTTAGGTTAGTTACGCTGAATTCAGGCTGCCACAATGGATGAACCGAAAGCTCGCGCGCAACGGGAAACGAGTGTGTAGGCGGCGAAACCCATAAGGAGTTCCTTCATGTTTGCAGAACCCGTACAATCCTGGGACCTGACCCGCGATAATGAGAGACTTTAGGATCCTCCCTGCCTTCCGCGCCCTTCTGGTCCCTTCGCCCACCGTGTACACACGCGAAGAAATACAATTATTGTCGGCGAAAGTTCCCGGTTTACGCTGGCAGTTTGCTCCTTTCCGAAGTTATTGTTGACTACGCGCGGGAACGGCCGGTCGAGCGCGACACTTGCAAGCGGTTCTTCGGAAACTATTATTGAATCATGGAGGACGAACTGCTTTCCCGGACACCTTACTTTTTAATCGATCATTCAACGTTATGTCTTTTACGAGAGTTTGAACGTCGTCCTGGAAGATATCGCTCTAAGAAGGACTCGCCCGGCTCCGTCTCTCCGGCGAAAACGACACTTTTACTTCGCGAGAGCATCGGACACGTGCTTCGGCGAGCTAATTGCACCGCTGATCAGTGGATCAAGGATTTTTATGGAACCGTTCGATTTTCTGGGCTGATCTGTGGAGCTCGTTCGCGATGAATTTGGAAAGTTATATGGTGGAGAGCGAGTGTTATTTAATTCTATTCGCCGCGTTACGAATGTAGGATTAGTGCTCGTAAATTATTCATGAGCAGACTTTATACCAACTTCCACTTTCGTGGATAACTTGATAAGAACTAAAATAACGAATTTTTATTATTTGGAAATTGCATTTTCCTTGCGTATTACGGTATCACACGTGCATGGATATCGAATCTTGGTATGATAAAGTTATTATTAGTCCGCGGATTTTTATGCCACAAACATAAAAATTGTCTACATCGATCTACAGAGAAAGTAGCGTAGAAGTTTCTATCTTTAATAATTAGATTCTCTTTACCTCCTCAGGGATAAATTTTTCAAAGTGAAAACAGAATTATTTACGTTCTGTTTGATTAAAATGTTCTCAATAAATTCGACGTATGTTTCGTTTTTAACTTCTTCTTACTTGGAGTAATTTTAATGTAAATAAAATATTAAACGAAGAAACGAAGAGGTTAATAAATAACATAAAATGCGCAGTCTAGTTATTGTGTTAATCTGTGATTAAGTAATAAAGGTTTGAGTTTATAAGTTGCAGTAAAATTCGGGGTAGAAAAACGGAAATGAAAGTATCCAGGTTGATTTCCTATATTGCTGGCAGGTGGTGTATTATATAAAGCCACTCCGCGTGTTCCAAATAACAACGGGATCGAGTGGAGAGTCGTGAAAACGCTAAACGGTAATTAAGCATCGGATTAAAGAGCTATATTTTTACGGCGGCCGCAAAAAGAGAACCATAAAGAGACTCTCGTTGAATTCGATCCGGCGCGAATAGACTCTCGCGAATCTTCTCTCTTGCTCTCTCTCTCTCTCTCCGTCTCTCTCTAGTTTCCTCTTTTTTCGTAACAGCCAGTTAATTAATCCGCATCGCGGTACTTTCATTATCGCGACGTCGGGGCACAGTATCATAAATTACGTGTCGTGCCGGTGCGACAATGCTCCTACACCATTTTTCTGTCCGCCGGCAACCTGTCGCAGCGTAAATACATATTGCGAGCTATTAACAATTGTCTCTTTGGTTTTACGGAATTTATTGCTACTGAAGTGGAACGTTGAAGTAACAGAAAATATTCAATATTAAAAGTTTTTGTTATTACAGGATTTCTTTTGATGTGAAAAGTAAGTAGAAAGGACCGGTGTATGGTCGAACAAATTGACCTCTTTATTAACCCTCCGAGTTCTGTGCTGGAATAATTTTTGACCGGGAACATCCAAATTGTCATTTAAGTACTCAATTTGTGACAATTAAACTAATTGAGCAGCTGTTTCATTGAGAATATCGGAAAGGCTAATGTATCTACACGAGATATCGTCAAAAGTAAATTTTTAAACATTATGAATTAGAGCTGCAAACGGTCCGAAGCATTGCCAATTATATAGCTATAAAAATCGTCCGTTGTCCGAGGGTTAACTAGCATGGGCCGAATATTTTTATTAATATATTTCTTAAATTTTTGGTCAAAAGTTGGAAAGGTCTCTCTATGGTCAGACACATCAAACTCTGAATGAGCATCTAGGTCAAATATTTTTCAAAATGTATCCATAAAATATTTTGGTAGCAAGTAGAATGGGTCGGCTTATGGTCGGACATACTTTTAATAAACATGGACCGAATGGTTGCTTTAATATTTCTGTAACATATTCCGGTAGAAATAGTAGAAAAGGTCGGTGTGTTGTCAGACACATTCATCTCTTAATGAAAATGGGTCGAATATTTTTTTAATGTAAGGCTTTTAAGTATATCACATTATTTTCCATCAAGTAATGTTGCAATTATTGTGCATTTAGTATGCTGTGCCTTTCAGTGAAGATTAGTTGATCTTATCGAATATTATTCTGCACGGAATTCAGAACCGTAGGAAACAACGTCAAATTTTATTGTACGTTGAAATATGTCATTTTACGGTTTGACAGACTCGAATAGCTGCTTCTTTCTTGACCATAACATTCCCCGCTCTTAGTGATTTTACGAGAAAACTTTTCACTGTCAGGTACATACTTGTAAACTTTATTTCACTTCCTTTTCTCGTAACTCGACCCATTATGTCCATTATACGTACGTAAATTTCGAGGGATTTCAACAGAAACTTGCTATACTTGTAATAATAGATTTACAAATAAAAATTACGACATCCAAAAGAATCGCACATAATGTTTATAGATCTTACTCGCCACATTTTCTTTTGAAACAGCTATGAAAAGAGAAATAAAACTTTTAAAGCATCTTATTTTGTCTACTACTGACAGTATATTTTTCTTGTCAAATGGAATTCGAAAATAAAATGTCCTTTAGAGAGTGCATTTATTGCATTTTTCACATTTCAGTTTTTCAAGGGGATTTGATAAATTCGTAAATAAAAGTATGTTACAAGTATGTGTATTTCATAAACATGTTTTTACGAATGAAGAAACTTGAAAAATTTTATAGAGTCGTCGCTTTAGAAATACGATTACAAGAACAACAAGAATAATTGTAATATTCAGTGTATTTTTCCAAAGTAAACTGATGACAAAATTTCATTTCAGAAGCACTGTAGAAGTATTTGCGACGAATGGAACAGTTTAAAATACGAAAGATCGCAAGTCGATACGCGAAGTGATTAAAGACGCGTTGGCCTTTTGGAGTGCACGCCGAAATGGGCTGGCCTCGGGGGAAGAAATGACCGTAAAACTCAACTTTGAAACTCAAATAAGGTACTTAACAAGTGTCGGGGCGGTTTCCAGGTTGGAAAGATGGACGAAACAGAGTTTCTTCCCTCGGAACCTTTTGAGCACTCGAACTTTCCCCGAGTCCGCTCAACTTGTATCCCGGTAAAAAATGCCCGCTAATTTTGTCCCCGGTTGTACGCATGCATAAAACACGCCGGGAAGTTTCCGGCCCGGAAATACCGATGCTGCAAAAACTTTATCGACGTTTGAGTGTTCGTAACGCGACGATACAGCGCATAACGATATTTATTGCGGAATAAATGGAAACCTCGTGAACTCGTTCCGTGTAAAATCATTAAACAGAATTTTTTATCGACATTTGCCGTTCATGCAATATACAATTGATCAAATGAAGGTAATAAAATTCTTGCAATTGTTAATGAAAAGTTAAAAAACGGACTTGAAAGAAGATTTTTGCTTCCTGGTGAATAGTTACCACAATTTGGATAACAGTTTAGAGAAATTTATGTATATACATAGATTACACGTGTATAAATAAATCTGCGATATTTTATGCAAATATCTCGTTCACATTCTTAATAATAATTGTTTTAGAATATCCTTGAAATAAATCGAGAAATAAAAATACATCCTTAACTTCTTGCACAGCCTTTTTCAATAAATTATTTTATACAAACCAGAGTTTAAGAAAAAGAATAAAATAGAAAGATTATCCATTAACATTAATTATAAAGTGACTAACAGACTTGGCAATGTCGGAATGTTATTAAAAAACATACTTAGTTCGAAACAAGAGCAAACAGCACAAGTAAAGTACAAATCGGTATTCCTAGGTAAAGTGTCTGTTAAATTATGACCCTTAAAAGTTTACCTTTTCGCCAATTCCGTTAGCAAACAGTCGTGTGTTTGACTGATACTTATAAAGTATGGAGCAGAGTAAAGACATCATCAATGGTACTCTCAAGAGCTTCCATAATTTCCTCCATCCTCAATTTGTTGGCTCCGCGTCTCCAAGAATTAGAGAAAATTTTCCGAAATAAGTCTCGGAGCTCTGGAATGATTATAAAAAATAGATTAGTGAAATAAAACACTGCGATTAGATCAATTTTCTGATATTGTTACATTATTTCTGGCTCCTCAAAATTACGAACAGAAGAAAAACATTTTCGCGTGGCTTCGCGGTTCTTTTTTGCATAAAAATCCACATTTTAATCATGAATAAACGATTGCAAACCACAAAATCTTTTCTAAAGATCTGCAAGTCGGACGCGAAAGCTCTCTCTCAATTTTCGAAATCAAAGAACCTCATATTCTTGTATATCAAATTTCCGAATTCGGACGGTGCTTCATCGCACCGTGGATCGATCCCGACAAAGCTGCGCGTATAGCAATCGAAATGCACGTGAGGAAATTCGACCGCAGTGGCGAGTTCGAGTCCCAAAATTCCTCAAATTCTGTGCTTCCTGTAAACGAACGTTTCGATACCGAAACAAAGAAAAAATATCGCTTTCAGGCGGGAACGCGTATTTGCACTCGCGACCGACGACACGCGCCGCGACGCTACGGCGGGGGCGACGAGTTTAAAAATATGTGGCCAATTTACCAGCGAAATTGTTCCATGAGAATTTCATAAATCACCGGGGCAAATATCAATTACGGCCGCGATGCGTTGCCGCGGCGAACAAGAGGCACGTCGAGCCCCGAAAACCGTGGAAACTACGCGACGATTAGCGTAAATGCTTCTCTCCCCGGCTCGTCCGACTGTAACCCGGTTATTTTTCCACAGTTTTGTGTATGCACACGCCCAACGTGCGCGATCCACGTGTGCATGCACTGCTGTGCACGCGTCGCACCCGTTGCAACAGAGAGAGGCGCGACGCGCACTTGCCAGTCGATACGTGGCGGCACGAACGCTCCGAGTTTCAGAACAATGTCTTTCCTGGAAACGGCGGGTTTCATTGCGAGAACAACGTCGAGGCAGCTCTTTAATCACGCCGAGAAGCCGGGGCTGGGGAGAGAAACTTTCCAGTTAAACAATACGGGAGATTGAAATCACCCACGCTGTTCGCCCTTTCTCAGCCGTAACTACATTTTAATAAACTTTCGATCTAATGAAATCCTCGGTCTGCGGATTTTTCGGTTTCGAGGGGATCAATAATTGCGCCGAGAGTTTGTGCTGCGGCAGTCGGGAAATCTCCAGATTGAGAATTGCAATTTTTGTCCCCCGAAACAAGACTTTTTCGAAACCTCTGGTTCCATTGTCAATAACTTGTTGCATCTTACTTTGATCATTAATGAAGAATTGAGAGTAATTCAACGAATTGTGTCTGCGTTTTCAAGGAATGTTTCTATCTTCTAGGTTCTCTGTATGCATGAAATAATGCACCCTATTAGAGTTTGTGTTACAACAGTTAACCCCCCTTTGCACTCTAATAATAATAATAATAAAATACTAATAATTGTGTAATTGTACTCTAATAATACATATATTCTAATAGGAAGTGGTGGGAAATCTGAATTAATTCAATCTTGATGTTTTCACTGTTTTTTCCAGAAAATTTTTGATAAATAAATAGATAAATTTTCAAACAACTTCAAGCACCTATTTAAAAATAATATAACATGTAAAAATTTAATCCTGGAGTCTCAATTATATAATCTGCAGAGATTAATAATAAATATTGCAAAAGAATGAATAATTTATCTTACACAAATACCTGATTCACAGATGACAATGACTCAGTGGAGGACAGTGTAATATTGCTGTACTTGACAGTCGGACGAATGTGAATGCTGCATCGCTTACAATGTTCATAATACAACAAAGGGAACGATATCAAAGTGTATTGTCGTTTTGCCATTTCACTAAAGCTGCATTTATTAAATTAATATGCAAAAGCTCCATTATTCCATTCACCTTATTCTCATTAAGAAAGTAAAGTTTATTGTTTGTCCGACGAACAAGTAAATATTTCAAAGCTGTAGAACTCAACCGTGTATATAATGCAAGGGAACGTTCACTAAGAATTGAAAAAGTTTCTCATTTCTTTTCACGGTGAGTTTCATTTTATTCGAGCACAGGTTGTCCCTTCACCACCTTCTTTGGCTTTCGCCGCCATTACTGTGTGTTCAAAAACCATATACAGGGTGTCCCAAAATTCCTTCAACATCCGGAAATGGCAGGTTCCTGACATCATTTGAAGCGACATTTCCCTTTGCAAAAATGTTGTCCGCGGCTTTGTTTAGGAGTTATTAATGAAAAACACGGACCAATCAGAGCGCGACAACAGCGGATTGATTCTGGCTCGGTCAACGGCGACGCCACGCTAAGCGGGACTTCTCGCTGAGTCGGACTCCGTTCGCTGTAGCCGCGCTATGATTGGTCCATGTTTTTCGTAAATAACTCCTATACAAAGGCGCGGACGCCATTTTTGCAAAGGAAAATGTCGCTTTAAATGATCTCAGGAATCTCCCATTTCCGGATGTTGAAGAAATTTTGGGACACCCTGTATATCTAATTATTGCCCGGTCGCTAGTCTACCGTGGGCGATAACCCATGTGTTTGTGTTTCGGACCTCAGATCCTCCATTTTTGTGGAAAGTTGCACGATCTCCAAAAAACGAAAATGACATAGAAATTTGGTGCATTCTTAATTCTGTGTGTATGCTAGGCAGCAGAGACGCTAAACCTAACCCAAACTTAATTAATTGTACCTTACAATTGAAAATAAGCGTTGGAAGATATATGTAATTCTAAAAATTTCGACGATTCCACGATTAACCGGGAGTTCGCCGATGACTCTGGTTACTCTGGTATTACTAGGGTCTCGGAGATCCTTTGAGGACATCAAGAGTCTTTGGTGGCCTTTGTATTGGAAGGATCTCCGTGATCCTTTTGGTTACCCTAAGTCTTCCCGATGACTGAATTGTCATTTGAAGATACTGAACAGTCCTAGAAGGACCTCAGAAGTCCTTGACAATCCTTCCGCTAAGGAGACCCAATAGTTTCGCTGTTAACGCGATCAACGGCGCAGGATTTCCAATTGATCTTGCGCTTGATCTCGAATAACATTGTCCTCTTATTCCCCTCCCCCCGTTGAAAATCTAATCAGCGATAAAAGTCTCTTCTCTTTTTTCCAAGGATTTTTATGTAACGATGAAAACCGGGAATTTCGCGGCGCACTCGTGAAACAGTAATAGAACCGTAAAAGGTAATGTGCAAAATAAAGAAAAAAAACCGGGCTCTAAAGTTCGCGAGGCTATCGGTTTCCCGATAAAAATTAATAATCGACGATACTCGCGTCCGTAAAGCGGCAGGAACAGGAGGAAGAGACCTCCTTTGAAGCCTCGGGGCTTAAAGCCCACTAGCTCTGCGGCTGACGTGCGCGCATCGAGAGATTACTATGTTTTGCCTTTGTGTGTACACGTAGTCTTGCGTCTGGCGGCGCCTTAAAGACGATCGTTTCGTACCTTCGCTCCGAGTCGAAACTCCGAACTGACGAACGACGAACTTGGGGCTGGCTCGTCTTTGTAATTTGACAGCCGGAATTCGCGGCACGCGGAACGCCGTGAAAAATGAAGCGGTGACGGCTGGTGATTAACCAGAAATACCGTTCCGCTTCCACTGTGCTGTCCGTAGTCTTTCCTTGACGCCAATGTTACCAAATGAGTCGAAATAAATCGTTCCTACCGTCTTCTATTGGGTTGGCACCAAAATAATTGCGGTTTTCATCAGTAACCATTTGCGGACGCGTGACTACTGACAGTCACACAATTTTACCGTTCTGACTGCGAATAATTTTCTAAAGGAATTCTTGCTCGCAGATCTTATCAGACAAATTCTTATCGAACAAAATATTCTGCTTCATTTAATTTTTATTGGTACTTAGTCCTTCAGTATACGATTTCTTTCCGAAGGGAAAATGGATACACTTATTGAAGAGTATGCAAGAAATAATTTCTGAAAATAGACACCTTGAAGACTCGATACTTCTAGCAAAATTAGAGGAGCCATTAATTGTGGTGCTGTCATCTTAAGACTGCTATTTTGTCGGTCATTGATTGAACATCGTTTGTGTTACACGTAATTAAATACATGGTTCGTTTATAAACATTGATAATTCCATCCACTGTTTGAACATCCTTATCGTTCAAAGTTGACACTTGTATCACAATATTAAATGAAATATAGACTGCAATGAATGCTGGAATCTTGCAACTCTATAGATATCTCGAGGTACACATTTAAACCATTAGTAAAATCTGAAATGTAGAACTGGAAGATTTAATACCAAGCTTCAGCCCCATAAATCGATCTCGCGTTGGTCAGGAAATTTGCATCGAAGTCTCACTGCACTCGCTAAACTATTTAGTACACAAACGTTGTCGGAACGACACGGAATTATTAAATCAGTGCGCAAACACACGGCGATGTTTATTTAATCTGCTAACAGAGGATTAGCCGTGCAAGTGGTTTGGACGAAGCATTAAGGGTCATTAAGGCTCATTAAGCCTGTCAATTTTCGAATACTTATCGTGGTTACCAGAACGAATTTCCGTCCAGCTTTCTCCTCGCGATGCTCTCCCCGAGGGTAATACGCGTTTCTCTTCGTCGAGCATTCTGCTTCCACTTTTTAAGTGGCTGAAAGTGGCTAGGGTAGCAGGAAAGGAGAAAGAAAGGTTTTCCGGGAGAAGTTTCTTTCCTTTTTCCTTATTCTTCTTTTTTTCGAGGTAGCTTTACCTTTGCGGGCCAACGTGACCTAGCGAGATTGCGATCCGAGGGTATCGATCGGTCAGTGGAGTTCGGAGGTGGTTGCTACACCTGCCAGGACACATTTCCAAGCATTTGCCAGCTTAAAAAGGTACAAAGTCCCGGTTCAATGCGACTCTGTTCTGCGTCGTCGACCTTCATTCTGCGGGCAGCTAGTGAATAATAAAAAATCTCCGATCGAAAAATGTCCTGGTAAGAATGAGCGCCAATCGATTACGCTAATATTGTTCGTCGGGCGATTGGACATTCGTGACAACTGTTGCAATTGTCAGCCGTGAAGCAGAGGGAAAAATACAAGGGCATTATGCTGTACACCTCTGACAAAAATTATTCGAACAGCTTAACATGGGTACTAGCATTGGTTTCATTGAAAACCTCCACAGTCAAAATACTCAGTGCAACTGTTTTGTGAAACATTGAAACAATTTAACAGAAGAGTGTTATGGAGTCTTTGGATATTATGCTATGCACTCTCTTCGATTTTAAATAGCAAAGTGTATATACAGGGTGTCCCATTTAAGTTGAGATTGTAAAAAATCTCGAAGACATGTGATTTAAAAAAAAAACAAACTGATACATGTCCTTTAGTGTTTCGAGTGAGGAGACAGATGGCACTACTAGTTTTTTAATGCGTGGGCGTTTTCAAGGTTATTTCAAGGTCATTTTGTTTTTTTTTAATCATAAACCCATATTTTTTATTTCGGAATCACATTGACAAAAAGTTGTGCATCTTTCACGTAGAATGTGATTCCGAAATAAAAAATATGGGTTTATATAGTGGATTTATATAGTAACTAGATTGTGGATTTATGTATGTATACTAGAATGTGGATTTTATGCACTTATGACAAAATTAAATTAGATTATTAATGAAAGAATAAACATTCTATGTGGATCCCATTTCTCCAAATGATAAAGGAAATTTTTGTTTTGCATAAACATTGTAATTATTTACACACTTGCTGACAGGAATTATACAATTGATCGAATGTAATCCAACACTCTATGAACACATAAAAACCGAACATAATACAACATATTTAAAAATAATTTTGTGAAGCACCTCCCAAGGGAATAAAAAGATCAGATAACGAATGCATACAGAGGTGGAACTTATCGCCGAAAATTCCGAAAATATACGTTTCTACGGGCCAATATCCGTGGCCAGAATTGAAATGGAAACCGTTATTTGAGTTTCGCCTTTGCGACCATTATTTTTGTCTCGGTGGTGTTCGCGTGCGTGTACAAAACTGTCGCGTCGGTCTAATTATTACCGTGCAACCGTGCGGTACCGGTCCACGGGGAATCCAAAATATTCGGTTAGCATCGCTCACCCGCGACAAATCCGAAAACACACGGATTCGCTAATTACAACGGACTGGAATAATTTCGGCCACCGAACACACAAAAGATATTCCATTCACTGAACCGATAAAACTCCGTCGCGTTTCCCTAGGACACGACCAGGGGAGAAAGGGGGTCTTGTTGGTTGCCCGTTAGGGGTATGAGGATAGTGTGCGGGGGTGGTTCGCCGGTACAAAGCGTACAGGGTGTAAAAAAAGTAATGGTGTGGACATTCGTTAAAAATTTTTTCTTACATTAACAATTGCTACGCATAGAGAAGAGACAAAATTTAAGAGGAACCATTTTCTTTAAATTTGTCAATGAGGCACAGTGTAAGCATGCGAGTGTCTTTACTGTAACGAAATTCAACATTAAACATACCACTGCCGTCAAATGACCGATTTTGAATTTTTCAATTTTCATTCATTGAAATGACGAAGCTGCTTACACGAAAATTGATTCGATTAAATTCTTTGTCCGAGCACACGTTGAAAGAAAAATTGCACTAAATTTAAATAAATAGAACATTGTCATTTTTATAAGATGAAACGTTTTAATCGCTTTTTGTACTCGGTAGGTTTAGTGTTGAAAGGTCAAATGGGTTTAAATTGTTGACACGTGTGTACAACATTTCAATAAATTTTACACCTTGAATAGTAAAAAAATGCAATAATAATATGTTACGCAATGAAGACCTATCCGCTCATTCATCGTTCCAGCCATTAAGAAAACGATTAATTACATCAGCACATGATCCAGATTGAGTGTAAGGAGCAGGGGCGTGATTCTACATGTAAATATAAATCGAAAAAGAAGGAATAACATTTTTCATTTGACACCTCGTTTTCGAGAAAATCGAATTTAAAGATCCGCCAGGTTCTGCTTCAATATATGCAGGAAGTAGAATTGGTTGGCCATGATCAGACACGTCATTTTCAAACTCAATTTTCTGGAAAACGAAGCTTCGGATGAAAATAAGGAATCAGCTCGTTCCCGCCTGTAAATGTTATTCGACCATGTATTTGCTTGAAGTTACTGTTAAAAATCCGACATTTCACGTACGACAACCCAATACAAGACAAAATCGGATTCGACTTGTACAGACAATTTAGCAGCAAGTTTCTTTGAGGAATTCAAAGCTATTTAGCGATGACCATTAGTTTTATTTCACCCTGTACAGCCGACGGTGGTGTCTCGAGCTAACGTGTGCACGCGTGGTTGAAGGAGAGTATGCGAACGCGTCGAACCACGCCGACGAACTGTGAAGAATTCGATTCTCGGGGGCGATAATCGATTATAACTAGTTAGCCCGTCACGCCGCGCCGCGCCGGCTAACTGATACGCGCGATAAACACATCACCTAATTAGTTGCGGTGGATCGGTCCGCGTTCCCCGGGCACGCAAACGCTCTGCAAGACGCACCGCGTAAATGTACACGCGCCGGTGCGCGCTGCCATAAGCGGAGGGTCGCGCAGCGCACAAAGCACACGTCCGGAGGACACGCGCGCAAACTCGCGTTTGCCACACCTGTGCAAGCTACCGCGGCGCAACGCTTATCGCGACCTGCTCGATAGACCGTGCTTTCACATTATTGGCTCCTTCTGCGATATAACTCTGTACGAAATTTCTATAAGAACGCTATCATTTTCGGAGAGGTAAAGGGCGCGGCAAAAACAGCTCCCGGCTTTCAAAGGTTAATAAAAAAAACGCATAGGCTTTTTTAAAAAAATTTTTTTAAATATTGCATTGTCATTAAGTTCTGAGCTATGTTTAAAATTTTAAGTCTCTAGCTCATCGGGAAGTTGGTTTAAAATCAATTGCAAAATTTGTACCGAACAGACAGACAGACAGACAAGAAAGCGAGCTAATAAAAACGTGGTAAAAGAAAGGAACGGTGAATGCAATTCTTGGTTTTATGATATAATCTGCAAGACACAGAGTGCAAATTGTTTTCACGACTTCGGAATATGATGTCGTCTAGATGATAGAACTAGTAGAGCTTCATGAAATACATTAATATTTCTTCGTAAATCATAGTGTTCTTATAGAGGGTCCACAGTAAAACGCAACGCCACACCTCTTCAGCCACGCGAAAATCAAATTTTTCGCCACAGAAAGAGAAACGACGGACTCACACTCGCAAAAAAACCACTCCAATGGTCCGCCGACTTTTTCCTCTTTGCGCGAGTCGCACACCGCGGTTTTTACTTCGTTTATCTGCTCATGCTTGCCCCTGTACTCCCACGCGATGGTCAAGATAACCCGCGAGTGGCTAAAAATTTGCTGCTGTTTTGCGAGCTGTTTTGAAAATACAATGGATGGAAAAAATTCTGGAAAATGTCGTTGCGTTCCAGGAGGTCGTACGATTGTTGCTGATGCACTAGGTTGTCAAAAAGTTATGTTCGTGATGTGTGATGTTATTAAACTTACAAGGGCAAATACAAACAGCATGCTCATCGTTTTGTTAATTTCTGTTTATGTCCTAAGCTTGCATTTGTTTAACTACGCCATTTGCTAATTCAATATACGATTTTGCATTGTTTGCACTGTTAGGAAAATGTTTAGCTTGGTACGTGAGATTCTCACTTCTTTCAGAATTAATTAAAGTACTAGTTTACACTACTGAATGTTCAAAATATGTTTCATAAGATTGATGTAACATTACTCAAGGAAAATTATTTACGATTTTCATTGAAACATGATTATTTATATATAATCTGAAATGTAATTTTTTTAAACTGCTAAGATTTTTTAACTTGAACTCTTTTGATGAAACACATAATGTCTACCAAAATTGTTCGTACCCAAGAATGAAGTGAATTTTTTATCAATCTTTTAACAGCAAAATCTCATATAAAATAATTATCTCTAGTTGAAGTGAACATTCTGTAAAAAACTCTAAAAACTTCACTTCAATACTCTAGTTTCACTATATATTTTAACGAAATTAAACATATTTGTATGAATGAGAAATGGAAAAGCCGCGGTATGATAACTCGCACGTATCACTAATTTTGCGTAGAACTAAAATTGAAATTCAAATTGTCTACATTGAATGACACTGCTGGTGCTCAGAGGTAGCTATTAGATTTTCCGAGTGCAACCAGTGTTACCCACCGCTCCGGCGTACGATGATATACGTCTCAGTTTAATTAACTTTAACCCAGTCACCGAAGAATTAATGCGCCCTACCTGGAATGCCTTCAAAATGTAGTCATCAGAATGAAACTTAATATGGGATCCTCTGCTTCAAAGAATCCTCTTATCGTCGTTTTATTACGTTCATTCAAATTCAAAAGAACCATCGGTATTTTCAACTCGATAACTTATTACCGCGCTGCGAGTCTTTATGCAAATTTCCCATTTCCCGGGGATTGCGGGCTAAAAGGCAGACCGAGAGAAAAATTTCCTTCAACAAATAAAATTCGTTATAAAAATTAAGTAGAAATTTTTATTAATGTACACGTTGCTAGATATTTTATAATGCACGGCTAAAGTAGGAGACGCGAGAGAAACAAGAAGAAGAATGAAAGAGAAACACCGACAGCAGACCACGAGTCCTCGCCATTATAATACAACTGCAGATGTGTCTATGCAAATTCCCACTTTCGCAGATAAATTTCAAGAAAGTGGAATTAAGAGAAAATTTTATTTCCTCCTGTAATAGCGCTCGTAGCTGAAAAATAACCTGGAACAGCTTTGAATTTTATTCAACTTGTATTCCATTACCTTTTCATAACTTCGCGAACCTTTAATGTTTACGAGCCAGCAATCTAACAATAAGTCTAAGTAATTATTTTTTAAAATTTTCACATTCTCTCTAAACTTTCCTACAATTTATTCAAATAGACGTTGTATTTCTCGACCTTTATATTATAGTAATAGTTTAACAATCCCCAAATAAATGATCACTTTGAGTGCCAGCTCAGCAGCCTAAACAGTTTCACATAATAGACATAATTTACTTAACGAAATAAAAGCAAAAATGTCTCGCCTTTTCGCATGTCAAATATCCTAACTAAATAACGACAAAATTCAATTATAAATCTCCGACGCGGCGCTCGGAGTTGTTCAACAGTTCTTCCGTAAAAATTTGTAAAAATCGATGAAAAAATGGCACTCGAAGGGAGAATAGCCCGTTAACTCGTCCATGGTTAAAATTACTTTCATCCGGGATTAGATTAACGCGCGAGGAGACTGGAAGCGTTCGAGCGGATTCCAGCACTGCGGTAACGCGGAATATTTCATTTCCACGGTCTGTTTCGATGATGAAACAACCGGATTAAGTAATCTCATTTCAAGCGGATTCTACAGGGAGGCGGGGAGGGGGTGACGAGAAATCTGTGGTGGTTCCCCGTCGATGCCAGACTGTCAGGAGCTTAGGCATGCCAGTCGGAAGAAAACGGCACGGCTTTTGTGCGGTCAGGATTCCACGAGTCGCGGATAGAACTTTTCAACGTCGTGGAAAGAGAGAGCATCTGGAGGAAACGTCCGACGTCCTCGAGTTGCGAACAAATCATTTCGGGATTAACCGGAAGGACTGTTGTCGGTTTCAGTTTCCCAACGTTGTCTTGGCCCCGCGAATCTTCCGTCGTGGCGATTACTCACCGGGACATAACAAGGTCCCGATTTCCGAACGAGTTGATTCCGCGCTTCGTAATTCAGTCGAGTCCCCCGGGGCAAGAATTCTTGTAACGCGGTGGGAAAATTAAAGTCTCCTTGCACGATGCTTCGTGAATAATATTAGGTTAGTTCGTGGCCGATTCTCGCAGACGTCGAGACTCTTTTTGAAGAAAAACCTAGATAAATTGCGACTTCATTTTAAATTCAAATCTTTGACCTGTCATATTCATTAATAGATTGCAGGTCTTTGCACAAAATAAAAAAAGTCTGTATTGATTGTAAGAAGTTTCATTCTATCCTTAATAATTTTAATACGTCGATATTCTGAACTTGTTTCAAATTGTACTTTCTGATTTCTGTAGTAAATGCACAAAATCCGCAGTCTAATTATTATTGTTAAATTAATACTGTGAATATGTTACTTTCCTTTACGTTTCCTGAATGGCAGACCTTTTATTAAGAAACGTTTTAAAATAAACTCGTCTTCATGGAACTTTTATTACAAAGCATTTTAAATATCTATTTCATAATAAAAGCATTATACATAGCAACTATTTACAAGTTATTTGAAATTTTCACATTAGGAGATAGGCTTTTTAAAAATTGTTTTATAAATATTGCATTTTCATCCAGTTCTGAGCTATGTTTAAAATTTCAAGTCTCTAGCTCATCGGGAAGTTAGTTTAAAATCAATTGCAAAGTACCGAACAGTCAAACAGGCAAGAAAGCGAGCTAATAAGAACGTGGTAAAATCATTCCGCATGCAATCTGAGTGCTAAGTGAATACAATGAAAGTGCAAATGTATACATACTAATAGTTTGTAAATATTCCACCTTTATTTGTGATGTGTATGGAGATAATTCTCAGCTCGAAGTTCGTTCGTGTTTCATTCATGAAAGTTCCAAATAACTCCTGTTTGGGCAACTTTTATTATAAAAACTTCAAAACATCTATTTCGTAAGAAAACTTTGTAAATACGATTTTAATATCAGCAATTTCCGGGTTATCTGAAGCAGTCACGTTAGAAGAATCATCATGCATACATTTCTGAAAACTGCTTCGCAGATATAGATTTAACGAGACGATCGATAAGCAAGGCTTGAAAGTTGCCTTTTCAGGTCAATGTCGTTCAAAAGACGGAGTGGTTTTCGCGCAAAAAATGTCTGCTAAAATTAGCCTGGTTAA